>CP136057.1:36289783-37762283 GCA_032464435.1 Aegilops umbellulata | reverse complement strand
CGTTAGCTTCATGGTTCGGTTCTTTCCCGTCAAAAAATTCACCTTGCAAGCCAATACACACAATAGCCCAAACGGCGGGGTTATGTCCAAGAATATGCATTTTTATCTTATGCTTCCAACTAGCAAAATTAGTATCATCAAAGTAAGGACCTCTACGGTGATAATTTCCCTCGCTAGACGCCATACTCTCCTAGGTTGCGAAACCAAGGCTGTGACCGCCAAAAGCTATGGAAATCAAAGCAAATGGAGACCAAAGCTCTGATACCACTTGTAGGATCGAAAGTATGTCTAGAGGGGGTGATTAGACTACTTGACAAAATAAAAATCTAGCCTTTTCCCAATTTTAGTTCTTGGCAGGTTTTAGCTATCTTAGCACAAGTCAAGCAATCTCCACACAATTCAAGCAAGCATGCAAAAGAGTATATGAGCAGCGAAAAGTAAACCATGCAACTTGCAAGAATGTAAAGGGAAGGGTTTGGAGGATTCAAACGCAATTGGAGACACGGATGTTTTTGTCGTGGTTCCGATAGGTGGTGCTATCGTACATCCACGTTGATGGAGACTTCAACCCACGGAGGGTAACGGTTGCGCGAGTCCACGGAGGGCTCCACCCACGAAGGGTCCACGAAGAAGCAACCTTGCCTATTCCATCACGGCCGTCGCCCACGAAGGACTTGCCTCACTAGCGGTAGATCTTCACGAAGTAGACGATCTCCTTTGCCCTTACAAACTCCTTGGTTCAACTCCACAATCTTGTCGGAGGCTCCCAAGTGACACCTAGCCAATCTAGGAGACACCACTCTCCAAGAAGTAACAAATGGTGTGTTGATGATGAACTCCTTGCTCTTGTGCTTCAAATGATAGTCTCCCCAACACTCAACTCTCTCTCACAGGATTTGGATTTGGTGGAAAGAAGATTTGAGTGGAAAGCAACTTGGGGAAGGCTAGAGATCAAGATTCATATGGTAGGAATGGAATATCTTGACCTCAACACAAGTGTAGGTGGTTCTCTCTCAGAAAATGTGTATTGGAAGTGTAGGTATGTTCTGATGGCTCTCTCCACGAGAGAAGAGTGGGTGGAGGGGTATATATAGCCTCCACACAAAAGCTAACCATTACACACAATTTGCCAAACTCGGTGGGACCGAATGGTTAAACTCGGTCGGACCGATTCAGCAAACCTAGTGACCGTAAGGATTTTCGGTGGGACTGAGATGCAACTCGGTAGGACCGATATGGTTAGGGTTAGGGCATAACGTAATCTCGGTGTGACCGATTACACAAACTCGGTGGGACCGATTTTGGTAATAAGCTAACTAGAGAGTTGGTCAGGTAAACTTGGTGGGACCGATTCGCTCACCTCGGTGAGACCGAAATGTTACAAAAGGGAAACAGAGAGTTTACATTGCAATCTCGGTGGGACCGATCACTCATTTCGGCAAGACCGAAACGTTACGAAGGGAAACAGAGAGATTACAATCCCATCTCAGTGAGACCGAGATCCCTATCGGTGACACCGATTTGCCTAGGGTTTGTGGCAGTGGCTATGACATTTGAAACTCGGTGGCGCCAGATAGAAAGAATCGGTGGGGGCGAGTTTGACTTTTGGTTTAGGTCATATGTGGATGTGGGAAGGTAGTTGAGGATTTTGGAGCATATCACTAAGCACTTTGAGCAAGCAAGCCATTAAGCAACACCTCATCCCTCCTTGATAGTATTGGCTTTTCCTATAGACTCAATGTGATCTTGGATCACTAAAATATAAAATGTAGAGTCTTGAGCTTCAAGCTTGAGCCAAACTTTTTGTCCTTAGAATTTTGAGGGATCCACTTTCCTCATCCATGCCATGCCATTCACTGAGATTTTCCTGAAATATTAATCTTGGAATAATGTTAGCTCAATGAGCTATATGTTGTTAGGAATTACCAAAACCACCCAGGGATAGTTGCACTTTCAACCCTCCGACCCACTCACAATGGTTGCACCCAACTGACGCATGAGCTCCTTGTGACGCCCTCTGGCCTTCTTCTCCGCCACATGAGTCATGTACTGGCCATGTGACTCCATGCAGAAGAGCTTCTTCATCTTGTGCATGAGCTTCTTTACCCAAGAGGGCTCTGTCCAAGACGACTCATAGTCCTCATCGTCATCATCGGCCTCAGCCTCGCCCTCGGTATTTGTGGCAGCTGCAGAGGATGGACCCCCAACTTTGGGAGCGGGGACGCCCCAATCTTTCTTCTTCCTCAGACGCTTGATCTCGTGAGACACCAAATCTCCAGTCTCCAACCCAACCTTGAGATAGACATGTGACCAAGCCTTCTCAATGAGCGGCATGATGAACGAACCATAGATCGGGCACTTGCGCTCAGAAATGGCAGAAAGAAGCTCAGACCACATAACATGAGAGATGTCTAGGGACTCGCCAGTGTTTGCTTCCTTCTCATGCTGGCAGAAGAGTAGCATGTCCACAAGATAGGAGTGGACCATATCCAGATTCCCAATGCAAGGGAAAAGGGTCTCTCGAAAGACATGATGAAGGATGTCGAGATAGGGAGGCAGCTCATAGGTTTCCTTCTGAGTCACAGGGTTGACCTTCACAGTACAGTAGGGCCACAGAGCTTGCTTGTGAGTGGAGTCTGCATTGCGGTGAGGGCGGAAGCCAACTGGAGTCCCAAGCCCTTGATCTTCCACATGAAGTAACTCCATGAAGGCCTTCCACTTGACAGAAAGTAGCTTGCCATTGGTCATCCAAGTCAGAGTCCTCTCTGCATCAGTCCCAAGATGGACAGTGGCATAAAATTGAGCCACCAAATCAGCATCGAAATCCTTGTTGAACTGCATGATCTTGAGAATGTTCAGCTGGGAACACATCTGAAGAGCTTCACCAAAGTACTCCGGATCTTTCTCCATGGCATCCGTGTTGATGGAGCGAACATCAACATAGAGATTCTTCTTGGCCTTGATCACATCAAAGAAGATGGCAAACTGAAAGCGGTTCCAGAACGGGCGGTTGGCCAAATTGGGTTCTTGGGCTTCCTCATAGGGGTTACAGCGACACTTTGCCCAGAACTCCTTGGCAGTCATCTCAGTCACAGTCTTGCCCTAGGGCTTCGGCCTGTTGGCAGGCTTCTTATGGAGTTGAGGCGGAGGAGGCGCACTGGAGGAAGCACCTGCAGGCGGTGGTGGAGCACTACAGGAACCAATTGCTGACTCAGAAGTGCGGTAGCGCTTTGAAGATGCACGACCGGGGTTGATACGGCGGGCTTGCTGCTCAGGAAGATCATCACCTGGAACCAAACACACAAGCAACAAAAACAACACAAAAGAAAGAGCATAAGCCACCAAATGAAGCAATAAGGATCAAGGTGTGGTAGAAAATATTGGAACTGGGCATCCGGCGGTAGTACCACAATGTACCCGCGGTAGTACCGCTCATGATGAGCGGTAGTACCGCCCATAATGGGGAACGGCGGTTCTCTACTACCATGGTCAGATATGGCACTACCGGGATGCCAAATTCAAAAATTTATCCTACCAAACATCAATCCAAAGAGCCTAGAAGCAATCTCCATCCACCACAAGCCTCTTCATAGCCAAAAAACTAGAAAACAATGCCTATTGCCCCTAAGAACTAGATGCAAGATCTAGGCAAAGAGAAACCGAGAACGGAGGCAATACCGGCATCCATGGCTGGAGGACGAGATGGAGAACGTCTCCACCGGAGGAAATGGAGAGAAGCGGCCGGAAAACGGCGGCTAGCCGGTGCCCTCTCGCAGTGAGGCGTCGCTGGAGCAACGAGGAAGACAAGCGAGTGGGGGCGAAAGGGTATGGGGAGAAAATAACTCCCCCTGCCCCGATATAACCCCCAGCGCCCGCCCCTCAGCGGTAGTACCGCTGGTGAGGGCGGTAGTACCGCTTAACCCTCATAAGCGGTAGTACCGCACTCGCAGCGGTAGTACCGCTCAGCCCCAAAAAGGACTAGGCAAAAAGGGCTTAGCTCTTGAAAAAGAATGAACTGAAAACGAGAACAAAACACACACACAAAAACAACAAAGAGAACAAGAAAAACACACACCTCTCTAAGAGAGGGCGGCGGCCGAGGCCACCTATGTTTGAGTCAATTGGTATGGCACCGCGAAGAATTATCCTTGGGCCCATGACCAAAACTCATCTTTGAAGCACAAATACCATCAAAAATGGCTAATGTGGAAGAGTTGATCAATTTATGCATAATGGGAGGAGGGAGAGTTCATTGAGAGAACAACACTCCCCCTATGTCCATGTCTACACCTAAACAAGACAACAAGTTGAGTATGGTGGGGTGTGCACGGATTCAAGCAACATTGCTCGAATCAATGATATTTAGCTCATGCCTTAACTCGCGAAATCTTGCTTCATCCAAAGGCTTCGTGAAAATATCTACAAGGTTATCATGAGTGTTGACGTAGTTGAGCTCGATCTCCCCTCGCCTAATGTGATCCCGGATGAAGTGATACCGAATCTCAATATGCTTCGTCTTGAAGTGTTGCACCGGGTTGAGAGAAATCTTGATGGCACTTTCATTTTCACACCAAAGAGGCACTTTGTCACAAATGACACCGTAATCCTTTAAAGTTTGCCTCATCCATAAGAGTTGTGCACAACAACTACCGGCCGCCACATACTCCGCTTCGGTGGACGAGAGAGACACACAACTTTGCTTTTTAGAAGACCAACTTACCAAACAGCAACCAAGGAATTGGCACCCTCCGGAAGTGGACTTCCTATCCACTTTGTCTCCCGCCCAATCAGAATCCGAATATCCTACAAGCTTGAAGTTTGCTCCTCTTGGGTACCACAAGCCAAAGTTTGGGGTATGAGCCGAATATCGAAAGATTCGCTTGACCGCCACAAAGTGGCTTTCCTTAGGTGCGGCTTGAAACCGTGCACAAATTCCCACACTCAACATGATATCCGGTCTAGATGCACAAAGGTAAAGCAAGGATCCAATCATGGAATGATATACCTTTTGATCCACCGCTTTACCATTGGGATCAATGTCAAGTTGGCATTTGGTGGGCATTGGAGTGGAGGCCGGCTTGACATCACTTAGCTTGAATCTCTTGAGCATGTCTTGAGTGTATTTAGCTTGGTTGATGAAGGTACCTTCTCTTCTTTGCTTCATTTCGAAACCGAGAAAGAACTTCAAATCTCCCATGGAAGACATCTTGAACTTTGAGGTCATTAGTGCGGCAAATTCCTCATTGAAAGCTTTGCTAGGGGAACCAAAGATAATGTCATCAACATATAGTTGGCACACAAACAACTCCCCTTTGACCTTCTTAGTAAAAAGAGTGGGATCGATTAGCCCAACTTCAAACCCGCGATCTTGTAACAACTCGGTAAGGTGGTCATACCACGCACGTGGGGCTTGTTTAAGGCCATAGAGTGCCTTATCGAGTTGATACACATGATCGAGAAAATAGGGATCCTCGAACCCGGGGGGTTGCTTGACGTAAACCAACTCATTAATAGGACCATTAAGAAAAGCACTCTTCACATCCATTTGTTGCAACTTAAAGTTGTGATGAGAAGCATAAGCATCAACATACGAATGGATTCAAGACGAGCAACGGGAGCAAAGGTTTCACCGTAGTCGATACCCTCGACTTGGGAGTAGCCTTGTGCCACCAATCTTGCCTTGTTGCGAATGATAGTCCCATGAGCATCTTGCTTGTTCTTGAAAATCCACTTGGTCCCAATGACATTGTGGTTCGCCGTTGGCCTTGGCACCAATCTCCACACCTTGTTTTACTCGAAATTGTTGAGTTCTTCATGCATGGCATTAAGCCAATCCGGATCTTCGTGTGCTTCTTATACCTTTTGGGGTTCAACACAAGAGACAAACGCGTGATGTTCACAATAGTTTGTCAATTGCCTACGAGTGCTTACCCCCTTTTGAATGCTTCCAAGTACATTCTTCATGAGATGACCCTTGGTGGAGAGCTTGGAAGCAATCTTGGCGGCACGACGCTCTAATTCCTCCTCGGTGGTGAGTTGAGGAGCGGTCACTTGATCATCTTGAGCACCGTCTTGAGCTTGTTCTTGATCTTGAACTTGCTCGGGGGAGAGAACTTGACCTTGGGCATCACTTAGTGAGTCAACACCGTCTTGAGCAAGATCTTGCCCTTGGTCTTGTTCATGAGGTTGAGGGCCTTCACTTTGTTCTTCGGAAGTGTGTGGGCCTTGGGTTGGTGATGGCTCCACTTGAGTGGAGCATTGTCCTTCTCCTTCGGCCACAAGGGGTTCCTCAATGGGTAGGATAAAACCAACACCCATTCTTCTTATGGCTTGAGGAGGAATTTCATCACCTACATCACAAGTGCCACTTTGCTCCACTTGGGAGCCGTTATTCTCATCAAACTCCACGTTACACATCTCCTCAATAAGTCATGTGGATTTATTGAGGACACGATAAGCATGAGAGTTTGTAGCATAACCAACAAATATGTCCTCATAAGCTCTAGACTCAAATTTAGACAACCGAACACCTTTCTTGAGAATGAAACACTTACACCCAAATACCCGAAAGTACTTGAGGTTGGGCTTGTTACCGGTGAGTATCTCATATGGAGTCTTGTTCAAACCCTTGCAGAGGTAGAGCCGATTGGATGCATGACATGCGGTGTTGATGGCTTCGACCCAAAAGTTGTAGGGAGACTTGAACTCCGCCATCATGGTCCTTGCCGCATCCATCAACGTTCGGTTCTTCCTCTCCGCAACACCATTTTGTTGAGGGGTATAGGGTGAGGAATATTGATGCTTGATTCCCTCATCACTCAAGAACTCGTCTAAGGTGTAGTTCTTGAACTCTGAGCCGTTGTCACTTCTTATAGTCAAGATCTTTGCATTGTGTTGACGTTGAGCTTCATTTGCAAAGTCGATGACGGTTTGTTGGGTCTCGCTCTTCCTATTGAAGAAGTACACCCAAGTGTATCTTGAATAGTCATCAACAATCACCAAGCAATACTTCCTACCTCCAGGCTATCAAAGGATGGGGGCCCAAAGAGATCCAGGTGAAGGAGCTCCAAAGGCCTCTTTGAGTAGATTATAGTCGTGGGAGGGTGAGCCTTCTCACGTAGCTTTCCTTCGATACAGGCACTGCAAGCATGATCTTTAGCAAAACTAACATTTGTTAGTCCACGGACATGGTCCCCCTTGAGAAGACTTTGCAAAGATCTCATATTGACATGGGCTAAACGGTGATGCCAAAGCTATCCCACGTCAACTTTAGCCATTAGGCATGTCGCAGCCTTAGTGGGTCCCTCCGAAAAGTTAATCACATATAGACCGTTCTCAACATGCCCAACAAAGGCTACTTTAAGAGTCTTGCTCCATAAGAGGGCCACGGTATCAATATCAAAGAAAGTGGCAAAGCCCATGACTGCAAGTTGACGAATGGAAAGTAAATTGTATTCAAGGGACTCTACAAGCATGACCTTCTCGATCGTGAGATCATGAGAAATGACAACCTTGCCGAGGCCCAATACCTTGGAAGACGAGGCATCACCCCACTCGACATTGGTGGGCATAGATGGTGTAACATCCCAAATTTTCAATTTGGAATGTTATACATTAGATCATCATGCATAACATATTTTCTTGCATTTTGGTTGATCCGAGAAATTTCACGCAACTCAAGGACCCTCGGAGAGAGTTGGAGATTTCGTTATTTTCATATTTGAGTTTTCTCAAATTTTGAAAAGAGGATCATTTGATTTTATTTATTTTATCTTCAACTATTTTTCCAATAACAAAATTATGAGAAGGGAATAATATGACTTTCCCAATTTTAGGAAAAAATGAAGATTTAAATAAATAAATAAAATTTTGGATTTTTTGGAGTTTATTTGTATTTTATTGAATTAGGGGAAAATGCGTGTTTTAAAATTTTCATTTAGGCCCCGAGAAAAGAGTTCATTTTGTTCGACTCATTTTTAGGAGTCGGGGAAAATTTACTTTGTAAATTTTGGAGATCGTTAGATTTTATTTTTCTTCGTTTTTCTGCTCGCGAAATTATTTTATAAAAATCCCGCAGCGCCGACTGGGCCAAGGGCCTAGCCAGCCGGCCCAGCGCCCCGCCTCCCCTCGCGCGCCGCGCGCCAGCCGCCGCCGCCGCCAGAGTCCGGCTCGGACTCCCCCTCCTCCTCCCTTGCCCCTCCCCCAAGCCACCGCACCCCCCCTCCTATATATACTCCCCCACCCCTCCCCCTCTCCTCCCAAGCCGCCGCCCCCTCCCCGCCTCGCAGCAGCCGCAGCAGCGCGCAGCACCCGCCACCGCCGCCGCAAGCCGCCGCCGCCGTCGTCGCCCCGCCGCCGCCCGCGCCGCCGTCGCCTCGCCGCCAAGCTGCCGCCCTCGCCGGAGCCCCGCGCCGACGAGGTACCCGTCGCGCCGCGCCACCCTCGCCCGGTTCGGTTTTCTAATAAAACCGTTCCGGTTTATTTTTCGATGTTTTAGTTTTTTTTTCGAAACCCTAGATCGGTTTTTTTTCTGGTTTTGTTAATTAGCGAGCGTTCACCGGACCGTTCGTTTTAACGAACGTGATCGCCGGTTATCCTCGGTCAACGAACGTCCGTTCGTTTAACAGTTCGTCATTTTCTTTTCATCGGATTTATTCCGCGATTTTCTGATCGCGATTTCAGATCCAATCTTCTTTCTAGTTTATCTTCTCGCTCGTTTATCGGAATCAGGTGATTCAAGCGCCTGGAGTTTCATTTCGAAACCGTCGTTCCGACTAATCAACTTAAACAAGATTTTACTACTGTAAAATTTGACCTAGTTTCGAATTGCTAGTACCGTGTTGTTTTCTTCCGCCGTTTGTTTTCCATTGCTTTGTTCGAATTCGATTCTTTTTGCAACCGGAGTTCTTAAGTTGAACTTTCTGGTTCGATCTTTTGTTCGAGTTTTACCTGTGCATTAGATGAGTACTTATTGTATGCTTGTTGTTTGTCTGCGATAGATCACCCGGAGTGCGCCGCCTGTTATTTCGAAGCTCTAGGTTTCGCGGATCCTCGGCAAGGCAAGTAACACTTTGATCATACCTCCTCATTGCCAGTTTTTATTGCATTAGATCAATCCTCTAACATTGCATGATTAGGATCTAATTAAACTGTGGGATGGGAAGTAGTTGAGGTAGTACCTATCACTTGTTTACTTATGAAACCTTTGGGAGTTACTTCTAAGTTTGCTTATTAGCCATGCTATGCTAGTAGACGTGGGTTGGGTGAGTGATATCCATTACAGATGTGAGTATTGTATATTAATGGTTTCATCTAAGGTGGCAACTTAAATACACATCTGGGTGGATTGAGGCACCTGGTTTCTATCAGGACTTGCCTGTTTCTTTTGGACCGCCACCCAGGCTCAAAGGGATCATAAGATCATTCATGCTAGTAACTTCCGTGTGCAGCCACAAGCCATTATGGGCTCTGGCATAGTTGACTAAGTCGTGCGAACTCTTACAAGGTAGACTAGCAGATGTAGGGGAAAGTAGGTGTACCGGTCTATCCACACGTAAGGTGCTAGCGCTTCTGAAAGACTATGTCTCGGTCATCCGTTTCTCAAACATCAGGTAGTGCGAGAAAACAAACGGAGGTGATCGAGTCTTGTGGGGAAAAGTGCGCAAACCTCTGCAGAGTGTACAATCTGATCATGATTAGCCGTGTCCCCGGTTATGGACATCTTGAGTATCTAGTACTTGAATATCATGTGAATCTCATCATGTTACTTCTAATTAAAATTGTTGGGTTTTAATTGTTCACTTAATTGGGATCGGAATGCTGTCAACCATTCTCGATGTTTCAACCACCATGATAGTTAAATAAAATATATTCCTTTGCAGTAGGGGAAAATTGGCTTTACGCAAAACTGTAACCATAGAGCTTTTCCACCAGCCATATATGCATGTAGTATAGGCTTATTATTCATTACTCTCTATGTGTTACATTGCCAGCATATTCCATGTGCTGACCCGTTTTCGGGCTGCAACTTTCATGTTGCAGACTTTTTAGACGACGAGTAAGGTGCTTTTAGGTCGTGGTTCTATACTCAGTGATGCCGTTGGAGTTGATGGACTCACTTATCTTCCAAGCCTTCCGTTGTTATCTTTATTAGATGGCCTTAAGCCATATTTATTGTAATAAGATCTCTTTGAGATACCGATGTAATAAGTGTGTGATTGCTACTCTGCTATAAATCCTTCGAAGTACTATGTGGTGTTAGCATTACTGATCCAGGGATGACACCGGAGCACAGAGACTTGACCATCTGAGGTCGGGTCGCTACAGAGATGGTATCAGAGCCCACGCTGACTGTAGGACACGACCACTAAGTTAAAGCCATAGATCACTATTCTCCTCTCATTTTCTAAACTCCTCATCTTTTCTACTCTTTTAGGATGACGGACGCGAAGATCAAGTACGCTCAACTGGATGAAGGAACACCTTTTGGATTTCACTTGAAGGAAGTCACCAAGTACCTGAACATTGGACTACCAAGCTTCACCGGGACCTTCAACGCCACTCTGCCTGAGGAGGAGCGCTGGAAGATTCAAGCTCACGTTCCGGGAAGGACATTCGCGCCAATCACGAAGCCCATAGATAGTGTTTTCAGTGCACCAACCTAGAGTCTGGGAAAGAGCATGGCAGCTCATATCACCATGGGAGGCATTGGAGAAGTTTATCAAGAAGACCTCAAGGACACTATCTACCAGATTTGCGGACGCCGAGATGAACAATGGGAGACAGTCAGCACCAAGAAGGATAGATCCATTGCAGCTTTCATCCAGGAGTTAAACCAGCACATTCGACGCCAAGAGAACCAGATGTGCAATGACATGATAGAGTTGAAGAATGCGAAGGCAAGGATGATCGAGCTAGAAGGAGAACTGAAGGGTACACGCAAGGACTACATGGACGAGATCGTAGCTCTAGCAAGGCACAATGTCGATCTTAAGCAGGAGATTGAAGAACTCAAGGAGAGATTAGCATCCAAGAAGGAAGACAAGTACGTCGCATGTCCGGACAACTACATCATCATCACGACACCGATTCGGATCCAAGTGAACCCGACTTTGAAGACGAAGCTGGAGCAGACATCATGGAGTCTTCCACCGATTCAAATTTCTAGATGACCACCAAATATTAGTAGTATTTCCCCCATGTATACATTATAGTTCGAGAACTTTTACGATAGTTCTAGACCGTTTGTAAGCCCTTGTTTGAATTGAATGAAGTGATTTTGTGTGAATTTGTCTCATGTGCATTTGGGTAGTGTTTTCTCTTAGACCTCACTCTATTCTTAATTCTCATCTTTTCTAAAACCCTCAGATGCCTCCGAGACGTGACAATGGATTTCCACCGGAGCTCACCCAGTTGATCCAGCAGCAGAACCAATTGATGCAGTTGTTAGTCCAGAACCAGCAGAACAACAACAACAACAACAACAACAACAACAACAACAACAACAACAACAACAACAACAACAACAACAACAACAACAACAACAACAACAACAACAACAACCCTCCGCCGCCGCCACCTGTTGATCACCTAGCCCGTTTCCTTAGGCTAAATCCGCCGGTGTTTTCCAGTAGCACCGAGCCGATAGTAGCAGACGATTGGCTCCGCAAGATAGGAAGGGAGTTGACCACTGCAGGATGCACAGATGTTGAGAAGGTGAAGTTTGCCGCACATCAGCTTGACGGACCCGCGGCAGCATGGTGGGAAAATTTCACAGCCACTTACCCAGTTGACACTGTCACATGGGATCAGTTTCAGCAAGCTTTCCGCACTGCCCATGTTTCAGCAGGAGCTATGGCCATGAAGAAGCGTGAGTTTTGCAACTTACGCCAAGGAGGAAGGACAGTTGGCCAGTACGTTGACGACTTCAGCAAGTTAGCATGTTATGCCCCAGATGACGTTGCTACGGATGCAGCTAAGCAGGGGAAGTTTCTGGAAGGACTGAATGATGAGCTAAGCATGCAGTTGATGGTAGCAAGTTTCAACAACTACCAGGAGTTGGTAGATCGTGCCATCATGATTGAAGGGAAGCAACAGCAGATTGAGAACCGCAAGAGGAAGTATGGACAGGGGAAGTATAACTCTGGAGCCCAGCAGAAGCCCTGTTTTACCCCTAAACCGGGAGTTCAATTTCAGCATACCCATGGAGGAGGTAGTTCGCACAACCATAATGGCCACAAGAATGGTAATGGGAATGGAGGAAGCAACGGCCAGAACAGTACCACCCCATCAACCCCAGCCAAGAGAGATCTGAGTCAAGTCACCTGTTTCAAGTGTTCCAAGACCGGACATTATGCCAATGAATGTCCTGAAGGCCAGAATGGCAATGGAAGCTCTGGGAAGAAGCCAAACCCATTCAACAGGGGACAGGTGAACCACGTTAATGTGGAGGAGGTTGAAGCTCCGCCTGATGTAGTAATCGGTAAGTTTTTGGTTAAGTCATTTACTGCACTCGTTCTTTTTTATACTGGTGCATCGCATTCATACATATCAAGGGGATTTGTGGAAAAGTATAACCTGCCCACTAAGATTCTTAAAACACCTGTGCTAGTAAGCTCGCCAGGAGCAGAGTACATGGCCAGACAAGGATGTTTTCAAGTGCCATTAAGTATAGGAAGGCATGTTTTCCCAACGGATTTAATCATTCTGGAATCCCACGGTCTGGATGTGATTCTCGGTATGGATTGGCTATCAATGTATGGAGGAAACATCGATTGCGCTAGTAAGACAATTTTGCTCACAACGCCCGAAGGAAGAAGGATCAAGTATGTATCCCGACATATGCCAAACAGGACACAAGTAAATTCTTTATCAGGAGTCGTACAGGAGGAAGTACCAGTGGTGAAGGATTTTCCTGATGTGTTTCCTGAAGAATTGCCAGGAATGCCACCTGATAGAGATATCGAGTTCTTAATTGAGCTTTTGCCAGGCACTAGGCCGATATCGAAGAGACCGTACAGGATGCCAGCACAAGATTTGGTGGAAATTAAGAAGCAGATTAAAGAGTTATTGGATAAATGTTACATTCGCCCAAGTTCTTCGCCTTGGGGATCACCAGTACTTCTAGTGGAGAAGAAGGATGGATCATTAAGGATGGTTGTTGATTACCGTGGATTGAATGAAGTAACCATCAAGAACAACTACCCACTGCCGATGATAAATGATCTCTTTGATCGTTTGCAAGGAGCTAAAGTGTTTTCCAAGATCGATTTACGATCAGGGTACCATCAGTTGAAGATTCGAGAGCAGGACATACCCAAGACAGCTTTTACCACAAGATACAGATTGTATGAGTATACCGTTATGTCATTTGGACTGACTAACGCACCTGCCTATTTCATGAACCTGATGAACAAAGTATTTATGGAGTTTTTGGATAAGTTCGTCGTAGTGTTCATTGAGGACATTCTGATTTTCTCGAAGAATGAAGAAGAGCATAAGGAACATTTGCGTTTGGTATTGGAGAAACTAAGGGAACATCAGTTATATGCCAAATTCAGCAAATGTGAATTTTGGCTAAAGGAAGTTGGATTTCTTAGACATGTTATATCCGGAGAAGGTATAGCAGTTGACCCCACAAAGGTTGAGACCGTAACCGAATGGGAAGCACCAACGACCGTTGGAGAGATCCGGAGTTTTCTTGGACTCGCGGGATACTACCGGAGGTTCATTGAGAATTTCTCAAAGATTGCAAAGCCTATGACTGAATTGTTAAAGGAGGATACCAAGTTCATTTGGACTGAGGAATGTGAGGCCAGTTTTCAGAAGTTGAAGAAACAATTGGTTTCCTCACCAGTGTTGATTCTGCTAGATCAGACCAAGGATTATGAGGTGTATTGCGACGCTTCACGTCGAGGAATTGGAGCCGTGCTTATGCAGGAAGGAAGAGTTGTTTCGTATGCCTCACGACAACTGAAACCTCATGAACAAATTATGCTACGCATGATTTGGAGTTAGCAGCCGTAGTGCATGCATTGAAGACATGGAGACATTTCCTCATTGGAAATCATTGTGAAGTATATACGGATCACAAGAGTTTGAAGTATATTTTCACGCAGAAGGAGTTGAACCTCAGGCAAAGGAGATGGTTGGAGCTCATCAAGTATTATGATATGAGATTGCATTACCATCCAGGAAAAGCTAATGTAGTAGCTGACGCATTGAGCCGTAAGAGCCATGTCAATACATTGATGACGGGAGAAAGACCAAAGGAGTTAGCCGAGGATCTTCGAGAGCTATGTTTGGAAATAGTTCCGAGAGGCTATGTAGCAGCGTTGGAAATTTAATCTACATTGATGGATAAAATCAAAGAGGCCCAGAAATCTGACAAGGAGATTGCAGATATAAAGAAGAAAATGAGCAAAGGAAAGGCAAAGGGATTTCGTGAGGATGAGCACGATACCCTATGGTTTGAGGACCGTGTTTATGTGCCCAATGACCCGGAGATTAGGAAGTTGATTCTGCAAGAGGCACATGATTCACCCTACTCGATTCACCCCAGAAATACCAAGATGTATTTGGATTTGAAGGAAACATTCTGGTGGACCGGAATGAAGAAGGATATTGCAGCATATGTAGCAGTTTGTGATGTATGTCAAAGAGTGAAGGCAGAACATCAGAAGCCAGCTGGATTGTTACAACCATTGCCGATACCCGAATGGAAGTGGGATAAGATAGGCATGGATTTTATCACAGGACTACCCAGGACGAAAGCAGGCTATGACTAGATATGTGTAGTAGTTGATCGTCTGACGAAGGTAGCACATTTCATCCCAGTTAAGACCACTTACACCAGTGCTAAGTTGGCAAAGATATACATGACTAGGATCATTTGTTTGCATGGAGTTCCGAGGAGTATCGTATCAGATAGAGGAACCCAATTTACCTCAAAGTTTTGGAATCAGTTGCATGAAACTTTGGGAACCAGACTGGAGTTCAGTACAGCTTTTCACCCACAGACGGATGGACAGACGGAGAGAGTCAATCAGATTTTGGAAGATATGCTGAGAGCTTGTGCACTAGATTATGGATCTAGTTGGGACGATAATTTGCCATATGCGGAGTTTTCTTACAACAACAGTTACCAAACCAGTTTGAAGATGGCACCTTTCGAAGCTTTATACGGAAGGAGGTGCAGGACACCGTTGTCATGGGACAAAGTTGGAGACCGTCAGTTCTTTGGACCAGATTTGATTAAGGAGTCCGAACTGAAAGTTAAGTTGATTCACGATAGGCTCAAGGTAGCCCAGTCCAGGCAGAAGAGCTACGCAGATTCTAAATGCAAGGAGACAGTTTACGAAACCGGAGACAGAGTTTATCTTCGAGTATCCCCACTTCGAGGAGTTAAGCGCTTTGGAGTTAAGGGAAAATTAGCACCGCGTTTCGTTGGACCATATAAGATCTTGCAACGTATGGGAGAAGTCGCTTATAAGTTGGAATTACCAGAGGGACTGTCAGGAGTTCATGATGTATTCCATGTTTCTCAGCTGAAGAAATGTCACGCCGAGATGGCAGAGGTACCGCTACGAGATATAGTGCCGCTAGAAGCGATTCAGTTGAAGGATGACTTAACATATGAAGAGAAGCCAGTCAAGATTCTCGAATATGCCAGCAGAGTTACCCGCAGCAAGGTTATCAAGTTTTGCAAAGTTCAGTGGAACCACCACTCAGAGGATGAAGCCACCTGGGAGAGAGAAGAAGAATTGCTCAAGGACCACCCTCACCTATTTTCTAGCCAACCCGAATCTCGAGGGCGAGATTCATCTTAATGGGGGTAGGTTTGTAACATCCCAAATTTTCAATTTGGAATGTTATACATTAGATCGCATAACATATTTTCTTGCATTTTGGTTGATCCGAGAAATTTCACGCAACTCAAGGACCCTCGGAGAGAGTTGGAGATTTCATTATTTTCATATTTGAGTTTTCTCAAATTTTGAAAAGAGGATCATTTGATTTTATTTATTTTATCTTCAATTATTTTTCCAATAACAAAATTATGAGAAGGGAATAATATGACTTTCCCAATTTTAGGAAAAAATGAAGATTTAAATAAATAAATCAAATTTTAGATTTTTTTGGAGTTTATTTGTATTTTATTGAATTAGGGAAAATGCATGTTTTAAAATTTGCATTTAGGCCCCGAGAAAAAAGTTCATTTTGTTCGACTCATTTTTAGGAGTCGGGGAAAATTTACTTCGTAAATTTTGGAGCTCGTTAGATTTTATTTTTCTTCATTTTTCTTCTCGCGAAATTATTTTAAAAAAAAACCCGCAGCTCCGACTGGGCCAAGGGCCCAGCCAGCCGGCCCAGCGCCCCGCCTCCCCTCGCGCGCCGCGCGCCAGCCGCCGCCGCCGCCGCCAGAGTCCGGCTCGGACTCCCCCTCCTCCTCCCTTGCCCCTCCCTCAAGCCACCGCACCCCCCTCCTATATATACTCCCCCACCCCTCCCCCTCTCCTCCCAAGCCGCCGCCCCCTCCCCGCCTTGCAGCAGCAGCAGCAGCGCGCCGCACCCGCCACCGTCGCCGCAAGCCGTCGTCGCCGCCGCCCGCGCCGCCGTCGCCCCGCCGCCAAACCGCCGCCCTCGCCGGAGCCCCGCGCCAACGATGTACCCGCCGCGCCGCGCCACCCTCGCCCGGTTCGGTTTTCTAATAAAACCGTTCCGGTTTATTTTTTGATGTTTCGGTTTTTTTTCGAAACCCTAGATCAGTTTTTTTCGGTTTTGTTAATTAGCGAGCGTTCATCGGACCGTTCGTTTTAACGAACGTGATCGCTGGTTATCCTCGGTCAACGAACGTCCTTTCGTTTAACCGTTTGTCGTTTTCTTTTCATCGGATTTATTCCGCGATTTTCTGATCGCGATTTCAGATCCGATCTTCTTTCTAGTTTATCTTCTCGCTCGTTTATCGGAATCAGGTGATTCAAGCGCCTGGAGTTTCATTTCGAAACCGCCGTTCCGACTAATCAACTTAAACAAGATTTTACTACTGTAAAATTTGACCTAGTTTCGAATTGCTAGAACCGTGTTGTTTTCTTCCGCCATTTGTTTTCCGTTGCTTTGTTCGAATTCGATTCTTTTTGCAACCGGAGTTCTTAAGTTGAACTTTTTGGTTTGATCTTTTTTTCGAGTTTTACCTGTGCATTAGATGAGTACTTATTGTATGCTTGTTGTTTGTCTGCGATAGATCACCCGGAGTGCGCCGCCTGTTATTTCGAAGCTCTAGGTTTCGCAGATCCTCAGCAAGGCAAGTAACACTTTGATCATACCTCCTCATTGCCCAGTTTTTATTGCATTAGATCAATCCTCAAACATTACATGATTAGGATCTAATTAAACTGTGGGATGGGAAGTAGTTGAGGTAGTACCTATCACTTGTTTACTTATGAAACCTTTGGGAGTTACTTCTACGTTTGCTTATTATGCCATGCTATGCTAGTAGACGTGGGTTGGGTGAGTGATATCCATGACAGATGTGAGTATTGTATATTAATGGTTTTATCTAAGGTGGCAACTTAAATACACATCTGGGTGGATTGAGGCACCTGGTTTCTATCAGGACTTGCCTGTTTCTTTTGGACCGCCACCCAGGCTCAAAGGGATCATAAGATCATTCATGCTAGTAACTTCCGTGTGAAGCCACAAGCCATTATGGGCTCTGGCATAGTTGACTAAGTCGTGCGAACTCTTACAGGGTAGACTAGCAGATGTAGGGGAAAGTAGGTGTACCGGTCTATCCACACGTAAGGTGCTAGCGCTTCTGAAAGACTATGTCTCGGTCATCCGTTTCTCAAACATCAGGTAGTGCGAGAAAACAAACGGAGGCGATCGAGTCTTGTGGGGAAAAGTGCGCAAACCTCTGCAGAGTGTACAATCTGATCATGATTAGTCGTGTCCCCGGTTATGGACATCTTGAGTATCTAGTATTTGAATATCATGTGAATCTCATCATGTTACTTCTAATTAATATTGTTGGGTTTTAATTGTTCACTTAATTGGGATCGGAATGCTGTCAACCATTCTCGATGTTTCAACCACCATGATAGTTAAATAAAATATATTCCTTTGCAGTAGGGAAAAATTGGCTTTACGCAAAACTGTAACCATAGAGCTTTTCCACCAGCCATATATGCATGTAGTATAGGCTTATTATTCATTACTCTCTATGTGTTACATTGCCAGCATATTCCATGTGCTGACCCATTTTCGGTCTGCAACTTTCATGTTGCAGACTTTTCAGACGACGAGTAAGGTGCTTTTAGGTCGTGGTTCTATACTCAGTGATGCCGTTGGAGTTGATGGACTCACTTATCTTCCAAGCCTTCCGCTGTTATCTTTATTAGATGGCCATAAGCCATATTTATTGTAATAAGATCTCTTTGAGATACCGATGTAATAAGTGTGTGATTGCTACTCTGCTATAAATCCTTCGAAGTACTGTGTGGTGTCAGCATTACTGATCCAGGGATGACACCGGAGCACAGAGACTTGACCATCTGAGGTCGGGTCGCTACAGATGGAATCTTGTGTACGTCCACCACCAAGTCCTTACTTCCGGTCATATGATTTGTAGCTCCACTATCGAGCAACCATGATCCCCCACCGGAAGCAAACACCTACAAGAGATCAATGCTTGGTTTTAGGTACCCATTTTGTAATGGGTCCTTTCATGTTAGTAACAAGGGTCTTAGGAACCCAAATAGACCATTCAATGTATTCATGAGGAGAACCAACAAATTTGGCATAAACATGCCCATCACTAGCACGGCATAACACATAAGAAGGATTAAAGTCGCCGGCTTTTTTGGGAGGGGTAGCATTGCCCTTCTTGACACCGCCACCCTTCGCATTGTTCTTCTTCTCCTTGGAAGCACCCTCTCCCTCCTTCACAAAAGTTTGCTTGAGAGGAGGAGGTCGTTTGGTCTTGTCATTCTTCTTCTTGTTCTTGGGCTTGGGTGCGCGTACCCAATCCCCTCCTTGGCCACAACTTCCTTTTGATTGCTCAAAAGGTCGTTGAGGTTCTTCTCACCTTGTATGCATGTCACAAGGCCTTTCTCAAGTTGGTCCTTCAACTTAGCATTCTCCTCAATAAGATGCACATGCTCACAACAAGGGTTAGTAGCATTTGCCTTATCAATCAATACCATATGAGGAAAGGTGGCTTTCTCCTTGGTTAGCTTTACTTGGAGTTGATCATGAGACTCTTTGAGGCTAGCATGAACACCCTTCAAGACTTTGTGAGCCTTGTCGAGAATGTCAAACTCCTCTTTGAGTCTACCAAGATCAACCCCAAGCTTTGCCTTCTCGGAGTTTAGCACACGTGAAACAACAAGAGCATGATCAAGATCTTTCTTTAATTTAGCATGATCATCGTTCTATGACTCCTCAAGAGCCAAACGAAGACCACACTCTTCCTCAAGAGCATTGGAAAGATCCGAAATCTCATCGGCATAGTCACGACTATGCCCCTCCATCTTAGAGATGGTATCTTCATGAGCCTCGATCATGTCATTGGCTTCACCAAGTTGCTCCAAGAGAGCAACGTAGTGCTTCTTGGATTTGCCCTTGAGTTTTCCCATAAAGGCATCAAACTCATTTACCTCCACATAAGTTCCCTCATGTTCATCAATGCTATCCGTGGAACAAGTATGATTGATGATGGTATTTTTGATGTTGGGAGTTACCTTGTTGGTGGCTTTAGCCATGAGGCACTTGGCGGTGATGCTCTCATTGGGTGAGTCGAAGAGAGACACCCTTTGAGTCGTCGCAATGGCAACGGAGGCCATGGCAACCGACTCATCATCTTCATCATCGTCATCATCCTCACTGTACTCTTCTTGTACCACCAATGCCTTGGGAGGAGTCTTCTGGGTGAAGTTGCTCTTGTTGGGGAATGACTTGGCCTAGTCCTTACGGATGAGCTTGCCACCGTTGTCTTCCCTCTTCTCATAAGGGCACTCCACAACAAAATGGCTCACATTATCACAATTGAAGCAAGTTCTCACTCGTTGTTTGCCCTTTGAGCCACTAGAATTGTTCTTGTTGAAGTTGGGCCTTGAGTTCTTCTTGCTCCAAAATTGCCTTGAAGCAAGTGCCATGTGTTCATGATAGGCATACTTCGTATCTTCGAGGTTGCTCTCCTCTTCCTCTTCTTCGACATAGACCTTGGCCTTCAATGCAAGGTTGGGCCTTTTTGCTCTTTGAGACCGAAGCACCGCATTGTCGGCGGTCTTGTCCAATATGCTCATAGCCACAAACTCATCCAACACCTCACTTGAGGACAAGGTGTGGAAGTCCGGCCTTTGACGGATGACGGAGGACATGGCTTTGTGGTAGGGCATCATTGCCTTGAGGAATTTGTGCTTGATCCAATTGTCGTCCGTGTCCTTGCTTCCATGATCCCGGAAAGAGACCGCGAGATTGCTAACTCTCCGATAGAGCTCATGAGGTTCTTCATCTTCTTTCATTGCAAACTCGTCGGCTTCATCTTGTACCACTTCATAGTTGGAACGTTGAATGCTTGTGCTTCCCCGATAGAGGGAAACCACTTTGTGCCAATCATCTTTGGCCAATGAGTAGGGTCGGAGATGCGAGAGGTCTTTGGGAAGGATTGCTTCTTGGATGATGAAGAGAGCATTCTCATTGAATTGATTCTCCACGGCTTCTCTAGGAGTGAAGTTGCTCCAGTCATGCGGATAAAAACCTTCTTCAATGATTCTCTAAAGGTTAGTGTTCACATGATTTAAATGACACTTAAAACGGTAAACCCAAGAATCAAAATCCTCCTTTTTATCAATCTTGGGAGGAGGACCGACATGATTCAAGTGAGTAGAAGGAATCGGTCCACCATAGACATGTGGAGGTTCCACATGGGCAAAGATGCCGGTGCCACTTTTACCACTAGAAGGAAGGGCTTTCTCGCTAGTAGCTTTCCCCTTGTCGGAGGTAGCATCCGTCACCTTGTTGGCGGGATCACCCATCTTCACCGGTGCGGTGGAAAGTTTAAGCCCTTCTAAGAATTCATGAAACATGCCTTTGACCTTGGTCGTCATGGAGGTTTTCAATGTTTCCAACGCCACATTGAACTCCTCACGTGAGACCCCGGTTTCCCCATCTCCCGTAGAAGAGACCGGATTTGCACCGGAGTGCTCCTCCGCACCTTCTACGACGTCAACCATACTCTTTGGACGGTAAAGTCCTTGATCAAGAGACGAGGCTCTGATACCAATTGAAAGGATCGATATAGTTGACTAGAGGGGGGTGAATAGGCAACTAACAATTTTTAGCTTTTCTTTAACAATTTAAACTTTGCATCAAAGTAGGTTGTCTAGATATGCAACTAAGTGAGCAACCTATATGATGCAACAATGATAGGTACACAAGCAAGCAAGAGATATAGCACAAATAAGCTTGCACAAATAAAGGCACGAGATAACCAAGAGTGGAGCCGGTGGAGACGAGGATGTGTTACCGAAGTTCCTTCCCTTTGAAGGGAAGTACGTCTCCGTTGGAGCGGTGTGGAGGCATAATGCTCCCCAAGAAGCCACTAGGGCCACCGTATTCTCCTCACGCCCTCACACAATGCGAGATGTCGTGATTCCACTATTGGTGCCCTTGGAGGCGGCGACCGAACCTTTACAAACAAGGTTGGGGCAATCTCCACAACTTAATCGGAGGCTCCCAACGACACCACGAAGCTTCACCACAATGGACTATGGCTCCGCAGTGACCTCAACCGTCTAGGGTGCTCAAACACCCAAGAGTAACAAGATCCGCTAGGGATTAGTGGGGGAATCAAATTTCTCTTGGTGGAAGTGTAGATCGGGGCCTTCTCAACCAATCCCGAGCAAATCAACAAGATTGATTGGCTAGGGAGAGAGATCGGGCGAAAATGGAGCTTGGAGCAACAATGGAGCTTTTGAGGGAAGAGGTAGGTCAACTTTGGGGAAGAAGACCTCCT
Source organism: Aegilops umbellulata (assembly GCA_032464435.1). NCBI lineage: Eukaryota > Viridiplantae > Streptophyta > Magnoliopsida > Poales > Poaceae > Aegilops > Aegilops umbellulata. The sequence goes on along the minus strand of CP136057.1, from coordinate 37,740,268 downwards.
TATATAGTGGGGGGAACAATCCAACCGTTACCCCCCCCCAAACAGCCCCACAGAGGGCGGTACTACCACGAGAGACAGTTGTACTACTGCTGTGATAAGCAGTACTACCGCTCCCTTCGGCGGTACTACCGCGCAGACAGAAGGTCAAGGGGAAAGAGGGAACCGGGCGGTACTGCCGCGGTGGAAGGGCGGAACTGCCGCTATGGGCGGTACTGCTGCTGCGAGGTACCGCACAATCCGACACAGAAAAATACCCCTCGAATCGACGCGGTAGGGACCTGGCAAGCCAGCGTTAGTACTGCTGAGGAGCCACTGGAGGTACTACCGCTGCGGAGTGGTACTGCCGCTTGTGACCCCCAAGCGGTACTACCGCTGGGTACCGTGGTACTACCGCTGGGTACCAGACACAGCCCACAAGAAAAGAGAAGATCTCTCCATCGAAGTGGAAGGGCTCGGAGGGTGAGAAGAGGATGTGTACGTGTTGATTCCACCCAAGCAATACCAAAGCGGACCCCCTCTTGATAGTACGGTGCCCCCTACGCAACTAGTCCACCGAAAAAGAAACGAAACAGCTACACCGTCTTGAATGACACTCCGAGGGGAAGAAATCGTCTCGTGCCAAGGAAGAATCTCTGAAATGCTCAAAGCACACGATTAGTCCGCAAACATGTTGTCATCAATCACCAAAACCACATTGAGAGAGATATGCCTCAACAGGCGTGACGGAGCGGTTCTCGTTGATGTCTGCTGTACATATGGATCAACATCCGGTTCCTCATCGTCGATCTTGCCAACTGCTTCAATGAAGGTGCCAACCTGTTCAGTTACTGCCTTGCACAAGTCATTGACCACTTTGGCAATCTTTGCCTTTTTCTGCATAAAAAAATTGAGTAGTCATTCAATTATAAACAGTAAAAAAAAGAAATGGTGGTAAATGATCCAAACTGATTTATGCAAAAAGACTTACCTGGGGATTGTACATTAGTGGTAATTTGGATGCAACAAATGCTTGAGCTTACAAAAGACCACCAAACAGCGGTGTCTGCTCCATGCCCCTATACTCCTCTTTAAGCTGATGTGAAAAGGAGAAAAAGAAAAAGGATAAGGTTATCAAAGCAGATATTGTGTTGAAGGAAAAAACAGAATGTTATAACTTGTGCAACTACAACAAAATGTTGGGCTACCAAGATTCTACATGAATGAAACTGCAGAAAACCAAAAAGAAAAGTGCACCCCAAGAGGTCACGTGGAAAAAATGTTTCTGCCAATTGTTGTCACACATATGTGCAACAAGATAAGTAAAATTGTGCAACTTGAAACATATGATGTCTCATACAAAAATGAACATGTGACCACATGCCAAAAACTAGAGCTACAAGATGTGCAACTACATGCATTATTGTGCCATCTAATTACAGTTTTTGCGCAACTACCAAAAAGTGTCTACCTAAATTTCTACCAACTTGTGCAACTGAACAACATATGCAAACAACTGCAGAGCAATAAGGACAGCCAACCCCCAACTAAGCAGACTAATAGACAACCAACCTAGTACAAACTGGAAGACAACTAATGCAAAGTGCAGAACATGTGAACAACCAACTAAAAAAAGGGATGCAACCAACTGGGTAGAATTTTGTGCAACTAAACCAAAAACTAGTTCAATCAGCAATTGAATTTTCTGCCAACTGTTGTCACACATCTGTGCAACAAAGATAAGTAAAACTGATTACAGTTTTACTTATGACCACATGCAACTTGACACATGTGATCACATGCCAAACTAGAGCTACAAGCTGTGCAACTACAGGCATTATTGTGCCGACTGATTACAGTTTTTGCGCAACTACCAAGAAATGTCGAAAAGCTGGTCTCCAAATCGTATATGCACCTACCAAGGAATTAAAACTGGACAGAAAGGAATAGAACATATAGCACTATTGAAAGAAACCAAAAGGGAACTCACTTGTAATTTGCCAAACACACCAGGAGAGATCGTGTCCTTCTTGATCACCTTGGCAATTAGGTTACTGTCCCATGCATTCGATCGTATAGCACAGTCGCTTACTGGGATGTCATGAACGAGCGCGTCAAGGTACAGGATCTGCCGCAGAACCAAAAAATAAAAAATAAAATTCAGTTATTATGACGGGGAATTTTCAGAAACTATGACTGCATAAAAAGAAGAAAAAGACATTGAAGTGCTAGTTTCCACTCACCATCAAGTGATATAGGCAGCAGCAAACAGTTTGCTTCGCCTGGTCCATGTTCCGGAAAGCTTCATTGATGTGTTCTGCTACAAAAAGGCAGATGTTGAAGTTCTTGAGGTTTTCATGATCTAGCACGAGTCTGTATCACTTTGGGCTTAGCCTCAGGGCCGTGGTTGGTGCTAGGAAAGTGCTGAATGCAACCGCAAGCCAAGCCATAAAGAATGTGTCATCCGTTCTTCCCCCCATATCCTTAATCATCTTGGTCCATGTACTGATCTGGGGATGAGAACTTCCAGTTATGTTGAAAGTCTCTCTGAATCTCCTAGTTGTATCCTTGTCAACTTTATAACTGACTTTTAGACCCCTGTTAGGAAGATCAAATACCCTTTGAACACTGTCAGCATTGACACGGATACTTCCCCTGCCTGGGAACACCATTTCAGATGTCTCTGGCTGGTAGGACCGCACCAGGAATTTACTGAAGTCCCCTGGAAGTGTATCTGATAAATTCAAGAGGCCCCCAAACAACCTTGAAACTAGCTCTGACTTCTGTAGCGGGGATAACGAGCTGTTGAACTTCGCAAACCGCCCTGGTGATGCCCTTAACCTGCCAACTTGTGATGGTCGCTCCACATCTTCCCGGGCGGCCACCTCAACTCCTTCAACGCTGGCCTGATGATGAAAAATAAAAAAAAGTAAACACAGGACAGAAAACTGAACTGTGAAAAAACTAGCAATGATCGTGTGGATCAGTATTGCAAAAACTATATAAAACATAAAATGGATCATGCCAACTGATATGGTGTTTTTGTGCAACTAAGAAAGCTCATCATGGCAACTGAAGACTACCAGTGTGCAAACAACAAGAAAACTAGGAAAACATACTAGACCTGACAACTAAAGAAAGTTCTAGGGGATATGCAACGATAAAGCATGATGTTGGAAAGAATATAATAGCAACTAAAAAAAGGTTTTCAAGAAACAGTTCAATAGCTCATAAACACACGCAAAAAAAACCACATACCTCAGCATCTGCTGCGGAAGATGAGGCAGCTGCTCCACCAACTGCTGCCTGCACAAAAATAGTGAAAAATGATGTCACAAAGATGTCAACTTCTGTGAAAACTATATGTACATCAAGATGACCAGTGATGTCAACTACATATATGGTAATTGAGCAACTAGAACAAAAATAGTTGTGCCAACAGCATCATAAATTCATCAGCCCCTAAAAACCCGAGAAAAATTGATATTCAAGGATTTACTTACCCTAGTAGATGATTCAGCTCGCCCCTGCTGCTACTGCACATTTAGTCCGCTTTGCAACCCGGAACCGATCAACATCCTAAGAAAATAAAAAAAAAATGGGTGTGTGAAAAAATATATTATATGACCCAAAATAAGGTGAATGTGTAATCAGCATGCCCTTACATCATCTTCCTCTCCCTTCTCAACACTATGTTTTGGGCGTGGCTGGCGATTAGCAGACGCTTTTCCTCTGGCGAAGGGACTGACTTCCAGAACCCTAATTAAGCAACCAAAAAAACATGAAAAAAGGACATAAGCATACATGGATAAGTTGAAAACAACTCAAATATGCAGAAAAAATGAGAAAAATACATCTCCTTCATTGCCATCAGCTTCTCCTCCTATTATAACCATTTTTAGCCTGTGGGGAAAATACAAGAAAAGAAAACGTAGTTAGAAGATACGCAAAATGAAGTACAGAACCAACTAGTACATGGATGCAGCCAACTAATCAGGCAACTTGTGCAACTGAACGACGCGTAGACAGACAACCTAGCACAAAACAACAAGCAAACTAAGCAAGGCAACTAGTGTCCATTGTAAAACACATGGACAACCAACTAGTATAGTGATGCAGCCAAATCAGTAGGCAACTTGTGCAAGTGAGCAACATGTAGACAACCAACTAGTACAAACAGTTAGGAACAGTAAACCACATAACCAAGACAACTAGTGCAACTGCAGAGCATATGGACAACCAACTAAATATATGGATGCAGCCAACTGGGGGGAATTTTGTGCAATTACAAACATATACAACAAGTTCAATCAACCATTGCATTGCACACATCATGCGCACATCTAACAAATAGCAACATGAACTCAACTACTACAATGATGCAGCCAACTGGGCAGTAAACCTTGTGCAAACTGGACATCATATAAGCCAACTAACTATTTTCTGCCTAGTTGTTACTTGCCAACTGTGGCAAGTAATAACTAGACAGAAAATAGTTAACTAAAGGCAACAAATCAACTCAATATGATAACTTGTGCAAACTGGAACAAGCAAAAAATGCAAAGCAAAAAATCCAGCAAAAACAATTGGGTATACTATATTGAAAAAATAAGCAACCATTAGTGCTAATTTGCAAAAATAAGTGTCCCTAGTTGCACACATGAGGGGAAAACACATGAAAACAACCACATCCATAACAAAGACTTGCAGATTGAGAATATTAAATTGGAAAATTGGCAAGCATTGATACTAATTTGCATAATCAAGGGGCCCCAGTTGCACAAAGCAGGAGAAAACACATGAACCACCACAGCCACCACGAGGCTGGCAGATTGGCTAGACTATATTCGAAAACTGGCAAGCATTGATGCTAAATTACACAAACAAGAGTCCCTAGTTGCACACACCAGAGGGGGGAACAGCAAGCCAACTAAGTAGAGCAACTAGCGCAAGTGTATAACATATGAACAGCCAACTAGTAAAAGTGATGCAGCCAACTGAGCAGGCAACTTGTGCAACTAAACACCGTATAGACAACCAACTAGTACAAACAGTGAGCCAACTGACCAAGACAACTGCTGCAACTGCAGAGCATATGGACAACCAAGTACTATATGGACGCAGCCAACTGGGGAGAAATGTGTGCAACTAACCACTTAAATCTCTGAACACCAACTACAAAATCAGCCAACCCATTGCACACAACATTGCGCACATCTAATACAACTTGCAGAATGACTAAGAATCATGAACAGATCTCAAACCCCTGTAACATTGAACGGAACATGAACTAAACAGCCAAATTGCCCTAAAATCGCGCAACAGGCGCCGTGGACATGCATCCCTTCTACCTACCAACTACCGCGTACCCTGGCCAACTACACGTTGACCCTAGCCAGCCACCCCATGCCGTGAACTACGCCTCCTTGTAGATCCAGACCACCGTTGGGCGCGTGTTACCAGAGAGTAGAAGGGAACTCAACGTGACCAAAATCGAGGATAAGCGGGGGTAGTTCGCGCCGTTCCCGAACCCTAGTGAGCATTCCCCTCACATTTCGGCACCATCCGCGCTCCGTGAGATAGAGAGAGGGAGGAGAAGCATGTAGAAGTGGAGGGCGAGCACACCTTCGACGACGAGGAGCAGCAGCGATTCCCCCGCGAGGAGAACCACCCGCAAGCCGCCGCCGACCTGAGTACTCCGCCGCGACGCCGCGTTCGGTGGAGAGGATGGCGAGGAGGAAGACGAAGATGGAATGGGGAGAGAGCATGCTGCGGGCGAGGGATTTCAGGCACGGATTTCGAAAACCGTCACCCACGACCCCCACTACTCCCCTCCTCTACCGCTTACAGGTGGGTCTGCCACGTCCGGATATGGACAACCGCCCACGACCGCGGCGCGGAGCCAATCCCGACCAGGTGGCACCTGGCGGATCCGGGCGCGATCGTGCGGCCAGGAATCAGCCGCCCGTTTCGGTTAGTTAGTGGCCGGCCGTTTTTTATATTTTAGGAAAATACAAATACTTCTGCGCAGCAGATTTCTATTTTTAATTTTCCGTAGGGGTCGCAGTTTTTTTTAGATGAAAGCAGTTTTCTTTTAGGCAACGTGCTACCAGTTTTGATTTTTTGAGAAATTCAACGTGCTACCAGCCGGTCCCGATCCAGTAAGGCCCACCTGCACGCAAACCTTCCTGACTTGCTTCCGCAGCCCAACAACTGCATCCCGTAGATGAAAGCAGATTTATATTTCTCAAAAAAAAAATGAAAGCAGATTTACTTTTTTGAGGCAACATGCTACCAGTTTTTGTTTTTTAGAAATTCAATGTGCTATCAGCTGGTTCCGGTCCAACAAGGCCCACCTGCACGCATGTTGGAAACCTTTCCTGAGACTTGCTTCCGAAGCCCAACAACTGCATCCCGTAGCCCATCTCCAAGGCCGCGACCTCGCCGAACAAATTCATCCAGTCCAGAAACTAATCCGAGCCACACATCCCCATTTCGCAACCAAAGCCAGAGCGCCCGTCTCCTCCCCCTCCCACGCCGCCGCACCCCGAACCCTAGCGCCCCATCCATCCAGCGAGCGAGCGGGCGACAGCCATGCCGGCGGACGCGAAGATCCGGTGGGGGGAGCTCGAGGAGGACGACGGGGGCGACCTCGACTTCCTGCTGCCGCCGCGGGTGGTCATCGGGCCCGACGAGAACGGCTTCAAGAAGACGATCGAGTACCGCTTCGACGACGACGGCAACAAGGTCAAGGTCACCACCACCACCCGCGTCCGCAAGCTCGCCCGCGCGCGCCTCTCCAAGGCCGCCGTCGAGCGCCGCTCCTGGGCCAAGTTCGGCGACGCCGCCAGCGGCGACGACGCCTCCGCGCGCCTCACCGTCGTCTCCACCGAGGAGATCCTCCTCGAGCGCCCGCGTGCCCCAGGTCCGTCGCCCGTCCGCTCTCTTTCTTTCGAATCGGTTGTCGTGTCGTTAGGCACTCTCTTGGTGTGGATTGCTGTTATCCCCTGTAGCATTATGGAGTCAACATTGGGGATCCAAGTGAACTGGTGTTGATCCAATCAGAAGTCCATATTCGGTCAGGTGGCTGTGTTATGTTTAGTGATTACATGTACATCTAGGAAATATGCGTGTGTATAGTAACATTTCTTATTCGCAAAAAAAAAACAGTAACATTTCTAATTGGTAGGTTACTGGAAGGACAGTAAGAGGTAGATATTGGGAGGAGAGGAAATAGATCGGTAGCTATGATGTAGGCCGAACATTTCTCCCTAAGTTTTCTGATTGATGTGTTTTGAAGCAGTGCTGGTATTTGGTACTGGGGCAGAATACCAGCTTCGTACATCTGCTACCAAAAAAAAGTTACACATTAAAAGAAGCTGCAATTGAATTTTATTAAGTTGCGAGGTCTAGATATGTTCTTTGGATAACTGTTTTCTGTTTTCGTTGGGTGGGTGATTGAAGTGTGTTGCATGCAGGCCCATGTAGAATGCCTGATCATGGGATTTCCAGTTGCAGTTCTAATGCACTGCTGATTTTGGAGTACACAAGAATTATAATTTGAATACATTACTGTAATCAGAGAGCGACCCCATTCTCCTCAGTCAAATTTCCTGTGGTGTAGTGATTATGTTTACCAAATTAACTTTCTGTGTTTTGTTTTAGATGATTTCCTCCTAGCTAGGTGATCATATAGTATCCTATTACTTCAGTCCAGTTAATGGAGGACGCAGTTGACTAGGTGTTGTATTCTTTCTTCCATAGCCCACCCAAATCTAACCATGCATTAATATCCCATGGGTGTTGTATGTATATTACTCTATTTTGACATCACTTGTGTTCAGCTCAGACATTAACATGGACATTCATAACATTGATACTAGTTCTGCACGTCTGTTTCAAAAATTCAAAATGCTGGTGATTGACGTCTGTGTGCAGGTCCATGTAGAATCCTGATTATGGGATTTCCAGTTGCAGTTCTAATGCATTGTTGGGGTTTTTAGTACAAGAATTATAGTTTGAATACATTAGTATCACCTGACAGTTATCCATTCTCCTCATTGCAATTTCCTGCGATGTGGTGATTATGTTTATCAAAGAAACAAATAAATTTTCTGCGCTTCGTAATAGATGATTTACTGCTCTAGATGATCATATATCTTAGTTAATGAAGGGTGCGGTTGAGTAGGTTAATGATTTATTTGTTAAAGTACATAGCGCACTGGTTCTGGGGCATATGTTAACTTGTCTTTCTTCTGTAGCCCACCCAAATCTTTCCTTGCAGTATTGTGCCTTGGATGTTGTATGTCTGTTATTTAGCCATTACTTGTGCTCTGCTCAAAATGTAACATGGACCTTAAAATAGACCTTAACATTGCTAATGTACTAATTCCCTGCTGACAACCTTCTTGTTAATGTGGTTCCAAAGTCCGTAAACTAGCTGTCTTTGCTTTATCCTTTTGCCCTTAACTTTAACACTTCACTTGATTGTAGGGAGCAAAGCTGATGAACCAAGTGCTTCTGGTGACCCACTGGCAATGGCAAGCAAGGGAGGTGCTGTTCTCATGGTTTGCAGAACCTGTGGTAAGAAGGGTGACCACTGGACCTCAAAGTGCCCCTACAAGGACCTCGCTCCACCGACCGATGCATCAGACATGCCTCCTACTTCTGACGGCCCTGCAGCACTGAGTGGCCCTGCCAAGGGCTCATACGTTGCTCCAAGGCTAAGGGCTGGTGCTGTTCATACCGATGCTGGGCACGACATGAGGCGCAGGAATGACGAGAACAGTGTCCGTGTAACCAATCTGTCTGAGGACACCCGCGAGCCCGACCTCCTCGAGCTGTTCCGCACGTTTGGCCCGGTCAGCCGTGTCTACGTTGCGGTGGATCAGAAGACTGGAATGAGCAGGGGCTTCGGGTTCGTCAACTTCGTCCACAGGGAGGACGCCGAGAAGGCCATCAGCAAGCTCAATGGGTATGGTTATGATAACCTCATCCTCCATGTGGAGATGGCTGCACCTAGGCCTACTTAGTTACTGCCTACTAAGTATTCAGGTTTTCTACAAGTGTCGTATCATTATGGTCTCCGAAATACCCGGACGTTTGTGTCGTGTTTTGCCTTGTTGAGAATAACTACACTCTGTTGGTGAAAAAGTGAATTTCTTAAGGACGGCACTTGAGTTTATATTTCATCAAGTTTTGTATACCTGTTGCTTCATTTGGTTACTACTCCACTTGCTTCTCTTTGCTACCTGGACGATCTATATCAGTTGAGAATCTGCCGATTTGACTATGCCGTTTTTTGGCTCAGATATCATTTCACGAACTTTGTGCAACTCTTCTAGTTTTAGTAAAAACTCTGGTGTCCTTCTGCTGCCCCCCCCCCCCCCCCCCCTGCTCTTGACGTGTGGGAGGATGCTGCTGGCTCTGCCTGTCATTTGAAGTCATGTACTGATAGAAATGTTTAAAGGTAAATTGCAACATAGTCAGCACATGAATCATGGTAATATTCCTTGCAACAAACAGAGACCATGGCAACATGTTCCAAATTTCAGAAGGGCATAATCGTTGTGGAAGCAGACTGGACATAAGAGTTCCTGAACCTAAACAGAGTGAAAGGAAGCAACTCAAATAATGCGACCAATAAGATGTTACACTGAGGACCAAGCATACCTCAGTTAGACGAAGCTATCTACTGGAATGGTGACTTCAATTTTCACTTTAATTGGGACTCGAATTCCTTGCAGGCTAAAAATTCCCAGGGTACAGTTTTATATTTCCACAATAGCTGCATTTCAGTCGATTGAGTTTTCGCAGTTGGGCCAGTCAATTTTGGTCGAAGGGAGAAATAGCCAGAGGGGAGGAAGAAGGTCGCCGGAGGGGAGGAAGAAGCTCGTTGGGTAGGCTACCCCAGTGTCTATCTTTGGGTTCAGGGTGGGGCGGTGGTGGGCGGCGGTGGTGTGGGATTCATCGGAGAAAAAACTCGGTGTGACGGGGCCTAGAGGAATGGCCGGGGCGGTGGGAGACCGGTGGTGGGGGATGGTTCCGGGGAGGGCGGGGCGGCCCTCCACGGGCGGCGGCCCGGCCGGTGGCAGCAGGGAACACGATCTGTTTTCACATGAAGAAACGGTTCCAGGTAGAAGAGATAATCTGGAGCGTTCCTTTCTGATCTAACGCTTCATGTTGATTCGACTGACCCCAAGTGAAATTTCAGTCGACTGCCCTGTAGCCATCCCCTTATATTTCTGCCGACTACTCCCTCCGTTTCAAAATAGATGACTCAATTTTGTACTAACTTTAGTATAAAGTGAGACATCTATTTTGAAATGGAGGGAGTACTTGACAAATGGAGGAGGGGAATAAAACTACTTAATTAGCATTAACCAAAAGCACTTTTTTTGATCAATTAACCAAAAGCACTTGACAGTAAAGTGTGTAACTAACTGCAGAAGAAGGCCAAGATTCAGTAAAGTGTGTAATAAGTAACTGCAGAAGACCAAGATTCAGTAAAGCGTGTGACAAACTGCAGAGGGCCGAGATTCAAGAATCCCAAGATCCCACCTTTACTGCAGTAGAAGTGGGTACAGGTTACTCGATCTAATATAACATCCAGGGGTGCGGCAGTGGAGCAGATCAAACGGCTGGGCCACCCAGATGTCATTTTTCATCATCACAGATGCTCGACCCGGTAGGTTATGTGTGTACAGTTTACTCGAGCTTTACCGTCACTCGGTTAATCCCCATCATGCAGAATTACAAGCTGCATTGCAAATTGCTAAACAAGCAGTTGCATTACAGGCTACTCGAGGTTTACTGTCGTTCGGTTAGTCCATCCATGGCATATAGAACTACCAAGTCGCATCACAGATTTGCGAAACAAGCATTACATCCGGTTAATCCCAGTTACTCGAGCTTCTGTAGCAGAAACAAGGAGTTGCATCACAAATTAGTGATTATAAAATCGATCTGGGCATCATTTTTTCTTGTTTGCAAGCACCACCTCTGACCAAAGGCTTGCAAGCAAGCTTCTGCTGGAGCTCTTCGGTGATGAGCGCCGTTTCTTGCTTGTTTTGGTCATCTATACAGCAAATGATTCAATCAGTTACACATCCATCACTTGGGTAACACTTCTACCACTTGGATAACACTAATAATGACAGCAAGCAAGTAACTAATCTGACAGCAAGTATAGAAGATTTAGAATATTCTTCCAAAGATTGCAAGTGTTAAGTGCAATGTCTGAACTGATAGCACCATTTGATTTGTCAAGAGGAACATCACTTTGCTACACGAAAGTTGTACATGACAGAGAAAAATAAGTAACGGAAAACATGAACGGAACTATGCTATGACAAAACTAATGAAGAAAAAACAAAGACTACTAATGAGCTAGTTCACTTAGATTGAGACATTTTTAGCCAGTTACTTACGTGCAAGATGTATTCTCTTGAGAATAAATGCATGGCAGCTTTAATAAAAATACACAGAACAACTTATATTGGATTCAGGCCATAAGTGTGTGTTATCCTAAGTGCCTGTTAGTTACTATTCATTCATTGTTATCAAGAGTTTAGTTGCAACTGAAATATATGTATTTCTAACTATCGGTTCTGAATCACATTGTAGGTCTGTTATTGGATTTCGTACTGGATAACATGGAAGGACAAAGGATCAGCTCATTGCGTACATGGCGGCTCCAGTTGACAATCTAATCTTAACACTTATCTTTTTTTTATTTCGTTACTGTGAACTAGCAGTTCTAAAATAGTATCTCAGTGGATTTTCTGTTTGTAAATCTGCACTTGAGACAACAAACTCATCCGTGTGTCATTTGCACCTGAGATCATGATATTTGAATTATCATTGGTATCTTTGCAATGGTGCTATCCTTAAGATCTAATTTTCCAAGCAACCTGTTACACTCAGTGTCAAGGAAATGTGAACGTACCTGTCTTTTCATCATCAGATAGGCATATTACATCTGCAGAAGCCGCGACACGGGGACCACTGGGCAGCCCAAGACCTGTTAGCCATTCATCCAGTGATTCTGAACCACAATCTGACTCCAGCAAGCCTGATGCTGAAGGCCCAACACCTTTACTTGGCAACACATTCAACGCAGCTGATGAAACGCTAGATGTCGTTGTCAAACCTCGCGGTGATGTTAGTGGAAGAACTGGATTTGGAAACGAAGGTACTGGTGACAGCAGGTGTGTTGGCTGTGAACTTGATGGCAGTGGTGGAACCTGCCGAATTTGATGTGAACTTGATGGCCCCAAGGGTTCGGGTATAGTGGGGTGTGAACTTGGGTGCAAGCTTGGCAGTGATGGGTTCCCTGGGGGAGCGGCCTGTGGGCATGATTGTCTTATATTTATTGGAGTCACAGGGGTAGACCATGTCCTTGCAGACATGCTCTCCAGCCTAGTTGGAAGCTGCTGCTGATTCGCAGATGCCATCGAATGCACCTGTGGAGGCAACATGCGTTGAAGATGAGGAGCAGGTGCACGTGCTAGTTCACTCTGGACTCCAAAGTTTCCCCGTGGCAGGACTGGCGTGAGACTAAAACTAGTTGATGTTGATCTGGCAATGTTGTTTAGTATGGAGGGATGTGGTCTGACCACTTGTGAAGATGGCGATGATGATGGTGATGGTCGATCGACCTGTAACGGTTGGACATGATGTATCGGCACTGGTGGTCGACCAGCTGACGACGACGCAGTTGGTGATGCAGTCGATGCCACCGCCGAAGGCCTCGTGGGAACTTGCTGAGAAGCCTGGGGTGTCTGGTGATTTGGAGGGCTGTGGGCTCCAACTGCAGATCAAAGTAATTAGCATTAGCAGAGATTTGGTACGGATGTTTGCAAATCATGTCAGCATATTCATTTAGAGGACATAAAAAAATGATTGCTTATAGTCAATACTCAATACCTTGCTCTCCATAAGATATGAATTGACCCCGAAGATTGTCAGCTAGTGACTGGCTGAGGAGAAATTTCTCACATAAATTCTGAAGCGTCTTCATTTGCTGAAGATGAGTGGAACTAGCTAGTGTAAGAAATTCAACCAAGATATACATACATGAGCTAGAAGAAATAGCAAACCTTTAGTTGGTGGGTTTTATCAAGCGAGTCAATGTGTAACCGTAATCTGTGCAACTCATTTCTCAGTGCATCATCACCAACTGGTGGATGGTTAAGAAACATTGATGCCACCGGAAAGAGTTGTGCTGAAGAACCCAGTGCAGCCTTGGGTTGATGACTTGGTTGACACTGATCAGTGTGTGTTCTTTCAAGAGGAATACTGGACTGTGGAACTGATGGATGCACTGCAGACGGCAAACACTGAGATGATGGTACTACACGAGAAAGGCTTGCTTGTTCTGCATCTCTTTGTGGGAAGAGCTCAGCTGGCACCATACTTGGTTGTGCACACTGAATTATCAGTTCTGTCTGAGTACAAGCTTCCCTGGATGCTGGTGGTTGCATTGCAGGTTGCAATGTCTGAGCTGGTGTTATACCAGAACGGTCTGCTTGTTCTGCCTCTCTTTGCAGAGGTTGTGATGGCGCTACAATTGGTTGGGCTGACTGAATTAGCACATCTGTCTGAGTATAAGCTTCCCTGGATGCTGATGTTTGCATTTCAGGTTGCAAAGTCTGAGCTTGTGTTATACCAGAATGGTCTGCTTGTTCTGCCTCTCTTAGCAGAGGTTGTGTTGGTGCTACAATTGGTTGTGCAGGCTGAATTATCACATCTGTCTGAGTATAGCCTTTCAGGTTGCAAAGTCTGAGCTTGTGTTATATCAGAACGATCTACTTGTTCTGCCTCTCTTTGCAGAAGTTGTGCTGGTGCTACAATTGGTTGGGCTGACTGCATTACAAGATTGGCCTCAGCTTCAACTTCCTTAGACATTTGCAAGGAAGCCTGGCTGGGCACAGGAGCCAGAGTCTGTGGTTCTAAGAAAGGTAAATCTGCCTGAGTATTGTCCCCATTACCGGTGTTAACTTCCATTTCAGCATCTCCTAAATGTTGGTCAGTCTCTCCCGGTAATGGTTGTGAACCCACACCACTCTGTCGCTCAACATGTTCAGTCCTTCTATGGTCACCACTTGAAGATTCCTGATATATGTTACATAGTATCATAATGGATACCGATAAAAAAAAGGTCACAAGAAATACTAGTGCAACCATAATGTCATGAAGCACCATGAATTGGAACATGAAGACCATGTGCTCAGCACTGACTCAAATGGAAAGGCAAGTGCTGCATCAACTGTGATGTCCACTATTTGGAAGTGTGTTTAAGTAAATGGGTACACAGTGTCGCAGACGATCATAGATGAGCCTACTAAATATTTCTTTTCCTTTTGCTGTATTAAAAAGAACTTAAATGAGTAATCTACAAACCATAAAACATGAGAGTATGAAAGGCAACATACTACAAAGAGTTTGCTATGCCTAGTGTACTGTACTGCCCATGATGAGCAAACATTGCTACATGGAAAGAGCAAAAACGACGCATCCTACATGAGCCTACTAAACATCCCCTTTCCTTTTCGCCATATCACCCTTGGCCTCCATGATTTTTGGAGCATGCTCCAAATTGTGCGTTGTAGCCTCCATATTTGGAGGCTGCAGGGGCTGCTTTGGAGCACGCTCCAAACCCAACCGCCTCCGGGGGAGGGAAGTTTCACTTCTCTCCTCGTCCTCCTGCGTGGCCTCTCTCTCTCTCTCTCCCACCCACCAATGGCGCGTGTCAGAAGCCCGTACCAGTCAGGCAGCCGCTTCTCACCGGGAAACAAGCCAATTAATGGCCGCCGCCTTGTGTCCAACAACCTATGCCCATTCCCACTGCCTGCCCACATCTGTCTGTATTGCAAGGTGTGCGATTGAGCACGGCTCAATGCCCGACCACGGCAAAAGATATAGAAGAGATGAGTGTCATCCCCTATGCCTCAGCCATAGGGTCTATTATGTATGCCATGCTGTGTACCAGACCCGATGTAAACCTTGCCGTAAGTTTGGTAGGTAGGTACCAAAGTAATCCCGGCAAGGAACACTGGACAGCGGTCAAAAACATTCTGAAGTACCTGAAGAGGACTAAGGATATGTTTCTCGTTTATGGAGGTGCCGAAGAGCTCGTCGTAAAGGGTTACGTCGACGCCAGCTTCGACACAGATCTGGATGACTCCAAGTCACAAACCGGATACGTGTATATTTTGAATGGAGGGGCAGTAAGCTGGTGCAGTTGTAAGCAAAGCGTCGTGGCGGGATCTACATGTGAAGCAGAGTATATGGCAGCCTCGGAGGCAGCACAAGAAGCAGTCTGGGTGAAGGAGTTCATTACCGACCTAGGAGTCATACCCAATGCGTCGGACCCGATGACTCTCTTCTGTGACAACACTGGAGCAATTGCCCTTGCGAAGGAGCTCAGGTTTCACAGGAAGACCAGGCATATCAAGCGTCGCTTCAACTCCATTCGTGAAAGTGTTCAAAATGGAGACATAGAGATTTGTAAAGTACATACAGACCTGAATGTAGCAGATCCGTTGACTAAACCTCTCCCTAGAGCAAAACATGATCAACACCAAAATTCCATGGGTGTGCGATTCATCACAATGTAACTAGATTATTGTCTCTAGTGCAAGTGGGAGACTGTTGGAAATATGCCCTAGAGGCAATAATAAAAGGATTATTATATTTCCCTGTTCATGATAATTGTCTATTGTTCATGCTATAATTGTATTGTTCGGAAATCATAATACATGTGTGAATACATAGACCACAATGTGTCCCTAGTAAGCCTCTAGTTGACTAGCTCGTTGATTAATAGATAGTCATGGTTTCCTGACTATGGACATGGGGATGTCATTGATAACGGGATCACATCATTAGGAGAATGATGTGATGGACAAGACCCAAACCTAAGCATAGCACAAAGATCGTGTAGTTCGTTTGCTAGAGCTTTTCTGAATGTCAAGTATCATTCCTTAGACCATGAGATTATGCAACTCCCGGATACCGTAGGAATGCTTTGGGTGTATCAAACGTCACAACGTAACTGGGTGACTATAAAGGTGCACTACAGGTATCTCCGAAAGTGTTTGTTGGGTTGGCATGAATCGAGACTGGGATTTGTCACTCCGTATGACGGAGAGGTATCTCTGGGCCCACTCAGTAAGACATCATCATAATGAGCTCAATGTGATCAAGGTGTTGTTCACGAGATGATGTGTTACGGGAACGAGTAAAGAGACTTGCCGGTAACGAGATTGAACAAGGTATCGATATACCGACGATCGAATCTCTGGCAAGTATCGTACCGATGGACAAAGGGAATTGAGTACGGGATTGATTAAGTCCTCGACATCGTGGTTCATCCGATGAGATCATCGAGGAGCATGTGGGAGCCAACATGGGTATCCAGATCCCGCTGTTGGTTATTGACTAGAGATCGTCTCAGTCATGTCTGCATGTCTCCCGAACCCGTAGGGTCTACACACTTAAGGTTCGGTGACGCTAGGGTTGTAAAGATATTAGTATGCAGCAAACCGAAGGTTGTTCGGAGTCCCGGATGAGATCCCGGACGTCACGAGAGGTTCCGGATTGGTCCGGAGGTGAAGAATTATATATAGGAAATGTCGTTTCGGCCATCGGGAAGGATTCGGGGGTCACCGGTATTGTACCAGGACCACCAGATGGGTCCCGGGGGTCCACCGGGTGGGGCCACCCATCCCGGAGGGCCCCGTGGGCTGAAGTGGGGAGGGAACCAGCCCATAGTGGGCTGGTGCGCCCCCCCCCATGGGCCTCCCCCCTGCGCCTAGGGCTGGAAACCCTAGGGCAGGGGGCGTCCCACTTGCCTTGGGGGGCAAGGCACCACCCTTGGCCGCCGCCCCCCTGGAGATCCATCTCCAGGGCTGCGCCCCCCCCCTTGGGGGCCTATATAAAGGGGGGAGAGGGAGGGCAGCCGCACCCCTGCTGCATTGGCGCCTCCCTCTCCACGTTACACCTCTCCCTCTCTCCACAGAAGCTTGGCGAAGCCCTGCTGGAACTCTGCTGCATCCACCACCACGCCGTCGTGCTGCTGGATCTTCATCAACCTCTCCTTCCCCCTTGCTGGATCAAGAAGGATGAGACGTCATCCCGACCGTACGTGTGTTGAACGCGGAGGTGCCGTCCGTTCGGCGCTGGTCATCGGTGATTTGGATCACGACGAGTACGACTCCATCATCCACGTTCTTCTTGAACGCTTCCGCTGCGATCTACAAGTGGTATGTAGATGCTCTCCTATCCCCTCGTTGCTAGAATACTCCATGGATAGATCTTGGTGATGCGTAGGAAAATTTTAATTTCTGCTACGATCCCCAACAACTTTGTGGCAGAGCGACAGGGCAGGTTGAGACCACCTAGGAGAGAGGTGGCCTGGCCCTGGTCGGCGTTCGCGGATACTTAACACGCTTAACGAGATCTGGGTATTTGATCTGAGTCTGGCCATTTGGTCTATACGCACTAACCATCTACGCGGGAGTAGCTATGGGTATCCCGGCGTCGTGGTATCAGCCGAAGCCTTCGTGACGTCAGCGACTGAGCGGTGCGCGCCAGTTTGGGCCGCGTAACGTGACTTCCGTTGTACTGGAGGTTGCTAGGTCTGCTTCTGGCCGCCCACGCAACGTGCAGGTGTGCTCAGGGCGATGGGCCCAGACCCCTGCGCTTAGGTTTAGACCAGCGTGCTGACCTCTCTGTTGTGCCTAGGTGGGGCTGCGACGTGTTGATCTTCCGAGGCCGGGCATGACCCAGGAAAGTGTGTCCGGCCAAATGGGATCAAGCGTGTTGGGTTATGTGGTGCACCCCTGCAGGGAAGTTTATCTATTCGAATAGCCGTGTCCCTCGGTAAAAGGACGACCCGGAGTTGTACCTTGACCTTATGACAACTAGAACCGGATACTTAATAAAACACACCCTTCCAAGTGCCAGATACAACCCGGTGATTGCTCTCCAACAGGGCATCGAGGAGGGGATTGCCGGGTAGGATTATGCTATGCGATGCTACTTGGAGGACTTCAGTCTACTCTCTTCTATATGCTGCAAGATGGAGGCTGCCAGTGTTGGGGAACGTAGTAATTTCAAAAAAATTCCTACGCACACGCAAGATCATGGTGATGCATAGCAACGAGAGGGGAGAGTGTTGTCTACGTACCCTCGTAGACCGAAGCGGAAGATTGACGCAACGTAGAGGAAGTAGTCGTACGTCTTCCCGATCCGACCGATCCAAGCACCGTTACTCCGGCACCTCCGAGTTCTTAGCACACGTTCAGCTCGATGACGCTCCCCGGGCTCCGATCCAGCAAAGCTTCGGGGATGAGTTCCGTCAGCACGACAGCGTGATGACTATGATGATGTTCTACCGACGCAGGGCTTCGCCTAAGCACTGCAACGATATGACCGAGGTGGAATATGGTGGAGGGGGGCACCGCACACGGCTAAGGAACGATCACGAAGATCAACTTGTGTGTCTATGGGGTGCCCCCTGGCCCCGTATATAAAGGAGTGGAGGAGGGGAGGGCCGGCCCTCTCTATGGCGCGCCCTAGGGGAGTCCTACTCCCACCGGGAGTAGGATTCCCCCTTTCCTAGTCCAACTAGGAGTCCTTCCATGTATTAGGAGTAGGAGACAAGGAAGGGGAAGAGGGAAGAGAAGGAAGGAGGGGGCGCCGCCCCTCCCCCTAGTCCAATTCGGACTAGCCAATGGGGGGGGCGCGCGGCCTGCCTCTCCCTCTCCCCTAAAGCCCAATAAGGCCCATATACTTCTTCCCCCGTATTCCCGTAACTCCCCGGTACTCCCGAAAATACCAGAACCACTCAGAACCTTTCCGATGTCCGAATATAGTCGTCCAATATATCGATCTTTACGTCTCGACCATTTCGAGACTCCTCGTCATGTCCCCGATCTCATCTGGGACTCCGAACTCCTTCGGTACATCAAAACTCATAAACTCATTATATAACTGTCATCGAAACCTTAAGCGTGCGGACCCTACGGTTCGAGAACAATGTAGACATGACCGAGACATGTCTTCGGTCAATAACCAATAGCGGGACCTGGATGCCCATATTGTCTCCTACATATTCTACGAAGATCTTTATCGGTCAGACCGCATAACAACATGCGTTGTTCCTTTTGTCATCGGTATGTTACTTGCCCGAGATTCGATCGTCGGTATCCAATACCTAGTTCAATATCGTTACCGGCAAGTCTCTTTACTCGTTCCGTAATACATCATCTCGCAACTAACTCATTAGTTGCAATGCTTGCAAGGTTTATGTGATGTGCATTACCGAGAGGGCCCAGAGATACCTCTCCGACTATCGGAGTGACAAATCCTAATCTGGAAATACGCCAACCCAACATCTACCTTTGGAGACACCTGTAGAGCTCCTTTATAATCACCTAGTTACGTTGTGACGTTTGGTAGCACACAAAGTGTTCCTCCGGCAAACGGGAGTTGCATAATCTCATAGTCATAGGAACATGTATAAGTCATGAAGAAAGCAATAGCAACATACTAAACGATCGGGTGCTAAGCTAATGGAATGGGTCATGTCAATCACATCATTCTCCTAATGATGTGATCCCGTTAATCAAATGACAACTCATGTCTATGGCTAGGAAACATAACCATCTTTGATCAACGAGCTAGTCAAGTAGAGGCATACTAGTGACACTCTGTTTGTCTATGTATTCACACATGTATCATGTTTCCGGTTGATACAATTCTAGCATGAATAATAAACATTTATCATGAAATAAGGAAATAAATAATAACTTTATTATTGCCTCTAGGGCATATTTCCTTCAGCCAGAAGCGTAGTCTTTGACAGGATTAGTTATCCCCCTCTTATTCTGGCATTCTGCAGTTCAGTCCACTGATATGGCCCTTTACACATATATCCATGTATATGTAGTGTAGCTCCTTGCTTGCGAGTACTTTGGATGAGTACTCACGGTTGCCTTGTTTCCCCTTTTCCCCATCTCTCTACCCTATATGCTGCAACCAGACGATGGAGCCCAGGATCCAGACGCCACCGTCGACGATGATTCCTTCTACTCTGGAGGTGCCTACTACTACGTGCAGCCCGTTGACGACGACCAGGAGTAGCTTAGGAGGATCCTAGGCAGGAGGCCTGCGCCTCTTTCGATCTGTATCCCAGTTTTTGCTAGCCTTCTTAAGGCAAACTTGTTTAACTTATGTCTGTACTCAGATATTGTTGCTTCCGCTGACTCGTCTATGATCGAGCACTTGTATTCGAGCCCTCGAGGCCCCTGGCTTGTATTATTATGCTTGTATGACTTATTTTATTTGTACAGTTGTGTTGTGATATCTTCCCGTGAGTCCCTGATCTTGATCGTACACATTTGCGTGCATGATTAGTGTACGACTGAATCGGGGGCGTCACAATGGCGATGTGAACTAATCACATGGTGATGTGAACTATTGGTGTTAAATCACATGGCGATGTGAACTAGATTATTGACTCTAGTGCAAGTGAGAGATTGAAGGAAATATGCCCTAGAGGCAATATAAAGTTGTTATTTATATTTCCTTATATCATGACAAATGTTTATTATTCATGCTAGAATTGTATTAACTGGAAACTTAGTACATGTGTGAATACATAGACAAAACAGAGTGTCCCTAGTATGCCTCTACTTGACTAGCACGTTAATCAAAGATGGTTAAGTTTCCTGACCATAGACATATGTTGTCATTTGATGAACGAGATCACATCATTAGAGAATGATGTGATGGACAAGACACATGCGTTAGCTTAGCACTATGATCGTTTAGTTTGCTGCTATTGCTTTCTTCATGACTTATACATGTTCCTATGACTATGAGATTATGCAACTCCCGAATACCGGAGGAACACTTAGTGCGCTATCAAACGTCACAACGTAACTGGGTGATTATAAAGATACTCTACATGTGTCTCCGATGGTGTTTGTTGAGTTGGCATAGATCGAGATTAGGATTTGTCACTCCGATTGTCAGAGAGGTATCTCTGGGCCCTCTCAGTAATGCACATCACTATAAGCCTTGCAAGCAATGTGACTAATGAGTTAGTTACGGGATGATGGGCCTTGATGGGCCATAGTGGAAGAGAGGAGGAGGCGGCCAGGTGTGGCGCGCGCCCGCCCAGTCCGAATTGGGGTAGGGTTTGGGGGGGTCCCTTGCCTTCTCTCCCTCTTCCCTTCCTCCCCCCTCCTAGTTGGACTAGGAAAGGGGGAAACCTACTCCTAGTAGGAGTAGGAATCCCCCCTTGGGGCACGCCCTAGGAGGCCGGCCCTCCCCCTCCTCCACTCCTTTATATACGGGGGAGGGGGCACCCCATAGACACACAAGTTGATCTTAGCCGTGTGCAGTGCCCCCCTCCACAGATTTCCACCTCGGTCATATTGTCGTAGTGCTTAGGCGAAGCCCTGTGTGAGTAACTTCATCATCACCATCATCACGCCGTCATGCTGAAGAAACTCTCCCTCGACCTCAGCTGGATCTAGAAGTTCGAGGGACGTCACCGAGCTGAACGTGTGCAGATCGCGGAGGTGCCGTGCGTTTGGTACTTGATCGGTTGGATCACGAAGACGTTCGACTACATCAACCGCGTTACTTAATGCTTCCGCTTTTGGTCTACGAGGGTACGTGAACACACTCTCCCCGCTCGTTGCTATGCTTCTCCT
Organism: Aegilops umbellulata; assembly: GCA_032464435.1. Classification (NCBI taxonomy): domain Eukaryota; kingdom Viridiplantae; phylum Streptophyta; class Magnoliopsida; order Poales; family Poaceae; genus Aegilops; species Aegilops umbellulata. The sequence goes on along the minus strand of CP136057.1, from coordinate 37,718,561 downwards.
AGATAGATCTTGCGTGATCGTAGGGAAATTTTTGAAGTACTACGTTTCCCAACAGGTCGCCCCCCCCCCCCCACAGGCCCATCGGGGGGAGTAGCATATATTTAGGGAACCCTAGGCCCATCGCCCTCCCGTCTTCGCGCCTCCGCCCGCTGCCTCGCCTCAAAACCCTAGGCCCATCGCCTCCGCCGGCCGCCATGGCGCCGCCTCACTCCACCGCCGCCCCGCCAATCCCTACCTCCGACCCTACGGCCAAGGTTAATGATTTGTTTGTTACAGTACATATCTCACTGGTTCTGAGGCATATGTTAACTCTTTCTTCCGTAGCCCACCCAAATCTAACCTTGCAGTATTGTGCTTTGGATGTTGTATGTCTGTTATTTAGCCATTACTTGTGCTCTGCTCAAAATGTAACATCAACCTTCTTTGAATCAAAATAACCCTTAACATTGCTAATGTACTAATTCCTTGCTGACAACCTTCTAGTTAACGTGGTTCCAAAGTCCATAAACTAGCTGTCTTTGCTTAATCTTTTTGCCCTTAACTTTAACACTTCACTTAGTTGTAGGGAGCAAAGCTGATGAACCAAGTGCTTCTGGTGACCCACTGGCGATGGCAAGCAAGGGAGGTGCTGTTCTCCTGTGGTAAGAAGGGTGACCACTGGTTACTACTCCACCTGCGTCTCTTTGCTACCTGGACGATCAAGATCAGTTGAGAATCTGCCGGTTTACTATGCCGTTTTATAGCTCAGATATCATTTCGCGAACTTTGTCTAACTCTTCTGCTTTAGTAAAAATTCTGGTGTCCTTGCCCGACAATAAGCACTAGCAGGTTGGTCGGTTCTCCCGTGACATTTCGTGGTGACCAGTAGACCTGAAAGAAAACAACTTCCGTCACTCAAGCACTGAAATCCGTTTTGATACATTGGTTTGAGCGACAATTGATGTGGGACGGGGGGAATAGAAAAGAGTATCTAATTCCTCAAAATAAGATATGTATTTGATTATACAAACACAGCATATATATTTGATGATGGTACAAAAATGGAAGAACTAGAAATGATAAAACGTCTCTCAACTCTGCCGAATGGTATGGCCTGTAATTCTCTATACGCTCACGTCTGTACCGCGAAACCTCCTGTGCTCGAACCTGGTCATCATCCATCTTCCATGATCATTCGTCATCGTCGTCGAGATGGGAGGCGTGGTGGACGCACATGAGCCACTCGCCGGCGACCTTCTCGAAGACGTTGGTGGCGAGCTGCTTGCCCCAGCTGCCGCCGCTGCCCCTCGTCTTCACCATCTCCAGGCATGTCACATACCCAATATCCCCCTTGACGTGCACCTCCACGTCCTGCAGGTCGAACCGCAGCGGGAACTCGTGGTCGGCGTCGCACACCATCTCCCAGCTCCGCATCACCGTCTCGTAGCCTGAGATGCGTCCCGCCGACGGGTGCACCACGTACACGTGCTCCCCCTTTGCCCACACCGCGTGCATCGCCGCCAGGTCGCCGTCCCGGAACGCGTCGTAGAACCGCGTGTTCGCTGCCAGCAGGGACGACCGCCCGTCCTCCCGCAGGTGCCGGAGCTCGTCCCGGAGCCTCGCTGCGCGCCCGTAGTCCTCCTCCTCGATCGCCGTCTCCAGGTCATGGCGGAGGGTCTCCTCATCGACAATGGGGGCAGTCGCTGTGGCAGTATCAATGTCGGCGTTCGGGCTCCCTTCTGCTGCCTCCCCGCTCTTGACGTGAGGGAGGATGCTGCTGGGTCTGCCTGTCATTTGAAGTCCTGTACTGCTAGAAATGTTTAAAGATAAATTGCAACATGGTCAGCACATTAATTATAGTAACATTCCTTGCAACAAACAGAGATCATGGCAACATGTTCCAAAGTTCAGAAGGGTGTAATCGATGTGGAAGTAGACTTGACATAAGAGTTTCTTAACCTAAACAGAGTGAAAGGAAGCAACTGAATCAAGAGCAACTCAAATAATGCGATCAATAAGAAGATGTTACACTGAAGACTAACGAGAAAGTAGTAAAACGAAGCTATCTACTGGTATGGTGACTGCAATTTTCACTTTAACCGGGACTCGAATTCCTTTCAGGCTGAAAACTCCCAAGGTTCAGTCAAAGAAATGGTACATTTGTATCTTTCTGCCTACTACTTGAGCTCATTTCCGATGGAGGGGGAGAATAAAACCGTAACTGGCTTAATTATCGATAACCAAAGCACTTGACAGTAAAGTGTGTAACTAACAGCAGAAGGCCAAGATTCAGTGAAGTGTGTAATAACTGCAGAAGGCCAAGGTTCAGTTAAGCGTGTAGTAACAAACTGCAGAGGACCGAGATTCAAGAATCCCAAGATCCCACCTTTACCTGATACTACCGGCCGACAAACCGATGTCCTAAGTTGCAAGAATACTGCAGCACGTACAGTACTATTTTTGCTCAATTCAGCGCAGTAATTGGAGATGGGAACCCTGAAATTAAAGCTTAGGGGAGAGGCCTCACAAGCGCTTTCCTCCGGCACGGAAGAAGCAGCTGCCAGCAGCGGCTGCGGCGGTCGCGGGGATTTCCGGCCGCCACCAAGCCCTCGCCGGCGTGGCCGCCGCCGCCGCCGCCGCCATAGCTGGGGATGGATTAGGTCCTGCCATGACGGGATTGGCATCAGGGTAAGGTTTTCTGCTTCCTGCTCCTTTGTTATGTTCTCCTCTCCTCTGTTCCTTTTCTGGGCCTTTGCAAGTGGCTCTTAGCTAGGCCCATCTTTAAGCCCAGGATGGTGTTGTCACTAGGTAGTCTTAGGCCCAAATACTATTATTCATGCATGTTCCTAAAATTACAGTACTAGGCCCATCCATTCATTTGCCACAATCCTATCTTTTTCACTTGCACCACTCCTTCAATAGAATAGAAAACTTGTCACCACTCCTACCTTTCTTTTCAGCCAAAAAAGAAAAAGAAAATCATACTTATTTTTTATAAACATGAAGAGAGCTTATAGTACCGATGATGCGCGGTGCAAGATTAGCGTTGGTCTCCTGACAAAATGGCTAGCTGTTCTTGCACATCAATTCACCAAGATGTGATCAAGTCGGGGATATTGTTTTCCACAAACGAGATGGGGACAATGATGACACACATAATGAGTGGCACTGGTGAGTAGCACAATGCAACCGCTGCCATGGGATGGTCGTCACAAGGCGTGTGCGATGCTTTGCTTTTTTACAAGTCAAATCGTCAAAATTGGAGTTGCTTATCCGCCGGTGTTATGGTTGGTTGTATTGTATCAATGTGCATGGATTTCCGGCGTTCCTTCTAATGTTCAATAGTTTGTTCATGGTGAAGTAAGAGTGATCGACCATCGGGGCAATGGTGATGATGATGGAACATATCGATTCACGAATCACCTCAACGACATATGTTGTTGAGTTTACTTTGTCATGACATTTTGGTTGGCGGTCTTCTGGGCTAACTTGGTAGGTAGTGGGGTGCGTTTGCATCGTTCGTGCTCTTTCCTGTTGCTTGTTCCCTACAAGTAATAGTAAGTAAATAAGAAACAATGAACACTGATCATGCACTAGACACCACCAGCCTATCAGCCTATGCAATTTTTTTCTTCTGAAAAAAGGGCCCATGCAACCTGGAGCGGTATGTAGCTGTAAATGTAGCCGCTGCTTCTTGGCACAGCGCCACTGTCCACCGCCGCCGTAGGCAGGCAGCACCTCTCCCCATCTCTCCCTGTGGTCAGTCACTGGTCAGGTCAGTGGAAGTTTGTTTACCGATGGCACTGAAAGTATGGGGGGAATGTGGTCCGGCCCGGGGGTAGAACCAAAAATAAATGTCGAAAGCTGCCGTCGCCATGCATGCATGCACGAACCGCCGGCCTTCAGTGGCGCTCACTTTGATGCGGCGCCTAGCTACGCACCACCGGAATGAAGTGGAGCAATCAGTACACGGACAGAGCACGTATACCTCTCTGTGCATCTGCCATGCCATGCTAGGCATCTGTTGTGTCCCAAAGCAGGCGGGGGGTTCCGTGGAAGTGGAATTTTACTTGCGACGACCGCCGGCGGGCATGCCGCTTTATCAGTGGGTAGCTAGTGGCGATCGGCAAGTAAAAGGTGGTGGTGGTGGTTTGGCGATGTGATAACGTGCGTGCTCCCTGCTGGGTTTGTCCTCTGGCCCTTGCCCCTAAACCCCCAGCAGGCTTGCCCTTGGCGCCTTGCCCATCATCATCCACTTTGCCGCTACTATTTGTCACTTGTCACTCCGTACGTTGGCTTTGGCTAGATTAGCTACCCCGCGTGCACGCACCTACTGCGCCTCCAACTCCAGGGGATAAACCTGTGATGCCATAGCAAATAACTACCATGCATACGTGTCGATGTTTTAGTAATTACTTCAAATAGTGACCTAAAACGTCTTATAAAAGTTTACAGAGGTAGTGGTTCTTATATATTACCGTGTGTCACTCTTGTAGATATGCTGCGTAAATTGTTAATTGATCGCTACTGATCGATAGATAGATAGGTGTACGATGACACTGTCTGAAAATGAAGTGAATCCGCGGCTTGGTGCGGTGGTGATAAACTATATCGCATGATCTTCTAGTATTATTTTACAGGCAGTAGATGGGCAAGCACATGGGCCAGCTGAACGCTTTTGTTCATTAATGCGTGTCGTCCGAGCCTCGCAGCCTCCAGCCTCAGGGACCGTGGCCAAAGTTGCACTAATTTGTCCCGTGGCCCTTATCCCTAAACAAGCAACCATTTTGTCTCTGGCGTCTTCTATGCTCCGTATCAGTAGCTAATCACCACACCAACTGCTGCAGCAGCTAGATCAGACAGACACATCTCGTTAGCGGCAGGGGAATAAACTTGGCCCGGCGACAAGCCATCATTCCGTCTATTCCCTTCCATTTCAACCCACGATGTACCTGCCCTGCATGTATCTACTGCATCAACGATATGATATATAGTGCAGTAGAGTATTGCTATTGTTCTGTTTTAGGGGATAACGTTGGTCGTCGTGTACGCAAGCACTAGTCAATTGCCTACACCAGGAATGTTCAGAGAAAAGAATGGCTGCGGCAGGGTTTATGCAGTACGTAGCAGGAGTTCAGTGTTGGCTCTGGTTGATATCTTATGCCCTGCTTAACTACACCAAGAAACAAACACCAAGAGCTAGCGATCTTTTCATGCAGATACACACACACATATATGCATGGAGTATACTGTATGGGTTAGCTATAAGCTAGCTACGTGGGATTTTTAACTGCCAAATGCTCGGGCCAAATATTCTTCAGACCAAAAGTAGAAGTCTATATATATATAAGCATTGCAAATGGTACACAGATACAGTATCTGAATCTTGCATGAAAAGATGCAGTAATAGTACGTACCACTCCTAAACTCCTATACCAATGTACGTACACTGTTAGATATTCCAACGTACATACAGTGAGAAATCTCCGGAGGCCCCAGGCAGCCGATCGGAGGAATCTGTATGGGCGCAGCGGGGTTCAAACGGACTTAACCAACCGATCGTACCGCGCAGCGCACGCTGCTGCGGGGCAACTTTTTCTCGCTTCTCCGGTAGTGTCGCGGCTTTTGCTTTTGGCCTAGCAACCCGCGCGCGCGCCATGCAGATGCGTATGGGTCTTTATTTTCCCGGTTGAAAAGCGGCAGACAGGGAGGGCAGGCGCGTGCGAGCTTCCCGGCCGCCTCCTTTTGGGCCCTTGCCGGGAGGTGCCCCCGGGCCGCATCGCATCGCATCCATCGCATCGCCTAGGGGCTAGCCAACGGACACAATGCCTCTCCTTTCATCGCCAACTTGGCAACTTCCTCCGTCCCACTGTTCACTGCTGCTACGTACTCTGCTGCGCAGTCGGATAGCCGGATACGTCGCTAGCGCTGGCATCCAGAGATGTCGGGGGGCTGCGAGAACAGTGCCGGTGGGAGCATGCATGACTGAGCATCATCCCCTGTTGAACGACCGTAGCATTCCTCTCGAATGATCCATTTGGCATGGCAATTTTCCGATTTTCTTTTTTCCAAACCGGAGCTGATTTGACTCAATCCATCAATTAACAAGAAGAAAATTGCCTGGTTATTTAATAAAAAATTGTCATCAACCCCACTTCCCACAGAGACCCACATACCGCCCAAGAGAGGAACACCGTCGAGCAAATTGTCATCATCATGATTTCTACCTGAGCAATCGACTACGACTTTACCGCACAATCAAGAACCTTCACCACGAGCAGCACGGATCGTCGTTGGACTATGCCAAAACAATCGGCCAGAGGCATCGAGGACTAGGCAACTATGACTTCAGTGACGAGTCTTGTAGGAAAAAGAAATGTACCTTGCACCAACATAACTGGATATGCCCAACACATGGCATCATTGTCACTGTGTGCCCCGCGACGCTACATCGCCGTCTTCGCTACGACATGCCGAATGGTCGATGATGAAGGACTTGCAGCGACTCTGCTCCTCCTGCCATCATTGTTGTTGCCACCCGAGGCGCAGTGCCATCGGAACATCTCACACCTTCAGTCGGTCTGCAATACCCCCTGCCGCCTTTGAAAGTTTTACAATTATCGATTATTGACACATATTGATGACCGAGATAGAAGTTATCTTGTATACCGGCAAAACATATTACGGTCAGCATTTACGTATACCTAGTCTAGTCGGTAACAACATAATTAAAACTTGCACCATCTTGATCGATTCTCATTGTCTAGAACATGAAATACGGACAGGTTCATTTACACTACATGCAAACTGATTAGGGTTTGGCACAGAGTCTAGAAATTTTACTTTGCCGAATCTCATTCATCTGTAATTTTGTCTGCAAGTTACATAATAATGTTTCTCTTCAATGCCCTCTCTAAAATCCATTAGTGTACACGAGTATAGTGCGATTTATTGCAAGATAAATAGAGAGAAAGAGAAGATCCTAAAAATTGTTGAGGTTCCTAGTTATACATACTCATGAATGTGCCTTTTTTGCATGGGCATTAATGTGCCCCTCAAAGTCACTGAAAGAATGGGGACTAATTCCTTTTACACAGTCTAACATGTTACTAATTACTCTAGTTGTTATGAACCAAAATACCCTTCGCAGGAAAAAAATAGGGCGGGAGGGGGGGGGGCACTAATGCATGTCTCACAAATCTCAGTCATGATGAATTGTTGTTAAGGTTTTTATTTTTTGAGAAAAGAAAAGATTTTGTTTATCCCCAAACATCACAACAACTAATTAATGATGCATAGAACTACAACATTATAAATGAGATTAACTTGCTAAAAGAACACCATGGTATTTTCTCTAACTCAATATATTCCAAAGTCGAGCCCCTCTTATAACCCCTATGCTCTGGGCTACCAAGACATCATCCACATGCCTGGAACTACACGGAGATCGTCCACAAGAAACCCCCTCTATCGTGGGATATGATACTCATCGTCATCACCATATTTGACCATGGACATTTCTTAGACTTCCATCTCGGAAAGCATGTCAATGACCCACGACAACATCTTCAGAAACATAACATTATATTGCATATCGTCATTGTCGTAGTCTGATCCAGTAAGTAGCCAGACCTAGGTTTTTACTATGCATATCGAAGATGTTGGTTCAGCCCTCAGCGCACCACCATTGGTGGATCCTGACAATGGTTGTACCAGTATGCCATGATCCACCAGCCCTAACTAACTACAAAAAACAATGTTATTGTGCTTGGTGAAATTTTGTCGTCGAGGACGACGCTCGCCTTGCTCCCTCGACGGGGTGTGGCCCCAGGCCATGTTGTTTGTCTTGGTGAAATTTCGCCTCTCGTGGTGGTACTGAGATTTCACCAAAACTGGCAAAAAATACTCCTCATATCCACCTAGAGGATCATGACAACTACCAAAACAATGACTAATATAGACAAAAGGTGATCATGACAAGGCTATTGTATAGCATTCACGTAACAAAAGTCATCCTTCATTAATAGCTTAATCCTTTACAAAGGCTCCATTTTGTTTACCTTCTAAAAGCAACTTATCTCTTGAAAAGGCATGATCTGAACAAAAGGTTGTTTTAACCACCACGAAACTAAAGAAAGGCGCAACGAGGAAGATATGATAGCCATGTCGATGAATGATATCGCTATCTATTTATATTTTTTATATGTACAAGTATGTAACATTGAAAAAAGTAGTGGTTAAAATGAACTATCTATATTGTCATAAGTTCACTTCCCAAAAAGTCATTTAAATGTCAGTTAGTTGTATAAATTAGTGTTTTACCGTAAATCATCATATAAACAGGCTGCCAGGGTTTCAGGGGCATCACAAACCTTTCCTACTAAATCTATAGTTTCACAATTGTCTTAGCATCACAACTTTGAGGCTTCCCACAGTTATGAGCTCAAAGCAACTTTTCCACGGCTATTTTTTTTTTACAAAATCCAGAGCACAAACAAACACACCATAAGTAAGGCAGATATTATAGCATTTAGATCATGAATGAATTGAGAGTCCCCTTGGTCATTGGCTCGAAAAAGAATTAGTGTTAGGGCAAGAGTTAACACCTTTGCTCATTTTATTTTCTATTGTATTTGGCTATCTGATAAACAACATGCATTAGGCATAGGCACTATGGTAGGTACTATGGCTTTGAATTTTGGTTTCAGTAATATTTTGGCCATAGCCAAAATCATTGGGGTCCATTAAATTTTAGTGTTTCAGGTTTTCAGTTTGGTGAGATGAACTAAAATACACTAGAATTCAGTTGAAATCCAACCAAATATTTCAAAATTTTATTGGAAAGTCCTGCAATAGTCCTGTAACAGACCCAGTGTGTGTGTCTAGCATTTTTGATCCTTGAGAGAGCTTCCTAGCGCAATGGCAAGTGCATTATGTTTTCACTTGAGAGCCACCTCTTTTCCATCTACCTAATATCGAAAAGTTGAGGGAGAAAACTTCGCCCTTAACCATGTTTTTCTAACTCTAGTCCCTAGGGTTTCCTATGTAAGTTTAGCATTTTGGCGCCGATGTGGTTGGAATAAAACCGGAAATGTGAACGTACAATTTCTAATCCCGTGCCTAATTAATCTCCGATGCTGAGCATTTACAAAGCACTAATGTACACCGACCATGATCATATTAATGACCAAACCAAAAAAAACAAGGTGCTCGCCGGACTGCGCGCGTCAATTTCCGTCGACGGCGACCGTCACCGACGTCGGGAATAGTACATCGCCGTCCATTCTTCGACGGCCGATGCCTTCCACGGCCGACAAGCTCACCGTCGTTGCACCGTCGACGTCGCTGCTGCTCAAGCTACGCTTCAGCTGCCGTATGCTAGGGCACAGCACCTCGTCCGCCCACGACTCCAACGACGTGGCCGTGGCGGTCGACGCTCCTGCCGCCGTCCACGCGGCTCCGGCCAGCCTGTCCAGCACGCCGGCGTTCACGTGCACGGACCACCCGCCACTGCCGGCGGCGTCGCCGAACTTGGCCGATACCACGTCGGAGACGCTCCGTTTCAGAGGCCCGAAGTCGACTGATCTGAACACCACTACCCCGTCGACGGCTCTGATGAGCTCGTGCACATTGGACTGTGCCGAGCGCGTGGCCGCGGAGGGCGGTTGCGCGTACTCCTGCTCGTGCTCCACCGTCAGGTCGCTGGACGAGTTGCGTGATCCCTCGCCGCCGCTGTCCTCGCCGTCGTCGTCGATGTGATCGTCGCACATGGACAAGTTCAGGTCAAGCGGGAGCGGCTTGCGTGGTTTCACGCGCCGGTATCCGTCGAGCTCCTGCTCCGGCCTGCGCTTGGGCGTCGTGCGCCGCCGGACACGGAGCTCCAGGTTCCATGGCGAGTCGGTGGGTTGACCGGGCGAGGACGACAACCAGCTTGACATGACGATGAAGATGGCGCTGCCCAGGGCGACGTCTCGGCCGTGCGAGTCCGTGAGCCGGCCGGACTCGACGGCGTGCACGATGGCACCGTGCACGATGTCGTCGGCGTGGTCGAGGTCATCGAGCACCACGACGCGGAACGGGTTGGCACGTACGGTCTCAGCCACACGGTCCAGCGCTGTCCTTCCACGGCACGACACGACGGATTCTTCCCCGCCGTCGACGTCTCCGGTTGTTGCACAGCCGAGGCGCACAGTGACGGGGCCGGCGCCAAAGATCGCCACAGAGAGCGCCTCGGCCATCCTCCTCTTCCCGACCATGTCGGCACCGGCGAAGAGGACCCAAGTGTCGGCCTTTGGCCCTACTCGTCGCCGCTTTCCGCCGCCGAGCCTGGCCTTCACGATCGTATCAGCCACCGCAGCCGCAGCCTCCGGTTGCCATCTCACGGCCTCCGTGAGCCGTTTCGCGAGCACCTTTTCGTCCGTGTCCCATGCCGATGCTGATGCCGGTGCCGGCGTCATCGAAGGCACCGGCGTCCCCAGGGCGAGGTCGGTGTCCACCACCGTGCCTCTAGCCGGCGCCGATGGCCTGACCGGCACCGACGCCTGCATGCTGCCGATAACACTTGCGCCGTTCCACTCAGAGCACGTAACCGCCGACGGCCGGCCATGGGAGTGCAGCTGCGTGCATCGGTCCAGCCACCGACGCCACAGCTCATCTGCGTCCCGCGCCTTGTCCTGAAAACCAACGATGGGCTGCGGCCGTGCGCTGGCCGGCGTCCCGATCTGCAGCCACCGCGACATGGTCTTCTCGGCGGGGTTAAGAGGGCTCGCTGCATCAGCGCACGGCATCTCGGCGCGCTCCCGCTCGTAACCGTCCACGCAGGCGTTGCACATGCCCGGCGCCGGCCTGTGCGTCGTTGCACCGGTCATCGCCGACGACAACACCTCCACCGAGCTGCTCAGGATACCTCGATTGACTCCAGCACTGTGGCATCAACATGACAGTTAATCACACACTCATGGTTTGCCAAAATAAAATCACATATACTCATGTCGGATTCGTGTCTACAACCTCGGCGAGAGCCCGAGCGACGGCGGCTGCGGTGGTCTCGGCGTGATGGGCACCGCCTGGATGTCCCACTCGCTCTCCAGCGCCGGGTGGTACACCTGGCACTTGAGATACGTGGCGCACGTCGCCGTGCCGATCACCCAGACGCGGCGGCGCTCGCCTTCGCCGCCGGAGTGCTCCAGCACGCGTGCCATCTCGGCCACCGCGGCGCGCGCCGTGTCGAGCACCACTTCCCTCCTCGTTTCCTGCGGCTCGCCAAAGGCCACCGCGCATCTTTCCTCTACGAGCCATTGGAGGTTCCCGAGGTTCACCACGACGCCGGCGGTCTGCGACACCATCGCCGGCGCCAGTAGCTCTGATGTGATCGCTTCGCCGAGCTCCCTGATCTTGGCGACCAGCTCTGACCTATCCATGTCGGCCAGGTTGCCGAATTCGATGACCCGTGCATTGCCGAGGCGCTGGCGCTGGATCATCGCGACGACCTCCTGCACGACGGCGTCCACGTCCGCCGTGTCACCGACGAGCACCGGGTTGCGCTTCTTGCCCCTCTTCAGCACGTCCACCACCTTGGCCACCTCCTCGTCGCGGTTGATCGGCGCCTGCCGGTGCTGTAGTGACCTGGTGGCGCTGACGTAGACGCCGGAGTCGGGGGCCGCGGGGTCGGAGAGGGACCGGAGCATGGCCGCCTTGACCGCCGTGCTGGAGAAGGATGCCTCGCGCATGACGCGAGCCACGGACGGGTCGTCGAGGATGGCGAGAACGAGGTGTGGCACGCCGACGCGGTGGTCGTCGCCGCCAGCGGGCTCGACGGCGCTGCCGCCGATGCGGCGGTGGTGCGCGTACGCGCGCTTGAGCGCGGCGGAGAGCGCGTTGGAGAGCGGCGGGGGCTGCGGGCCGCCGCGGAACCCGGCGCCGTCGACATGGCCGCCGTGGTGGTGCTCCGTGGAGGTGGGGAGGCGGTCAAGGGCCACGGCAAAGCAGAGGTCGAGCGCACGGCACCGGAGCGGGTGCGGCGACGCGAGGCCGGCGACGCAGGCGTCGCGGAGGAGCGGCGCCGGGCCGGAGAGCAGCGCAGCTGCCGCGTGGAGCGGCGTGGTGTGCGCGTGGCGGCGCCTGGACGCGTCGCCCGCGGCGCGGGACAGCACGGCGGCCGCGTCCGGGGTGAGCGGCGGGGCCGCGGCCGACGGCAGCGAGACGGCCGCGGGCGGTGCCGCCGAGTAGGCTCTCATGCCGATGGGTGGGTTCGATCGGTCAGCCGGTCGGTCTCTGCTCGGTCTCCCTCGGCTGCTGGGGCTGAGGTAGCCGGGGGGTCGAGGTGGTGTCAGTTATAGGTCTAGCCGCGCCGGGGCACTGCGCACGCACGTCGCTGTGATGGCGATTGGCGAGTGGAGTTTGGTTCACCAGAGGAGAGGCGGGCGAGGTGAAAGGTGAAGGTGTGCGCGAGGAAGGAAGGGGAGGTGCCGCTGGAAAAAGTGGCGGGGAGGAGACAGGAGGAGATTGTTTAAGCTGCAAGCATTTCTAAGTGCTTCTGGCAGGGATGGGACCGAGTATCTTGTAGCTTGGATTTGCATCGACATTCCAACCGTATCCTCTGCTCGTGCCCATGTATTCCTTCATCTCTTGCCTTTTCTTTGGATTCCCACAGTTTATCACAAATGTCAGATAATTTACATTTTGAGATCATAATTTACGTAAAAATTGGGAGTAGATTTTTTTGTAATCTCACATTCTATATCTTCACTTCTCCCAAATGCATGCATCTCGTTCCTTCTGTCAATGAAAAGATAATAACTCGGTTTTTTTACTCCACATATAAGATTTGTTTAAATCAAACATTGCAAAATTTAACCAACTTTATATTAGAAATATTAGCATCTATGCTACTAAAGTTATATAATATGAAAATTAATTTCATGATGCATCTAATGATGCTGATTTTGTATTGTCAATGTTAATATCTTTCTAATAAAATTGGTGAAACTTTATGCAGTTTGACTTCATATAAATCTAATATGCAAACTAAAAACAAACGGAGAAAGTACGTAAGCTTTGTGTATTCACGAGAAAATGCATGCATATCTAATTGGACCGAGAAGGAGTTGGATATCCTTGTTATCTTCTCCTGACACTGTCAAGTTTGATTGTGATCCCACAAGTGTTTTCAAGCGCAAAAAAAAGTGCTATAAAAAAAGCATTGGCAGAGCGAATTCTGGTTGCCTCCATGTTTTTATATTTATTAGGTAGCTATTGGTTTCCTTATAGATTCGAAGATCGATACTATTGTGATTTGTGAGTTTGACATAATAACTAGTAATATTTCATTGAGTCGATCTAGTACTTTTGTAGCTTTACATCTTTGCACTAAAAATTATTTACTGAATATTTCTTTAAATTTCAGCACTATCATGTTATCTAGCAAGTATGAATCCAACAATGAACAAGGAAAAAAGAGAGGAAACAAGTAGATGAGTTGATATAATCATGGGGATGAGCTATTGATAAATTTTTTAAGAGTACTATGAACACTTCTAATTCACACAAACCAATGATAGTTCTTGTGGGGGATCAAAATAAAGTTAATCCCCAAATCAGAATGTTGACATCATCATGGATAACAACAATGTGCGAGATCATGAGCACAATTTATTCCCTCTACTAGTAAGTATGGTAGTCCCAGTGAGAACCAAATTTTGGTAATACGTATGATTTGGGGCGTCCTAGGCCATCCAATCTCCGTTCAATTGCCACAAGCTGCCTATTTTTCACTTTTGTGGACTAGATTTTAAAAAAAGGAGGTTGAAAACACCAGCATCTGGATCATTACGATGCACACAACCATTTTCAATAATTATTAAGCAGAATACATAACAAATGCAACTAGGGCATGAACATTACAAGATGTTAAAAAAACTACGACTAAGTCGAGTTCTTCCGCAGCAATGCCTTAAAAAGGGATAAACGTCCTCACACCATTGCCGCCACGTCCAGCCAAATAAGGCATGGACAAGGATTTTCATCATGATTGCCGAGACCAGCCAATGAAGACCAACACCACAATAAGTAGACAATGCCTTCAACAAGGTAATGACTCAAGTTCATTGATGCTGAGCCCAACCTTTAAAGGAAAACACAAAAGTTTTTACCCTAGATATGAAGTAGTGTTTCATCTACTTGTTCTTCTTTTTTTTTGCCTTCTTTCACTGTTAGATTCATACTTGGTAGATGTTACGATAGTGCTATTAAAAACAGTTAATAATTTTTAGTGCAAAGACATAAAGCTACAAAGTACTAGATCAACTCAATGAAATCTTACTGGCTGTTATGTTGAACTCACAAATCACAATAGTATCAATCCTTGAATCTGTAAGGGAAAATAGTTACCTGGATAGAAATTAAGAAGTGCTCCCTCCATCTTATATTGTGGGAGAGGGAGTAGATGATGGAGGTACAACTTACTTGTGAGTTAACGCAGGCAACCGGAATTTATCTTGTCCACAATTTTTTTAGATAACTTATTGTATCACAATCAAACTTGCCGGTAGAAGGGGAAGATAACAAGGATATCATGGATCCTAGTTAGGATGAGAATCCTACACACCAAACCATTCCAAGTTTGATTGGAGATGCATGCATTTGGTAGAAGAGGGGAGATTTTTTAAGAAAGAAACCATGTGAAGTTACAAAAAAATTGCTTGATAAAATTTTCAAGCAATATTTACAAATGTTTCGTTGAATTTTCGTGGATTACATACAAAGTAGTGATTTTTCACAGATATCCCAATCCATGGGTTTTACAAAAATCATTGGTTTTCAGACATGTTTCAGTAAATATTTGAAAAACTTATTTAAGTATATTTAGTGAAATTATCAGCAAGTTTCACCATGCTTTCACATTTTCATTGCATTCCACAAATGTTTCACCATGATTTTAGTATATTTTACGTAAGTGTCAGAACATTGCCAATATTCGGATGGATCAACATGAACAATAAACAAACCAAATGTATGTTCCAGTGAATTTGACAAAAAAGGTCACTTGATTATAGTTCCATTAAATGATTTTCCATAGAATCCAACTGGTGTCGGAGAATGTTGAGAGAGATTTCACATATCATGGATCATTTTCCAAAAATCTATTACAAACGTATTCCACAAATTAACCAACTTTCACGATATTCTCCAATGTTCTAGACCTAACGAAAACGAGGAAAGAAAACCGCAACACATGATGCATTCCTAGAAATCTCTTCTTTCTAACGTGCATAGAACATAATATGCATTAGGCACACATATTGCATATAGCACCTTAAATAAGAACTGTTTGTTTGAGGGAAAATAAGAACTGGGTTGGTGATATAGTGGACCACGTATATGACATGCTCAATGAACCGAGGTCATATGGGGCCTTAGCAGGATGACCTCCCGACTGTCTACTACAACAAGTTGTGCCCGACTACGGCGAGGGAGGGGCGATGACAGCGGCACACCTTCGGCTCGCTTCAGTGCTTGTAGTCATCGCTAGATGGTCTATGAATCTGGTAGTAAATTTTTATTATTTCTGATGTTCGTTGTACTGACATGATTGAAGATGAATAGATTGAAAGCTTTCCGAAAAAAATAGCGTATGCAAGCATATACCTCCACCCATGTCACCAGAAAATGTTCAAGCTCAACCAGGCCGTATATGCATGTGACCTGAACTTTACGTGGACCATGTACGTAGTACTCCCTCCGTTTTTATTTAGTTCGCATATTAGTTTTGGTCAAAGTCAAGCTTTACAAACTTTGACCAAGCTTATAAACAAAAATATTAAGATATACAATAACAAATCAACAACATTAGATTTATTATTGAATGTACTTTCACATCGTATAGACTTATTATGATAAATGTCTATATTGTTTTCTATAAACTTGGTCAAACTTTATGAAGTTCGACTTCAGTTAACTCTAATATGCAGAGTAAATAAAAACGGAGGGAGTAAGTTTCCTGTATTGATTTCGGTGAAAAAGGGATACTCCACTTCCGTCTAACGAGCATGACATGCGTGGCATGGGCGCACGCATGCATGCGGTGGAGTGGTTATTCATCATCACCAGGTAGAACGGATGAACGCTACACATAACCAACCACGTACTACTAGGACACCGTTTTGTTTGCGAGCAAGGCACGGCGATAACAGCATGAAGGCATATGCTACTCGCACAAGACGCAACGCAACAAAAATACACGGAAAAGGGGATCCAGAAAGGTTCGTGAGACGTCAAAAGCTACCTACGCTCGCTTGGCACGCTCCCCTCCCGACCGCATCCTCGTCTAGTCGTCTGTATGTAAGCATGCACAACGTGTGCGTACGTACACCCGGGAGAGGCCCTAGATTGTACATGCACGAACTAAGTAGCTGTGGATAGCATGGTTAAAAATTTCAACGAAATTTCAATGAAATTTCTGAAATTTCGCATATTTCAGTGGGGTCCAAAATATTATCAACACCAAAATTTCGATGCAGATTCAAACAGATTTTCAAATGAATTTCGATTATTTTAGAATTCACTAAAATTAAGCTAAATTTGAAATCGTAAAATCCGAAATAAATTCCAAAATATGCGAAATTTCGCATATTTCGATGGGCTCCGAAATTATTTTGTTTTTGAAATTAAAAACCTTGGTGGATAGCTGGCCGGCCTGTCGAGGCTCAATGCTCCCCGATCCTATCCTCACGTCAACCCCTTGCACCACCTATGTAAAAATAACCTCTTGAACAACCCATGTCATCAAAAAAGAAAAAGAAAAATTGGCACGACTGTCTCACCCTGTCGCCTTGGATAAGACGGTCCTTCTCAGGCCAACCCTCTTCCCCGTCCCTCTCGCATGTTTATATCTTAATTTTAGTGTCGATTATGTGCCACTTCATATATTTTTTTAGAGAAAAGACTCCAGGCATGCCTTTGTAAATAAAGTCACACATCACCCCCATACTTCTTTTGTTTCTCATGGCTACCATTGTCAAGCAGCGACCATCACCACCAAACGCTCGCCGCTAATGTATCATCATCCTTCTAGTAGACTCATCCTGTGGCAAGAGATCCTGTGCCACTTGCAATCTCCGAGCCGCCCTGTCTCCACCTCTATCACCATAGGTTCATCATCGCCTATCCCACTAGGGTTAGGTAGCTCTGGTGACCCGAACCTAAAAACTTGAACCATAACCACCACAATCATTAGAGAAGAAGCCACCACCATCACTACCAAAGAGACGAGTGCAATGTTGGAGAAAGACACACAAAGGGCATTACAAGATCGGTCGGTTTCGTAGCATCTCGATCGTTTGTTTTATTGCAGCAGGCATGTAAGTAAAATCCCAACAACACATCCAACTTAATTCGTACAAGGTGCTCACAATTCTCATGTTCTATTCTTTATCCCTTCCTCCATTCTTCGTTGACTTTACTCATTTTTCACCACTGAGCTCCCACATTGATCTCAAGTGGCTTCTTCTGGCAGAGATGTATGGGGGAGGAATTCGGTACCTACCCCTACTATAAATTAAAACCATCGTTCTGCCCTTGATGATTATGTTTCGGTGATCCTCGCCAGATTAGAGACTCCATGAGCTCCTTTCGTGCTTGGAGTTGCCTTGTTGCCTTCATGGTTCTTCTCGGTGTCGCTCAACCTTGGCCCGTCTCATAGACACGGTACCCCCCCCCCGCTTTGGCTTGCGAGGGGGGTGTCGTGACTAGATCTATGATGATTGCTCCTTCTTTATTATGGTGTCTGGCATCAATAAATCCTTTCTTTCCTCTACTTTCCTCGTAGGATTTTATCCCTCGAATATTTATTCTCCTAGGAGTCCTTTCAAAACCTTACATTTGCTTTCCGCCATATGCCAAGAGGTATGATCTTCACTCTTTTAGTAATCCCCCCTCCCCCCCCCCCACACTCCCCCGAACAATGCGTTCTTCCTCTTGTCATGCAATTTACTTTCTAATATTTGGGCATGGATTCTTGTCCATCTGAGGGACTTCTTCATTTGATAGCTTCTTGTAGTTTGCCTGAATGCCACAATCTTCTTCTACTATGGATGCGGCTTCAATATCCTAAGTACCACGACAAATTCCTTTACCAAGAGTGCTTTGATTACTTCCTTCTTCTGTCGGATTCATCGTTAGAGCATGGAACTTTGGCATGTGAACGATGTCGTTGACGTGGTAGCTCAAGCTGTGTGTTGTTAGGGCTTTCTTACTCGCAATGCGCTGCCCAAGTCACGCCGGCTTTTGCCCGCCCTATACCCTATAAAGTCTAAACAAGAAACTATGTTGCCCAGGGGCCTGGGTTTTTTTAAAGGAGGATAGACCCCTGGCCTATGCATCTGGACGATGCATGCGACCATTTTATTAATTATTCACAGAGACCATATAAAGCAATACATCAGTTAGCCTGAAGCCACCATCTAGGCAACACCTGTTGCTACTCCTATTCCATTGATGAAGGTGTGCCGAATATCCGGGCCTAATACCAAATGGACATCGCATCAAACCCTAACATCTAAAGCCGGATGCCCCAACCGGCCAGCCACACACCGGGATTGGGTCCATACCGGACCGGCGCATTCTCAGAGACTGCCGCCACCATCTTCCACCGGTCCATCTCCAGAGCAATAACTGACCCATCGACCTTGCTTGGCCTGCCGTCGACGCCACCATGACGCTAGACAACTCCACCATGCTGCACGTATCCATCCACACGCAGCCGTCGCTGAACCTCCGCAGCGCCATGCCACCGGGATCCGCCGTCGGCCTTGCGGTGGATGAGACACCGCTCTTCCGCTTGTCCCATCCAACCAACACTTGCTCCAAGACAATGCCCTCGGGAGGGATAACAACATCAAAGGTACCATCATCGTCCGATCCGGTAGATCCAGATATAGGTTTTCCCCCGGGGCATCATGAGTGGGATGCCACGGCCTGCAACAACGATGCCTCGAGAAGGGAACGACCTCATAGACGCCGCCATCGTCCGCCATGACCGAAGTCGGCACGATTTTCACCGGAAGTGGCGTCCCCCAACCTCGCAGCTCGCTGGAACCGGACGGAGCCTCATCGTGGAGACGAGGGACGCCGTCCGCACGTCAGCAGGGAGCCTCCAGCCGCCCCTCACCGGTCGTCCTCGCGCCACCGGCTGGCCAAGGCCGTACCAAGACGGATCTGGACAGGACACCAGATCCGCAGCCATCGGAGCGACCCATGCGCATGCAGCAGCCACACCGCCGACCATGAAGGCTCCCATCGCCGCCGCACAACAGGAGTGCTGCCCTGACTATAGCCCCCAGCCTCCCCGCATGAGACGCCGCCTCCGCTTCACAGGGTCCGCCACGGCGACCACCCGCCCTGGATCTGCGGTGCAAGGCCTGCCGCCACCGCGGCCCTTGCCAGCGGCAGCGGCGGTTGGGGTTGGAGCAGCAGGGAGGGACTGGCGGCAAGGGATCTGGGGCCCCTGGCGCCGCCCGAGGGGAGGCGGCGAGAGGGGAGGAGGAGGAGGCCGTGAGGGGGAGGGGGAGGTTGCGAGAAAAACAAGATAGTTAGACTGTCTGAGCCTGGGCCTGGTTGTGATTTCGTTTGTTCTTCGAGGCCCTGGCTCTAACGTGTGTTGCACCTCTCCGTGCACTCGGGTCTCTGCTTGACATGATGAGCTAGCTTTTCCCGCAGCACCCCCACTGCCCCTGCCCCGTGGGCCCGGGCGGGAGGGCTCCTGGCGATCAAGAGCTAGCGCGCTCATTCTCCTTGTCCATGTGTGCCGAATCATATTCATATCGGTCCATCAGCACTTCAGCAGCAGCATCATACCGTAATCATCATCTTTTTGCCCCCACGCTTAACGGGGAAAAAGGCATGCGCTGATGGTATATGCGCATGCATGAGCACTAAGCTAAGCTACCGACCCCACCGCTCCTCCCTCTTTATACCAGGAAAATGAAAAAGACGGCGAGTCATCATCTGCTGGCCACGCTCACAGTTTCGAACTACATATGTGCAGTGCAGTTTGGCATGGAGTTTCAAGGGAAGCAGCATATATGCCTAGTAGAACTTTATGTCTCTACGTGTATAGGTATAGGGCCCATGCCCCCGATCGATGATGTATCGACAAAGCGTGCTCATACTGTATGTATAATGATAGCTACATAACCTTCTATTTGTAGTTTCGTACAAGCAGCAGCCGGACGTGATCTGTATTCTAGTGCCAGTACCTTGCATTGCATGGTACGTACGTACGTACGGGACTACTCATGTACATCTACGTTGCGTATGATGGCCTGATGGGCGTTAATAGTATCCTGCCTCTGAATGATTAAGCGATCAACCGAAGACATTCTTAAAAGTTACGTGCTCAGTGAACAAGTGTCAGTGTAACAGCGTTGCACGCGGATTCCCAGGTCAATTAGGGCGCCCTACCACACTCAACCCATGCTGCTGCGACTGCCGTCTGAATCGCCGTGCGCATGCATGCATGCACTGTCAGAACCCCGTAACTCGCACGCCGCGTGGTAATTAGCCACTCAGTGGAAATCAAATCACGCCCATGTCTTATGCACCAAGTTAGTGAGCCCACTTTTTTTTTGTTTGCTTTTTTCTCCCACTCTTTCTATCTTTCTTTCAGAAACGGCAGGTCGAGCGTGCGTAATTATTGGAGAAAGGTGAGAAAAAAAGGCGAGCCGGGCACGCATATGATTCACGTAAGCGTCAATGATTTAAAGGGAGCCCGCTCGTGGTTTATACACGCATAATTTCACTAGCCTTTTCCACGTCTCCTTGAAGGAATAACGCCACCCCGACCTTTCCCTTGAGTGGATGGCAACTTTGGTGGTGAAATCATGCCACTCCCTCCGTGCCATGGGATGCAAGCAAAGTCCCAACTTTGGTAGCACCACGGCGAGAAAAAGGAAGCGGGGGCACCCACCTTGGCTTTGCTTAAGTTACCATGCATCTCCCACAACTCGAAGCGCGGCATCATGAGGAATCATCACCGCATCTGCATCTGCAACACCGATCATCAGCCCATGTATCCGATCGACCGATCGAGTGCGTGCCCGTGCGCGCGTCGACCGACCGATCGATCAATCCGTGGCTTGAAGAAACGAGCAGCAAAGTTGGTGCAAAGTGAAAGCATCATGGCCAACCACACCACACCACACCCCGGCCAACCTAAAGGTCGCGCCTTTTTAACGGGCATGATTACCTCTATCAAGCCTTTAATCAGGCGCTCGCCACTTTATAGCAGCATTATAATAGTTTTTAACCACGGACGGACGGATGGCACGACCGAAACACTCGAGCCAGCTCGACCGGGTCCTCTCCCTCAATTGAAAATGGTCACCGAGAAAGTGGGCGAGCTTTATCACCCCCCATTGAGTGAGAGCATCATCCTCATCTCTCTCTCTCTCTCTCTCTCTAGTCTAGCAAAGAAAAGAAAGGCATATGGTGGTGTGAAGGCACCTGGGGAGGCCTTGACAAAGAGCATCATGCTCCAGTGGTTGGCCCACGGCATGGACGGACGGATGGCTAGGGGAGGAAAAGGGGTGGCATAAACCTTTTGGAGTGAAAAGGAGGAAAAGGTCAGGGAGTTTGAGA
This sequence comes from Aegilops umbellulata, assembly GCA_032464435.1. NCBI lineage: Eukaryota > Viridiplantae > Streptophyta > Magnoliopsida > Poales > Poaceae > Aegilops > Aegilops umbellulata. Next base: position 37,696,949 of record CP136057.1, on the reverse strand, counting down.
CACCAATCAAAGGAAGAGAAAGGATGGATTAGCCACTTTCCAAGGCAGAAAGATTGCATGCACTACCAAAAAGCCATTCATGGGCCTCATGTCTTTCAAGATGCATGGCCTAAATGCTACTGGCAATAATAGTGGGGAGGGAGGGAGGGATGCACCCTGCCTGCAAAAGATGCCCCTCTTTCCTTCCTTTGCATAAAGGGGGCACACCTTCTTTTCTTTCTGTTTGTGCTAGGTAGGCCAGTGAGGAGGATGTTTTTGTTTATTTATTAAATTTTTTTGCTCTAGCATTAGCCACTTTTGGATTCCTTAAAAAATATTGTGAGGTGCCTAGGGAAAGGTTGAGCCCCATAAAGGGGCAAGCTCCGGCTTTACGTGAAAAGTTCCTCAAAGCAATTTGGAGTGCCTTGTGCCTTTTCCTTTGCACTGCTGGTCAAGCTTAACAATTCCTTGCTTTTTTCCACTGTCCCAACACATTTGCTCATTCTTGTAGTACAAATTCCTTTTTTTGTGACTGTACTGCCGCTGCCTCTAGCTATGCTGCTTTTCCATGCGTTGGTAAAGCATGAGAGGGGGTGCCTTTGTTAGCGTTCGAGTGCTTGCATGCTCAATGATAAGATTCTCCAAAACACATCAAAAGGGGGGCTGCAAATTGAAGTCATAAAATTCCCCCCGTCCAAAAGTGCCTACAAGGTTCATACCATGGCCTTTTATGTCCAAATTCTCACGACCAAGGGAACATAACATGTGTACGCGATATTTTACACTTCTTTACCGTCGCAAAAAAAATCAAATTGCACTTTTGTAGATATTTACGCCATGATTTTTTTAATTGTTCTTGCTTGGATAATGAAATTCACGGCCAACTGTGTGATCCTTATGGGTTCTCGACGTGGTTGTTTTGGCCGGGGGACCTCTAGGATCATCAAGATTTAGTGGCTCACTTCACCCGTTGTATCGACAATCATTTTTTCCCACTGGTTGTGGAATGTATAGATCAACATGATGCTAAAGAGGCGCCTTTCTTTCGAAGACGGCGGTTGTGAGTCTATGCTCTTCTTGGTTTTTGTTTTCTTTTAGCTTTTGTGTTGGTCGTTTGTATTCGTTGTGTGCACCAACGTTTTCTCACCATGTTATATAGAATGGAATTATTTGTTTCTATCAACTTGATACATTAACAAAATTACCATTTTTCAAAAGAAAAAATTGTTTTCTCTAAGCTTTTGAAAAAAAAGATAGACATAAGTAGACCTATATATGTTGTTGACACGCAAGACTTTACTTTTGTATTCGTCGTGCGCACCAATGCTCTCTCATCATGTTTGTGTAGAACTGATTTATTTATTTTTAAAAGGGAATGCATCTAGATGTCTAGGCATTAACAAAAGGGAATGTCTACGCCACATCTAGATGTGCTCTATTTATTGCAGATCTAAGTGACTTAGTCAAACTAAAAAAAGAAAAAGAAAAGGAAAATACCCACATGAATCTCTACGTAATATCAATGACATGAGACTTGGATGTGCAACACTTAGAGCACATTTGGATGTGTTTTAGAAAACCGTTAGCAAAATCATGAGTTTCAAGCAGAAAGATTTGTTTTCCCAAAGCTTCGGGAAAAAACATCATCAATTTCAAGCAGAAAGAATTGTTTTCTCAAAGCTTTAAAAAAAGACATAACAAGTCATCTTGCTGACATGCACAACTTCATCGTAAAATATGAACGTTTGTGCTTTGTAAATTAATAAATATGTGCACATTAATACGATATTGTTTAATTTATTGCACATTCCATAAATGGTCCTTTTTGTTATGAGATTTTGCCTTTTTTTTCTTCCGTTGTTTAGAAACTTGTAATGGCCTGCACAACTAGTTGCTCAAATTGCAATTGGATGCAGAAATAAGATAAGGCGCACCCCTCCTACAAACACCACCAGTTTTTTTTTATCACGGTACAGACACAAACGCTCATATACACGCGCATACACTCACCCCTATGAACACGCACATGCACACCATACCCCTATGAGCACCTCCGAAAGAATGAGCCGGTATATCATCTTGAAATTTACGAAGTCATCATAGGCACCTCGTTGTCGACGGGAACGTCTCCTCCCACTGAATGCGCATCGCCGGAAATTCTGAAATTAATCCAGAAATAAATGCAAGCACCAGGACTTGAACCCTGGTGTGCTGGGAATACCACTAGCTGGCATAAGGACGTGTCTATGTCTCGGTTATAGCGAGACGCACTGCAGCCTCGCCTGAAGGCGACCGCGTGATGGGCTGGCCTAGGCGCACGCCAGGCCACAAGCCACAACCTCATTTTCCCCCTGTCTTTTCATGTGTTTCTTTTTTATACTTCCAAATATTCAAAATATATATTACAAAAAACAATTTACATAAAATATTAAAAATAATGTTCATCAAGAATTTTAAAAATGTTAAATGCGCACAAAAAATGTTTCTTATGTATACAAAAAATATACAATGCGTATGAAAAAAATTGATCAAGTAGTTAATTTTTTTAATCTGGCATTTAAAAAGAATGTTAATCAACTACTTGAAAAATGTTATTCAAGCATTTAAAAAATGTTAAATGTGTATAGAAAAGGTGTTATTCAAGCATTTGAAAAATGTCAAATGTGTATAGAAAAAACATCAAACGGGCGGCTGCAAATTGAGCTGATAAATTACCCCCCATCCAAAAGTGCCTACAAGGTTCAAAACCTCACCTTTTATGTCCAAATTCTCGCTACCAAGAGAATATAACATGTGTACGCGATATTTTACAAGTCTTTACTATTGCAAAATACCAAGCTGTACTTTTGCAGATATTTGAGCCATGATTTTTTAGCATTCTCAAAAAATAAAATTCATGACCAACTGCGTGATCCTTATGAGTTCTCGACGTGGTTGTTTTGGGGGGACCTCCGGATCATCAAGATTTAGTGGCTCGCTTTGCCATATGTATCGACCATCATTCCATCTCACTGGTTGTGGAATTTATAGATCACCATGATGCCAACCTTTCGAAGAAGATGGTTCTGAGTCGATGCTCTTCTTGGTTTTTGTTTTCTTTTAGCTTTTGTGTTGGTCCTTTGTATTCGTTGTGTGCACCAACCTGTTCTCATCATGTTGTATAGAACGAATTTATTTATTTTCATCTACTCGATACACTAACCAAATTGCCATTTTCAAAAGAAAAAAACTGCTTTCTCGAAGCTTTTGCAAAAAAAAAAAAGATATGACTGCTCCTATATCTTATTGGCATGCAAATTTCACATTTGTACCCATCATGTCCACCAATGCTTTCTCATCGTGTTGCGCAGAACAGATTTATTTATTTTTATCAACTTTTTTTTTGAGCATCAGTACAGACACAAGCGCTCATATACACACGCATACACTCACCCCTATGAACGCACACACGCACACCCTACCCCTATGAGCACCTCCGAGAGACTGAGCCGGCATATCATCTTGAGATTTACGAAGTCACCGTAGGCGCCTCGTCGTCGACGGGAACGTCTCCTCCCACTGAAAGCGCATCGCCGGAAATCCTGAAATAAATCCAGGAATAATGCGAGCACCAGGATTTGAACACTGGTGGGTTGGGGATACCACTGTCCACCTAACCATCTCAACCACAGGTTTTATCAACTTGACTGGTTAACAAATCTTCATTTTTCAATAGTAAAAACTGTGTTCTCGAAACTTTTATAAAAAAGCATAGACATAACTAGTCCTATATGTTGTTGACATGCCATCGTAAATATGAACATTGGTGCTTTGTAAATTAATAAATATGTGGACACTAATATGATATTATTTAATTTATTGCAGATTGCAAAAATGGTAGTTATTTTTTAGTAGATTTTCCTGTTCTCTTCAGTTGTTTACAAACTTCGAATGTTCTGCACAGCTGGTTGCTCAAAGTGCACTTGGAGGCGTGAGAGAGATATCTCGCTTGCAGCGAGATAGAAGCTACCCTCCACTGAAGATTTTCAGGTAGGTAGAGTGTGAACCAGCTCATATGGAGATTACTGTAAAACGGGTTTTTAAGTGCGGTTTCTTCTGTACGTTTTATGTGTGTTCCTTTTTCATTTTCGCACTGGTTTTCTCCGGCATTCTGTTCTTTCATTATGCTTAGGTTTTCTTTGTTTTTTATCGGGTTTTTTATTTTATTATTTCTTCAAGGGTTTCTTGGTTTTTCTTTGTTTTTCACACTTTTTTTGTTTCTTTCACGTTTTTACTGGTAATTTCATTTGTTTCTTTCTCGGTTTCCACTGGTTATTTGCTTTCCTTTCTTCATTTTTCTTTGTTTTGATTTTTCGGTTTTTATTGTTTTTTCTTGTTTCATTGATACTTTTTTGTATGCATCAGGAACATTTTTTACACAGAGGTTTAACATTTTTCAAATACATGATTAATTTTTTTTGCGAAAACTTATATTGTTTTGATGTCTACTTGTGTCCATACACATTGTTCATTTTTTTATACACTAGAAACAAAAATATATATGCCTTTAACATTTTGGAAATACATGATTAAAATTTTTTAAAACCTATATTTTTATGTCTAAGTTTTCCATAATCATTTTACATTTTTTGTATATATCGGGAATATTTTATATATATACATGATTAACATTTTCTAAATACATGATTAACATTTTTCTAACCATATATTTTTTTATATCTACTTTTTCCATACACATTGTACATTTTTTGTTTACATCAGAAGCATTTGTTGTACACACGGTTAACGTTTTGAAAATACATGATTAACATTTTGGCAAATTTATATATTTTTATTTCTACTTGTTTCATACACATTGTACAATTTTTGCCTACATCAGAAACATTTGTTGTATACACGTTTGACGTTTTGAAAATACATGATTAACATTTTGGCAAATTTATATATTTTTCTGTCCATTTTTTCAATACACATTGTACATTTTTTTATACATCGGTTTCTTATACACATTTAACCATTGCCAAAAACATGATTAACATTTTAATATGTGTGTGTGTGTGTGTGTGTGTGTGTGTGTGTGTGTGTGTGTGTGTGTGTGTGTGTGTGTGTGTGTTGATGTCTATTTTTTCATACACATTATTATACAATTTTCATATATATTGGAAACATTTTTCTATACATGTTTAACATGTTTAACGTCTTCTAATAAAACAGAACACTAATGCCAAAATGTGAAAGAAAAATGAAATAAAAAAGCGTTGAAGGCCTGTGGTCCGCTGGGTCGGCCCAATCTGGCAGTTGCGAAGCGAGGCGACCTAGAGCATAATTGGTTTGCTACCAATATTTGGCAAGCCAACATTTGGCAAAATCAGAAGTTGCCAACATTTGATAACTTTTTGTGAGATTAACAATGAAAATTGGCAAGCAACCAATCTCTAGCCAATATTTGGCACTTGCCAAAATTTGGCATGCCAACGTTTGGCATCAAACCAATTATGCTACTACTGTCTCGCGTGAAACGAGACATAGACACACCCACTTGGAGGCAGATGGCGGAATTACACCCACTTGGAGGCAACTAGCATAAGCCCTTGAAACGTTAAAATGCATCCTGGCCTATTTAACTGCAACAAGATAAAGCCCAGCCCAGTTACTGAAACCAACTGGCAACCCTCGGAATGCATCCTGGCCCACTTCATTGTATCTATTTGGGCCGCACACCTATCGGATCAGCTGACAAGACTGAAACCACTACGGGCTGCAGCGCGACAGTTAGCCACTTACAAGATTGCTACCGTCTGCTCAAAAGAAAAAAAACAAGATTGCTACCGGGGATTTTCTTCAACGGTCATAAGAGATATCCAGGCGAGACAAAGAAGCTTTGAAGCGGCGGACATTGTGCACGAAGGAAGAGAATCAGATGGTGATGCCCATGATTTAGCTAAAGCTTTTGTATCCTTAGACATAGGTAGACATGTATGGCTGATTGCCAGGCCTGATTTTGTTCATGTACCTGACGTTTTGGAGGTATAAATAAAGTGGCAAGCTTCTAAAAAAATCTAGTACACCAAATGATATAGCAGCAGCTAAATGGTAACAGTAGTCTTTATAAATCGACTATACTAGGTCGAAGGATGTACATAGAGCACGGTAAAATTCGATGATACACAGAAAATACTTTTGGCAAGAGTGACGGCACTGAGAGTTGTCGAAGAGATTGCCTTGGAAGAATCAGTAGTGTCCGATTATGCTGGCCACCGAGGAGTAGGTTCCGAGGGCAGCACTGATGACTCCAACCACTATTATAGCCACGCTTGCAATCACCTGAAATTGGAGTAACCGAATGGTATGAAGAGAGAAATCTTGAGTGTTCAGAAATCATCTCCAGAAGAGGAGAAGGAAGCTTGGAAAGCTTATGGTAAATTATATCTTACCTGCGGACGTGTGGCTTTATTCTGTGCGATCTTCAAGAAGCACAAGGCGGGCATTATGACTGCCTGTAATCGTGCAATGAAGTCAAAAGGAGCACATCTGTATTTCTTACGCAGCTGTAGGTTTTTTTAGAGGATGAGACTATTATTATCATGAACAGCCCACAGGGACGTAGCCAAATTTACCGCATAAAAATGTTGTATGATGTTTGATTTACCGCAGCTTAGTACAGCTATATAGGCCATTAAATGGAGGAAAAAATGGCATACCACAAGTATACTGAGCAGGGATCCAATCAGAGCCATCACCAAACCTGGAATATGCAACATGTAAATCAGGAATACACTGTATAATTCTTCTGTAATGTGTTCTCAGAGAAGTCTTCTGTGAGCCGCCAATAAAGATTACAGAGCAGATAATGGCTTAAGCAGCTTAAGTGTGTAGTACTATGGTAAGCAGAGGTGTTTTAGGAGTTCCCTAAAAGAAGGAAGTGTTTTAGGAATATTGGATTTGTAACGGAGCCTACAGGCAGTCCCCAATTATTTTTTCCAAAAAGGAAGATAACCCAGTCCTCAATTAAACTCCGATCTGAGCGGGTCACTGCTCATTATCGCTCCTAAGTCCTAATACTATGAAGGGATTAGTTTCCCAGGAGCATGGAGTTCACAAGTCTTGAAAATGCAATTAATCTAGATGCTGTTTCAACTAGTAATCCTGGTACTACATTTAGCTGTTTGCTAGGAAACAATTGCGGGTAAAGTTTATGCACCATCTGTCATTTCAAAGTAATGTGTTTCCAAAGGAAATTTACTGGCTTTTCGAGAAAACCAAACGAAATAAATGTACTACAAGTACATCGGATTGACAGTGAAGACTGCAACCGCAAAAGACAACAAAAGCAAGGATGATAAGTATGCATTCTATGTGCATAAGATTTGACAATCTTAAAAACAATGCATAGAAAAAATAATCAGTGATGAACAAAGGTACTCCCTCCGTCCGGAAATAATTGTCCGATGAATGGATGTATCTAGTAGTATTTTAGTTCTAGATACATCCATTTATATCCATTTCTGTGACAAGTATTTCCGGACGGAGGGAGTATAAGCATACCAAAGAATGGAAGAAGAAAGGCAATCACAACAGTTGACGCCACAAGGCTTGTCCTCAGTATAATAAAGCAGATTGTTTCGTTCAAAAATCCTTCAGGGCGCAACTCTTCTAAACTCCGAGCCACTGGGTTTAACAACAAGGCAAATCTATTTGTGGTTAAGGATGAAGGCATGAAGCTGTTCTATAGAGGTTGTACGGTGAAAATCAACTTAATAGAAGCCTTGACATAACAAAGTTTGACAATAGAAATTCCAAAGGATACTTAGTGAAAGGGTTGATCACCTGAGACACACAAAAAAGTTAATGATCGATATAAAGTAAATAGTTACGTATCAGGAACTGAAATTAAGTTGAGCGAAATTGTTACCGTGGTCCACAGAGCAACTTTCGAGGCAAATGACTCTTTTGGAAGATTCAAAGTTATTTGCGACAACGTCTTGTCACCAAACATGAGATAGCCAATAATAGCAAACGAGCCATATATTGCTGTGCAAATTGTGAAGCTGCACATTACAAATATGCATGCATTGAGGAATGTGAATATTACAGAGAAAACTAACCAGTGTAAGAAAGTTGTTCATGCATACCATATAAAGAGTGCCTTGGTGAATTTTGTGCGATCAGACATTGATTGGTAGATATTCGGAAATACCGAATGCCCACAGTAGCAGAAACCATAAACACCGATAGCAAAGGGCATCCCACTCCACTTGACTGCTTCCCCAGTCGGATGGAACCCTACACCTTCAGTGGTGCCAACTAGAGCAACAGATACAAAAACCACAAGAGTTGCAATAATGCCGCCCGCTGCGCAAGTAATTAAATCATGTTAAATCTCACTCATGATGCCCGTAACAAAATTAATTAAGCAGGCTAAGAGTAGTGAGACCTGAAAGGAATGATAGCACTCGAAGATCTCGCAACCATACTGTGGGCAGGACTACAAGAGCAGTTAGCATTCCAAAGAAATGTCTACCATCAACATGAATCCCGAACAAAGTAAGATTAACGTCAGGAAAGATTGATGTGATATTATCACCTTCCAAAATAATGAATTCCACACAATATGACTGCATCCAACAAATAATACGTACAGATAAATGTTTCTTTCCCAAGAATTATACAGAGATCAGTTAGGAAAACAGTTTCATAATTTGCTCAATAATCAAGCAATTAGATGGCAAACTTTGGAAAATACAAGCCATGCAGAAATGAGCTACTTACATATAACTCGGTATACAAAATAATCTGCAAAAAAAGTAAACATCAATCAGTGGTTTTTCGCTACCAGAGATAAACAATTTATGCAGAAAAGTAAGATAAATGAGGTTAGATACTTAGATGTGCATTTTCTCATCCTAGAAACAGCTAAGACTTTTTTTCCGAGAATACTAGGGGAAGCTGAAACTGAAACTATGCAGAGGCCAGGGCATTCCCTCCTTTTCGAAAAAAAGTAGCCAAGACCAGAACTTCTATCTTGCAATTCTGACTTATTCATGTCATGTGAACTCTGAAGTGGGTGGCAACATTCAAAAATAGGAATAAGGACTAGAGCTTGAATCGAATCAGGCAATCAGCAGGTGTTTATGCTAGCTTGTAATTTTTCAGATGTGACAGTGTTCTAGCAAGGAACAGGATTATGCTAGCTTGTGATTTTTTAGATACGGCAATGACCTGGCAAGGATCGGATTGCCATACTAACACCAAACACAAAACAGCATGACAAAAGGAGAGTGGGCGCGCTAGATGTGTCTGTGTTTGCTCCCACATGATACTTGTGCAAATAATTTAAGTTTGCCTTTACCAACAAAGCGAATAATAACTACCTAGAAAATATATGCATTTTGACTAATCAAGGCCATATAGCATCTAATAAACAACCTTATAGCCAAACACATTAGTTTTTAAGGTTATGTGCTGTGCTGATTTATGGCTTTTTGGTGGCACTCTCATAACATACAATCAAGAATGTTGTCTGAGCCATCTTCTACAGAAACCAGGGCTTACAGATATGATCAAGCGGCCAGTTTTTCCAAAGGCAGCCTCCCCAATGTCTGGATAGGTTGAAATGCCGTCTTTGCTCTCGAAACAATGCTTAAGAAGAACTCCGGTATAACAGCAAATAATTGCAAAAACAGACAGAACTGCAAGACCAGCCCATCCAGCTTCATGAATTGTAGACGGAGTGGAAAGAAGGCCAACACCAGCCAGTACGTTAATACCTACAGTGAGGAAACATAGGCTAATCAAAAATGTTGGACCGTAAGGAAGTTACTGAATACCTTACTCTCTATTTCAATATTTAAACTACCATTGAAGACTGTCTGTGTTACGCTGCACCCTTGACGGACGTCGATCTCTTTGGTATACTGAAACGAGGGGTCCTCATCTTGAACCGACCCAAGAAGATGTCTCCGTGGGCTCTCGACGGGTTCTAGTTTATCCAAGATAAAAGGTAACTTGAGGTCAGAAGCCAGACCACTGCGATCACCATCAATTGAGTATTTGCTCATTGAAGGACCCAGGTAACCCAAGATGGGACTGGGAGATGCAGCAATTGTGTAAGTGTCTGTTGTTTCCCTGCAAAATAAACACCACGTTGTGACCATTACCGTCTGCACATAAAAAGGAAAACTGGTGGCATTCTTGACTGAGTGCAGCCAGCTACTAGGAAATGCCGGCAAGGGCATCAATTAGTGATGATTTACCTTCTCGTTGCGCCAATCAATACAAAAATGATACCCATTGGTCAAGAGATATACTAGTAAGTGGTCATATTAGTAATGCTGCCAGGGAATCCACATTCAGAACAAACTATTTGCTTTGTCATCCATTCCCAATCAGCGAAGTCAACCGAATACACTCTCATCAACACGGGAATTTTACCAAACTTTGAATTTTACTGAATACTTAACCATAATAGCACACCGAAACCGGCAGAGCAAATCAGCAAGTTGTAGAACTGAGAATGCGGCCGCGGACGTACAGTTAACTGTGCGGCCACTGGCGGGAGTCGAACGAGCTCGCCATCGCCGTCGCCGTCGCCGTCGTGGAAGCACTCACCGTCCCCCAGCAGCATCTCGTCGTCCTCCTCCTTCCGGTGCCTCGCCGCCGCCCATCTCGCCGGCCAATTGTGTACATGGATGGGGAATCCTTCGGGGTTGCGAATCTCGTGGCAGAGATCAAACCGAAACAGGACGGGACGCGACATTTCGGGAGAGATGCAGAGGAGGGAGGCGGCGATTTGGTGGCAGGGTTGAAGTCGGAGAAAGAAATCTACTAGCAGGAGCAGGAGGGAGATGCTCAGGTCCTCACCCAAATCTGTACGGATTACCTACTCCTCAAGGACGGCGACGGATTACCTAAACGTTACAATTGTAACAAAAAAAAAATATGTTGACAAAAAAGTAGGTAGCGTACCTAAACACTACTCCTCACATATTTTTTCATTTTATCTTAAAATTTGAATCTATTGTATCTTTTGAACTGGAAGTTCGAATTAAGTTTCGTTCGAATATTCGTGTTTGCTACAATGAGTACTTTTGAATAATACCAATTTTGAGTATATTTAGACAACTTTTTAAAAATTTGCCAAGTTTTAGATATTAAAATTTAATGGTCATAATATTAAGTTTTACCAAGTTTTATAAAACTATCATTTGTTCTATAAAGTTTTAGTAGATAAAACTTGTTGAAGTTCTCAAAACTTGTCAAAAAGTTGGAGCCCCACGTGCATTGGGGGAGTCAGTATCTACACAATGGGTAGATCTCCACATTGAGTCAGTGTATGATTGCGTCATGTTTCTTCTAATTTGTTTGATGTGTCTTGTTCAATATGCCTAAGGCATTGTTTGTTTGGGCTCTTGCTTCTGCTTTTGTAGCTTTTTCACTTTGAGTAAAAAACCATAAAAGCTCCTAATAGGTGCTTTTGGAGTTTTTACGGCTTTTGATGAAACAATATAACAATATTTGGCTCCAAAAGCCATAAAAACTCCAAAAGCACCTATTTAAGAGCTTTTATGGCTTTTTGACCAAAGTGAAAAAACTGCAAAAGCAAAAGCAAAAGCCCAAACAAACAGGGCCTAAGTATATAAGCTTTCCGCCAATGCCCACATGATTTTAAGTTTCAGTTCTAAAACATACTGATTTTATCGTTCATTTCTCTCGAGTTTCAGGATTTGAAACTTATCGACCTTTTAAAAGCATCAAAACATATTCCAAATTGATCATATTTCAAAACTCTTGTCGCAAGGAACACAAATATGCAAACAAAATATAAATTGAGCTTTCGATTCAAAAGATATAATAAATTCAAATTTACAAGTTAAAAGTAAATCATGGGGATAGGATGTGTGAGGCATGCACTCTCGGCCAAAGTTATACTAAAAGTTGCAGGCATGCAGTAATTAAGCTTTAATCATCCCTCGCAAATAAATAAATAAATTAAGCTTTAATCACGAAACCACTTCACGAATCTTACAATATCATACACTGCATGACGCAATCATACACTGCATGCATGCATGCTCCCATGCCCCAGATCATCCTCACTAGGTCTCATATGCATTAAATGTCTTTTCATATAACCTTGGCCCACCAAGCCACCGACATGTAACTATCTAGATCTGAGCCCAGCTCCTGATGTCTACTGCACACCAAGTCTACTATTCGTCTTCTTCAATTCATTTGTCTGGTGCATCAATTGTTTTCCCTATTTGCTTCGTACGTTCATAAACTTTCCTGTAGCTCCTATTCATCACAATGCCTACTTCTGGTTCCTCCGCCATGGCCCGTCATGTATTGTGAAATATCCACTTGCAAAATTGTTATGCCGACCAATTCATATAACTTTTAACGTTCATCTCTCAATGAGCATAAACACGTTATTTGGGACGTGGCTTAATGAAGTAGAAAATACACATAGCTAAGCATAATCGGATAGGAATATGTGCACTATTCTGGGCTATATGGAACACTAGAAATGGTATGATATTTAATGGGACAAAATTCACTAATTTTTTGCAGGTTATCTACAGAGCTACAGTTTGGATCCATATGTGGTCGTTACTCACTCATACGGACTTCAGGGAGCTCTTGGCTATTGGATGCAACCGCAGGAGACGGTAGCACGGGCTATCTTCAGCCGATTTGGATGGCGAGTTACTAAGGCTAGGTGTGTAGGCATCGTAACCTGTTCTTTATCGCCGGATGTGGCGCTTTATCGCCCGTTGTGGCGCTTTACAAACTTTTTTTTTCAAATTTTGCTCAATTTATGAGCTTCCTTGGAACTTAAGACCATGTTACCTTTTTAATAATATGGCTGCATGCATCGATTGATGCAGAGGCCGGAGGTCAACCTCCTTTTCAAAAAAAATGTCTTCTCTATATTTCACAATAACCGACCTTCACGATAAACACTAAATGATCTATTAAATTTTATCTATTTGTTGGCTAATGTGGTACTCTCTCCAATCAACAACAATAACATGGATCCGAGGGAGTAGTATTTTTTTCGTGAACCCTGAAATGGCAGGGCTCTACTGTGTAATTTATTGCAAAAAAGGTATTTACGACAATAAATAAAAGGTACAAGGTGGGTTGTAGAGTGGGGTTAATGTGGTATTCGGAGAGCTTCCGTTATCTTTGTTTGCAAATTCAAGCACACGACACCCTTCAAAGAGTCCTTCCCCTCCTCTTGTACAATGTCCAGTAGTTGTTCATTTTCTCTAGAAAAAATGGTCAGCTATCTAGGGAAGAAACATCTATAAAAAATTGGTTTCCAAGTTGCAATTTATTGCGCCATTTAGATTTAAAGAGAAGAGGAAGACTGAGCATATCCAAATAAATCAAGGTAAATGTAGTGTAGAATGAGAGAACTTTCCTGCAAAAAAAAGAACGATATAACTTACAGGATTGGATCAAATGATCCTTGATCCACTGCAACCAGGACTACATGGGACATGGATTTTTTCGTCATAGCTCGTTCTTCTGGATGCTGCTTCACAGGGAAGAGAAACCGTGGAATGAATATGCCTCGTTAGAAAGAAGAGAACCCGCAACAAGAGAGATGTGGCTTTGACAATGTAATGATAATGTACAAGCCATGACTATTTGAACCTAAACTCCACATGTCTGAAATAAATGTGTTTTCCTGTTCCTAAGTTGTATACCTGTGTGTATCTGCCCCGTATTGGGACAAAGAAAAATTCAACCGCATTTATGACATCCATGCTGATAAGATAATGTAGGATACAAATTCGGGTTTCCCGGGCTCCAATGAGCCAAACTCCCGCATTCACTAGTGGTTTGTTTGGTTCGGGAATTGGTCTAAATGGTTATGTTCGTCCCTAACCACCTAAGTCCCGGGAGCCACACATCCACATTCACTAGTGATTTGTTTGGTTTGGGGGATATGTTTGAATGGTCATGGTCATTCATAAGTCCATAACCACCTACTCCCTCCGTCCGGAAAAGCTTGTCCCTCAAATGGATGTATCTAACACTAATTTGATGCTAGATACATCCATTCGAAGAACAAGGTTGAGACAAACTTTTTCGGAAGGAGGGAGTAAGTCCTAACTAGGGATAGCCATTTTTTTGGTTGGGTCGAATGTCAAGTGGTTTGAGATAGCCTTTTTGTGTTTGGTTTGAGAGAAGAGAGGTGGATAGAAGTTGCAGTGACCATTTTTTTAATTGAAAGCGGCCCACAACTTGCAATTTTTCAGCATAAGCAATGAAATGTAATATGAACAATAACCAGTTTCAAAAATTAAATTTAACTTTAACACTATATTCTTACAAAATATATCAACTACTATAATTCAAGAATACAAGACGACAACATCTGATCTGGTTCACAAAAAGATTCTCAATTCATGCATGAGTTACCAGCCACAAAATAGATATAACGTAGTAGCAATTTTTTTTGTCTGTTTGAGATTGCTTTTACCACACTTACCACGTGGTAACGTAGTAGCAATTAGACAGGACAAGATAGTGCATACATATATACACAAATGTAAGTACATCCGTCCTCTCTCCAATGTATATGCACACGTGTGACAAGATGGGAAATGCCCTTTGGTTTCTGTTGTATACACATAGAAATAATAATAATAATTAAAAATAAAAAAAGTCTAGAAGTTTTTATAGAATAAGCTTGACTTTTCTTTTGCATTGGCTTATAATTTTTTTAGAATAACAACCGACTTTGACTCCGGGAAAAAAATATTGCTACATACAAGTAACTATTCACACTATTTTGGCTTTTTCTTTTGCCCTGAAATGAACGGAGGCTTTTCTTTCATGATTTTTTCTACGGGTACAATGAAAGGTGAAGTTCATTTAAAAAAAATCAGGTTTTTATACTTTTCATTTAACTAGTATTTTTATATAGGGTGTATATACACCCAGAAATCCGTTGGTGGGCGTGTGGACTGTGGAGCACCACGACGACTTCCCGACTGTCTACTACAACAAGTTGTGCCCAACTCCGGCGATGGAGAGGCGATGACGGCGGCGCGCCTTCGGCTCGCTTCAGTGCTGGTAGTCGTTGTTAGGTGGTCTACGGATCTGGATGTAATTTCTATTATTTCTGGTATTCGTTGTACTGACATGATTTAAGATGAATAGATCGAAAATTTTCTCGCAAAAAAAAAGATAGAGTAACTAGCAGAGGAGACTTGGATGCAGCTCAACGGGCCGTAGGCAGATATTTTGGCGGGGTAGTTGGCTCGGGACCGTGGCTGGAGCGGCAGTGCGGCAGACAGCGGACTCGCTAGCGGCTTGCCTGTTGGGCGAAGAGCACCCCGGCACCGACGAGCCTTCGCTGGCTTCCGCACTGTGCCCCGAGAGAACGCACGCACATCACGCGCACCAACCACGCCGGACACACACCGGCATATCTGTGCCCTCCTCGAACCGAGGCCCCACGGGCACCCATCATCACGCCAGACACACACGCTACACTAAGTCTGAGGACCAAGATAACGACCTGCTGAATTAATTAGGACACGGACGCTGCAGCCGATCATCCAATCCTATCCATCAACCGGTCATACCTGATTATTTTAAAATTCACAACGCTCCAAAATTTCTATAGGGAACATATTTTTTGAGTAATGGAAATATTCAAACAAAATACTAGTTCAAATTTAAATATTAAAACCCAAACATTAAGTCTTTAAATAAAATAGATAAATTTGAAGCCAACTTATATTCTAGTTGTCCCCGTTAAGCATACACAGATGCACAATCAGATTATTCTTAAGCTACTCATGAGTTTCTCGGTGCAGAATCTGTTAATGCATTTAGACAAACTCCTCAAATGAGGCCGTTCTCAGCTGTCGATAGGATCACCCATCTTCTCAAATTCAAGACCTCCGTCAGCCCCTGCATCCTCATCCTTCAATATAATGTTGTGCATGACCAGACAAATTGTGATCACCTCTCACAAGGTCTCTAGATCTCGTATTTTTACATGTCCTCAAACAACTGCAAAATGGCTTTGAGCACTCCAAATGTCCTCTCCACATCCTTTCTAGCTCCTTGTCTCTGGGCCAAGCGAGATCTTTTCTGACCAACTGGCTCAGATATGGTATTGATGAAGATCTTCCACGAAGGATAGATACCACCAACCAAATTGTAGCCCATGTTGTAGTCATGACCATTGAAAATATATTTGCACTGAGTTGCTTGTACTTCGGTCAATCTAGCAAATAATGGAGATTGTGGTAGCACGTTGATGTCACTGTGAGATCCGGGCATGCCTGGCCACCCTCTTGCTTCAGACACTGCAATGAGCCTTTTGGTGTGTGCGACAATTGGTTCTCTCAAGTACCGCGGTCCAGACACCTTGATCATCGGAGTAGAAAACCTCACCATGGCAACTCAGCATGTGCTTTCAGACATCCAGAGGTACTTGTGCCATGAATCTATGGCTGTGCCATAGGCTAGCATCCTCAATGCAGACGTGTATATATGTTAACCAGGGAATCCAATTTTTTCAACGACATCCTTCTTCAAGATAAAGTAGTCGTCATAGGCCCGAACACCATTTTAGAGGCGATCAAAAGCATTTTTCCGCATCCAAAAGTGCTGGAGAAAACTGCCTGCGAATAAGGCATCGAGGGGCAAAGTAGTCGTCCATCAGTGTCAAATGCCCTTGTGCCCTCTTCTGATTCAACACTCGATGTCCCTTGATCGGTCCCTCAAATCCAGGACAAGCTCCTCTACACGCGCCACGTCTTCTAGGATCGCCTACATCATCACTGTTTCACCCTCATATTTTTCCTCCTCGTCTGAGGAGGACAACTCCATGAAGTTGTTGTAGAAGTACTTGCTACCTCTTGAGCATGCGTTGGTTTTCCCTTGAAGAGGAAAGGCTGATGCAGCAAAGTAGCATAAGTATTTCCCTCAGTTTTTGAGAACCAAGGTATCAATCAAGTAGGAGACTACACGCAAGTCCCTCGTACCTGCACAAACAATCAAGAACTTTGCAACCAACGCGATAAAGGGGTTGTCAATCCCTTCACGACCACTTGCAGAAGTGAGATCTGATAAAGATAATAAGATAAATATTTTTGATATTTTTGTTGTATAGATTGGAAAGTAAAGATTGCAAAATAAACGGCGGCAGAAATAGCAAGTTGATAGGAAAATAATATGATGGAAGATAGACCCCGGGGCCATAGGTTTCACTAGTGGCTTCTCTCAAGATAGCATAATTTACGGTGGGTGAACAAATTACCGTCGATTGATAGAAAAGCGCATAGTTATGAGAATATCTAGGCATGATCATGTATATAGGCATCACGTCCGTGATAGGCATCACGTTCATGACAAGTAGAATGAAACGATTCTGCATCTACTACTATTACTCCACACATCGACCGCTATCCAGCATGCATCTAGGGTATTAAGTTCATAAGAACAGAGTAACACATTAGGCAAGATCACATGATGTAGAGGAATAAACTCAAGCAATATGATATAAACCCCATCTTTTTATCTTCGACGGCAACAATACAATACGTGCCTTGCTGCCCCTGCTGTCACTGGGAAATGACACCGCAAGATTGAACCCAAAGCTAAGATCTTCTCCCATTGCAAGAAAGATCAATCTAGTAGGTCAAACTGATGACCCAAAAGTATAGGGGACCTATCATAGTCCTTTTGATAAGTAAGAGTGTCGAACCCAACGAGGAACAGAAGGAAATGATAAGCGGTTTTCAGCAAGGTATTCTCTGCAAGCATTGAAATTATCGGTAACAGATAGTTTTGTGATAAGGTAATTTGTAACGGGTAATAAGTAATGAAAGTAAACAAGGTGCAGCAAGATGGCCCAATCCCTTTTGTAACAAAGGACAAGTCTGGACAAACTCTTATATAGAGAAAAGCGCTCCCGAGGACACATGGGAATTATCGTCAAGCTAGTTTTCATCACGCTCATATGATTCGCGTTCGTTACTTTGATAATTTGGTATGTTGGTGGACCGGTGCTTGGGTGTTGTCCTTTCTTGGACAAGCATCCCACTTATGATTAACCCCTATTGCAAGCATCCGCAACTACAAAAGAAGTATTAAGGTAAACCTAACCATAGTGAGGGAGTCCTGGATTAGGGGGTGTTCGGATAGCCGAACTATATCTTCAGCCGGACTCCAGGACTATGAAGGTACAAGATTGAAGACTTCGTCCCGTGTCCGGAAGGTTCTTTCCTTGGCATGGAAGGCAAGCTAGGCGTGCGGATATTCAAGATCTCCTACCAATGTAACCGACTCTGTGTAACCCTAACCCTATCCGGTGCCTATATAAACCGGAGGGTTGTAGTCCGTAGGACGAACACATGATAACCATCATCATACCCATAGGCTAGCTTCTAGGGTTTAGCCTCCTTGATCTCGTGGTAGATCTACTCTTGTACTACCCATATCATCAATATTAATCTAGCAGGAGTGGGGTTTTACCTCCATCGAGAGGGCCCGAACCTGGGTAAAATAAAGTGTCCCTCGTCTCCTGTTACCATCCGACCTTGACGCACAGATCGGGACCCCCTACCCGAGATCCGCCGGTTTTGACACCGACATTGGTGCTTTCATTGAGAGTTCCTCTGTGTCGTCGCCTTTAGGCCCGATGGCTCCTTTGATCATCAACAACGATGAGGTCCAGGGTGAGACTTTTCTCCCCGGCAGATCTTCGTCTTTGGCGGCTTCGCTCTGCGGGCCAACTCGCTTGGTCATCTGGAGCAGATCGAAAGCCACGCCCCTGGCCATCAAGCCGGGTGGGGAAGCTTAAACTACACAGCAGATACCCTCGGAGACCTGATCTTCGACGGATTCAAACCACAGCCAAGCGCGCCGCACTATCTCGAGGGGCATGATATAGCTCTGCCTCCGAACAGTGTCCTAGAGGCCGCATACGTTCCGGCCCCGATCCTCGATCCGGAGCCCGCTGCGTTCTTTGAGGATGAACGGTTGGACGTCACCTCGGGGGCTGCGATCTTAAAAGCCATTGAGCCAAACGCAAGCCCCGCACTCTGCATGGCACATGACTCCAAGGAGCCGGACTCTTCTCCGAACTCCGAACCTCCCGCGCCCCTGCCAATCGAATCAGATTGGGCGCCGGTAATGGAGTTCACCGTCGCGGACATCTTTCAGTATTCGCCTTTCGGTGATATTCTGAAATCTCTCAAGTCTCTCTCTTTTTCAGGAGAGCCCAGGCCGAACTATGGCCTGAGAGGTTGGGATTCGGACGACGAAGAAATTCAAAGCCCACCCACCACCCACTTAATAGCCACTGTCGATGATTTAACCGACATGCTCGACTTCGGCTCCGAAGACTTCGACGGTATGGACGACGAAGACGGAGACGAACGGGAACCAGCGCCCATAGGGCACTGGACCTCCACCCCACTTAATGACGTATTCATGGTGGATACACCTGAAAAAACTCACAATGAGGAAGAAGGGGGCGAAAAGAAGGGTAAACCCTCCGAAAAGCACTCAAAGCGGCGACGTAAATGCCGAGCGAAGCCCCGCCTCGATCAAGACCCAGCCATAGAGCAGGACGAGCCGGCAGATGACGAACGCATCCCTGAACAGCCGTACGAACAGGGTAACACGGGCAGAGAGGAGGAACAGTCCTCCCCCGGTCATAACAGAACTCCGGACGATACCACACCGGATAAAATCATGGAGCAGAAGAATCTCCAAGAAAGGCTCGTCGCCACAGCACGAAGCCTGAAGAAGCAGAAGCAAAAGCTAAAGACGGCGGAAGATGCACTCAAAACAAGATGGAGCAAAGTAATCAAGACCGCAGACAAATACGGCGGCAGCCGCCGCACCAAAAGCTATCCGAAGAGAAAGCTACTGCCCGAATTCGACCAGGACGCCCTAGAGCCCCCAAACTCGAAAAACAAAAAGGCTACATGGTCGAATAAACGACCTCTCAGCCACTACAACACGGCAAACGGCGCCGCACTCAATGCGGCATGCGACACAATCAAAGACTCGCATCATGGCCCAGCCAGGTCCATTTACGGGCCAAGAAAGCAAGCTCTCGTAAGCAATGCAAAAAATCCACCATCAGAATCCGGCACACCCAAATATAGGGGTGCCGCACACCCTCTATGTTTCACCGATGAGGTCCTGGAATATGAATTCCCAGAGGGATTTAAACCCGTTAACATAGAGGCGTACGATGGAACAACAGACCCGGGAGTCTGGATCGAGGATTATATCCTCCACATACATATGGCTAGAGGAGATGATCTCCACGCCATAAAATATTTACCCCTTAAGCTAAAAGGGCCAGCCCGGCACTGGCTTAAAAGCCTTCCTGAAAACACAATTGGAAGTTGGGAAGAGCTCAAGGACGCTTTCCGAGCAAATTTTCAAGGGACCTACGTCCGTCCCCCGGACGCAGACGACCTCAGTCACATAACTCAGCAATCCGGAGAATCAGCTCGGCAGTTCTGGAACAGATTCCTCACTAAAAAGAATCAAATAGTGGATTGTCCGGACGCCGAAGCCCTAGCGGCTTTCAGGCACAATGTCCGAGATGAATGGCTCGCTAGATACCTCGGCCAGGAAAAGCCAAGAACAATGGCCGCACTCACAAGCCTCATGACCCGCTTTTGCGCAGGAGAGGACAGCTGGTTGGCACGATGCAGCCCCAGCGACCCAAGTACATCAGAAATCAGGGATGGAAACGGGAAACCACGGCGAAACAAGGACCTTCGCCGAATCAAAAGAAAAAGTCCGAAGAGCACGACAGTCAATGCCGGATTCAAAGGCTCACGACAAAATCAGACAAAACCACCCCCTCAGGATAATAGGGAAGATCCGTCCAGTCTAAAGAGAATCATGGACAGGATATGTCAGATACACAGTACTCCTGGAAAGCCTGCTAATCATACCCACAGAGACTGTTGGGTTTTCAAACAATCCGGAAGGCTTAACGCCGAACACAAGGGGCTCGACACACCAAGTGAGGAAGAGGACGAACCCCAAAAGCAGAACACCAGGAAGCAAAAGAACTTCCCGCAAGAAGTCAAAACAGTGAACTCACTTCGCATAACAAGGCATGAGGCACCCATAAAGGTCCGCACATTCAAGCCTATCCCTCAGGAGTCTGGCCACTGGTCACTAAAGCCAATCATTTTTGATCAGCTAGATTATTCTCGCAATATCAAACACGCAGGCCGGACTGCCCTGATACTTAATCCAATAATAGACGGATTCCAGTTTACCAACGTCCTTATGGACGGTGGCAGTGGACTAAATCTGATATATCAGGATACAGTTCACCGCATGGGCATAAACCCAGCACGAATCCGTCACAGTAAAACCTCCTTTCAAGGAGTAGCACCAGGCCCGGACACCCACTGTATAGGTTTTCTCCGGCTTGTGGTCATATTTGGCTCTGCCAATAACTTTCGTCGCGAAAAGCTTATCTTCCACATAGTCCCGTTTTCAAGTCGCTATCAAGCACTAATGGGACGCGGAGCTTTCGCTCGCTTTAACGCAATACCGCATTATGCATCCCTCACGCTAAAGATGCCCGGTCCTCGAGGCATCATCTCTTTAAAGGGAGCATACTAAACAACATCTCCTCCAAACGGAGGATTGTGCGGCCGCTTAAACGGCCGCCCAACAAAATGGCCTCACCAGCCAAAAGACTTTTTTGATGTAAGTCACAAAAGGCCGCGGAGCCGGACTCAATGAGTTCGGCACAAGCCCATTTTCGTTATAGGCTTGGTACGCCTCACCAGGGGCTGTACGCAAAGACAATAAAACTCGACCGTATCTATTTCTCACTTCACATTTTATTTATTATTCTTTTTGATCTGCACGACCCATTTTTCAATTTAGTTCTTCCCTTTTACAGATGAACGTCGTACGGCGCCCGTCCAGGACATGGCACAGCGGAGACACAGGCGCAGACGTGCAGTAGGGACCCGCCCCAAAGGATTCTTCTTAGATTAAGACCCTACGTAAACCTTTTTTTTACTGTCTCTTGCTGCTATACATCCCCTGGTTTACCTCACTATAACCATGGAGGAGACTGGCGTTTTGGCATGTGGCCACGCCAGAATTCTTGCTCGTACCTGGACACAAGGGGCTTTTTTCTTTTTCAAGGGTGTTGTTTTACACGCACCCACAAAGACCGAACACCTTAGGGAGTGTTCGGCGTCGTGAGTTTTGGCACTATATGCATCAGCTCCAAGTCATGATTTTGGTCACATGTTGGGTTGCCCGGCTCCTGAGTTCGGCCACCTTATGTTCCGTTCTGTCGGCTAAGGTTGCACCAGGAGAACTACTGCGATTGTGCCCCGGTTCGGCCGGGTGAGCACCTCAGTAGAGAAAGCCGAAAACCGACTGTCATGATGTAGCGCGAGACTGGTCGCCACTCGATGACTTATAGGAATTTATCGAATTCCTCCGTTTTGACAAAGGGCCGCTTCCCGGTCAGGCACATATGCGTCCCGAATTCAGGTAAACGCAGTCGCCATTAAAGGGCTACCTAAAGAGTCCCACTATCAAGCTCCTATGGCTAAGTGAAAGTGTTAAAGCATTATAGTCCGGTTGCCTAGCCCGCGGCGCTATCACCTCCTTTGTAGGACCAAGACGTTGGGTTAAGTGTGAAAATGCGTTCTCCGCGCGCACCCCCGCACTATGTGCGTGGGGGCTGAAGCCAACGACTGCAATCTTTCAGAATTTATATATTAAAACGGCCGCACAGGAGGTGTTATTAATACTTGAAGGCACAAGTCTAAATTACGCCATTACAATTTATAAAAATATTGATCTACGATTACATATGCTGTCATAAAACAGCATCTTTCGAACATTGCGTCTCTATTATACGAGCGCCCGCGAGGACTTCCTCAAAATAGTGCTCGGAAGGAATTCGGCTTTTATCCGAATCACGGGACGCAACAACGGTGGGCTCCATATCTGCCCAGTATGTCTTGACACGGGCAAGAGCCAGCCGCGCGCCCTCTGTGCAAGCGGACCTCTTTAGAGCTTCAATCCGAGGCACCACGTCAAGAAATTGCTGCACCAAACTGAAATAGCTTCTCGGCTTCGATCTCCCCGGACACAGGCGGTCCATGGCATACTTCATGGCGAGTCCGGACAACCTATTCAGCTCGGCCCATTGGGCCAGGCGATCATCCACTGATAGTGGACGCTCTGGATTAGTGAACTGCGACCAGAAGAGCTTTTCCACTTCATGATCTTTCTTATCTGGAAAGTACCTGGTCGCATCAGCGGCACTAGCCGACAAATCCAGATAGGTGTCCTCCATGCTCCACGTTAGGTCCAACGGGGCGAACTTCGGATCACAGAATTTTCTCCGCAGCAGGAAGGGCTTTCCATCCGCAATTAGTCCGGCTTGACGCAGCTCTTCCCTTGACGCTCTCATACCAGAGCGGGCGTCCTTGGCATCGGCGACGGCCTTCTCTAAATCCGTCTGCCGGGCTCGAACTTCCTCTTCAAGAAGTTTGCAACGGCCAGTAGCACTTTTCAACTTCACGGCTATATCAGCCATCTCCTCCTTGCTTCGGCAATGGGAAGCCTGTTCGGCTTTTAGCTCTTCACGGGCTCTTCCGGCAGCCGCATTGCTTTTTCTGGCTTGTTCCTTTGCTTTGGCGAGCTCGGCCCTAAGTCCTTCTAAGGCCGCCGCACCATCTGCATCAAGCATACACAAGGTAAGATATTGACATAAAGCTCCTCTTACTAACAATCGCCAAATAAACTCAATACCTTGAGCATCATCAAGCCGCTTGTTAACAAGCACGATGTCGGCTTCTGCCTCATCGAGTTGCCGTTTCATTTCGGCAAAATCTCGAGTCCGGCTCGACTCCAGACAACCTGCCACCTATATGCAAAGGTGCCACTTAAAGGACCTGGGATTAAGATCCTCTGCGCGTCGCTAATCTTTGCGGCACACAGAGTCTCAGGGGCTACTATCTATACAAGGCGCATGTTATTATGCGCAATTAACACTAATGTTCGTTATTCAAAAGGTACCTCAAGGCCCGCTAGTAAACTCTTGACGGCCTCGTTCAGTCCGCTTTCCGCGGATGAAATCTTTTCAATCACCGTGTGCATCAACGCACGATGCTCCTCTGAAACAGAGGCTTGGCCCAGCAGAACTTTCAGCTCCTCCGACCGAACACCAGATGGTGCCGGACTCGTCCCATGGCCTTCTTCGGAGGCCGGACATGGAGAACCCCGAGGGGCCGCATGATCACCTTCTGCCTCTGGCAGATTCAGAGAAATCCTCTGCGACGACACTTTGGCGTCGCCCGCCTTGCTAGGCGATGAAGGAGGAGGCGTTCCGCTCTCCATCATCTCCAGAAGAAGATCCCCCGATGACGAGCTCTGCTGAGAAGGGTCGAGGTCCGAACTACAAGGTAAGGTTTCGGTTAAAACTTCTCAGATATAAATTAAGGATCTCTCTTAAAAGAATGACTCTCTTTCTACTTACGGCTCGTTGGAGGGCTGCTCCTTTTGAGGATTTAGTTCGGCCGAGGGGCTCCTCGGCGTCGGGTCCTCTGACGCGGATTCTTTCCCCCGCTTTGGAGCTACGGCTCCCGGGTCGTCAGAGGCGGCCCTTTTCTTCCCCTTTGGAGAGGAGTTGTCGATTCCCCCCTTTGGGATGGCCCCTTTCGAAGAGGCCACGGTTTCCTTGTCCGCCCCTTCATTTTTCTCCAGAGGCGCCACCTCCAACATCCTGACTAGCACATGATCTAGCCTGGTCTCGGGAAGGGGAGCCGGACACCGGATCAGCTTCGCCTTCGCTATCCACTCCTGCGTAAAAAGGAGAAGTACTGTTAAAAAATAAGTCAATTGTACAGATAGAAGGTCCGGGCGCAAGGTCACCTACTTCTGTATCCGGGCGGTTGCGGCTTAAACCAGCATCCTCGGTCAAATCCGGACTCACTCCTTGTGGTCCGAAGAACAGTCTATACATCTCCGTAGGCGTCACGCCCTTGAAATTTCAGAGAGCTCGCGTCCCCTCTGGGTTGAACTCCCACAAGCGGAGGGGGCGACGTTGGCCGGGAAGTATCCGGCGAATCAGCATAACTTGTGTCACCTTGACCAGGTTGAGGTCTCCTTTTAGGAGATCCTTTATGCGGCCCTGCAACAGAGGAACGTCTTTGGGCAAGCCCCGATCTAGCCCTGTGTTGATCCACGATGTTAAACGTGGTGGGGGGCCCGAGCGGAAGGCGGGAGGCGCTACCCAAGTGGTGCCCCGAGGAGAGGTGATGTAGAACCACTCCTGTTGCCATAAGCCGAGCTCCTCTTGAAAAGTGCCCTCGGGCCATGGAGCATCGGTATTCCTTTTTATAACAGCACCTCCGCACTCTACGTGACGCCCCTCGATTATCTTCGGTTCTACCTTGAAGGTCTTGAGCCATAATCCGAAGTGAGGAGTGATATGGAGAAACGCTTCGCACACAACAATGAAGGAGGAGATATGGAGGATGGACTCCGGAGCTAGGTCATGGAATTCCAGCCCATAATAAAACATCAGCCCCCTTACGAAAGGATCCGTTGGGAAGCCTAATCCCCGAAGGAAGTGGGAGATGAATACTACGCTCTCACCAGGCTGAGGGCTTGGGATCGCTTGTCCTTGAGCAGGCAACCTGTGCGGGATCTCGCTGGTCAGGAACCTAGCCGCCCTCAACCTTGATACGTCCTCCTCCATAACGGAGGAGGGCATCCATTGGCCTTGAAGGCCGGAGCCGGACATTGTCGATGGTCCGGTGCGCCTAGAATCTAAAAGCCTGGGGTGTTGGAACTCGAGGCTATGGGCGAGCTTGTTTTGAGAACACAAGAGGGGAGCAAGGTCTCGGTCTCTTTATAAGAGGCAGAATATCAAGAGCCCTCCCCGTAACCGTCTTGGACTAGCCTTTAATCAAGGCAGGACGTGCTTAACGGGCACGGTTGGGTTACCCACGTCCGTATTAATGGGAATCCCGTTAAAGGGGGCACACGATCTCTGCTTCGACAAGACGTGCCAAGGAAACCGCCTCGTTGAACATGCTGCGGTGGAACAACAAAAAATAATCCATACAGAAGGCTTGGTCGCAGTGTTATGACGCACTGCGAAATTCGTCAGCAGATTTGATTTGTGTTTGTATTATTCTCTATATGGCAATACGTGGAAACTTGTTTTGCAGAGCCGGACACTATTTTTTGGTGTTTATTATATTCTTGAAGAATTTGGAGGAGGAACCCGCCTTGCAATGCCGAAGACAATTTGCGCGCCGGACTCGTCGTCATTGAAGGCTGGTTCAGGGGCTACTGAGGGAGTCCTGGATTAGGGGGTGTTCGGATAGCCGAACTATATCTTCAGCCGGACTCTAGGACTATGAAGGTACAAGATTGAAGACTTCATCCCATGTCTGGAAGGTTCTTTCCTTGGCGTGGAAGGCAAGCTAGGCGTGCGGATATTCAAGATCTCCTACCAATGTAACCGACTCTGTGTAACCCTAACCCTATCCGGTGCCTATATAAACCGGAGGGTTGTAGTCCGTAGGACGAACACATGATAACCATCATCATACCCATAGGCTAGCTTCTAGGGTTTAGCCTCCTTGATCTCGTGGTAGATCTACTCTTGTACTACCCATATCATAAATATTAATCTAGCAGGAGTAGGGTTTTACCTCCATCGAGAGGGCCCGAACCTGGGTAAAATAAAGTGTCCCTCGTCTCCTGTTACCATCCGACCTTGACGCACAGATCGGGACCCCCTACCCGAGATCCGCCGGTTTTGACACCGACACATAGCATGAAACATATGGATCCAAATCAGCCCCTTACAAAGCAACACATAAACTAGGGTTTAAGCTTCTGTCACTCTAGCAACCCATCATCTACTTATTACTTCCCAATGCCTTCCTCTAGGCCCAAATAATGGTGAAGTGTCATGTAGTTGACGTTCACATAACACCACTAGAGGAGAGACAACATACATCTCATCAAAATATCGAACGAATACCAAATTCACATGACTACTTATAGCAAAACTTCTCCCATGTCCTAAGAAACAAACGTAACTACTCACAAATCATATTCATGTTCATAATCAGAGGGGTATTAATATGCATAAAGTATCTGAACATATGATCTTCCACCAAATAAACCAACTAGCATCAACTACAAGGAGTAATCAACACTACTAGCAACCCACAGGTACCAATCTGAGGCTTTGGGACAAAGATTGGATAAAATAGATGAACTAGGGTTTGAGAGGAGATGGTGCTGGTGAAGATGTTGATGGAGATTGACCCCCTCCCGATGAGAGGATCGTTGGTGATGGCGATGGTGATGATTTCCCCCTCCCAGAGGGAAGTTTCCCCGGTAGAACAACTCTGCCGGAGCCCTAGATTGGTTCCGCCAAGGTTCCGCCTCGTGGCGGCGGAGTTTCTTCCCGAAAGCTTGCTTATGATTTTTTCGAGGGTAAAAGACTTCATATAGCAGAAGATGGGCATCGGAGGCCTGCCAGGAGGCCCACGAGGCAGGGGGACGCACCCAGGGGGTAGGGCGCACCCCCACCCTCGTGGCCAGGGTGTGGGCCCCCTCTGATGGATTCCTTCGCCAGTATTTTTATTAATTCCAAAAATAACTTCTGTGAAGTTTCAGGACTTTTGGAGCTGTGCAGAATAGGTCTCTAATATTTGCTCTTTTCCAGCCCAGATTTCCAGCTGCCGGCATTTTCCCTCTTCATGTAAACCTTGTAAAATAAGAGAGAATAGACATAAGTATTGTGACATAACGTGTAATAACAGCCCATAATGCAATAAATATTGATATAAAAGCATGATGCAAAATGGACGTATCAACTCCCCAAGCTTAGACCTCCCTTGTCCTCAAGCGGAAGCCGATAACGATAAATATGTCCACATGTTTAGAGATATAGGTGTCGATAAAACAAAATACGGACATGAGGGCATCATGATCATTCTTATAACAACAACATATATGGATATTGTCATATGATTTCTTATGCTCAAGTAATAATCTATTCACAATGTAAAGTATGAATCAAAAACTTCATTGAGAACCAACAAACTATAATCTTGGTCATTGAAGCAATTGCAATTTATCATAACATCGGAAAGAGTCAATATAAGAGCTTTTCAACAAGTCCACATACTCAACTATCATTTAATCTTTCACAATTGCTAACACTCATGCAATACTTATGGGTATGGAGTTTTAATTGGACACAAAGAAAGATAGGGGCTTATAGTGTTGCCTCCCAACCTTTTACCTCAAGGGTAATGTCAACAATAATAATTCATGCTAACAATAATAACAGGATCTTTCCAACACAAGGTGCTTGCCAAAGGATAAAATGTAAAAAGGAAAGGTGAAGATCACCATGACTCTTGCATAAGGTATAAGACAAAAGTAAAAGATAGGCCCTTCGCAGAGGGAAACAGAGGTTGTCGTGTGCTTTTATGGTTGGATGCACGAAATCTTAATGCAAAAGAATGTCACTTTATATTGCCACTTGTGATATGGACCTTTATTATGCAGTCCGTCGCTTTTATTGCTTCCATATCACAAGATCGTATAAAGTTTATTTTCTCCACACTAATAAATCATACATATTTAGAGAGCAATTTTTATTTCATGCAACATGACAACTTACTTGAAGGATCTTACTCAATCCATAGGTAGATATGGTGGACACTCATGGCAAGACTGGTTTTAAGGGTATTCAGAAGCACAAGTAGTATCTCTACTTAGTGCAAGGAATTTGGCTAGCATGAGGGGGAAAGGCAAGCTCAACATGTTAGATGATCCATGACAATATACTTTATTTCAGATATAAGAAAACATAACCCATTACGCTGTCTTCCTTGTCCAGCATCAACTCTTTAGCATGTCATATTTTAATGAGTGCTCACAATCATAAAAGATGTCCACGATAGTATATTTATATGTGAAAACCTCTCTTTCTTTATTACTTCCTATTAATTGCAACGATGACCAAAACTAGGTTTGTCAACTCTCAACAACTTTTATTCATCATACTCTTTAGATGTGAAGTCATTACTCTCCATAAGATCAATATGATCTCTTTACTTCTGTTTGTTCTTTATTTTTCTTTTATTCCCTCACGATCATAGCAAGATAATCAAGCCCTTGACTCAACACTAATCTTTATTATATATAGCTCACGGACTCGATTACATAGAAGGATCATAAGGCAAAACTCAAAACTAAATCATACTAAAACTTTATTCTACTAGATCAAGATATTACCAAAAGGATCGAACTAAGAAAAACGGTACAGATAGGAGTGTGATGGTGATACGATACCGGGGCACCTCCCCCAAGCTTGGCAGTTGCCAAGGGGAGTGCCCATACCCATGGGATTATGTCTCTTTTGCTGGTGAAGGAGATGGAGTTGTTGATGATGTAGGCTTGTCGTCCCTCTTCCAGGGCATAGGCTCGCCATCATAGAAGGACGATCGAGGCTCCGGGATCCTTAAATCTGCACCCAAACTCATCCTCTTGAATCTATATTCATACTCACAGTTTTGGTTTTGCAGGTCATAGACCTGGGCTTGATATTATTGCAATTCCTACAAGCATATGTTCCTCCCTCATAATAATTTTCAATAGCATCATGAATGAATTCAACAATATAACCAGCACCTAAAGCATTCTTTTCATGATCTACTTGCATAGAAATTTTATTACTCTCCACATAAGCAAAATTCTGCTCATTCGGAATAGTAGTGGGAGCAAACTCAACAAAATAACTATCATATGATTGAGAATTAAGATCAAGATGACAAGTTTCATGGTTATCATTATTCTTTAAAGCATACGTGTCATCACAATAATCATCATAGATAGGAGGCATGCTTTCATCATAGTAAATTTGCTCATCAAAGCTTGGGGGACAAAAAATCTCATCTTCATCAAACATAGCTTCCCCAAGCTTGTGGATTTGCATATCATTAGCATCATGGATATTCAAGGAATTCATACTAACAACATTGCAATCATGCTCATCATTCAAATATTTAGTGCCAAACATTTTAATGCATTCTTCTTCTAACACTTTGGCACAATTTTCTTTTCCATCATACTCACGAAAGATATTAAAGAGGTGAAGCGTATGAGACAAACTCAATTCCATTTTTTTGTAATTTTCTTTTATAACTAACTAGTGCTAAAACAAGAAACAAAAATATTCGATTGCAAGATCTAAAGATATACCTTCACTTACCTAGCCTCCCCGGCAACGGCGCCAGAAAAGAGCTTGATGTCTACTACACAACCTTCTTCTTGTAGACGTTGTTGGGCCTGCAAGTGCACAGGTTTGTAGGGCAGTAGCAAATTTCCCTCAAGTGGATGACCTAAGGTTTGTCAATCCGTAGGAGGCGTGATGATGAAGATGGTCTCTCTCAAGCAACCCTGCAACCAAATAACAAAGAGTCTCTTGTGTCCCCAACACACCCAATACAATGGTAAATTGTATAGGTGCACTAGTTCGGCGAAGAGATGGTGATACAAGTGCAATATGGATAGAAGATATAGGTTTTTGTAAACTGAAAATATAAAAACAGCAAGGTAACAAGTGGTAAAAGTGAGCGTAAACGGTATTGCAATGATAGGAAACAAGGCCTAGGGTTCATACTTTCGCTAGTGCAAGTTCTCTCAACAATAATAACATAGATAGAACATATGACAAGCCCTCAACATGCAACAAAGAGTCACTCCAAAGCCACTAATAGCGGAGAACAAACGTAGAGATTATGGTCGGGTACGAAACCACCACAAAGTTATTCTCTCAAATCAATCCGTTGGGCTATTCCTATAAGTGTCACAAACAACCCTGGAGTTTTTACTAGAATAACACCTTAAGATACAAATCAACCAAAACTCTAATGTCACCTAGATACTCCATTGTCACCTCAAGTATCCGTGGGCACGATTTTACGATATGCATCACACAATCTCAGATTTATCCAACCAACATAAAAGTTCTTCAAAGAGGGCCCCAAAGTTTCTACCGGAGAATCAAGAACGTGTGCCAACCCCTATGCATAGGTTCCCAATGTCATGAAACCCGCAAGTTGATCACCAAGACATACATCAAGTGTTCTCATAAAGACTCAATCCGATAAGATTACTTCAAAAGGGGAAACTCAATTCATCACAAAGGAGTTGAGGGGGAGAAACATCATAAGATCCAACTACAATAGCAAAGCTCGGGATACATCAAGATCGTGACATAGAGGAACACGAGAGAGAGAGAGATCAAACACATAGCTACTGGTACATACCCTCATCCCCGAGGGTGAACTACTCCCTCCTCGTCTTGGAGAGCGCCGGGATGATGAAGATGGCCACCGGAGATGGATCCCCCCTCCCCGATTGGTTTTTGGTGGTTCTGGAGGCTTGCGGCGGCGGAACTCCCGATCTATCTTCTGTTTTGGAAGTTTTAGGGTACGACGGTATATATGGGTGAAGGGGGAACGTCGGTGGAGCTACAGGGGCCCCACGAGGCAGGGGGCGCGCCAAGGGGGGGGAGGGCGCGCCCTCCACCCTCGTGACCGCCTCGTGGCTCTTCTGACATGGGGTCCAAGTCCATCAGGTGGGTTTCCTTCCAAAAATAACTTCTCCAGTTGATTTTGTTCCGTTTTGACTCCATCTGATATTCCTTTTCCTCGAAATACTGAAATAGGCATAAAACAGCAAATCTGGGCTGGGCCTCCGGTTAATAGGTTAGTCCCAAAAATAATTTAAAAGTGGATAATAAAGCCCAATATTGCCTAAAACAGTAGATAAAGTAGCATGGAGCAATCAAAAATTATAGATACGTTGGAGACGTATCAAGCATCCCCAAGCTTAATTCCTACTCGTCCTCGAGTAGGTAAATGATAAAAAGAAGAATTTTTTATGCGGAGTGATACTTTGGCATAATTTCAATGTAATTCTTCTTACTTGTGATATGAATATTCAGATCCGAAAGATTTAATACAAAAGTACATATTGACACAAAAATAATAATACTTCAAGCATGCTAACTAAGCAATTATGTCATCTCAAAATAACATGGCCAAAGGAAGTTCATCCCTACAAAATCATATAGTTAGGCTATGCTTCATTTTCGTCACACAAAGATGTTCCCAACTTCTATACCCCCGATGACAAGCCAAGCAATTGTTTCATACTCAAATAATCTCAAACTTTTTCAACCTTCACGCAATACATGAGCGCGAGCCATGGACATAGCACTATGGGTGGTATAGAATATGATGATGGGGATTGTGTGGAGAAGACAAAAAAGGAGAAAGTCTCACATCAACGAGGCTAATCAATGAGCTATGGAGATGCCCATCAATTGATGTTAATGCAAGGAGTAGGGATTGCCATGCAACGGATGCACTAGAGCTAAGAATGCTCAACACAAGAAAACTAGTGGGTGTGCATCCAACTTGCTTGCTCATGAAGACCTAGGGCATTTTGAGGAAGCCCATCGTTGGAATATGCAAGCCAAGTTCTATAATGAAAAATTCCCACTAGTATGAACAAGACAACTTATGAGACTCACTATATGAAAATCATGGTGCTACTTTGAAGCACAATATATGAGACTCACTACATGAAGAACAAGGTGCTACTTTGAAGCACAAGTGTGGAAAAAGAGATAGTAGCATTGCCCTTTTTCTTTTTCTTTTTTTTGGGCCTTTATTTTTTTTATTTTTGGCCTTTCTCTTTTTTTGATTGGGCAATGCTCTAATAATGATGATCATCACACTTCTATTGATTACAACATAATGATTACAACTCGATACTAGAACAAGATATGACTCTATATGAATGCCTCGGGCGGTGTACCGGGATGGTGCAATGAATCAAGAGTGACATGTATGAAAAATAATGCGTGGTGGCTTTGCCACAAATACGATGTCAACTACATGATCATGCAATGGCAATATGACAAAAGTAAAGCATTTCATGATGATGATGATGATGGTGGAAGTTGCATGGCAATATATCTCGGAATGGCTATGGAAATGCCATGATAGGTAGGTATGGAGGCTGTTTTGAGGAAGATATAGGGAGATTTATGTGTGAAAGAGCGTATCATATCACAGGGCTTGGATGCACCGACGAAGTTTGCACCAACTCTCAATGTGAGAAAGGGCAATGCACGGTACCGAAGAGGCTAGCAAATGGCGGAAAGGTAAAAGTGCGTATACTCCATGGACTCAACATTAGTCAAAAGAACTCATATACTTATTGAAAAAATTTAGAAGTCATCAAAAATCAAGTACTACGCGCATGCTCCTAGGGGGATAGATTGGTAGGAAAAGACCATCGCTCGTCCCCGACGGCCACTCATAAGGATGCACAAGCCAGGTACACTTCATGCTTCAAATTTGTTACACAACTTTAACCATACGTGCATGCTACGGGACTTGCTAACTTCAACACAAGTATTTCTCAAATTCACAACTACTCAACTAGCACGACTATGATATTATCACCTCCATATCTCAAAACAATTATCAAGCATCAAACTTATCTTAGTATTCAAACCACTAAAAAGAAAGTTTCACATATCTTGAACACTAAGTATATTAACATGAAGCAAATAACCATGCTATTAACGACTCTCAAAATAATATAAGTGAAGCATGAGAGTTCATCTATTTCTTCAAAATAAAACCACCATTGTGCTCTAAAAGATATAAGTGAAGCACTAGAGCAAATGACAAACTACTCCAACAAGATATAAGTGAAGATCAATGAGTAGCTAAATAATTATTATGCAACTATGTGAAGACTCTCTCTCATTTAAAAATTTCAGATCTTGGTATTTTATTCAAACAGCAAGCAAAGATAAAGAAAATAAAATGACGCTCCAAGCAAAACACATATCAT
Source organism: Aegilops umbellulata (assembly GCA_032464435.1). Taxonomy (NCBI): domain Eukaryota; kingdom Viridiplantae; phylum Streptophyta; class Magnoliopsida; order Poales; family Poaceae; genus Aegilops; species Aegilops umbellulata. The sequence continues at coordinate 37,662,989 of CP136057.1, read as the reverse complement.
GTGGTGAATAAAAATATGGCTCCAAGTAAAGTTACCGATGAACAAAGACGAAAGAGGGGATGCCATCCGGGGCATCCCCAAGCTTAGGCTCTTGGTTGTCCTTGAATATTACCTTGGGGTGCCTTGGGCATCCCCAAGCTTAGGCTCTTGCAACTCCTTATTCCATAGTCCATAGAAGCCTTACCCAAAACTTGAAAACTTCACAACACAAAACTTAACATAAAACTCGTGAGCTCCGTTAGCGAAAGAAAAAAAACACCACTTCAAGGTACTGTAATGAACTCATTCTTTATTTATATTGGTGTTAAACCTACTTTATTCCAACTTCTCTATGGTTTATAAACTATTTTACTAGCCATAGATTCATCAAAATACGCAAACAACACAATGAAAACAGAATCTGTAAAAAACAGAACAGTCTGTAGTAATCTCTAACTAACGCAAACTTCTGGAACTCCAAAAATTCTAAAATAAATTGGTGGACCTGAGGAATTTTTCTAGTAATCATATGCAAAAAGAATCAACTAAATATCACTCTGCAGTAAAAAGTTCTAGCTAATCTCGTGAGCGCTAAAGTTTCTGTTTTTTACAGCATGATCATAAAGACTTCACCCAAGTCTTCCCAAAGGTTCTACTTGGCACAAACACTAATTAAAACATAAAACCACATCTAAAAAGAGGCTAGATGGATTATCTATTCCTAAACAGAACCAAAAAGAAAGAAACTAAAATAAAATTGGGTTGCCTCCCAACAAGCGCTATCGTTTAACGCCCCTAGCTAGGCATGATGATTTCAATGATGCTCACATAAAAGATAAGAATTGAAACATAAACAGAGCATCATGAAGAATATGACTAGCACATTTAAGTCTAACCCACTTCCTATGCATAGAGATTTTGTGAACAAACAACTTATGGGAACAATAATCAACTTGCATAGGAAGGTAAAACAGGCATAACTTCAAAAATTTAAGCACATAGAGAGGAAACTTGATATTATTGCAATTCCTACAAGCATATGTTCCTCCCTCATAATAATTTTAAGTAGCATCATTAATGAATTAAACAATATAATCAGCACCTAAAGCATTCTTTTCATGATCTACTTGCGTAGAAATTTTATTACTCTCCACATAAGCAAAATTCTTCTCATTCGGAATAGTAGTGGGAGCAAACTCAACAAAATAACTATCATATGATTGAGAATTAAGATCAAGATGACAAGTTTCATGGTTATCATTATTCTTTGAAGCATACGTGTCATCACAATAATCATCATAGATAGGAGGCATGCTTTATCATAGTAAATTTGCTCATCAAAGCTTGGGGGACAAAAAATATCATCTTCATCAAACATAGCTTCCCCAAGCTTGTGGCTTTGCATATCATTAGCATCATGGATATTCAAGGAATTCATACTAGCAACATTGCAATCATGCTCATCATTCAAATATTGAGTGCCAAACATTTTAATGCATTCTTCTTCTAACACTTTGGCACAATTTTTCTTTCCATCATACTCACGAAAGATATTAAAGAGGTGAAGCGTATGAGACAAACTCAATTCCATTTTTTTGTAATTTTCTTTTATAACTAACTAGTGCTAAAACAAGAAACAAAAAGATTCGATTGCAAGATCTAAAGATATACCTTCACTTACCTAGCCTCCCCGGCAACGGCGCCAGAAAAGAGCTTGATGTCTACTACACAACCTTCTTCTTGTAGACGTTGTTGGGCCTGCAAGTGCACAGGTTTGTAGGGCAGTAGCAAATTTCCCTCAAGTGGATGACCTAAGGTTTATCAATCCGTAGGAGGCGTGAGGATGAAGATGGTCTCTCTCAAGCAACCCTGCAACCAAATAACAAAGAGACTCTTGTGTCCCCAACACACCCAATACAATGGTAAATTGTATAGGTGCACTAGTTCGGCGAAGAGATGGTGATACAAGTGCAATATGGATAGAAGATATAGGTTTTTGTAAACTGAAAATATAAAAACAGCAAGGTAACAAGTGGTAAAAGTGAGCATAAACGGTATTGCAATGATAGGAAACAAGGCCTAGGGTTCATACTTTCGCTAGTGCAAGTTCTCTCAACAATAATAACATAGATAGAACATATGACAAGCCCTCAACATGCAACAAAGAGTCACTCCAAAGCCACTAATAGCGGAGAACAAACGTAGAGATTATGGTCGGGTACGAAACCACCACAAAGTTATTCTTTCAAATCAATCCGTTGGGCTATTCCTATAAGTGTCACAAACAACCCTGGAGTTTTTACTAGAATAACACCTTAAGATACAAATCAACCAAAACTCTAATGTCACCTAGATACTCCATTGTCACCTCAAGTATCCGTGGGCACGATTTTACTATATGCATCACACAATCTCAGATTTATCCAACCAACATAAAAGTTCTTCAAAGAGGGCCCCAAAGTTTCTACCGAAGAATCAAGAACGTGTGCCAACCCCTATGCATAGGTTCCCAATGTCATGAAACCCGCAAGTTGATCACCAAGACATACATCAAGTGTTCTCATAAAGACTCAATCCGATAAGATTACTTCAAAAGGGGAAACTCAATTCATCACAAAGGAGTTGAGGGGGAGAAACATCATAAGATCCAACTACAATAGCAAAGCTCGGGATACATCAAGATCGTGCCATAGAGGAACACGAGAGAGAGAGAGATCAAACACATAGCTACTGGTACATACCCTCATCCCCGAGGGTGAACTACTCCCTCCTCGTCTTGGAGAGCGCCGGGATGATGAAGATGGCCACCGAAGATGGATCCCCCCTCCCCGATTGGTTTTTGGTGGTTCTGGAGGCTTGCGGCGGCGGAACTCCCGATCTATCTTCTGTTTTGGAAGTTTTAGGGTACGACGGTATATATGGGTGAAGGGGGAACGTCGGTGGAGCTACGGGGGCCCCACGAGGCAGGGGGGCGCGCCAAGGGGGGGAGGGCGCGCCCTCCACCCACGTGACCACCTCGTGGCTCTTCTGACGTGGGGCCCAAGTCCATCAGGTGGGTTTCCTTCCAAAAATAACTTCTCTAGTTGATTTCGTTCCGTTTTGACTCCGTCTGATATTCCTTTTCCTCGAAATACTGAAATAGGCATAAAACCGCAAATCTGGGCCGGGCCTCCGGTTAATAGGTTAGTCCCAAAAATAATATAAAAGTGGATAATAAAGCCCAATATTGCCTAAAACAGTAGATAAAGTAGCATGGAGCAATCAAAAATTATAGATACGTTGGAGACGTATCAAGGAGCAGAAGGAAATGATAAGCGGTTTTCAGCAAGGTATTCTGTGCAAGCACTGAAATTATAGGTAACAGATAGTTTTGTGATAGGATAATTGGTAACGAGCAACAAGTAACAAAAGTAAATAAAGTGCAGCAAGGTGGCCCAATCCTTTTTGCAGCAAAGGACAAGCCTGGACAAACTCTTATATAAAGGAAAGCGCTCCCGAGGACACATGGGAATTATCGTCAAGCTAGTTTTCATCACTTTCATATGATTCGTGTTCGGAACTTTGATAATTTGATATGTGGGTGGACTGGTGCTTGGGTGCTGCCCTTACTTGGACAAGCATCCCCCTTATGATTAACCCCTATTGCAAGCATCCGCAACTACAAAAGAAGTATGAAGGTAAACCTAACCATAGCATGAAACATATGGATCCAAATCAGCCCCTTAGGAAGCAACACATAAACTAGGGTTTAAGCTTATGTCACTCTACACTACAAAAAAAGACACATCCATGACATTTTGGGCCGAACGAATTTTTTTTCTGTCATACATATGACACTTCTATGACGATAATTGTGACAAAACCCGGTATCATCATAGATGTGGTGGGCTCCTACTTCTATGGCAAAAAATCATGACAGAAAATGGTCTTTTGGTCCTGGGCGGGCCGGAGACGCAGTTGCATGACATTCTTTGGGCCGTCCATGACGGAAAAAACCGTGGTAGAAGCGAGGGCGAGGAAAATTTCGGGGAGTTCCCGGTTACGGTGGGAGGTCGGGGGCTGAGCGATGCGCGTTTCTCTCGTACACATACGCACGTGTGTGCGAGGCATTGGCTCTAACTGAACCCGAGCGAGGCGTTTGGCTCTAACTAAACCCGAGTGATTGCACTGCAGGCTACGCGTTAATGAACCCGAGCGATCGATCGATGGCTGTTAACTGAACCCAATCGAGCGATTCCTTCGCTACTGCTGCTAACTGAAGCCGTTCGATTGGATGAACAGTGAGTGTTGCGGGGGGGGGGGGGGGGGGGTTGGATGAACAGTGAGCGGTGGCGTTGCCTCTGGATGAACAGGACCCCGTGGTGTGGTGGAGGGCTGGATGAACAGTAGACGGTGGAGGGGTGCTTGTGGAGGGGTGGATGAACAGGACCCCGTGGTGTAGAGGGCTGGATGAACAGTAGACGGTGGAGGGGTGCCCGTGGAGGGGTGGTTGAACAGGACACCATAGTGTGGAGGGCTGGATGAACAGTAGACGGTGGAGGGGTGGTTGAACATTAGCCGGTGGAGTAGCACGCGGTGGAGGTTGGATGAACAGGAGCCCGTGGAGGCTGGATGAACAGGAGCCCGTGGAGGCTGGAGGAGGTCGACGGTGGAGATGAACAGTATCCCGTGGAGTCCCGTTTTGCGGTACGCCACACCCCTCCCGATGAACAGGACCCCCGTTTCGACCGTAGCGCTCCAACACAAGTCCGTTACATCCGTTTTGCGGTACGCCACACCCCTCCCGATCAACAGGACCCCCGTTTCGACCGTAGGAGGTCCGTTTCCTCCGTTTTGCGGCACGCCACACCCCTCCCGATGAACAGGATCCCGTTTCGAACATGGCTGGTCGAACACAAGGTCGTTTCCTCCATTGTGCGGTACGCCAGGCCTCGTTTCCATCGCCTGTTCCATCCAAGCCCTCCCGATGAGCATGACCACGCATTCCGTTCTGACCCAGCCGGTTGGCTCCCACGCGTTCCGTTGCCTCCCGATGAACACGACACATTCCGTTGCCTCCCCATGAACATGACGCATTCTGTTGCCTCCCCATGAACACGACGCATTCCGTTGCCTCCCCATGAACAAGAGGACGACGCTGTTTCTCCGTTCCGACCCAGCCATGTACACGAGCCCTGGCCGTACGTATGCGCGAGTAGGCGTTCGAGACCCCGCCCGTATGTACACATACATGGCTGTATTTTCTTTCTTGCACCCTGGCCGCTGTACGTACGTGTACATGCTACGTGCGCGCCTCTACTACGACACGTGCGTGCCTCTACGTTGACAAGTATATATGTACGTACACGTTCGCGACCAGAATGACAACGCTACGTACGCTTCGACCAGGTGGGTCCCGACTATCAGACACTTCCTTGCGTGCGAAGATGTAGCTAGTGGGTCCCAGCAGTCAGGGGGGCGAAATACTGTGGCCCGTCCGGTGGGTCCCCGCTGTCAGGTGGAGGAATAATTATTTTGCACGTAATAAGGAGGCACTTCCTTGCTGCGGCCGTGGACCCAGCCGTCAGCCTCTCCACGTACAGTCCACGTCCGATGGAAGCTGTTCCTTGACCACGTTGACCATGCCGCGCCGAGAGCACTAGGGCGGTGGACTATGGCGAGGCCTAGGAAGGGGACGACACGGAGCCGGGGAAGACGCGACAATGGATGCCCACGCGTAGAGGAGTACGAGGGCACTGGTTCGCTGAGGTGTGAGGCTGCCGTCGCCGCAGAGTAACAGGGGGTGTGGGTGAGTAGAGGGATGGCCTGGCCAGCGGTGGGAGTAGTAGGGGGCGGTGAGGCCTCCGCCGCATCGCAGCCGGCCACGGGAGGCAGGAGCACGAGGCACGACCGACGCTGGTTTGGGCGGCTGGAGCAAGAAGACCAGAGGTTGAAGAAGCACTACGGCCGTTGGATGGACATCGTATGGTCACTGGAGCTAGAATCGTGCATATTGACTAAGTTGACAAAGCCCTCCGTCCCCGTCAACTTAGTAGGCCCACAAGTCAGACTGCCACTATACTAGGTCCCAACTAACAGGGGGAGTATTCATTTTTTTGTGCGTAATAAGGAGGTACTTCCTTGCGTGCAAATATATAGCTGGTGGGTCCGAGCTGTCAGCGGCGGTAAAGTTTTTTTCATGAAATACAGAGGCCCTTTCGGTGGGTCCCTGATGTTAGGTGGAGGAATCATTATTTTGCGCCTAATAAGGAGGCATTTCCTTGCATGCGGTCGTGGACCCAGCTGTCGGCCTCTCCACGTACAGTCCACTTCAGATGCATGTCGGTCGTTGACCACGTTGACCAGGCCGCGCCGAGAGCACCAGGGCGGTGGACGACAGTGAGGCCTAGGAAGGGAACGACACGGAGGCAGGGAAGACTCGGCAGTTGTTTCCCACGCGGAGGGGAGTACGACTGTACGAGGGTTTATTGGTTCGTCTGCCGTCGCCGGAGAATAACAACAGGTGTGGGTGAGTAGAGGGATGGCTAGGCCAGCGATGGGAGTACGGTGGGGCAGTGAGGCCTGCGCGGCAGCACAGCCGGCCGCGGGGAGGAGGGACCAGGCAGTCCCGCCGATGCTTGTTTGAGCGGCTGGAGCAGGAAGAGCAGAGATTGAAGAAGCACGACGGCTGTAACAGTCACTGCTTGTGCATCAACCTTTTTTTAGGAAAGCCTCAAATCTGTGGAAAACAACATACAACCCATCTGCCATTATTTCTAATAATTTTCAGCCCATTTGCTAATTCTTAAGGTTTTTTTGGAGCCCATATTCTTTTTGTTAGCATTACAGCCCAAATTGTGGCCACGGTTAAAAAATTATACGAAATTTTGCATATTTTGGTGCGGTCCGAACTGTTTTTAATCCCAAAATTTCGACTCACATTCAAACTTATTTTAAAAATAAATGTATATCAATATAAAATCCAACAAATTCTCCACGCATAAAAATTAATGTAATTTAAAATGTTGAAATTGAAAAAAAGATATTTGAAACTAATTGCCGGTTTGATGTGTTTTAAAAATGTACAACCCATTTCTCATTACTGATGGGCCATTTTCTCGGCCAGCCGAATGAAAGCTCTCCTCGTCTTGAAAGATTTGCAGCCCAACAGGCCTGACAAAGCGACTTACTTGGCAAATCACAAAAAAACTGGGCTATGGCCGTGGACCCAGCTGTCAGCCTCTCCACGTACAGTACTCTTCTGATGGAAGTCGTTCCTTGACCATGTTGACCACGCCGCGCGGAGAGCACCACGGCGGTGGACGACGGCGAGGCCTAGGAAGGGGACGACGCGGAGCCGGGGAAGACGCGACAGTGGAAGCCCGCGCGGAGAGGAGTACGAGGGTTCACTGGTTCGGCTGCGGTGTGAGGCTGCCATCGCCGCAGGGCCTGGCCAGCGGTGGGAATAGCAGGGGGCGGTGAGGCCTCCGCGGCAGCACAGTCGGCCACGGGAGGCAGGAGCATGCAGCACGACCGGCGCTGCTTTAGGCGGCTGGAGCAAGAAGACCAGAGGTTGAAGAAGCACTACGGCCGTTGGATGGACATCGTACGGTCACTGGAGCTAGAATCGTTCATATTGACTAAGTTGACAAAGCCCTCCGTCCCCGTCAACTTTGTTGGCCCACAAGTCATCCTCCCACTATGGTGGGTCCCAGCTAGCAGGGGGTATTCATTTTTTATGTGTAATAAGGAGGCACTTCCTTGCGTGCGAAGATATAGCTGGTGGGTCCAACATGTCAGCGGGGGGAACGTTTTTTTCACAAAAAACAGAGGCCCTTCCGGTGGGTCCCAGCTGTCAGGTGGAGGAATCATTATTTTGCGCGTACAGTCCACGTCCGATGGATGTCGTTCGTTGATCAAGTTGACCAGGCCGCGCCGAGAGCACCATGGCGGTGGACGACGGCGAGGCCTAGGAAGGGAACGACACGGAGCCGGGGAAGACTCGGCAATGGTTGCCCATGCGGTGGGGAGTACGAGGGTTTACTGGTCCAGCTGCCATCGCCAGAAAATAACACGAGGTGTGGGTGAGTAGAGGAATGGCCTGGCCAGCAATGAAGTAGAGTGGGGCGGTGCGGCCTGTGCGGTAGCACAGCCGGCCACGGGAGGCGGGAGCAGGCAGTCCCACCGGAGCTGGTTTGGGCGGCTGGAGCAAGAAGATCAGATATTGAAGAAGCAGCACGGCCGTTGGATTAACATCCAACGGTCACTGCTGCTAGAATCGTTTGTGGACTAAGTTGACAAAGCCAAAGTACACGTCAACCTAGTAGACCCACAAGTCAGCCTCCAAATCTGTCCCAAATAGCACACAACCCGAAATTTCTTGCCAGATTCAAATTAATTTAAAATCTAAATATACCTTAATTTAAATTCAATGAAATTTTACCCGCACAAAAACAATGAAATTTAAAATATCAAAATCCGAAAGAAAACAGTATTTTGGAACTAATTGTCTGTTTGCTGTATTTTTTCATTTTATAGCCCATTTATTATTACTTATAGCCCATTTCTTATTACTTATAGCCCATTTTCTGGGCAAAATGCATCCCTCCTCGTCTTGAAAGATTTCCGGCCCAGCAGGGCGTAGAAAAGCAAGTAGGCCTACATTGGTTATTATGCAAAAAAAACAAAATAGCTGGCTAGCAATTTTTAGAAAGGAAAAAACAAACTGTGCTGGTCATGTGCTAAACATATGAAATAAAAGCCTGGGCTAGATGGGCCACGGGTCCCGCACAACCCAGTTGATACCCTTCTCTGTCCTGAAAAAACAAAATTACAGCGCGCTGCTGGGTCCCTACTGTCATCCTCACCATGTATAGTCATCTCCTTATTCCTCTCGGTTGTTTACCATGTTGACAACATTAGAGGGAGGCGCCGCGGCGAGCGAACCAAGGCGGAGGATGATGGTGAGGCCTCGGACGGGAACGAACAGGAGCCGGGGCAGATCACAGCCAGCCGTGGGAGGCGGGAGCAGGCGGTCCCGCCAGCGCTGGTTTGACTTTGGCGGTTCGAGGAAGAAGAGACTGAAGAAACACGACAGACGTTGAATGTCAATCCAACGGTCAAGGTTGGCACAATCGTTTGTTGACTAAGTGGACACCAAGTAGCATACTTTTTTATATATAGGAAGAAAGCTACGAGGAAAATGCGTTCGTCTGCTGTCCTCCTCACAGGGAACGGTCGCCACATAAGTGACTAGCACCCTTGGTTTTCAACCGAGAGGTCTTGGGTTCGAGTCCCAGGAACTCTCAATTTTGTCCTCCTTCCTTCCTCGCAAAAAAGGGAAAGAAAATAAAAGACTTGGGAAGGCGTACAGAACAAGCTAGTGTACCAGTAAAGAGATGTTGTCGAGTTTTACAAAAAAGAAAGACGTGCTCCTGTAGCTGGTTCGAATCCAAACCTAGACAATGACTATATATGGTGCTATGCTACTCTGCAAGTAATGAAACTGACATATCCAACGTTCGCTTCTCCTCTTCTCTACTTACTCTGCCTAGCATCAGAAGCTCTGGCCGCAGCAACCATGTCTGCTGGCTGCTCGTCCACCTGCTCTTCAGCAGGCAACAACCAGATATGCGCCAAGTCGCAACCCGTACCATCGCCTGTGGGTCTCATCACACCCTTGCCGGCACGCACACCGCAGCCGATTGCTCATCGCAACCCGCTGTCGTTGGTGTGGTGCCACTGCTGCAAATCACGCAGAGTCATCCGTCGCGTCTCAACCACAATCCACAACCCTGGTCGAGTCTTCTACAAATGCCCGAATCATGGGGTAATAATATGTTTAAGTGTTGTTCTGCTGCTTTCAGTTGCTGTTTTTTAATAGTTTGGTTGATGATCTACCAATTTGATTCGTGCAGAAAAGGGAAGATTCGTGTGATTTGTATTTCTGGGAAGTTGCTGATGTGGGGGAATGCAACTACGCTGATTATTTGATTAGCCGAGGAATCCCAATACCAACAGGTTGGGGTGTTGGACAAGTAACTGAAGGAACGACAGAAGAGGAAGATGCAGAGCAGAAGGTTAAAGATGCAGTTCCTCTGATCATGGCCAAGCAACAGCTGCTGAACGGCCTTGACAACAATGAGGAGATGAAAGAGCTTGTGAAGATAATGGGCAAAATCGATGTTCTCTATAGGATGATTGTCTCTTTATTTGCAGTGTATGTAGCACTTGTGATGTATTCAGTGGCTATGACATGAGCACTTTGCTGAAACTAGTAATGAATGAAACCTGTGTACCAGGCTGGGCGTAGTGTTGTGAACATCTAATGATTTGTATTAACGGAAATCAGGGGGTATCCCCTTTTGCTCATATAAATAAATAAATAGCAGAGGCCCTGTCGGGTCAGCTTTGTTCTCATTCGAAGACGTCGAGCAAATTGTAGTCCAACAACAAACTATGTCATCAAATTCAAGTTTCACAACCAAATATGAGTACAACTAAACAACAATGTCATCATGTTTTAGTTGTCATACAATCACCAAACATAAATTAGCATACATAACAAGTGATGTTCTCACAGCAAAATACTAAACAACTTGTTCATTAGGTTTCAGTTGTCATAGCTAACACAATTTCACATAGTAGATAAAAAAACGTCTTCTGACAGGCAAATACGACAAAAGCAATGTAATCATCATCCGCAGCAACAGCGTCAACATCTTCGCCATGTGTATCAGTCTGAATCGTAATTCCCCACGGTGTTATCTTCTTCTTCGTCCTCAACGTCCTCGAACGTTGGCTTCTTCTTGATCAACTCTTGTATGTCCACAGCATGACAGGTGTCGGGGGGAATCAGCTTCCTCGAACACCTATGGGGACCGAGCCCCTTACTGGTTCGGCGGGGGGCGGAGGTTGCACAAAGAGCAGATCGAGGCGGTGCACACAGGGGGATTTTACCCAGCTTCGGGCCGCAAGGATGCGTAAAACCCTACTGCTGCTTGGTGGATTGTATTGTGTTCTTGCTCGGGAGCGCACGGTGCTACAGTACACGCGGGCCGCCGGCGAGGTCGAGCGTAAAGATTGGTCTCCCCCTACGTGCGCATGGGGCCTCCTTTTATATGCTCAAGGGGTTACCCACAGGTGGCAGCGTAGGTGAGGGCAAAAATGGTAGAATGCTGTAGTGGGTACAGCTGCCTGCACAGTGGCTGTACAGTGCTATCATACCTAACTCTGATGGCGGGGGACAAGGGCATTAAATGCCCGCCCGCGTCGCCCAGACGGAGCAGGGGAGTGGTCCGTCAGGAGCGCCACCGTTTGCCACGATGGCTACTCTGCCAGCTTCGCTTCGCCACCGCATGCCCCTCGCTGCTCAGCCTCCCGCCACGTGCGCCTGGGATGCCCCCCAGAGCGACACGTTGGTGGGTGAGCTGGAGCGCAGGCACGAGGTGGTAACTTGCCGTGGCAAGAGCCTTGCCGCGGTGGATGTCTTGTCGCGCCCGGGAGCTTGTTGCTCACCGGGCCTTGCCGGGGCGCGGGGCGCGCCGTGGCAGGGTCCTTGTCGTGCCGTGGATGGCCTTCCCGGCAAGCTCCTCTTGTCGGGGTCTTGTGCTTCGAGCGGCAATCCCGGCAAACTCCTCTTGCCAGGGCCTTGCTCTCTTCGGGTGGCCTTCCCGGCAAGCTCCTCTTGCCGGGGCCTTGGCTCAAATACTTTATTCTTGAATGGCCCAAGAGGGGACCATTGAGGGTCTTGGCGATCGCCTGGCAGGCCTTGCCGCGGGGTGCTACGACTGCCCGTGCACAAGTTCGGGGTACTAAGGTACCCCTACTTTAGTACACCGACAGGAGCCCCCGGGCCTGGGCCATACACGGTGCCGAGCGCTGTTGGGCCAGGCCCAAAACAGTGCACGGGCACGCGCGGCCTGGGTCACGGTACATCTTTTTCTGCACCCACCACGTCCTCCCCGAGCGGCACGCGTCAAATGCGGCATCGTGGGGGAGAGGCGTGCGTGACGTGGGTGGTGTGCGCGGGGCCGAGCCCTGCAGGCATGCGTCACGTCGCAATAAATGGGGATGGTTCGTGCCATCTTCATAAGTAGAGGGAGGTGTGGAGGCGTGGCTCCTTCGCTGGATGGGGCCGAGGCACGGTTTCCTAGGCGCCCGTTCCCCACGATCATGGGGTGGGGGAGAGGCCGCCTCACCCGTCGCCTCGGCCCTGCGCGTCAGCCAGGCGGTCTCCATGCACCCGGGGTTGCGGACGGTGGAGGCAGGAGACCGGGCTGTCGCGGGTCGGGGCAGCAGGTCGGCCCAAGTCGCCTGGCCTTCCTGCGTCTTGATTGGCCGAGCGGGGCGGCCGAGCCCCCACTCTGCTCCTTTATAAAGAGCAAGAGGGGGCGACGGGAACCCACACTCCTCCATCTCTTCTCCTCTTCATCTTCTGACCCCCTCTCTCCATTCGCCACGGAGAAAGGGAATCCGGGTCCTTCATCGGTGGCGGCGAGGGTTGCCGCCAGGCAGCGCGCCCCTCCTCCCCTTGCACCCGCGATGGCGGAGCCAGCCGTAAGGGGAAGGGGGAGGGGGCGAGGTCGTGGACGAGGCCGCGGCGCTCAGGGAAGAGGCGGGCGGGGCGACGCGCCGGCCTCGCCTCCGCCAGCGGCCCTTCTTCCCACGGCGGTCCACCTCGGGGACGATCCTTGCGAGTTCGTCGTCAGGCTGCGCCGGGCGCCTCATCACCGCCTCCGCCTTCCGGCTCCTTTCGCGAGCGTAATGGAGATGGAGCAACTCGAAACGCTAAGGTTGCACATGAAGGGCTGCGGGATCAGCGGCACGCGGGTCCACGTCGAGTTCCCAGCCCCCGGCGTGGTGTATCTTGGACGAGGGTGGAAGACATTCGCCCGTATCCACACCTTGACGGGGGGGTTCACCCTCCATTTCAAGTTGATGGAGGGCGATCTCCTCTCCGTCAAGGCCTTCGGGGACTTCGGGACCCGGGCCAGGTGCTGCGTGGATAGCTCCTCCGACAGCGAAAGCTCCTCCTCGAGCGAGAGCGATGAGGAGGGGAGCGACAGCGACGACGAGGGCAGCGGTCGTCGGGATGACGGGTCCGACTAGGCGCCGGTCGAAGCTCCGTGTGGCACCGGTGACCCCATCATCCGGGTCGCCGGCGCCCTGAGCTTCTCGAGGTCGTCTTCCCGGGCGGCTGGAGTGGCGAGGCTGCGGAAGAGGAGGACGACTGGCGGCAAGGCCGTCAACTCAGAGTACGAGGGCTAGGCGCCCCCGACAGCGTATTGACGTCCCGCTGCCTCATCTTCGAGCTCCATCTCCGGCGCCACTGCCACCATCCAGCCTCCGGAGCCCCCGGGGCGTTCTCTTGGTGTCTTTTGCCACCCGTAGCTTGTCAAGGCGCCCCTTTTGCCCTTTTCGCCTCCTTGTCCTACCTCCTGAGGAGAGAGACAAGAAAGGGATTACGGGCATCTTATCTTTTTTCAATCTGTAAGCCCTCGGGCCTTAGCTGTGTTTAAAACTTGTAATCCCATCTTTTCATGTTTTTCATTCTCTCTGAACTGTACCTGAGCGGAATGTTTTTAATGAAAAGGGGATGTTTGCCGGGCCAGTTGTCCCGTGGGTAAAACCCACGCCAAGGAACGAATCCTTTATATCGTTAAGATAGACACTTCTTTGCCCGACAACAGGCCCTGCCGTCTTCCCGCGCCACTCGACCTCTCTCACGCCTTTGGCGGAGGAAGGGATGAGGCGGGTTCGGGCCCCTCGTTCCGCCCCTTTGCCGCCGCGACTACTACCAAAACGGGCCCCAGGAACGCGCTCTGGGGCCTGTCGTTAAGGGAGCACGGTAGCTTTTAGGAGGAAACAAGGTTTTCGTATTCCACAGTTCATAAGAGAATGCATGACAAGGGATGCAAAAACTTATCTGGGATTGCAGCCCCCGGCAACCTTGGCTTGCCGCGGGCGAATCTTCGTACTTGCAGCCCCCGGTAATACTGGCTTGCCGGGGACCAGATGCTGGCCCGCCCTTCTTCTTTTCTTCGTCCTTAAGCGGTCTGGCCAGGATATGTAAAACCCTGTGAACCAAAGGAAACGAAAGAACAGGAAAAAGGACGCAGACTCGACCTCTAAGCTAGGGGTTAGCAGCTGTTAGGCACTATCAACCCTAACCAAGGACGAGACTCGACTCAGCATGCATGCTAAAACTTAGGGCGCCAGCGCTTCATTTCTGCTGCTCAGGGTCTGCGCCTGGCTTTGTACAAAGGATTACATGCAACTGCGGCAAGACTTGTACAAAAGGTTGGTTGCCGGGCGGGCCCCGACAACCGCGCCTTACGGGTAAAACTTACGAAGATGCTCAATATTCCAGGAGTTGCTCACCGGAGTGCCATCTTCGGTCTCGAGGCAGACATCGCCAGGCCTCGTGACTCGTCTCACCCGGTAGGGGCCTTCCCACTTCGGCGTCAACTTGTTATGATTCTTGGCGGACGGGGCGCGCCGAAGAACAAGGTCGCCTTCCTCGAAGCTTCTGGCTTTAACTTTGCGGCTATGATAGCGGCGCAAAGCTTGCTGGTAGCGAGAGGCTCGCACAGCAGCCTGAAGACGATCTTCCTCAAGGAGCAGCGCGTCATCTTCACGCAGCCGCTCTTGCTCAAGCTCATCATAAGCGAGCACTCGAGGTGACCCGTATATGAGTTCCGTGGGGGTAACTGCTTCTGCTCCATAGACTAGAGCGAATGGTGTCTGGCCAGTGGCTCGATTTGGCGTCGTTCTGATCGACCAAAGAGTCGCCGGCAGCTCCTCGATCCAGTTTCTTCCGCACTTGTGCAGCCTGTCGAAAGTTCTGGTCTTGAGCCCGCGCAGTACTTCGGCGTTGGCCCTTTCAGCTTGACCGTTGCTCCTGGGATGAGCAACAGAAGCGAAGAAGACCTTGGCGCCGAGATCTTGGACGTATTGCATGAAGGCGCGGCTCGTGAATTGCGTACCGTTGTCGGTGATGATCCTGTTGGGAACCCTGAAGCGGCAGACAATCGACCTGAAGAACTTGATGGCTGACTGTGCTGTCACCTTCCTCACTGGTTCCACTTCCGGCCACTTTGTGAACTTGTCGATTGCAACGTACAAGTACTCAAAGCCCCCGACAGCTCGGGGGAAGGGGCCGAGGATATCGAGCCCCCAGACCGAAAATGGCCAGGATAAAGGGATCGTCTGGAGAGCTTGAGCTGGCTGGTGTATCTGCTTGGAATGGAACTGGCATGCTTCACACTTGGTTACTTGTGCAGTCGCATCCTGGAGGGCTGTCGGCCAGAAGAAGCCTTGCCGGAACGCTTTGCCGGCAAGTGCTCTTGCGCCAATGTGGTGACCACATATGCCTCCATATATCTCTGCCAACAGCTGCTGTCCGTCTTCCCGGGGAATACACTTCAATTTCACACCGTTGCGCCCTCTTCTGTATACTGTGTTGTCGACAAACTGGTACATACTCGAGAGCCGGGCTACTCTTTCTGCTTCTTCTTGTTCTTCGGGAAGTTCTCCATACTGGAGGAAATGGACAGTCTGCCGCACCCATGCCGGAGCCTGTGGCTCGACAACAAGGACTGAAGGCACTTCTGTCGCTGCGGGAACGTCCGCTTCTACGACGAGGATCTGGGGCTCGGCCGGAGCTTGACGTTCCCCGGCAAGCTTGCCGGAACAAAGCTTGTCGGGAGCGCCTGCTTCTACGGAGTAAACCCTAGGGTTTTCCGGAGCAGACGGTTCCTCAGCGCTCTTGGCGTCGATCCTGGGGACCTTCTTGGCGGCGGCTCCGGGGAGCTCTGCCGGAAGATAGTCGCCGGAGACCAACTTCCTCTTCTTGCTCTGTCTGGTTGATGGCGTTACGGATGGCTGAGTCAGCTTGAGCACAAAGGTCCCTGGTTCCACAGGTAACTTAAATGCTGCGCACTTTGACAGGCTGTCAGCGATGTCATTCTCAGCTCTTGGAATGTGTTCCATCTGCAGGCCGTCAAAGTGCTCTTCCAGCTTCCTCACTTCATCAACGTACGCTTCCATCAACGGACTCTGGTAATCCTTGTTCACTTGGCGGACGACGAGCTGTGAGTCACCCCTGACAATGAGCTTCTTGATCCCAAGTTCTGCCGTGATCCTGAGACCGGCAAGCAAACCTTCATACTCTGCAGTATTGTTGGTTGCTTGTTCCTTGGGGAAGTGCATCTGGACTACGTACTTGAGGTGCTCTCCGGTGGGCGCGACAAGTAACGCGCCGGCGCCGGCGCCTTGCAGCGAGAAGGCACCATCAAAGTACATCAGCCACTCTTTGCCTGCTTCTTTGGCGGGGATGCTCGTCTCTGGGATATCTTCGTACGGTGTTGGTGTCCACTCCGCTATGAACTCCGCCAAAGCTCTGCTTTGGATAGTCGAGGTGCTCTCGAACTGGAGACCGAAGCTCGACAGTTCTAGTGCCCACTCGACAATCCTGCCTATTGCTTCTGGATTTTGCAGTATCCTCTTCAGCGGAAAGCGGGTGACAACCGTAATCTCGTGTGCTTGGAAGTAATGGCGCAGCTTTCTCGAGGCCATGAGGAGGACGAAAAGCAATTTCTGCACACCAGAGTACCTTGACCTGGCCCCCTGCAAGAGGGAGCTGACAAAGTACACTGGGCGCTGCACCATTTTCTTCTTCCACACCTCCACTTGCTCCTGCGCAGATTCATCCTCGTCGGGGCCAGAGCTTGTCGGGGAAGCCCCCTGCTTGTCGCTGGACGTGCTTGCCGCGGTCGCTGGCTCATCATCAGCCTCCCTCTCCGCTACTAACACAGCACTAACCACTTGATTAGTTGCCGCTAGGTACAGCAGCAGCTTCTCTTGTGGTTTAGGCGCGACAAGTATCGGAGCGGAGGACAGGTATTTCTTCAGGTCCTGCAGCGCAGCCTCCGCTTCCGGAGTCCATTTTACTGGACCCGCCTTTTTCAAAATTTTGAAAAATGGCAGGGCGCGCTCTGCAGACCTAGAGATAAACCTGCTGAGAGCCGCGACGCAGCCGGCAAGCCTTCACACGTCCTTGACACGAGTTGGTGCCTCAATCTGCTCGATGGCCTTGATCTTGTCTGGGTTGGCTTCTATCCCTCGCTGAGACACGAAGAACCCGAGAAGCTTGCCGGAAGGAACTCCGAACACGCACTTCTCGGGGTTGAGCTTGAGGCTGATCCTGCGCAGATTCGCAAAGGTCTCTTCTAAGTCTTGAATCAGGGTTGCCCTGTCTCTGCTCTTGACCACTATACCATCCATGTAGGCCTCCACATTCCTGTGGATTTGTGGCTCAAAAGCGGTGTGGACAACCCTTGCAAATGTCGAACCGGCGTTCTTCAGTCCGAAAGGCATCCGTACGAAACAGTACGTGCCACATGGAGTGATGAACGCGGTCTTCTCTTCATCTTCTTCAGCCATGAAGATCTGATGATATCCAGAGTAGGCGTCAAGAAATGAAAGCAGGTCACATCCGGCCATGGAGTCAACAATCTGGTCAATGCGCGGCAAGGGAAAGGGATCTTTGGGACAAGCTTTGTTAACATCAGTGAAGTCGATGCAAAGCCTCCATTTCCCATTTGCTTTGCGCACGACAACAGGATTGGCCAACCACGTCGGATGGAGCACACCTCTGACGAGGCCTGCCGCTTCCAACTTCTTGATCTCTTCTGCGATGAACTCTTGGCGCTCCACTGCTTGCTTCCTGACTCTCTGCTTGACGGGCCGCGCGTGAGGATAGACGGCGAGGTGGTGCTCAATCACTTTCCTGGGAACGCCGGGGATGTCAGATGGCTGCCAGGCAAACACATCGACATTCGCCCGCAGGAAAGTAACGAGCGCGCTTTCCTATTTGGGGTCGAGCGTGGCACTGATGGTGAAGGTACCACCAGTGCCGTCCTCCTTGGCGGGCACCTTCTTGGTCGTTGGCGGAGCCGCCATCGTCTTCTTACTCTTGCCGGTGGAGCTCGATGGCGCGTCCTCGACGGTAGCGCAACACTCCGGAGAGGTGCGCTTGCCGGAGTGGGCGCCAGAGCACTTGCCAGGCTTGGTCCTCTTCTTTCCTCCGGGAGCTTCAGCGGCAAGCGACTTGTGATCCGCTGCGGCTGCTGCTTCCCGGTAGATCTTGTCGGCATAGATAAGGGCATCCTTCTTGTCGCCGGGGACAGAGATGACGCTTATCGGGCCTGGCATCTTGAGCATGTTGTAGGCGTAGTGAGAGGCCGCCATGAACTTGGCGAGCGCTGGACGGCCGAGAATTCCATTGTATGGCAATGGAAAATCGGCGACGTCAAAGGTGATCCTCTCAGTCCTGAAGTTCAGCTCGCTGCCAAATGTTACTGGCAACGTTATCTTCCCCTTCGGTTTGCTCCTTCCCGGGTTGATTCCTTGGAACGTGCCGGTTTCTTTGAGCTCGCTGTCGGGGACTTGTAGTTTTCAGAGCACAGCGGAGGAGATCAGGTTCAAGCCGGCCCCACCGTCAACCAGCATCTCGGTGACCTTGAGGTTGTGGATTGTTGGCGAAACCAACATCGGCAAGTACCCGATCGCGGTAGTGCGATCAGGGTGGTCCTCAATATCAAAGATGATAGGCGTGCTGGACCATTTCAGAGGCTTGCGCGACTCGATGGGTGGCTCTACTGCATTGACTTCCCGCGCCCACTGCTTGAGCTGGCGGTGAGAAGTATGCAGGGTGGCGCCGCCGTCTACGCACAAGACCTCTGTGGCTTTCTGAAACTCCTGCTCACTGGTCTCGACGTCATCCATGTCTTCGTCTTCGTCGTCGTCTTCGCTCTTGTCGCGGCCGCGGGGAGGTCGCTCCGCTTGCCGCTGCTTGCCCTTGTCGCGGCGTCCTCCCTGGCCGGGGCGCTTCGTGCCTGATCCTCCGCCACCTCCTCGGGCTCTCTCCTTGTCGCGCCGCTCGTACTCGGCCTTTTGCAGCTCGACGAGCCGCTCGACCTGCTTGCAGCTCTGGAGGTCATGGCCCTTGGTGCGGTGGATCTTGCAGTATTGTTTGCTGGTGCCGTCCCGTTTATCGGCGGCCGCCACGGCCTGGCAGTGGACGCATCCGACAATCTCCTTGCCAGAGCCGCCAGCCTGGGCCTTCTTGGCGGCGCCTTCATCGCCGGACTGCTCAACAACCAATACCTCTTGGCTCTTCTTCTTCCTGTTGCTCCGCCGCCGGCCCTTCTTCGCCGGGGCGGTATCCTCACTGTCAGATCCTCCCGCTCCAGCGCTCTCTCCGGGGAGTTTCCTCCCTTCCTTAGCAAAGGCACACTTGTCGGCCAGGGCGTATAGCTCGCTGACGTCCTTGATCTTGCACATCGCCATCTCCTCCCGCATCCTGCGGTTACGCACGTTCTGATGGAACGCGCTGATGACCGCGGCGGGGTGGACGTCTGGGATGTTGTAGTGTACACGGCTGAATCTCTGGATGAACTTGCGCAGAGGTTCTCCCTCCTTCTGGACGAGCAGGTGAAGGTCGCTCGCTTGGCCATGGGGTTTGTGGCCGCCCGTGAAGGCGCCAACAAACTGATGGCACAAGTCTGTCCAGGAGGTTATGGAGTTGTCCGGCAAGTGCATGAGCCAGGATCTGACATTGGACTTGAGCACCAGCGGGAAGTAGTTGGCAAGGATCTTGTCGTCTCGCCCCCGGCAGCCTGCACCGCAATGGTGTAGATGCTTAGGAACTCCGACGGATGCGACTTGCCGTCGTACTTCTCTGGCACGTCTGGCTTGAAATTCTTTGTGCTGGGCCACTGGACTTGCCGCAGCTCACGGGTGAACGCAGGGCAGCCCACCGCGTACGGCAGGTCGCCTGGTTCCCCAGGTGCATGCATGTCGACAGAGGGCCCAGCGCGGTGGTCTGATTGACGCCGCGCTTCTCTCTGACGCTCGATGCGAGTACGAGTGTCCTCTTGCTCTCGCTCGTGGAGAACTTGGCGTTGATCGCGACGAGTTCGCGGATTTGACGACGCGGTGGAGTCGTTGTCGTGGTGATTACGGTGAGTCGGCGATCTTGGCCTCCGGGGTGGGGAGTGGACGGTGGTCGCACCCCCGCCGGTCCTGGCGCCATCTGTCCTCGCCTGGCCGTCCCGCCGCGGCTGCGACGCGCTGTGCTGCCGCGGGGTGTCGCCGTTAGCGAAACCGATGAGGCTCTGCATCGTGGCCCTCCAGTCGTCAAGCTTATCCGCCGTTGGAGGGTAGTCTAGGAGCAGTTGGGCTCGCGCCAGAGCTTCTGCTGGAGTGGCGGGCAGCGGTGGCGAACGGTCCATGGAGCGGGATGTGCTCGAACTTCTAACTACGTTAGAAGGAGCAACACCCGGGCCAGGCAGCCGCGCCACGCTCGCGCCAGCGCGTTGGTGAGAGTGCTGGCCTTGAGCGCCCTGGGATCCGCCGGCTAGATTTGGGTCCAGCGAGCGTATGGTACCGTGGGCGCCAAGACGCTGCTGGTCCCGTGCTTCCTGAGCGGGGCGTGGTGCATGTTCGGACGCCGTGGCGCCGTGAGCTGGCTCGACGACGCCCGTTCCGCCGCCGGTGCCGTCCTCGCCACCCGTTTGCTCCAAGGGCGGCGGGTTCGACGCGGACGGACCGGCCACCTCCGGAGCCTTCTTCTTCGGTGGCATGTCGCTGAGGATGAAGGAGATTTAGCTGGTGCAGACGCCGGATCAGGTTCGCGCAACTTCGACGCCCCCCTACCTGGCGCGCCAAAGATGTCGGGGGGAATCGGCTTCCTCGAACACCTATGGGGACCGAGCCCCTTACTGGTTCGGCGGGGGGCGGAGGTTGCACAAAGAGCAGATCGAGGCAGTGCACACAGGGGGATTTTACCCAGCTTCGGGCCGCAAGGATGCGTAAAACCCTACTGCTGCTTGGTGGATTGTATTGTGTTCTTGCTCGGGAGCGCGCGGTGCTACAGTACACGCAGGCCGCCAGCGAGGTCGAGCGTAAAGATTGGTCTCCCCCCCTACGTGCGCATGGGGCCTCCTTTTATATGCTCAAGGGGTTACCCACAGGTGGCAACGTAGGTGAGGGCAAAAATGGTAGAATGCTGTAGTGGGTACAGCTGCCTGCACAGTGGCTGTACAGTGCTATCATACCTAACTCTGACGGCGGGGGACAAGGGCATTAAATGCCCGTCCGCGTCGCCCAGACGAAGCAGGGGAGTGGACTGTCAGGAGCGCCACCGTTTGCCACGATGGCTACTCTGTCAGCTTTGCTTCGCCACCGCATGCCCCTCGCTGCTCAGCCTCCCGCCACGTGCGCCTGGGATGCCCCCCAGAGCGACACACTGGTGGGTGAGCTGGAGCGCAGGCACGAGGTGGTAACTTGCCGCGGCAAGCGCCTTGCCGCGGTGGATGTCTTGTCGCGTCCGGGAGCTTGTTGCTCACCGAGCCTTGCTGGGGCGCGGGGCGCGTCGTGGCAGGGTCCTTGTCGTGCCGTGGATGGCCTTCCCGGCAAGCTCCTCTTGTCGGGGTCTTGTGCTTCGAGCGGCAGTCCCGGCAAACTCCTCTTGCCAGGGCCTTGCTCTCTTCGGGTGGCCTTCCCGGCAAGCTCCTCTTGCCGGGGCCTTGGCTCAAATACTTTGTTCTTGAATGGCCCAAGAGGGGACCATTGAGGGTCTTGGCGATCGCCTGACAGGCCTTGCCGCGGGGTGCTACGACTGCCCGTGCACAAGTTCGGGGTACTAAGGTACCCCTACTTTAGTACACCGACAACAGGCAATCTTTTCGCCGGCGTCATTTATGTGATGGTTCTCAACGATATTAGGAACATCTGTGTTATCTTGTACATCAGGAGCAGTGTAAGCATCATCTTGTTGTGCAACTTCATTATACGAATTCCTCTGCTCAAACCTTTGCAATACTCTCCAGTCATCGCTACGTGCAAATGTGTCTTCCAAGAAAAATATTTGTGTTGCTTGATTTGCCAAAATAAAATGCTCATTGGTCTGGTACACCGCCTTGACATTGATGGATTTGAAATAATCATCAGCTCTGGGTTTTGCAATACTGGAAAACAGGTTATACCAACGACAACACAACAGAACCACACACCGATGATCCTCGAAAGTGGAGATATACTGCAACTGAATAATGTGTGTTATGTTAGCATATATTTCAGTTGTCTCTTTGTCATACGTATCCGTGCTCATGATGGAACTGTTTGTTCTTGCCTTCATCTCGTGCAAGGGTGTTGTAGCGCACATCTCCAACAACGCAAGATTCATAATGTCTTACCCGAGTATCAGGACCCATTGCTAGTGAGTAAAGGGCATCATCAACTGCCTGCCCATCCTCCCACATCTTCTTAACCTATGGTTAGAAAATAGACAAGCTGATCATCTTATGTACTCAATATATTAAAAAAACTGACAGCGCACTTCAAAAGCTTACATGGTTCTTGAACCATTTCGCAAATCCTGCCATAACCACTTTGTCAATGTTTCTTGGATTTTGCGGCAGTAACTCCTCTTTGTAGATGCTACACAACATAGTGATCGCGTCAAACATCTAAATATATAAGAATGTGCTGCAAGTTTAGTAGATTACGATGTATAAGCTGCAGTACTGCACTTACTTGATATAAGGTAGTATCTCAGGATAGTTATTCAACACATACCAAACCATTTTGTCCAAATCTTTAGGTTTGTCCTTTTGTCGACTCTTCCCTGTAACTCGAACAGAATAATCGAAAATATTGAGCCCGGGATTATCTTCACCCACCTCTTTGCTAAGCTGATCAGCTGTTTCAATGTATTTTGAGCAGAATGTCAATGCTTCTGTAGCAATGTAGGCCTCTGCAATGGAACCCTCGGGTCTAGCTCTGTTCCTAACATAGCCCTTGAAAGTGCCTAGCCGCCTTTCAATAGGATACATCCAGCCATACTGTACTGGATCTCTAAGTAGTACCTCATCAGGTAGATGAACAACCAAATGCACCATCACATCAAAGAAGGCTGGAGGATATATCTTCTCAAGGTCGCATAGGATAGTTGGTATCTTGTCTCTAAGACGGTCCAAAGCATCTATCCTGATATTCCTACTGCAGAGTTCCCTGAAGAATTGTCCCAACTCTGCAACTACTCTGTATAAGTCAGGGCGGCCCAATCCTCTAAGGATAACAGGTAAAACCCTTTGAAGTAGGACGTGGAAGTCATGAGTTTTCAACACTTGTACCTTGTTTCCATCTGCACCGACTCTCCTTTCAGGGTTGGAAGCAAATCCATGTGGGAATCTCACACGTGACAGGACCTCGCAGATTTCTTTTCTTTTTACCTTGTCCAAGACGTACACAGGTGGTGCCATATCCCGTGGTTTACCTTCATCTTGTACCTGCAAATCCTTTCTGATACCCAGGTGTGTCAAATCAATCCTAGATTTTAAGGTATCTTTCGTCTTGCCTTCAATATTAAGAAGTGTGCCGATAATGCTGTCACATATATTTTTCTTGATGTGCATCACATCAAGATTATGCCACAGATCCAAATCTTTCCAATACTCCAAGTCCCACAAAGTGGACCTGCGGGTAAACAATAATCTCTCTTCTACCCTGCCACGCTTCCTTTTCCCGCTACCATTACCAGGATGGTTTCCTGGTGTAATATGCCTGACCTTCTCTAATTCCACTGGCAACTCATCGGCGGTGAGCCTCTTTGGCGCATCACGGTTTTCATGCTTTGCATTGAACACATGTCTTCGGTATTTTCTAGGATGCGGCTTGTCCTTCGCAAGGAAACGGCGGTGTCCAATGTAACAGATCTTGCTAAGTATTGCGTATGACAGCGGATTCCTGTCACAGCGAACACATGCATTGTAACCATGTGTCGTTCGCCCTGACATAGTGCCCAAAGCCGGATAATCATGGATGCACCAAATTATAATAGCATGCAGAAAGAAATCAGCTGGTGGGCTGCTATAGGTCTTGAGTGAGAACACCCTTCCATAGCTGTTGAAGTTCCCCCACAAGAGGCTCCATGAACAAATCAAAATCCTTTCCATGACTTTTTGGACCTGGGATGAGCAAGGGCATCATGTAGTTTGATTCTTTGGTGCAGACATTTGGAGGCATGTTGTAAGGGATAACAAGCACTGGCCACATGCTATATGTGGCGCTCTGGTGGCCAAATGGGTTAAATCCATCTGAAGCTAAGCCAAGCCTAATGTTTCTCGGGTCAGCAGCAAACTCTTTGTGTTTATCATTGAAGCTTTTCCACTCACTACCATGATATGGATGGCTCATTACATTCTGATCTCTGTACTCCTGGTTCCTAGAATGCCACAGTACACCCTCTCTTGTTTCAGCATCATGAAACAATCTCTACAATCTTGGTGTAATTGGAAAATGTCTCAGAACATTATGAGGAATCCTCTTCACAGCATCGCCATCTTTCCATCTTGATGATTTGCATTTCGGGCATTCACTTAAGTTGGCATAATCCTTCCGGAACAGAACACAATTATTCTTACAAACATGGATCATATCATATCCAATTCCAACTGCACGAAGGAAATTCTTCATTTTACTGTAGGTGTGTGGCAGCTCAGACGCATCTAGGAAAGACTCGCGGAAAGCAGCCAACATCGCATCGAATGATTTGTTGGTCATCCGCTCAAATGTCTTCACCTGAAGAAAGGTGACCATAGCTGAGAATACTGACAGCTTATTTCCTGGGGTGACAGCAACGTTGCATTGTTCCAACATGCGGGCCCACCGTTTTTCTTCTGAAGGTGAAAGTTCATGGAATGCACGAGCATTTCGTAGCATTGTTTCAATGTTGGGTCAAACTAACTGGCTCCGCCACCACCACCTCCTCCTCCTCTTCCACCTGAGCATCAGGCAGATCAAGATGGTGAGCTGCTGCTTCCACGTAGTCAATAACATTGACGTTCACAGCTTCACCATGATGAACCCACCTAGTATATGTGACCGGCATCCCATACAAGTGTAGATGATTTTGCACAGTTGACTGGGGTCTTGTAACTGAATTCATACAACTGCTACACGGGCAGATCACATCTGATTTCGGACCACCGTACTCATCTCTGATAAAGTTCATGAAGTTTTCACCCCCCTCGACATATGCAACGGAGAATCTTTGAGCAGAAGTTATCCAAGTCCTGTCCATCCGTTAGACATACAAATTAGTTATTCTACTAGATATTACAGGAAAAACATATATGCTTTTTTATGAAGTCCAAAAAAAAATACCTAGGTCGATGTCTAAAGCTATGGCAAGATATTTGGACAAGAAGATCTAAGTAACGAAATATATGTAAAGCTAATTCAGCAAACATATTTGAGTGCCAAATTATGGCAGGATGTTTCAGCAGTCAAAGACACACAACCATCGAACTATCGAAGGCCATCGCAGCAGCAAAGATCGAGTATAAAACGGTGTAGAGCTATTTCACCTAATAGATTGGCTACTAGACCATGGCAATCTATGTCACAATAAATATATGGCAGGATATTTTAGCAACTAATCGGCCTTGGCATGCCATCTCAACTAAGCAGATTGAGTGCAGAACAGGGCAAGGAAGCTTCTTAAGCACAGCATATTGACAGTAAACTACTTCGGCAAACAGTGAGATTAACAGCGTCTATCAGCTAACATTCAGCGCTACACCGACATGAACGGGGCCTTAGTCTAGAATGCGCGTAACGTGGGAGAAGCTGACCGCCGTGCGTCTCCACACGAACGTCGCTAGCGGTGGCGGCGCTGACCGCCGTGCGCCTCCACAAGAACGTAGCCAGAGGTGGCGGCGCGGCTAGAGGACCGCAGTCTACGAGAGCATACTGTGGGAGCGAGAGGATCGCCGAACCACGGCGCCGACGTATCGGCGCGGCGGGGAGGGCGGCTTTGGCGGAGCAAATGGAGTGGAGGGGGACAGGGGGGAGGGCGGTTTGGGGAATATTATTGGCTAGTTGGCCAAAGGGCGGTTGAATCGGATTTGGGGGGAATTTTTGGGTGTGTGTGGGGAGGGGGGGGGGGAGGATTTTCATGCGGTGGGCGGGGGGAGTTTGGCGCATGGTCAGTTTCTCCAAGTGCAGTCCCACGTGTCAGTGAAGAGGCAAGCCGAAGCGCGTTCCGTTTGCGTGAGCCGTGTGCAGGACCGAACGTGTGTGGGGTGCAATGCGACCGCGACAGGAGTGCTGTGAGTGTACCACATTTTTTCCTTTTAAACTAGGTGCTTCGCCCCCTAAAAAAAATCTGTTGCTTCGCGCAATCCATCGATACTACTACTAGTAATCCGGTAATCCCGACTAAAACGGCGCGGCCGGGTCTTTTCCCGCGCGATATGCTGGGAGGTTGGCTTAGTTGGGTTTTTTAGGACGAGTAATGCTACACCTACGTAATCCCAGTTACGTAATTAACGTAATGTGAAACATGTGAGCTGTTGATTGTAGATTGGGAGGAGGGAGGGGCCCACCACCATGAAAATCAGGGGAGGAGAGAGAGAGGCAATTTATGTTAACCCTTTCGTAGGTTCCCGTAGATGTAGAAAGATGTGTCCGATCCTGCAATATAGGCCGTCCGATCTATATCTAACAGATAGGAAGGAAACTATGACAATTTACCCGCACTCCTCTCCACATTTGTAGATAAGGCTTTCCCTCGTTCATCCTTTTCTCTCACAAGATCTTGATCATCCGTGCAACGCACAGGCATCTTGCTAGTACTTCTACAATATGTATATTATTGTGAAAGTTCATATACACCGGCTGAGATTAATGCAAACACGGCAGATTTTCATTACATTTCGAACTTTTATAGGACAAAAAATAATAAAAGAAACCCGACCCTAAACCTATTCTACGGCGGCAACCGACGTCCTCCATCTATGATCTCCATGTACGGGGGCGGGGTTCAAGACCCGTGAAGTGAAGGTGCGGTCCCCGGCGAGGAAAAGTAGAACACGGGAGACAGACCGGCCAGTTGGCACACCATGCCCTGCCGCCTCCCATGCCCTACTCATCCTTGGAGGAGTCCCCGACCTCGGTGGTGCCAGACGTTGGACGGCGGCAAGTAGGATGCGTGGCTAACGGTGCTCCTGTCGTCGGCCGCCGGCATGGCCACCGCTTGTGCGGCGACTTGAGCGAGGGCGTCGACCTCGAGCTCCATCCCCGAAGACAAGCTCTCCCACAGAGCGTTCGCGCTTTGCGGTCATGGCGGATGTGGTTCCAGGTAGGAGGACGATGCGCTATGGTGTGGAGGTTAGCTGGGCGTTGCCGCTTTAAGTAGCGCATTCCGGTGAGGCCAAGCGTCCGGGTGCGTCATTAAGTCACCGGAGTTGGTTCTTCGAGCACCGAGCCTCTTAATGACGACATATGAACGGACGACATGAATGCGGGCAGCTGGCGCCGGCTGGGAACGCACCGCGTGACGGCGCGAGGGACGAGGGTTTTGGTGTGCCAGGGTAGTCAGCTGCGGTCGTGGCAACGTTGGAGATGCCCTTTGCTCACATGTGATCCCCGCATGTCATTGAAAAAGCAAGATGACCCGGCATGGTCTCAGGTCCAGAGGATGCAGTTGGCCACGCTACACCACTCAACGGACACGTCGCGGCGCCCCATGCATCCTCGACGAGCCGGGTGTTGGGGTGTGTTTGGATTGTGGCCAAAGTGCACCTTGCCAAATTTTGGTCATGACCAAAAGATTGGTCTTTGTTTGGATGGTTGCCATTTTTTGGCATGCCAACGAACTCTAGCCAACTCTAGTTCATTTTTCTTGCCAATGTCGGCCAAATCATGAGCAACCAATACCTCAACCAAAATTTTGGTCATGACCCAAAGATTGGTCTTTGTTTGGATGGTTGCCATTTCTTTGGCATGCCAATGAACTCTAGCCAACTCAAGTTCATTTTTCTTGCCAATGTCGGCCAAATCATGGGCAACCAATACCTCAACCAAAATTTTGGCTACCCAATGCTTTGACGGGGCAACCTTGGGCACAAACCAAACATTCCGTTAGTCGTGCCACAGCACTAACTCCACCCTCGGCAAACTGAAACCGACCGTGTCTAGCGACGATATGAGCGTGTCGCTCACCGCGGTCGCCGTGTCCAGAGGCGGTGCTGGAGCTGCGCCCCGTTGTTGGCCCCAACGACCCACATGAACGGTTGTCGGTGGCGAGGAGGTCGTGGGCCAGCTCCTCCATTGGACTAGTCTGCGCTACGTCGTCCCGACGGGTGTGCCCCACATGTCTGTTTCCCTGTTTTCCCGGCCATATTTGAGCGTCAGTGCTCCGCTTTGCGCATTAGGCCTTTCACTATGTAGGCCAAGCGAGACAACTTATTGTTTATTTGAGCCGTTCAAGTATAATCATGTGGCGTTTGCTTATTTCTCATCCCTCTCCAACCCTCTTCTCCATTGATCATGTCGCCCTCCAGTCGAGTCCATCCTCCCGCATGCCTCATTTGAACATTCCGCCGAGTATCATTCGCATGTACCCACCCTAGTCCACTTTCAATAGATCTCCGGACCCTGGGATGAAATCGAGAGGGAACGAGTGGGGGCACGTGATACCTAAGGCGGATTCAATATTTTGAACCGGTGTCATAGCATCCGCAAATCATATATAAAGGGTATTCAATGTTCGTTTCGTTTTTGAACGTACAATATACTCCCTCCTATCCTTTCTAGTTTACATATAAGTTTTATGTGTAGTCAAAGTATATCTACTTTGATCAAAAAGGTATCAACATTCAACAATGCCCAATCAATATTGTTAGATTCGTACGTACTCCTAGATTTGTACTCGAGATGGTTTCCAATTTGACTATTGACAAGATTAATAGTACATGAGATGTATAATGTGAAAATTATATCATTGGAAACTCCTTTCACATACGAATTTGACCGTATGCTTTGTGTAAGTTGCATGTCATATATTATTACTCTAACATTTCGTCAAAGTTAGCCTCGAAAAACGCATTAGACCATGTATGCTTTGTGTAAGTTGCATGTCATATATTATTACTCTAACATTTGTGTAAGTTGCATGTCATATATTATTACTCTAACATTTGGTCAAAGTAGTATAGTGGAAGTGGATCCTCTGACGTAGTTATCCCTGCCTTACCCTCCCTTTTGGTTACTTACTAGCGGACCCCATGCTTGCTAGGCCCCGCATGTCAGTTACTCAATGGGTTCGACCACATCAGGGGATCCTCGTCCGTAGTATACTCCCTCTGTTTTTATTTACTCCGCATAAAATGGTGGGAGTGGTGGTATAATAAATGACGCGGGAGGGGGAGGGGGAGGGACGTCGGTTCGCTCTCAACTGCGGTCCCACAAGCGAGCGAAAACGCAAGATGAAGCGCATTCCATTCGGTGAGCGACGTGGAGGGTCCAGCGTGCCGGGCTGCAACGCGAACGCGACAAGAGCGATGTACAGTCAAAACCGATTGACCGGTCGTCACTGAAACCACTATTCACACCAGAACCTTCGCTGCTCGGCCTACGCCAGCCACTGCCCTAAAACCACACCAAATCTCCAGCCCATTCCCCCACCTTTTGATCCCCTAGCCCGCATCAAGCGTCCCCTAGTTCGCCGGAAAGCCATGGTGCGCCGCAAGATCACTTACTACAAGATGCTGACGCCGGAGCGCCGCACAGAAATCGCGGCGGCGGTCGGCGCCACAGACCTCCGTTCCCAAGCTCGCTTTGCGGCGGGCCAATCCCCGAGTTCTCTGGAGCCAAGCTACGAGGAGGAGGAAGCCGATCCAATGTTCATGGCGGAGGTCGCGGCGCAGAAGGCCCCCGATGGGTATGAGACGATGGACGTCGACTTCGTGCCGGCGTCCGAGTCCCCCATGGTGCAGGCGGACCAGCGGTTCAACATGGCGATACTAAAGGAGGACCGGGAGGCAGAGGCTCAACTCGACACGGAGCGCGCGCATGCCGCTGCCATTGAGGCTCTCCTGCAGGCGGAACCGGATGTCGTGGATGTGAACCGGGCGGCGGAGGCTCAACTTGAGGTGGATGCCGCCGCCATCAAGGCTCTCCTACAGGCGGAACCGGATGTCCTGGACTTGAACCGGGCGGCAGAGGCTCGACTCGACACAGAGCGCGTGGATGCCGCTCTCATCGAAGCCCTCCTGCAGGCGGAACTGGACGTCCTGGACTTGAATCGGGCGGCGGAGGCTCGACTCGACGCAGAGCATGCGGATGCCGCTGCCATCGAGGCCCTCCTGCAGGCAGAACCGGACGTCCTCGACTTGAACCGGGCTGTGCTCTCGTCCGTGCAGAGCGCCCGCACGCTCTGCTTGAACGAGTAGCTAGAGGCCGAGGACAACCACGGTGCGGAGACACACGTCGACAACGACGGCTGGTTCGCGCTGGCAGCCAAAGATGACGAGGCCGTCTCTTTCCGCGAGCAGTGATAGTTTTTCTTTATGTTGTTGTTTTCATGGATATTTTGCCGTGTAAAAATATATATTTGTTATGCAAGTCGTCTGACTTGGGTCAGTCTACCATTTCAGGCGGTTGGATGAATATCCTACGTCTCCTAACCCTTCTTTCCTTCTTCCTCACCTCTTCTTCTTCCCCAACAGACCACCGCACGGGCCGTATGGATACTCCCCAACATGCGGTTGGATAAACATACTCTATGAACGAAAATTATGTGTCAGCGATAGGACGGCTGAGTTTGGTGTGTTCACATGCGACAGCACATGTCAGTGAGGGTGCGTTCCCTTGGTTGGGTTTGCGGCGTGCAAGAGCGACTATGTGAGGGTGTGGTGCGACCGCGGCGTGCAGGAGCGACCGTGTGAGGGTGGGGTGCGACCGCGATAGCCGTGCGCAAGTGTACCTCCTTCTCATTTTGAAAACTTTAGGCAAGCTAGGCAAAAATGTGTGGCGAAGTTTGGCAATGCAAGGCCTAGACCCAAACAGGATAAGTACGTACGTACTAGGAGTACTAGTGTTAAAAAAGAAAGGCTGGGTTTTCCTTCACGGGATTTAATCGATACAAATCCTCGTTTCACGTGTCAATTAATGCGTATTTTCTTCTCCAAAGACCAAAGAGCTAACCATCTCACTCCTCATCGCTTGATTAATGCAGCGCCAAGCAAACCAACCTTCTCACTTCCGCATGCATGCAGGGGATATTAATGTCCTTGGTTGCTAACCCCATGAATTTTGCCTCAATTAGTGTTAGTGGCCCTTTGCAAATTGTAACTTTGATATACTGGCCTTCTGTACAAAAAAATGGAGGTAGTAACTATATTTGACTTCCTTCCCCATTGCGGTGACGTCGACGATATTTTTTTTGGTGGTTTGGCGAAGTGCGTTCGACGGAGAACACCATAGAGGGAGACCACGGTAAGTCGTTCGCAAGTGCTGCCTGCAAGCCGAGGCAACCGCCTTATTTGCATCCAGGAGGTCCTTTACTAATACTACTAGGAGTAACTAATGCGGTGAGATGGCTTCTCGAAGAAGACGATGGAGAAGCGGAGTCAGCGAAGAGTGAAATGATGGTTGCTTCGTCCGTGCTTTTGTGATTTGACGCCTCACTGCTTTGTGATTTGTGATAGAAGGGACATGGGAGTAGACTCTGTGCTCTATACTGTACTACATGCGTCCAAGCATGGGAGAAAGAGGAGAGACGTTGCATTTTTCTATTCCTTCAATCAATCAATCAGGGAGCTTCGGTTCCATCTTTTTGGCTTTGGCAACACCGTCCACAATGGTTCCCACGATGCCAAAAGCTATTTTCACATTTGGCTACACATTGTGGATGCCCTTAACCGTACCACTTGGTTTTGCTTCTGTGTGCTATCTATACAAATCTCAATTATATTGATCTAAAAAATTATAGAATCGAGATTAGTAAGAAGGAGGTGATTTTGCCGCGCGGATGGCGGGGGAGGTTTCTTATTTGAGCAATGCTACATCCACGTAATGGTTTACGTAAAGTTATGAACTGATGTGATGTGGGACTATTTGATTGGATTAAAGGAGAGGATTAGGCCCACCCCACCTAAAAATCAGGGGGGCATATATAGATTAGATGGAAAGTATACGTAGCAGCTACGTAGCCCTTTGTAAGTCTAGGATTAGGCTTCTTATTTTTGGAGGACGTTGTCCTGGCGGTTTGCTAACATGCGGTCCCACGTGTCAGTGCTTTACCAAGCCGATCCGAGTCCCACATGAGGCAGAACAACGGCAGAAGCAACACGTGGTTAAGTTGAAGAAGATGAGGGAGAAGCGGATTCAGCAACGAGTGAAATGATGGTTGCTTCGTCCCTCCAACTTAACTGCAGGAAAGGTGCAGCTTTGTGATTTGACGCCTCATTGCTCATTACTACGCCGGCACCATGACTGGGGTGCTTCACCCCGGCTGCTCTGCACTGTATTCCGGTATGGCACGTGGACCCGCTAGCTTGATGTCCCACATGTCGGCGAAAGGAACTAGAAGATTTATGAAAGCGAGCGCTCCACTCTTACGACGGGGGAGTAGACGACACGACGGCCCAGTGAACTGTCACTTGTACTGTATAGTACTATAATTTTGCTGTTTCGCACGATCCATCGATACAAACCCGATTAAACAGGAAAGGGCGGGATTTTTCCCGCGCGGTAGATGATACTGGCCATACTTTTTAAAGGCAATTTTAATGTATGCAAACTGAATAATTATAAGTAACAATATGATATCTAGTAAAACTAAAAACACATATGATTTATTGTGTTAGAATGTAGTAGTAGTGCTGTATTGCATAGTTGTTAGATGTAACATGCGAGAACATGTAGAGGTGTAGTTTTGGAGGGCCTACAGAGAGAAAAGCGTAATACAGTCACCGAACTTCAGAATAAGCTGATTACAGTCACTATATACGTTTTGCGGTGATTATACGGTCACTTTCTCACAGCTCAACATCGGATTGCACTCTGTTGACCGACCAAATAGTCTGCGAGGCGTCATGTTGACTAGTTAAATTGACCACGTTCGTTGTGGGTCCCACCTGTCAGTTCACATAGGCAAAAGGTCAGATAAACACAAATTTACGCAGGCGCGACAAGGCTCCAACCCATGCGCGGGAATCACCTGGTTGTGTATGTGTCTGCCAGGGCCTGATGTGTGCGCATGCACGTGTAGGTTGAGCAATTGAGCGTGAGAGTGTGTGTTGGTCGTGTGGTGTACTGGTGTGTGCATGCATGCGTGCGTGTGTGCGTGTGAGTG
Organism: Aegilops umbellulata; assembly: GCA_032464435.1. Lineage (NCBI taxonomy): Eukaryota > Viridiplantae > Streptophyta > Magnoliopsida > Poales > Poaceae > Aegilops > Aegilops umbellulata. The sequence continues at coordinate 37,629,820 of CP136057.1, read as the reverse complement.
TTGCGTGCGTGCGTGTGAGTGTTGCGTGTGTGCGTGGCTGCGTGTGTACGTGTGAGTGTTGCGTGCGTGCGTGGGTGCATGTGTTTGTGTGAGTGTTGCGTGGATGCAGTTCGTGTGCATGCGTGCGTGTGTGTATAATCACCACACCCGCTCCTATGTGTTAAAACAGACGGCTCAACATACCAATACAAGGCCACCTTGTCCGCTGTGCCCGCGGTCATGACTTTGAACCACCGTCCAAATATTTTTTTGTCGTTTGTTTTCATTCTTACTAGCAAGATGCCCGTGCGTTGCACGTAACATTAAGATGCATTTGTATGACTTGCTTATCTTGTGAGAGAAAAGGATGAACGAGGGAAGGCCTTATTTGCATATGTGGAGAGGTGTGTGGGTACCTTTTTGCAAAATTGTCATAGTTTCTTTCCTATCCGTCAGATATAAATCGGCGGCCTATATTGCAGGATGGCAGGCACACCATCATCACCAACTCTGTTTTTTATAATAGTGTATTTTATGTATTTTATAAGAGTGTAGATGTAGAGTAGATACAAGTCGACAGGTGGGCACGATGGTAGTGAGATAATGTGATGCAACACTAGAGGTGCCACGTGGAGCGTTTAACTGGTCAACTAGTCATGTCATGAGCAAATAAAGAGTTGTACGGTGAGCCCGTGACTGCATAATAACCACTAAACGTAAATGGTGACCGTAATGAGTGGATTCTGAAGTCCAATGTATGTATCGTGCTTTTGCTTCAAATATAATGATCGTTATTGCATATATCGCGAGAAAAAGATGAAACATGTGTGAATTTTCTGGGGGCTTACTTTTAGAGGACCTGGAGATAGTGTTGTGTGAATACGTGAAAGGTGCGTACAGGGGGGGTTATGCGATGGAGAGAGAGAGAGATGCTCTTCGTTTCTCTTAATTATGACTAACTTTGTATATTGTATAAAAACATACAAATTCACAGTGCAGAATAAATATCATTGTGGGCACCATGCAATGCAAATTAGCGTTCGTACTCCTCCATATAACTTTGTAATGTTGTATATATGTAGAAACTCTAAAATATTTTTTTGGCCACACTTTATTCAAAAGGAATGTTGTATGCGAAATAAACGTGAAGAGAGGGCTTTTTAGATCAATGGGGTACGCGATGTAACATGTGTGAATGTGTAGTTGATGCATTTGGCAGGGCCTAGAGAGGTATGTGTGTGTATTACGTATTCGAGAGAGGCATGGATAGAGGGGCCGACGGGGGGGGGGGGGGGGGGGCGTGGGAGAGATAGCACGAGAAATGAGAGTGGTCTAGAGAGAGAGACGAATATGACGTCACGACAAGAGATTCCATTCCCTTGAGTGTGTATATGCAAGGGGGGAGGGAATAGAGGCACCAGGAGAAATTTTCTGTGTGTGTGGTGTTTGTGTTGGTATGTGTGGGTGTGAGAAGATAATGAGACATGGGGCAGAGGGTGTGTCACCGCGTGAGGTCCTGTGGGTCGAGGTGAGGCCCTTTGTTCTGTTCCGTCCTGCGCCACATTGGTCGGCCGGTGACGCATTTAGGAAGACCCATGGATGACTAGTCGTACAAGACAAACATAGCAGAATTGTGAAGGACTCTGTGTCCACTGACAAAGCCGGCTAGGATTTGTAACCCTAGGTTCTTGGACTAAGGTAACCCCTTTATCTCTGATATTACTATTCATCCAACCTAACTTTAAGGGGCATCCTACAGAATGCTCTGCTAGAATCATACTCGTCGATTAGGAAGAGAGGTGTGAGACAATGCGTGAGAGACAGGCGTAAAGATAATGTGCGTACATGAGACACGCAGGCAGGTCCATGTATATAGAAAGGGTCAATGAGGATTGTGCGTGTGTATGTTTGCGAGAGGAAGAGTGCTTGTGATAAAGGTTAGTGAAAACAATTGTAAATGGTTACGAGAGGGAGGGAGGGTTATATTTAGAGCATGTGTGCGAGAAAGACACATCGGGAGAGAGTGTGTGAGCATGTGTGAGAGACCACCGATGGAGAGTGAAACTACACGTAAAAGACTGCTCTACACATTGATTAAAGATATAAATTGTATCCAAATATTAGGATGGGATCATGATATTTGCAATTCGCGTAAGGAGCGGTCATTGATCCATCAGACATCTAGATTCTATCGAATTTGAGCATGTCTATGTTATTATTCGGCACAATTGATCCACATAGTTAGTATTTTGAACTCCAAACAATGCATCGCTTTAGCAATCGAATATAAACGTGAGTATAGTTCATGTTGTGTGTGTAAAGCACATTATACATACGAAAGTTACACAATGGACATTATAAATAGCTACTACCTATGAACTAGCATACATTTGAATTCAACTTAAGGTGGTTTAAAAAAAATCGAATTCAACATGAAGTCCATTCAATTATTTGAATTTGATATCATGGCATTTGTAAACCATACCTAAATTATGGGGGCACCAATCTTTGCTCTGATTTTGTACATAATAGCATATGTAGTCGTGTACAAAATAGATTCAAATTTAGCTCCTCCATTACAAAATAATTGTAGTTATAGGATTTTCAAGAGTCAAAATTTCAAAAAGAAGCGGATAATTTAATGAGGTTTTCATACATACAAGGTCAAATATAACGTTGTATATTTAGGTCAATCCTCATAGTTCAAGAGTACTCTAAACGTGAATGCTTGTGTTTCAAAATTTCGAACAAAGCGCCAAAAGGGCCTCTACTCGTCCGAAACCTCGTGAGACCAATGTTTGGTAGTACAAGGAAATTACTTTTCTAATAACTCCGACCCGTGAAACCTACCAGCCCGACGTCCAAAGGTCTAAACCGGGGTAGGTTTGTAGCTTCATCTAGACGCCACGCAAACGCATCCGAAAAACATTCATACACAATGGCTGCCTAAGCACACATGCGCGCGGCCGAAATCGCTCCCGCCCACTATTTGGGACACCTGGGATTACCATCCTACCCCCGACCCGTAGTCGGTCCAAAATTTAAGAGGGGGGCAAAGTTTGTACTTTCCCCAAATTTCAAACAAGCGCGTCCCATCTTTTGTTCAAAAAATCCAAAAACAAGTGCATCCCATACCGAAACATGGTTCCCCCCACTCCTCTGATTCCCCATTCGTACTCCGTGGGCGCCAAAACTACCTCTCCACCAGCCGCGAAACCCCGGCGTCCTCCGTCCGCCACCCCATCCCACCCATCAACCGCCGCCCTCCTCCATCACGCCGGAGCCGATACCCCGACGTCGTCGTCCACCGCAACCTCAACCGCAACGCCCTCCACGGCTAGTAGTTCAAGCCGAGGCTGAGCCGTCCGTACCTGAGCCAGTTCAACCACGCCGTCCTGCGCCTCACCGCTGCCGCTCCAACTTCGCCACCCTCCACCGCACCGGAGTTCTTCCTGCTACGCCGTCCTTCGCCGCCTCGGATCTGCTTCCCCTCCACCGACATACGGCCACGGCAACACAGTCAACAATTTGGCCATGGGTTCGTCCAAGCCTGCACCCTCCAGAACATCGGTTTCCCCGGTAAAAAGAAGAAAATCGGCGCGACATGTGGAGGTGACCACACGGCAACCGAAAAAGGTACTCCTCTTCCCTTATCCGTGCAAATCTTATGTCTCTTCTTGCACGGTATTCATCCCACAGAAGACATTAGTTGACCGCTTCTTCTTGATACTAGATGTTCCTAGTAACTCGCGATGCACAAGGTTTCTCCTCATATACTATTTCACCTTAGCTAGAGGTCCGTCGCCCCCCTGAATTTCAATTTCTGGCCACTTGATTCCCAATTAACGGAAGCATTCCCCGGTGTAACAGGCGCTAGTACGCCTATTACGCCGGGGAAGCAGCGCCTTGGTGTTTATCTTAGGGGCGTGTGCAGCCTAGAGCTACTGGCGCCCGATCTGGAGGTTGGCCGGGATTAAAGGGATGGCCTGGGGGCGCTGCCAAGCACGGCGGTGGTGTGAGGTCGATGGGAGGGCGGGGCGGCGGAGGCAGGGGTCTGGGCCGGTGGTCGCTGGCGGTTCGAGAAAGATCGTCAACAGTGACTGGCGGGAGGTAGACGAAGGCCATCTGCCCGTTCCTTATAGATCGGACGGTTCATTAAAAAAATTGACTAACCTATTTATTTTCAGTCGACTGTTATCTTAGATATGACCACATGTGGTGGTGTGCTGGAGGAGTACCTGCATTTCCTGTGCTCATATATTACAAAATCATACAGAGTAGAATCTAATTTTGTTTGCCATGCAATGTTGTAGAGCTATCATATGTCTCCTGTCATTTATTTTTCAGCCACCTGCTATCTGCTACTTCTATAGTGCACTAGTTCTGCACACACTTCACCCTTACTCTCACTGTTGTGTTTTTATGCAAGGGTATTTCAGACTCTGCTGCCATGAGAGAAACCAAAAAGAAAAGAGAGAAGTCGCTCCAGTTTGGTGTGCGGCTAGGCAAGACACGTTTCAACGCTTTAAAGGGTGTAGTGTCAGCAGATGGAGACGAGGAACGTAGCTCTGGAGTTGATGACCTCCCTCGCAATGAACCACCATCCCAGGTGCTTGCTTTAACTCCGCGGTGTCATATGTGGTTGCATGTTCCATATGGTGTCTAGCTTGTATTCGAAAGGCTAAAGTCGGTAAGATAAGGAAAGATATTTTTTTTACATGAACCACCATCTTGTGAGCACCAGAAGACAAATAGCTAGTCAGGGCACTGGCCGAGCCAGTGACAAGCCCAGCAAAGATAGGCATCACCTGGAAGCCAACTAAAAAGCTGTGATGGTGGCGAAGCAGCCCGCCTCCCACCGGGCTCTCGGGTCCTAGATGATCATGCTCACCACTCCAGCCGGATGTCTAGCTTGTATTGCTTCCAATTTGGTTAAATTACATCTTCTTAGCTTACACATTATACCTTTGAATATGACATGCCTTTCTGTTTTTGGTACATACTAGTACATCTATGTATTAACCATGTTTTTACATCAAACTAATGTTCTTGTGTATCCCTCATCAATCACTTATGATGAGGCAGGCAGGCAAGGGGACTACTCCTCATTTAAAGAATGCAGCGTCAGCCTCCCGACATGATTCTCAAGAAACAGAAATGCTAGATGAAGATAGTGAACGTAGCTCTATAGTTGATTACAGCATTTCCCCTACACTAGCATCGCAGGTGCTTGCTCTAACTTGGCAGCATGATATGTGGTTGCATGTTGCATATGGTGTCTAGATTGTAATTCTTGCAATCTGGTTAAACTGCATGTGCTAGTCTGCTTAGCTTATACATTATACCTGTTAATGTGACATGTCTTCCTGTATTTAGTACATAGTACATCTGTCTACTAAGCATGTCCTTACATAAAACTATTGTTTTTTTGTATCCCGCGTCAATCAACATGACGAGACACCTTTAGTATATGTAGTGCGATATTAGTTGCATCTTTCATATGATTTATAGCATGCGCTGCTTCTAATTTGTTGAAATTCCATTTATGATGGGACGCTTTTAACTTGGCAGAGTCATATTGGTTGCATCTTTCATGTGGTGTCTAGCTTGCATTGCTTCTTATTTGCTGGAATGGTTTCTGCTTAGTTTACACAAACAGTTGTGAACATGCCATGCCATCCTGTTTTTCATACATATTCCATCCCGGTATCATGTGTTTGCCTTACATCAAAGTAGTGATTGTCAGTATCATGCATGAATGAGTTTTGAAGAGAGAATTTTATTGCTTTTTCTTGTCGGTTTTACTTGACAATTCAAAATCAATAAAGCGGAAGGAAGTTAGCAAGGCAGCGGATAAAGGTGCTCCTTCCGAACGGAGGGCCTCTACAGTTTCTACTCCTCCACACCCCCAAGATGATTTCCAAGACAACACAGGCATAGACACTCAACAAAGATGTGTTTATGATGAGCACGTCTCCCCTAGTGCAGCATCACCGGTGCTCCCTCTAACTTGGCACTGTTATATGTGGTTGCATGTTATGTGTGATGTCTAGCTTGTATTGCTTCTAATTTTGTTGAATTCCATTTGCTTACTTTACACATTATACTTGAATAAGACACGTGTTCCTGTTTCTAGAACATACAATATCTATCTGACACACCATGTTCTTACATCAAATTACTACTGTTGTGTAACCTGCAACAATCACTTATCATAAGACATGTTTGACTTCGGAGTGTGATATAGGTTACATATCACATTCTTTTCTAGCTTGTACTACTAATTTGTTGAAATGACACTTATGACGAGACAGTTTTAACTTGGTAGAGTGACATTCGTTGCATCTTTCATATGGTGTCTAGCTTTCATTGCTTCTAATTTGTTGAAATGCCTTCTCCTTAGTTTACACATCATAAGATGTGAATATGCAATGCTGTGAATATGCAATGGCACTAATGACGAGAGACCTCTAACATGGTAGTGTGATGTTGTTTGCATCTTGCATATGATTTATTTCTTGTACTGCTTCACATTTGTTTAAACGCCATTTATGATGAGACACTGTTAACTTGGCAGAGCAATATTTGTAGCATCTTTCATATGGTGTCTACCTTCCATTGCATTGCTTCTAATTTGGTGAAATGTCTTCTTCTTAGTTTACACATCATAGTTCTGGTTATCTCTTCCGTCCTGTTTTTCATACATATTACATCCTCCTATCATGTGGTTGCCTAACATCAAAGTTCAGTTCGTCTGCATCACACATCAATTTGTTCTGAAGAACTAAATTGTTATTCGTTTTTCTTGTCGGCTTGACTTAACATGGCACAGAGAAAGAGGAAGAAACACAGAATGACAAGGAATGAGAAGCGGATGAATCCTGCAGATTCTGCTGGTACTGATGGTGCAATGGAAGGTCAAAGTCCAGCAGAAAATTCTACAAACACGGCATCCCATGCTACACGAGTTGCAAAAAAAGATAAACAGAAACAAATAGTTGCCACCAAACAAGCAGAGACAACCCTAGTTCTTGCTACACCTACCACATTACTACCAGCTGCACGACGTACTCATGCGTCAACTGAGCTAGCAGCATGTTCCCAAGCTCCCTTGCCACTTGACACTACTTCCCAAGCACTCTTGACACAAGACGAGTTGGCAATATCAGATGAACCTTGTGAGCTTCAACAACAAGAAGGTAGTTGCGTGATTCAAGTTACAGTTGCATGCTTCTTTATATGTAGTCTCACAGTTTGATGTACACTAACACTTCCTATGTTTGTTGTTGGACTAGCACCTAGGCCCAAGAGGAAACAAACATCAGGGATAATGCTCGATAGGTTAACTAAATCTAGAGGAGGAAGAATGGAGATCCGTTTTGAGGTAGGTTTAAAAAGGCCATGTGATGCTACAGAGTCAGCCAAGTTAGTATCAGAGGCAGCGGTTGCTGTTAGGTGTCATGTACGTATCCTCCCAACATGGATTCAGTACATGAATGACAAAGACGAAACCCAGTTCAACATCTTCCTCGATCATTTATCTGCAAGTATGGTTATGTATGGAAACTAGTAATATCGTCTTGCTCTGTCTGATACTTTCTAGGTTGCTGATAATGAGACTCCCATAATTTTCAACAAATGAGGTTCAAGTTGGATAGCCAAGATGATGCAACCAGACAAGCTTGCACCCATGTTTACAAGGCTGCTCTACGACAATATTGGTATAACTTGAGGAAAACTCACTTTGAAGGAAAGGCTAACAGTGAACTTGCCCAAACATCTCCAGTGGAAAATATATCTGATGAAGACTGGAGAGGCCTCGGTAAACACTGGTCCGATCCGAAGTATCAGGTACATTATATATATGTCATCAGATCACATGTTGAAGTCCTATTTACGCATGTGCCACACAAATCTATCTTCTTGTAGGTGAACTGTTCAAAGAACAAGGCCAACCGTACGAAAGTGAAATTCCAACAGACGACAGGATCTCGTAGCTATATTGCACACTGCGAGGCTCTTGTAGTTAACTGTTGTTTCACTCTTTTCGCTGTACCATATTATCAGATCTATATTGACTTGTTCCAAATGCAGAGGAAAGCCCGCAAGGACCAAAAAGTACCTGAACCAAATGCTGTGGAAATCTTCAAGGACTGTCACACCAGCAAGAAGAAGGGCATGACTACACCAGGCAAAGCCGCTGTTGTAAGTCCTTAATCCTCATGCCTTTTAACTACTACTTACTCTGACTTGTGCTTTGAACTGCATGGTTTGCAGCCAATGTCTATTACTCTTTTCAATTTTATACACAATTGTCTTAGCGTATCGTTGCACCTTACAAGGTTTAAAAGAGAGGAGTGATGTTCCTTTGATCTTGACCCGTAATCTAGTTCCGTGCTGGACTTGGCCACACAACGTTACAATTGCCTGTTTGTCTGTTCTCAGTTGTTTTGTGATATGAATGACGTCATACTTTGCTTACCGTATTATAAACTTTGTCTCTTTATCCTTAGCCCTCAATACAATGTGAAGAAATAGACAATACATTAGCGATGGTACATGGTCATATGTTTGGAACCTGGTTTTATTATGTACTTTGCAATAAATACAACTAATATTTTACATGGGTTCACCAGAATAAGTTTTGTATATAGACCAAAGCTATTTTGTTTGGTTTTGCTGCCCCCTTAATATCTTCTGTTCTGGTACTACTAATGTAAAACCTCAACTTTTCAGTGAGCTATGGAAAAAATGGTGCCAAATTAACCGCAATGTCAGCTCAACTACGGCCTATTAACTTTTCACCAGAATAACCGCAATGTCAGCTCTTGCTGCAGTGGGTCAGTACCTGTCCACTAACAGTGCCAAAAGCACGTTCCTGCGTAATACTGGGTTGGTTGTTAAGGCAATATCGTCCAAACTGCCTCGTGATCAAGATATGCAAGCTCAAAGCAATGTTGTATCTGCGCTCCAGACACAAGTCCATTCCCTAACAGAGATCCTTTGTGAAACAAGGAGAAACATTGCTCAATGTCGTCAAGATATGCATGATTTTGAAACCAGACTATCAGAGATTTGCTATGTTGTTCAGGAGCCTAGGGGAAATGAAGGCGAGGGTTATGGTGCTCCATCGGACAATACAACATGAAAATGTAACAGTCAGGTCAAATGAACCGAGCTTCTGAACTTCTGGTGGTGCATTTATCTGCTAGACTGTTAAGTTTTATGCCAACCTTCCTTTTGTTATATAGTTGTAATTTGTTTTGGTGTGATACAAAATTTATTCTTAACGTGTAGCCACCGCCTGAAGAAAATAGCAAGCCATTTTTGTATAGTGTAGGGTGTTCCCTATATTTGCACTGGTGGCGATCTTTGATGCCGAGTGGATGTAATCTGTGCAATCGCCTTAATAGCCTAGCGTTAGTTTCGACCTTATTTATTTCCTAGTCTTCTTTTTCCCTGGTTTGCTAGTGGCTGCAACTACCATGGGCCATATACGGGCCGTAGGATCCATGGGTCTCCTACGGGCCGTCGATAAATGGGCCTGTAATCGGTGGGCCTCGGGCCGTTGGATAAATGGGTCTACATGGGCCATAATCGGGCGTAATTGGTATCGACCCAGCACGGTAACAGGCCGTTAATAGGCCGTAGGACAGCAAAGGCTTAATTCCATCACAGGCATAACGGGTCGTTAATGGGCCAGGATATAGGACGGGCTGGAAACGGCGCAACGGGTTAACAGGCCAGAAACGGGCCGACTCTTGCCATGGGCCGAATTTGGCCCATTAGGGTAACAGGCCAGTAACGGGCCGACTCTTGCCATGGGCCGAATTTGGCCCATTAGTGGAACAGGCCAGTAACGGGCTGACTCTTGCCATGGGTCGAATTTGGCCCATTAGGGGAACATGCCAGTAACGGGCCGGAAGTAATCGAGGGCCGAAAAGGAGCCCAGGAACGTATGGGTCGTCAATAAGCCGAAAGCTAACACGGGCTGGAAACGGCCCATGTAAATCACGGGCCGTTAACGGGTATAAAGAAAATTACTGTTCATTATGGGCTAGAGTCACCGTGGGCCTGTAATGGGCCGAAAGATACGAAGGCCTCATATGGGCCGAAAGACGTCGTGGGCCATACATGGGCCGAAAGTGAAATGGGTTGGTATTATATTCGACAGCCCACATGACGTTGTTGGGCCGATTTCCTTTAGGGCCTAACGGGCCGTGAGTTAACGGGTCATAAAATGGGCTATTTGCGGAGAGACCGTTAACAGGCTTTTCATGGGCCAGCCCGTTAACTTTTGACCAAGTCAAACGGGCCAGCTTTGTAAGCTAAATGGGCCACTGTTGGGCCGTGCCACGTGTCCACATATCATAGGCGCCTATCTGACCCACTGATGAGCTGACACGTGTTTCGTCCGGCCAATAAGAATTTTACACGTGGAAATTTCCCATTGGTCGGGCTGTTAATGGGTTATCGGATCCAAAACCCGACCCGATAGCTTAACGGCATTCCGTTACGGTGGATGCCACGTGTCGGTCACCCTTGATGAAAGCACTTCTGTGACGCGCGATTTATCGTCATGGAAGTGGACACTTCCATGATGATAATTTTGGTAATGTCATGGAACACTTCTACAACAGCACAGGTATGACTATCTTGATTCTGTCATGAATTTTTCATGGATGTACATGCATGACAAAAAATGCGACCTACTGTGACAAACACGTATCATTACGGAAGTGTATTTTTTTGTAGTGCTAGCAACCCATCATCTACTTATTACTTCCCAATGCCTTCCTCTAGGCCCAAATAATGGCGAAGTGTTATGTAGTCGACGTTCACATAACACCACTAGAGGATAGACAACATACATCTCATCAAAATATCGAACGAATACCAAATTCACATGACTACTAATAGCAAGACTTCTCCCATGTCCTCAGGAACAAACGTAACTACTCACAAAGCATATTCATGTTCATAATCATTGGAGTATTAATATGCATATAGGATCTGAACATATGATCTTCCACCAAATAAACCAACTAGCATCAACTACAAGGAGTAATCAACACTACTAGCAACCTACAGGTACCAATCCCAGACTTAGAGATAAGAATTGGATACAAGAGATGAACTAGGGTTTGAGAGGAGATGGTGCTGGTGAAGATGTTGATGGAGATTGCCCTCTCCCGATGAGAGGAGCATTGGTGATGACGAGGGCGATGATTTCCCCCTCCCGGAGGGAAGTGTACACGGCAGAACAGCTCTCTGCCGGAGCCCTAGATTGGTTCCGCCAAGGTTCCGCCTCGTGGCGGCGGAGTCTCGTCCCGAAAGCTTGCTTATGATTTTTGTTTGGACGAAAGACTTCATATAGCAGAAGATGGCCACCAGAGGGCCAACAGGAGGCCCACGAGGCAGGGGCGCGCCCAGGGGGGTAGGGCGCGCCCCCACCCTCGTGGACAGGTGGAGGCCCCCCTGACGTATTTCTTCCGCTCAGTATTTTTTTATTATTTCCAAAAATAACTTTCGTGGAGTTTCCAGACTTTTGGAGTTGTGCAGAATAGGTCTCTAATATTTGCTCCTTTTCCAGCCCAGAATTCCAACTGCCGGCATTCTCCCTCCTTATGTAAACCTTGTAAAATAAGAGAGAATAGGCATAAGTATTGTTACGTAATGTGTAATAACAGCCCATAATGCAATAAATATCGATATAAAAGCATGATGCAAAATGGACGTATCAACTCCCCCAAGCTTAGACCGAAAGCCGATAACGATAAATATGTCCACATGTTTAGAGGTAGAGGTGTCGATAAAATAAAATACGGACATGAGGGCATCGTGATTATTGTCATAACAGCAACATATATGGATATTGTCATATGATTCCTTATGCTCAAGTAATATTCTATTCACAATGCAAAGTATGAATCAGAAACTTTATTGAGAACTAACAAACTATAATCTCAGTCATTGAGGCAATTGCAATTTGTCATAACATCAGAAAGAGTCTATGTCAGAGCTTTCTAGCAAGTACACATACTCAACTATCATTTAGTCTTTCATAATTGCTAACACTCACGCAATACTTGTGGTTACGGAGTTTTAACCGGACACAGAGAAAGATAGGGGCTTATAGTTTCGCCTCCCAACCTTTTACCTCCAGGGTAATATCGACAATAATAGTTCATGCTAACTTACATCCAATTAGATATATCTATCAGGATCTTTCCAGCATACTGTGCTTGCCAAAGGATAAAATGTAAAAAGAAAAGGTGAAGATCACCATGACTCTTGCATAAGTTAGAAGTGAATAATAAAAGATAGGCCCTTCGCAGAGGGAAGCAGAGGTTGCCATGCGCTTTCAGGGTTGGATGCACAAAATCTTAATGCGAAAGAATGTCACTTTATATTGCCACTTGTGATATGAACCTTTATTATGCAGTCTGTCGCTTTTATTTCTTCCACATCACAGGATCGTACAAAGCTTATTTCCTCCACACCAATCAATCATACATATTTAGAGAGCAATTTTTATTGCTTGCACCGATGACAACTTACTTGAAGGATCTTACTCAATCCATAGGTAGGTATGGTGGACTCTTATGGCAAAACTGGGTTTAAGGGTATTTGGAAGCACAAGTAGTATCTCCACTTGGTGCAAAGAATTTGGCTAGCATGAGGGGGAAAGGCAAGCTCAACATGTTGGATGATCCATGAAAATATACTTTATCTCAGATATAAGAAAACATAACCCATTACGTTGTCTTCCTTGTCCAACATCAACTCTTTAGCATGTCATATTTTAATGAGTGCTCCCAATCATAAAAGATGTCCAAGATAGTATATTTATATGTTAAACCCCTCTTTCTTTATTACTTCCTATTAATTGCAACGATGACCAAAGCTATGTTTGTTAACTCTCAACAACTTTTAATCATCATACTCTTTCTATGTGAAGTCATTACTCTTCATAAGATCAATATGATCTCTTTTTATTTCTTTTTATTCTTTTCTATTTTCTTTTATTCACTCAAGATCATAGCAAGATAATCAAGCCCTTGACTCAACACTAATCTTTATTATATATAGCTCACGGGCTCTATTACATAGAGGAATCATAAAGCAAAACTCAAAAATAGATCATACCAAAACTTTATTCTGCTAGATCAAGATACTACTAATAGGATCGAACTAAAAAAAACGGTAAAGAAAGGAGATGTGGTGGTGATACAATACCGGGGCATCTCCCCAAGCTTGGCAGTTGCCAAGGGGAGTGCCCATACCCATGTGATTATGTCTCCTTTGTTCAAGAAGAAGATGATGGTTTAGTTGATGGCATAGTCTTCTTCCTTAATTTGCGCTTGAGGACAAAATTTTGATCCCTCGAGTCATCAATCTCCTGCTCCAGGCTTAATATCTTTTTGCATAATTCCTGCTTTTTTTCCTGTAAGAGACGAAAAGGGATAAACTCGATCTTAAATTTCTTTGCTCTATCAGGGAGGCTTGACTTTTTGAACTCCACATGCATGTCCCCAGGTTGAGGTAATGGGACTTAATCTTCATCTGAGCTTGTCTCCTCCTTTCTCTTGGGCTCATAGTCCTCTTCTTCGTCCGTAGTCCAACCACAATGCTCCAAATCCCCATAGACCTTAGGATCTGCAAGGTAATCAGCCACATAGCTTTCTCCTTCCGAATCCTGGGACGACATGTTGCTCTAATCTGCAGCAGGACAGCTCGAAACAAAGACAAGAGATATTTGCGTGATACGGAGTTCAAAACCTTTGGGAGATTATATAATGAATTATTACCGACCAAAATACGTATCATGCAAGAAAACGGAGTCCGGAGAGCACACGAGGTGCCCACGAGGTAGGGGGCGCGCCCATGGGGTAGGGTGCGCCCTCCACCCTCGTGGAGGCCTCGTGTCCTTCCCGGACTGCTTCTTATTTTTCTATTTTTCTAAATATTCCAAAATGGAGAAAATTTCCATTAGAACTGTTTTGGAGTCGGTTTACTTACCGTACCACATACTTATTCCTTTTCGGAGTCTGAAACATTCCAGAAAGTTTCCCTTATGTATTCCTTCGGGGTTATGGTTTCAATAACATTGGTTTCAACATTTATAGGATTACATGAGATATAATGTTTGATTCTTTGACCGTTCACCACCTTCGGATTTGTGCCTTCAAAGTTATGAATTTTTATGGCACCGGAGCGATAGACCTCCTCGATAACGTAAGGGCCTTCCCATTTAGAGAGAAGTTTTCCTGCAAAAAATCTTAAACGAGAGTTGTATAGCAATACATAATCACCTACATTAAACTCACGCTTTTGTATTCTTTTGTCATGCCATCTTTTAACTTTTTCCTTAAACAATTTGGCGTTCTCATAAGCTTGGGTTCTCCATTCATCAAGTGAGCTAATGTCAAATTAACCTCTTCTCACCGGCAAGTTTGAAATCGTAGTTGAGCTCCTTAATAGCCCAATAAGCCTTATGTTCTAGTTCGAGAGGTAAGTGACATGCTTTTCCATAAACCATTTTATACGGAGACATACCCATAGGATTTTTATATGCAGTTCTATAGGCCCATAATGCATCATCAAGTTTCTTGGAACAATTCTTTCTAGATCTATTAACAGTCTTTTGCAAAATTAATTTGAGCTCTCTCTTGCTCAATTCTACTTGACCACTAGACTGTGGGTGATAAGGAGATGCAATTATATGATTAACATCATATTTAGCAAGCATTTTTCGGAAAGCACCATGAATAAAATGTGAACCACCATCAGTCATTAAATATCTAGGGACTCCAAACCTCGGAAAAATCTTCTTTAAGCATTTTAATAGAAGTGTTATGATCAACACTAGTAGTTGGAATAGCTTCTACCCACATAGTAACGTAATCAACAACAACTAAAATATGTGTGTATCCATTAGAGGCAGGAAAAGGTCCCATATAATCGAAGCCCCAAACATCAAATGGTTCAATAACAAGTGAATAATTCATAGGCATTTCTTGACGTCTACTAATATTACCAATTCTTTGTCATTCATCACAAGACAGGACAAACTTACGGGCATCCTTGAAGAGAGTAGGCTAATAAAAACCGGATTGCAATACCTTATGTGCAGTTCTATCTCCAGCGTGATGTCCTCCATAAGCTTCAGAGTGACACTTGCGTAGGATCTGTTCCTGTTCATGCTCAGGTACACAACGTCTAATAACACCATCTACTCCTTCTTTATGAAGATGTGGGTCATCCCAAAAGTAATGTCTCAAATCATAGAAGAACTTTTTCTTTTGCTGGTATGTGAAACTAGGTGGTATAAATTTAGCAACAATCTAATTAGCATAATCAGCATACCAAGGAGCAGCACGAGTAGTATTTATCACATTTAATTGTTAATCAGGGAAGCTATCATCAATAGGTAGTGGGTCATCAAGAACATTTTCTAACCTAGACAAGTTGTCCGCAACGGGGTTCTCAGCTCCCTTTCTATCAACAATATGTAAATCAAATTCTTGTAGCAAGAGAACCCATCTAATAAGTCTAGGTTTAGCATCTTTCTTTTCCGTAAGATATTTAATAGCAGCATGATCAGTGTGAATAGTTACTTTAGAATCAACAATATAAGATTTGAACTTAACACAAGCAAATGCAACTGCTAAGAATTCTTTTTCAGTGGTAGCATAATTTCTCTGAGCATTGTCTAGAGTTTTACTAGCATATTGAATAACATTTAATTTCTTATCAACTCTTTGCCCTAGAACAACACTGAGGGAGTCCTGGATTAGGGGGTGTTCGGGTAGCCGGACTATACCTTCGCCGGACTCCTGGACTATGAAGATACAAGATTGAAGACTTCGTCCCGTGTCCGGATGGGACTGTCCTTGGCGTGGAAGGCAAGCTTGGCGATGCGGATATTCAAGATCTCCTACCATTGTAACCGACTCTGTGTAACCCTAACCCTATCCGGTGTCTATATAAACCGGAGGGTTGTAGTCCGTAGGACAATCATCTTCATACACAATCATACCATAGGCTAGCTTCTAGGGTTTAGCCTCCTTGATCTCAGGTAGATCTACTCTTGTACTACCCATATCATCAATATTAATCAAGCAGGAGTAGGGTATTACCTCCATCGAGAGGGCCCAAACCTGGGTAAAAAACATCGTGTCCCTTGTCTCCTGTTACCATCCGGCCTTGACGCATAGTTTGGGACCCCCTACCCGAGATCCGCCGGTTTTGACACCGACATTGGTGCTTTCATTGAGAGTTCCTCTGTGTCGTTGCCTTTAGGCTCGATGGCTCCTTCGATTATCAACAACGATGAGGTCCAGGGTGAGACTTTTTTCCCCGGACAGATCTTCGTCTTCGGCGGCTTTGCTCTGCGGGCAAATTCGCTTGGTCACCTAGAGCAGATCGAAAGCTACGCCCCTGGCCATCAAGTCAGGTTTGGAAGCTTAAACTACACGGCTGACATCCGTGGGGACTTGATCTTCGATGGGTTCGAGCCACAGCCAAGCGCGCCGCACTACCTCGAGGGGCATGATCTAGCTCTGCCTCCGAACAGTGTCCTGGAGGCCGCACACGCACCGGTTCCGACCCTTGACTCGGAACCTATTACGCCAATCGAAGATGAGCGGTTGGACGTCACCTCGGGGGTTGCGATCTCAAAGGCATTCGAGCCGAACGCCAGCCCCGCACTCCGCGTGACCCGTGACTCCGAGGGTCCAGACTATTATCTGGACTCCGAACCCCCCGTGCCCCTACCAATCAAATCCGATTGGGCACCTACAATGGAGTTCACCGCCGCGGACATCTCTCAGCACTCGCCTTTTGGCGACATCCTGAATTCTCTCAAGTCTCTCTCTTTATCAGGAGAGGCCTGGCTGGATTACGGCCAGCAAGGATGGGATATAGACGATGAAGAAATTCAAAGCCCACCCACCACCCACTTTGTAGCCACCGTCGACAACCTAAACGACGTGCTCAACTTCAACTCTGCAGACATCGACAGCATGGATGACGATGCAGGAGATACCGATGAACCAACGCCAATAGGGCATTGGATAGCCACCTCATCTCACGATGTGTACATGGAGGATACCCCTAAAGGAAGTGACAACGAGGAAAAAGGGGATGGAACGGGAGATAGACCCCCCCGGAAAGCAATCAAAGCGTCGGCATAAACGCCGACCCAAGCCCCGCCTCAATAAAAACCCAGCCATAGAGCGGGACAAGCCGGTAGGCGACGAGCAGGCCTTAGAGCAGCCGTCCAAACAGGGCAACACGGATAGAGAAACCGAAACTCCCTTCCCCGGCGTGAACGGCATTCCGGACGACCTTACGCCGGATAAATCCATGGAGCAGAAGAGTCTCCACAAGAGGCTCGTTGCAAATGCACACAGCCTGAAAAAGCAGAAGCGGAAGCTAAAGACAGCGGAAGATGCACTCCAGATTAGATGGAGTAAAGTAATCAACACCGTAGATAAATACGGCGACGGTCGCCGTACTAAAAGCTATCCGAAGAGAAAGCTACTGCCTGAATTCGACGAAGAGGCCATAGAGCCCTCGCATTCAAAAAATAAGAAAGCCGCACGGTCGGATAGACGACCCCATAAAGTGGCAAGCGGCGCCACACTTAAATCGGCATGCAACCCACTCAAGGATTCGCATCATGCCCCAGTTCGGTCCATTTATGGGCCAAGAAAGCAAGCTCTCGCAAGCAATACAATAAAGCCATCGTCAGAATCCGGCACACCCAAATACAGGGGCGCCGCACACCCCGTATGTTTCACCGATGAGGTTCTGGACTATGAATTTCTAGCGGGATTCAAACCCGTAAACATAGAGGCATATGATGGAACAACAGACCCTGGAGTCTGGATCGAGGACTATATCCTCCACATACATATGGCCAGAGGAGATGATCTCCACGCCATCAAATATTTACCCCTCAAGCTTAAAGGGCCGGCCCGGCATTGGCTTAAGAGCTTTCCCGAAAACACAATTGGAAGTTAGGAAGAGCTCGAGGATGCTTTCCGAGCAAACTTTCAAGGGACCTATGTCCGCCCTCCGGATGCAGACGATCTTAGTCACATAAGTCAACAGCCCGGAGAATCAGCTCGGCAGTTCTGGAATAGATTCCTCACTAAAAAGAATCAGATAGTCGACTGTCCGGATGCCGAATCCTTAGCAGCTTTCAGGCACAATGTCCGAGACGAATGGCTCGCCAGACACCTCGGCCAGGAAAAGCCAAGAACAATGGCCGCACTCACAAGCCTCATGACCCGCTTTTGCGCAGGAGAGGACAGCTGGTTGGCAAGGCGCAGCCCCAGCGACCCAAGTACATCCGAAACTAGGGATGGAAACGGAAAACCACGACGCAACAAGGATCATCGCTGGACTAAAGAAAAAAGTCCGAAGAGCACGACAGTTAATGCCGGATTCAAAGGCTCATGACAAAATCAGACAAAACCACCCCTCCAGGATAACAGGGATGATCCGTCCAACTTAAATAGAATCCTGGACAGGATATGTCAGATACACAGTACTCCTGGGAAGCCTGCTAACCATACCCACAGAGACTGTTGGGTTTTCAAACAATCTGGCAGACTCAATGCCGAACACAAGGGGCTCGACACACCAAGCGAAGACGAGGACGAACCCCAGAAGCAGAGCACCAGGAAACAAAAGAACTTCCCACGAGAAGTAAAAACAGTGAACTTACTTCACGTAACAAAACGTATGGCACCCATAAAGGTACGCACCACACGACCTATCCCCAAGGGGTCCCGCGACTGGTTATTAAAACCAATCACCTTCGATCAGCAAGACTATTCTAGAAATATCAAGAACGCAGGCTGGACTGCCCTGATACTCAATCCAATAATTGGCGGACTCCAGTTTTCAAATGTCCTTATGGACGGCGGCAGTGGACTAAACCTGATATATCAGGATACAATCCATCACATGGGAATAAACCCAGCAAGAATCTGCCGCAGCAAAACCTCCTTTCAAGGGGTAATACCTGGTCTGGACACCCATTGTACGGGTTGTCTTCGGCTCGAAGTTATATTCGGCTCTGCCGATAACTTCCGCTGCGAAAAGCTGACCTTCCATATCGTCTCGTTCTCCAGTCGCTATCAAGCACTACTAGGACGCGAAGCTTTCGCTCGCTTTAACGTGATACCGCATTACGCATCCCTCATGCTTAAGATGCCCGGTCCACGAGGCATCATCTCTTTAAAGGGGACGCACTAAAGCACCCCTCCCACAAGCGGAGGACTGTGCGGCCGCTTTGACAGCCACACAGCAAAATGGCCTCACCGGCCAAGAAACTGCGAAATAGGTCATTAAAGACCATGAACACGGATAGACGAGTTCGGTAAAAAATCATCATCGATGCAGGCTCAGTGGCCATATACCCCCACACGAGGGGCTACATGCAGAGACGATAAAGCTCAATTTTATATAAACTTACTTTACATCTTGTTTATTTTAAACTTTTGTCCGGCACGACCCGTTTTCAACTAAGTTCCTCTCTTTTACAGATGAACGTCGTGCGGCGCCCGTCCAGGATACGGCACAACAGAGACACAGGCGCAGACATGCAGTAGGGACCCGTCCTAAAGGATTATTTTTAGATTAAGACCCTGCGTAAACCTTTTTTACTGTCTCTTGTTGCTAAACATCCCCTGGTTTTTTTTCCGATATAACCAAGGAGGAGGCTGGCGTCTTGGCATGTGGCCACGTCAGAATTTTTTGCACGTACCTGGACACTAGGGGCTTTTTTTAGCAAAGAGTGTTGTTTCGCCCGCACTCATAAAGACCGAACACCTTAGGGAGTGTTCGGCATCGCGAGTTTTGGCATTATATGCATCAGCTCCGAATCATGTCTTTGGTCAAATGTTGGGTTGCCCGGCTCCTGAGTTCGGTTACCTTACGTTCCGCTCTATCGGCTAAGGTAGCACCAGGAGAACTACTGTGATTGTGCCCCGGTTCGGCCGGGCGAGCACCTCAGTAGAGAAAGCCGAAAACTGACTGTCAAGATGCAGCGTGAGACTGGTCCGCCACTCGATGACCTATCGGAATCTATCGGATTCCTTCTCTTTAACGAAGGGCCGCTTCCCGGTCAGGCACACACGCGCCCCGAACTCGGCGAGCGCAGTCGCCACTAATGGGCTAACTAAATAGTCCCACTATCAAGCTCCTATGGCTAAGTGAAAGTGTTAAAGCATTATAGTCCGGTTGCCTAGCCCGCTGCGCTATCACCTCCTTTGTAGGACCAAGACGTTGGGTTAAGTGTGAAAATGCGTCTTCTGCGAGCACCCCCGCACTATGTGCGTGGGGGTTGAAGCCAACGACTGCAATCTTTCAGATTTTTTTAAAGGGCCGCACAAGAGGTGTTCACAATACTCGAAGGCAAAAGTATAAATAGGCCACTACAGTTTATCAAAATATCACTTCATCATTACACATGCTATAATAACATAGCATCCTTCAAGCACTGCGTCTCTATTACACGAGCGCCTTCAAGGACTTCCTGAAAATAGTGCTCGGAGGACACTCGGCTTTTATTCGAATCTCGGGACGCAATAACGGTGGTCTCCATATCTGCCCAGTATGTCTTGACACGGGCAAGAGCCATCCTTGCACCCTCTACACACGCTGACCTCTTCATTGCATTAATGCGCGGTATCGCGTCATGGAATTGTTGCACCAAGCTGAAATAACTCTTCGGCTCCGACCTCCCCGGCCACAGATGACCCATGACGTACTTCATGGCGAGTCCGGACAACCTATTAAGTTCGGCCCATTGAGCCAAACGATCGTCCACTGCCAGTAGACGCTTTGGATTGCGAAATTGCGACCAGAACAACTTTTCCACTTCGTGATCTTTCAGATCTCGAAAGTGTTCGGTCGCATCAGCAGCACTCGCTGCCAAGTCCAGATAGGTGTCCTCCACACTCCACATTCGGTCCAACGGAGTAAACTTCGGATCGCAAAATTTTCTTCATAGCATGAAGGGGTTTCCAGCCACAATCTGTTCGGCCTGACGCAGCTCCTCCTTCGTAGCTCTTATCGCAGAGCGCGCGTCCTTGGCATTAGCAACGGCCTTCTCTAGGACCGTCTGCCTCGCCTGGTCTTCTTTCTCAAGAAGTCTGCAACGGTCTGCAGTGCTCTTTAACTTTTTGGCCATATCGGCCATCTCTTCCTTGCTTCGGCAATGAGCATCCTGTTCGGCTCTCAGCTCTTCAAGGGCTTTCTTGGCAGCCACATCACTTTTCTTGGCTTGATCTTTAGCTCGGGTAAGTTCTTCCCTAAGACTCTCCACGGCGGCCGCACCATCTGCGTCAAGCACACACATCGTAAGACACTAGCATAAAGCTCTTCTTACCTAATGCTGCCGGAGGAATCACATACCTTGAGCCTCATCTAACCGCTTGTTCACAAGCGCGATGTCGGCATCTGCCACGTCCAGTTGCCGCTTTAGTTCGGCAAAACCAGCAGTTCGGCTTGATTCCAGACACCCTGCAGCCTACATTAAAAGGCGACATTTTAGACCTGGGATTATGATCCTCCGCGTTCCGTCATTTCTTGACAACGCGCAGAGTCTCAGGGGCTACTATCTACATAGGGCGCATCTTTTTTATGCGCCACTGACAAAAGTGTATATTATCTAATGTACCTCAAAACCCATCAATAAACTTTCGATGGCCTCACGCAATCCGCTCTCTGCGGATGAAATCCTTTCAATCACCGGGCCCATCAATGCACGGTGCTCCTCCGAAATAGAAGCTCGCCCTAGCAGAACCTTTAGCTCCTCCGGCCGAGCACCAGGCGGTGTCGGACTTGTCCCATGACCTCTTTCGAAGGCCGGATGCGGAGAACCTCGGGGGGGCCCATAGCGATCTTCCACCCCTGCCGGACTCGGAGAAACCCTCCGTGACGACACCTCAGGGTCGCCCGCCTCGCTAGACGGCACAGTAGAAGGAGGCGTCCCGCTCTCCATCATCTCCGGAAGAAGATCCCCCGAAGACGATCTCTGCTGAGAAGGGCTGAGGTCCGAACTACAAGGTAAAATTCAGTTAAACTTCTCAGATATAAATCACGGATTTCTCTCATCCCTCGAAAGGAAAATCTTTCTCTACTCACGGCTCGTTGGAGGGCTGATCTCCTTGAGTACGTAGTTCGGCCGAGGAACTCCCCGGCGTAGGACCCTCTGACGAAGACTTTTCCCCCCGCTTCGAGGCCGTGGCCTTCGGGTCGTCAGAGGCAGCTCTCTTTTTCCCTTTAGGAGAGGAATTATCGGTTCCTCCCTTCGAGGCGGCCTCCTTCGAGGAGGCCATAATTTCCTTGTCCTCCCCCTCGCTTCCCTCCAAAGGCATTATCTCCAGCATCCTGACTAGCACGGGATCCGGCCTGGTTTCGGGAAGGGGAGCCGGACACCTTATCAGCTTTGCCTTCGCTATCCACTCCTGTTTAAAAGGACAACTCTTTTAAGGGCAAGTTTATGACAATTATACGGATAGAAGGTCCGGGCACAAGGTTTCTTACTTGAGTATCCGGGTGATGGCAGCTTAGTCCTGCGTCCTCGGTTAAATCCGGACACACTTCTTGTGATCCGAAGAACAATTTATACATCTCCGTGGGCGTTGCGCTCATAAAATCCCGGAGAGCTCGTGGTCCCTCTGGATTGAACTCCCACAAGCGAAGGGAGCGACGTTTGCCGGGTAATATTCGGCGTATCAGCATGACCTGCGTCACCTTGACCAGGTTGAGGTCTCCTTCCAAGAGATCCTTAATGCGGCCCTGCAGCAAGGGCACGTCTTTGGGCAAACCCCAATCTAACCCTCTGTTGACCCATGACGCTAGCTGTGGTGGGGGACCCGAGCGAAAGGCAGGAGACGCCACCCACGTGGTGCCCCGGGGAGCGGTGATATAAAACCACTCTCGTTGCCACAAGCCTAGCTCCTCTTGAAAAGAGCCCTTGGACCATGGAGCATCGGCATTTTTACTTATAACAGCGCCTCCGCACTCTGCATGCCGTCCCTCGATCATCTTCGGCTCCACCTTGAAGGTCTTGAGCCATAATCCGAAGTGAGGGGTAACACGGAGGGACGCTTCACACACGATGATAAACGAGGAGATATGGAGGATGGACTCCGGAGCTAAATCATGAAATTCCAGCCCGTAATAAAACAACAGTCCCCTCACAAAGGGATCCATTGGGAAGCCCAACCCTCGGAGGAAGTGAGACATGAACACCACGCTCTCACCGGGCTGGGGACTGGGAATAGCCTGCCCTTGAGCAGGAAACCTATGTGAAATTTCACCAGTCAGGAACTTAGCCTCCCTCAACTTTAGCATGTCCTCCTCCGTGACGGAGGAGGGCGTCCACCGGCCTTGAAGGTCAGAACCGGACATTGTCGAAGGTCCGAAGAGCCTGGGGTGTCGGAACTCGAGGTGACGGGCGAACACGCTTGAGATTGAAAAAAGAAGTAAGGCCTTGGTTTCTTTATAAGAGGTCGAATACCAAGAGCCCTCCCCGTAACCGTTTGGGGCTCGACTTTAATCGAGGGAAACGTGCTAACGGGCACGGTTGGGTTACCCACATCCATAATGATCAGAATCCCGTAAAAAGGGCACACGATCTCTGCTTCGACATGACATGCCAAGGAAACCGCCTCGCAAAACGTGCGGAGGTGGAAAAGTAAAAACGATTCGTAAAGAACTTGGCTGTAGTGTGATGACGCACTGCAGAATACGTCAGCAGATTTGATTTGTGTTAATGTTATTCTCTCTATGGCAATATGTGGAAACTTATTTTGCAGAGCCGGACACTATTTTTGGTGTTTACAATCTTCTATGAAGAACTTGGAGGAGGAACCCGCCTTGCAATGACGAAGACAATCTGCGCGCCGGACTCGTCGTCATTGAAGCCTCGTTCAGGGGCTAGTGAGGGAGTCCTAGATTAGGGGGTGTTCGGGTAGCCGGACTATACCTTCGCCGGACTCCTGGACTATGAAGATACAAGATTGAAGACTTCGTCCCGTGTCTGGATGGGACTTTCCTTGGCGTGGAAGGCAAGCTTGGCGATGCGGATATTCAAGATCTCCTACCATTGTAACCGACTCTGTGTAACCCTAACCCTATCCGGTGTCTATATAAACCGGAGGGTTGTAGTCCGTAGGACAATCATCTTCATACACAATCATACCATAGGCTAGCTTCTAGGGTTTAGCCTCCTTGATCTCGTGGTAGATCTACTATTGTACTACCCATATCATCAATATTAATCAAGCAGGAGTAGGGTATTACCTCCATTGAGAGGGCCCGAACCTGGGTAAAAAACATCGTGTCCCTTGTCTCCTGTTACCATCCAGCCTTGACGCACAGTTCGGGACCCCCTACCCGAGATCTGCCGGTTTTGACACTGACAAACACCTACATCATAATCACTAGCATCACACATAATTTCAAAAGGTAAATTCCAATCGGGTGGCTGAACAATAGGTGCAGAGATCAATGCTTTCTTAAGTATTTCAAATGCTTCTACACAATCATCATCAAAGACAAATGATATATCTTTTTGTAATAAATTAGTCAGAGGCCGAGAAATTTTTGAGAAGTCCTTAATGAACCTCCTATAAAAACCGGCATGACCAAGTAAACTTCTTATACCTTTGATGTCCTTGGGACATGGCATATTTTCAATAGCATCAACCTTGGCTTTATCAACTTCAACACCTCTTTCAGAAACTTTATGCCCCAAGACAATACCTTCATTAACCATAAAGTGGCACTTTTCCCAATTCAAGACAAGATTAGTTTCTTCACATCTCTGCAAAACTCGATCAAGGTTGCTCAAGCAATCATCAAAAGAGGATCCATAAACAGAGAAATCGTCCATGAAAACCTCACAAATCTTTTCACAAAAGTCAGAGAATATAGCCATCATGCATCTTTGAAAGGTAGCAGGTGCATTACATAAACTAAAATGCATACGTCTATAAGCAAAAGTACCAAAAGGGCAAGTAAAAGTGGTCTTTGATTGATCATCGGCTGACACAGGTATTTGACAGAAACCAGAATAACCATCTAGAAAGAAAAACTTTGCATGTTTGGATAATCTTTCTAGCATTTGATCGATAAAAGGTAAGGGGTAATGATCCTTTTTAGTAGCTTTATTTAATTTGCGGAAATCAATTACCATCCTATAACCTATAATAATTCTTTGCGGGATCAATTCATCTTTATCATTAGGAACGACAGTAATACCTCCCTTCTTAGGGACACAATGGACAGGACTTTCCCACTGATTATCAGCAATGGGATAAATTATACCTGCCTCAAGGAGCTTTAGTATTTCCTTTCTTACCACTTCTTTTATCTTAGGATTCAGCCGTCGTTGATGATGACGAACTGTTTTGGCATCTTTCTCCAAATTTATTTTATGTTGACATAGAGTGGGACTAATGCCCTTAAGATCATCAAGAGTATATCCAATAGCAGCACGGTGCTTCTTCAGAGTTTTCAATAATCTCTCTTCTTCATGCTCTGAAAGGTTAGCACTAATAATAACAGGATATATCTTCTTTTCATCAAGATAAGCATATTTAAGAGTATCAGGCAATGGTTTAAGCTCAAACACATGATCACCCTTGGGTGGAGGAGGATCCCCTAGGATATCAACACGCAAATTGTGTTTCAGGATAGGTTCCTGTTTAAAGAATACTTCATCTATTTCCCTTCTTTCATTCATAAACATATCATTTTCATGGTCTAGCAAATATTGTTCTAGAGGATCGCTAGGAGGTACGGCAATAGAAGCAAGACCAATTATTTCATCCTTACTAGGCAATTCCTCTTCACGGTGTTGTCTATGAAATTTAGGGAAATTAAACTCATGAGACATATCACCCAAACCAATAGTAACAACATACTTTTCGCAGTCTATCTTAGCATTAACAGTGTTCAAAAAGGGTCTACCAAATATAATGGGACAAAAGCTATCTTGTGGGGAACCAAGAACAAGAAAATTAGCAGGATATTTAGTTTTCCTACACAAGACTTCAACATCTCTAACAATTCCCATTGGTGAAATAGTATCTCTATTGGCAAGTTTAATTGTGACATCAATATCTTCTAACTCAGTAGGTGCAATATCGTGCATAATTTCTTTGTATAAGTCAATAGGTATTGCACTAGCACTGGCACCCATATCACATAAGCCATGATAACAATGATCTCCTATTTTAACAGAAATAACAGGCATGCCTACCATAGGTCTATGTTTATCTTTAGCACAAGGTTTGGTAATTCTAGCAGTTTCATCACGGAAATGAATAACATGCCCATCAATATTATCAGATAAGAGATCTTTAACAATAGCAACATTAGGTTCAACTTTAACTTGCTCAGGCGGTGTATAGGTTCTAATATTGCTTTTACGAACCATAGTTGAAGCTTTAGCATGATCCTTTATTCTAACAGGGAAAGGTGGTTTTTCAACATAAGCAGTAGGAACAATAGGATCATTATAAGTGATAGTCTTTTCTTCTACTTTAATAGGTGCAGCTACTTTTACTTCTATGGGAGGATGATATTTAAACTACTTCTCCCTAGGGAGATCAACGTGAGCAGCAAAAGATTCACAAAAGGAAGCTACTATCTTAGAGTCAAGTCCATATTTAGTGCTAAATTTACAGAAAACATCGGTATCCATAAAAGATTTAACACAATCAAACTTAGGTGTCATACCTGAGTCCTTACCTTCGTCGAGATCCCAATCTTCAGAGTTGCGTTTAATTCTTTCCAATAAATCCCATTTGAATTCAATAGTCTTCATCATAAAAGAGCCAGCACAAGAAGTATCGAGCATGTTGCGATTGTTATCAGAAAGCCGAGCATAAAAACTTTGAATAATTATTTCTCTTGGGAGCTCACGATTGGGGCATGAGTATAACATTGATTTAAGCCTCCCCCAAGCTTGAGGGATGCTTTATCCTTCACGAGGCCAAAAATTATATATATAATTGCGATCACGATGAACAACATGCATAGGATAAAACTTCTGATGAAATTCCAATTTCAATCGTTTGTAGTTCCATGACCCCGTATCATCACATATCCTATACCATGTCAATGCATCTCCCTTCAAAGATAAAGGGAAGACCTTCTTCTTAACAACATCATCGGGTATACCAGCAAGCTTAAATAATCCACAAACTTCATCCATATAGATTAGGTGCTCATCAGGGTGCATTGTTCCATCTCCTGCAAAAGGATTAGCTAGCAGTTTTTCTAACATACCCGAAGGAATTTCAAAGTAGACATTTTCATTTTCATTAGGTTCAGTATGTTGAGGAGCAACTCTTTACTCTACTGGTCGGGGTGAAGATACCCCGAACAAGCCCCTCAAAGGATTACTTTCCACAGTAACAAGTGAGGGAGTCCTGGATTAGGGGGTGTTCGGATAGCCGAACTATATCTTCAGCCGGACTCCAGGACTATGAAGATACAAGATTGAAGACTTCGTCCCGTGTCCGGAAGGTTCTTTCCTTGGCATGGAAGGCAAGCTAGGCGTGCGGATATTCAAGATCTCCTACCAATGTAACCGACTCTGTGTAACCCTAACCCTATCCGGTGCCTATATAAACCGGAGGGTTGTAGTCCGTAGGACGAACACATCATAACCATCATCATACCTATAGGCTAGCTTCTAGGGTTTAGCCTCCTTGATCTCGTGGTAGATCTACTCTTGTACTACCCATATCATCAATATTAATCTAGCAGGAGTAGGGTTTTACCTCCATCGAGAGGGCCCGAACCTGGGTAAAATAAAGTGTCCCTTGTCTCCTGTTACCATCTGACCTTGACGCACAGATCGGGACCCCCTACCCGAGATCCGCCGGTTTTGACACCGACATTGGTGCTTTCATTGAGAGTTCCTCTATGTCGTCGCCTTTAGGCCCGATGGCTCCTTTGATCATCAACAACGATGAGGTCCAAGGTGAGACTTTTCTCCCCGGACAGATCTTCGTCTTCGGCGGCTTCGCTCTGCGGGCCAACTCGCTTGGCCATCTGGAGCAGATCGAAAGCCACGCCCCTGGCCATCAAGCCAGGTGGGGAAGCTTAAACTACACGGCAGATACCCTCGGAGACCTGATCTTCAACGGATTCAAGCCACAGCCAAGCTCGCCGCACTATCTCGAGGGGCATGATATAGCTCTGCCTCCGAACAGTGTCCTGGAGGCCGCATACGCTCCGGCCCCGATCCTCGATCCGAAGCCCGCTGCGTTCTTTGAGGATGAACGGTTGGACGTCACCTTGGGGGCTGCGATCTTAAAAGCCATTGAGCCAAACGCAAGCCCCGCACTCCGCATGGCACATGACTCCAAGGAGCCGGACTCTTCTCCGAACTCCGAACCTCCCGCGCCCCTGCCAATCGAATTAGATTGGGCGCCGGTAATGGAGTTCACCGCCGCGGACATCTTTCAGTATTCGCCTTTCGGTGATATTCTGAAATCTCTCAAGTCTCTCTCTTTTTCAGGAGAGCCCAGGCCGAACTGTGGCTTGCGAGGTTGGGATTCGGACGACGAAGAAATTCAAAGCCCACCCACCACCCACTTAATAGCCACTGTCGACGATTTAACCGACATGCTCGACTTCGGCTCCGAAGACTTCGACGGTATGGACGACGAAGACGGAGATGAACGGGAACCAGCGCCCATAGGGCACTGGACCTCCACCCCACTTAATGACGTATTCATGGTGGATACACCTAAAAAACTCACAATGAGGAAGAAGGGGGCGAAAAGAAGGGTAAACCCTCCGAAAAGCACTCAAAGCGGTGACGTAAATGCCGAGCGAAGCCCCGCCTCGATCAAGACCCATCCATAGAGCAGGACGAGCCGACAGATGACGAACGCATCCCAGAACAGCTGTCCGAACAGGGTAACACGGGTAGAGAGGACGAACAGTCCTCCCCCGGTCATAACAGAACTCCGGACGATACCACGCCGGATAAAATCATGGAGCAGAAGAATCTCCAAGAAAGGCTCGTCGCCACAGCACGAAGCCTGAAGAAGCAGAAGCAAAAGCTAAAGACGGCGGAAGATGCACTCAAAACAAGATGGAGCAAAGTAATCAAGACCGCAGACAAATACGGCGGCAGCCGCCGCACCAAAAGCTATCCGAAGAGAAAGCTACTGCCCGAATTCGACCAGGAGGCCCTAGAGCCCCCAAACTCAAAAAACAAAAAGGCTACACGGTCGAATAAACGACCTCTCGGCCACTACAATACGGCAAACGGCGCCGCACTTAATACGGCATGCGACACAATCAAAGACTCGCATCATGGCCCAGCCAGGTCCATTTACGGGCCAAGAAAGCAAGCTCTCGTAAGCAATGCAAAAAATCCACCATCAGAATCCGGCACACCCAAATATAGGGGTGCCGCACACCCTCTATGTTTCACCGATGAGGTCCTGGAATATGAATTCCCAGAGGGATTTAAACCCGTTAACATAGAGGCGTACGATGGAACAACAGACCCGGGAGTCTGGATCGAGGATTATATCCTCCACATACATATGGCTAGAGGAGATGATCTCCACGCCATAAAATATTTACCCCTTAAGCTTAAAGGGCCAGCCCGGCACTGGCTTAAAAGCCTTCCCGAAAACACAATTGGAAGTTGGGAAGAGCTCGAGGATGCTTTCCGAGCAAATTTTCAAGGGACCTACGTCCGTCCCCCGGACGCAGACGACCTCAATCACATAACTCAACAATCCGGAGAATCAGCTCGGCAGTTCTGGAATAGATTCCTCACTAAAAAGAATCAAATAGTGGATTGTCCGGACGCCGAAGCCCTAGCGGCTTTCAGGCACAATGTCTGAGACGAATGGCTCGCCAGACACCTTTTTTTACTGTCTCTTGCTGCTATACATCCCCTGGTTTACCTCACTATAACCATGGAGGAGAGTGGCGTTTTGGCATGTGGCCACGCCAGAATTCTTGCTCGTACCTGGACACAAGGGGCTTTTTTCTTTTTCAAGGGTGTTGTTTTACACGCACCCACAAAGACCGAACACCTTAGGGAGTGTTCGGCGTCGTGAGTTTTGGCACTATATGCATCAGCTCCAAGTCATGATTTTGGTCACATGTTGGGTTGCCCGGCTCCTGAGTTCGGCCACCTTACGTTCCGTTCTGTCGGCTAAGGTTGCACCAGGAGAACTACTACGATTGTGCCCCGGTTCGGCCGGGTGAGCACCTCAGTAGAGAAAGCCGAAAACCGACTGTCATGATGTAGCGCGAGACTGGTCGCCACTCGATGACTTATAGGAATTTATCGAATTCATCCGTTTTGACGAAGGGCCGCTTCCCGGTCAGGCACATATGCGTCCCGAATTTGGGTAAACGTAGTCGCCATTAAAGGGCTACCTAAAGAGTCCCACTGTCAAGCTCCTATGGCTAAGTGAAAGTGTTAAAGCATTATAGTCCGGTTGCCTAGCCCCCGGCGCTATCACCTCCTTTGTAGGACCAAGACGTTGGGTTAAGTGTGAAAATGCGTTCTCCGCGCGCACCCCCGCACTATGTGCGTGGGGGCTGAAGCCAACGACTGCAATCTTTCAGAATTTATATATTAAAACGGCCGCACAGGAGGTGTTATTAATACTTGAAGGCACAAGTCTAAATTACGCCATTACAATTTATAAAAATATTGATCTACGATTACATATGCTGTCATAAAACAACATCTTTCGAACACTGCGTCTCTATTATACGAGCGCCCGCAAGGACTTACTCAAAATAGTGCTCGGAAGGAATTCGGCTTTTATCCGAATCACGGGACCGCAACAACGGTGGGCTCCATATCTGCCCAGTATGTCTTGACACGGGCAAGAGCCAGCCGCGTGCCCTCTGTGCAAGCGGACCTCTTTAGAGCTTCAATCCGAGGCACCACGTCAAGAAATTGCTGCACCAAACTGAAATAGCTTCTCGGCTTCGATCTCCCCAGACACAGGCGGTCCATGGCATACTTCATGGCGAGTCCGGACAACCTATTCAGCTCGGCCCATTGGGCCAGGCGATCATCCACTGATAGTGGACGCTCTGGATTAGTGAACTGCGACCAGAAGAGCTTTTCCACTTCATGATCTTTCTTATCTTGAAAGTACCTGGTCGCATCAGCGGCACTAGCCGACAAATCCAGATAGGTGTCCTCCACGCTCCACGCTCGGTCCAACGGGGTGAACTTCGGATCACAGAATTTTCTCCGCAGCAGGAAGGGCTTTCCATCCGCAATTAGTCCGGCTTGACGCAACTCTTCCCTTGACGCTCTCATACCAGAGCGGGCGTCCTTGGCGTCGGCGACGACCTTCTCTAAATCCGTCTGCCGGGCTCGACCTTCCTCTTCAAGAAGTTTGCAACGGTCAGTAGCACTTTTCAACTTCACGGCTATATCAGCCATCTCCTCCTTGCTTCAGCAATGGAAAGCCTGTTCGGCTTTTAGCTCTTCACGGGCTCTTCCGGCAGCCGCATCGCTTTTTCTGGCTTGTTCCTTTGCTTTGGCGAGCTCGGCCCTAAGTCCTTCTACGGCCGCCGCACCATCTGCATCAAGCATACACAAGGTAAGATATTGACATAAAGCTCCTCTTACTAACAATCGCCAAATAAACTCAATACCTTGAGCATCATCAAGCCGCTTGTTAACAAGCACGATGTCGGCTTCTGCCTCATCGAGTTGCCGTTTCATTTCGGCAAAATCTTGAGTCCGGCTCGACTCCGGACAACCTGCCACCTACATACAAAGGTGCCACCTAAAGGACCTGGGATTAAGATCCTCTGTGCGCCGCTAATCTTTGCGGCACACAGAGTCTCAGGGGCTACTATCTATACATGGCGCATGTTATTATGCGCAATTAACACTAATGTTCGTTATTCAAAACGTACCTCAAGGCCCGCCAGTAAACTCTTGACGGCCTCGTTCAGTCCGCTTTCCGCGGATGAAATCTTTTCAATCACGATGCTCCTCTGAAACAGAGGCTCGGCCCAGCAGAACCTTCAGCTCTTCCGACCGAACACCAGATGGTGCCGGACTCGTCCCATGGCCTTCTTCGGAGGCCGGAGACGGAGAACCCCGGGGGGCCGCATGATCACCTTCTGCCTCTGGCAGATTCGGAGAAATCCTCTGCGACAACACTTCGGCGTCGCCCGCCTTGCTAGGCGATGAAGGAGGAGGCGTTCCGCTCTCCATCATCTCCGGAAGAAGATCCCCCGATGACGATCTCTGCCGAGAAGGGTCGAGGTCTGAACTACAAGGTAAGGTTTCGGTTAAAACTTCTCAGATATAAATTAAGGATTTCTCTTAAAAGAATGACTCTCTTTCTACTTACGGCTCGTTGGAGGGCTGCTCCTTTTGAGGATTTAGTTCGGCCGAGGGGCTCCCCGGCGTCGGCTCCTCTGACGCGGATTCTTTCCCCCGCTTTGGAGCTACGGCTCCCGGGTCGTCAAAGGCGGCCCTTTTCTTCCCCTTTGGAGAGGAGTTGTCGATTCCCCCCTTTGGGATGGCCCCTTTCGAAGAGGCCACGGTTTCCTTGTCCGCCCCTTCATTTTCCTCCACAGGCACCACCTCCAACATCCTGACTAGCACAGGATCTAGCCTGGTCTCAGGAAGGGGAGCCGGACACCGGACCAGCTTCGCCTTCGCTATCCAATCCTGCGTAAAAAGGAGAAGTACTATTAAAAAATAAGTCAATTGTACGGATAGAAGGTCCGGGCGCAAGGTCACCTACTTCTGTATCCGGGCGGTTGCGGCTTAAACCAGCATCCTCGGTCAAATCCGGACTCACTCCTTGTGGTCCGAAGAACAGTCTATACATCTCCGTAGGCGTCACGCCCGTGAAATTTCGGAGAACTCGCGGCCCCTCTGGGTTGAACTCCCACAAGCGGAGGGGGCGACGTTGGCCGGGCAGTGGCCGGCGAATCAGCATAACTTGTGTCACCTTGACCAGGTTGAGGTCTCCTTTTAGGAGATCCTTTATGCGGCCCTGCAACAGAGGAACGTCTTTGGGCAAGCCCCGATCTAACCCTGTGTTGATCCACGATGTTAAATGTGGGGGGGGGGCCGAGCGAAAGGCGGGAGGCGCTACCCAAGTGGTGCCCTGAGGAGAGGTGATGTAGAACCACTCCTGTTGCCATAAGCCGAGCTCCTCTTGAAAAGTGCAACATCGGTATTCCTTTTTATAACAGCACCTCCGCACTCTACGTGACGCCCCTCGATTATCTTCGGTTCTACCTTGAAGGTCTTGAGCCATAATCCGAAGTGAGGAGTGATATGGAGAAACGCTTCACACACAACAATGAAGGAGGAGATATGGAGGATGGACTCCGGAGCTAGGTCATGGAATTCCAGCCCATAATAAAACATCAGCCCCCTTACGAAAGGATCCGTTGGGAAGCCTAATCCCCGAAGGAAGTGGGAGATGAATACTACGCTCTCACCAGGCTGAGGGCTTGGGGTCGCTTGTCCTTGAGCAGGCAACCTGTGCGGGATCTCGCTGGTCAGGAACCTAGCCTCCCTCAACCTTGATACGTCCTCCTCCGTAACGGAGGAGGGCATCCATTGGCCTTGAAGGCCGGAGCCGGACATTGTCGATGGTCCGGTGCGCCTAGAAACTAAAAGCCTGGGGTGTTGGAACTCGAGGCTATGGTCGAGCTTGTTTTGAGAACACAAGAGGGGAGCAAGGTCTCGGTCTCTTTATAAGAGGTAGAATATCAAGAGCCCTCCCCGTAACCGTCTTGGACTAGCCTTTAATCAAGGCAGGACGTGCTTAACGGGCACGGTTGGGTTACCCACGTCTGTATTAATGAGAATCCCGTTAAAGGGGGCACACGATCTTTGCTTCGACAAGACGTGCCAAGGAAACCGCCTCGTTGAACGTGCTGCGGTGGAACAACAAAAAATAATCCATACAGAAGGCTTGGTCGCAGTGTTATGACGCACTGCGGAATACGTCAGCAGATTTGATTTGTGTTTGTATTATTCTCTATATGGCAATACGTGGAAACTTGTTTTGCAGAGCCGGACACTATTTTTTGGTGTTTATTATCTTCTTGAAGAATTTGGAGGAGGAACCCGCCTTGCAATGCTGAAGACAATTTGCGCGCCGGACTCGTCGTCATGGAAGCCTGGTTCAAGGGCTACTGAGGGAGTCCTGGATTAGGGGGTGTTCGGATAGCCGAACTATATCTTCAGCCGGACTCCAGGACTATGAAGATACAAGATTGAAGACTTCGTCCCGTGTCCGGAAGGTTCTTTCCTTGGCATGGAAGGCAAGCTAGGCGTGCGGATATTCAAGATCTCCTACCAATGTAACCGACTCTGTGTAACCCTAACCCTATCCGGTGCCTATATAAACCGGAGGGTTGCAGTCCGTAGGACGAACACATCATAACCATCATCATACCTATAGGCTAGCTTCTAGGGTTTAGCCTCCTTGATCTCGTGGTAGATCTACTCTTGTACTACCCATATCATCAATATTAATCTAGCAGGAGTAGGGTTTTACCTCCATCGCGAGGGCCCGAACCTGGGTAAAATAAAGTGTCCCTTGTCTCCTGTTACCATCTGACCTTGACGCACAGATCGGGACCCCCTACCCGAGATCCGCCGGTTTTGACACCGACAACAAGTGACAGTAAATTTCAGCACACTATATAAATTTTTCCTTACCAAATTCCACCTACCAAAGGCGCTTCACTCCCCGGCAACGGTGCTAGAAAAGAGTCTTGATGACCCACAAGTATAGGGCATCTATTGTAGTCCTTTCGATAAGTAAGAGTGTCGAACCCAACGAGGAGCAGAAGGAAATGATAAGCGGTTTTCAGCAAGGTATTCTCTGCAAGCACTGAAATTATAGATAACAGATAGTTTTGTGATAGGATAATTGGTAACAAGCAACAAGTAACAAAATTAAATAAAGTGCAGCAAGGTGGCCCAATCCTTTTTGTAGCAAAGGACAAGCCTGGAAAAACTCTTATATAAAGGAAAGCGCTCCCGAGGACACATGAGAATTATCCTCAAGCTAGTTTTCATCACGTTCATATGACTCGCGTTTGGTACTTTGATAATTTGATATGTGGGTGGACCGGTGCTTGGGTGCTGCCCTTACTTGGACAAGCATCACACTTATGATTAACCCCTATTGCAAGCATCCGCAACTACAAAAGAAGTATTAAGGTAAACCTAACCATATCATGAAACATATGGATCCAAATCAGCCCCTTACGAAGCAACGCATAAACTAGGGTTTAAGCTTCTGTCACTCTAGAAACCCATCATCTACTTATTACTTCCCAATGCTTTCCTCCAGACCCAAATTATGGTGAAGTGTTATGTAGTCGACGTTCACATAACACCACTAGAGGATAGACAACATACATCTCATCAAATATCGAACGAATACCAAATTCACATGACTACTAATAGCAAGACTTCTCCCATGTCCTCAGGAACAAACGTAAATACTCACAAAGCATATTCGTGTTCATAATCAGAGGAGTATTAATATGCATATAGGATCTGAACATATGACCTTCCACCAAATAAACCAACTAGCATCAACTATACAAGGAGTAATCAGCACTACTAGCAACCTACAGGTACCAATCCCAGACTTAGAGATAAGAATTGGATACAAGAGATGAACTAAGGTTTGAGAGGAGATGGTGCTGGTGAAGATGTTGATGGAGATTGCCCTCTCCCGATGAGAGGAGCATTGGTGATGACAATGGCGATGATTTCCCCCTCCCGGAGTGAAGTGTCCCCGGCAGAACAGCTCTGCCGGAGCCCTGGATTGGTTCTGCCAAGGTTCCACCTCGTGGCGGCGGAGTCTCGTCCCGAAAGCTTGCTTATGATTTTTCTTTAGACGAAAGACTTCATATAGCAGAAGATGGCCACTAGAGGGCCAACAGGAGGCCCACGAGGTAGGGGGGCGCGCCCCCACCCTCATGGATAGGTGGAGGCCCCCCTAACGTATTTCTTCCACTCAGTATTTTTTATTATTTCCAAAAATAACTTTCGTGGAGTTTCAGGACTTTTGGAGTTGTGCAGAATAGTTCTCTAATATTTGCTCCTTTTCCAGCCTAGAATACCAGTTGCTGGCATTCTCCCTCCTTATGTAAACCTTGTAAAATAAGAGAGAATAGGCATAAGTATTGTTACATAATGTGTAATAACAACCCATAATGCAATAAATATTGATATAAAACCATGATGCAAAATGGACGTATCACCCTCCACCCTCGTGGAAGCCTCGTGTCCTTCCCAAACTACTTATTATTTTCCTATTTTCTTAAATATTCCAAAACGGAGAAAAATTGCCATTAGATCTGTTTTGGAGTAGGTTTACTTACCGTACCACATACCTATTCCTTTGTGGAGTCTGAAACATTCTGGAAAGTGTCCCTTAGGTATTCCTCCAGGGTTACAGTTTCAATAACATTAGTTTCAACATTTATAGGATTACCTGAGATATAATGTTTGATTCTTTGACCGTTCACCACCTTCGGGTTTGTGCCTTCGAAGTTGTTGATTTTTATGGCACCGGAATGATAGACCTCCTCGATAACGTAAGGACCTTCCCTTTAGAGAGAAGTTTTGCTGCAAAAAATCTTAAACGAGAGTTGAGGAGCAACACATAATCACCTACATTAAACTCACACTTTTGTATCCTTTTGTCATGCCATCTTTTAACTTTTTCTTTAAACAGTTTGGCATTCTCATAGGCTTGGGTTCTCCATTCATCAAGTGAGCTAATGTCAAATAGCCTCTTCTCACTGGCAAGTTTGAAATCATAATTGAGCTCTTTAATGGCCCAATATGCCTTATGTTCTAGTTCGAGAGATAAGTGACATGCTTTTCCATAAACCATTTTATACGGAGACATACCCATAGGATTTTTATATGCAGTTCTATAGGCCCATAATGCATCATCAAGTTTCTTGGACCAATTCTTTCTAGATCTATTAACAATCTTTTGCAAAATTAATTGGAGCTCTCTGTTACTCAATTCTACTTGACCACTAGACTGCGGGTGATATGGAGATGCAATTCTATGATTAACATCATACTTAGCAAGCATTTTACAAAAGCACCATGAATAAAATGTGAACCACCATCAGTCATTAAATATCTAGGGACTCCAAACCTCGGAAAAATAACTTCTTTAAGCATCTTAATAGAGGTGTTATGATCAGCACTACTACTTGGAATAGCTTCTACCCACTTAGTAACGTAATCAACAGCAACTAAAATATGTTATACCCATTAGAGGAAGGAAACGGTCCCATGTAATCAAAGCTCCAAACATCAAATGGTTCAATAACAAGTGAATAATTCATAGGCATTTCTTCACGTCTACTAATATTACCAATTCTTTGACATTCATCACAAGATAAGACAAACTTACGGGCATCTTTGAAGAGAGTAGGCCAATAAAAACCGGATTGTAATACCTTATGCGCAGTTCTATCTCCAGCATGGTGTCCTCCATAAGCTTCGGAGTGACACTTGCGTAGGATCTATTCCTGTTCATGCTCAGGTATACAACATCTACTAACACCATCTACTCCTTCTTCATAAAAGTGTGGGTCATCCCAGAAGTAATGTCTTAAATCATAGAAAAACTTTTTCTTTTGTTGGTATGTAAAACTAGGTGGTATAAATTTAGCAACAATGTAATTAGCATAATCAGCATACCATGGAGCAGGGCGGGAAGCATTTATGACAACTAATTGTTCATCAGGAAAGCTATCATCAATAGGTAGTGGGTCATCAAGAACATTCTCTAACCTAGACAAGTTGTCTGCAGCGGGGTTCTCAACTCCCTTTCTATCAATAATATGCGAATCAAATTCTTGTAGCAAGAGAACCCATCTAATAAGTCTAGGTTTAGCATCTTTCTTTTCCAT
The DNA here is from genome assembly GCA_032464435.1 of Aegilops umbellulata. Taxonomy (NCBI): domain Eukaryota; kingdom Viridiplantae; phylum Streptophyta; class Magnoliopsida; order Poales; family Poaceae; genus Aegilops; species Aegilops umbellulata. Next base: position 37,591,849 of record CP136057.1, on the reverse strand, counting down.
AAGGTATTTATTAGCAGCATGATTAGTGTGACCAGTTACTTTGGAATCAACAATATAAGGTCTGAACTTATCACAAGCAAAAACAACTGCTAAAAATTCTTTTTCACTAGTAGCATCATTTCTCTAGGCATTGTCTAGAGTTTTACTAGCATATTGAATAACATTTAATTTCTTATCAACTCTTTGCCCTAGAACAACACCTACAACATAATCACTAGCATCACACATAATTTCAAAGGGTAAATTCCAATCAGTTGGCTGAACAATAGGTGCATAAATCAATGCTTTCTTAACTATTTCAAATGCTTCAACACACTCATCATCAAAGACAAAAGGAATATCTTTTTGTAAGAGATTAGTCAGAGGCCTAGAAATTTTTGAGAAGTCCTTAATGAACCTTCTATAAAAACCGGCATGACCAAGGAAACTTCTTATACCTTTAATGTCGTTGGGACACGTCATCTTTTCAATAGCATCAACTTTAGCTTTGTCAACTTCAATACCTCTTTCAGAAATTTATGTCCCAAGACAATACCTTCATTAACCATAAAGTGGCACTTCTCCCCATTCAAGACAAGATTAGTTTCTTCACATCTCTGCAAAACTTGATCAAGGTTGGTCAAGCAATCATCAAAAGAAGTTCCATATAAGGAGAAATCATCCAGGAAAACCTCAACAATCTTTTCACAAAAATCAGAGAATATAGCCATCATGCATCTTTGAAAGGTAGCGGGTGCATTACATAAACCAAAAGGCATACGTCTATAAGCAAAGGTACCGAAAGGGCAAGTAAAAGTAGTCTTTTCTTGATCCTCTTTTGACACAGGTATTTGAGAGAAACGGAATAACCATCTAGAAAGCAAAAATGTGTATGTTTGGATAATCTTTATAGCATTTGATCAATAAAAGGTAAAGGGTAATGATCCTTTTTAGTAGCTTTATTTAATTTGCGGAAATCAATTACCATTCTATAACCTATAATAATTCTTTGTGTGATCAATTCATCTTTATCATTAGGAACAACAGTAATACATCCCTTCTTAGGGACACAATGGACAGGACTTACCCACTGACTATCAGCAACGGGATAAATTATACCTGCCTCCAGAAGCTTTAGTATTTCTTTCCTTACCACTTCTTTCATCTTAGGATTTAACCTCCGTTGGTGGTCAACAACTGGTTTAGCGTCTTTCTCCAATTTTATTTTGTGCTGGCATAGAGTGGCACTAATGCCCTTAAGATCATTAAGAGTATATCTAGTAGCAGCACGGTGCTTCTTCAGAGTTTTCAATAATTTCTTTTCTTCATGCTCTGAAAGGTTAGCACTAATAATAACATGATATATCTTCTTTTCATCAAGATAAGCATATTTAAGAGTATCGGGCAGTGGTTTAAGCTCAAACACGGGATCACCCTTGGGTGGAGGGGGATCCCCTAGTATTTCAACAGGCAAGTTGTGTTTCAAAATAGGTCCCTGTTTAAAGAATACTTCATCTATGTCCCTTCTATCATTCATAAACATACCATTTTCATGGTCTAGCAAATATTGTTCTAAAGGGTCATTAGGAGGCACGGCAATAGAAGCAATACCAATAATTTCATATTTACTAGGCAATTCCTCGTCACGGGGTTGTCTACGAAATTTAGCAAAGTTAAACTCATGAGACATATCCCCCAAACCAATAGTAACAAAATCCTTTTCGCAATCTATCCTAGCATTAACGGTATTCAAGAAGGGTCTACCAAATATAATGGGACAAAAGTTATCTTGTGGGGAACCAAGAACAAGAAAATCAGCAGGATATTTAACTTTCCCACACAAGACTTCAACATCTCTAACAATCCCAACTGGTGAAATAGTGTCTCTATTGGCAAGTGCTACCTCTTGAGCATTGCGTTGGATTTCCTTGAAGAGGAAAGGGTGATGCAGCAGAGTAGAGTAAGTATTTCCCACAGTTTTTGAGAACCAAGGTATCAATCCAGTAGGAGGCTACGCGCGAGTCCCTCGTACCTACACAAAACAAATAGCTCAACGCAACCAACGCGATTAGGGGTTGTCAATCCCTTCACGGTCACTTACGGGAGTGAGATCTGATAGAGATGATAGATAATATTTTTGGTATTTTTGGTATAGAGATGCAAAGTAAAATAAAAAGGTAAAGTAAAAAAGCAAAGCAATAATAAAGTGATGGAGATTGATATGATGAGAATAGACCCGGGGGCCATAGATTTCACTAGTGGCTTCTCTCAAGAGCAGAAGTATTCTACGATTTGTGAACAAATTACTGTTGAGCAATTGACAGAATTGAGCATAGTTATGAGAATATCTAGGTATGATCATGTATATAGGCATCACGTACGATACAAGTAGACCGACTCCTGCCTGCATCTACTACTATTACTCCACTCATCGACCGCTATCCAACATGCATCTAGAGTATTAAGTTCAAGAAAACAGAGTAACGCCTTAAGCAAGATGACATGATGTAGAGGAATAAACTCATGCAATATGATAAATACCCCATCTTGTTATCCTCGATGGCAACAATACAATACGTGCCTTGCTGCCCCTACTGTCATTAGGAAAGGACACCGCAAGATTGAACCCAAAGCTAAGCACTTCTCCCATTGCAAGAAAAACCAATCTAGTAGGCCAAACCAAACTGATAATTCAAAGAGACTTGCAAAGATAACCAATCATACATAAAAGAATTCAGAGAAGATTCAAATATTGTTCATAGATAAACTTGATCATAAACCCACAATTCATCGGTCTCAACAAACACACCGCAAAAACAAGATTACATCGAATAGATCTCCACGAGAGAGGGGGAGAACATTGTATTGAGATCCAAAAAGAGAGAAGAAGCCATCTAGCTACTAACTATGGACCCGAAGGTCTGAGGTAAACTACTCACACTTCATCGGAGGGGCTATGGTGATGATGTAGAAGCTCTCCGTGGTGGATTCCAATGATTACAACTCGATACTAGAACAAAGTATGACTCTATATGAATGCATCCGGTGGTGTACCGGGATATGCATTGAACCAAGAGTGACATGTATGAACGAATTATGAATGGTGGCTTTGCCACAAATACTATGTCAACTACATGATCATGCTAAGCAATATGACAATGATGAATGTTTCATGATGATCGGTATGGTGGAAAGTTGCATGGCAATATATCTCGGAATGGTGATGGAAATGCCATAATAGGTAGGTATGGTGGCTGTTTTGAGGAAGATATAAGGAGGTTTATGTGTGAAAGAGCATATCATATCACGGGGTTTGGATGCACCGGCAAAGTTTGCACCAACTCTCAATGTGAGAAAGGGCAATGCACGGTACCGAAGAGGCTAGCAATGACGGAAGGGTGAGAGTGCGTATAATCCATGGACTCAACATTAGTCATAAAGAACTCATATAGTTATTGAAAAAATCTACAAGCCATCAAAAACCAAAGCACTACGCACATGCTCCTAGGGGGATAGATTGGTAGGAAAAGACCATCGTTCGTCCCCGACCGCCACTCATAAGGAGGACAATCAAATAACACCTCATGCTTCAAATTTGTTACATAACGTTTACCATACGTGCATGTTACGGGACTTGCAAACTTCAACACAAGCATTTCTCAAATCCACAACTACTCAACTAGCACGACTTTGATATTATTACCTCCATATCTCAAAACAATTATCAAGCATCAAACTTTTCTTAGTATTCAACATACTCAAAAGAAAGTTTTACAAATCTTGAATACCAAGCATATTATTATTATTAAGGAAATTACCATGCTATTTAAGACTCTCAAAATAATCTAAGTTAAGCGTGAGATACCAAAACAAATCCACCACCGTGCTCTAAAATATATAAGTGAAGCACTAGAGCAAAACTATAAAGCTCAAAAGATATAAGTGAAGCACTTAGAGTATTCTATCAAATTCCAATTCATGTATGGCTATCTCAAAAGGTGTGTACAGCAAGGATGATTGTGGTAAACTAAAAAGCAAACACTCAAATCATACAAGACGCTCCAAGAAAAACACATATCATGTGGTGAATAAAAATATAGCTCCAGGTAAAGTAACCGATGGAAGTAGACGAAAGAGGGGATGCCTTCCGGGGCATCCCCAAGCTTTGACTTTTTGGTGTCCTTGGGTTATCTTGGGGGTGCCATGGGAATCCCCAAGCTTAGGCTCTTGCCACTCCTTGTTCCATAATCCATCAAAAGATTTCACCCAAAACTTGAAAACTTCACAACACAAAACTCAATAGAAATCTCGTGAGCTCCGTTAGTGAAAGAAAACAAAAGACCACTTCAAGGTACTGTAATAAACTCATTATTTATTTATATTGGTGTTAAACCTACGGTATTCCAACTTCTCTATGGTTTATAAACTATTTTACTAGCCATAGATTCATCAAAGTAAGCAAACAACACACGAAAAACAGAATCTATCAAAAACAGAACAGTCTGTAGTAATCTATAACTAACGCAAACTTATGGAACTCCAAAAAATCAGCAAAAATATGAAGACCTGGGCAATTTGTTTATTGATCATCAGCAATTGGAATCACTATTTTATCATGTTCTGGTGATTTTTAATAATTGTTTTCGTGAACAGAAAGTTTCTGGAATTTACAGCAAGATCAAATAACTATCATCCAAGAAGATCGTATAGGTTTAACTTGGCACAAACACTAATTAAAAGACAAACCACATCTAAACAAAATTTAGATGCATTATTTATTCCTAAACAGAAGCAAAAAGCAAAAAAACTAAAAATAAAATTGGGTTGCCTCCCAACAAGCGCTATCGTTTAACGCCCCTAGCTAGGCATAAAAGCAAGGATAGATCTAGGTATTGCCATCTTTGGTAGGCAATCCATAAGTGGCTCTTATAATAGATTCATATGGTAGTTTTATTTTCTTTCTAGGGAAGTGTTCCATGCCTTTCTTTAATGGAAATTGGAATCTAATATTCCCTTCCTTCATATCAATAATTGCACCAATCGTTCTAAGGAAAGGTCTGCCAAGAATAATAGGGCAAGAAGGATTGCAATCTATATCAAGAACGATAAAATCTACGGGCACATAATTCCTATTTGTGACAATAAGAACATCATTAATTCTTCCCATAGGTTTCTTAATAGTGGAATCCGCAAGGTGCAAGTTTAGAGAGAAATCATCAAAATCGCGGAAATCTAGCAAATCACACAAAGTTTTCGGAATAGTGGAGACACTAGCACCCAAATCACATAAAGCATAAAATTCATGATCCTTAATCTTAATTTTAATAGTTGGTTCCCACTCATCATAAATTTTTCTAGGGATAGAAACTTCGAACTCAAGTTTTTCTTCATAAGATTGCGTCAAGGCATCAACGATAAGTTTAGTAAACGCTTTATTTTGACTATAAGCATGAGGAGAATTTAGCACGGATTGTAACAAGGAAATTCAATCAATTAAAGAAAAACTTTCATAATTAAATTCCTTGAAATCCAAAATAGTGGGCTTAGCAATATCTAGGGTTTTATTCTTTTCAATCCCACTTTTATCAATTTCATCATCAAGATCTAAAAACTCCGAATTCATGGAACGCCGTCTAGGTAAGGGTGGATCATATTCAGTTTCATCAAGATTAATATTGCAAAACAAAGATTTAATATGGGACACATCAATAACTGTTAGATCTTCATCTTGATTTTCACTGGAATTGGAAGAACACGCTTTAATAAAGGCATCTTTCGTAGCACGCATCCTAGCAGTTCTTTCCTTGCACTCATCAATGGAAATTCTCATGGCTTTGAGAGACTCATTGGTATCATGCTTAGGAGGAATAGATCTAAGCTTTAAAGAATCAACATCAAGAGAAATTCTATCAACGTTCCTTGCCAATTCATCAACTTTAAGCAATTTCTCGTCAAGCAAAGCATTGAATTTTTTTTGCGAATTCATAAACTCTTTAACACTAGTCTCAAATTCAGAGGGAATCTTATTTAAATTTCCATAAGAGTTGTTGTAGGAATTTCCATAATTATTAGAAGGATTACTAGGATATGGCCTAGGATTAAAATTCCCTCAATACGCGTTGTTACCAAAATTATTCCTACCAACAAAATTCACATCCATAGATTCATTATTATTCTCAATCAAAGTAGACAAAGGCATATCATTAGGATCAGAAGAAACACTCTGAGTAGCAAATAATTTCATAAGTTCATCCATCTTTCCACTCAAAACATTGATTTCTTCTATCGCATGCACTTTTTTATTAGTAGATCTTTTAGTGTGCCATTGAGAATAATTAACCATAATATTATCTAGGAGTTTAGTAGCATCTCCTAAAGTCATTTTCATAAAAGTGCCTCCCACGGCCGAATCTAAAAGATTTCTAGAAGCAAAATTCAATCCGACATAAAAATTGTATAATCATCCATAAATGCAAACCATGCGTAGGAGAATTACGTATCATTAATTTCATTCTCTCCCAAGGTTGTGCAACATGTTCATGATCAAGTTGCTTAAAATTCATAATATCGTTTCTAAGAGAGATGATCTTAGCGGGAGGAAAATACTTAGAGATAAAAGCATCTTCGCACTTGTTCCAAGAATCAATACTATTTTTAGGCAAAGATGAAAACCAAGCTTTAGCACGATCTCTAAGCGAAAAAGGAAATAGCTTCAGTTTAACAATATCATTATCGACATCTTTCTTCTTTTGCATATCACATAAATCAACGAAGCTATTTAGATGAGTAGAGACATCTTCACTAGGAAGGCCGGCGAATTGATCTTTCATAACAAGATTCAACAAAGCAGTATTGGTTTCACAAGCTTCAGTATTGGTAAGAGGAGCAATCGGAGTGCTAAGGAAATCATTATTGTTGGTATTGGTAAAGTCACACAATTTGGTATTATCTTGAGCCATCGTGACAAGCAAGCAATCCAACACACGAGCAAACAAAAGCAAGCGAGAAAAAAGGCAAACGGAAAAGAGAGGGCGAATAAAACGGCAAGGGTGAAGTGGGGGAGAGGAAAACGAGAGGCAAATGGCAAATAATGTAGTGCGGGAGATAAGGGATTTGTGATGGGTACTTGGTATGTTGACTTTTGCGCAGACTCCCCGGCAACGGCGCCAGAAATCTTCCTGCTACCTCTTGAGCACTGCGTTGGATTTCCTTGAAGAGGAAAGGGTGATGCAGCATAGTTATGAGAATATCTAGGTATGATCATGTATATAGGCATCACGTCCGACACAAGTAGACCGACTCCTGCCTGCATCTACTAATATTACTCCACTCATCGACCGCTATCCAGCATGCATCTAGAGTATTAAGTTCAAGAAAACGGAGTAACGCCTTAAGCAAGATGACATGATGTAGAATAATAAATTCATGCAATATGATAAATATCCCATCTTGTTATCCTCGATGGCAACAATACAATACGTGCCTTGTTGCCCCTACTGTCACTGGGAAAGGACACCGCAAGATTGAACCCAAAGCTAAGCACTTCTCCCATAGCAAGAAAAACCAATCTAGTAGGCCAAACCAAACTGATAATTCGAAGAGACTTGCAAAGATAACCAATCATACATAAAAGAATTCAGAGAAGATTCAAATATTGTTCATAGATAAACTTGATCATAAACCCACAATTCATCGGTCTCAACAAACACATCGCAAAAAGAAGATTACATCGAATAGATCTCCACGAGAGAGGGGGAGAACATTGTATTAAGATCCAAAAAGAGAGAAGAAGCCATCTAGCTACTAACTATGGACCCGAAGGTCTGAGGTAAACTACTCACACTTCATCGGAGGGGCTATGGTGATGATGTAGAAGCTCTCCGTGGTGGATTCCACTTTCGGTGGAGCTCCGGAACAGGCCCCAAGATGGGATCTCGTGGGTACAGAAGGTTGCGGTGGTGGAATTAGGTTTTTGGCTCCGTATCTAATCGTTTGGGGGTACGTAGGTATATATAGGAGGAAGGAGTACGTTGTTGGAGCAAAGGGGGGCCACGAGGCAGGGGTGCGTCCTAGGGGGGCGCCCTCCACCCTCGTGACCGCCTCCCTCCTTTCTTGACGAAGGGTCCAAGTCTCCTAGATCATATTTGTTGAGAAAATCATGTTACCGAAGGTTTCGTTCCGTTTGGACTCCGTTTGATATTCCGTTTCTTCGAAACACTGAAATAGGCAAAAAAAAGCAATTCCGGGCTGGGCCTCGGGTTAATAGGTTAGTCACAAAAGTAATATAAAAGTGGAAAATAAAGACCAATATGGTCCAAAACAATAGATAATATAGCATGGAGCAATCAAAAATTATAGATACGTTGGAGACGTATCAGCAAGCTTAATTGTAACATCAATTTCTTCTATCTCAGCAGGTGCAATATCATGCATAATTTCTTTGTATAAGGAATGTGGTATTCCACTTGCACTAGCACCCATATCACATAAGCCATCATAACAATGATCTCATATTTTAACAGAAATAACAGGCATGCCTACAACAGGTCTATGTTTATTTTTAGTATCAGGTCTGGCAATTCTAGCAGTTTCCTCACAGAAGTAAATAACATGCCCATCAATATTATCAGCCAAGAGATCTTTAACCATAGCAATACTAGGTTCAACTTTAACTTGCTCAGGGGGTTTGGGTGTCTTAATATTACCTTTATTGACCATAGTTGAAGCTTTAGCATGATCCTTTATTCTAACAGCGAAAGGTGGTTTCTCAATATAAGCAGTAGGAATGACAGGTGTTGGGGAACGTAGTAATTTCAAAAAATTTCCTACGCACACGCAAGATCATGGTGATGCATAGCAACGAGAGGGAAGAGTGTTGTCTACGTACCCTCGTAGACCGAAGCGGAAGCGTTGGCGCAACGTAGAGGAAGTAGTCGTACGTCTTCCCGGTCCAACCGATCCAAGCACCGTTACTCCGGCACCTCCGAGTTCTTGACACACGTACAGCTCGATGACGCACCCCGGGCTCCGATCCAGCAAAGCTTCGGGGAGGAGTTCCGTCAGCACGACGGCGTGGTGACGATCTTGATGTTCAACCGTCGCAGGGCTTCGCCTAAGCACCGCTACAATATGACCGAGGTGTAATATCGTGGAGGGGGGCACCGCACACGGCTAAGGAACGATCACGAAGATCAACTTGTGTGTCCTGGGGTGCCCCCCTGCCCCCGTATATAAAGGAGCAAGGGGGAGGGGGCGGCCGGCCTAGAAGGGGCGCGCTAAGGGGAGTCCTACTCCCACCGGGAGTAGGATTTCACCTTTCCTAGTCCAACTAGGAGAAGGGGGGAAAGGAAGGGAGTGGAGAAGGAAGGGAGAGGGGGCCGCGCCCCCAAACCCCTTGTCCAATTCGGACTGGGCTTGGGAGGGGCGCGCGCCACCTCCTGGCTCCTTCCCACTAAGGCCCAATAAGGCCCAATACTCTTCCCCGTATTCCCGTAACTCCTCGGTACCTCCGAAAATACCCGAATCACTCGGAACCTTTCCGATGTCTGAATATAGTCGTCCAATATATCGATCTTTACGTCTCGACCATTTCGAGACTCCTCGTCATGTCCCCGATCTCATCCGGGACTCTGAACTCCTTCGGTACATCAAAACTCATAAACTCATAATATAACTGTCATCGAAACCTTAAGCGTGCGGACCCTACGGTTCGAGAATAATGTAGACATGACCGAGACACGTCTCCGGTCAATAACCAATAGCGGGACCTGGATGCCCATATTGGCTCTTACATATTCTACGAAGATCTTTATCGGTCAGACCGCATAACAACATACGTTGTTCCCTTTGTCATCGGTATGTTACTTGCCCGAGATTCGATCGTCGGTATCCAATACCTAGTTCAATCTCGTTACCGGCAAGTCTCTTTACTCGTTCCGTAATACATCATCTCGCAACTAACTCATTAGTTGCAATGCTTGCAAGGCTTAAGTGATGTGCATTACCGAGAGGGCCCAGAGATACCTCTCCGACAATCGGAGTGACAAATCCTAATCTCGAAATATGCCAACCCAACAAGTACCTTCGGAGACACCTGTAGAGCACCTTTATAATCACCCAGTTACGTTGTGACGTTTGGTAGCACACAAAGTGTTCCTCCGGTAAACGGGAGTTGCATAATCTCATAGTCATAGGAACATGTATAAGTCATGAAGAAAGCTATAGCAACAAACTAAACGATCAAGTGCTAAGCTAACGGAATGCGTCAAGTCAATCAGATCATTCACCTAATGATGTGATCTCATTAATCAAATAACAACTCTTTGTCTATGGTTAGGAAACATAACCATCTTTGATTAATGAGCTAGTCAAGTAGAGGCATACTAGTGACACTCTGTTTGTTTATGTATTCACACATGTATTATGTTTCCAGTTAATACAATTCTAGCATGAATAATAAACATTTATCATGAAATAAGGAAATAAATAATAACTTTATTATTGCCTCTAGGGCATATTTCCTTCAGTCTCCCACTTGCACTAGAGTCAATAATCTAGTTCACATCGCCATGTGATTTAACAGCAATAGTTCACATCACCATGTGATTAACACCCATAGTTCACATCGATATGTGATCAACACCCAAAGGGTTTACCAGAGTCAGTAATCTAGGTCACATCGCTATGTGATTAATACCCAAAGAGTACTAAGGTGTGATCATGTTTTGCTTGTGAGATAATTTTAGTCAACGGGTCTGTCACATTCAGATCCGTAAGTATTTTGCAAATTTCTATGTCAACAATGCTCTGCACGGAGCTACTCTAGCTAATTGCTCCCACTTTCAATATGTATCTAGATCGAGACTTAGAGTCATCCAGATCGGTGTCAAAACTTGCATCGACGTAACCCTTTACGACGAACCTTTTGTCACCTCCATTATCGAGAAACATATCCTTATTCCACTAAGGATAATTTTGACCGCTGTCCAGTGATCTACTCCTAGATCAATATTGTACTCCCTTGCCAAAATCAGTGTAGGGTATACAATAGATCTGGTACACAGCATGGCATACTTTATAGAACCTATGGCCAAGGCATAGGGAATGACTTTCATTCTCTTTCTAACTTCTGCCGAGGTCGGGTTTTGAGTCTTACTCAATTTCACACCTTGTAACAAAGGCAAGAACTCTTTCTTTGACTGTTCCATTTTGAACTACTTCAAAATCTTGTCAAGGTATGTACTCATTGAAAAAACTTATCAAGCGTCTTGATCTTATCTCTATAGATCTTGATACTCAATATGTAAGCAGCTTCACCGAGGTCTTTCTTCGAAAAACTCCTTTCAAATACTCCTTTATGCTTTGCAGAATAATTCTACATTATTTCCGATCAACAATATGTCATACACATATACTTATCAGAAATGTTGTAGTGCTCCCACTCACTTTCTTGTAAATACAGGCTTCACCGCAAGTCTGTATAAAACAATATGCTTTGATCAACTCATCAAAGCGTATATTCCAACTCCGAGATGCTTGCACTAGTTCACAGATGGATCGCTGGAGCTTGCACATTTTGTTAGCACCTTTAGGATTGACAAAACCTGCTGGTTGCATCATATACAACTCTTCTTTAATAAATCCATTAAGGAATGCAGCTTTGTTTATCCATTTGCCGGATTTCATAAAATGCGGCAATTGCTAACATGATTCGGACAGACTTAAGCATAGATACGAGTGAGAAACTCTCATCATAGTCAACACCTTGAACTTGTCGAAAACCTTTTGCGACAATTCCAGCTTTGTAGATAGTAACACTACTATCAGCGTCCATCTTCCTCTTGAAGATCCATTTATTTTCTATGGCTTGCCGATCGTCGGGCAAATCCATCAAAGTCCATACTTTGTTCTCATACATGGATCATATCTCAGATTTCATGGCCTCAAACCATTTCGCGGAATCTAGGCTCATCATCGCTTCCTTATAGTTCGTAAGTTCGTCATGGTCTAGTAACATGACTTCCAGAATAGGATTACCTTACCACTCTGGTGCGGATCTCACTCTGGTTTACCTACGAGATTCGGTAGTAACTTGATCTGAAGTTACATGATCATCATCATTAGCTTCCTCACTAATTGGTGTAGTAGTCACAGGAACAGATTTCTGTGATGAACTACTTTCCAATAAGGGAGAAGGTACAATTACCTTATCAAGTTCTACTTTCCTCCCACTCACTTCTTTCGAGAGAAACTCCTTCTCTAGAAAGGATCCATTCTTAGCAACAAATGTCTTGCCTTTGGATCTGTGATAGAAGGTGTACCCAACAGTTTCCTTTGGGTATCCTATGAAGACATATTTCTCCGATTTGGGTTTGAGCTTATCAGGATGAAACTTTTTCATATAAGCATCACAACCCCAAACTTTAAGAAACGACAACTTTGGTTTCTTGCTAAACCACAGTTCATATAGTGTCGTCTCAACGGATTTAGATGGTGCCCCATTTAACGTGAATGCAGCTGTCTCTAATGCATAACCCCAAAACAATAGTGGTAAATCGGTAAGAAACATCATAGATTGCACTATATCCAATAAAGTACGGTTATGACGTTCGGACACACCATTATGCTGTGGTGTTCCAGGTGGCATGAGTTTGTGAAACTATTCCACATTGTTTTAATTGAAGGCCAAACTCGTAACTCAAATATTTTACCTCTGCGATCATATTGTAGAAACTTTTATTTTTGTTACGATGATTCTCCACTTCACTCTGAAATTCTTTGAACTTTTCAAATGTTTCAGACTAGTGTTTCATTAAGTAGATATACCCATATCTGCTCAAATCATCTGTGAAGGTCAGAAAATAATGATACTTGTCGCGAGCCTTAATATTCATCGGACCACATACATCAGTATGTATGATTTCCAACAAATCTGTTGCTCGCTCCATTGTTCTGGAGAACGGAGTCTTAGTCATCTTGCCCATTAGGCATGGTTCGCAAGCATCAAGTGATTCATAATCAAGTGATTCCAAAATTCCATCAGCATGGAGTTTCTTCATGCGCTTTACACCAATATGACTTAAAACGGCAGTGCCACAGATAAGTTGCACTATCATTATTAACTTTGCATCTTTTTGGCTTCAATATTATGAATATGTGTATCACTATGATCGAGATCCAACAAACCACTTTCGTTGGGTGTATGACCATAGAAGGTTTTATTCATGTAAACAGAACAACAATTGTTCTCTAACTTAAATGAATAACCGTATTGCAATAAACATGATCAAATCATATTTATGCTCAACGCAAACACCAAATAACACTTATTTAGGTTCGACACTAATCCCGAAAGTATAGTGAGTGTGTGATGATGATCATATCAATCTTGGAACCACTTCCAACACACATCGTCACTTCACTCGTAACTAATCTTTGTTCATTCTGCAACTCCCGTTTCGAGTTACTACTCTTAGCAACTGAACCAGTATCAAAAACCGAGGGGTTGTTATGAACACTAGTAAAATACACATCAATAATCTGTATATCAAATATACCTTTGTTCACTTTGCCATCATTCTTATCCGCCAAATACTTGGGGCAGTTCCGCTTCCAGTGACCAGTCCCTTTGCAGTAAACGCACTCAGTCTCAGGCTTAGGTCCAGACTTGGGCTTCTTCACTTGAGCAGCAACTTGCTTGCCATTCTTCTTGAAGTTCCCCTTCTTCCCTTTGCCCTTTTCTTGAAACTAGTGGTCTTGTTAACCATCAACACTTGATGTTTTTCTTGATTTCTACCTTCGTCGATTTCAGCATCATGAAGAGCTTGGGAATTGTTTCCGTTATCCCTTGCATATTATAGTTCATCACGAAGTTCTACTAACTTGATGATGGTGACTAGAGAATTCTGTCGATCACTATCTTATCTGGAAGATTAACTCCCACTTGATTCAAGTGATTGTAGTACCCAGACAATCTGAGTACATGCTCACTAGTTGAGCGATTCTCCTCCATCTTTTAGCTATAGAACTTGTTGGAGACTTCATATCTCTCAACTCGGGTATTTGCTTGAAATATTAACTTCAACTCCTGGAACATCTCATATGCTCCATGACGTTCAAAACGTATTTGAAGTCCCGATTCTAAGCCGTTAAGCATGGTGCACTAAACTATCATGTAGTCATCATATTGAGCTACCCAAACGTTCATAACGTCTGCATCTGCTCCTGCAATAGGTCTGTCACCTAGCGGTGCATCAATGACATAATTCTTCTGTGCAGCAATGAGGATAAACATCAGATCACGGATCCAATCCGCATCATTGCTACTAACATCTTTCAACACAATTTTCTCTAGGAACATATCAAAATAAACACAGGGAAGCAACAACGCGAGCTATTGATCTACAACATGATTTGCAAAATACTACCAGGACTAAGTTCATGATAAATTAAAGTTCAATTAATCATATTACTTAAGAACTCCCACTTAGAAAGACATCCCTCTAATCCTCTAAGTGATCACGTGATCCAAATCAACTAAACCATGTCCAATCATCACGTGAGATGGAGTAGTTTCATTGGTGAACATCACTATGTTGATCATATCTACTATATGATTCACGCTCGACCTTTCGATCTCTGTGTTCCGAGGCCATATCTGTTATATGCTAGGCTCGTCAAGTTAAACCTGAGTATTCCGCGTGTGCAACTGTTTTGCACCCGTTGTATTTGAACGTAGAGCCTATCACACCCGATCATCACGTGGTGTCTCAGCACGAAGAACTTTCGCAACGGTGCATACTCAGGGAGAACACTATTACTATGATAATTTAGTGAGAGATCATCTTATAATGCTACCGTCAATCAAAGCAAGATAAGATGCATAAAAAGATAAACATCACATGCAATCAATATAAGTGATATGATATGGCCATCATCATCTTGTGCTTGTGATCTCCATCTCCGCAGCACCATCATGATCACCATCGTCACCGGCGCGACACCTTGATCTCCATCGTAGCATCGTTGTCGTCTCGCCAATCTTATGCTTCTACGACTATCGCTACCGCTTAGTGATAAAGTAAAGCATTACACGGCGATTGCATTGCATACAATAAAGCGACAACCATACGGCTCCTGCCGGTTGCCGATAACTCGGTTACAAAACATGATCATCTCATACAATAAAATTTAGCATCATGTCTTGACCATATCACATCACAACATGCCCTGCAAAAACAAGTTAGACGTCCTCTACTTTGTTTGTTGCAAATTTTACGTGGCTGCTACGGGCTTAAGCAAGAACCAATCTCACCTACGCATGAAAACCACAACGATAGTTTGTCAAATAGACTCCGTTTTAACCTTCTCAAGGACCGGGCGTAGCCATACTCGGTTCAACTAAAGTTGGAGAAACTGACACCCACCAGCCACCTGTGTGCAAAGCACGGCAGTAGAACCAGTCTCGCGTAAGCGTACACGTAATGTCGGTCCGGGCCGCTTCATCCAACAATACCGCCGAACCAAAGTATGACATGCTGGTAGGCAGTATGACTTGTATCGTCCACAACCCGTGTTCTACTCGTGCAAAACATCTAACCATAAAAACCTGGCTCGGATGCCACTGTTGGGGAACGTAGTAATTTCAAAAAAATTCCTACGCACACGCAAGATCATGGTGATGCATAGCAACAAGAGGGAAGAGTGTTGTCTACGTACCCTCGTAGACCGAAGCGGAAGCGTTGGCGCAACGTAGAGGAAGTAGTCGTACGTCTTCCCGGTCCAACCGATCCAAGCACCGTTACTCCGGCACCTCCGAGTTCTTGACACACGTACAGCTCGATGACGCACCCCGGGCTCCGATCCAGCAAAGCTTCGGGGAGGAGTTCCGTCAGCACGACGGCGTGGTGACGATCTTGATGTTCAACCGTCGCAGGGCTTCGCCTAAGCACCGCTACAATATGACCGAGGTGTAATATCATGGAGGGGGGCACCGCACACGGCTAAGGAACGATCACGAAGATCAACTTGTGTGTCCTGGGGTGCCCCCCTGCCCCCGTATATAAAGGAGCAAGGGGGAGGGGGCGGCCGGCCTAGAAGGGGCGCGCTAAGGGGAGTCCTACTCCCACCGGGAGTAGGATTTCACGTTTCGTAGTCCAACTAGGAGAAGGGGGGAAAGGAGGGGAGTGGAGAAGGAAGGGAGAGGGGGCCGCGCCCCCAAACCCCTTCTCCAATTCGGACTGGGCTTGGGAGGGGCGCGCGCCACCTCCTGGCTCCTTCCCACTAAGGCCCAATAAGGCCCAATACTCTTCCCCGTATTCCCGTAACTCCTCGGTACCTCCGAAAATACCCGAATCACTCGGAACCTTTCCGATGTCCGAATATAGTCGTCCAATATATCGATCTTTACGTCTCGACCATTTCGAGACTCCTCGTCATGTCCCCGATCTCATCCGGGACTCCGAACTCCTTCGGTACATCAAAACTCATAAACTCATAATATAACTGTCATCGAAACCTTAAGCGTGCAGACCCTACGGTTCGAGAATAATGTAGACATGACCGAGACACGTCTCCGGTCAATAACCAATAGCGGGACCTGGATGCCCATATTGGCTCCTACATATTCTACGAAGATCTTTATCGGTCAGACCGCATAACAACATACGTTGTTCCCTTTGTCATCGGTATGTTACTTGCCCGAGATTCGATCGTCGGTATCCAATACCTAGTTCAATCTCGTTACCGGCAAGTCTCTTTACTCGTTCCGTAATACATCATCTCGCAACTAACTCATTAGTTGCAATGCTTGCAAGGCTTAAGTGATGTGCATTACCGAGAGGGCCCAGAGATACCTCTCCGACAATCGGAGTGCCAAATCCTAATCTCGAAATACGCCAACCCAACAAGTACCTTCGGAGACACCTGTAGAGCACCTTTATAATCACCCAGTTACGTTGTGACGTTTGGTAGCACACAAAGTGTTCCTCCGGTAAACGGGAGTTGCATAATCTCATAGTCATAGGAACATGTATAAGTCATGAAGAAAGCTATAGCAACAAACTAAACGATCAAGTGCTAAGCTAACGGAATGGGTCAAGTCAATCAGATCATTCACCTAATGATGTGATCTCATTAATCAAATAACAACTCTTTGTCTATGGTTAGGAAACATAACCATCTTTGATTAATGAGCTAGTCAAGTAGAGGCATACTAGTGACACTCTGTTTGTTTATGTATTCACACATGTATTATGTTTCCAGTTAATACAATTCTAGCATGAATAATAAACATTTATCATGAAATAAGGAAATAAATAATAACTTTATTATTGCCTCTAGGGCATATTTCCTTCAGTCTCCCACTTGCACTAGAGTCAATAATCTAGTTCACATCGCCATGTGATTTAACAGCAATAGTTCACATCACCATGTGATTAACACCCATAGTTCACATCGATATGTGATCAACACCCAAAGGGTTTACCAGAGTCAGTAATCTAGGTCACATCGTTATGTGATTAATACCCAAAGAGTACTAAGGTGTGATCATGTTTTGCTTGTGAGATAATTTTAGTCAACGGGTCTGTCACATTCAGATCCGTAAGTATTTTGCAAATTTCTATGTCAACAATGCTCTGCACGGAGCTACTCTAGCTAATTGCTCCCACTTTCAATATGTATCTAGATCGAGACTTAGAGTCATCCAGATCGGTGTCAAAACTTGCATCGATGTAACCCTTTACGACGAACCTTTTGTCACCTCCATTATCGAGAAACATATCCTTATTCCACTAAGGATAATTTTGACCGCTGTCCAGTGATCTACTCCTAGATCAATATTGTACTCCCTTGCCAAAATCAGTGTAGGGTATACAATAGATCTGGTACACAGCATGGCATACTTTATAGAACCTATGGCCAAGGCATAGGGAATGACTTTCATTCTCTTTCTAACTTCTGCCGAGGTCGGGTTTTGAGTCTTACTCAATTTCACACCTTGTAACAAAGGCAAGAACTCTTTCTTTGACTGTTCCATTTTGAACTACTTCAAAATCTTGTCAAGGTATGTACTCATTGAAAAAACTTATCAAGCGTCTTGATCTTATCTCTATAGATCTTGATACTCAATATGTAAGCAGCTTCACCGAGGTCTTTCTTCGAAAAACTCCTTTCAAATACTCCTTTATGCTTTGCAGAATAATTCTACATTATTTCCGATCAACAATATGTCATACACATATACTTATCAGAAATGTTGTAGTGCTCCCACTCACTTTCTTGTAAATACAGGCTTCACCGCAAGTCTGTATAAAACAATATGCTTTGATCAACTCATCAAAGCGTATATTCCAACTCCGAGATGCTTGCACCAGTTCACAGATGGATCGCTGGAGCTTGCACATTTTGTTAGCACCTTTAGGATTGACAAAACCTGCTGGTTGCATCATATACAACTCTTCTTTAATAAATCCATTAAGGAATGCAGCTTTGTTTATCCATTTGCCGGATTTCATAAAATGCGGCAATTGCTAACATGATTCGGACAGACTTAAGCATAGATACGAGTGAGAAACTCTCATCATAGTCAACACCTTGAACTTGTCGAAAACCTTTTGCGACAATTCCAGCTTTGTAGATAGTAACACTACTATCAGTGTCCATCTTCCTCTTGAAGATCCATTTATTTTCTATGGCTTGCCGATCATCGGGCAAATCCATCAAAGTCCATACTTTGTTCTCATACATGGATCATATCTCAGATTTCATGGCCTCAAACCATTTCGCGGAATCTAGGCTCATCATCGCTTCCTTATAGTTCGTAAGTTCGTCATGGTCTAGTAACATGACTTCCAGAATAGGATTACCGTACCACTCTGGTGCGGATCTCACTCTGGTTTACCTACGAGATTCGGTAGTAACTTGATCTGAAGTTACATGATCATCATCATTAGCTTCCTCACTAATTGGTGTAGTAGTCACAGGAACAGATTTCTGTGATGAACTACTTTCCAATAAGGGAGAAGGTACAATTACCTTATCAAGTTCTACTTTCCTCCCACTCACTTCTTTCGAGAGAAACTCCTTCTCTAGAAAGGATCCATTCTTAGCAACAAATGTCTTGCCTTTGGATCTGTGATAGAAGGTGTACCCAACAGTTTCCTTTGGGTATCCTATGAAGACATATTTCTCCGATTTGGGTTTGAGCTTATCAGGATGAAACTTTTTCATATAAGCATCACAACCCCAAACTTTAAGAAACGACAACTTTGGTTTCTTGCTAAACCACAGTTCATATAGTGTCGTCTCAACGGATTTAGATGGTGCCCCATTAACGTGAATGCAGCTGTCTCTAATGCATAACCCCAAAACAATAGTGGTAAATCGGTAAGAAACATCATAGATTGCACTATATCCAATAAAGTACGGTTATGACGTTCGGACACACCATTATGCTGTGGTGTTCCAGGTGGCATGAGTTTGTGAAACTATTCCACATTGTTTTAATTGAAGGCCAAACTCGTAACTCAAATATTTTACCTCTGCGATCATATTGTAGAAACTTTTATTTTTGTTACGATGATTCTCCACTTCACTCTGAAATTCTTTGAACTTTTCAAATGTTTCAGACTAGTGTTTCATTAAGTAGATATACCCATATCTGCTCAAATCATCTGTGAAGGTCAGAAAATAATGATACTTGTCGCGAGCCTTAATATTCATCGGACCACATACATCAGTATGTATGATTTCCAACAAATCTGTTGCTCGCTCCATTGTTCTGGAGAACGGAGTCTTAGTCATCTTGCCCATTAGGCATGGTTCGCAAGCATCAAGTGATTCATAATCAAGTGATTCCAAAATTCCATCAGCATGGAGTTTCTTCATGCGCTTTACACCAATATGACTTAAAACGGCAGTGCCACAGATAAGTTGCACTATCATTATTAACTTTGCATCTTTTTGGCTTCAATATTATGAATATGTGTATCACTATGATCGAGATCCAACAAACCACTTTCGTTGGGTGTATGACCATAGAAGGTTTTATTCATGTAAACAGAACAACAATTGTTCTCTAACTTAAATGAATAACCGTATTGCAATAAACATGATCAAATCATATTTATGCTCAACGCAAACACCAAATAACACTTATTTAGGTTCGACACTAATCCCGAAAGTATAGTGAGTGTGTGATGATGATCATATCAATCTTGGAACCACTTCCAACACACATCGTCACTTCACTCGTAACTAATCTTTGTTCATTCTGCAACTCCCGTTTCGAGTTACTACTCTTAGCAACTGAACCAGTATCAAAAACCGAGGGGTTGTTATGAACACTAGTAAAATACACATCAATAATCTGTATATCAAATATACCTTTGTTCACTTTGCCATCATTCTTATCCGCCAAATACTTGGGGCAGTTCCGCTTCCAGTGACCAGTCCCTTTGCAGTAAACGCACTCAGTCTCAGGCTTAGGTCCAGACTTGGGCTTCTTCACTTGAGCAGCAACTTGCTTGCCATTCTTCTTGAAGTTCCCCTTCTTCCCTTTGCCCTTTTCTTGAAACTAGTGGTCTTGTTAACCATCAACACTTGATGTTTTTCTTGATTTCTACCTTCGTCGATTTCAGCATCATGAAGAGCTTGGGAATTGTTTCCGTTATCCCTTGCATATTATAGTTCATCACGAAGTTCTACTAACTTGATGATGGTGACTAGAGAATTCTGTCGATCACTATCTTATCTGGAAGATTAACTCCCACTTGATTCAAGTGATTGTAGTACCCAGACAATCTGAGTACATGCTCACTAGTTGAGCGATTCTCCTCCATCTTTTAGCTATAGAACTTGTTGGAGACTTCATATCTCTCAACTCGGGTATTTGCTTGAAATATTAACTTCAACTCCTGGAACATCTCATATGCTCCATGACGTTCAAAACGTATTTGAAGTCCCGATTCTAAGCCGTTAAGCATGGTGCACTAAACTATCATGTAGTCATCATATTGAGCTACCCAAACGTTCATAACGTCTGCATCTGCTCCTGCAATAGGTCTGTCACCTAGCGGTGCATCAATGACATAATTCTTCTGTGCAGCAATGAGGATAAACATCAGATCACGGATCCAATCCGCATCATTGCTACTAACATCTTTCAACACAATTTTCTCTAGGAACATATCAAAATAAACACAGGGAAGCAACAACGCGAGCTATTGATCTACAACATGATTTGCAAAATACTACCAGGACTAAGTTCATGATAAATTAAAGTTCAATTAATCATATTACTTAAGAACTCCCACTTAGAAAGACATCCCTCTAATCCTCTAAGTGATCACGTGATCCAAATCAACTAAACCATGTCCAATCATCACGTGAGATGGAGTAGTTTCATTGGTGAACATCACTATGTTGATCATATCTACTATATGATTCACGCTCGACCTTTCGATCTCTGTGTTCCGAGGCCATATCTGTTATATGCTAGGCTCGTCAAGTTAAACCTGAGTATTCCGCGTGTGCAACTGTTTTGCACCCGTTGTATTTGAACGTAGAGCCTATCACACCCGATCATCACGTGGTGTCTCAGCACGAAGAACTTTCGCAACGGTGCATACTCAGGGAGAACACTATTACTATGATAATTTAGTGAGAGATCATCTTATAATGCTACCGTCAATCAAAGCAAGATAAGATGCATAAAAAGATAAACATCACATGCAATCAATATAAGTGATATGATATGGCCATCATCATCTTGTGCTTGTGATCTCCATCTCCGCAGCACCATCATGATCACCATCGTCACCGGCGCGACACCTTGATCTCCATCGTAGCATCGTTGTCGTCTCGCCAATCTTATGCTTCTACGACTATCGCTACCGCTTAGTGATAAAGTAAAGCATTACACGGCGATTGCATTGCATACAATAAAGCGACAACCATACGGCTCCTGCCGGTTGCCGATAACTCGGTTACAAAACATGATCATCTCATACAATAAAATTTAGCATCATGTCTTGACCATATCACATCACAACATGCCCTGCAAAAACAAGTTAGACGTCCTCTACTTTGTTTGTTGCAAATTTTACGTGGCTGCTACGGGCTTAAGCAAGAACCAATCTCACCTACGCATGAAAACCACAACGATAGTTTGTCAAATAGACTCCGTTTTAACCTTCTCAAGGACCGGGCGTAGCCATACTCGGTTCAACTAAAGTTGGAGAAACTGACACCCACCAGCCACCTGTGTGCAAAGCACGGCAGTAGAACCAGTCTCGCGTAAGCGTACACGTAATGTCGGTCCGGGCCGCTTCATCCAACAATACCGCCGAACCAAAGTATGACATGCTGGTAGGCAGTATGACTTGTATCGTCCACAACCCGTGTTCTACTCGTGCAAAACATCTAACCATAAAAACCTGGCTCGGATGCCACTGTTGGGGAACGTAGTAATTTCAAAAAAATTCCTACGCACACGCAAGATCATGGTGATGCATAGCAACAAGAGGGAAGAGTGTTGTCTACGTACCCTCGTAGACCGAAGCGGAAGCGTTGGCGCAACGTAGAGGAAGTAGTCGTACGTCTTCCCGGTCCAACCGATCCAAGCACCGTTACTCCGGCACCTCCGAGTTCTTGACACACGTACAGCTCGATGACGCACCCCGGGCTCCGATCCAGCAAAGCTTCGGGGAGGAGTTCCGTCAGCACGACGGCGTGGTGACGATCTTGATGTTCAACCGTCGCAGGGCTTCGCCTAAGCACCGCTACAATATGACCGAGGTGTAATATCATGGAGGGGGGCACCGCACACGGCTAAGGAACGATCACGAAGATCAACTTGTGTGTCCTGGGGTGCCCCCCTGCCCCCGTATATAAAGGAGCAAGGGGGAGGGGGCGGCCGGCCTAGAAGGGGCGCGCTAAGGGGAGTCCTACTCCCACCGGGAGTATGATTTCACGTTTCCTAGTCCAACTAGGAGAACGGGGGAAAGGAGGGGAGTGGAGAAGGAAGGGAGAGGGGGCCGCGCCCCCAAACCCCTTGTCCAATTCGGACTGGGCTTGGGAGGGGCGCGCGCCACCTCCTGGCTCCTTCCCACTAAGGCCCAATAAGGCCCAATACTCTTCCCCGTATTCCCGTAACTCCTCGGTACCTCCGAAAATACCCGAATCACTCGGAACCTTTCCGATGTCCGAATATAGTCGTCCAATATATCGATCTTTACGTCTCGACCATTTCGAGACTCCTCGTCATGTCCCCGATCTCATCCGGGACTCCGAACTCCTTCGGTACATCAAAACTCATAAACTCATAATATAACTGTCATCGAAACCTTAAGCGTGCAGACCCTACGGTTCGAGAATAATGTAGACATGACCGAGACACGTCTCCGGTCAATAACCAATAGCGGGACCTGGATGCCCATATTGGCTCCTACATATTCTACGAAGATCTTTATCGGTCAGACCGCATAACAACATACGTTGTTCCCTTTGTCATCGGTATGTTACTTGCCCGAGATTCGATCGTCGGTATCCAATACCTAGTTCAATCTCGTTACCGGCAAGTCTCTTTACTCGTTCCGTAATACATCATCTCGCAACTAACTCATTAGTTGCAATGCTTGCAAGGCTTAAGTGATGTGCATTACCGAGAGGGCCCAGAGATACCTCTCCGACAATCGGAGTGCCAAATCCTAATCTCGAAATACGCCAACCCAACAAGTACCTTCGGAGACACCTGTAGAGCACCTTTATAATCACCCAGTTACGTTGTGACGTTTGGTAGCACACAAAGTGTTCCTCCGGTAAACGGGAGTTGCATAATCTCATAGTCATAGGAACATGTATAAGTCATGAAGAAAGCTATAGCAACAAACTAAACGATCAAGTGCTAAGCTAACGGAATGGGTCAAGTCAATCAGATCATTCACCTAATGATGTGATCTCATTAATCAAATAACAACTCTTTGTCTATGGTTAGGAAACATAACCATCTTTGATTAATGAGCTAGTCAAGTAGAGGCATACTAGTGACACTCTGTTTGTTTATGTATTCACACATGTATTATGTTTCCAGTTAATACAATTCTAGCATGAATAATAAACATTTATCATGAAATAAGGAAATGAATAATAACTTTATTAAAGCCCAATATGGTCCAAAACAATAGATAATATAGCATGGAGCAATCAAAAATTATAGATACGTTGGAGACGTATCAGCAAGCTTAATTGTAACATCAATTTCTTCTATCTCAGCAGGTGCAATATCATGCATAATTTCTTTGTATAAGGAATGAGGTATTCCACTTGCACTAGCACCCATATCACATAAGCCATCATAACAATGATCTCATATTTTAACAGAAATAACAGGCATGCCTACAACAGGTCTATGTTTATTTTTAGTATCAGGTCTGGCAATTCTAGCAGTTTCCTCACAGAAGTAAATAACATGCCCATCAATATTATCAGCCAAGAGATCTTTAACCATAGCAATACTAGGTTCAACTTTAACTTGCTCAGGGGGTTTGGGTGTCTTAATATTACCTTTATTGACCACAGTTGAAGCTTTAGCATGATCCTTTATTCTAACAGCGAAAGGTGGTTTCTCAATATAAGCAGTAGGAATGACAGGATCATTATAATTGATAGTCTTTTCTTCAACTTTAATAGGTGCAACTGCTTTTACTTCAATGGGATGATTATATTTAAACCACTTCTCCTTAGGGAGATCAACATGAGTAGCAAAGGATTCACATAAAGAAGCTACTATCTCAGAGTCAAGTCCATATTTAGTGCTAAATTCACGGAAAACATCGGTATCCATAAAAGATTTAACACAATCAAACTTAGGTATTATACCTGACTCCTTACCTTCGTCGAGATCCCAATCTTCAGAGTTGCATTTAATTATTTCCAATAAATCCCATTTGATTTCAATAGTCTTCATCATAAAAGAACCAGTACAAGGGGTATCGAGCATGGAGCAATTATTGAGAGAAAGTCGAGCATAAATTTTTTTGAATAATCAATTCTCTTGAGAGCTCATGATTGGGGCATGAATATAACATTGACTTAATCCTCCCCCAAGCTTGAGCGATGCTTTCTCCTTCGCGAGGCCAAAAATTATATATATAGTTACGATCACGATAAACAAGATGCATAGGATAAAACTTCTGATGAAATTCCAATTTCAATCGG
The DNA here is from genome assembly GCA_032464435.1 of Aegilops umbellulata. Lineage (NCBI taxonomy): Eukaryota > Viridiplantae > Streptophyta > Magnoliopsida > Poales > Poaceae > Aegilops > Aegilops umbellulata. Next base: position 37,566,652 of record CP136057.1, on the reverse strand, counting down.
TTGTAGTTTCATGATCCCATATCATCACATAGCCTAAACCATGTCAATGCCTCTCCCTTCAAAGATAAAGGGAAGACCTTCTTCTTGATAACATCCTCGGGCATACACGCAAGCTTAAATAATCCACAAACTTCATCCACATTGATTAGGTGTAAATCGGGATGCAATGTTCCATCACCTGTGAAAGGATTAGCTAGCAGTTTCTCTATCATACCCGAAGGATTTTCAAAGTAAACATTTTCAGTAGGTTCAGTAGGTTGAGGATAAACTCTTTGCTCTACTAGTCGGGATGAAGATACCTCGAACAAGCCCCTCAGAGGATTACTTTCCATAGTAACAAGTGACAGTAAATTTCAGCACACTATATAAATTTTTCCTTACCAAATTCCACCTACCAAAGGCGCTTCACTCCCCAGCAACGGCGCCGGAAAAGAGTCTTGATGACCCACAAGTATAGGGGATCTATCATAGTCCTTTCAATAAGTAAGAGTGTCGAACCCAACGAGGAGCAGAAGGAAATGATAAGCGGTTTTCGGCAAGATATTCTCTGCAAGCACTGAAATTATCGGTAACAGATAGTTTTGTGATAAGGTAATTTGTAATGGGTAACAAGTAATGAAAGTAAACAAGGTGTAGCAAGATGGCCCAATCCCTTTTGTAACAAAGGACAAGCCTGGACAAACTCTTATATATAGAAAAGCGCTCCCGAGGACACATGGGAATTATCGTCAAGCTAGTTTTCATCAGGCTCATATGATTCGCGTTCGTTACTTTGATAATTTGGTATGTGGGTGGACAGGTGCTTGGGTGCTGTGCTTTCTTGGACAAGCATCCCACTTATGATTAACCCCTATTGCAAGCATCCGCAACTACCAAAGAAGTATTAAGGTAAACCTAACCATAGCATAAAACATATGGATCCAAATTAGCCCCTTATGAAGCAACGCATAAACTAGGGTTTAAGCTTCCATCACTCTAGTAACCCATCATCTACTTATTACTTCCCAATGCCTTCCTCTAGGCCCAAATAATGGTGAAGTTTCATGTAGTCGACGTTCACATAACACCACTAGAGGAGAGACAACATACATCTCATCAAAATATTGAACGAGTACCAAATTCACATGACTACTTATAGCAAGACTTTTCCCATGTCCTCAGGAACAAACATAACTACTCACAAATCATATTCATGTTCATAATCAGAGGGGTATTAATATGCATAAAGGATCTGAACATATGATCTTCCACCAAATAAACCAACTAGAATCAACTACAAGGAGTAATCAACACTACTAGCAACCCACAGGTACCAATCTAAGGCTTTGGGACAAAGATTGGATACAAGAGATGAACTAGGGTTTGAGAGGAGATGGTGCTGGTGAAGATGTTGATGGAGATTGACCCCCTCCCGATGAGAGGATCATTGGTGATGGCGATGGCGATGATTTCCACCTCCCGGAGGGAAGTTTCCCCGGCAGAACAGCTCTGCCGGAGCCCTAGATTGGTTCCGCCAAGGTTCCGCCTCATGGTTGCGGAGTTTCTTCCCGAAAGCTTGCTTATGATTTTTTCAAGGGTAAAAGACTTCATATAGCAGAAGATGGGCACCAGAGGCCTGCCAGGAGGCCCACGAGGCAGGGGGCGCGCCCCCACCCTCGTGGCCAGGGTGTGGGCCCCCTCTGGTGGATTCCTTCGCATATATTGTTTATTAATTCCAAAAATAACTTCCGTGGAGTTTCAAGACTTTTGGAGCTGTACAGAATAGGTCTCTAATATTTGCTCCTTTTCCAACCCAGATTTCCAGATGCCGACATTCTCCCTCTTCATGTAAACCTTGTAAAATAAGAGAGAATAGGCATAAGTATTGTGACATAACGTGTAATAACAGCCCATAATGCAATAAATATCGATATAAAAGCATGATGCAAAATGGACGTATCACAAACCAAACTGATAATTCGAAGAGACTTGCAAAGATATATAAATCATGCATAAAAGAATTCAAAGAAGAATCAAATATTGTTCATAGATAATGTTGATCATAAACCCACAATTCATCGGATCTCGACAAACACACCGCAAAAAGAATTACATCAAATAGATCTCCAAGAAGATCGATGAGAACTTTGTATTGAGATCCAAAGAGAGAGAAGAAGCCATTTAGCTAAAAGGTCTGTGGTAAACAACTCACACATCATCGGAGAGGCTATGGTGTTGATGTAGAAGTTCTCCGTGATCGGTTCCCCGTCCGGCGGAGCGCCGGAAAAGGCCCCAAGATGGGATCTCACGGGTACAGAAAGTTGCGGCGGTGGAAATATGGTTTCATGGTGCGCTCGAATGTTTTCAGGGTATATGAGTATATATAGGTGAAAGAAGTAGGTCGGTGGAGCCATGAGGGGCCCACGAGGGGGCGCGCCCTCCTGCCTTGTGGCTTCCTCATTGCTTCCTTGACGTCCACTCCAAGTCTCCTAGATTGCGGTTGTTCCAAAAACGATCCTCGCGAAGGTTTCTTTCTGTTTGGACTCCTTTTGATATTCCTTTTCTGCGGAACACTGGAATAGGCAAAAAAACAGCAATTTGCACTAGGCCTTCGGTTAATAGGTTAGTCCCAAAAATAATATAAAAGTGCATAACAAAGCCCATTAAACATCCAGAACAGATAATATAATAGCATGGAACAAACAAAAATTATAGATACGTTGGAGACGTATCAAGATTCAAGCATGCCCAAGCTTAATTCCTGCTCGTCCTCGAGTGGGTAAATGATAAAAGCAGAATTTTTGATGTGGAATGCTACCTAGCATAATTCTCAATGTAATTTTCTTTATTGTGGCATGAATGTTCAGATTCGAAATATTCAAGACAAAAGTTTAATATTGACATAAAAATAATAATACTTCAAGCATACTAACAAAGAAATCATGTCTTCTCAAAATAACTAGGCCAAAGAAAGTTATCCCTACAAAATCACATAGTCTGGCTATGCTCTATCTTCATCACACAAAATATTTAAATCATGCACAACCCCGATGACAAGCCAAGCAATTGTTTCATACTTTTGATGTTCTCAAACTTTTTCAATTTTCATGCAATACATGAGCGTGAGCCATGGACATAGCACTATATGTGGAATAGAATGGTGGTTGTGGAGAAGACAAAAAAGGAGAAGATAGTCTCACATCAACTAGGCGTATCAACGGGCTATGGAGATGCCCATCAATAGATATCAATGTGAGTGAGTAGGGATTGCCATGCAATGGATGCACTAGAGCTATAAGTGTATGAAAGCTCAACAAAAGAAACTAAGCGGGTGTGCATCCAACTCGCTTGCTCAAAGAGACCTAGGGCATTTTGAGGAAGCCCATCATTGGAATATACAAGCCAAGTTCTATAATGTAAAATTCCCACTAGTATATGAAAGTGACAACATAGGAGACTCTCTATCATGAAGATCATGGTGCTACTTTGAAGCACAAATGTGGTAAAAGGATAGTAACATTGTCCCTTCTCTCTTTTTCTCTCATTCTTTTTTTTTCTGGGCCTTTTTCTCTTTTTTTAATGGCCTCTTGTTTTTCTTTTCTTCTGGAGTCTCATCCCGACTTGTGGGGGAATCATAGTCTCTATCATCCTTTCCTCACTTGGGACAATGCTCTAATAATGATGATCATCACACTTTTATTTACTTACAATTCGAGAATTACAACTCAATACTTAGAACAAACTATGACTCTATGTGAATGCCTCCGGCGGTATACCGGGATATGCAATGAATCAAGAGTGACATGTATGAAAGAATTATAAAGGTGGATTTGCCACAAATACGATGTCAACTACATGATCATGCAAAGCAATATGACAATGATGGAGCATGTCATAACAAACGGAATGGTGGTAAGTTGCATGGCAATATATCTCGGAATGTCTATGGAAATGCCATAATAGGTAGGTATGGTGGCTGTTTTGAGGAAGGTATATGGTGGGTGTATGATACCGGCGAAAGGTGCGCGGTATTAGAGAGGCTAGCAATGGTGGAAGGGTGAGAGTTGATACGTCTCCAACGTATCTATAATTTTTGATTGTTCCATGCTATTATATTATCAACCTTGGATGTTTTATATGCATTTATATGCTATTTTATTTGAATTTTTGGGACTAACCTATTAACCTAGAGCCCAGTGCCAGTTTATGTTTTTTCCTTGTTTTTCAGTATTGCAGAAACGGAAAACCAAACGGAGTCCAATTGACCTGAAACTTCGCGGAACTTATTTTTGGACCAGAAGAAGGCCATGGAGTAAAAGAGTTGGGACAGAAGAGTCCCGGGCTGCCCACGAGGGTGGGGGTGCGCCCACCCCCTGGGCGCGCCTCCCTACCTTGTGGACAGCCCGAAGACCCCCCTGACTTGTTCTCGACGCCAAAACCTCTTATATATACAGAAACCCCCAGAACATAACCTAGATCGGGAGTTCCGCCACCGCAAGCCTCTGTAGCCACCAAAAACCAATCGGGACCCTGTTCCGGCACCCTACCGGAGGGGGAATCCCTCACCGGTGGCCATCTTCATCATCCCGGTGCTCTCCATGATGAGGAGCGAGTAGTTCACCCTCGGGGCTGAGGGTATTTACTAGTAGCTATGTGTTTGATCTCTCTCTCATGTTCTTGATTTGGCACGATCTTGTTGTATCGCGGGCTTTGCTATTATAGTTGGATCTTATGGTGTTTCTCCCCGTCTACTCTCTTGTAATGGATTGAGTTTTCCCTTTGAAGTTGTCTTATCGGATTGAGTCTTTAAGGATTTGAGAACACTTGATGTATGTCTTGCATGTGCTTATCTGTGGTGACAATGAGATATTCACGTGATCTACTTGATGTATGTTTTGGTGATCAACTTGCGGGTTCAGTGGCCTTGTGAACTTATGCATAGGGGTTGGCACACGTTTTCGTCTTGACTCTTCGGTAGAAACTTTGGGGAACTCTTTGAAGTTCTTTGTGTTGGTTGAATAGATGAATCTGAGATTGTGTGATGCATATCGTATAATCATACCCACGGATACTTGAGGTGACATTGGAGTATCTAGGTGACATTAGGGTTTTGGTTGATTTGTGTCTTAAGGTGTTATTCTAGTACGAACTCTATGATAGATCGAACGAAAAGAATAGCTTCGTGTTATTTTACTACGGACTCTTGAATAGATCGATCAGAAAGGATAACTTTGAGGTGGTTTCATACCCTACAATAATCTCTTCGTTTGTTCTCCGCTATTAGTGACTTTGGAGTGACTCTTTGTTGCATGTTGAGGGATAGCTATATGATCCTATTATGTTATTATTTCTGAGAGAACTTGCACTAGTGAAAGTATGAACCCTAGGCCTTGTTTCCTAGCATTGCAATACCGTTTGTGCTCACTTTTATCATCCGTTACCTTGCTGTTCTTATATTTTCAGATTACAAAAACTTATATCTACCACCCATATTGCACTTGTATCACCATCTCTTCGCCGAACTAGTGCACCTATACAATTTACCATTGTATTGGGTGTGTTGGGGACACAAGAGACTCTTTTTTATTTGGTTGCAGGGTTGCTTGAGAGAGACTGAGGGAGTCCTGGATTAGGGGGTGTTCGGGTAGCCGTACTATACCTTCGCCGGACTCCTGGACCATGAAGATACAAGATTGAAGACTTCGTCCCGTGTCCGGATGGGACTTTCCTTGCCGTGGAAGGCAAGCTAGGCGATGCGGATACTCAAGATCTCCTGCCATTGTAACCGACTCTGTGTAACCCTAACCCTATCCAGTGTCTATATAAACCGGAGGGTTGTAGTCCGTAGGACGAATCATCCTCATACACAATCATACCATAGGCTAGCTTCTAGGGTTTAGCCTCCTTGATCTCGTGGTAGATCTACTCTTGTACTGCCCATATCATCAATATTAATCAAGCAGGAGTAGGGTATTACCTCCATCGAGAGGGCCCGAACCTGGGTAAAAAAATCGTATCCCTTGTCTCCTGTTACCATCCGACCTTGACGCACAGTTCAGGACCCCCTACCCGAGATCCGCCGGTTTTGACACCGACATTGGTGCTTTCATTGAGAGTTCCTTTGTGTCGTCGCCTTTAGGCCCAATGGCTCCTCTGATCATCAATAACGATGAGGTCCAGGGTGAGACTTTTCTCCCCGGACAGATCTTCGTCTTCGGCGGCTTTGCTCTGCGGGCCAATTCGCTTGGTCATCTGGAGCAGATCGAAAGCTATGCCCCTGGCCATCAAGTCAGGTTTGGAAGCTTAAACTACACGGCTGATATCCGTGGAGACTTGATCTTCGACGGGTTCGAGCCACATCCAAGCGCGCCGCACTATCTCGAGGGGCCTGATCTAGCTCTGCCTCCGAACAGTGTCCTGGAGGCCGCACATGCACCGGTTCCGACCCTTAACTCGGAGCCTATTGCGCCAATTGAGGATGAGCGGTTGGACATCACCTCGGGGGCTACGATCTCAAAGGCGATCGAGCCGAACGCCAGCCCCGCACTCCGCGTGACCCGTGATCCCGAGGGTCCGGACTCCTCCCCGGATTCCGAACCCCCCGCGCCCCTGCCAGTCGAAGCCGATTGGGCGCCGATAATGGAGTTCACCGCCGCGGACATCTTTCAGCACTCTCCTTTTGGCGACATCCTGAATTCTTTCAAGTCTCTCTCTTTATCAGGAGAGCCCTGGCCGGACTACGGTCAGCGAGGATGGGATACGGACGATGAAGAAATTCAAAGCCCACCCACCACCCACTTGGTAGACACTGTCGACGATTTAACCGACATGCTTGACTTTGGCTCCGTAGACTTCGACGGTATGGACGACGAGGTAGGAGACGAACAGGAACCAGCACCTGTAGGGCGCTGGACGGCCACCTTGTCATATGATGTATATATGGTGGATACTCCAAAAGATGGAGATGGCGATGGAACAGCGGGGGATGACACCTCCAAGAAACAGCCAAAGCGCCGGCATCAGCGGCGCTGCTCTAAATCCCGCCAAAGCAAAAACGGTGATTCCGGCACCGGAGATAATAGTACCCCGGATAGCGCCGAAGAACACCCTCCCCAGCAAGATTCGGCGCAAGAAGATGGAGAAGCCAGCCCTCATGAGAGAGCGGCAGACCGAGAGGTTGAGGACGATAACTATATGCCTCCCTCCGAAGACGAGGCTAGCTTCGATGACGACGAATTCGTCGTACCATCAGACCCCGCCGAACAAGAGCGTTTCAAACGCAGGCTTTTAGCCACGGCGAACAGTCTAAAGAAAAAGCAGCAATAGGTTAGAGCTGATCAAGATTTGCTAGCCGATAGATGGATTGAAGTCCTTGCGGCCGAAGAGTATGAACTCGAGCGCCCCTCCAAGAATTACCCAAAGCGCAGGCCGCTGCCCCGATCAGAGGAGGAAGCGCCTACATCACCAGCGCACGACATGGCAGACCTGGCACCTCGCGGCCGCGACAGAGAGGCCTGTCGGACCTCCACCCAAGCCATGCCCTAACGCCGCTCAACCAAGGCACGAGAAAATGCGCCAGACCTGCGAGATGTACTGGAGGATAAAGCAAGACAAACAAGATCGATCTACGGATCGCGTAGGCGCCCGACGACACGTGACGATGATCTTCACTCCAGACACAATAAATCCGGCCGGGCCGAACACAACAGACATAGCTCTTCCGAGCTACGTCGTGACATAGCCCAGTACAGGGGCGCCGCACACCCACTATGCTTCACAGATGAAGTAATGGATCATAAAATCCCAGAGGGTTTCAAACCCGTAAACATCGAATCATACGATGGCACGACAGATCCGGCGGTATGGATCGAGGATTATCTCCTTCACATCCACATGGCATGTGGCGATGATCTACACGCCATCAAATACCTCCCTCTCAAACTCAAAGGACCGGCCCGGCACTGGCTTAACAGCCTGCCAGCGGACTCAATCGGTTCTTGGGAGGACCTGGAAGCCGCATTCCTCGACAACTTCCAGGGCACTTATGTGCGACCACCGGATGCCGACGACCTAAGCTACATAATTCAGCTGCCAGAGGAATCGGCCAGGCAATTCTGGACACGGTTCCTAACAAAGAAAAACCAGATAGTCGACTGTCCGGACGCAGAGGCCCTAGCAGCCTTCAAGCATAACATCCGCGACGAGTGGCTTGCCCGGCACCTGGGACAGGAAAAGCCGAAATCTATGGCAGCCCTCACGACACTCATGACCCGCTTTTGTGCGGGCGAAGATAGCTGGCTAGCTCGCAACAACAACTTATCAAAGAACCCTGGTAATTCGGATACCAAGGACAAAAGTGGCAGGACACGTCGAAATAAGCAAAAGCGCCGCGTTAGCAGCGACAGCAATGAAGATACGGCAGTTAACGCCGGATTCAGAGGCTATAAATCCGGTCAGCGGAAAAAGCCATTTAAAAAGAATAATCAGGGCCCGTCCAGTTTGGACCGAATACTCGACCGCTTGTGCCAGATCCATGGCACCCCCGAAAGGCCAGCCAATCACACCAACAGGGATTGTTGGGTGTTCAAGCAGGCAGGCAAGTTAAGAGCCGAAAACAAAGACAAGGGGCTGCATAGCGATGACGAGGAGGATCCCAGGCCGTCGAACAACAATGGACAGAAGGGGTTTCCCCCACAAGTGCGGACGGTGAACATGATATACGCAACCCACTTTCCCAAGAGGGAACGGAAGCGTGCGCTACGGGACGTATACGCGATGGAGCCAGTCGCCCCAAAGTTCAACCCATGGTCCTCCTGCCCGATCACTTTTGATCGAAGGGACCACCCCACTAGCATCCGTCATGGCGGCTTTGCCGCATTGGTTCTCGACCCAATCATCGACGGATTTCATCTCACAAGAGTCCTCATGGACGGCGGCAGTAGCCTGAACCTGCTTTACCAGGATACAGTGCAGAAAATGGGCATAGATCCATCAAGGATTAAGCCCACAAGGGTGACCTTTAAAGGCGTTATACCAGGTGTAGAAGCCAACTGTACAGGCTCCATAACATTTGATGTGGTCTTCGGATCTCCGGATAACTTCCGAAGCGAAGAGTTAATCTTCGACATAGTCCCGTTCCGCAGTGGCTATCACGCCCTGCTCGGACGAACCGCATTTGCCAAGTTCAATGCGGTGCCGCACTACGCATATCTCAAGCTCAAGATGCCAGGCCCTCGAGGAGTAATCACGGTCAACAGAAACATTGAACGCTCCCTCCGTACGGAGGAGCACACGCGGCTCTCGCGGCGGAAGTACAAAGCAGCCTTTTTAGGCAACTCTCCAGTCCGGCCGTTAAAAAGCCAGACACTGCCAAGCGCGCCCGAAGTAACCCACAACAAGACCGCCTGGCATGTTCTGAGCAGGCGTAGCAATGCGGCCCCAACCCCAGCCATCACGACATTGTGAAGCTAGTACCTCGCGTACATAATTACGCCCTTGAAATACCATGGGCACAGGGGAAGGGGCACAGTAACGACATGCCCGAAATACGGCTTAAAACGTACTAGGGGCTGCCGAATTCTTTTTTTTTTACTTTTAGGACTCCACACTTTGGACGACCTGTTCGGCAATTCGACTGCCGCACAAACGATGCAAGATCCAGGGAAGCAGACAAAGCTACGCCGCATTATGGAACTCTCAGGTGGTCTCTATTACGAGCGGTATATCTGTTTCGAACACAATTCCGCGGTCTGCCCCTGGTTAGGACATGTTAAATAATCTAATATCTTTTTGCTTATCGCACTACTTGTATCGTTCGGCTTTGATAAATAGCCTCTTTATAAACAATGCATAGCTTTTTGTCTATTTTTGCATTATCCTCTTTTAATATATATGTTTATTAAATAACATGATCGCACCCGTACACCATGGTACGGCAAACACGCCAGGGGCTTCAGTACCCTTCGATCTGGTGTGAGAAGTCCGTACACTTTCACAAGTGCGGCACCCCGAACTTATAGCACTATATGCATCGGCTCCGAATGATGATTTGGGTCAATAGTTGGGTTTGCCCGGCTCCTATGGTTTGGTGCCTTACGTTCCGCTATATCGGCTAAGGTAGCACTAGGAGAACCACTGCGATTGTGCCCCGGTTCAGCTGGGTTAAGCACCTCAGTGGAGAAAGCTAAAACTGACTGTCATGATAAGGCGAGAGACCGGTCGCTGTTCGAGAGGTTTTTCGAGTCCCTAAAGACTTATGCCGCTTCGAGCGAGGAGCTGGCTTTGTCCGGCCAAAGGCGTGGATAGCGCCCCGAATTCGGTCTTCCGAACTAGGGGTTTCACCGAAATTTAAAATTATAAAGTTCTATGGCTAAGTGAGAGTGTTCAAGCATTATAGTTCGATTGCCTGGTTCGTTGGGCTGAGCGCCTCCCTCGAAGGACCCAACCATGGGAAAAAGAGCGCTCAGGTTTATCCCTAACACCCCAGCACTAGCGGCACGGGGGCAGAAGCCGACGAATGGCCATCTCTCAATTTTTGATAAGCGGCCGCACAGAAAATAATATTTTAAATTCAATAAGCATTGCTTAGTGCATATGAACAAGTTTTCAGCGCACAGGATAAACACGAGTGAGTTCATTCAAAAATTACATCTTTGGTACATTCATCCGCAATAAGGTGGGCACCTGCAAGAACATCCTTGTAGTAGTTCTCGGGCTTGCGATGCTCCTTCCCCTGCGGCGGCCCGTCCTTGACCAGCTTCTGACCGTCAAGCTTACCCCAGTGCACCTTTGCACGAGCAAGGGCCCTCCGGGCACCTTCGATGCAGACGGAACGCTTGATGACCTCAAGCCTTGGACAGGCCCCCATCAGCCGCCGCACTAGCCCGAAGTAGCTCCCAGGCAGGGCCTCTCCGGGCCACAGACGAACTATGAAGCCCTTCAAGGCTTGTTCGGCCGCCTTGTGGAGCTCGACCAGCTGTTTTAGCTGGTCGCTCAAGGGAACAGGGTGTCCGGCCTCAGAATACTGAGATCAGAACACACTCTCCGTCTAGCTTCCCTCTTCAGCTCAGTAGAATGCGGCGGCGGCGGATACGCTGCGGGGAAGATCTGCGAACGCACCTGGAGAACTCCGGATTCGGGTAAGTGACAAGTAGTTTACTTTTATATTTCTACTTTGCATTAAGAATGCCTTACCCGATGCTATCTTTTTCATCTCCTCCAACTCTTGGAGGGCCTTTTGGGCTTCGGCCTTGGCACCCTTGGCGGTCTCAAGGGCCGACGCGAGCTCGGATGCTTGCGCCTTTGACTCAAGCTCCAAGCTCTCATGTTTTTTCATGAGAGCCTGCAGCTCTTGCTGCACCTCGCCAACCTGAGCCCCAAGTCTTTCTCGCTCGGTGCGCTCCTCGGCCATTTTCTTTTCGGCCTCAGATAGCGCCTGCTTGAGGGTCGCCACCTGAGTTGTGGCCCCTACAATAAGCAGTACGATCCTGTTATTCTTTGCAATCACGCCTTTCTATAGGCTCCTTTTTCTGTAGGGTATTTCTTACCTTGTTTTGTCTCGAGCTGCCGTTTGGCAAGGCCGAGCTCTTGCTCGGTCCGCCCGAGGTCCTTTTTTAGGACATCCACCTGTGCAGTCAGTGCGGCGGTGGATAGCAGCGAAGCCTGCATACGCATATTGACTCTTTATTGTTAGACTCCTGCGAAAATTAATAGATCCTCTATTCGGCTTTTCTTTCCGAACGCCAAACAGAGCATCAGGGGCTACTGTCTATGCGGTAATATTTTGACATATTTTTACTTACCTTGAAGCCTGTCAGAAGGCTAGCGCAAGCTTCAGTCAGTCCGCTCTTGGCAGACTGAAACCTTTGGATCATCGTACTCATAATAGTATGGTGTTCCTCGTCGATGGAGGCGCCGTCAAGCACCTCCAGTAGATGGTCCGGCACCTCCGGTTGGATGGAGGCCGCCGGCTCAGAAGGCTTGCTCCTCTTGGAAGGAGTTCACCTACCGCGGACCGGAACTGTTGAAGAGTCCGGCGCGGCCTCCGGCACAAAGCCGGACTTGGAGCCCTGGGGGGTCTTGTCCCCTTTATTCCTGGGGTCCGGGAGGTCGCCTTTCGGCTCCTCCAGGACCACCTCCTCCTGCCCCGGAGCTTGTTGCGACGCCACTTCGGCATCGTCTGCAGTGCGGGGGGAGACAGCGGGTGGAACTGAGTTCACGTCCGACGAATCTAGGGAGCCGCTCGACGAATCGTCGAGTTCGGCCCAGGGCGGGCTGCACAATTATGTTCGGCATTATGGAAAGCTGAACAACCTAGGAATATCATGAGTCACTCTGGTATATGAATACTTACGATTTCGCTGGACGCTTGGCCCTGTTCGGCCACTCCTCTCCGCTCTCTTCGGCGTCATGGGAGTAGTCCGGCGGAGGGGTCTTCCTTTTCCTAGACCCCTCGGCCTCCCCTGATGGGGCGGCCTTCTTCTTCTCTTCTCCCTCCGCTGGGGGGGGAGAGCTTTCTTCTTCCTCCTCCTCGTTTTCACGAGAGGAGGGCGTCTCGGACTCGTCAGATGACGAGTCCGACACCACCAACTTACGGGCACTCTTTCGAGTCCCAGTGGTCTTCTTCTTCTTGACCTTGTTCTCCGGCACCACATAAGGTGCCGGAGTTAGCAGCTTCACTAGGAGAGCTGGGGATGGGTCTTCGGGCAGGGGAACCGGACAGTTAATTGGTCAGGATATCGCCTGCCAAGCCTGTCAAAGGTAAGGGAGTTTAGATCCCGCATAGAGTTAATCTATGAAAAAGAGCTTAATAATCCTGTCAAAGGTATAGATAGCTTACCTCGCTAGCGTGACGCTGTGTGCTGTATCCGCGGTCCTCGGAAGCGGATGCGGGGGCCCCGGCGCCTTTGATTAGCACCTTCCAGACGTCTTCATACGACGTGTCGAAGAGCCTGTTGAGGGTTCGGTGTTGTGCCGGGTCGAACTCCCACAAATTGAAATCCCGTTGTTGGCACGGGAGGATCAGACGAACGAGCATGACCTGGACTATATTGACCAGCCGAATTGGCTTGTCTACCAGAGACTGGATGCAGGTCTTTAGTCCGGTCACCTCTTCCTCGTTGCCCCACGACAGGCCTGTCTCTTTCCAGGACATAAGTCGCGTGGGGGGTCCGGATCTGAACTCGGGGCTGCGACCCATTCCGGATCGCGTGGCTCGGTGATGTAAAACCACCCGGCTTGCCACCCCTTTAGGGTCTCCACAAAGGAGCCCTCGAACCAGAGGACGTTGGCTATCTTGCCAGCCATAGCGCCTCCGCACTCCGCTTGGCTGCCGCGCACCACCTTGGGCTTGACGTTGAAGGTCTTGAGCCAAAGGCCGAAATGGGGGCGGACGCGGAGGAAGGCCTCACACATGACGATAAACGCCGAGATGTTGAGGATGAAGTTCGGGGCCAGATCATGGAAATCTAGGCCGTAGTAGAACATGAGTCCCCGGACGAATGGGTGAAGTGGAAAACCCAGTCCGCGGAGGAAGTGGGGAAGGAAAACTACCCTCTCATGGGGCCTTGGGGTGGGGAGAAGCCGCCCCTTCTCAGGAAGCCGGTGCAGGATGTCCTTGGACAGGTATCCAGCCTTCCTTAGCTTTTTTACTTGAACCTCCGTAACGGAGGAGACCATCCACTTGCCTCCCGCTCCGGACAATGCTGGAGAAGGTTGAGGTGGGAAGAGCGGGCTTGGGCGCTGGAGCTTGAGTGCGCGAGAGATGGATTGGCAAAGGAGGAAGAAGGCGTAGGTAAAAAAGGTGGATCCTTATCCCCTTATATGGGCGGATGCGGTTATGCGTCCCCACCTACCTAATAAAACTCGCTTGCCTCCCAAGCGTCGTGGTAAATGGCGCGGTTGGGTTACCCACGTCCGTATTGATGAGAATCCCGTTAAAATGGGCACACGATCTCTGCTTTGACAAGACGTGCCAGGGAAACCGCCTCGCTAAACGTGCTGAGGTGGAAAAGTGAAAACAATTTGTATAAAGAGCTTGGCCGCAGTGTGATGACGCACTGTGGAATACGTCGGCAGATTTGATTTGTGTTAATATTATTCTCTCTATGGCAATATGTGGAAACTTATTTTGCAGAGCCGGACACTATTTTTGGTGTTTACAATCTTCTATGAAGGACTTGGAGGAGGAACCCACCTTGCAATGCCGAAGACAATCTGCGCGCCGGACTCGTCGTCATTGAAGCCTGGTCCAGGGGCTACTGAGGGAGTCCTGGATTAGGGGGTGTTCGGGTAGCCATACTATACCTTCGCCGGACTCCTGGACCATGAAGATACAAGATTGAAGACTTCGTCCCGTGTCCGGATTGGACTTTCCTTGGCGTGGAAGGCAAGCTAGGCGATGCGGATAGTCAAGATCTCCTACCATTGTAACCGACTCTGTGTAACCCTAACCCTATCCAGTGTCTATATAAACCGGAGGGTTGTAGTCCGTAGGACGAATCATCATCATACACAATCATACCATAGGCTAGCTTCTAGGGTTTAGCCTCCTTGATCTCATGGTAGATCTACTCTTGTACTACCCATATCATCAATATTAATCAAGCAGGAGTAGGGTATTACCTCCATCGAGAGGGCCCGAACCTGGGTAAAAACATCATGTCCCTTGTCTCCTGTTACCATCCGACCTTGACGCACAGTTCGGGACCCCCTACCCGAGATCCCCCGGTTTTGACACCGATAGAGACCATCTTCATCCTACGCCTCCCACGGATTGATAAACCTTAGGTCATCCACTTGAGGGAAATTTGCTACTGTCCTACAAACCTCTGCAGTTGGAGGCCCAACAACGTCTACAGGAAGAAGGTTGCATAGTAGACATCAAGCTATTTTTGGCACCGCTGCCAGGGAGGTGAGTGCTTGAAGGTATATCTTTAGATCTTGCAATCAAATCTTTTAGTTTCTTGTTTTATCACTAGTTTAGTCTATAGAAGAAAACTACAAAAAATATGGAATTAAGGGTGCCTCATATGCTTCATCTTTTTAATGTCTTTCGTGAAAATGATGGGAAGGAAAATTGTGCTCAAGTACTAGAAGAAGAATTACATAGAATGCTTGGCATAAAATATGTGAATGATGAGCATGATTGCAATGTTGTTAGTATGAATTCTTTGAATACCCATGATGCTAATAATATGCAAAGCCACAAGCTTGGGGATGCTATGTTTGATGAAGATGATATGTTTAGTCCCCCTAGTTTTGATGAGAATATTTATTATGATGAAAGCATGCCTCCTATATATTTATGATGATTATGTTGATGAAAGTGGGTTTGGAAGAGTGTCAACTTTAGGAAGTAATGATCCCACTATTTTGGAGGATGTTGAATATTATTGTGATAATTATGAAAATGGATTTGGAGAGGTCATGACTTTTTTTAGTGATGATTCCACTATTTCGGAAGAGGTTCCAATTGATTATGAGAACAAAGTTGCTATCTATGATGATTATTGTGATGACTTGTATGCTATTAATAATAATGATAACCATGAAACTTGTCATCATGATTTTAGTTTTAAATTGGATTATGCCTCACATGATAGTTATTTTGTTGAGTTTGCTCCCACTATTATTCATGAGAAGAAATTTGCTTATGTGGAGTGTAATAAAAATTCTATGCTTGTAGATCATGAAAATAATGTTTTATGTGATGGTTATATGGTTGAATTTATTCATGATGCTACTTAAAATTATTATGAGGGAGGAACATTTTCTTGTAGGAATTGCAATAATATCAAGTTTCCTCTCTATGTGCTTAAAGTTTTAATGTTATGCTTGTTTTGCCTTCCTATGCTAGTTGATTATTGTTCCCATAAGTTGTTTGCTCACAAAATCCCTATGCATAGGAAGTGGGTTAGGCTTAAATGTGCTAGTCATATTCTTCATGATGCTCTCTTTATGTTTCAATTCTTATCTTTTATGTGAGCATCATTAAAATCATCATGCCTAGCTAGGGGCGTTAAACGATAGCGCTTGTTGGGAGGAAACCCAATTTTATTTTTGTTCCTTGCATTTTGTTACTGTTTAGTAATAAATAATTCATCTAGCCTCTGGTTAGATGTGGTTTTATGTTTTAATTAGTGTTTGTGCCAAGTAGAACCATGGGAAAACTTGGGTGAAGTCTTTTTGATCATGTTGTAAAAAACAGAAACTTTAGCGCTCGCGAGATTAGCTGCCATTTTTTACAGGAGAGTGATTTTAGGTTGATTCATTTGCAGATGATTAATAGACAAATTCCTCAGGTCCACCAATTTATTTCAGAATTTCTGGAGTTACATAAGTATACGTTTGATACAGAATACTACAGACCGTTCTGTTTTTCACAGATTCTGTTTTCATTGTGTTGTTTGCTTATTTTGATGAATCTATGAGCAGTATCAGAGGGTATGAACCATAGAGAAGTTGGAATACAGTAGATATTACAACAACATGAATTTAGAATGAGTTCACAACAGTACCTAAGTGGTAATTTATTTTCTTATACTAATGGAGCTTACGAGTTTTCTGTTGAGTTTTGTGTTGTGAAGTTTTCAAGTTTTGGGTAAAGATTCGATGGAATATGGAATAAGGAGTGGCAAGAGCCTAAGCTTGGGGATGCCCAAGGAACCCCAAGGTAATATTCAAGGACAACCAAGAGCCTAAGCTTGGGGATGCCCCGGATGGCATCCTCTCTTTCGTCTTCGTTCATCGGTAACTTTACTTGGAGCTATATTTTTATTCACCACATAATATGTGTTTTGCTTGGAGCATCATTTTATTTTATTTTGTTTTGCTTGCTGTTTGAATAAAATACCAAGATCTGAAATTCTTAAATGTTAGAGAGTCTTCACATAGTTGCATTATTATTCAACTACTCATTGATCTTCACTTATATCTTTCGGAATAGTTTGTCATTTGCTCTAGTGCTTCACTTATATCCTTTTAGAGCACGACGGTAGTTTTATTTTGAAGAAATGGATGAACTCTCATGATTCACTTATATTATTTTGAGAGTGTTTAGAACAGCATGGTAATTTGCTTTGGTTATGAAATTAGTCCTGATATGATAGGCATCCAAGATGGGTATAATAAAAACTTCCATATAGAGTGCATTGAATACTATGAGAAGTTTGATACTTGATGATTGTTGAGACTTAAAGATGGTGATATTAGAGTCATGCTAGTTGAGTACTTGTGAATTTGAGAAATACTTGTGTTGAGGTTTGCAAGTCCCGTAGCATGCACGTATGGTAACCGTTGTGTGACAAATTTGAAACATGAGGTGTTCTTTGATTGTCATCCTTATGAGTGGCGGTCGGGGACAAGCGATGGTCTTTTCCTACCAATCTATCCCCCTAGGAGCATGCGTGTAGTGCTTGGTTTTTGATGACTTGTAGATTTTTGCAATAAGTATGTGAGTTATTTATGACTAATGTTGAGTCCATGAATTATATGCACTCTCACATTTCCATCATTGCTAGCCTCTTAGGTACCGTGCATTGCCCTTTCTCACCTTGAGAGTTGGTGCAAACTTCGCCAGTGCATCCAAACCCCGTGATATGACACGCTCTATCACACATAAGCCTCCTTATATCTTCCTCAAAACAGCCACCATACCTATGAAGGAAATATGCCCTAGAGGCAATAATAAAGTTATTATTTATTTCCTTATATCATGATAAATGTTTATTATTCATGCTAGAATTGTATTAACCGGAAACATAATACATGTGTGAATACATAGACAAACAGAGTGTCACTAGTATGCCTCTACTTGACTAGCTTGTTGATCAAAGATGGTTATGTTTCCTAGCCATAGACATGAGTTGTCATTTGATTAACGGGATCACATCATTAGGAGAATGATGTGATTGACATGACCCATTCTGTTAGCTTAGCACCCGATCGTTTAGTATGTTGCTATTGCTTTCTTCATGACTTATACATGTTCCTATGACTATGAGATTATGCAACCCCCGTTTACCGGAGGAACACTTTGTGTGCTACCAAACGTCACAACGTAACTGGGTGATTATAGAGCTCTACAGGTGTCTCCAAAGGTACATGTTGGGTTGGCGTATTTCGAGATTAGGATTTGTCACTCCAACTGTCGGAGAGGTATCTCTGGGCCCTCTCGGTAATGCACATCACTTGCAAGCATTGCAACTAATGAGTTAGTAGCAGGATGATGTATTATGGAACGGGTAAAGAGACTTGCCGGTAACGAGATTGAACTAGGTATTGAGATACCGACGATCGAATCTCGGGCAAGTAACATATCGATGACAAAGGGAACAACGTATGTTGTTATGCGGTATGACCGATAAAGATCTTCATAGAATATGTAGGAGCCAATATGAACATCCAGGTTCCGCTATTGGTTATTGACCGGAGACGTGTCTCGGTCATGTCTACATAGTTCTCGAACCCATAGCTAGGGTCCGCACGCTTAACGTTACAATGACAGTTATATTATGAGTTTATATGTTTTGATGTACCGAAGGTTGTTCGAAGTCCCGGATGTGATCACGGACATGACGAGGAGTCTCGAAATGGTCGAGACATAAAGATTGATATATTGGACGACTATATTCGGACAACGGAAGTGTTCTGGGTGATTTCGGAGAAAACCAGAGTGCCGGAGGGTTACCGGAACCCCCCCCCCGGGAGAAGTAATGGGCCTTATGGGCCTTAGTGGAGAGAGAGAGAGAGAGGGGCAGCCAGGGTGGGCCGCGCGCCCCCTCCCCCTCTAGTCCGAATTGGACTAGGAGAGGGGGGCGGCGCCCCCCTTTCCTTCTCCCTCTCCCTCTTCCTTTCCCCCTCCTAGTAGGAGTAGGAAAGAGGGGAGTCCTACTCCTACTAGGAGGAGGACTCCTCCTCCTGGCGCGCCTAGCAAGGGCCGGCCGGCCTCCCCCTTGCTCCTTTATATACATGGGCAGGGGGCCCCCTAGAGACACAACAATTGATCATTGATCTCTTAGCCGTGTGCCGTGTGCGGTGCTTAGGCGAAGCCCTGCGTCGGTAGAACATCAACATCGTCACCACGCCGTCATGCTGACGAAACTCACCCTCAACACTCGACTGGATTGGAGTTCGAGGGACGTCATCGGGCTGAACGTCTGCTGAACTCGAAGGTGCCGTGCGTTCGGTACTTGATCGGTCAGATCGTGAAGACGTACGACTACATCAACCGCGTTGTGCTAACGCTTCCGCTTTCGGTCTACGAGGGTACGTGGACAACACTCTCCCCTCTCGTTGCTATGCATCACCATGATCTTGCATGTGCGTAGGAATTTTTTTGAAATTACTACGTTCCCCAACAACCTACCTATTATGGCATTTCCATTGTCATTCCGAGATATATTGCCATGCAACATTCCACCGTTCTATTTATTATGACACGCTTCATTATTGTCATATTGCCTTGCATGATCATGTAGTTGACATCGTATTTGTGGCAAAGCCACCATGCATTATTTCATACATGTCACTCTTGATTCATTGCCCATCCCGGTACACCACCGGAGGCACTCATATAGAGTCATATTTTGTTCTAGTATCGAGTTGTAATCATTGAGTTGTAAATAAATAGAAGTGTGATGATCATCATTAATAGAGCATTGCCCCATGAAAAAAAGGCCAAATAAAAGGAAAGGCCAAATAAAAAAAGGAAGAAACAAAAAAAAGAAGGTACAATGCTACTATCCTTTTTCCACACTTGTGCTTCAAAGTAGCACCATGATCTTCATGATAGAGAGTCTCTTATATTGTCACTTTCATATGCTAGTGGGAATTATTCATTATAGAACTTGGCTTGTATATTCCAACAATGGGCTTCCTCAAATGCCCTAGGTCTTTGTGAGCAAGCAAGTTGGATGCACACCCACTTAGTTTCTTTTGTTGAGCTTTCATACATTTATAGCTCTAGTGCATCTATTGCATGGCAATCCCTACTCCTTGCATTGACATCAATTGATGGGCATCTCCCTAGCCCGTTGATTAGCCGCGTCAATGTGAGACTTTCTCCTTTTTGTCTTCTCCACACAACCCCCATCATTATACTCTATTCCACCCATAGTGCTATTTTCATGGCTCACGCTCATGTATTGTGTGAAAGTTGAAAACGTTTGAGATTACTAAAGTATGAAACAATTTCTTGGCTTGTCATCGGGGTTGTGCATGATGAGAGCATTCTTGTGTGACGAAAATGGAGCATGACCAAACTATATGATTTTGTAGGGATGAACTTTCTTTGGCCATGTTATTTTGAGAAGACATGATTGCTTAGTTAGTATGCTTGAAGTATTATTATTTGTAAGTCAATATTAAACTTTTGTCTTGAATCTTATGGATCTGAATATTCTTACCATAATAAATAAGATTACATTGATAAATATGTTAGGTAGCATTCCACATAAAAAATTCTGTTTTTATCATTTACCTACTCGAGGACGAGCAGGAATTAAGCTTGGGGATGCTTGATACGTCTCCAACGTATCTATAATTTTTTATTGTTCCATGCTATTATATTATAAACCTTGGATGTTTTATCTGCATTTATATGTTATTTTATATGAATTTTGGGACTAACCTATTAACCTAGAGCCAGTTTCTGTTTTTTCCTTGTTTTTGAGTATCGCAGAAAAGGAAAACCAAACGGAGTCCAATTGACCTGAAACTTCACGAAACTTATTTTTGGACCAGAAGAAGGCCATGGAGTAAAAGAGTTGGGCCAGAAGAGTCCCAAGATGCCCACGAGGGTGGGGCGCGCGCCTCCCTACCTCGTGGACAGCCCAGAGACCCCCCTGACTTGTTCTCGACGCCGAAACCTCTTATATATACAGAAACCCCCAGAACATAACCTAGATCAGGAGTTTCGCCGCTGCAAGCCTCTGTAGCCACCAAAAACCAATCGCGACCCTGTTCCGGCACCCTGCCGGAGGGGGAATCCCTCACCGGTGGCCATCTTCATCATCCCGGCGCTCTCCATGATGAGGAGGGAGTAGTTCACCCTCGGGGCCGAGGGTATGTACCAGTAGCTATGTGTTTGATCTCTCTCTCTCTCTCGTGTTCTTGATTTGGCATGATCTTGATGTATCGCGGGCTTTGCTATTATAGTTGGATCTTATGATGTTTCTCCCCCTCTACTCTCTTGTAATGGATTGAATTTTCCCTTTGAAGTTGTCTTATCGGATTGAGTCTTTAAGGATTTGAGAACACTTGATGTATGTCTTGCATGTGCTTATCAGTGGTGACAATCGGATATTCACGTGATCTACTTGATGTATGTTTTGGTGATCAACTTGCGGGTTCAGTGACCTTGTGAACTTATACATAGGCGTTGGCACACGTTTTCGTCTTGACTCTCCAGTAGAAACTTTGGGGCACTCTTTGAAGTTCTTTGTGTTGGTTGAATGGATGAATTTGAGATTGTGTGATGCATATCGTATAATCATACCCACGGATACTTGAGGTGACATTGGAATATCTAGGTGACATTAGGGTTTTGGTTGATTTGTGTCTTAAGGTGTTATTCTAGTACGAACTCTATGATAGATCGAACGGAAAGAATAGCTTCGTGTTATTTTACTACGGACTCTTGAATAGATCGATCAGAAAGGATAACTTTGAGGTGGTTTCATACCCTACAATAATCTCTTCGTTTGTTCTCCGCCATTAGTGACTTTGGAGTGACTCTTTGTTGCATGTTGAGGGATAATTATATGATCCAATTATGTTATTATTGCTGAGAGAACTTGCACTAGTGAAAGTATGAACCCTAGGCCTTGTTTCCTAGCATTGCAATACCGTTTGTGCTCACTTTTATCATTAGTTACCTTGCTATTTTTATATTTTCAGATTACAAAAACTTATATCTACCATCCATATTGCACTTGTATCACCATCTCTTCGCCGAACTAGTGCACCTATACAATTTACCATTGTATTGGGTGTGTTGGGGACACAAGAGACTCTTTGTTATTTGGTTGCAAGGTTGCTTGAGAGAGACCAGCTTCATCCTACGCCTCCCACGGATTGATAAACCTTAGGTCATCGACTTGAGGGAAATTTGCTACTGTCCTACAAACCTCTGCACTTGGAGGCCCAACAATGTCTACAAGAAGAAGGTTGCGTAGTAGACATCAAGAGTGCATATAATCCATGGACTCGACATTAGTCATAAAGAACTCACATACTTATTGCAAAAATCTATTAGTTATCAAAACAAAGTACTACGCGCATGCTCCTAGGGGGATAGATTGGTAGGAAAAGACCATCGCTCGTCCCCGACCGCCACTCATAAGGAAGACAATCAATAAATAAATTATGCTCCGACTTTATCACATAACGGTTCACCATACGTGCATGTTACGAGAATCACAAACTTTAGAACAAGTATTTCTCAAATTCACAACTACTCAACTAGCATGACTCTAATATCACCATCTTCATATCTCAAAACAATCATCAAGTATCAAGCTTCTCATAGTATTCAATGCATTATATATGATAGTTTTTATTACGCCCATCTTGGATGCTCATCATATTAGGACTAATTTTGTAGACAAAGCAAATTACCATGATGTTTTATAAGACTCTCAAAATAATATAAGTGAAGCATGAGAGATCAATAATTTCTATAAAATAAAACCACCACCGTGCTCTAAAAAGATATAAGTGAAGCACTAGAGCAAAATTATCTAGCTCAAAAGATATAAGTGAAGCACATAGAGTATTCTAATAAATTCTGATTCACGTGTGTCTCTCCAAAAGGTGTGTACAGCCAGGATGATTGCGGTAAACTAAAAAGCAAAGACTCAAATCATACAAGAAGCTTCAAGCAAAACACATATCATGTGGTGAATAAAAATATAGCCTCAAGTAAAGTTACCGATAGACGAAGACGAAAGAGGGGATGCCTTCCGGGGCATCCCCAAGCTTAGGCTTTTGCCACTCCTTATTTCAAAATCCATCAAATCTTTACCCAAAACTTGAAAACTTCACAACACAAAACTCAACAGAAAATCTCATGAGCTCCGTTAGTATAAGAAAACAAATCACCACTTTAAGGCATTGTAATGAACTCATTCTTTATTTGCATTGGTGTTAAACCTACTGTATTCCAACTTCTATATGGTTCATACCCCCCGATACTAGCCATAGATTCATCAAAATAAGCAAACAACACACAAAAAATAGAATATGTCAAAAACAGAACAGTCTGTAGTAATCTGTATCAAACGTATACTTATATAACTCCACAGACTCTGAAATAAATTGGTGGACGTGAGGAATTTGTCTATTAATCATCTGCAAAAATAATCAACCTAAAAGCACTCTCCATTAAAAAAATGGCAGCTAATCTCGTGAGCGCTAAAGTTTCTATTTTTCACAGCAAGATCATAAAGACTTCACCCAAGCCTTCCCAAAGGTTCTACTTGGCACAAATACTAATTAAAATATAAAACCACATATAAACAGAAGCAAAAAAGCAAGAAACAAAAAAATTGGGTTGCCTGCCAACAAGCGCTATCGTTTAACGCCCCTAGCTAGGCATAAAAGCAAGAATAGATCTAGGTATTATCATCTTTGGTAGGCAATTCTTCAGTAGAACACTTATAACCCTTAGGATTTTCCTTCTTTTTGTTAATGGTCAAACTCCTAGGCAAGAAATCGAGAAATTCATTTGTAGCAAAAGGTTCCTTAATGATAGCGAAAAAGTTGGGGCGAACACTTATGGATTTGAGATCCGAATTTTCCTTACTAGAAGATTCACCTTTATTTTTAGGCACATACATAAAATTGGCAACTTTAGTAGTAGAAGGATTTGGGGTATTTTTCAAGGAAGAAAAGGCAGACCCTAAATTGATAATAATATCTATCAATTCTTGTGGAATTTTGGTCTATCCTTTCGTTAACTATGGGTTCCTTTTCTTTAAAAAAATCAGAGTAACTCCTACTTTAGATCCGTATTGGGTAATTTGGTGGTGTATCTTTTTATCCAAATTTTCAATCAACTCTACAGTGGCAACTTTATTTTCAATAATTTCAAGCCTTTGCATCACATGTTCCAAAGTTAAAATAGTTCCATTAACCAAAAGACGTGGTGGGCCAAACAAATCTAACATAGCATTATAAGAATCTAAAGTATGTCTACCCAAGAAATTCCCTCCGGTAATGGTATCAAGAATATATCTGTTCCAAGGAGTGATGCCTACATAAAAATTGTGAAGAAGAAGGAAGTAGATTGCTTCCTAGTAGATCTATTCTGAGCATTGCAAATTCTATGCCAAGCATCTTTTAGATTTTGTCCCTCCCTTTGTTTAAAATTAAGAACTTCATGATCGGGAGTACTAACAATGATAGAAGGACTAGCCATGACAGCAAAGCAAACGATCTAACACACGGATACACAAGAAGCAAGCGAAAAGAGACAGACGGAAAAAGAGGGCGAATAAAACGGCAAAGGGTGAAGTGGGGGAGAGTAAAACAAGAGGCAAATGGCAAATAATGTAATGCGAGGGAGAAGAATTTGTGATGGGTACTTGGTATGTCTTGACTTGGCGTAGATCTCCCCGGCAACGGCGCCAGAAATCCTTCTTGCTACCTCTTGAGCATGCGTTGGTTTTCCCTTGAAGAGGAAAGGGTGATGCAGCAAAGTAGCGTAAGTATTTCCCTCAGTTTTTGAGAACCAAGGTATCAATACAGTAGGAGACTACACGCAAGTCCCTCGTACCTTCACAAACAATCGAGAACCTTGCAACCAACGCGATAAAGGGGTTGTCAATCCCTTCACGGCCACTTGCAAAAGTGAGATCTGATAAAGATAATAAGATAAATATTTTTGGTATTTTTGTTGTATAGATTGGAAAGTAAAGATTGCAAAATAAATGGCGGCAGAAATAGCAAGTTGATAGGAAAATAATATGATGGAAGATAGACCCGGGGGCCATAGGTTTCACTAGTGGCCTCTCTCAAGATAGCATAATTTACGGTGGGTGAACAAATTACTGTCGAGCAATTAATAGAAAAGCGCATTGTTATGAGAATATCTAGGCATGATCATGTATATAGGCATCACGTCCGTGACAAGTAGACCAAAACGATTCTGCATCTACTACTATTACTCCACACATCGACCGCTATTCAGCATGCATCTAGAGTATTAAGTTCATAAGAACAGAGTAACGCCTTAGGCAAGATGACATGATGTAGAGGGATAGACTCAAGCAATATGATATAAACCCCATCTTTTTATCCTTGATGGCAACAATACAATACGTGCCTTGCTGCCCCTGCTGTCACTGGGAAAGGACAACGCAAGATTGAACCCAAAGCTAAGCACTTCTCCCATTACAAGAAAGATTAATCTAGTAGGCCAAACCAAACTGATAATTCAAAGAGACTTGCAAAGATATTTAAATCATGCATAAAAGAATTCAGAGAAGAATCAAATATTGTTCATAGATAATCTTGATCATAAACCCACAATTCATAAGATCTCGACAAACACATCGCAAAAATAATTACATCGAATAGATCTCCAAGAAGATCGAGGAGAACTTTGTATTGAGATCCAAAGAGAGAGAAGAAGCCATCTAGCTAATAACTATGGACCCGAAGGTCTATGGTAAACTACTCACACATCATCGGAGAGGCTATGATGTTGATGTAGAAGCTCTCCGTGATCGATTCCCCCTTCGGCGGAGCGCCGGAAAAGGCCTCAAGATGGGATCTCACGGGTACAGAAGGTTGCGGCTGTGGAAATAGGGTTTCGTGGTGCTCTCGGATGTTTTCAGGGTATATAAGTATATATATAGGTGAAAGAAGTAGGTCGGTGGAGCCACGAGGGGCCCACAAGGGTGGGGGCGCGCCCTCCTGCCTCGTGGCTTCCTCATTGCTTCCTTGACGCGCACTCCAAGTCTCCTAGATTGCGTTTGTTCCAAAAAGATCCTCGCGAAGGTTTCATTCCGTTTGAACTCCGTTTGATATTCCTGTTCTGCGAAACACTGAAATAGGCAAAAAACAACAATTTGCATTGGGCCTTCGGTTAATAGATTAGTCCCAAAAATAATATAAAAGTGCATAACAAAGCCCATTAAACATCCAAAATAGATAATATAATAGCATGGAACAATCAAAAATTATAGATACGTTGGAGACGTATCAGTACTCGTCGTCTGAATCCATCTCGTTGGCTTCAAAGTATCAAAGTGCGGAAAAAAAATTGTCAACAGTTTGGCTATGACATTTGGACAAACACTTGTCGGGCTTGGTGTTCGCCGTGGATGGCGTCCTTAGGGGCGGAGGGTACCTGGGCAGCAGACGGACAAGGGGGGACTAGTGCCCGCGTGGAGTGACGGAGGTCCGACAAGGCCTAGGTGGGAAACTAGGGTAGCACAACAGTGGTGTTGGAGGGAGGGGCGGATATAAAGCAGGGGGTGGAGTGAGAAAGATGCGGGCTCCATGTGGGGTTTTTGGTGGGGTGGGGGTGTCGGAGGCCTACATGGCGTAAGAGGGGACTCACACAAACCTCCCCGGCTTTGCACATGGTTAACGAAATTCAGATGCGTGGATCATCCGTGGACGTATGTAGCACCCCGTTGGATGGCAAAAAAGGTACAATGTCGATTTGCGGCACGACGTTGGATATGCGCTAAACATCTTCAAAGGAGTCCGAATTATCAGAAAATCCCCGACCCGACACCAAATCTAGGAAGCTTTGGGGGAGTACGAACTTCTGCGGACACAACTAACTCAGCTTCGGACCTCATCACAGACCCACCTTTTCCCCTTCTCTCTATTCCTTCATTGGACAAGGGACCAACAAATAGGGGATTTTAAGGGTATAACATTGAATAGTCGATATCTAGCGCGATGTCTGTGAACATGTTTGGATGTTTCCACGGGCATTCGTTGAGGTTTGTTTGTTTGGTGACTAGCATTGGAGATGACCTCAAGGGAGGCCTCCAACCTCTGTTTCCTTCATATGTCCATACGGACAACTCGAGCACACATGTCACAACTGTGGCCTCCTGGAACCAAGACCACACGGCTAAGAATGCAAGTCCACCATGCCCATCACACCGAACACCCACACTACACCCAGTGCGAGGACCATGATAACGACATGAATTAATTATTATGCTTGTGCATAAAGCATCTTCAAAGGAGGACCCAAATCCTCCTCCCTTTATAGTATGCTCGAGCGAATAGTTTGAACACTATATGAATGGAGGCCTCCAAACCGTACCCAAATATGTGGATAGGGTAGACCTCCCCAAACCAAGCTCAAATGTGTCGCATATCTGGAGCGATCTGGACATGTCCGCCACGTCGGCCCGGAATGTTCTAGCACACCACTGACCCTACAAAGCCTCCTTCCCCGTGCCATCCAACCCCTAACCCTAGCCAGATACGGGGCAAGTAGGGGTGGCTCAATCTTCAAGAATTGAAGGTGAATTTGAGGGGATACGTGAAGAATATTGAGGAAATCTATAACCAATTCACTAATTGACACGCCGCATACGCCCCTCAGGAATAAACTTGGCGTGTGCCTTGTGAAATGGTATCACAACATAGACATACATAGTACATG
This sequence comes from Aegilops umbellulata, assembly GCA_032464435.1. Lineage (NCBI taxonomy): Eukaryota > Viridiplantae > Streptophyta > Magnoliopsida > Poales > Poaceae > Aegilops > Aegilops umbellulata. The sequence continues at coordinate 37,539,036 of CP136057.1, read as the reverse complement.
TTTTTGTCAGGCTCTTATGGTGCTTGTATGCAACATCATCATAAGGTTAGGAAATAACTTATCAGGCTACAACGGAAGACAAGGCACCAAGGAATCTAACTGGGTTGCACTTCATAGGGATCTGGTTTGACCACTCTCCTACCAGACTCTCGATCAGCATCTTTGCACACGTAGGCAGAGGAATCCTCACTTCACATTTGGCCAAAGATCGAGTTAGTGAGTATTTTGAAAGCACTCGCAAGATAATCACATAACATATATTATTAAGCAAAGAAATACATGGCATGAACAACATAAGCAATCAAATAACATGGCAAGATAACTAACAAGAGTATGTCAAAGATAAAGTAATAAATATATAAATGTATAATATAGCAATTTATCCTTGTAGTCAAAGGTGGTGTGACTGTGACAGGAGGCGAGGCGGTACGAGACGTCTTTGTATTCTGATATCTCTTCCATGGGTATTCGATTATCAAGGTGTCGGTAGCTGGACAAGGGATGATGGTAGAGGCGGAGTTTGGCGATGACTATGCGCACTACGTTGGAAACACAAGACTCTAATCGGGCTATGTTGACGCACACCTATGTTGTGTCCTTGATGAAGGTGGTGAACTGAAGCTCGGCTTTGGAGATGAAAAGCAAAGACCGGCCTATGGTCGGACTTGTCCGCACACATGCGGTTCCTTTTTGAAGGCTTAGCCCAGGAGTTGTGTACTTTTCGTTTGTTTCTATCTTTTACCATAGGGTTAGAGATTGGATGGTGGAGCTACTGTCGCGAGGCACACGGACTCACTTTTATTTTTGGGTCAATTTTGTTCGACTGATGGATTTTATGTGAAAAATGCGGTAAGTAACATAATCACGTGAAAAAGTGTGTAGTGAAATATCTCCCAAACATATGATTGTGTTGATTCTACACAAACAGTACATGTGTAATAATACTATACCAAGAAACCATAAATAGCCCATTGGTCTCTCTGCACACATTAACTGTGAACATAGGGACATTAAGTGTGAACACAGGTAATTGCTTTCGGCAGCAGAATGACATATTTTTGTGTATATGGGATTCCAATGAACCCTCGAATAAACCTTAACCCTTAGTGCAGTGTCAACAATTATATACAAGCTTTTTCACTTTCTATCATCGCGGTAGATTACTTGCAAGATTGAACCCAACTATTGTATACCTCTCTCACTACTAATTGCCGATCTGAACTAACCAAGAGTAAACAAGTAACCGGAGAGAAATATACATCTATAAATCAAACAAGATGGCATGCATATATATATAAACATAAAGAAATAAGAATTCATTACATGATCAACATCACTGATGTGAATACATCATATTAACCAGAATCGTGTATGGTAGCTCATATAGCTATTGTACTGAACATCTAAACACGTCAAGATGGAGAGCTTACAACTTTGGCTAGTGTTAGGAACCCATAGTCCAAGGGATCAACTACCCACAAATCATCTTGAAGCTTGAGAGTCGAGGTTTGGTGATGATGAAGATGGTTTCCCCCTCCAGCACATCATCTATGTACATTCCCCTCCTCACTCTACCCATTCTAATTTTTCTTCTTCCTTCTCTAGTTTTTTTACCCTTTTTCCATAAAAAATGCCTCGACTACCCCACCTCTTATTGATATGTTTTTAGATAAAACTAAGTGCTACTAAATAAATTTCTTTTATATAATCATATTAATAATAAATTGGTAGGTAAATCAGAAGCTAACCTACTAGAATACGCCAATATCCTACGAATGTTCCCTGAGAGCATTTTACCAGCGAACGCTCGAATTTCCATACAATTTCAACTAAATTCTTCATGGCAACTTTACAGGAATTGCCATGATCAGAAGAGAAAGTTGCCACATGACACAAAAAATAATGGGATCAATTTTAAAAAAAAATTACCAACCGCGTGATTTGGATTCAATGGTTGTGGGGCCATTCCCTGGGACCTCCTAACCAGGAACGTTCCCCAGTTAAAACTTCCCTAGGATATTTATTCCCATGCTGCGACAGTTATCTAGTTGAGTTAAGTGCATGGATATAACTTGTCCCATATCTTGTCGACATGCAAAATTTGATCGTAGAATATGAGCACTTTGTGTAAAACTATATATGGACGATAACATGGTACTGCTCACTTATAATTTTACAAGCTAAATACCCGTGTTTCACGAGGGCAACTTTACCCTAGTGGGTCAACGTAGAGATTTTTTGATTAGACTGAGATTGAGATATGTTGTGAAGAGAAGGAACCCGTAGTCAAAAGATAAGGAAAAATGCGATGAGACTGTATACGTAGAACTATGTGAGTTCATTTTATTTTGTTGTTTGCTTGCAAGAGATTTCTTGTTATCGGCGGTTTATTTGATTTCTGTTGATTGCCTTACAAGGGATTTCTTGCCCCAGAAATAAGGTGGTGGAGTCGGTTTGTAAAAATAAACAATGGAAGTTATCGCATGGTTTGAAAAAGAATGTGCTTAGAGGCATAGAAGCAAAACCAACAAACTCATCTTTAATAGTAGAGATTTATTATACATACTGCAAATGGTCGTATTTTTATGAGATTTTGCATGATTTTTTTTCAGCTTTTTAGAAACTTAGAAATCAGAATGATCTGGACGACTGCTTGTTCAAAGTGCACAGGAGGCAGAAACAAAATAAGGCCCAACCCACGTACAGATATCACCAGCTGGCGCGAGCCCTAAATTCCAGCCCACCTACTGAAACCACCTGCCATAAGCCCTTGGGATGCATCCTGACCCATTTTACTGTGTCCATTTCGGCCGCAAAACTAGTGGAGCAACTTCGACTCAGAATAGCCTCAAAAAAAAAAACTTCGACTCAGAAAAAAAAAAGCGGAGCAACAGGCGATATTTCGGGTTAATAAAGTTGGCTTTTCCCCTAAAAAATAAATAAATAGCAAGAAACAATATTTCGGGTTAATAAGGTTGGCTCCCCCACCCCAAAAAAAAGGCAATATTTAAACCGCAGGGCTTGGCAGAAATATGGTACACCAAATGATATAGCAGCTAAATGTTAACAATAATGCATTGTTGCTAGAGATGCAGTCTTTATAAATCGACTATACCAGGTCGAAGGATGTACACAGCACGGTAAAATTCGATGATACACAGCAAAAACTCTTGGCGAGAGTGACGGTACTGAGAGCTGTCTAAGAGATTGCCTTGGAAGAATCAATAGTATCCGATTATGCTGGCCACCGAGGAGTAGGTTCCGAGGGCGGCACTGATGACTCCAACCAATATTATAACGACGCTTGCAATCACCTGAATAACCGCATGGTATGAAGAGAGAAATCTTGAATGTTCAGAAATCATCTCCAGAAGAGAAGGAATCTTGGAAAGCTTATGGTAAATTATATCTTACCTGCGTACGTGTGGCTTTATTCTGTGTGATCTTCAAGAAGCACAAGGCGGGCATTATGATTGCCTGTAATCATGCAAAGAAAGTCAAAAGGAGCACATCCGTTACTTTGTCATCTATAGTTCTTACGCAACTGTAGGTTTGTTTTTTGGAGGATGGGACTATTATTCTCATGAACAGCCCACATGGATGTAGTCAATTTTAGCACACCAAAAAATGTTGTTTGACGAGTTTGATCTTTTTACAGATTTTCTTATTATGCGTAGCTATATAGGCCATTAAGTGGGGGAAAGAATGGCATACCACAAGTATACTGAGCAGGGATCCAATCAGAGCCATCACCAAACCTGAAATATGCAACATGCAAATCAGGAATGCACAGTATAATTCTTCTGTAATGTGTTCTCAAAGAAGTCTTCTGTGAGTCGCCAATAATAAAGATTACAAAGCAGATAATTAGCTTAAGCAGCTGAAGTGCATAGTACTATAGTAAGCAGAGGTGTTTTAGGAGTTCCCTAGAAGAAGGAAGTGTTTTAGGAATATTTGGATTTGTAACGGAGCCTACAAGCAGTCCCCAATTATTTTTTCCTAAAAGGAAGATAACCCAGTCCTCAACTGAAAACCTATCTGAGCAGGTCACTGCCCATTATCGCTCTCAAGTCCTAACACTATGCAAGTGTTAATTTTCCAGGAGCATGGACTTAAAAAATCTTGAAAATGCAATAAATCTAGATGCTATTTCAACTACTAATCTTGGTACTACATTATTTGTAATGAGCCACTTTGCATTTAGCTGTTTCCGAGGGAAACAATTGCGTGTAAAGTTTATGCGCCATCCATCATTCCAAAGTAATGTGTGTCCATAGGAAACAATTGCGTGTATACTTTTCATCCCTCAATTCTTCGTGAAGTCTAGATTTGGTCCCTCAACTTCAAAACCGGACAACTTAAACCCTTAACTACTGAAACCGGACAAGATTCATCCCTGGTCATGGTTTTGACCGGTTTTGGTGCTGTCCCACCCTGGTTTTGACCTGCTGACTCAAATTCGCGTACTTTTCCAATTCCGCTTAATGTTTTCAAATTCGGGTAGTTTTTTCAAATACGTGAACTTTTTAAAAATTTGTGTACTTTTTCCAAATCCGAGTACCTTTTCTAAGTTCACATACTTTTTTTAAATCCGCGTACTTTTTAAAAGTTCATGTGTTTTTTTCAAATTCATGTAATTTTTAAAATTGACGTACTTATTCATATTCGTGTACATTTTTTTGCTTTTAAATTTTTTGTGTGAACTTAAAACGTACGCGGATTTGAATTTCTTTAACCCAAATTAGAAAAAAAATTGTGGAGTTGAAAAATTATGTCAATTTGAAACAAGTATCTGAATTTCAAACAAAGTTCATGGATTGGAAAAGGAACACCGATTTGAAAAAAAATACGCGAATTTGAGTCAGCACCGGTCAAAACTGGGGTCAGTTAGCACCAAAACCGGTCAAAATCAAGACCAGGGACGAACCTTGTCCGGTTTCGTTATTTGAGGGTGCAAGTTGTCCGGTTTCGGAGTTGAGGGACCAAATCTAGACTTCACCGAAAGTTGAAGGACGAAAAGTATACTTTTCTCTAAAACATACTACAAGAAGTACAATGGATTGGCAGTGAAGACTGCATTCGCAGAAGACAACAAAACCAAGGATGGTAAGTACGCATTCTATGTGCATAAGATTTGACAATCTTAAAAAAATGCATACCAAAAATAATCAGTGCTGAACAAAGGTATAAGCATACCGAAGAATGGAAGAAGAAATGCAATGACAACAGTTGACGCCACAAGGCTCGTCCTCAGTATAATAGAGACGATTGTTTCGTTCAAAAATCCTTCAGGGCGCAACTCTTCTAAACTCCGAGCCAATGGGTTTAGCAACAAGGCAAATCTGTTTATGGTTAAGGATGAAGCTGTTCTATATGGAGTTAGGTACAGTGAAAATCAACATAATCCTAGAAACCTTGACATTACAAAGTTTGACGATAGAAATTCCAAAGGATACTTGGTGAAAGGGTTGATCACCTGAGACACCAAAAAAACAATGATCAAGTTTAAGGAAAGACAGTTACAATACCAGGAACTAAGATAAAGTCGAGCATAATTCTTACCGTGGTCCACAGAGCAACTTTCGAGGCAAATGACTCTTTTGGAAGATTCAAAGTTATTTGCGACAGAGTCTTGTCACCAAACATGAGATAGCCAATAATAGCAAACGAGCCATATATTGCTGTGCAAACTACGAAGCTGCACAATACAATTATGCATACTTGAGGAATTTGACCATTACACATCAAACTAGCCAAGGTAAGACATTTATTCATGCATACCATATGAAAAGTGCCTTAGGGAATTTTGTGCGATCAGACATTGATTGGTAGATATTAGGAAATACCGAATGCCCAGAGTAGCAGAAACCGTAAATACCGATAGCAAAGGGCATGCCACTCCACTTAACTGCTTCCCCGGTCTGATGAAACCCTACACCTTCAGTAGTACCGACTAAAGTGACAGATATAAACACCACAAGAGTTGCAATCACACCACCCGCTGTGCAAGTAATTAAATCATGTTAATAGCTAACTAACGATGGCCATAACAGAATTAATTAAGCAGGTTAGGAGTAGTGAGACCTGAAAGATATGATAGCACTCGAAGATCTCGCAGCCATACTGTGGGCAGAACTACCAGAGCAGTTAACACTCCAAAGAAATGTTTACTGTCGACATGAATCCCAAACAAATTAATATTGACGTCAGGAAAGATTGATGTCATATTATCACCTTCCAGTATAATGAATTCCACGCAGTATGACTGCATCCAAAAAACTATGCATGAGACAAAGTTTCTTTCCCAAGAAGTATACATGAGATAAGTTTCTAAAACAGTTCAGTAATTTGCTTTGCTCAATAATCAAGGTATTAGATGGAAAACTTTGGAAAATACAAGTCACGTTGAAATAAGCCACTTACATATAACTCAGTATACAAAATAATCTGCACAAAAAAGAGAGTAAAGATCAGTTAGTGTTTTTTCGCTTACCAAAGAAAAAACAATTTATGCATGAAGGTAAGACAGATGGGGTTAGAGACTTAGATGCGCATTTTTTCTCAGCCTAGAGATAGGGGCAGCTAATACTGAAAATAGACAGCATTCCCTCCTTTAAAAAATAGGAATAGGGATCTAGAGATTAGATCGAATCAGCAGGTTTTTATTATAGCTTGTGAATTTTCAGATACGGCAATGATCTAGCAACTAGCAAGGATAAGGTTTATGGTAGCTTGTGATTTTTTCAGATGTGGCAGTGAGCCAGCAAGGATTAGGTTGTCAAACTAAAACCAAGCACATAACAAAATGGCAAAAGAGGAGCGGGCACACCAGATATGTCTGTGTTGTTCCCAAGTGATACTTGTGCAAATAATTTAAGTTAGTTTATACCACCAAAGCGAATAATACCGACCTAGAAAACATTCTCGAAAAAAAAATACCGACCTAGAAAAAGGTATGCATTTTCACTAATCATCAAGTCAGTATAGCATCGAAGACACAACCTTATAGCCAAACACGGTAGAATATTCTACAGAAGCCAGGGCTTACAGATATGATCAAGCGGCCAATTCTTCCAAAGGCGGCCTCCCCGATGTCTGGATAGGTTGCGATACCGTCTTTGCTCTCGAAACAATGTTTGAGAAGAACTCCAGTATAACAGCAAATGATTGCAAAAACAGACAGAACTGCAAGGCCCGCCCATCCAGCCTCATGAATTGTGAACGGAGCGGAAAGAAGGCCAACACCAGCGAGTACGTTAACACCTATAGAAAAGAAGCATAGGACAGTCAAATATGAGCATATTTGTAGTTTACTGAGCACCCCTGCTGCTCTATATTTGAATATTTTTAGTTACCATTGAAGACTGTCTGTGTCACGCTGCACCCCTGACCGACGTAGATCTCTCCAGTGTACTGGAACGAGAGCTTCTCATCTCTGACTGAACCAAGAAGATGTCGCCGCAGGCTCTTGACAGATTCTAGCTTATCCGAGATGAAAGGCAGCTTGTGGTCGGAAGCCAGGCCACTGCGGCCGCCATCGATCGAGTATTTGCTCGTTGAAGGACCCAGGTAACCGAAGATGGGAGACGCAGCAATTGTGTAGGTGTCAGTTGTTTCCCTGCAAGATAAACACCACGTCGTGATCATGCAGTCTGTATCTGTACACAAACAGGAAAACTGTCATCTGTAGTTTTGTGCACAAAAAGGAAAACTGCAATATGTACACAAGAAGGAAAGCTGCTGGCATTCTTGAGTAGGGCCAGCTACTGAGATAGTATGCCAGCAAAGGCATCCATTAATGATGCTTTATTTCCTGTTACACCAATCAGTACAAAAACGGTAGCCATTGATGAAGCAAAATAATACTACGTACTTATGACATACTGGTAATATAGTACTGCTGCTGCCAGGTGTACAGGTAGTGTCAAACATTGAACACTGCACTTTAATAATACTATAAATTTAATAAAATTATTACAACATTGTCGTACTGATGCTAGGAGAAGCTAGAGAAAACATATTCTAGTTCCTACCCTTTTTTCATCATTGTCAGTGGTTTCAGTCAACGTTTGGTCATCTGATCGAACAGATCAGACCATTCCCCAAGTGTCAGTGAACTCGAGGCCACTCCCGAAAATCGATTAAACATGGACAGGTAGCCCCAGATGTCCAACCAGACTCGTCAGTAGCCAATCCAGTGAATCCACAAGCAGAACTAACTACTAGTGCTCTGTCGGCCATTCCCAATCACCGAAGCCAACCGAATCCACTCTCATCAACACAGCAATCTAACCGAATAGCGGCCAAATTTGGCAGAGCAGACCACACCGCGATCGAACACTGAACCAGTAATAACACAGCAGAGTGCACGGAGTCTGTGAGATGAGGCGATGGAGCAGGGAGAGAGAATGCGCACGTACCGGTAACTCTGCGGCCACTGGTGCGACTCGAAGGAGCCGACCCCGTCGCCGTCCTCGCCCCGCCCCTCCTCCTCCTCCTCGTCGTCGTCGCCGTCGTCGGAGTCGCGGAAGCTGTCGCGGGGGCTCTCCTCGATGTCGCCGTCGTCCAGCAGCATCTCGTCCTCCTCCTCCTTCCGCTGCCTCGCCGCCGCCGCCGCCATCACAAGTGGCGCAAATGCCGGGTTGCGTGGCGGATTTGGGTAGGACCACACGCGACGCTTCCAGAGGAGATGGTAGATGGTAGGGGACGGAGGTAAATTATTTGGACGAGCGAGCGGCGGGGCTGGAGGTGGGATGAAATAGTTGCTCGCGCGCGCCGCGACAAGGCGGCGTGAGCTGCGCTTGCTTACGGGCACCGCACGCGGCTGGCTTGTTGCCGCGGTCGCTGACGTGTGGGCCGCGGTGCCACGTGTGAGGGGACGAGTGGTGGGGGTAGAGGAATTTGGTCGATTGGAGGGTGTGTCCTGTCTGCCTGTCACCTGCGTGGCGGTGAAACCGGGCATGTTCGGGAATGCGTGCGCTGGCGCTGGCGCCGCGCGCGGTGCACGCACGTCTCGTCTCTCTCTGACCTGTGGGACCGCGATAATAACTTGCCTGAATTATTATAGCGCAACCCTAGAAAAAAAGAATTATTATAGCGCACGTACGTGTACTGCCTATCACGTGCATGAGCATGACTAGGCCTCGCTGAACTTTCAACTTAGGATGAAAAACGCATGAAAAACTACTCCAAATTCATTTTTAAAACGGAACTCTCAGAAGGCAAGTTTTACCAGGGTCTGGGTTTTCCTAAGCCATTCGGATCAGAATTCAGAAGGCCGCAACGTGCATTCGCTCTGTTCTGACGTTCACGCACGTGCAAACATGCTAATCTCGGAACACCGGACGCAGAGTCGATCGTGCAAGCTGAACGACAGACACCAGCGAGTGCGAACTACTACTAGCGGACACATCGCATAGTGATAGTGTCCACGCAAAAGACGATCGACTTTCTCACTTGCAGCGCGCGCCATGTGGAGATGGAGAATGAAAATGATATCCCACGCAGAGCAACGTGGCGTCTAGCCAGCACGGTCGGTCGATCATGTGGTGTGCCTCTCAGAGGTCAGAGCCCTGCAAAGCACACGCAGCTCGCGGACAAATGAAGCAGGAAGCGGACAGATTGGCCAGGCTCGACTCGTTCGAATCGTATCGTACACGGGCGTGGCGTCTTGCCCGAACTAGCAAGCTCGGCTCATGGCGTCTTGCCCGAACTGTGGCGGTGCCAATTTGCAGTTTGGGTAACATGGATGAAGGTGCAGACAGTGGCGGACCCAGGAATGAGCCAAGGCCCAGGCGAACTGGGTCAAGGACCAGGCAGCTCTGTTGACTGTAGCTACAGTACACAAGTATATGAAGGACATGGGCCTCACGCCCCAGGCCGCCGCCCCTTCTGACTGGGGCCTAAATCCGCCCATGGGTGCAGAGGATTTGAGTTTGAGCAGATCGATCTCGCGAGCGTGCCGCGCGCATCCGCATCGCGTGGGATATTCGTGTGCGCATGTGGCGAGATGAGATCACCGCCAGCCACCTGCAGTCTCTAGTTTTCTATGACTTGTAATAATAAGGGACGGTGTTGGGATGACAACGGGTGACTTTGACCGATGGTGAAGTGTAGAGCCTATCTGAATGTCTGATGCGTGCTGCTCATATCTAGGGGGGGCTGTGGATGTTAATCAGTTCAGTATAGGATTTGCCTGCAGATGTGTGATGCGGGGAGTGGAACAGCGTGTTTTAATCGAAGCAGGACGTGGGTAGATGAGATAAGAGTCTAGTTTTTTTTTTTTTTGAGTTGAAGATAAGAGTCTAGTCGGAGATCGTTATCAGCTGACACGCAGCCCTAATCCTCGACGTCTACGCCACCGTTTTTTTCTTTGAGAAACGCCACCGTTTTTGCATTGTAGAGTATAAGATTGCGCTGGCCCTAGAGAGAGGCGCACGGCCCATTTGTAAGAAACAGTAGCCCGCTCGGACCCAAAGTCCACCAAGAAACGGGCCCACGATCTTGTGCCCCACGGTGATCTGTTTACTACCGCCTCTCCCAAGAAAAATCTGTTTACTACCACCTTGCCAGTGGAGGGGCGAGGAGGGCAGGGAAGCCGACTATATTATGAGCTCTTGACACGATGTTCCAATCAAGCTTACCCTAACTGGGTACCGCGCGGTAGGCGTGGTTAGCAGTTAGCATTCGTATACATGGATGGGGTCGACGGTCGATCATGAAGGGCGATGGCCTATACATGGATGGGGTCGATGGTCGATCATGAAGGGCGATGGCCCAGATCGTTTGATCTACTGATCTTCTATAGTGGGAGATTGAACATCCTAATTTATGGGAGGGGGGCACGCGTCCGCGCGGCCCCTGCCAATTTTTAAAAATAAAATTTTGCTAGAGTATTTTTGCATGGTATAGTTTTGGAGTAATAATAAAATACAAATTGACTAGGCCTGACAGAGAATGCATTGAGATAAAATATTAGGCTAATAGGGACATAATGGTGTGTATTATCATACATAACGATACAAAAGCAATTAACACATCAAGAAGAAGAAAATGTTTGCGAGTGTGATATTTAGTAGGTGTCCTGGGTAATACATAGTGCAACGCAGAGCATGTTCGCATGCACACACCTATAAGCACATACTCGTACAACATCTACTAATTTTTAGAGTTATTTTTTTATATTAGAGTTATATAAAGCTTGAAGACTGACAATGTACACTCCATGTGCCCCGTCCGCTTCTGACTGCGGCGGCCCATCAAAAACCCCTCTCCCACACTCGCGTGCATTCCCGCCCGAAGCCAGCTGCCCGCATTCATGCCGGTACAGAGCGGACGCAAGCGCTCACTCGAGTCAGCATTAAAGCGACTCGCCAGCCAAGAGCGCCGCCGCTGCTCGCCCGCCGCGCACGCCTTCTCTCCGCATTGAAATGGCATCCGCCAGCCCGCCTACATCCATTTAATCGACGCGTATGCCAATGAACCTAATCCGGCGCCCCGAGCGTCACATGTCCGTTCCTATGCCGACCGATATTAAATGCCTCTCCGGCTGGCTACTCGCATCCCCGCTAGATATATAAACCTGGCCAGGTGTCGGGCAAGAACCACACCCCTCCTCCTCTCTCTCCATCTCCTCCTTGTACAACACCCGCCATGGCCTTCAGTGAGCAGAAGAAGGATTTCTCCAGCATTGCAGCGCCCAGGGTTGCCCGGCGAGCTAGCATTGGCTTGCTGGCAAACCCTCCGGATCCGGCGCCACCACCATCGCCACCCCTCCTTGCCCGTTCAGGCTGGCCAACGTCGTCTCCCGGCAAACCTGCCGCGAGCAATGGCGGCAATGCGTCAGTCAGGTGGCACGTCTGCAGACACCGCAGACAACGAATAGAAGTAGATTATGGCAGTCCGCCGCCGCTTAGGTCCCAAGAAGACCACCCCTACCGTGCCGTCGGGTTACTCAGCTGCTATATTGCCCGTTGAGCGTAGACCACGGCGACCGTCTTCCCCCGCCCAAAACCAACCCTGATGTGTGCTTCACGGAGGCGGGGGAAGGCTCCCCTCTCGATGAACCATATCCTCCGGGCTCCCGACAATCCGGGGAGGTATGTATCGAGCGAGAAGAAATACCACGGCTGGACGATCGTTTTGCCGTGTCAGATTGTGAGAAGAAAAGAAACGGGCACTGCTGTACGAGTCACAAGTGTACGGCTCTAAGCACAAATTGCGGACGTGCGTGGCGGGGGCATTGCCATGTTCATGTGATTTGCAAAGATACCACCGCGCCGTACAAAGTACAAGTCGCGAACAAGGAGGCTGCAGCTGGCTGGCTAGGCTTTGTTTGCTTCTTGTACGTAGAGCAGGACGAGCCATCGCATGTTGCAATCTACCGATATTTAACGATATCACTTCGGCCAGGACACGTGCGCGAAGCTTGCTTCTGCCAGGCGCATGCATGCACGCACACAGGGGTACGGGATAAGGGTCATTCACATGCACGTGCCCACTAGCCACATGAGATCGCGATCACCGGCCGCCGGCCACTTGTGAGCTGCTCTTTCTGAGGGCGGTGTCGGCAAGAGAACGATGCAGGCACACGACACTTATTTCTGATCAAAGGGGGTATTGAATTATTTTTAAGAACGAAGCTGCTTGCTAGCAGTACGTACGTGTAATACAGAGGTCGTTAGCATGTTCGAGTTTTACGGCCGAAGCAGAGCGAATTAAGCAGGTGAGCTCTCTCCGTCCCCCGCTCTATGTGGTTCTCTCCCCCGAAGAAATGGAACAGTTGGCGTATGTCTGAAACAGCAGAGGTCCACACGTTGATAAGAGAACGCATCATTGCATTCATGCTGACAACGATACCCTTGACAGCCGGAGGACAATGATATCTTAGCCCACAAGGGTTCAAGTACTAGATAACATTAATGCTCACATTTTTTCTAAATTTATTTCAGCCTTTCTAACGATGTTCGTTCAGTAAGAGAAGACGTTTTAGTCAACTATGGACGCATGTGGTGATTTCGTCAACCTCAAAAAGTTATGTTGGCCCAGTCCCTCGAAAGTACTCATAGGGATAGAATATACACACGTGTGTTTATATGGGTGAGCGTATGCTCGTGTATGTGAGCAATTTCGATTGTATGGTATTTTAGAAAAAAAGACAACGATGCCCTTCACCTTGTCCACCTTTTATTTCCTAGCGGTGAAACTTCTTTTTAGGAAATAGCGGTGAAACCTTTGTTTTTGAGGCGTGCTACGCGTCCGTCGACTGATATTTTTAAAAGAACAGCCGGGTTGCAAGCCGTCAGATTTGCCGCATCAAGCAGACAAGAGCGCCTCCATCATTGCAACACAGCTCTTGTTGCAGAAGTATTTGTGCAACATAGGTCTTGTTGAAGATTTTTTTTTTGCAACAACTATTTTGTTGTAATTTTTTTGCAACTACAGTTTTGTTGCAAACTATTTTTTACAACTGTGGTTTTTGCAGGAGAGGTTTTGTTACAAAATGTAGGCCCGTAGTAGACCATTGCAACATAGCATATGTTTCGGAAGCATAACTCTTGTTGCAGAAGCGAGTCCAAAAAAGAATGGTATGTGGACTCTTGCTTAGACAGGTGTCACGTATGAAAGGTAGCGGACGCGGCCACTGCAATCCGTCGGATGACGGTAAGCGTTTCCCTTTGTTTTTAGGGTCTGTGGATGCCGTCACACTTTAGCCACGAGGCCAAGAATTCGTGGATGCATGTGCACCTAGGACAAACCGAATTCAAATTGACCTTTTACGCAAAAACAAACCGCTAGGTTATTTCTCGCCTCTTGTGAGAAATCCTTAGGTCTTGTGTGGCTTCATTAAACGGGTTGGTTCAACACTGTAGATCCTGCAGCCATTGTACGAATGGGCCGGTCTGGTTTGGTTTTAGAACCTTTCGTGTGGTTTTCTTCTTCTTTCATTTATGGGTGTTATTTTATCTATTTTTCTTTAAAAAATCTTTTTTCTTCTTTTTTCATACATGACTAGTTTTTCCAACACACATTTGTACATTTGAAACAAATTTTTTATACACCTTGAACATTTTTCAAACAATTTTAAAATACATATTTTGAACATTTTTTGACTACGTGTATCAAAATTCAAACAAATTGAAACATTTTTTGAATGACATGAACTTTTTTTGAAACACGTGAACATTTTTCTATATGTAACATAGTTTAATGTTATGAAATATTTTTTTAAATAACACAAACAGTTTACTTTAAATTGTATACAAAAATTAATGGCCGTAAATTCTTATGAAACTTGTGAACATTTTTTTAATGTCGTAAACAATTTTTTGAGTGTTGCCAGCATTTTTAAACTATGGTAATAAAAAAATTGCACTGCGTTAACATTTTTTTTTCCAATTTTCGGTTTTAAATTTCCTAAAGTAATTTTAAAGTTTGGAACACACACACACACACACGCACACACACACACACACACACACACACACACACACACACACGCGCGCGCGCGCGCGCGCGCACACACACACACACAAACACACAAACACAAACACACACACACACACACACACACACACGTACACACACAATTTTCTCAAAAATATGAACAAGAGGGAAAAAACTAGCATGCAAGAAGCTACTTGGGCTGGCCCAATAGGCCCTTGAGATGAAACCTCCTTCGGTCTCGCAACAGGCGATAGATAGCTGCTCCCAAAACAAACAGGCGCTCTAAAACTAGGTCGTGGGACCGATAGCCCACCATAATCAAACCCACGCTCTCGCAACCCGTAGTTGCACCACGATGCTATAAGAGCATCTCCAATAGATGATGAAAAAGTTTGAATCCTAAAAATGGTTTTAGGATAGGAGTGAGAATATTTTGGGCAAGAAGACATTGTCTATTGTAACAAGTGCTCTAAAACTAGTGTCCTAACAAATCTGTAGCCATTATGAACCAATGTCAAAGTATCGCTCTCGATACACCGGATTTGGACATAATAATCAAGAATCAGCTTATTGCGCCCCATGCTTTGGCCTCTTGTTCTTCTCCATGTGTACCATCGTGATCATGGCAATGTGCTCATCCTCATCATAATCATATTCCTCTTCGTACGAGAAATCCTCCCACTAAATGGATTCAAACAAACTAATCTACAGAACACAACATGTTCCATTATAATATACTCATGTGCCACAACAAAAACGAAAAACGAAAGAAAAACTTGAAGGAATTTCGTTAAACATGTAATGGGCCCAGAGGTGAATTTGGACGACGTAACTTGTCGGGGCCAAGATGGTCATGGGGCTGGCTGTGATTGGCCTCGGGGTCTTCTAGGGGGCAGAGGGGAGCCAGTGGTTGCGGTCGAATCTGGCGGAGCAACGCCCGTCGACAATTGAGAGCTCAGAAGGAGATCGGCTCAACGGTAGTCGCGTCGATCACATGAGTGTCATAACAACCGCTAATCAATGTCGGTAGGAGAGGCGATATTGCGGCGGTCATCTTGGCGGAGCACGGGGCCGAGAACGACCGGAATCGGGCGGTGGTGGGGCGAGAGTCAACGACGATCTTGGGGTTGTTGTGGACGTATGGAGTGGCAGGGTGGAGACGGATCCGAGATGGATAACAGACTCATGACGACGTCGTGCGACAACGATGTTCAGTCAGAATCAACCGCGGGGAAGTTTCAACTGGGTGTGCTTCAGTTTATGACACCTACAACGGGTGGTACTAATTTGCAACACATGTTGTAAAATTTGGGGACAACTTAAAAAATTAGGAACCAAAAAACCAGGGCATCTTTTGGAGCTGTGTTTTTGCCCAAAGCGCCCCGAATGACAGTTTTTTGGGCACGTCCGCCGTTTTTATGCATCTGTTAGAGATGCTCTTAATTGTGAGAGGTCAGTAAGTGTTGTGGCATATGCTTATATGGATCATCTAGCTTCTAGGCATCTCTTTAGTGACATATAACCCTTTCCTACTTCCTATCATGATTTTACCCATAATCATTCTCAAAGCAAGTATAATAAGATTATGTAAGTAGACTATAAGGATTTAAGTAATATATTTTTACTGAGTTGGAAGAGAGAGAAGAGGAGAGAGAAGACAACCAAGCTGTAGATTAACATCTAGTTGCAACACGTGCTCCTAAAAACTTTATGGGAGTGTAAAGTGGGCCATAGTAGTGTTTTTTGCTGGGATAGTAGTTTATATTTATAGATAAATATTATACTTGTTGGCTGTAAAAGTGGCTATATATGACATTGTTGGGGAACACAGTAATTTCAAAAAAATTCCTACGCACACGCAAGATCCATCTAGGTGATGCATATCAACGAGAGGGGAGAGTGTTATCTACGTATCCTCGTAGACCGAAAGAGGAAGCATTATGACAACACGGTTGATGTAGTCGTACGTCTTCACAATCCGACCGATCCTAGCACCGAAGGTACGGCATTCCGCGATCTGCACACGTTCAGCTCGGTGACGCCCCACGAACTCTACATCCAGCTGAGGTCGAGGGAGAGTTTCGTCAGCACGACGACGTGGTGACGGTGATGTTGAAGTTACTGGCGCAAGGCTTCGACTAAGCACTACAACGATATGATCGAGGTGGAAATATGTGGAGGGGGCACCGCACACGGCTAAGACAACTGTCAACTTGTGTCCTAGGGTGCCCCCTGCCCCCGTATATAAAGGAGCAAGGGGAAGGCCGGCCGGCCCTCATAGGCGCGCCAAGGAGGGAGGAATCCTCCTCCTAGTAGGAGTAGGACCCCCCTTTCCTAGTCCTACTAGGAGAAGATGGAAGGAGGGGGAAAGAGAGGGAAGGAGGTGGCGCTGATACGTCTTCGTCGTATCTATAATTTTTGATTGTTCCATGCCAATATTCTACAACTTTCATATATTTTTGGCAACTTTTTATATTATTTTTTAGACTAACATATTGATCCAGTGCCCTGTACCAGTTCCTGTTTGTTGCTGTTTTATGTTTCGCAGAATCCCCATATCAAACGGAATCCAAACGGGATAAAAATGGACGGAGAATATTTTTGGAATATTTGGAGAATTTCGGAAGAAGAATCAACGCGAGACGGTTCCTGAGGGGGGCACGAGGCAGGGGGGCGCCCCTGACCCTCGTGGGGACCCCGTAAGGCGGTTGCTGCTCTACTTTGGATACAAGAAAACTAATTTTCAGAGAAAAATCTGGGCAAAGATTTCAATCCAATCGGAGTTAAGGATCTCCATATATACACGAAACGGTGAAAGGGCAGCAGAACAGAACATAGAAACGGAGAGAGACAGAGAGACAGATCCAATCTCGGAGGGGCTCTCGCCCCTCCCATGCCATGGAGACCAAGGACCAGAGGGGAAACCCTTCTCCCATCTAGGGAGGAGGTCAAGGAAGAAGAATAAGGAGGGGGGCTCTCTCTCCCTTGCTTCCGGTGACGCCGGAGTGCCATGGGGGCCATCATCATCACCGCAATCTTCACCAACAACTTCACCGCCATCATCACCAACTCTTCCCCCCTCTATGCAGCAGTGCAATCTCTCTCTTACCCGCTGTAATCTCTACTTAAACATGGTGCTCAACGCTACATATTATTTCCCGATGATGTATGGCTATCCTATGATGTTTGAATAGATCCGTTTTGTCCTATGGGTTATTTGATAATCAAGATTGGTTTGAGTTGCATGTTTTATTATTGGTGTTGTCCTATGGTGCTCTCCATGTCGCGCAAGCATGAGGGATCCCCGCTGTAGGGTGTTGCAATACGTTCATGATTCGTTTATAGTGGGTTGCGTGAGTGACTGAAACACAAACCCGAGTAAGGGGGTTGTTGCGTATGGGATAAAGAGGACTTGATGCTTTAATGCTATGGTTGGGTTTTACCTTAATGACCTTTAGTAGTTGCGGATGCTTGCTAGAGTTCCAATCATAAGTGCATATGATCCAAGTGGATAAAGTATGTTAGCTTATGCCTCTCCCTCAAATAAAATTGCAATAACGATTACCGGTCTAGTTATCGATTGCCTAGGGACGAATAACTTTCTCGTGACAAAAGCTCTATACTAAAACTAATTTAGCAGTGTCTTTATCTAAACAACCCCTACCTTTTATTTACGCTCTCTTTATTATCTTGCATACCTATCCAAAAACACCTACAAAGTACTTCTAGTTTCATACTCGTTCTAGGTAAAGCAAACGTCAAGCGTGCGTAGAGTTGTATCGGTGGTCGGTAGAACTTGAGGGAATATTTGTTCTACCTTTAGCTCCTCATTGGGTTCGACACTCTTACTTATCGAAAGCGGCTACAATTGATCCCCTCTACTTGTGGGTTATCAAGACCTTTTTCTGGCGCCGTTGCCGGGGAGTCATAGTGTGGAGTGAATATTCTCGTGTGTGTGCTTGTTTGCTTTATCACTAAGTAATTTTTATTTGTTGTTCTTAGTTGTTCTTTATCTTTAGTTATGGATATCGAACACGAAATACCAAAAAATTAGGTTTACTTGCTACTCATGGAGATGGGGAACCTCCTAAAACCCTCGATGCTCGTTATGTGATAGATATTATGTACTACTTTGATAATCCTGAGAAAACCCCATTCAATCTGGTAATGGAAGACACGTTGGATCAACGTGAATAGTTTAGGGATTATCGATTGACTCAAAAAGGGAAACTATTATGGGATCAAATTTATATGTTGAAGTGGTATGCTCGGCAAGTATGCTTGAGATATGATTATACTTGTTGCTCTAGGATGGAGGCTCCACACCTTCCCTTTTCATGCAAATTTAATGGTATATATGATTACTATGATGTTGAACAAATAGAAGAATTTATTGCTTTTAAGGGTGCTTATGAAATTGAATCTTTGTTTGAAAAGTATGAAGCTTTTGATGATGATGTTTATAGGCCTGAAATTTTTTCTATATTGAAATATTGCTATTAGAATTATGAATCTAATTCTGATATTGATGTGTTTATTGAGAAAGTCTCCGCTGTCCAAGAAGAGACTAATATTTTGCAGGAATCTATGGAAGAAGAAATGGATGAAACTGTGAGCTCATTGGATGAAAAAGATGAGGAGGAGAGTGGAGAACAAAAGGAGGAAGAGCGGATTGATCACCCGTGCCCACCTTCTAATGAGAGTAACTCTTCAACTCATACATTGTTTAATTTCCCTTCGTGCTTACCGAAGGATGATTGCTATGATGATTGTTATGATCCCGTTGATTCTTTTGAAATATCCCTTTTTGATGATGCTTGCTATGCTTGTGGCCATGATGCCAATATGAATTATGCTTATGAAGATGAACTTGCTATAGTTCCTTATGTTAAACATGAAATTGTTGCTATTGCCCCCACGCATGATAGTCCTATTATCTTTTTGAATTCTCCCGACCACACTATATTGGAGAAGTTTGCTCTTATTAAGGATTATATTGATGGGTTGCCTTTTACCGTTGCACATGATGATTTTGATAGATATAATATGCATGTGCTTGCTGCTCCTACTTGCAATTATCATGAGAGAGGAACTATATCTCCACCTCTCTATGTTCCCCACACGGTAAAATTGCAAGAAACTGTTTATACTATGCATTGGCCTTTACTTTGTGTGCATGAATTGTTCTTTTATGACATGCCGATGCATAGGAAGTGGGTTAGACTTCGTCATTTTTTGATATATGTTGCTTTGTGCTCACTACTAAATGCTAAATCATTGTTAATTAAAATTGGCTTCGATATACCTTGGGATCCGGGTGGATCCACTACTTGAGCACTATATGTCTAGCTTAATGGCTCTAAAGAAAGCGCTGCCAGGGAGACAACCCGGAAGTTTTAGAGAGTCATTTATTTTTGTTGAGTGCTTTTATATAGTTTAAAAACAAAAGTAAATAAAGAGGGTAACCCAAGACTTTTCAAAAAGAAAAGCGGAAGTGAGAAAGACGAGCATTGTTGAAGTGGGAGCTAGCCTTGAACTTTGTTCATGCTCACGGAAACTTTGTGAATCTTGATTACAGAAACTTTTCAACAAAAATAATTATCCCCTTGTACAATTCCATTGTATTATAAAAATAACGTGCCAAGGTTTGCCTTTAGGATGTTTACAATGCTTGTTGGTTTGTACGATGCAGGACAGAAACTTTGGCTGTAGTGCGCGTTTTTATATTTTTTTTACTGGAACGTCAAATGGTTCTGATTCTTTTTGCACTGTCTTTCTATATAAATTTTTTATTTGTCCTAATTTTGGAAGAACTTTTCAAGTATCAGAAGTATGGTGAATGTTCAGATTATTACAGACTGTTCTGTTTTAGACAGATTCTGTTTTTGATGCATAGTTTGCTTGTTTTGATGAAACTATCGATTCATATCAGTGGATTAAGCCATGAAAAAGTTATACTACAGTAGACACAATGAAAAAACAAAATATGAATTGGTTTGCAACATTATTTGGAGTAGCGATTTGCTTTATTATACTAACGGATCTTACCAAGTTTTCTGTTGAAGTTTTGTGTGGATGAAGTGTTCGATGATCGAGAAGGTCTCGATGTGAGGAGAAGGAAGAGAGGCAAGAGCTCAATCTTGGGGATTCCCAAGGCACCCCAAGTAAATATTCAAGGAGACTCAAGCGTCTAAGCTTGGGAATGCCCCAGAAGGCATCCCCTCTTTCTTCAACAAATATCGGTATGTTTTCGAATTCATTTCGTTCATGCGATATGTGCAAATCTTGGAGCGTCTTTTGCATTTAGTTTTCACTTTTCTTTTATGCACCATGCTGGTATGAGATAGTCCTTGGTTGATTTATAGAATGCTCCTGTGCTTCACTTATATCATTTGAAGTTTGGATTGCCTGTTTCTCTTTACATAGAAAACCGCCATTTGTAGAATGCTCTTTTGCCTCACTTATATTTGTTAGAGCATGGGCATATATTTTGTAGAAAGAATTAAACTATCTTGCTTCACTTATATCTATTTAGAGAGATGACAGGAACTGGTCATTCACATGGTTAGTCATAAAATCCTACATAAAACTTGTAGATCACTGAATATGATATGTTTGATTCCTTGCAATAGTTTTGCGATATAAAGATGGTGATATTAGAGTCATGCTAGTGGGTAGTTGTGGATTGTAGAAATACTTGTGTTGAGATTTGTGATTCCCATAGCATGCACGTATGGTGAACCGTTATGTAACGAAGTCGGAGCATGAGGTATTTATTGATTGTCTTCCTTATGAGTGGCAGTCGGGGACGAGCGATGGTCTTTTCCTACCAATCTATCCCCCTAGGGGCATGCGTAGTAGTACTTTGCTTCGAGGGCTAATAAAATTTTGCAATAAGTATATGAGTTCTTTATGACTAATGTTGAGTCCATGGATTATACACACTCTCACCCTTCCATCATTGCTAGCCTCTTCGGTACCGTGCATTGCCCTTTCTCACCTTGAGAGTTGGTGCAAACTTTGCCGGTGCATCCAAACCCATACGCTCTATCACACATAAACCTCCTTATATCTTCCTCAAAACAACCACCATACCTACCTATCATGGCATTTCCATAGCCATTCCGAGATATATTGCCATGCAACTTCCATCATCATCATATACATGACTTGAGCATTTATTGTCATATTGCTTTGCATGACCGTAAGATAGCTAGCATGATGTTTTCATGGCTTGTCCGTTTTTTGATGTCATTGCTACGCTAGATCATTGCACATCCCAGTACACCTCCGGAGGCATTCATATAGAGCCATATCTTTGTTCTAGATATCGAGTTGTAATATTGAGTTGTAAGAAAATAAAAGTGTGATGATCATCATTATTAGAGCATTGCCTTAGTGAGGAAAGGATGATGGAGACTATGATTCCCCCACAAGTCGGGATGAGACTTCGGACGAAAAAATAAAAAAAAATAAAAAAAGAGAATGGCCAAAAAAGAGAAGGCCCAAAAAAAGAAAAAAAAGAAAAAAATGAGAGAAAAAGAGAGAAGGGGCAATGTTACTATCCTTTTACCACACTTGTGCTTCAAAGTAGCACCATGTTCTTCATATAGAGAGTCTCTTGAGTTATCACTTTCATATACTAGTGGGAATTTTCATTATAGAACTTGGCTTGTATATTCCAACGATGGGCTTCCTCAAATGCCCTAGGTCTTCATGAGCAAGCAAGTTGGATGCACACCCACTTAGTTTCAGTTTTAGCTTTCATATACTTATAGCTCCAGTGCATCCATTGCATGGCAATCCCTACTCCTCAAGTTGAAATCAATTGATGGGCATCCCCATAGCCCGTTGATTAGCCGCGCCGATGTGAGACTTTCTCCTTTTTTGTCTTCTCCACATGACCCCCATCATCATATTCTATTCCACCTATAGTGCTATGTCCATGGCTCACGCTCATGTATTGCGTGAGGGTTGAAAAAGCTGAAGCGCGTTAAAAAGTTTGAACCAATTGCTCGGCTTGTCATCGGGGTTGTGCATGATGTGAATATTTTGTGTGGTGAAGATGGAGCATAGCCAGACTGTCGTGGAATTGTCACAGCAGATGTCCTCTTGCAAGGACTTAGTCGTGGAGCCATCGCAACTAGGAAGCTTAAAGGGGTTAATCGGGACAAAGGACACGAGAGGTTTATACTAGTTCAGCCCCTTACGATGAAGGAAGGCCTACGTCTAGTTGGGTTGGTATTGCTTGAGGTTTCGATGACCAGGGAGCGAGATACGCTATGCCTGGCTCTCGATGTGTTGTTTCTTGCCCTAAGCCGCCGGCGGGTCGTCCCCTTATATACACGGGTTGACGCCCTGCGGCTTACAGAGTCCCGGCCGGCTTATAAACAGTGTCCGGCTCGGTGACTAGTTAATTCTACCTTATAATACAAGTCATGCCGTCATGGCGGTTTAACCACTATGGGCCTTAAATCGCCTATGGGCCTTAGACCCTTTATTGAACCGCCATCCTTATGCTGGGTCTTGGGCTTCCTTCACGATGAATACTCTTTGCGTAACCCGGCCTCTCCTGGGCCGACTTACTCAAATAGTTATATCTCCGACATTAGGCCCCAGATTGATTTGAACTGGTTCATGTCAATCTTTTAAAACCTTATGAACTGGCCTTCAGTCTTCTGTCTTGTGTGAGAATTGTAACCCGCCGTGATGTCATCATCTGGATCCGGGTTAAATCATCGTGACGTCGTCTTCGATAAAACTTATATTGTAATCCATCATATCTTCAACGGATCTCCGTCTTTAATGGCCTTCCCGAAAATCGAGGCGTCGGGACCGCTGGATAATGATGTCTTGGTCTCCTCGTTTCTCGCACCGTCTTAGTCGGCCCCTCCTTATAAATAAGCACGACCTAGGTCATTTTCATTTCGTCCAGTCGTCTTCTTGCTCGCACCCCCTTCTCTGCCGCTCGAGCTCCGCCGCCGCCACCGTCGGAACCTTCGCCTTCAGCTACTCAGGCCGCTGCATCACCCTGACTCGGACCAGAAAACGACGGCGACCCTTCGCAGCTCTTCCGCATCCGTGAGCTCCTCTATTCTCCTTCTTAGATCTGCATTAAGGCTTCATCGAGTTCGTCGGTGTTCATTGCCACCCGCTGCAAATCCTTGATAGTTTTTGCCTCGAATGTCCTGTTTAGATCGTAAAAATGGCATAGAACTGTTGCGGTGATTGCTTTGTACTTATTTTTCATAGAAACAGATCTCATCTCCCTTGTTTGAAAGCCCTTTTTGACTGTATGAGCTTCTCCGTGCTGCTTTAGGTCTAGAAATTTTTTCCTTTCCAGAGCGTCGTTTGATCCAAAATAATATCTGCAACTTGTGAAACCTGTTTGCTCCACACTTAGCCAAAAACTGCGTCAGTTGACTCTGTTTCAGCCATAGTAACCGGTTTAAGATAACACCGGCCGTCAGCACCGCTTGCTTCTAGCGACTTAAGAAAACTTTAATCATTTTTAACACCTGCAGCTGTTTAAACATTATCCCATAGTTACTTGTATGTCATTAGGCCCCTTCTTAAGCCGCCATCTTAGATAACCCAACAATGCTTATTCTCCGGGTTATAATAAACAGGAAAATTTCCTTTATCTTGTTTCCAGGCTTCAATTTTCATAATGGTACCCAAAGCTGTCAAACCTCCGGTGACTTGCAACTGGGTCCCATCCATCGTTACAGAGAGCAAACTGTCCGAGTTTGTAAAGTCTGGCCATCTGCCCAAGAAGGATGTCATGTCTTATCGTGCTCCTGACCCATCTGAGGAGAAACCTCAACCCAAGGAAGGGGAGGTGATCATTTTTACTGATCACATGAGTCGGGGATTTGCTCCTCCCGGTTCAAAATTCTTTAGAGACGTTTTGCACTTTTTTGACTTAAGACCTCAAGACATCGGGCCCAATTCCATGTCCAATATCTGCAACTTCCAAGTTTTCTGTGAGGTCTACCTTGGAGAAGAGCCAAGTTTAACCTTGTTCAGAGAGCTATTTTATTTGAACCGGCAAAATGAACGCGCCAACGGGCCCAGTCTGGAACTTGGTGGCATATCTATTCAAAGGCGGAGAGACTGCCTGTTCCCTTATGCTGAACTGCCGAGTCATCCAAAGGACTGGAACCAGACATGGTTCTACTGCCAGGATTCTTCTCCGGCTGGTGAAAACCCGCTGCTCGGCTTCCGTGCATTACGTCTTGAATCTACTCACCCGCTGCCGGATAAGTTGACTGCCACTGAACGTCTGCCACTCACCCCCAAAATCAAGAAGATTAAAGCTCTTTGGGAAACGGCTTGGATGGCGTTGACCTGGTCAGAGTCTGGGTTACTTGGAGAATAATTCCGTTAAGCCGCCGCCCTGGCTTAATGTGCAATTACTCAAGCGAGAAAGATGACCCTCAACGTCATAGCCCTGACGACTTACCAGACGATGTAGTGGAAGCTACCACTCAGTCTTTGTTAAAGGAGGGTACAGTGACCAGCAATGTCTTCGGGTTATTGCCTTTCTGCAAACAAAACCCGGCCCCCGCAGTAAGTCATCAGCCTCAATGATCACCTTTTATTACATTAACCTCCGGCTTACTCATACCCTTCCACAACTCTTTACAGGCAAACGACAAGTTCTGTAAAGTCCCGTATGACCATGAGGCGGCCAAACAAGCCCGGGCAGCAAAGAGGGCCGAAAGGAAAACCGCCAAGCCCACCACTTCAAGGAAAAGGAAGCCAAGCACTTCGGAGATGTTTCATCTTGATGATTCTGATGATAATGAGGAAGAGGTAACTTTTCAATTTTCCCTTCTCCTTTATCATTTCCTTACTGATATTTAACCTTCTTTCAGGAAGACACGGGCAATAGCCAACCTGCCGTGGAAGAGGTAACTATAATCTCCTCCGACTCTGAGCTTCAGCCGCGTCAAAAAATTCAAAGAGTAACCCGGAAAGTAAGATTTTCACATCCTTTGGCTTACCAAGACCCTGACTTTCTTTTGAAGCAACATCAATTTGAAAACCAGAGGCAAACCCGGACGAGCAAGGATGCAGAGCTCTCCTCCGGCTTGCCTGATACAACCCGGAAGCGTCGGTCTGAGGTTATCTCCGACTTATACCCTTTTTTACCTTTGGCGGGTCAAATCCGTCAACCTCTCAATTCCTCTGACTCCAATTATCAGGATACCTCTCCTTCATCCGGCGAGTCCATGCAGTCCAACATGCCGGCTTTTAAGACTGCTCCTGGGTAATATCAATTTATTTACCTTATGTTTATTCTTCCTCATGTTTCTATACTCATTCTTCTGTTTTGTCCATAGCATGCAAGTTAAGCCCAGGAAGAAAACGAAGAAAGATGCGCCGGCCCAGGATCCGGTTGTAACTAAGCCGGCGCTTGGAACGGCTGCGCCTGATACTTCTGTTCACGAGCCGCCACCTTCATTATCCCATGATGACCCTGCAACCTTTTCCGAACCGCCTGCTGAACAAGTCATCAATGATTCTGTTAACCCGGAGGCCCATAGCCTTGCCAACGCAGATGACCCGGAAGTTGAGTTTTTGAAGACTCAATTTGTTGAGCCAGCTCAACCCACTGTGCTCGCCAAATGTTCTGCTAAGGAGGAGCTATTAGAGCGCCGTAAGGCCAAGATGGATATATCCGACTATACCCATTTGAGTATTGGGGAAATCGTCTCAGGCTACATCAACCAGGTTTGGAGCAGCCGTGATCTGGAAATTGATATGGTGAAGCAAATCCAGCAAAAAACTGAGGTATGACTTATGCTTCTTTACTTTCAATCATACTTACTGTACCAGCCCCCAAGTCTATTGCTTATTAGGAAATATGCTGTAGACTTAGAAAAACTGTTAGAATTGCTTGTCCGTCTGAAAGAAAAAAATACTTAAACCGGATGTAACACAATACCTTTAACTTGCAATACACATTAGCCCCCAAGTGCCAAGCATCTTTGCTTGCAAAGTGCTTGGGACTTTAATATCCAGGACCGGCTTAATAATGTAGAAAGCTTCGGTACACATTAGCCCCCAAGTGTCAAGTATGTTTGCTTGCAAAGTGCTTGAGACTTTGAAATTATTTATCATGATGCTGACTGTAACCCGGGATAATGCAGGCTACTATAAGTCAATTTGAATCGGAGATTGTTGACCTTAAAAGCCGTCTGTCAGTCCAGGAACTGGAAACTCAAAATGCCAACTGCAAGTTTGAACTCAGCGTCTCTGAACAAGAGAAATTGAAGAAAAACTTTGAGCCGGAGAAGAAATCCTGGGCTGATGAGAAGGCCTCTCTGGTGACCCGGGCCGAGGCAGCCGAAACAGCCCTTGCAAAGGTAAACACCGAGCTGTCCGGCTTGAAGCGTTAGATATCTCGGATGGTCTCAGCGATCTTTGGTACGTTTCCTTTGTATGAACCTCAGATACTATTATCCTGCCTTTGACGACCAAGCTAATTATCTTTTCCGGCTTACTCTTTGTTTAACAACACAGGCCCCAGAAGTAAAACCCTCCAGCAGGACATGGTAGTCAAGCTGAAAGCCGTCTACACACTGGTGGAACAATTATACACCGGGTCACAACGTGCCTTGGCTGTTGTGGCCTTATCAAATGACGTGCCCCACCTCTTGCAAGATGTGTTACGTCGGCTTGTTGTGCTCCCCCAGCGGATTCAAGAGTTGAGACGGGCCCAAGCAAGAGCCGGAGCAATAACTGCCTTGAGCCGGGCCAAGGCCTGGTTACTAGAGCTAGACCCGGCCGACATCGCTCTTGGGTATCCAAGTTTGAAGGAGGATGGCACAACGTTTGATCAAAAGGACTTCACCAGCTGCGTGAGGGACATACGCCCTGTGGCTACTCAAATTGAGAATGCCACTGACCTCTCCAAATATCAGCCGGGTTACGACAAAGAAAATCTGAGAATCCCCACACCGCATTACGATGATGTTAGCCTGATCCCTCCAATTTGTAAGCATACCTTTGCCCCTGAAGTAGACCCAACGGTTTAATAGATGATGAAGCTGAGTTTGAAGCCTTGAGTGGCATTGACTGGGCATCATCATCCTTCCAGGACAAGGCAACTGGCGAAGAGGCGGAGAAGGATAACCCGGAAGCTTCAGGTCAACCCCAAGAGTAAATTGCAAGGCGCCACATGCTTATGTCTGGGTAGAAAAAACAACGCCTCATTATTTAGACCCGGGGGGTCTTGTAATAGAGTAGAAAATACTTTGATTTCTGTCATGCCTTCGTGCATGCTTATGGCGCTTAACACTTGCATAAGCCGTCTCTACTATGCACTTGTAGTTTTATATGAATCTGTTATGTCCTTGCAAAAACATCTTGTACTGTCCTGCACATAAGACAAAACAAAAAATACCTTGGCGACTTATCGCAATGAGGATCACATAACCTTGATAACCCGGAGCACATACCGAACAATTACAGGAAAATCAACTTATGATTAAAACTTAGTATTCATAATCATAATGATATACCTGTGATGCTTACGGTTATTTTTTCCGGCTTATATAGCCCGGCCCTTGAGATTGAGTTTAACTCCTGAAAATTGACACATAAAGCTCACCTGGTACTTATCGACCTGATGTAGCCAATGTTAAGCCGGAGGATAGCAGTACACTCCATTGTATTTTCAAGAGATTCTTAATACAATCAAATATAATGAGTAGAATTTACAAGGCTTCTGATTCGAATACGATCAGTGAACCGTTCCAAAGGGGTTAAGCTAACATTCGAATACAATCATATAGCCCCCAGTGGCTGTGGCGATGCCGATCAAGTGGGTATCGACAACTATGTTCTCTTTGGTTCGAATACGACCTATGTTTGAACAGGAAGCCCCCAAGTGACCATAAGAGTTGTTTAATGACGCTGATTCGAATACGATCCACGTCAGACCCAAATGGGTTAAGCTATGATTCAAATATGATCAAGAAGCCCCCAAGTGGGTTTGGCAGTATGCCGATCAAGTGGGTATTGATAGCTATGTTCTCTTTGGTTCGAATACGACCTATGTTTGAACAGGAAGCCCCCAAGTGACCATGGCAAGATTCAGATATGATCATAAGCCAGACCAAAGGAAAAGCCGGATTCAGATATGACCCGCTTCCTCTTGGTTATCTCCACCACCTGACAAAGAAGACACATAAACCTTTCTGGGAAGTGGAAAAAAGGACAGAGGTCCTGCTTTATTGCTTTATGTAATATACATAGTAGAAATATGTACACATTAGAGCCGGTGGCTCAAGTATAGTAAGGCTGAAGATGAGCGATATTCCACGGCCGACGGGTCTCCTCCTCCGACTTACGTGAGTCTCTGTGCTCTCGAACGTCGATAAGGTAGTATGATCCGTTGTTCAGATTCTTGCTGACCACAAAGGGTCCTTCCCAAGGAGGGGATAGCTTGTGCATGTCGGATTGATCCTGGATGAGCCGGAGCACTAAGTCGCCTTCCTGAAAGGTTCTGGACCTAACCCGGCGGCTGTGGTAGCGGCGCAGGTCTTGCTGGTAAATCGCCGAGCGGGCTATTGCCAAGTCTCGCTCTTCGTCCAACAGGTCAAGTGCATCTTGACGGGCTTTTTCGTCGTCAGCCTCAACGTAAGCCGCCACGCGAGGTGAGTCATGCCGGATGTCACTTGGCAGAACCGCCTCTGCTCCATACACCATGAAGAAAGGTGTGTAACCCGTGGATCTGTTAGTTGTAGTGTTAATGCTCCAAAGTACAGAGGGTAATTCCTCCACCCAACAACCCGGCGTCCGCTGTAAGGGGACCAAGAGCCGGGGCTTGATACCTTTCAAGATCTCTTGATTAGCTCTTTCCGCCTGACCATTGGACTGAGGATGAGCCACAGCCGACACGTCAAGCCGGATATGCTCTCCTTGACAGAACTCTTCCATGGCTCCTTTGGAGAGGTTAGTGCCATTGTCAGTTATGATACTGTGTGGAAAGCCGAAACAGAAAATCACCTTTTTCATGAACTGGACCGCCGTGGCTGCATCACACTTACTGACTGGCTCTGCCTCAACCCACTTTGTAAACTTGTCAACTGCCACCAAGAGGTGTGTATTTTTATCCTTAGACCTTTTGAAAGGTCCAACCATGTCAAGCCCCCAGACTGCAAACGACCAAGTAATTGGAATCATCCTCAATTCCTAAGCTGGCACATGAGCTCGTCGTGAGAACTTCTGACATCCGTCGCATTTACTGACCAGATCTTCCGCATCAGCATGAGCCGTCAGCCAATAAAACCCATGACGGAAAGCTTTGGACACAAGAAATTTTCAGCTGGCATGATGACCACAATCACCTTCATGAATCTCACGAAGGATCTCCTAACCCTCTGTAGGCGATACACAACGTTGAAACGCTCCAGTGACGCTGCAGTGATGTAACTCGCCATTGATAATTGTCATAGACTTGGACCGCCGGACGATTTGTCTTGCCAAAGTCTCATCTTCAGGCAACTCTCCCCGGGTCATGTAAGCAAAATAAGGCACTGTCCAATCCGGGATAACGTGGAGAGCCGCCACCAGCTGTGCCTCCGGGTCTGGTATTGCCAGATCTTCCTCTGTAGGTAACTTAACCGAAGGATTATGCAAAACATCAAGAAAGGTGTTAGGAGGCACCGGCTTACGCTGAGATCCCAGCCGGCTTAAGGCATCAACCGCCTCATTCTTCCTTCGATCAATGTGCTCCACCACATAACCCTTGAAGTGCCCAGCCACCACGTCAACTTCATGACGATAAGCTGCCATAAGGGGATCTTTGGAATCCCACTTGCCTGACACCTGTTGGGCCACAAGGTCTGAGTCTCCTAAGCACCTTACCCGGCTCAAGTTCATCTCTTTAGCCATCCAGAGACCATGGAGTAAGGCCTCATACTCAGCTGCATTGTTAGTATAAGGAAACATAAGCCAGAGCACATAACAGAATTTGTCACCTCGAGGGGAAGTTAACACGACTCCAGCCCCCGAGCCTTCCAGCTGCCTGGACCCACCGAAGTGAATCGTCCAATACGTGTTATCGGGCTTCTCCTCAGGTGCCTGTAGCTCTGTCCAGTCATTGATAAAATCCACCAAGGCTTGAGACTTAATGGCAGTACGTGGCACATACTTCAAACCATGAGGCCCGAGCTCAATAGCCCACTTGGCGACTCGTCCTGTGGCCTCTCTGTTCTGGATAATGTCTCCCAAGGGGGCAGAACTCACCACCGTAATAGGGTGACCTTGGAAATACTGTTTCAGCTTCCGGCTTGCCATGAACACTCCGTAAACCAGCTTCTGCCAATGAAGGTACCTTTGCTTTGACTCGATGAGCACCTCACTGACATAATAAACCGGTCGTTGAACCAGATGCTCCTTTCCGGCCTCCTTGCGTTCCACCACAATTGCAACACTGACGGCTCGTGAATTAGCAGCCACATATAAGAGCAAAGGCTCTTTGTCAATAGGGGCTGCCAGGGCTGGCGGCTCAGATAACTGCCTCTTCAAATCCTCAAAAGCGGCGTTAGCAGCCTCACTCCAGACAAAGGTGTCCGCCTTCTTCATCATCTAATACAACGGCAATGCCTTCTCACCTAGTCGGCTTATGAACCGGCTTAGAGCAGCAACACGACCCGCTAGTCGCTGAACATCATTGATGCACGCCGGCTTAGCCAAGGAGGTGATTGCCTTGATCTTCTCCGGGTTAGCTTCAATGCCCATGTTTGAGACCAAGAATCCCAAAAGCTTGCCTGTAGGCGCACCAAATACACACTTCTCCGGGTTAAGCATCATCTTGTAAACCCGGAGGTTATCAAAGGTTTCCCTGAGATCATATATCAAGGTTTCCGTCTCTCTGGACTTCACCACTATGTCATCCACATAAGCATGAACATTGCGCCCAATCTGATTATGGAGACAATTCTGTACACACCGCTGATAAGTTGCCTAGGCACTCTTGAGCCCAAAAGGCACAGACACATAGCAGAAGGCTCCAAACGGAGTGATGAAAGCTGTCTTCTCCTGGTCCTTAACTGCCATTTTGATCTGATGATAACCCGAGTAAGCATCTAGAAAACTCAAACGCGTGCAACCCGCCGTAGCATCAATGATTTGATCGATACGGGGAAGAGCGAAAGGATCAGCCGGACAAGCCTTATTCAAGTCCGTATAATCCACACACATCCGCCAGGTGCCGTTTTTCTTGAGCACAAGCACCGGGTTAGCCAACCACTCCGGGTGAAAGACTTCAATAATGAACCCAGCCGCCAAGAGCCGGGCGACCTCCTCTCCAATAGCTTTTCGTTGCTCCTCATTGAATCGCCGTAGGAACTGCCTGACTGGCTTATACTTCAGATCAATGTTAAGAGTGTGCTCAGCGAGTCCTCTCGGTACACCCGGCATGTCAGAAGGTTTCCATGCAAATATGTCCTGATTCTCACGGATGAACTCGATGAGCGCGCTTTCCTATTTAGGATCCAAGTTGGGACTGATGCTGAACTGCTTAGACGAATCGCTTGGAGTAAAATCAACAAGCTTAGTCTCTGCAGCCGATTTAAACTTCATGGCCGGGTCATGTTCCATAGTCGGCTTCTTGAGGGACGTCATGTCTGCCGGGTCAACATTGTTTTGATAAAACTTGAGCTCCTCGGCTGCACAGACAGACTCGGTATAAGCCGCGTCACCTTCTTCGCACTCCAGGGCCACCTTACGACTTCCATGCACAGTGATGGTGCCCTTATACCCCGGCATTTTGAGCTGCAAGTAAACATAACACGGTCGCGCCATAAACTTGGCGTAAGCCGGCCGCCCGAACAAAGCGTGATACGGACTTTTGATTTTGACCACCTCAAAGGCTAACTTCTCAGCCCTAGAATCGTGCTCATCTCCAAAGGCTACCTCCAGCTCAATCTTACCCACAGGATACGCCGACTTACCAGGCACCACTCCATGGAAGACGCTATTAGAAGTCTTTAAGTTCTTGTCAGTTAAGCCCATGCGCCGAAAGGTCTCGTAATAGAGGATGTTGATGCTGCTGCCTCCATCCATGAGCACCTTAGTGAATTTGTAACCACCAACCTGCGGTGCTACTACCAGGGCCAGTTGACCCGGATTATCAACCCGGGGAGGGTGATCCTCCCTGCTCCAGACAATGGGCTGCTCTGACCACCATAAGTAACGAGGGACTGCCGGTTCAACAGAATTCACAGCCCTCTTATGAACCTTCTGATCCCGTTTTACACAAACTTGTGGTGAACACGTGATATTGTCCATTGTTTAGCTGTTTTGGATGGCTCTGATAACCTGACTACTGCTGCTGCTGACCTCCTTGACCAGACTGCTGCTGGTTATAACCACCCTGGTTTCCCTGAAAACCGGGACCTGAACCGCCGCCCGGGCTATGAAAGCCGCCAGCTCCTGAACCGCCGCCCGGGCCTTGATTGCCATCAAACATGTTGGAATTCTTGAAAGCCTTCATGATTGCACAATCCTTCCATAAGTGAGTCGCTGGATGATCCCGGGTGCCATGCCTTGGACAAGGCTCGTTGAGTAGCTGTTCAAGAGATGGACCTCACCCGCCGGACCGAGGGGGCGGTTTCCCCTTGCGTTTCTGATTGTTACCTTGTGCATTAGCTACAAATTCCAGGTTACCGTCCGCCTTACGCTTGTTGCCTCCTTGGTTTGCCGGGGTATGCTGCTGGCCCTTTCCATTACCGTTCTTCTTTCCCTTCCCTGTCTTTTCCTCATCAGACGTGGGATCCTTGGTACTATCAGAATCGGCATACTTGACTAAAGCCGCCATCAACGTCCCCATATCATTGCAATCATGCTTAAGACGCCCCATCTTCTGTCTCAGAGGTTCAAAGCGGCAATTCTTCTCCAGCATAAGAACTGCTGAACCAGCATCCATCTTGTCAAACGAATGTATTATCTCTTTAACCCGGCGCACCCAATGAGTCGTGGATTCACCTTCCTCCTGCTTACAATTTGTCAAGTCCACAATCGACATAGACTGCTTGCAAGTATCCTTGAAGTTCTGAATGAAGCGGTCCTTGAGCTCTGCCCATGAACTAATGGAATTGGGTTGCAAACCCTTTAGCCAAGAACGGGCCGTTCCATCCAACATCATGGTGAAGTATTTAGCCATTGCTTCATCACTAACCTCCAAAAGCTCCATGGCCATCTCGTAACTTTCAATCCACGCCCCAGGCTATAAGTCGGCCGTATAATTCGGCACCTTTCGAGGTCCCTTGAAATCCTTGGGCAGACGTACATTGCGTAGAGCCGGTACCAGACAAGGAACGCCTCCGGTTCTAGTAGCGACTCCCGCCTCCACCGAAGTCGTCGGATAAGCCGGTATGTCCTGTTGATCTGCTAGCTGAGCCGGCCGTTCATCCTCCTGACGTATACGATCCTGCACCGGGTTATATCGACCGGGCTGGTTCCGTCGCTGAGCGTTGCTTGACAGGGCCTCCGACTCCATGCGTCTGCTGTAACTTGGGCTCTTGTTTTGATGAGGCGGAGCTAACCAAGGCGGAGGAGTTGAGTGAATCCTGTCCCGACTGTAGGAGTAGGTCTCTTGCTGAGCCAGAGCCGTTTGGACAAGTTCCCTGATCCTCCGGGTTTCCACCACTGCCGGATCATCACCATCCACTGGGAGAGCCGCCAAACGTGCTGATGCTGCGATTAAGTTCTCCATGGGGTTGGAGAAGTGACCCAGAGGTATTGGTACGTAACGGGGTGGTGCCATATTCCCGTAAAGAGGCGCCGTCAATTGAGGCTGGACCGGGCCTCCCGCTCCGGATGTCATAAACTGATTTGCACCCGGCGGATTACTTGGGCCGGCTCCGGGTGTAGCAAAAAGATTCCGAGGATCATAAACTTGAGGTAAACGGGACTGAGTTTTCTGGTGTCTCCTCCTCATTACCTCATTAGATGCGTTCAGGCTCATATTGAGCTGAAAAGCCTCGGTCTGAAGCTGCTGCGCCCGTGCGTCCAAAGCCGCCCGCTCTGTAGCCAATCTAGTATCCTCAGCTGCTAAGGCTTCCTTGGCCCGAGTAATTTCCTCACGAACCTGTGCCACCTCTGCTTCATGCTCAGACTAGTTCGCAGGGATGACAGTGACAGTTAACAGGGCCGTAAGTCTATCCATGAGATCCATCAGCACCTGAGCCGGTGAGCGCACAGGGCCTCCTGCCCTGGCTGCTCCTAACCCGGACGTTATTGCTGCTGAGGCTGTATAATTTTGGCCGGGTTGAGTACCAGCCATGAAGACTCCTGTCCAATTTGGTGACTCAGAGGGGTCCGGAATAGTGCTGCCATCGGAACAGCCCCCAAGCATACCATCTTGGATTTGATACAGCGAATCCGTTGAACCGGCGGACGAATCACCATCCGAGAGGACGGTCGGCTCATCAGCTTCTTCAGATCCTTCAGAAAGTTCACCTCCGTGGATGCAACCCACAAAGGCATGCTTCACGATGGGTTGAGCTCGGGCGGGTCTCGCACACTGAGCCGTCTTGACGAGGTCGGTGCAGTTGTCCGGCTCAGGGCCCGGCTCACTAATCCGGCCGATGAAGACGTGATTTTCGCTGAAGGGGACCCGGTACCCGTACTCAATTGAGCCGGCGTCGGGGCCCCAGCCTTCGTTGTCGATGTAGATCTTGCCGCGACGACTCTTGGTCATCCGACCCACTGCATATCCCTTGAGCCCTTCGAAGCTGCCCTTCAAGAACTCAAATCCATCGTGCGCTGGCCCCACGGTGGGCGCCAACTGTCGTGGAATTGTCACGGCAGATGTCCTCTTGCAAGGACTTAGTCGTGGAGCCATCGCAACTAGGAAGCTTAAAGGGGTTAATCGGGACAAAGGACACGAGAGGTTTATACTAGTTCAGCCCCTTACGGTGAAGGAAGGCCTACGTCTAGTTGGGTTGGTATTGCTTGAGGTTTCGATGACCAGGGAGCGAGATACGCTATGCCTGGCTCTCGATGTGTTGTTTCTTGCCCTAAGCCGCCGACGGGTCGTCCCCTTATATACACGGGTTGACGCCCTGCAGCTTACAGAGTCCCGGCCGGCTTATAAACAGTGTCCGGCTCGGTGACTAGTTAATTCTACCTTATAATACAAGTCATGCCCTCATGGCGGTTTAACCACTATGGGCCTTAAATCGCCTATGGGCCTTAGACCCTTTATTGAACCGCCATCCTTATGCTGGGTCTTGGCTTCCTTCACGATGAATACTCTTTGCGTAACCCGGCCCCTCCTGGGCTGGCTTACTCAAATAGTTATATATATCTCCGACATAGACTATATGATTTTGTAGGGATAACTTTGTTTGCCCTTGTTATTTTGAAAAGACATGATTGCTTTATTAGTAGGCTTGAAGTATTATTGTTTTTATGTCAAATGATAGACTATTGCTTTGAATCACTCGTATCTTAATATTCATGCCATGATTAGATACATGATCAAGATTATGCTAGGAAGCATTCCACATAAAAAATTATGTTTTTATCATTTACCTACTCGAGGATGAGCAGGAATTAAGCTTGGGGATGCTGATACGTCTCCGTCGTATCTATAACTTTTTATTGTTCCATGCCAATATTCTACAACTTTCATATATTTTTGGCAACTTTTTATATTATTTTTGGGACTAACATATTGATCCAGCGCCCAGTGCCAGTTCATGTTTGTTGCATGTTTTATGATTCACAGAAACCCCATATCAAACGGAATCCAAACGGGATAAAACATGGACGGAGAATATTTTTGGAATATTTGGAGAATCCCGGAAGAAAAATCAACGCGAGACGGTGCCCGAGGTGGGCACTAGGCAGGGGGCGCGCCCCACCCCCTGGCGCGCCCCTGACCCTCGTAGGCCCACCGTAAGGCGGTTGCTGCTCTACTTTGGACGCAAGAAAACTAATTTTCGGAGAAAAATCTGGGCGAAGGTTTCAATCCAATCGGAGTTATGGATCTCCATATATACACGAAACGATGAAAGGGCAGCAGAACAGAACGCAGAAACAGAGAGAGACAGAGAGATAGATCCAATCTCGTAGGGGCTCTCGCCCCTCCCATGCCATGGAGACCAAGGACCAGAGGGGAAACCCTTCTCCCATCTAGGGAGTGATAACCCACAAGTATAGGGGATCGCAACAGCTTTCGAGGGTAGAGTATTCGACCCAAATTTATTGATTCGACACAAGGGGAGCCAAAGAATATTCTCAAGTATTAGCAGCTGAGTTGTCAATTCAACCACATCTGGAAAGTTAGTGTCTGCAGCAAAGTGTTTAGTAGCAAAGTAATATGATAGTGGTGGTAACGGCAACGAAAGTAAAGGAAGCAAAAGTAATATTTTTGGTGTTTTGTAGTGATTGTAACAACAACAACGGAAAAGTAAACAAGCGTAAACCAGTATATGGAAAGCTCGTTGGCATCGGATCAGTAATGGATAATTATGCCGGATGCGGTTCATCATGTAACAGTCATAACATAGGGTGACACATAACTAGCTCCAATTCATCAATGTAATGTAGGCATGTATTCTGAATATAGTCATACGTGCTTATGGAAAAGAACTTGCATGACATCTTTTGTCCTACCCTCCCGTGGCAGCGGGGTCCTATTGGAAACTAAGGGATATTAAGGCCTCCTTTTAATAGAGAACCGGAACAAAGCATTAGCACATAGTGAATACATGAACTCCTCAAACTATGGTCATCACCGGGAGTGGTCCTGATTATTGTCACTTCTGGGTTGCCGGATCATAACATATAGTAGGTGACTATAGACTTGCAAGATAGGATCAAGAAGTCACATATATTCATGGAAACATGGTAGGTTCAGATCTAAAATCATGGCACTCGCGCCCTAGTGACAAGCATTAAGCATAGCAAAGTCATAGCAACATCAATCTCAGAACATAATGGATACTAGGGATCAAACCCTAACAAAAATAACTCGATTACATGGTAAATCTCATCCAACCCATCACCGTCCAGCAAGCCTACGATGGAATTACTCACACACGGCGGTGAGCATCATGAAATTGGTGATGGAGGATTGTTGATGATGACGACGGCGACGAATCCCCCTCTCCGGAGCCCCGAACGGACTCCAGACCAGCCCTCCCGAGAGGTTTTAGGGCTTGGCGGCGGCTCCGTATCGTAAAACGCGATGATTTCTTCTTTTCTATTTTTTCTCCCCGAAAGCAAATATATAGAATTGGAGTTGGCGTCGGGAAGTCTCCAGGGGGCCCATGAGGTAGGTGGGCGCACCCTGGGGGGGGCGTCCCCCACCCTCGCGGACAGGGTGTGGGCCCCCTGGTCTTCATCTTTGGCGAGGATTTTTTATTATTTATTGTAAGGTATTCCGTGGAGTTTCAGGTCATTCCGAGAACTTTTTTTTTCTGCACATAAAGCAACATCATGGCAATTCTGCTGAAAACAGCGTCAGTCCGGGTTAGTTCCATTCAAATCTTACAAGTTAGAGTCCAAAACAAGGGCAAAAGTGTTTGGAAAAGTAGATACGACGGAGACGTATCAACTCCCCCAAGCTTAAACCCTTGCTTGTCCTCAAGCAATTCATTTGACAAACTGAAAGAAATAAAGAAAAACTTTTACAAACTCTGTTTGCTCTTGTTGTTGTAAATATGTCAAGCCAGCATTCAAGTTTTCAGCAAAGATTATAATTAACCACATTTGCAATAATTCTCAGGTCTCATAATTACTCATATCAATAGCATAATCAACTAGCGAGCCATAATAATAAATCTCGGATGACAACACTTTCTCAAAACAATCATAATATGATATAACAAGATGGTATCTCGCTAACCCTTTCTGAGACCGCAAAACATAAATGCAAAGCACCTTTAAAGATCAAGTAGGATCGAAAGTATGTCTAGAGGGGGGGGGGTGATTAGACTACTTGACCAATTAAAAATCTATCCTTTTCCCAATTTTAGTCTTTGGCAGATTTTAGCTATCTTAGCACAAGTCAAGCAATCTTAACACAATTCAAGCAAGCATGCAAAGAGTCTATGAGCAGCAGAAAGTAAAGCATGCAACTTTCAAAAATGTAAAGGGAAGGGTTTGGAGAATTCAAATGCAATTGGAGACACGGATGTTTTTGTCGTGGTTCCGATAGGTGGTGCTATCGTACATCCATGTTGATGGAGACTTCAACCCACGAAGGGTAACGATTGCGCGAGTCCACGGAGGGCTCCACTCACGAAGGGTCCATGAAGAAGAAACCTTGTGTATTCCATCAAGGCCATCGCCCATGAAGCAATTTTCTCACTAGCGGTAGATCTTCATGAAGTAGGCGATCTCCCTGCCCTTACAAACTCCTTGGTTCAACTCCACAATCTTGTCGGAGGCTCCCAAGTGACACCTAGTGTCGTGGATTTGTCACGGCAGATGTCCTAGTGAGAGGACTTATTCGTGGAGCCATCGCAGCGGGTTAGTTTGAAGGGGTTAAAAGTGGACACAAGGACAAGGTTTTTATACTAGTTCGGCCCCTTCGATGAAGGTAAAAGCCTACGTCTAGTTGTGATGGGATTGATGGGTTTCGAGGGCTTAGGGAGCAATAAGCTTCGCCTAAACCTCGAGTTCTTCTTCTCTGTCCTCAAACCGCCGTCGGGTCGTCCCCTTATATACACGGGTGACGCCTGTCGGTCTGCAAAGTCCCGACCTCCGGCTTATAAACGTGCCCGGGTCGGTCTCTCTATTCCTAACTTACAATACAAGTTTACCCTAGGCCGGTTTACACCATAAACCTTTAAACCGATTATAGGCCTTGGGCCCTTCTATTTCTCCTTGGGCTTTACCATCTCGGGTCCATTGACGGAGGTGACCCGGGCCCTGCAGGCCGGTTTACCCCAGATAGCAATATCCCCAACATTAGGCCCCAGATTGATTTGAACAGGTTCATGTCAATCCTTAACAAAAATTTCTGTCTTCAAATGTCTTCCAGTAACTGTTGAACCGCTGGTTTCTTCGTCTCCCCTTGCTACGGTAAACCGATATGACGTCAGTGCAAAGTTATCGTCTCCTTTTGCTAATCCGCAACAATCAGGGCGACGGCTGGGCTCCCGAAATCTCCGGCCCCTGGATTCGCGCGCCTGACACGCGCGCCGCGCCTTATAAATAGGACTTGAAGGCCATCTTCCTTTCCTCCCGTTCGTCTCCTTCTTCGTCTTCCTCGCGACCCAGACCTCAGAGCTCCGCCGCCGCCGTCAGCCACCGCATCAACTCCGGCCGCTGCATCAACCTGATCGGTCCAGAGCACCGCGGCGACCTTCCACATCCGTTTGGACCCCGGTAAGGCCTCTGTTCTTCTGCTTTTAGATCTGTTTTAGGGTTCGTCATCCTGTTACTGTTTCTTGTTCATCCCCATAGCAGCTTTTCCGAACAGATGATGATACCTGTATCGTGACTTGTAGTCCCTCTCAGCAGTCGCCATAAATCTGTACTCATCTCCTTAGATCTCACTCTTTTTCCTGCTTGCCGAACTTACGTTGTTCTGCTGTGAGCCAAACTTCATATTTTTGCTTCTTTTTCGCCCTAGCTGTAGATCCATTGCTTTGAACGAATTCATACGGGATCTGTTTCTGCTTGTATATTCACAGCTGTTAGATCTGGTCGGTTTAACTCTTAGCAAAGCGAACAAACCGATCCACACATCCATTAGTCCCCTTGATGAACCGCTAGTTGATATCATTGTAGATAACCTGACTCTATATAAGAGCATCTTTGGTTTACACTCACACTCGTTCTTAAACCGGAACACCTTTGTCTTGTAGATTTTCTCATGGCAAAACAGGTGTACGAATGCAACTGGGTTCCCTCTCGCATCACTGAGACCCATCTGAACAACTTAGTTCTGACTGGCGCTTTGAACAGCAAAAATGCCATTCATTGGAGGGTTCCAGGAAACGAATGTCCTCCTACCCCACAGAATGGAGAAGTGGTGGTGTTTGCGGATCACCTGGCCCGGGGTTTTAATCCACCCGGTTCAAAATTTTATCGGGACGTCCTTGCTAACTTTAAGTTGCGCCCACAAGATGTTGGTCCAAACTCAGTCACGAATATCTGCCATTTTCAAGTGCTTTGCGAGGCGTACTTCCAGGAGGAACCTACTGTAGAGCTGTTCCGGGACTGCTTTCATTTGAACCGACGTACTGAATTCACCGACGGCCCTAATATGGAGCTGGGTGGTGTGACGATTCAAAAGAGGAAAGAAGTGACTTATCCTCATGCCAAGCTGCATAGTCATCCGCAAGAATGGAATCATACTTGGTTCTATTGCAAGGATACTTCCCCTGCTGAAGAAAATCCACTGCCCGGCTTCCGTCCGGAGAGGCTTAGCAATACCCACCCCTTCCCCCAAAGGCTAACCGCCAAAGAGAGGAGTAAGTATGCCCCTCAGTTGTCCAAGCTCAGAGCCTTCATGGCTAACGGTTTGACAGGGGTAGACCTTGCCCGCTGCTGGATTTCATGGAGCATCCTGCCCCTTAGCATCCGCTCCGGTTTAATGTGCCAATACACGGGCCGGGTTGATGATCCTTTGAGGCACTGCAACATTCAGCTAACGGAAGACGAAGTCACCGAAGCTGTGAAAAAGATGATGAATGAACCGGAATATGCTTGCGCCCGAACCGGCCTGCTTCCATTTTGTGCCACAAACAAGCCACCTGCTGTAAGCACTTCCCCTCTGTCTGTTATAGAGTTTATGATCTCCTTATACACATATTGCTAACTCCAGTCCTTTCTGACACAGGGAGATGATCCATTTTGGAGCAAGAAGTTTCAAGAGCCGACCGAAAAGGTAACCCGACCCAAGACGAGGGTGAAGAAGCCCGCTCAGAGGAAAAGGAACACCGCTTCCTCTACTCCGGATTTAGAGGAGGATGATGTGGGTAATCCGGACCTCGGGGTAGACCTCGATTCAGTTGGTTTGCTTTTTATACGTCTTATTGATGATGATATTTGTCAGGACGACGCTGAAGCGAGCCATGCCGAAGGCCCAGAGGTAACTATTCTTTCTTTTGATGCCGTTCCTTTGCCTTTGAAAAAACCTCGCCAAGCAAACCGGAAAATTAAATTTTCTCACCCTCTTGCTTACTTGGATCCCAAATTTCTTGTGAAGACCCAGCAACATGAAGCTCGACGCACCACCCGGCATAGCGGCCAGGTAGTCACCTCCGCCGGTTTACCGAACAGCCCGGTTCGGAAACGCCGCTCAGAGGTCTCCGATTTACGCGCTAGCTTTCCTCCTAAAGCAGGTTTAACTCGTCAGCCTCTAAATCCATCTGACTCCGATTATCAGGTCACTTCCCATTCATCTTCCGGTGAATCTTCAGCCACTCAACTGCCGCCATTGAAGACAGTCTTTGGGTAAGTTGGACCGATCATAACATATCTCTGTATGGGTCTCTTAATCCATCTTATACCGTTTATTCAATCTTTTGGCTTTTTCCAGGGCTAAACCTAGACCGAGCAAGAAGGCTCGTCTGGATAACCCGGCTGAGGGAACTGCCGCTCCTGAACCAGAAAAAACTCCTGGTGCTGTCGCTCTGGATCATGAAGATACTCAGAATTATCTATCTCCGCAAGATGACACCTGCGCTGAAGAAAGGACTATCGAACCTGCCAGCCGTACTGATCCGCCTGCCAGTCCTGTTCGGGTTAAGGAATCCATCCCCCCTTCTGGAACTGTTGATAAACCGACAGGGCCACTGCAGAGCAGCGATTCCAAGGATGATGATGTTGTGATTACTGGCATCGGT
Source organism: Aegilops umbellulata (assembly GCA_032464435.1). NCBI lineage: Eukaryota > Viridiplantae > Streptophyta > Magnoliopsida > Poales > Poaceae > Aegilops > Aegilops umbellulata. The sequence continues at coordinate 37,496,758 of CP136057.1, read as the reverse complement.
CACTCTGAACCGGGGAACACTGCTACTTTAGCCAAGCATACTACCAAGGACGAAATCTCGGCCATAAAGGGCAAATGGGACCTTGACTCCTCTACGTACGCCGCTTTAAGCGCCCCGGATCTTTATTCTGGGTACCTGAACCGACTGTACACCAGTCGGGATTATGAAGCTGGCATGATCAAGATGATGAAGGAGAAACTTGAGGTAACTCCCTTGTGCTTCATTCCATTGCAACTTAGCTTATCAATATTTCCAAACCGAGAGGGTAAACCGGATCAGGCTGCTTTAACAATTAAGGTCCGGTTTAAATAAAAACCCAAGGCTTCAACATAGGTCATAACCAGAAAACATCATCAGATAACCATTAGCCCCCAAGTGCCAAGTTTAAATACTTGTATTAATCTTGGGACTTTTTGTAATGGAAAACTTGCGTTAAAATCAAGTATGCATTAGCCCCCAAGTATCGAGCACATAACTTGCTTGTGTGGTTGATACTTCCAAACCGTGCAATATTTTCTGAACACTGTTGACGACCTGCTGCAGGGAGATCTGAAGACCAAAGCGAAACAAGTCTCGGACCTTCAGGAAATCTTAAAAACCCAACAGGCTGAAACTGAAAAAACGAAGGATGCATTGGCCAATGCCTTAACCGTTATGGAACAGCTGAAAGAAAGCCGCAAAAAAGAACAAGCTGATTGGGCTACTGAGAGAGCTCTTTTGACGAAGAGGGCTGAAAATGCCGAAGCTGCTCTTAAACCGGTGGTCGATGAATTATCCACCGTGAAGCGACAAATACACTCCATGACCTCTGCCGTCTTTGGTAAACCTTTCGATGCACTTCTTCCAATTTGTACCTTGTCTGCTACATCCTATGTCCGGTTTGTAATCCATCTTGAAACACTGCAGGCTCACGTATTGGACACTTGGGTTCTGATGTGCGGATGAAACTCAAAGCTGCTTATACTCTGATTGAACGGTTGTACACCAGAGCACAAAGAGCTATCACCACTGCATCGCATAACAACCCTGCGCCGTCTCTGATTCAAGATATGTTAAAGAGGCTGTCCATGCTTCCAGCCCGGATTGAAGAGTTGAAAAGATCAGCTGCTCGAACTGGAGCCATCACTGCCTTGATCTGGGCCAAAGCGTGGGTACCAGATTTCGATCCTGTCGAAGCGGCCCAAGGATATCCCAGCTTGAAGGAAGACGGTTCAGACTTTGGTGAAGACGATTTGAGGGCGATAAACCGGGCGGTGCGCCCCCTAGCTTGTCAATTGGCTGAGGAAGCAGATCTGTTGCATTACCAAGCCCAGTATGATAACCAGAATAAGCGAGTAGCTGCCCCGGTCCCTGCAACAGAAAATCTTATTCCTCCAATCCGTAAGCATACCTATGCCCCTGACATTGAACCGTCTTTGCTGATTCACGAAGAAGCTGTCTTTCAAGCGCTAATGGGAATCGACTGGACCACTGCTGATTTCCAGCCAATGGGTAGCCAAGAGGATGCGGTGCAAGATGATCCCCAGCCTTCGAACCGAGGCGGCGAACAGGCGTAATCAACGCTCCGGTTCACCTTAATTGGTGACGTTTAATCCGTCAACAAACAATATATTCAGGCACTACGCTGCCTTGTAATAAGATAGTTTAATACCTCTGCGTTTGAATGTGCCTTCGCGCACGGGTACTGATGCCCTTTCCAATGACTTTTTCAACTTATGTTTCCTGTCTTTACTGAGTACACAATGTGATTTTTCGACCACCTGAACCGTGCTGCGCCTTTGCCAAACCGGGCAATTTGCCTTCGGGTTAAAAAACGGACTAGGCTATGTCAGCTGAATCGGTTTAAGAATACTTGAAGTTCCGAAGAACAAAAAACACCACAATAAAGGCAGAAAACAAAACCAAATATGAAAAGGCAACGCGATAGTAAAACGCATGCAAATAGTGGTTACTATGAACCGTTCAGAAGGCGTGACCATCGTCAAAACAAAACCGAGCCGCCAATAGGTGTAGCTACGGTTTAGGTCGACTAGGTTCCTAACTGAATCGTGGCAAATATGCCGGTCAAATGGCATTGCATTGGTTCGTCAACCAAGCCCCCAAGTGACTCAATGGCCAAGGGCCGATCAAGTGGCATTGCGTTGGTTCGGACACGACCAAGCCCCCAAATGATTCATTGGCTAAAAAGCCGACCAGAAGGCATTACCATCATCAAGACATGACCGAGTTCCCATAAGGTGTAATCTACGGTTCAAGTCGATTAGGTCCCCAACTGATTCAGTGGCAAATGTGCCAGCCAGAAGGCATTACCGTCGTCAAGACATGACCAAGCCCCCCGGAGGTGTAGCTACGGTTCAGGCCGACTAGGTCCCCAACTGACTTTATAGGGTTTAGCTATGTTCTCTTTGGTTCGAACACGACCTATGTTTGAACAGGAAGCCCCATGTTTGAATAGCTATGTTCTCTTTGGTTCGAATACGACCTATGTTTGAACAGGAAGCCCCATGTCTGAATGGCTATGTTCTCTTTGGTTCGAATACGACCTATGTTTGAACAGGAAGCCTCATGCTTGAACCGGGATATTGAACCGGATATTAAGAGCTTCACAGCCTTGTAGGAGACATCTTCCCTTGAACCGGCTTTTAAACCGGAATCTATAATTTGAACTTCTGTGAAGCGACCTCCAGGGGTAAGCACACATAATGTGAAGAACAGTAGAGACCCCGCTTTACTCGAGGCTCCGGTTTATTGTATTAATCATAATATATACATGGTCATGATATGTACATAAACAGAGCCCAAGGCTCATGTATAATAAGGTCGAAGATGAGCTATGTTCCACGGCCTGCTGGTCTCCTCCTCTGATGTGCGTGAATCCTTGCGCTCTCGAATATCAATCAGGTAATATGACCCATTATTCAGATTCTTGCTGACCACAAAAGGTCCCTCCCAAGGCGGGGATAATTTATGCTGATCAGACTGATCCTGGATGAGCCGAAGCACCAAATCCCCCTCCTGAAAGGTTCTGGTCCTAACCCGACGGCTGTGGTAACGGCGAAGATCTTGCTGGTAAATCGCTGAACGGGCAGCTGCCAAGTCACGCTCCTCATCCAACAAGTCAAGAGCGTTCTGCCGTGCCTGCTCATTGTCCGCTTCAACATATGCTGCCACGCGAGGTGAGTCATGTCGTATATCACTTGGGAGAACCGCCTCTGCTCCATAGACCATAAAAAACGGCGTAAACCCCGTGGATCTGTTAGGCGTGGTGTTGATGCTCCATAATACAGACGGTAGCTCCTCCACCCAACAACCCGGCGTCCTTTGCAAAGGGACCAGAAGCCGGGGTTTGATACCTCTCAAGATCTCTTGGTTCGCTCGTTCTGCCTGACCATTAGACTGTGGGTGCGCTACCGAAGAAACATCAAGCCGTATATGCTCCTGTGCACAGAACTCTTTCATGGCCCCCTTGGATAGATTGGTACCATTATCTGTGATGATGCTGTGTGGAAAGCCAAACCGGAAGATCACCTTCTTTATAAACCGAACCGCCGTGGCAGCATCACATTTACTGACAGGTTCTGCCTCCACCCACTTTGTAAATTTGTCAACCGCCACCAGTAGGTGGGTCTTCTTATCTTTGGAACGCTTAAAAGGCCCAACCATATCAAGCCCCCAAGTCGTAAACGGCCAAGTGATTGGAATCATCCTCAATTCTTGAGCCGGTATGTGTGCTCGTCTGGAAAATTTCTGGCAACCATCACATAACCTGACCAGGTCTTCTGCATCAGCATGAGCAGTTAACCAGTAGAAACCGTGGCGGAATGCTTTAGCCACCAATGATTTTGAACCGGCGTGGTGGCCGCAATCCCCTTCATGTATTTCTCGTAATATCTCGCACCCCTCCTTAGGGGATACGCACCGTTGCAGCGCTCCTGACACGCTGCGATGATGTAACTCTCCTTTGAAAATGGTCATAGACTTGGACCGTCGTACTATCTGTCGAGCCAAGCTTTCATCTTCTGGCAACTCACCCCGGCTCATATATGCCAGATAAGGGAGCGTCCAATCCGGGGTGATGTGAAGAGCCGCCACTAATTGAGCCTCCGGATCAGGAACAGCCAACTCCAGCTCACCGGGTAGCTGTACCGATGGGTGATACAATATATCCAAGAAAACATTGGGCGGGACCGGTTTACGCTGAGAGCCCAAGCGGCTTAAAGCGTCCGCTGCCTCATTCTTTCTGCGGTCCACATGGTCCACTTGATAGCCTTTGAATGCCCAGCCACCATATCTACTTCACGTCGGTATGCAGCCATGAGCGGGTCCTTAGAATCCCAGGTGCCAGACACCTGCTGAGCTACCAGATCCGAATCACCAAAGCACCTAACTCTGCTCAGATTCATCTCTTTAGCCATCCGAAGACCATGAAGCAAAGCCTCATACTCAGCCGCATTATTTGTACAGGGGAACATTAAACGGAGGACATAACAAAACTTATCTCCTCGTGGGGAAGTTAAAACGACTCCGGCCCCTGAGCCTTCCAATTGCCTGGACCCGTCAAAATGAATAGTCCAGTAGGTGTTATCTGGCTTCTCCTCAGGCGCTTGTAACTCTGTCCAATCGTTTATGAAGTCGACAAGTGCTTGTGACTTTATAGCCGTCCGGGGCACGTATCTTAAACCGTGCGGCCCAAGCTCGATAGCCCACTTAGCAATCCGACCGGTCGCCTCCCGGTTCTGTATGATGTCACCCAAAGGAGCAGAACTGACCACCGTGATGGGGTGTCCTTGAAAATATTGCCTCAGCTTCCGGCTTGCCATAAAAACACCATATACCAGCTTCTGCCAATGCGGATACCTTTGTTTGGACTCGATAAGTACTTCACTGATATAGTAAACCGGTCGCTGAACCGGATGTTCCTTTCCAGCCTCCTTTCGTTCTACCACCATCGCCACACTAACCGCTCTGGCATTCGCAGCAACATATAACAGGAGTGGCTCTTTATCTACAGGGGCTGCCAAAACTGGCGGATTGATTAGCTGCCGCTTCAAGTCCTCAAACGCTTTATCCGCCTCCGCACTCCAGACAAATTGATCCGTTTTCTTGAGCATTTGATACAAGGGGATCGCCTTTTCACCGAGGCGACTGATGAACCGGCTTAACGCTGCAATCCGTCCGGCCATGCGCTGAACATCATTGACGCATTTCGGTTTGGCCAGGGAGGTGATGGCTGTGATCTTTTCCGGATTAGCCTCAATTCCTCTATGGGATACTAAAAACCCCAACAACTTGCCTGCAGGCACACCAAAAACACATTTCGCCGGGTTGAGCATCATTTGGTACACTCTCAAGTTATCGAAAGTCTCCTTCAAATCGTCAACCAGGGTCTCCTTCTTTCGTGACTTGACCACAATATCATCCACATAAGCATGCACATTACGACCAATCTGCTTGTGGAGGCAATTTTGCACGCACCGTTGATAAGTAGCCTGCGCACTCTTAAGCCCGAAGGGCATAGACACATAGCAGAAGGCTCCAAAGGGAGTAATGAACGCCGTCTTCTCCTGGTCCTTAACTGCCATCTTGATCTGGTGATAACCCGAATAGGCATCCAAAAAACTCAAACGCTCGCAACCTGCTGTTGCATCGATGATTTGATCAATCCGGGGGAGAGCAAAAGGATCCGCTGGACAAGCTTTATTCAAGTCTGTGTAATCCACACACATGCGCCAGGTGCCGTTTTTCTTAAGAACCAGCACCGGATTAGCAAGTCATTCGGGATGAAAAACCTCAATAATAAAGCCAGCTGCCAGGAGCCTGGCCACTTCCTCACCAATCGCTTTACGTCTTTCTTCGTTAAACCGCCGTAAGAACTGCTTTACCGGCTTATACTTAGGATCCACATTAAGGGTGTGCTCAGCGAGTTGCCTCGGTACACCAGGCATGTCAGACGGCTTCCATGCAAAGATGTCCCGATTCTCACGGATGAACTCGATGAGCGCGCTTTCCTATTTTGGATCCAAGTTTGCACTGATGCTGAACTGCTTGGATGCATCGCCAGGCACGAAGTCAACAAGCTTAGTTTCGGCCGCTGACTTGAACTTCAAGGCCGGATCGTGGTCCGTAGTTGGCTTTTTTAATGAAGTCATATCCTCCGGATCAACACTGTCTTTGTACTGCTTTAGCTCCTCCGTAGCACAAACCGATTCTGCATAAGTCGCATCTCCTTCCTCGCATTCCAAAGCGATTCGACGGCTGCCATGAACCGTTATAGTGCCCTTGTAACCCGGCATCTTAAGTTGCAGGTACACGTAGCAGGGCCGTGCCATAAATTTCGCATAGGCTGGCCGTCCGAACAAAGCGTGGTACGGACTTTGGATTTTAACCACTTCGAACGTCAGCGTCTCTGATCTGGAATCGTGACTATCGCCAAAGACCACTTCAAGGGCTATCTTACTGACCGGATACGCAGATTTGCCAGGCACCACCCCGTGGAACACGGTATGGGTCGGTTTGAGGTCCTTATCCACCAGTCCCATGCGACGGAAGGTCTCATAATACAAGATGTTAATGCTGCTCCCTCCGTCCATGAGCACCTTGGTGAGCTTATAACCTCCCACCTGAGGCGCTACCACCAGTGCTAACTGACCCGGATTATAAACCCTGGGAGGATGATCTTCTCGGCTCCATATGATAGGCTGTTCCGACCAACGCAGATAGTGAGGCGTGGCCGGTTCGACAGCACTGACTGCCCGCCTCTGAAGCTTTCTATCTCGTTTATCCAAGCTTGTAGTAAAGACATGATACTGTCCACCACTCAACTGTTTCGGGTTGTTCTGATAACCTGATTGCTGCTGTTCGTAACCACTTTGATTACTTTGATTATTTCGGCTGTCCTGTCCGCCCGGATTACCCTGGAACCCTGGACCGGAATTTCCGCCACCGTATCCTGATCCGGAACCTGAACCACCGCCGGAGCTGTGATCATATTGGAAAGTGTTTGAGCTTTTGAATTCCTTCATGATATAACAATCCTTCCAAAGATGGGCTGCTGGCTCCTCCTTTGTTCCGTGCTTTGGACAGGGCTGGTTTAAGAAAAAGTTCAAACGCTCCGGATTAGGACCGGGATGTGCGCGGAAACTTGGCTGTTTCCCCTTACGCCGCTGGCCTTTATCCTGTGCACTTGTGCTGGCCACCAAGTCCATGCTCCCGTCCGGTTTACGCTTTCCTCCGCCTCCGTTACCTGCCGGCCGATGTTGCTGGCCTTTGGTGTTGCTATTCTTCTTTCCCTTCCCTGCTTTGTCATCACCAGAGTCAGGATCCTTGGTACTGTCCGAATCCGCATACTTCACTAAAGCGGTCATGAGCGTTCCTATATCTGTGCAATCACGCTTCATCCGGCCCAGCTTTAGCTTCAAAGGGCCAAACCGACAGTTGCTTTCCAACAGCACCACGGCGGTGTCTGCGTTGATGCGATCTGACGAGTGCAAAACTTCTGATACCCGCCGTACCCAATGGGTAGTTGATTCCCCTTCTTGCTGAACGCAGGCTGCTAGGTCAACTATCGACATTGGCTGTTTGCACGTGTCCTTGAAATTCTTGATAAACCGGGCGCGCAATTGGGCCCATGAACTAATTGAATTAGGCGGTAAGCTCTTTAGCCAAGTCCGGGCCGTTCCTTCTAACATCATAGTAAAATACTTGGCACACGCCGTGTCATCCACATCCAGCATCTCCATAGCCATTTCATAGCTCTCCACCCATGTCTCCGGAGGCTGATCTGCCGTGTAGTTTGGTACCTTGCGGGGGCCTTTGAAATCTTTGGGCAGGCGTACGTTGCGTAAAGCGGGAACAAGGCACGGTACTCCCAAAGAACTGGAGATCACCCCCGGTTCAACTGTAGCCGCTGGGAAGATAGGTGTAAGCTGACGAGCCTGGTGCTGCGCTGCTATTCCGGCCTCCCGCGCACGGGTGCGATCCACACTCTCCTGAGCATTGTCGACGCCTGCCGGGTTGTTGCCGCGGAGCGCTTCACGCCTGGCATTGCTTGAAACAGCCGGCTCCTCCATACGCCTACTATGGCTCCTGCTGGGGCGAGGGGTGGAGTGAATCCGATCACGGCTTTGTGAATATGCTTCTTGTTGGGCCAACGCGGTCCTAAGGAGCTCCTTGACCCGGCGTGTCTCTACGTCCTGCGGTGAATCGCCTTCGATCGGAATGGCTTCCAGCCGAGCTGCCGCCGCGACGAGGTTATCCATCGGGTTGGAATAATGACCTGACGGTGTTGGCACGGCCGGTGGTGTACCAGTGTTGTGACGAGGCAGGCTTATAATCCGGTGCTGAACCGGGGCGCCAACTGTCGCCTCCGCACGGTTTACCCCCGGGGTGTTGAAGAGATTTCGGGCGTCGAGGGCTGCAGGCAATCGAGATCGGGATTTCCTCTTCAAGACTTCCTGAGACGCATTCTGGTCCATCATGAGCCTGTAAGCCTGTGCATCCAAAGCGGCGCGCTCCGCCGTCATCCTGATCTCTTCTGCTGCCAGCTCCGCTTTAGCTTGAGTGATCTGCTCTCTCACCTTGGCAATCTCAGCATTATGAACCTCCTGATCCACCGGGTTGGCTTCCGCCATGAGCGCTGCCAGTGCGTCAAACAGGTCTGACAAAACTTGGGCTGGTGAACCCGTAGGGCCTCCCGCCCGCGCAGCCGTTGCTGCTGCCGATCCGGAGATCGCTGCTGCTGCAGTTGATGATCGTGGCGCCGCCTGTGTTCCAGCCATGAAGATCCCAACCCGATAGGGCAGATCAGAGGGGTCCGGAATACTGTTGCCATCGGAGCCGCCCCCAATCCGATCATCTTGTAGCTGGTAAAGAGATTCGGTCTCCCCGGTCGACGTTTCATCGCCGGAGTAGATGGCGGTTTCGTCACCAGATTCGGATCCTTCCTCGTAGCTTCCCCCGTGGATGACTCCCACGAAGGCGTGCTTCCTGGTCGGTTTAGCCAGGGTCGATCTCGTGCACTGAGCTGTCTCGATGAGGTCGGCGCAGACGCCTAACTCGGGGCCCGGTTCTCCGATCTTGCCGATGAAAACATGGATGCCGCCAAAGGGGACCCGGTACCCGTACTCGATCGAGCCGGCGTCGGGGCCCCAGCCTGTGCTGTCGATGTAGAGTTTTCCGCGGCGGCTCTTGGTCATCCGTCCCACAGCGTAACCCTCGAGTCCTTCAAAGCGGCCCTCCAAAAACTTGAAACCATCTCGCGATAGCCCCACGGTGGGCGCCAACTGTCGTGGATTTGTCACGGCAGATGTCCTAGTGAGAGGACTTATTCGTGGAGCCATCGCAGCGGGTTAGTTTGAAGGGGTTAAAAGTGGACACAAGGACAAGGTTTTTATACTAGTTCGGCCCCTTCGATGAAGGTAAAAGCCTACGTCTAGTTGTGATGGGATTGATGGGTTTCGAGGGCTTAGGGAGCAATAAGCTTCGCCTAAACCTCGAGTTCTTCTTCTCTGTCCTCAAACCGCCGTCGGGTCGTCCCCTTATATACACGGGTGACGCCTGTCGGTCTGCAAAGTCCCGACCTCCGGCTTATAAACGTGCCCGGGTCGGTCTCTCTATTCCTAACTTACAATACAAGTTTACCCTAGGCCGGTTTACACCATAAACCTTTAAACCGATTATAGGCCTTGGGCCCTTCTATTTCTCCTTGGGCTTTACCATCTCGGGTCCATTGACGGAGGTGACCCGGGCCCTGCAGGCCGGTTTACCCCAGATAGCAATATCCCCAACACCTAGCCAATCTAGGAGACACCACTCTCCAAGAAGTAACAAATGGTGTGTTGATGATGAACTCCTTTCTCTTGTGCTTCAAATGATAGTCTCCCCAACACTCAACTCTCTCTCACAAGATATGGATTTGGTGGAAAGAAGATTTGAGTGGAAAGCAACTTGGGGAAGGCTAGAGACCAAGATTCATATGGTGGGAATGGAATATCTTGGCCTCAACACAAGAGTAGGTGGTTCTCTCTCAGAAAATGTGTATTGGAAGTGTAGGTATGTTCCGATGGCTCTCTCCACGAATGAAGAGTGGGTGGAGGGGTATATATAGCCTCCACACAAAAACTAACCGTTACACACAATTTACCAATCTCGGTGAGACCGAATTGAGAAACTCGGTCGGACCGATTTAGCAAACCTAGTGACCGTTCGGTTTTCGGTGGGACTGAGATGCAACTCGGTAGGACCGATATGGTTAGGGTTAGGGCATAACGTAATCTCGGTGAGACCTATTACACAAACTCGGTCGGACCGATTTTGGTAATAGTCAAACAAAGAGTTGGTCAGGTAAACTCGGTGGGACCGATTCGCTCATTTCGGTGGGACCGAAATGTTACAAAAGGGAAACAGAGAGTTTACATTGCAATCTCAGTGGGACCGATCGCTCATCTCGGTAGGACCGAAACGTTACGAAGGGAAACAGAGAGATTACAACCCCATCTCGGTGTGATCGAGATCCCTATCGATGAGACCGATTTGCCTAGGGTTTGTGGCAGTGGCTATGACATCTGAACTCGGTGGCACCGGATAGAAAGAATCGGTAGGGCCAAGTTTGACTTTTGTTTTAGGTCATATATGGATGCGGGAAGGTAGTTGAGGGTTTTGGATCATATCACTAAGCACTATGAAGCAAGAACCTTATCAAGCAACACCTCATCCCTCCTTGATAGTATTGGCTATTCCTATAGACTCAATGTGATCTTGGATCACTAAAATATAAAATGTAGAGTCTTGAGCTTTGAGCTTGAGCCAATCTTTTTGTCCTTAGTATTTTGAGGGGTCCACTTTCCTCATTCATGCCATGCCATTCATTAAGATTTTCCTGAAATATTAATCTTAGAATAATGTTAGCTCAATGAGCTATATGTTGTTAGGAGTTACCAAAACGACCTAGGGATAGTTGCACTTTCAATCTCCCCCTTTTTGGTAATTGATGACAACATATAGATCAAAGCTTCGACGAATGATAATAAGAGTGAAAAACATTGTCGCTTTGAGAAGTGTGTGAAAAGCAAGAGCTGCTCCTAAATTTGTGCATAGTTTAAGATTTGCTTTGGACTGCAAATGCACAATGAATTAGGCTCATGGGTTACTCTTCCATGTCACACACATCTTGGTGGAGCGCTCAAAATGATGATAATTAAATACATGCAGTCATCACCAAGCAAAGTGAATGATCATATAGGGATAAAATGATAAAGTCATCCAACAAGCATTAATGTAGCATATGATCAAACACACATGATCATCCAAGTATCACACCGACAGTAAGTATCTCAATCAAGCAAATAAAGTTCAAGCACCAAAGCAAGAGAGAATAAAAAAGCAACACTCTCTCTCGAAGCCTATGACTTATACATTTTTCTCCCCCTTTGGCAACAAGTTACCAAAAAGTTCATAGAAAATGCATAGCACTAGATCGTCTCTCAGGCTTGGTCTTCAGGTGGTGGTGTCCGGAGAACTCCAAGAACGAAGGCTTCAGTCGATGTAGATGGAGCTGTTGGAGTAGGTGCTGGAGCTGGTGGCACTGAAGCTATAGCTGGTGCAGATGAAGTGGCTCTGGTGTCTGTTACTAGCACTGCAGTTGACCTCTGAGCTCTAGGCACTCTGGCAAATGCCCCAGTGGTTGTCTTGCCCTTCCTCTCCTGCATATCATCCTGAAGTTGCTCCACAATAGACTGGATCTCAGTTACCTTCACATCCATGTCATAGAACTTCTGCTCCATGATCCTTTCCAAGCTCTCCTAGTTTCGAGTCAGGGTGGCCAGCCCTTTCTCAATCCTTAGAGTGGATGCAATCAAGTAGCCAAGCTGATCTTGCTTGCTCTTCAGAAGATACTGAGATTCCTCTTCCATGCTTGGCATATTTGCAGCTTTCTCAGCCTTTGCCTTCTCCCTCTTTGCTTGAGCGTGCACAGAAGATGGTTCATCCTCATTCATAACCACTTGGTTGTCCTCAAAATCTGGATAGATAGGCATGTTCTCCCTATCCAACAAGTATGTGCCAGTGCCCATCTTGGAGTTAATCAACTCCTGGATCTGTGGTGCATACCCACAACTTCTCTTTTGGTCAGCAGCTGTGTTGGGGATATAACTATTTGTGTAAACCGCCCAGGAGGGGCGGGGTTACACAAAGAAGACTCATCGTGAAAGAAGCCCAAGACCCAGCATGAGGATGGCGGTTCATAGGGTTCAAATCCCACGGGCGGCTTAAGGCCCATAGTGACAAACCGCCATGATGGCATGACTTGTAACATAAGGTAGAAGTAACTAGTCACCGAGCTGGACACTGTTTATGAGCCGACCGGGACTCTGTAGGCCGCAGGGCGTCAACCCGTATATATAAGGGGACGACCCGCCGGCGGCTTAGGGCAGGAAACAACCCATCGAGAGCCGGGCATAGCGTATCTCGCTCCCTGGTCATCGAAACATCAAGCAATACCAACCCAACTAGACGTAGGCCTTACCTTCACCGTAAGGGGCCGAACTAGTATAAACCTCTTGTGTCCTTTGTCTCGATTAACCCCTTTAAGCTTCCTAGTTGCGATGGCTCCACGACTAAGTCCTTTCAAGAGGACATCTGCCGTGACAATTCCACGACAGTTGGCGCCCACCGGGGGGCCAACGCACGGTGGATTTGAGTTCTTGAAGGGTAGCTTCGAAGGGCTCAAGGGATACGCAGTCGGCCGGATGACCAAGAGTCATCGCGGCAAGATCTACATCGACGACGAAGGCTGGGGCCCCGACGCCGGCTCAATTGAGTATGGGTACCGGGTCCCCTCCGGCGGAATCCACATCTTCATCGGCCAGATTGGTGAGCCGGGCCCTGAGCCGGACAACTGCACCGACCTCATCGAGATGGCTCAGCGTGCGAGACCCGCCCTTGCTCAACCCGTCGTGAAGCGTGCCTTCGTGGGCTGCATCCACGGAGGGGAACTTTCTGAAGGATCTGAAGGTGATGGTGAGACGGCCGTCCTCTCTCACGGTGATTCATCCGCCGGTTCAACAGATTCTCTGTATCCAGTGCGAGATGGCAGGCTTGGGGGCTGTTTCGATGGCTCCAGTATTCCGGACCCCTATGAACCGCCAAGCTGGGCAGGAGTCTTCAAGGCTGGTACCCAACCTGGCCAAAATTCCACAGCCGCAGCAGCCATAACGTCTGGGTCAGGAGCAGCCGGGGCAGGAGGCCCCGTGCGCCCGCCGGCTCAGATGCTGATGGATCTCATGGATAAACTTATGGCCCTGTTAACCACCACAGTTATCCCTGCGAATCAAGATGAGCATAATGCAGAGGTGGCACAGGTTCGTGAGGAGATAGCTCGGGCCAAGGAGGATTTAGCAGCTGAGGACGTCAGGTTAGCCATAGAACGGGCGGCTTTGGATGCTCGGGCACAACAGCTCCAGTCAGAAGCTTTCCAGCTTACCATGAGCCTGAACGCGTCTAACAAGGTGATGAGGAGAAGGCATCAGAAAACTCAATCCCATTTACCTCCGGGTTACGATCCACGGAACCTCTTCGCAACGCCTCGAGCTGGTCAAAGTAACCCGCCGGAGGTCAATCAGTTCATGACAGCCGGGGGGCCGGTTCAACCTCAGGTGACGGCACCTCTTCAGGGGAATATGGCACCACCTCGTTATGTGCCGATACCACCAGGTCACTTCTCCAACCCCATGGAGAACTTAATTGCAGCGTCAGCATGCTTGGCGGCTCTTCCAGTGGATGGTGATGATCCGACAGCAGTGGAGACCCGGAGGATCAAAGATCTCATACAGACGGCCCTGGCCCAGCAAGAAACCTATTTTATAGCCGAGACATGATTCATTCAACCCCACCGCCCTGGTTAGTTCCGACTCGTCCAAACCGGAGCCCGAGTTACAGTAGGCACATGGAGTCAGAGGCCTTATCAAGCAACGCCCAGCGCCATAACCAGCCTGGCGGTTATAACCCGGTGCAGGATCGAATACGTCAGGATGACTAGAGGGCGGCTCAATTGGCGGCTTAGCTGATGGCTTAGGAGGCCCTTCCGGATTACCCACGACTTCTGTTGAGGCAGGAGTAGCCACCAGAACTGGCGGCGTCCCTTGTTTAGTGCCGGCTCTACGTAATGTGCGTTTGCCTAAGGATTTCAAAGGGCCTCGAAAGGTGCCGAATTATACGGCCGACTTACAGCCTGGGGCATGGATCGAAAGTTATGAGATGGCCACAGAACTGTTGGAGGTCAGCGATTCGGCGATGGCTAAGTACTTGGAACAACCCAGTCTTGGTTAAAAGGCTTGCCGCCCAATGCCATTAGTTCATGGGCCGAGATAAAAGCCCGGTTCATCCAGAATTTCAAGGATACTTGTAAGCAATCTATGTCAATTGTGGACTTAACAAATTCTAAGCAAGAGGAGGGTGAATCCACAACTCATTGGGTGCGCCGGGTCAAGGAGATTATACATTCGTCTGACAAGATGGATGCCGGCTCTGCAGTCCTCATGTTAGAGAAGAATTGCCGTTTTGAGCCACTGAGACAGAAACTGGGGCGCCTTAAGTGTGATTGCAATGATATGGGTACGCTGATTGCATCTTTAGTCAAATACGCCGACTCTGATAGTACCAAGGATCCCGCATCTGATGAGGAAAATACAGGGAAGGGAAAGAAGAACGGCAATGGAAAGGGTCAGCAGCATAACCCGACGAATCAAGGAGGCAATAAGCATAAGTCGGAGGGTAACCCGGAGTTTGTGGCTAACGCCAATGCACAGGGTAACAATCAGAGACGTAAGGGAAAACCGCCCCCTCGATCTGGTGGGTCAGGTCCATCTCTTGAGCAGCCACTCAATGAGCCCTGCTCGAGACACGGCACCCGGGAACGACCCGCCACCCACTTGTGGAAAGATTGTGCCATCATGAAGGCTTTCAAGAATTCCAACACGTTTGATGGCAATCATGGGTCGGGCGGCGGCTCAGGTGCTGGCGGCTTTCATGGCCCGGGCGGCGGTTCAAATTCCGGCTTTCAAGGAAATCAAGGCGGTTATAATCAACAGCAGTCTGGTCAAGGAGGACAGCAGCAGCAGTCGGGTTATCAAAGCCATCCAAAACAGCTGAATAGTGGGCAGTATCATGTGTTCACCACTAGCTTGTGCAAACGTGACCAGAAACTTCATAAAAGGGTTGTGAACTCTGTTGAGCCGGCGGTTCCTCGTTACCTGAGGTGGTCAGAGCAGCCTATTGTATGGAGCAGGGAAGATCACCTTCCCCGGGTTGATAATCCGGGTCAGTTAGCCTTGGTGGTGGCGCCTCAGGTCAGTGGATATAAATTCACCAAAGTACCCATGGATGGAGGTAGCAGCATCAATATCCTCTATTATGAGACCTTTCGACGCATGGGTTTGACTGACAAAAATTTGAAGACGTCCAACACCGTTTTCCATGGAGTGGTGCCTGGTAAGTCGGCATACCCAGTCGGAAAGATTGAATTGGAGGTAGCCTTTGGAGATGAATATGATTCCCGGGCTGAGAAATTGACGTTTGAGGTGGTCAAAATCAAAAGTCCATATCATGCTCTGTTCGGGCGGCCGGCTTATGCTAAATTCATGGCGCGACTGTGTTATGTTTATCTGCAGCTTAAGATGCCGGGTCACAAGGGCACCATCACTGTGCATGGGAGTCGAAAGGTGGCCTTAGAGTTTGAAGAGGGCGACGCGGCTTATGCTGAGTCTGTTTGTGCAGCGGAAGAGCTAAAGTTTTATCAAGATAATGTTGACCCGACAGATATGACCTCTCTGAAGAAACCAACTACGGAGCATGACCCGGCTTTGAAATTTAAATCGGCAGCTGAAACTAAACTTGTGGACTTCACTCCAGGCGACTCATCTAAACAGTTCAGCATCAGTGCCAACATGGATCCTAAATAGGAAAGCGCGCTCATCAAGTTCATCCGTGAGAACCGGGACATCTTTGCATGGAAACCTTCGGACATGCCGGGTGTACCGAGAGGACTCGCTGAGCACACTCTTAATATTGATCCTAAGTACAAGCCGGTCAGGCAGTTTCTTCGGCGATTTAACGAGGAACGACGAAAGGCTATTGGAGAGGAGGTCACCCGACTCTTGGCGGCCGGGTTCATTATTGAAGTTTTCCACCCGGAGTGGTTGGCTAACCCGGTGCTCGTACTCAAGAAGAACGGCACCTGGAGAATGTTTGTGGATTACACGGACTTAAATAAGGCTTGTCCGGCTGATCCTTTTGCTCTCCCCCGTATTGATCAAATCATTGATGCTACGGCGGGTTGTGAGCGTTTGAGCTTTTTGGATGCTTATTCTGGTTATCATTAGATCAAAATGGCAGTTAAGGACCAGGAGAAGACGGCTTTCATTACTCCGTTTGGAGCCTTCTTTTATGTGTCTATGCCTTTCGGGCTCAAGAGTGCCCAGGCGACTTATCAGCGGTGTGTACAGAACTGTCTCCACAGTCAGATTGGGCGCAATGTTCATAGTGGTGAAATCCAGAGAGAAGGAAACCTTGATATCTGATTTAAAGGAGACCTTTGATAATCTCCGGGTTTACAAGATGATGCTTAACCCGGAGAAGTGTGTATTTGGTGTACCCGCAGGCAAGCCTTTGGGATTTCTGGTCTCAAACAGGGGCATTGAAGCTAATCCGGAGAAGATCAAGGCAATTACCTCTCTGGTTAAGCCGGCGTGCATCAATGATGTTCCGCGACTGGAGGGTCGTGTCGCTACTTTAAGCCGGTTCATAAGCCGGTTAGGTGAGAAGGCCCTACCGCTGTATCAAATGATGAAGAAAACAGACACTTTTGTCTGGAGCGATGCTGCTAATACTGCCTTTGAGGATTTAAAGAGACAGTTATCTGAACCACCGGTCCTAGCAGCTCCCATTGATAGAGAGCCATTGCTGTTATATGTGGTCGCCAACTCGTGAGCTGTCAGTGTTGCGATCATGGTGGAGCGCAAGGAGGCTGGCAAGGAGCATCCGGTTCAACGGCCGGTTTATTACGTCAGTGAGGTGCTCATTGAGTCTAAACAAAGATATCCACATTGGCAGAAGCTGGTTTACAGAGTGTTCATGGCGAGCCAGAAGCTGAAGGAATACTTCCAAGGTCACCCTATCACTGTGGTGATTTCTGCCCCCTTGGGAGACATAATCCAGAACAGAGAGGCCACGGGACGAGTCGCCAAGTGGGCCATTGAGCTTGGGCCTCACGGTCTCAAGTACACGCCACGTACTGCTATTAAGTCTCAGGTCTTGGTGGATTTTATCAATGATTGGACAGAGTTGCAGGCACCTGAGGTGAAGCCGGATAACACATATTGGACTATTCACTTTGATGGGTCTAGGCAGTTAGAAGGCTCGGGGGCTGGAGTAGTATTAACTTCCCCCCGTGGTGACAAATTCTGTTATGTGCTCCGGCTTATGTTTCCTTGTACTAACAATGCAGCTGAGTATGAGGCCTTACTCCATGGTCTCCGGATGGCCAAAGAGATGAATTTAAGCCGGGTAAGGTGCTTGGGCGACTCAGACCTTGTGGCTCAACAAGTGTCAGGCAAGTGGGACTCCAAGGATCCCCTTGTGGCGGCTTACCGTCGTGAAGTTGATGATGTAGCTGGGCACTTCAAGGGGTATCAGGTGGAACACATTGATCGAAGAAAGAATGAGGCGGCTGATGCCTTAAGCCGGCTGGGATCTCTACGTAAGCCGGTGCCGCCTAATACTTTTCTTGATGTTTTGCATAACTCTTCTGTCAAGTTACCTACAGAAGAAGATCTAGCAGTGTCAGACCCGGAGGCGCAGCTGGTGGCGGCTCTCCACATCATCCCGGATTGGACAGTGCCTCATTTGGCTTATATGACCCGGGGAGAGTTGCCTGAGGATGAGACCTTGGCAAGACAAATCATCCGACGGTCCAAGTCCATGACAATCGTTAATGGCGAGTTACATCACTGTAGCGTCATGGGAGCGTTTCAACGTTGCATGTCACCTGTGGAGGGTCAGGAGATACTTCGTGAGATCCATGAAGGGGATTGCGGTCATCATGCCGGCTCAAAATCCCTTGTGGCCAAGGCTTTTCGTCATGGGTTTTATTGGCTGACGACTCATGCTAATGCAGAAGATCTGGTCAGTAAATGTGATGGATGTCAGAAATTTTCGCGACGAGCTCATGTGCCGGCTCAGGAATTGAGAATGATTCCAATTACTTGGCCGTTCGTAGTCTGGGGGCTTGACATGGTTGGACCTTTCAAAAGGTCCAAAGACAAAAAGACACATCTACTTGTGGCAGTGGATAAGTTCACAAAGTGGGTCGAGGCAGAGCCGGTCAGTAAGTGTGATGCAGCAACAACGGTTCAGTTCATGAAAAAAGTGATCTTCCGTTTTGGGTTTCCACACAGCATCATAACTGATAATGGCATTAATCTCTCCAAGGGTGCCATGGAAGAGTTCTGTCAAAGGGAACATATCCGGCTTGATATTTCGGCTGTTGCTCATCCTCAATCCAATGGTCAAGCAGAAAGAGCAAATCAAGAGATCTTGAAAGGCATCAAACCCCAGCTCTTGGTCCCCTTACAGCGAACGCCGGGTTGTTGGGTGGAGGAGTTACCTTCTGTACTTTGGAGCATCAATACTATACCTAACAGATCTACGGGTTACACACCTTTCTTCATGGTGTATGGAGCAGAGGCGGTCCTACCAAGTGACATCCGTCATGACTCACCCCGGGTGGCGGCTTACGTTGAGTCTGACAATGAAAGAGCTCGCCAAGATGCACTTGACCTGTTGGACGAAGAGCGAGACTTAACAATAGCTCGCTCGGTGATTTACAAGCAAGACCTGCGCCGCTACCACAACCGCCGGGTTAGATCCAGAACCTTTCAGGAAGGCGACTTAGTGCTCCGGCTCATCCAGGATCAATCTGACATGCATAAGCTATCCCCTCCTTGGGAAGGACCCTTTGTGGTCAGCAAGAATCTGAACAACGGGTCATACTACCTTATCGATGTTCGAGAGCACAAAGACTCACGTAAGTCGGAGGAGGAGACCTGCCGGCCGTGGAATATCGCTCATCTTCGGCCTTACTATACTTGAGCCACCGGCTCTAATATGTATAAATTTCTACTATGTATATATTACATAAAGCAATAAAGAAGGACCTCTGTCCTTTTTCCCACCCCAAAAGGTTTATGTGTCTTATTTGTCATGTGGTGGAGATAACCAACAGGAAGCGGGTTACATCTGAATCCGGCTTTTCCTTTGGTCTGGCTTATGATCATATCTGAATCTAGCCATGATCACTTGGGGGCTTCCTGTTCAAACATAGGTCGTATTCAAACCAAAGAAAACATAGCTGTCGATACCCACTTGATCGGCATACCGCCAAACCCATTTGGGGGCTTCTTGATCATATTTGAATCATAGCTTAACCCCTTTGGGCTTGACGTGGATCGCATTCGAATCAGCGTCATTAAACAACTCTTATGGTCACTTGGGGGCTTCCTGTTCAAACATAGGTCGTATTCGAACCAAAGAGAACATAGCTGCCGATACCCACTTGATCGACATCGCCACAGCCACTGGGGGCTATATGATCGTATCCGAATCTTAGCTTAACCCCTTCGGAAAGGTTCACTGATCGTATTCGAATCAGAGGCCTTTAAATCTTATTTATTATTCGTCATGTTCTGTAAGTGTCAATATTTAACTATTTTGAGACTCTCTTGAAAATATTATGGAGTGAATTTCATTCCTCCGGATTAATATTGGTTACCTCGGGTTGTTACGAACCAGGTAAACTTCTATATATCAATTTTCAGGAGTTAAGAATACCCTCAGGGGTTGGGTTATATGAGCCAAAGAGGTAACTACAAGCATCACAGGTATATCATTATGATTATGTCTACTAAGTTTAATCGTAAGTTGGTTTTACTAATATTACTTGGTATGTGCTCCGGATTATCAGTACCTTTATATGACCCCCGCGGCGATAAGTGGTCAGAGGATTCTTTGTTTGTCCCTTATGCAGGACAAGGCAAGTAATTTTTGTTTAAACATAAAGGAACAAGAAGATCAATAAAAAGCTGGAAATATACAGCGACGGCGGCTTAAGAAAGTATCGAGCGCCATAAACATGCGCGAAGGCATGACAAAAACTGAGAGTTTTTCTACCCTATTACAAGACTCCCCGAGTCTGAAGAATGAAGCATTGTTTTCACAAAGACACAAACATATGACACCCGACGTCTTTACTCCTTTGGTTGGCTTGATGATTCCGGGTTATCCTTCTCCGCCTCTTCGTCTGCTGCCCTGTCCTGGAAGGTTGATGAGGTCCAGTCAATGCCACTCAAGGCTTCAAACTCAGCTTCATCATCTATTAAACCGGTTGGGTCTACTTCAGGGGCAAAGGTATGCTTACGAATTGGAGGGATCAGGCTGACATCATCATAATGAGGTGTTGGAATCCTCCGGTTCTCGCTGTCATAACCCGGCTGGTACTTGGTAAGATCAGTGTCGTTCCCAATGAGAGTAGCCATAGGGCGTATGTCTTTTACACAGGTGGTGAAGTCCGCCTCATCAAATAAGGTTCCATCTTCCTTCAGACTCGGGTATCCAAGACTGAGGTCGGCCGGGTCTAGCTCTGGAATCCACGCCTTGGCCCGGCTCAAGGCAGCTATAGCTCCGGCTCTGGCAGATGCCCATCTTAGTTCTTGGACCCACTGAGGCAGCACGACAAGCCATTTTAGCACATCTTGCAGGAGATGGGGGACATCATTTGGTAAAGCCACAACGGCCAAAGCACGTTGTGACCTGGTGTACAATTGCTCCACCAGAGTATAGACTGCCTTCAGTTTGACCACCATGTCCTACTTGAGGTTTGTGCTCCTGGGGCCTGTGTTATTAAACAAAGGGTAAGTCGGAGGCAATAATTAATCTAGTCATCAAAGGAAGGATGGCAATATTTGAGGTTCATATGAAGTAACTTACCGAAGATTACTGAGACCATTCGAGATATCTGACGCTTCAAGCTGGACAGCTCGGTGTTTGCTTTTGCAAGGGAGGCTTCGGCTGTCTCGGCCCGAGTCACCAGAGAGGCCTTCTCATCAGCCCAGGTTTTCTTCTCCGATTCAAATTTCTTCTTCAACTTCTCTTGTTCAGAGACGCTGAATTCAAACTTGGAGTTGGCCTTTTGCAGTTCAAGTTCCTGGGCTGCCAGGCGGCTCTTCAGGTCCGTAATCTCCGACTCAAATTGACTTATGGTGGTATGCATTGGTACCGGGTCATAGTCAGGATCATGATACAAATAAGGTTAAGTCCCAAGCACTTTGCAAGCAAAGATACTTGACACTTGGGGGCTAATGTATGCTGAAGAATTCTAAATTACTACGCCGGCTTATACAAACTAAAGTCCCAAGCACTTTGCAAGCAAAGATACTTGGCACTTGGGGGCTAATGCGTATCGCAAGTTCAAGGTATCAGGCTACAACCGGGTTAAGTATTTTCTCTTTAAACCGGATAAGAAGTGCTAGACAGTTTTCTAAGTCTACAACATATTTACTCATAAGCAATAGACTTGGGGGCTGGTATGATGGACAGTAAGGAAGTATAAGTCATACCTCCGATTTTTGTTGTATTTGCTTCACCATGTCAACTTCCAGGTCACGGCTACTATGCACCTGGTTGATATAGCCCGAGACGATCTCTCCAATACTCAAATGAGTATAGTCAGTGATGTCCATCTTGGCTTTACGGCGCTCTAGCAACTCCTCCTTAGCAGAACACTTGGCAAGAACAGTGGGCCGGGCCGGCTCAACGAACTGAGTCTTGAGAATTTCCACTTCTGGGTCAGTCGTCTTGGCCGGGCTAAATGCTTCCGGGTTAACAGAATCATCAAGAATATCTTCAGCAGGCGGGTCAGAAGTTGGTGCCGGAATATCTTGAGCCGGTTCAGGTGGCGGTTGATGTGTGGAAGAGTCGGGGGCAGCTGTGCCCAGTTCTGACTCAGTCACTATAGGGTCTTGGGCCGGCTTATCCTTCTTTGTTTTCTTCCTGGGCTTCACTTGCACACTGTGGACAAGGCAGAAAGGTGAGTGCCAAAATATGAGTAAGATAAAGCATGAGGTAAAAAAACAACATTACCCAGGAGCAGTTTTAAAGGCCGGCATGTTTGACTGCATAGACTCGCCGGAGGAAGGAGAGGTATCCTGATACTTGGAGTCAGATGAATTGAGAGGTTGACGAATTAAACCTGCCAAAGGTGAAGCAGAGCGCAAGTCGGAAATAACCTCGTTCCGACGCTTCCTGGTCGCGCCAGGCAAGCCGGAGGAGAGCTCTGCGTCCTTGTTGGTCCGGGTCTGGCTCCGGCTTTCAATTTGCTGTTGCTTCAAAAGAAAGTCAGGGTCTTGGTAAGCCAAAGGATGTGAAAATCTTACTTTCCGGGTTACTCTTCGAATTTTCAGACACGACAGAGGCTCGGAGTCGGAGGAGATTATAGTTACCTCTTCTTCGACGGGTTGTCTGTTTCCCGTGTCTTCCTGAAAGAGAAATAATGTCAGAGAAATGATGATAAAAGAATCAGAGAAGTTTAAAAGTTACCTCTTCTTCATTGTTATCAGAGTCATCAAGTTGGAGCATCTCTGAGGCGCTTGGTTTCCTTTTCTTGGAAGTGGTAGGCTTGGCAGCCTTTCTGTCGGCTTTCTTAGCCGCCCTGGCTTGTTTGGCCGCCTCATGGTCATAATGGACCATCCAGAAGCCGTCATTTGCCTGTGAGAAATTATAAAAGGTTGTAAGTAAAAGCAAAGTATACATGGTAAAGGATAGTTATTGAGGTTGATGACTTACTGTAGGGGCCAGGTTCTTCTTGTAGAAGGGCAGTAAGCCGAAGGCGTTGCTGGTCACGGTGCCCTCTTTCAACAAGGACTAGGTTGTGGCCTCCACCACGTCATCTGGTAAGTCGTCAGAACTATGACGCTGAGGATCATCCTTGTCGCCTGAGTAAGTACACATTAAGCCGGGACGGCGGCTTAACGGAATTACTCTCCAAGCAACCCAGACTCGGACCAAGTCGATGCCATCTAAGCCGTTCCCCAAAAGAGCTTTGATCTTCTTGATAGTGGGGGTGAGTGGCAGACGCTTAATGGTAGTTAACTTGTCCGTCAGCGGGTGAGTGGATTCAAGGCGCAAGGCCCGAAAGCCAGGCAGTGGATTTTTGCCAGCCGAAGAAGTATCTTGGCAGTAGAACCTTATCTGGTTCCAATCTTTGCGATGACTCGGCAGTTCAGTGTAAGGAAACAGGTAGTCTCTCCGCCTCTGAATTGATATGCCACCGTGTTCCAGACTGGGCCCGTTGGCACGTTCATTCTGCCGGTTCAAATAGAACAATTCTCTGAACAAAAGTACGCTGGGCTCTTCTCCAAGGTAGACCTCACAGAAAACTTGGAAGTTGCAGATATTTGACACGGAATTGGGCCCGATGTCTTGAGGTCTTAAGTCAAAGAAGTGCAAAACGTCTCTAAAGAATTTTGAACCGGGTGGAGCGAATCCCCGGCTCATATGATCCGTGAAAACTACTACCTCCCCTTCTTTGGGACGAGGTTTCTCTTCGGACGGGGCAAGAGCACGATAGGACATAACATCCTTCTTGGGCGGATAGCCAGACTTTACGAATTCAGACAATTTGCTTTCTGTGACAATGGATGGTCCCCAATTACAGGTCACCGGAGGTTTGGGAGCTTTGGGTGCCATTGTGTAAATCGAAGCCTACAAAAAGATAAAAGAATTTTTCCAGCTCAATTTATAACCCGGAGGAGAGCAGTATTGATTTATTCAAGGTGGCGGCTTAAGAAGGGGCCTAATGACATATAGCTGACTATGCAGTAATGTTGAAACCGCTGCAGGTATCAAAAGTAATTAAGATGAGCATAAGCCGCCAGAAGCAGCCGATGTTGTTTTAAACCGGTTACATGAACTACTATGGCTAAAACAGATTCAACAGAGGCAATTTTTGGCTAAGTGTGGAACAAACAGGTTTCACAAGTTGCAATTATTATTTTGGATCAAACGGTCGCTCTGGAAAGAAAAATTTCTAGACCTAAAAGTAGTACAGAGAAGTTCATATATTCGAAGAGGGCTTCCAAACAAGGGGAATGAGATCCATTCTTATGCAAGATAGGTACAAACAATTACCGCAGAAGTTCTATGTTATTTTTTCGATCTAAACAATGCGATGGAGGTGAAAACTAGCAAGGGTTGGCATCGGGCGGCGATGAACGCCGATGAACTCAAGACAATTCCAATGCAGATCTGAGAAAGGGGAAAAGAGGAACTCACAGATGCGGAAGAGCTGCGGAGGGTCGCCATCGTTTTCTGGTCAGAGTCAGGGTGATGCAGCGGCCTAAGTCGGTGAAGACGAGGAGTTTGACGGTGGCGGCGGCGGCGGAGCTCAAGCAGCAGAGAAGGGAGTGCGAGGAGGAAGACAACTGAGGAAAATGGGAAAGACCTAGGTCGCATCTATTTATAAGGAGGGGCCGACCAAGACGGCGCGATAAACACGGGGACGGAGTATCATTATCCAGCGACCCTGACGCCTCGATTTTTGGGATGTTCAATTAAGGCAAAGATCCGTTGAAGATATGATGAAATTAGATAAGGATTTAATTAAAGGATGATGTCACGGTGGGTTAACCCGGATCCAGAGGATGACGTCACAATGGGCTATGACCTTTTTACGGACCGAAGACAGAAGGACTGATTCTTAAGGTATTTTAAGATTGACATGAACTGGTCCAAATCAATCTGGGGCCTAATGTTGGGGATATAACTATTGTGTAAACCGCCCAGGAGGGGCCGAGTTACACAAAGAAGACTCATCGTGAAAGAAGCCCAAGACCCAGCATGAGGATGGCGGTTCATAGGGTTCAAAGCCCACGGGTGGCTTAAGGCCCATAGTGACAAACCGCCATGATGGCATGACTTGTAACATAAGGTAGAAGAAACTAGTCATCGAGCCGGACATTGTTTATGAACCGACCGGGACTCTGTAGTGAAGGAAATATGCCCTAGAGGCAATAATAAAGTTATTATTTATTTCCTTATATCATGATAAATGTTTATTATTCATGCTAGAATTGTATTAACCGGAAACATAATACATGTGTGAATACATAAACAAACAGAGTGTCACTAGTATGCCTCTACTTGACTAGCTCGTTAATCAAAGATGGTTATGTTTCCTAACCATAGACAAAGAGTTGTTATTTGATTAATGAGATCACATCATTAGGTGAATGATCTGATTGACTTGACCCATTCCGTTAGCTTAGCACTTGATCGTTTAGTTTGTTGCTATTGCTTTCTTCATGACTAATACATGTTCCTATGACTATGAGATTATGCAACTCCCGTTTACCGGAGGAACACTTTGTGTGCTACCAAACGTCACAACGTAACTGGGTGATTATAAAGGTGCTCTACAGGTGTCTCCGAAGGTACTTGTTGGGTTGGCATATTTCGAGATTAGGATTTGTCACTCCGAGTGTCGGAGAGGTATCTCTGGGCCCTCTCGGTAATGCACATCACTTAAGCCTTGCAAGCATTGCAGCTAATGAGTTAGTTGCGAGATGATGTATTACGGAACGAGTAAAGAGACTTGCCGGTAACGAGATTAAACTAGGTATTGGATACCGACGATCGAATCTCGGGCAAGTAACATACCGATGACAAAGGGAACAACGTATGTTGTTATGCGGTCTGACCGATAAAAGATCTTCGTAGAATATGTGGGAGCCAATATGAGCATCCAGGTTCCGCTATTGGTTATTGACCGAGAATGGTTCTAGTTCATGTCTACATAGTTCTCGAACCCGTAGGGTCCGCACGCTTAACGTTCGTTGACGATATAGTACTATGAGTTATGTATGTTGGTGACCGAATGTTGTTCGGAGTTTTGGATGAGATCACGGATATGACGAGGAACTCCGGAATGGTCCGGAAGTAAAGATTGATATGTGGATAGTAGTGTTTGATCTCCGGAAAGGTTCTAGAATCCATCGGAAGGGGTTCCGAATGTTTCCCGAAATGTTTGGGCACGAGAACACTTTATCTGGGCCAAAGGGGAAAGCCCACGAGGTTTTTGGAAAGTGCAAAAGGAAGTTTTGCGGAGTCCAGAGGCCAGACGCCAGGGTCCCTGGCGTCTGGGCCCAGACGCCGGGAACCCTGGCGTCTGGCCCTGGAATCCGAGAAGGACTCTTGCCTTTCGGGTAAAACCGACTTTGTGGAGGCTTTTACTCCAAGTTTCGACCCCAAGGCTCAACATATAAATAGAGGGGTAGGGCTAGCACCCAAGATACATCAAGAAACACCAAGCCGTGTGCCGGCAACCCCGTTTACTCTAGTTTATCCTCTGTCATAGTTTTCGTAGTGCTTAGGCGAAGCCCTGCGAAGATTGTTCTTCACCAACACCGTCACCACGCCGTCGTGCTGCCGGAACTCATCTACTGCTTTGCCCCTCTTGCTGGATCGAGAAGGCGAGGACGTCACCGAGCCAAACGTGTGCAGAACTTGGAGGTGCCATGCTTTCGGTGCTTGGATCGGTCGGATTGTGAAGACGTACGACTACATCAACCGCGTTCATATAACGCTTCCGCTTATGGTCTACGAGGGTACGTAGACAACACTCTCCCCTCTCGTTGCTATGCATCACCATGATCTTGCGTGTGCGTAGGAATTTTTTTGAAATTACTACGTTCCCCAACAGTGGCATCCAAGCCTAGGTTTTATGGTTTGATGTTATTTGCACGAGTAGAACACAAGTGAGTTGTGGGCGATATAAGTCATACTGCTTACCAACATGTCATACTTTGGTTCGGCGGTATTGTTGGATGAAGCGGCCCGGACCGACATTACGCGTACGCTTACGCGAGACTGGTTCTACCGCCGTGCTTTGCACAAAGGTGGCTAGCGGGTGTAAGTTTCTCCAACTTTAGTTGAACCGAGTGTGGCTACTCCCGGTCCTTGCGAAGGTTAAAACAGCACCAACTTGACAAACTATCATTGTGGTTTTGATGCGAGGTAAGAACGGTTCTTGCTAAGCCCATAGCATCCACGTAAAACTTGCAACAACAAAGTAGATGACGTCTAACTTGTTTTTGCAGGGCATGATGTGATGTGATATGGTCAGGACATGATGCTAAATTTTATTGCATGAGATGATCATGTTTTGTAACCGAGTTATCGGCAACTGGCAGGAGCCATATGGTTGTCGCTTTATTGTATGCAATACAATCGCCCTGTAATGCTTTACTTTATCACTAAGCGGTAGCGATAGTCGTAGAAGCATAAGATTGGCGAGACGACAATGATGCTACGATGGAGATCAAGGTGTCGCGCCGGTGACGATGGTGATCATGACGGTGCTTCGGAGATGGAGATCACAAGCACAAGATAATGATGGCCATATCATATCACTTATATTGATTGCATGTGATGTTTATCTTTTATGCATCTTATCTTGCTTTGATTGACGGTAGCATTATAAGATGATCCCTCATTAAATTATCATAGTAAAAGTGTTCTCCCTGAGTATGCACCGTTGCGAAAGTTCTTCGTGCTGAGACACCACGTGATGATCAGGTGTGATAGGCTCTACGTTCAAATACAACGGGTGCAAAACAGTTGCACACGCGGAATACTCAGGTTTAACTTGACGAGCCTAGCATATAACAGATATGGCCTCGGAACACGAAGACCGAAAGGTCGAGCGTGAATCATATAGTAGATATGATCAACATAGTGATGTTCACCATTGAAACTACTCCATCTCACGTGATGATCGGACATGGTTTAGTTGATATGGATCACGTGATCACTTAGAGGATTAGAGGGATGTCTATCTAAGTGGGAGTTCTTAAGTAATATGATTAATTGAACTTAAA
The DNA here is from genome assembly GCA_032464435.1 of Aegilops umbellulata. Classification (NCBI taxonomy): domain Eukaryota; kingdom Viridiplantae; phylum Streptophyta; class Magnoliopsida; order Poales; family Poaceae; genus Aegilops; species Aegilops umbellulata. The sequence continues at coordinate 37,468,781 of CP136057.1, read as the reverse complement.
TTTATCATGAACTTAGTACCTGATAGTATCTTGCTTGTCTATGTTGATTGTAGATAGATGGCCCGTGCTGTTGTTCCGTTGAATTTTAATGCGTTCCTTGAGAAAGCAAAGTTGAAAGATGATGGTAGCAATTACGCGGACTGGGTCCGTAACTTGAGGATTATCCTCATTGCTGCACAGAAAAGTTACGTCCTGGAAGCACCGCTGGGTGCCAGGCCTGCTGCTGATGCAACTGACGACGTTAAGAACGTCTGGCAGAGCAAAGTTGATGACTACTCGATAGTTCAATGTGCCATTCTTTACGGCTTAGAACCGGGACTTCAACGACGTTTTGAACGTCATGGAGCATATGAGATGTTCCAGGAGTTGAAGTTAATATTCCAGAAGAATGCCCGGATTGAGAGATATGAAGTCTCCAATAAGTTCTATAGCTGCAAGATGGAGGAGAATAGTTCTGTTAGTGAGCATATACTCAAGATGTCTGGGTATTGTAATCACTTGATTCAACTGGGAGTTACTCTTTCGGATGATAGCGTCATAGACAGAATTCTCCAATCAGTTCCACCTAGCTACAAGAGCTTCATGATGAACTATAATATGCAAGGGATGGATAAGACAATTCCCGAGCTCTTCGCAATGCTAAAGGCTGCGGAGGTAGAAATCAAGAAGGAGCATCAAGTGTTGATGGTCAACAAGAACACTAGTTTCAAGAAAAAGGGCAAAGGAAAGAGGAAGGGGAACTTCAAGAAGAACAGCAAGCAAGTTGCTGCTCAGGAGAAGAAACCCAAGCCTGGACCTAAGCCTGAAACTGAGTGCTTCTACTGCAAGCAGACTGGTCACTGGAAGCGGAACTGCCCCAAGTATTTGGCGGATAAGAAGGATGGCAAGGTGAACAAAGGTATATGTGATATACATGTTATTGATGTGTACCTTACTAATGCTCGCAGTAGCACCTGGGTATTTGATACTGGTTCTGTTGCTAATATTTGCAACTCGAAACAGGGGCTACAGATTAAGCGAAGATTGGCTAAGGATGAGGTGACGATGCGCGTGGGAAATGGTTCCAAAGTCGATGTGATCGCGGTCGGCACGCTACCTCTACATCTACCTTCGGGATTAGTATTAGACCTAAATAATTGTTATTTGGTGCCAGGGTTGAGCATGAACATTATATCTGGATCTTGTTTGATGCGAGACGGTTATTCATTTAAATCAGAGAATAATGGTTGTTCTATTTATATGAGTAATATCTTTTATGGTCATGCACCTTTGAAGAATGGTCTATTCTTATTGAATCTCGATAGTAGTAACACACATATTCATAATGTTGAAGCCAGAAGATGCAGAGTTGATAATGATAGTGCAACTTATTTGTGGCACTGCCGTTTAGGTCATATCGATATAAAACGCATGAAGAAACTCCATACTGATGGACTTTTAGAACCACTTGATTATGAATCACTTGGTACTTGCGAACCGTGCCTCATGGGTAAGATGACTAAAACGCCGTTCTCCGGTACTATGAAGAGAGCAACAGATTTGTTGGAAATCATACATACAGATGTATGTGGTCCGATGAATGTTGAGGCTCGTGGCGGATATCGTTATTTTCTCACCTTCACAGATGATTTAAGCAGATATGGGTATATCTACTTAATGAAGCATAAGTCTAAAACATTTGAAAAGTTCAAAGAATTTCAGAGTGAAGTTGAAAATCATCGTAACAAGAAAATAAAGTTTCTACGATCTGATCGTGGAGGAGAATATTTGAGTTACGAGTTTGGTGTACATTTGAAACAATGCGGAATAGTTTCGCAACTCACGCCACCCGGAACACCACAGCATAATGGTGTGTCCGAACGTCGTAATCGTACTTTACTTGATATGGTGCAATCTATGATGTCTCTTACAGATTTACCGCTATCGTTTTGGGGTTATGCTTTAGAGACGACCGCATTCACATTAAATAGGGCACCATCGAAATCCGTTGAGACGACGCCTTATGAACTATGGTTTGGCAAGAAACCAAAGTTGTCGTTTCTTAAAGTTTGGGGCTGTGATGCTTATGTGAAAAAGCTTCAACCTGATAAGCTCGAACCCAAATCGGAGAAATGTGTCTTCATAGGATATCCAAAGGAGACTGTTGGATACACCTTCTATCACAGATCCAAAGGCAAGACTTTTGTTGCTAAATTCGGAAACTTTCTTGATAAGGATTTTCTCTCGAAAGAAGTGAGTGGGAGGAAAGTAGAACTTAATGAGGTAACTGTACCTGCTCACTTATTGGAAAATAGCACATCACAGGTACCGGTTTCTGTGACGTCTGAACCAATTAGTGAGGAAGTTGATGATGATGATCATAGAACTTCAGATCAAGTTACTACAGAACCTCGTAGATCAAACAGAGTAAGATCCGCACCAGAGTGGTATGGCAATCCTGTTTCTGAAGTCATGCTACTAGATCATGATGAACCTACGAACTATGAAGAAGCGATGGTGAGCCCAGATTCCGCAAAATGGCTTGAAGCCATGAAATCTGAGATGGGATCCATGTATGAGAACAAAGTGTGGACTTTGGTTGACTTGCCCGATGATCGGCAAGCAATTGAGAATAAATGGATCTTCAAGAAGAAGACTGACGCTGACGGTAATGTTACTGTCTACAAAGCTCGACTTGCGGCAAAAGGTTTTCTACAAGTTCAAGGGATTGACTACGATGAGACCTTCTCACCCGTAGCGATGCTTAAGTCTGTCCGAATCATGTTAGCAATTGCCGCATTTTATGATTATGAAATTTGGCAAATGGATGTCAAAACTGCGTTCCTGAATGGATTTCTGGAAGAAGAGTTGTATATGATGCAACCAGAGGGTTTTGTCGATCCAAAGGGAGCTAACAAAGTGTGCAAGCTCCAGCGATCCATTTATGGACTGGTGCAAGCCTCTCGGAGTTGGAATAAATGCTTTGATAGTGTGATCAAAGCATTTGGTTTTATACAGACTTTTGGAGAAGCCTGTATTTACAAGAAAGTGAGTGGGAGCTCTGTAGCATTTCTAATATTATATGTGGATGACATATTACTGATTGGAAATGATATAGAATTTCTGGATAGCATAAACGGATACTTGAATAAGAGTTTTTCAATGAAAGACCTCGGTGAAGCTGCTTACATTTTGGGCATGAAGATCTATAGAGATAGATCAAGATGCTTAATTGGACTTTCACAGAGCACATACCTTGACAAAGTTTTGAAGAAGTTCAAAATGGATCAAGGAAAGAAAGGGTTCTTGCCTGTGTTACAAGGTGTGAAGTTGAGTAAGACTCAATGCCCGACCACTGCAGAAGATAGAGAGAAAATGAAAGATGTTCCCTATGCTTCAGCCATAGGCTCTATCATGTATGCAATGCTGTGTACCAGACCTGATGTGTGCTTTGCTATAAGTTTAGCAGGGAGGTACCAAAGTAATCCAGGAGTGGATCACTGGACAGCGGTCAAGAACATCCTGAAATACCCGAAAAGGACGAAGGATATGTTTCTCGTATATGGAGGTGACAAAGAGCTCATCTTAAATGGTTACATTGATGCAAGCTTTGACACTGATCCGGACGATTCTAAATCGCAAACCGGATACGTGTTTACTTTAAACGGTGGAGCTGTCAGTTGGTGCAGTTCTAAACAAAGCGTCGTGGCGGGATCTATGTGTGAAGCGGAATACATAGCTGCTTCGGAAGCAGCAAATGAAGGAGTCTGGATGAAGGAGTTCATATCCGATCTAGGTGTTATACCTAGTGCATCGGGTCCAATGAAAATCTTTTGTGACAATATTGGAGCAATTGCCTTAGCGAAGGAATCCAGATTTCACAAGAGAACCAAGCACATCAAGAGACACTTCAATTCCATCCGGGATCTAGTCCAGGTGGGAGACAAAGAAATTTGCAAGATACATACTGATCTGAATGTTGCAGACCCGTTGACTAAGCCTCTTCCACGAGCAAGACATGATCAGCACCAAGACTCCATGGGTGTTAGAATCATTACTGTGTAATCTAGATTATTGACTCTAGTGCAAGTGGGAGACCGAAGGAAATATGCCCTAGAGGCAATAATAAAGTTATTATTTATTTCCTTATATCATGATAAATGTTTATTATTCATGCTAGAATTGTATTAACCGGAAACATAATACATGTGTGAATACATAAACAAACAGAGTGTCACTAGTATGCCTCTACTTGACTAGCTCGTTAATCAAAGATGGTTATGTTTCCTAACCATAGACAAAGAGTTGTTATTTGATTAATGAGATCACATCATTAGGTGAATGATCTGATTGACTTGACCCATTCCGTTAGCTGAGCACTTGATCGTTTAGTTTGTTGCTATTGCTTTCTTCATGACTAATACATGTTCCTATGACTATGAGATTATGCAACTCCCGTTTACCGGAGGAACACTTCGTGTGCTACCAAATGTCACAACGTAACTGGGTGATTATAAAGGTGCTCTACAGGTGTCTCCGAAGGTACTTGTTGGGTTGGCGTATTTCGAGATTAGGATTTGTCACTCCAAGTGTCGGAGAGGTATCTCTGGTCCCTCTCGGTAATGCACATCACTTAAGCCTTGCAAGCATTGCAGCTAATGAGTTAGTTGCGAGATGATGTATTACGGAACGAGTAAAGAGACTTGCCGGTAACGATATTGAACTAGGTATTGGATACCGACAATCGAATCTCGGGCAAGTAACATACCGATGACAAAGGGAACAACGTATGTTGTTATGCGGTCTGACCGATAAAAGATCTTCGTAGAATATGTGGGAGCCAATATGAGCATCCAGGTTCCGCTATTGGTTATTGACCGAGAATGGTTCTAGGTCATGTCTACATAGTTCTTGAACCCGTAGGGTCTGCACGCTTAACGTTCGTTGACGATATAGTACTATGAGTTATGTATGTTGGTGACCGAATGTTGTTCGGAGTTTTGGATGAGATCACGGATATGACGAGGAACTCCGGAATGGTCCGGAAGTAAAGATTGATATGTGGATAGTAGTGTTTGATCTCCGGAAAGGTTTTGGAATCCATCGGAAGGGGTTCCGAATGTTTCCCGAAATGTTTGGGCACGAGAACACTTTATCTGGGCCAAAGGGGAAAGCCCACGAGGTTTTTGGAAAGTGCAAAAGCAAGTTTTGCGGAGTCCAGAGGCCAGACGCCAGGGTCCCTAGCGTCTGGGCCCAGACGCCGGGAACCCTGGCGTCTGGCCCTGGAGTCCGAGAAGGACTCTTGCCTTTCGGGTACAACCGACTTTGTGGAGGCTTTTACTCCAAGTTTCGACCCCAAGGCTCAACATATGAATAGAGGGGTAGGTCTAGCACCCAAGATACATCAAGAAACACCAAGCCGTGTGCCGGCAACCCCGTTTCCTCTAGTTTATCCTCCGTCATAGTTTTTGTAGTGCTTAGGCGAAGCCCTGCGAAGATTGTTCTTCACCAACACCGTCACCACGCCGTCATGCTGCCGGAACTCATCTACTACTTCGCCCCTCTTGCTGGATCGAGAAGGCGAGGACGTCACCGAGCCGAACGTGTGCAGAACTCGGAGGTGCCGTGCTTTCTGTGCTTGGATCGGTCGGATCGTGAAGACGTATGACTACATCAACCGCGTTCATATAATGCTTCCGCTTACGGTCTACGAGGGTACGTAGACAACACTCTCCCCTCTCGTTGCTATGCATCACCATGATCTTGCGTGTGCGTAGGAATTTTTTTGAAATTACTACGTTCCCCAACATGTAGGCCGCAGGGCGTCAACCCGTGTATATAAGGGGACGACCCGCCGACGTCTTAGGGCAGGAAACAACCCATCGAGAGCCGGGCATAGCGTATCTCGCTCCCTGGTCATCGAAACATCAAGCAATACCAACCCAACTAGACGTAGTCCTTACCTTCACCGTAAGGGACCGAACTAGTATAAACCTCATGTGTCATTTGTCCCGATTAACCCCTTTAAGCTTCCTAGTTGCGATGGCTCCATGAAGAAGTCCTTTCAAGAGGACATCTGCTGTGACAATTCCACGGCAAGCTGTCCTCTTGATAGTTTCAACTATAAGACTCATGACCTTGAACTTTTGTGGCACATCAAATATATGTAGCAGATTGATGGAGTGGCCTCTGATCATTCTGTGATCACCAGACTTGGGCAAAAGAGTGTGCCTGAGGATCCAATTGATAGTAGGCAGTCCTGACAGCAGGTGTTTCACTGATCCAAATTGGTGAGTCTCAAGATCTGCATCAGGAATCTCCTTGTACATGCTAGCCATGGAGTTGTGATCCTTCTTCTTGGCATAGACATCCAAGTCATCTTCATTCTCCTCAGGAGCATTGATCAAATGAGCCCATTCTTCTACTGTTGACTGGTATCTAGTGCCTTCAGACATCCAGACTATCTTGCCATCTGGGTAGAAGTGAGCTGTGGAGTAGAACTGCATGATAAGCTCATCATTCCACTTTGTGAGCTTCTAAGCCACAAACTCATCAACTCCACAAGCCTTGAAACTGTCATATACTCCTGGATAGTGTTCTTCATTCTCCTTGATGTACTCCCAGTTGACCCATCTCATGTCACATACTATTGGTTTCTTGTCAAGCAACACTGTCTCATAAAAATCCTGTTGTTCTTTGGTATGGAACCTGTAGTCCACAACAGTTCTCCTCCTGGTGGCATATGGATCCGACTCTCTCCATAGCCTTAATCCTGAATCCTCCCGATCTTCATGTTTTCTGCTACAGGATGAGCATCATTATGATCTGGAATTTTTGGCTTTAACTTCCTCAAAACATGTGTCTCATCATCTTCTTCTTCAGCAACAGTTTCAGGCACTGGGGCTTTGTTTTTCTCTGCAGCTGGAATGTTCCTGGTACTCCTCTTTGGTGTAGTCTTGGGCTTGGGGGCAGCCTTGGGTGCTTCTTTGGGCTTTGATGAAGCAACCCATGACCTGATAGCATCACCCATAAGCTTCTGAGCTTTGGGTGCTGGTGCAGCAACCTCTTCTTATTCTTCAGAGTCTCTCCTCATAGAGGGATTGCCAAGAACTCTGGCCATGGTCTTCTTGACCCTCTCTTTACTCTTCTTGCCATCTCCAGCTTCCTTGGGTTCAAGAGTGAACACCATTGTCTCACCTGTGGCAACTTTTCTAGGTTTGGAAGTGGGAATCCTTCTTGCAGGTGCCTTCTTCTGTATTCCTGGCTTAGTGGCTGCAGCTGAGTCATACTCCTTTTTAAGCACTTTCTTCTTGGAAGTGGCCTCATCCTCAACTGCCACATAGTCTTCATCCTCAGATTCAGAAGTTCTCTTCTTTCTGGCCCCGGTAGCAGCTTTGGGTAGGTTTCTTGGGGTGCTCCTGCTTCCATCATCTGAGCTGCTAGAGGGACTAGTGCCCTCACTCATGTGAACCTGCTCCTCAGACTTGTTCTGACTGTCACTTTGATCAGACATGATGCAATCTCTGACAACTGACCCTGTGAATAGATTATAGATGAGGTAGAGTGGATGAGCATCACAAAATACAGAGGTTTTTGCAAAAGAATGAATCAAAAACTTAGTTTTAGTTTTCCTCAGAAAGCATTTCGGATCAACCAATTTGTAAACTCGGTGATACCGAAGCAGCTGTTGGAACCTAAACTAGTGAACTCGGTCAGACCGAGTCACAGTTTGGTGGCAGCTAGACTGCTAGGGTTTCACAAAGTCCTGAACTCGGTCACACCGATTTTCAATTCTCGGTCAGACTGAGAATCACATGTGCAATGGCCTGAGCCGAATCGGTGGTACCAAGTCCCACAACTCGGTTGGTCCAAGATGGTTTCAGCGGAAACCTAACCCTAAATTTTCAAATCATCTCTAATCTATGGAGTGTTTTTGACTGGATAAGATAGTTTCAATCGTGGCAAGATTCATGGCGTACATAATGTGCTAGGAATCAGATAAGGATCAAGTTCATACCCTAGTTCGGCGATGAACTTGCTATGGCGGCAACGGCGGGGATGATTCCCGTTGACGGTAGCGGAGACCAGCGGCAGGAGGCAACTGGCGACGAGGAGGACGATCCGGAGACCCTGGAGGCAGAGCGGGCTAAGCGCGGGCGAAGGAGTTCGGAGAAAATTTTCAAAATTTTGCCCGTGGTTATATATAGCCCGACCCTGTCGGTGTGACCGAGTGGAACAACTCGGTGGCACCGAGATGCATAACTGCAAGCAGTTTCTGCAACTCGGTGTGACCGAAAAGTTGAAATCGGTTGCACCGAGATTGAAAACCTAGATCGACTTAGTGATCTCGGTATGACCGAAATGGGTGAATCGGTCAGACCAAAACGCACAAAGAAATTTTGGCAGTCTAAGTCTATGATGAATCGGGGACTCCGAGTGCTCCTCACACAGAGTGGTTTGAATCTGACTTGATCAAATTTGGTGATGTAGCATGAATAGAGTTTGAGACGAGAAAAACATAGATAGCTATAGAAGGTTCTTAGGCATTCTTGTCCATCCACTTGGCAAGAGAAAAAGAAACCAATCTATCAAAACAACAAGTGGATGTCCTTGAATGAGTAAATTATGCAACCAACATGCTCACACAATAAATGGCAATTGAAATATGTGGCAAAGCATGCACAACTAATTCTAGCATCTATCAAGCAATTGGCGACGACTAGGTCATCTATATATGAGTATATTGACTTAGGAGTCAAATGAGAACATTTGATCATAGGTCATACTCATCGTTTAAGCACAAGTGGGGTTACCACTTTTACATAAAGCGTTGTTGTTTTCGCACCACTAGAGTTGCTTTAGCTCAATTATTAGAGTAAAGCTCCCCCTAGATGTGAGATCCCCCCTAAGAGGGATGAACTAACCTTGGGTTTTGTCGATGATGACTTCATGTAGATGTTGAAGATGTGGATGCTCAATGTTGATGTAGATCATTTGGAGCTATCCTTTGGAGTGAGTTGCACTTTCAATACCTACACGGGTTAGTCCCACAAGGAACAAACAAGGATATCCATAGACATAGAGTGAAGCACACACAAGATGATGTCTATGAAAGCTTTAGGTTACCTTGTCCCTTGTCTTACCAACAAGAGGGTTTGTGACACCTTCAACTAGTGCAAGATGTGGAAGTTGATTGCACTCGTTCTTGCCAAAATGATAAGAGTGAAGTATGTTGGCGGAGTCACCCTCAAGAACTCTCTAGTTCTTCTTCTTCGGGATCCACACCATCTTGATGGGAATCCTCGGAGTTGTAGTTGTACTTGATGAAGTGGAACTTGATGTAATCTTGGGAACCCACTTGACCAAGGCCTTAGGAGCATCTTCAGATGCATCAATTTCCTCTTGAAGCTTGTCCTTGCCTTTTTGCTTGTGGTCTTGTGGTGGAAGATCATCTTGTTCTTGTGTCCCTTTGAAAGAAGTAGGATCATACTTCTCTTGTTGAGGAACAAACTTCGTCTTGGGGTATTGATATTCTTCCCTCTCAACTCCATTGGCATTGAACTTTCGTTCAAAACCAACACCTTGGTTCTTCCGATGCCTTCCTTGCTTGCATACAATTTCCTCGAATTGCTTACTCCCGGCAAGGCTCTTGTAAAAACCTTTCTCTATAATTCCCTTCAATAAGCTATTTTCTTGCTCAAGTGTAACTTGGCTAAGAGAATCATTAGTGGAATCAAGAGAACTACTAGAAGCAACAACATTTGATTTAGCATGATCATTGTTACTACTAGAGGAAGAATCTTTCTTGTTCTTGTTACTAGACTTGACTTGAGGCATGTAAGTGGATAAGAGTAAATGCTTGGCAATGTAAGAAGAGCTTTTCTTGCGAAGATCATCATTGATTGCCTTTAAGAACTCATGCTCTTGCTCAAGGTTGAGCTTTTCAAAACGTAATTTCTCATGAGTCCTTAAGAGTTCTCGATGATCTCCTAAGATAGTTTCATGAGCTAACTTAAGAGTGTTTAGCTCCTTAGTTAGAGACTCAATCTTCTCCTTATCATTGACATTCGTTTCATCTTGATTGGCATGATTAATTGACGTTTCATCATAGTATTCATCACTAGAGTTGTCAACAAGTAAATCATCATCACCTAACAAGTCATCTTCATCACTATTGAAATCAACATACTCGGGGTGTGATACCTTTGGACCTTTGGCCATGAAGCATCTTCTTCCTTCATTTGGTGAATCAAATATGTCTTAGGAGTTGGTTGACACAAGTTCTAGACCGTCAACACCTTCATCTTGAGTATATTCGGAGTCGGAGTGATAGCTTCTCTCAGAGTGATTGTCGGAGTCGGAGCCGGATACCCATTCACCAACATGAGCTTGCTGTCTTCATTTTGTGTAGCTCCTTGATGACTTGTCCTTTCTTTCCGAATCCTTGATTCTCCGTGAGGGTCTTCATTCATAATGATCATATATACTCCTTCTTTCTCTAGGTGGTGATTCTTCTCTTCTACTTCTTCTTTTTGAAGAATCTTCTCTTCTTTTGTGGGGTGCCGTACACTCATTGGAATAGTGTCCGGGCCTTCCACCATTGTAGCAGTTTTGCTCTCGACTAGAAGATCTTTTGTCATTGTAGGACCTTGACTTGGAGCTTCTATCTTTGCTTCTACTCTTGTAGAATTTGTTGAAGTTCTTCACCATTAAGCTCAATTCTTCATTGAAGGTTTGTTTCTCACTTGATGACGTGGGGGCTTCACATGAGGCTTTGTAAGTACCACTTGATTTGTTGTGAAGTTCCTCCTTATCCTTGAGTGACATCTCATGAGCAACAATTCTTCCAATGAGTTTCGTTGGCTTGAGATCTTTGTAATTGGGCATCATTTGAATCAATCTGCACACGGTATCATATTTTCCATAAAAGGCTCTTAGGATTTTCTTGATGATGAATCTGTCGGTCATCTCTTCACTTCCTAAGCTGGCAATCTCATTTGTGATAAGAGCAAGCCTAGAGTACATTTCAGCGACACCTTCACCATCCTTCATTTTGAACTTGTCAAGTTGACTTTGAAGCACATCCAACTTGGATTCCTTGACGGAGTCGGTACCTTCATGCATGTCATTCAAAGTATCCCAAATTTCCTTTGCATTCTCAAGATGGCTGATTTTGTTGAATTCTTCGGGGCACAATCCATTGAAGAGGATATCACAAGCTTGAGCATTGTATTGCAGCATTTTCAACTCTTCCGCGGTGGCTTCACGATTCGGTTCTCTCCCATCAAAGAATTCACCTTGCAAGCCAATACATACAATAGCCCAAACGGCGGGGTTATGTCCAAGAATATGCATTTTCATCTTATGCTTCCAACTAGCAAAATTAGTACCATCAATGTAAGGACCTCTATGGTGATAATTTCCCTCGCTAGACGCCATACTCTCCTAGGTTGTGAAACCAAGGCTATGACCACCAAAAGCTATGGAAATCAAAGCAAATGGAGACCGGGGCTCTGATACCACTTGTAGGATCAAAAGTATGTCTAGAGGGGGGTGATTTGACTACTTGACCAATTAAAAATCTATCATTTTCCCAATTTTAGTCTTTGGCAGATTTTAGCTATCTTAGCACAAGTCAAGCAATCTTAACACAATTCAAGCAAGCATACAAAGAGTCTATGAGCGGCGGAAAGTAAAGCATGCAACTTGCAAGAATGTAAAGGGAAGGGTTTGGAGAATTCAAACGCAATTGGAGACACGAATGTTTTTGTCATGGTTTCGATAGGTGGTGCTATCGTACATCCATGTTGATGGAGACTTCAACCCACAAAGGGTAACGGTTGCGCGAGTCCACGGAGGGCTCCACCCACGAAGGGTCCACGAAGAAGCAACCTTGTCTATTCCATCATGGCCATAGCCCACGAAGGACTTGCCTCACTAGCGGTAGGCGATCTCCTTGCCCTTACAAACTCCTTGGTTCAACTCCACAATCTTGTCGGAGGCTCCCAAGTGACACCTAGCCAATCTAGGAGACACCACTCTCCAAGAAGTAACAAATGGTGTGTTGATGATGAACTCCGATATCTGTATTCCAACTCTTGCCATTTTCGGCACTAAGTTATGAGATTCGTGGTTGGGTTCTTGTCTTTGTTTTGCATTTTGTCCATGCCATGCATTTCATATCATGTCATCATGTGCATCGCATTTGCATACGTGTTCGTCTCATTCATCCGAGCATTTTCCCCGTTGTCCGTTTTGCAATCCGACACTCCTACGCCCTCCGGCGCCCCCTTTTACCTATTTTTGTGTGCGGGTGTTAAACGATCTCGGAATGGACCGAGGTTTGACATGTGGCCTTGGTATACCACCGGTAGACCGCCTATCAAGTTTCGTGCCATTTGGAGTCCGTTTGATACTCCAACGGTTAACCGGGTAACCGCGAAGGCCTCTTTTGTGTTGTAGTCCAACACCCCTCCAAAATGGCCCAACAACCCATCCTAACCCCCTCCATCCTCTCGGCCGTTCGATCACGATCGTGTGGACGAAAACAGTGCTCAATTTGGAGCCTCCTAGCTCCTCCTACCTATAAAAAGGACTCTCCCCCCGAAATTCCGGATCCCTACCTACCCTAACCCTAGCCCCCATTCTTCCTCCGCGCGCCGGACAACGTCCGCCGCCACCGTCGCCCAACCGGGCGGGCACCGGCCGCCTCCCTCCGCCTGAGGCCCGCGGGGCCTGACCGCGGCCCTCCCGGCCCGGGTCGCCGCCGCCCGTGCCCCCGCGCCTCCCCGCGCAAGGCGTCGCTCCCGCCGCCCGAGCGCCGCGCCCCCGCGCCTCCCGCGCCGGCGCCTGCCGCCCCGCCGCCTCCCGCGCCAACGCCGACCGCCGCCCGCGGGCCCGACCGCGCCGCGCCCCGTCGCCACCGCCCGGCGCCGCCTCCGTCCTCCTCTCCGCCGGATCCGGCCGGGAGCTCGCCGGATCCGCGGCCCCCTTCTTCCGTGCGAGCTCCGCCGCCCTAACCTCCTTCTCCGGCGACATCTCCGGCGAGCCGCGCTCAGATCCAGATCCTGGTCGACCCCGCCATATTTTTCTAAGTCCCTAGTTTTCAACATTCTGTTTCCATGTTTGTCATGCCATATCTCTGCATCCGTGGCTTTGTTTTGGGCGTGTAGCATATCAAATTGTTCGCCTCGATGTGCTCTTCATTTCATTACATTTAACCATGTTAATTGGAGTCCATATTGATGCCCTAAATGCTGTTGCAAGAGTGCTACGTAATGTTAGTTTCAGATTCTTATCAGAATTTGGACATTTGTCATTTTTGCCATGATTGATGTGTGCATCCTATGATCTTGAGCTCTATATGTGTACTGAACTATGCCATGCCATCTTTACAGGGGTGTATGCCATGTATTTTTTTGATTATGTGGTGACTAGCACAAGCATGTAAACTAGGCATCGTGATGTTGCTGATTTCAGGGACTTAGAATTTCACTAAGTTATTTCCCTGCTGTTATTTTTATGTCATGTATTCATGTTGCTACAGAGAGATCCATGCTTCTTTTGAGTATGTTCAGTAAGGATGGTTTGTTCATATGGATGTTCGCCATCCATCCGTGGTCTTTTTGGCAATTATGGAGTGCCGTAGCATGACTCAATCTTGCTCTACTTTTGCTATAAAATGTTCCTGACATATTGTTTACGTGTTATTCAATTTTGCCAAGGTTGTTGTAGTTGATCCATTCAAGATATGAGGTTGTTCTTGACATGTTTAACTTCTTGAACATGTCTTATTGCTGGTAGTATGCTTAGTTTATCATGCAATGCCTTGTGTTGAGTGAATCGAGCTCGCGAATATGCCTTCATGATGTTGTTTTTGCCATGTCCAGTTTTCTAGTCTGAAATCTGTAATGGAACTTGCTATGTTTACATGGGTGTCATCATATCTTCCGATCCTTTTTGGCTCATGGTCTGTAAGGGACTTTTGTTATATGCTTTGGGTAGATTCTTTCCATGCCTTTGTTTTCTATTTTATGTTCCTGTAACATGTTGTTTGCTGGCTCTAAACATGGCTTCTTGATGTTAATTCCTGGCATGTTATTTTCACTAAGTCTGTGAAGCTTATATCTTTTGCACTTTTTCCATGCTTGTTTGAACCTGTTCTGGTGTGATTTAGCCGTAGCTCAGTGTTCATCTTGTGTCAAGCATCTTGAGTAGATCACTGCCATATGCTTTGTTGTTATGTTTAAGTGCATTTGCTTAATTTCTTGTTGCATGCTAAGTGGCATCATGCTGTTAATCGCAGATTATGCCATCCTTGTTTTGCTTGTCATTTGAAACCGTGCATCCGATTCCGGTGATCTTTATATCGATTTCAACCAAAATCGGCATACTTGCTTTGCCAAGTTGATGTCTTGTTCATCTTTTCGCTTCCGGAGCACGCATATGCATTGCATATCACATCTCGCATATCATGCCATGTTTTACATCATGTTGTTTGTGCATTACATCGTGATTGATAGTTGTTCCTTTGCTTGTGTTCTTGCTTTGGGTAGAGCCGGGAGACGAGTACGTGACCGAGGAACCTGTTGAGAACGCTTACGAGGATCAAGCTTTCGACAACTCTGAGAACCTTGAAGGCAAGATGATCATACCCTCGAAATCACTTCTATCTTTGCTTGCTAGTTGCTCGCTCTTTTGCTATGCCGCGATACCTACCACTTGCTATATCATGCCTCGTATGTTGCCATGTCAAGCCTCTAACCATCCTTTCCTAGCAAACTGTTGTTTGGCTATGTTACCGCTTTGCTCAGCCCCTCTTATAGCGTTGCTAGTTGCAGGTGAAGCTGAAGTTTGTTCCATGTTGGAACATGGATGTGTTGGGATATCACAATATCTCTTATTTAATTAATGCATCTATATACTTGGTAAAGGGTGGAAGGCTCGGCCTTATGCCTGGTGTTTTGTTCCACTCTTGCCGCCCTAGTTTCCGTCATACCAGTGTTATGTTCCTTGATTTTGCGTTTCTTACACGGTTGGATGATTTATGGGACCCCCTTGACAGTTCACTTTGAATAAAACTCCTCCAGCATGGCCCAACCTTGGTTTTACCATTTGACCACCTACCACCTATACTTTTCCCTCGGGTTTTCGCGAGCCCGAGGGTCATCTTTATTTTAGCCCCCCCGGGGCCAGTGCTCCTCCGAGTGTTGGTCCGAACCGAGCTGCCTGCGGGGCCACCTCGGGGAAACTCGATGCCTGTCTCATCCGGTGTGCCCTGAGAACAAGATATGTGCAGCTCCTATCAGGATTTGTCGGCACAGTCGGGTGGTCTTGGTGGTCTTGTTTTACCATTGTCGAAATGTCTTGTAACCGGGATTCCGAGACTGATCGGGTCTTCCCGGGAGAAGGAATTTGACCGTGAGAGCTTATAATGGGCCATGTAGGGACACCCCTGCAGGGTATTATCTTTCGAAAGTCGTGCCTGCGATTATGAGGCAGATGAGAATTTGTTAATGTCCGGTTGTAGAGAACTTGACACTTGACTTAATTAAAATACATCAACCGCGTGTGTAACTGTGATGGTCTCTTTTCGGCGGAGTCCAGGAAGTGAACACGGTTTGAGTTATGCATGAACATAAGTAGTTTCAGGATCACTTCTTGATCACTTCTAGCTTCACGACCGTGCTTTGCCTCTCTTCTCGCTCTCATTTGCGTATGTTAGCCATCATATATGCTTAGTGCTTGCTGCAGCTCCACCTCATTACTCCATCCTTCATATAAGCTTAAATAGTCTTGATCTCGCGGGTGTGAGATTGCTGAGTCCTCGTGACTCACAGATTCTACCAAAACAGTTGCAGGTGCCGACGATACCAGTGCAGGTGACGCAACCGAGCTCAAGTGGGAGTTCGACGAGGAACGTGGCCGTTACTATGTTTCTTTTCCTGATGATTAGTAGTGGAGCCTGTAAGTGCATCTAGTGCCCCTTAGTGATTTTGGTGTATTGAAGACTTATAGGTTAAGTGTCTAATGCGTTTATGAGCGTACACAGGTCTATAAGTCTATGAGGAGTTTGATATTTACAGGGAAAGTCGTCCCCTAAAAATGAAGTTCTTCGACTGAAGACTTTGATATACTGAAGACTTTCTGAAGACTTTGAAAGTGAAGAAATTGGTGTGACCTTGAAGACTTTGTATTCATTCGAGGAACATGAAGCGTGAAGACTTTTGTTTTCGTAGTTTCATTTTCTCTTTCTTGAGTCATAGGAAACACCGTACTGTTAAAGGGGGTAGAGGAAATACTAAGGAGAAAATTTCCATGTGATGCTCAACTCAAATCCTACACCTACCAATCCCTTCGAGTGAAGCCATTGGAAATCTCATACAGTTCAGTCAATTTCTTTAGTTACAGAGACGCAGTTCTTCTGATCACTGAGGACTTTGCTCTGACTGAGGAGTTAGGAATTCGCCAGTGCGAATTGCCTACACAGTGAGGAACATGATAGCCCTGAGGAATTTGTACCTCGAATTTCCGACAGTTGCTGTGCTACGCGCCAGCTGTCCCAAAATATCTTATCCACCTAACGGTCATATCATTGAAAGGCATTTATGTCTTATCATGTCGGGCTGCTCCCTAGGCTATAAACAGCCGCCCCCTACAACCACTAGCTGGTTGGCTGCTCCGCGTGAACTTGACACTTGTCATTTGAGAGCAACCCATCCTCCGAGGACTTTGAGCGAAAATCATCAAGTGAGGAAAATCCAAAACCCAAACCCAAAACACCTACAAACCCAAAGTGATTGAGCATCACTGAAGAGATTGATCCTGCGTGGATCCGACGCTTGTTACCTTTGAAGACTGTGCTTCTTCCAGACGGTTAGGCGTCAAGGTCTAGAGCATCCAAGAGGAATTGTGGATCGCCGAGTGACCAAGTCTGTGAAGGTTTGGAAGTCACCTGAAGACTTACCACGAGTTATTGGGCGAGGACTGTGTGTCCTTAGCTCAAGGAGAATACGGTGAGGACTGTGTGTCCGGGACTAGGTGTCCTTGAGTTTAAATACTCAGCCGCTCCAACCAGATGTACAACTGAGACAGCAGTTGGAACTGGTCTACCAAATCATTGTCTTCACCAAGCTTACTGGTTCTATTTCATCAACACTTTCATTTCCTCATCACTTGTTGTGTGTTTGTTCATATCTGTGTTTGAAGACTTTGACTGAAGACTTTCTCAATTTCCTCAGTTCAATTTCTTCAGTCTGTTTGTCTTCATCTTGTGTTATCATGTGTTTACGCTTTCTATACTCTGTGTTTGTCTTCATTTCATCATGATGACTATGCTTGAATTCTGTTATGTTTTCATCTGAGTACTTATTCCGCTGCTAGTAGTTCTCCGCTAAGGAATTTCCTCACGAGCAAATTCCTCAGTGAAGAATTTCATAAAAATCGCCTATTCACCCCCCTCTAGTCGATATAACGCACTTTCAATTGGTATCAGAGCAAGGTACTCCCTTGTTCTGTGTGATTTTGGTTTAACCGCCTGGAGTTTTAGTTATGTCGACCGCAGGTATGATCAAGGTCTCTGTTGGGTGTCCTACCTTCGATGGGACGGACTACCCCTACTGGAAGAATAAGTTGCGAATGCATCTTGAGGCTATTGATAACGATCTCTTGTACGTTGTGGAAAATGGTGTTCCTTCCGTCTCACCCTCACTGAACGCTACCGATGTGAAGAGATTCAAACAACTCGATTCCCAAGCGAAGAATATCATATGTGGCCATCTGAGTAAAGGACAGTATGGTAGAGTGAGTGCTTTGGAAACTGCTATGCTTATCTCGGATAGGCTGTCCAAAGTCAATGAAGGAGTTTCAACTCAGCATGACTCTCGAGTTGATGTTCTTCGCAATCTCTTCAACCGCTTCAAAAGACTCGACAATGAAAATGTTCAGCAAACCTTCGATCGCCTCACTGACATCTCAAATGAGCTGCAAGCACTTGGTTCCACTGATATCACCGACCATGAGGTGGTGAAGAAATTGCTAAGATCGCTTGATTCCTCATTTGATACTCTGGGTCTAATGATACAAGAGCGTGCTGATTACAAGTCACTTGACCCCGCTAATATCCTCGAGAGGCTAAACACTCATGAGTTCCAGCTTGCTGAGAAGAGAGATCTCTACGGTTCGAGCTATGGCAGATCACGTGCACTGAAGGCCAAGGTAGTATCTAAGTCCGAAGATGAAGACTCTGGTAGCAGCCTTGGTGATCCTGAAGAACTGAGTCATGATCTAGCGCTGCTTGTGAAGAAATTCCAGAAGTTCTCAAGACGTGGTCGCTTTGGAAAACCTTCAAGGAGCAATGATTCCTCATCTAGTGACTACAAGAAGAGGCTTTGTCACAAGTGCAAGAAACCAGGACATTACATTCAAGATTGTCCTCAGTGGGAAAAGGAATCAAAGAAGAAGAAATACAAGGATTACAGTTCTGATGATGCGAAGAAAAAGAAGAAATCCTCAAAATCTTCATCATCAAAATCCTCGAAGTCTTCGTCTCACAAGAAGAGCAGCTCCAAGAAGGCTCGAGCATTCATTGGCAAGGAAATGGACTCTGAGGCTGAATCTGAAGAAAATGAGGAAGAGGAACAATCTGAAGACTCCGAGTCTGGTGTGGCGAGCCTAGCCCTCGCTACTGCGTTCGTCAGCAAGCCCATCTTCACCTCTGAAGAAAATGAGCTCACCAACAAGGCTGATGAAGGCAGTGATGACTACGCACCCACCTATTGCTTCATGGCAAAAGGTGCCAAGGTACTCAAATACGCCTCATCTGAATCTAGTGAGGATGAATCTGATGAAAATCTTAAGCCTAGCTACTCTAAACTTGCTAAGATTGCTGTGGAACAACAAAAGGCTTTTGAAAAGGTTCAAAACATGCTAGACAAAAGTGATGATATGTTGGGTGAAGAATTGGATCGCACTAAGGCCTTAACTGAAAATCTTCAGAGACTTCAGACCAGGTTTGACAACCTTCAAAGTCATCATAACACTCTCTTATCTGACATGAGAAGCTTTCTTATGAATATCTTCAAAAGAAGCAAGATCTTGAGAAGCTAAGAGTGAGCTATGAAGATCTTCAAAAGGAGCGCGATTCATTACTTGCTCAATAAATCAGCGCTGCTCAGGAAGAATTTATTCCTCCATGTTTAAAATGCATTGAACGAGAATCTGCTAAGTCCTCACCTGAATGTTCAAATGCTTCAAATGTTACAAATTCTTCACCTGCCTCTACTATCACTAATTCCTCATCTGAGGACATTGCGAGTATCACTGGCGATGCAGGGCTGAAGGAATTGTACATGACAGGCATGTACAAAAGCCTCAAAGGGCATCAGACTCTTTGTGATGTGCTTAAAAAGCAAACCCTCAACAGGAACCCTAGGAAAGAGGGTATTGCCTTTGAGAGAAAAATCAATGCTGATGGTACATATTGGAAGCCTGAGCAGTACCCCAAAACCTCATGGGTTGTTGCAAAGGGACCTCCAGTTGATCCATCTAATTTATTTGGCTATACATGTGAATCTTCTCATTCTTCTGATGAGTCATTTGACTCCAACTATAAACTGTTCAAAAATCAGAATGGTGAAGTATTTGCTAGATATGTTGGCACTAACTTCAGGAACGGTTCCCATATGAAGAAAATCTGGGTTCCCAAAAGGTGCCTTGAAAGTCTTCAGGTGAATGTCCTCATGACACCACCTGTGAAGAAAAGGAACCCCAGATCAAACTCTTCATATGGACCAAATTCTTCATATGGATCCAAGTCCTCATACGGACAAAATTCCTCAAGGGGATCAAATTCCTCACATGGATCAAAATCCTCATATGAACATCATCGTGCTAACAACACTGTTTCGCAGGGAAGAGCCAAGGACTATGAATATGAGCATTATTCTTCAAATTATTATGTTCATAAGTCCTCGAAGAATTTCTCTGCTTATTCATATGCTTACCCTAACCGCTCTTATGTGAAACAAAATGGTTTGGCCGCTATGCCACCATTCTCAAATGGAGCTCGCAGAGTGATGAACTCTTTGCCACCCCTTTAGATGTGGGTGGTGAAGAAAAAGAACTAATCTCTTATGCAGGGTCAGGTCTCCAGACATACTGAAATGTCTGAAGAATTTGCTGGGGACCTGACAAATTGCCTGAAAGGACGCAGGCTAACCATGATGAAATGAACTTTCATTTCACACGTCCTCCCTCAGTTTTATCTATCTCACTGCTTGATTAAATTGATCTGATGAATTGTGATATCATATTCTTCACTACTGAAGTATATGAGGTTCGTAAGTTGCACTAATTCATCAGCAGGATGATCAACCCAAAGCCACTGAATGGGTACTTGATAGTGGATGTACAAATCACATGACTGGTGACAAGAATCTTTTGATGGATGCTCCCTTATCATCGTCAGATATGAAGCATATCATCTTCGCTGATAAAAGCAAAAGTCAGGTATTGGGTCTAGGTAAAGTTGCTATCACAAAGGATCGACACATGGACAAAGTCATGCTTGTTGAGTCCTTAGGATACAACCTTATGTCTGTCTCAATGCTTTGTGATCTTGATATGGTTGTTGTCTTTGGCAAGTATCGTTGTGTTGTGATTATGGAAGCTGACAATTCTAAAGTCTTCGAAGGCTTTAGGAGAGGAGACCTGTATATTGTTGATTTCTCTGCAGATTCACAACCAGCCGTGTGCCTACTTGCAAAAGCTTCAGAAGGATGGCTATGGCATCGACGACTTGGTCATGCAGGCATGAGGAATTTGAACACGCTTGCGAAGAAGAAGCATGTCATTGGCATTGAGAATGTCAAATTCCTCAAGGATCACTTATGCGGTGCCTGTGAAGCTGGAAAGATGACAAAGGCCAAGCATCCAGCAAAGACCATCATGACCACTACTCGACTATTTGAATTGCTTCACATGGATCTCTTCGGTCCTAATCATTATTCCTCTATTTCAAATGAAGCATCTCAATATGGCTTTGTTATTGTTGATGATTACTCTCGTTATACATGGGTACACCTTGTCTCTTACAAAACTGAAGTGCAGGAAGTCTTCAAACGATTTTCCTCGAGGGCTTCAACCAAATTTGGTGTGAAGATCAAGCACATCAGAAGTGACAATGGCACTGAGTTCAAGAATTCGGGTCTCGATGACTATCTTGATGAACTTGGTATTACTCATGAGTTATCTGCTCCTTATACTCCTCAACAGAATGGCGTCGTGGAGCGCAAGAACATGACTCTTGCTGAGATGGCTCGCACGATGCTCGATGAGTACAAAACCCCTCGTCGTTTCTGGGTTGATGCAATTGATACTGCATGCCATATCATCAACAGAGTATATCTTCACAAATTCTTCAAGAAGACTGCCTATGAACTCCTCACTGACAAGAAACCCAATGTGAGTTATTTCAAAGTCTTCGGTGCTAAATGCTGGATCCTCATCACAACTCTAAATTTGCACCGAAAGCACATGAAGGTTTTATGCTTGGTTACGGAAAGGACTCGTACACCTACAGAGTCTTCAACAATGTTCTTCACAAGATTGTTGAAACTGTAGATGTGCGGTTCGATGAAACTAATGGCTTGCAAAGAGAGCACCTACCTTCTGTGTTAGATGAACCAGCACCTGAGGATTCTATCAGGCAGAAGGCTACTGAAGATGTCATTCCTATTGAAGAATCTGCTGAAGAATTCATTCCAGAACGTGAAGAACGTCGAGCTGATGCACCTGAAGAAAATGCTGAGGAAATTGATGCTGAAGAAAATGCTGATCAAATTCCTCAACGACAACCAGCTCATCCTCGCGTTGCAAAAGAAGTGCAAGTGGAGAAGATCATCGATGACATTAGAGCACCAGGTCCTCTCACACGCTCAAAAGCTTCACATCTATCTAACTTTTGTGGGCACTTTGCTTTTGTCTCTATCACAGAGCCCACTAAGGTAGATGAAGCATTTCTGGAGCCTGAGTGGATTCAGGCCATGCAAGAAGAATTACATCAGTTCAAGCTCAACAACGTCTGGGAACTAGTCAATCGTCCCGATCCTCGCAAGCATAACATCATTGGCACAAAGTGGATCTACCGCAACAAGCAAGATGAAAATGGTGTTGTGGTGAGGAATAAGGCACGACTAGTAGCTCAAGGCCACACACAGGTTGAAGGAGTTGATTCCGATGAAACTTTTGCACCTGTTGCTAGACTTGAGGCTATTCGCATATTACTTGCTTATGCTAACCATCATGATATCATCTTATATCAAATGGATGTGAAAAGTGCATTCCTCAATGGTAAGCTTGAGGAAGAAGTATATGTTGCTCAACCCCCAGGTTTTGAAGATCCAAAACATCCTAACAAAGTCTTCAGACTTAACAAGGCCCTCTATGGCCTCAAGCAGGCCCCACAGGCGTGGTATGATACATTGAAGGAATTCTTCATGAAGAAAGGCTTCACACCCGGTTCACTCGATCCCACTCTCTTTACTAAATCTTATGATGGTGAACTGTTTGTGTGCCAAATATATGTTGATGATATCATCTTTGGCTGCACTGACCAACGTTATAGTGATGAATTTGCCTATATGATGAGTGAAGAATATCAAATGTCTATGATGGGAGAGTTGAAATTCTTCTTAGGTCTTCAAATTCGTCAACAACGCAATGGCATATTCATATCTCAGGAGAATAACCTCAAGGATGTCCTGAAGAAATTCGGCATCAAAATTCCTATGCCCACAAATGGTCATTTATGCACCGATGAAAATGGTACTGACTTCGATCATAAGGTATACCGCTCCATGATTGGCTCTTTATTGTACTTATGTGCATCTAGGCCAGATATAATGCTTAGTGTGTTTGCATGTGTGCACGATTTCAAGCTGCACCGAAGGAATCACACCATAAGGTTGTGAAGCATATTCTTCGATATCTAGCTCACACACCAACACTAGGACTATGGTATCCCAAGGGCTCGGATTTTGATCTCGTTAGATATTCTGACTCTGACTATGCTGGTGACCGTGTGGACCGCAAGTCAACATCTGGTACTTGTCATTTTCTCAGACGATCCTTGGTCTGTTGATCCTCGAAGAAACAGAACTGCGTATCACTGTCTACTGCTGAAGCTGAGTACATTGTTGTTGGTTCTTGCTGTGCTCAACTGCTATGGATGAAGCAAACACTCAAGGACTATGGAATCAACGTGAATAATGTGCCTCTCCTCTGTGACAATGAGAGTGCCATCAAGATTGCTCACAACCCAGTTCAGCACTCGAAGACAAAGCACATTCAGATTCGTCATCATTTTCTTCATGATCATATGTTGAAGGGCGACATTTCTATTGAGCATGTGAAGACTGAAGAACAGCTAGCCGATATCTTCACTAAGCCCTTGGATGAGAAGAGATTTAGCAAGTTGCGGTGTGAGCTAAATATCTTAGAATCTTCGAATGTACTTTGAAAAGGCACTCATCCTAACACTTATGCAAAATTGATGACTAAGATGTGCAACACATGAAGAAATGTTTTTCTTCAATCAATGAAGAATAACACTCTGAGTGTGAAGAAATTATTGAAGAATTTGATTCTCAGAACCCTACGACAATTGTACGCGGTGTCTGAAATCATCATTCTTATACGGTGGGTCACGCCACCACAAAAGTTGAAAATCTTCAATTTGAGTTTTTCCTCAGTTTTGAAATTCCTCAATTGTTCAAATTATTCAATCTTCAAAATCTTCACTTGTGTCGTCGTTTTTCTTCATTAGCTATATATATATATATATATATATATATATATATATATATATATATATATATATATATATATATATATATATATATATATATGAGTTTATGTCCTCTACAACATTCACTTATAGCTATTTCTTCAAGTTGATCTTTCTGCTAAGTGAATGTGATCGGACCCTTCCCCTCTATGCTATACTCAATCCAGTCTGTTCACAAATTCTTCATGTGCGTTCTATTTTGAAACTAGTTCAAATTCTTCACTGTGTCCTTGTCAGCTGAAGAAATTGCGAACGGAACGTTAAAACTGATCTTATCCAAACTTTCGGTTTTGCCGCTCAAACCGTTCCGCATCCCACGATGCATTATTTTACTCACCCATGATCTTACACGATCTCCACTACACAGTACGTGGGTAACACATGTCGTGAGAAGGAGAACGGCCAGGGGCACGTTCGTCCCAAATCTTCGGGCGAGCAGTTTTTCACCTTGGCTATAAATACCCCTGTCCCCTTCCTCGCTTCTTTTACCCCGCTCGATCTCACTCTCCCGTTCGAGCTTCCAAACCCTAGTACCGCCGCTACTCCATCGTCGTCGGTGAGGAAGAGCTTCACTGCCTCGACCTCGTCGCTGTCGTACTCGCGCCGACCGCGGAAATCTTCACCTCTGCCGCCGCCGTAGACATCTTCCTCCGCCAAGTTAGGGCGTGGAAGATCTACATCGACGAACTTCCCTGTTTCAACTCACAGTTCGTCGTGTTCTTCGTCTCAGGGTAATTAAAAGCTACTTTTACTGCCCTCTTTGATTCGAATTTTTTTCTACAAAATCTTCAAAGGTGTTTTATGCTTCAAATCCTCACACACAAAACACCTCACAAGTTATCTATTCTTGATTCATTTCCCTAAGCATCAATTTCTGCAAAGATTCCTCAATTGTGTGGATCTTTGATCTATACAACTCTGGAACCTAAGATAAAGCACGCTTAGTGAAATTCTTCAAGACGAATCTGGTCAAATTCCTCAAACTTGCTCTTTATGAAAAACCCTCTGAGAACGTATATGACCTCTTCAAATTCCTCGCAACTATACTCTGTTCATAGGTACACATGTCCGCTGCTGAATCATTAGGTTCTCATCAACTTAACTCATTTGCAGCGTTCCTCGAAGAAAAGTTGCACACTTCTTCAGAGAATTCAATTGTTCAAATTCCTCAACTGAAGAAAATGGCTGAAGGTAAAAGGCCTCAGAAAGGAGGAAAGAAGCCTGAGGTTATGACTGCATTTGAAATCCCTAAGGATATTTATAAAGATTACTGCACGCCTGATGAATCCAAATTTGGCAAAGAAGATAAAAATCAGCGCAAAGTGCGCATTCAAAGGATTGAAAGGAGATGGGCACGTGAATGGAGGGAGTACAGGTACGTCACTCCCAAGTACATGAAGAAATTCGCACTGAACCCTCCATGCCCAAGAGCCCCATTGGCACCTGGCCAAGCGGCTGATCCCACTAGCATCAAGCGCGGTGAGGATTTTCCTGAGGAATGGGCCAAGCGCCAAGCCAAATTGGCGAGACAAGCCAGAGAAGCAGTGAGGAAATTCAATGAAGACTCTGCTGCTGCTGCTGCCACTGAGGCCTCTGTCAAGCCGAGGAAATCAATGCCCAAGAA
The DNA here is from genome assembly GCA_032464435.1 of Aegilops umbellulata. Classification (NCBI taxonomy): domain Eukaryota; kingdom Viridiplantae; phylum Streptophyta; class Magnoliopsida; order Poales; family Poaceae; genus Aegilops; species Aegilops umbellulata. The sequence continues at coordinate 37,443,333 of CP136057.1, read as the reverse complement.
GCCCGCTCGCAAGCCAAGTGCTTCACCAGCAATGCCCTCACGGCCAAGTTCCTCTGCAATGTCCTCACGACCAGACATCTCAAAATCTTCAAAGCAAATTCCTCATGCTGCTCCTGCTCCACCAAAATCCTCAGCACCTCCTCCACAATCCTCAACTGTCCCGACAAAGTCCTCAGCACCTGTGCATCTGGCCTCGTGCCAAAGGACTACTGGCGTCTCTATCGCCTCTGGTGTCTCAGCTAGTTCCTCAGCTGCACCAAGTTCCTCAGCTGGACCCTCTCTGCTGAAGAAAAAGGCTAATGCTGGACGCGGAAATCGCCCAAGTCCCAACAAGAAGCATGTAGTCTTTACTGTACCATCTGATGATGATGAAGCTGATGAAGAAGAACTTGCTGAAATCATCAGAGACCGCCAAGAAAGGGCTGCTAAAGCCAAAGGCACACCTCTGCCCCTACTGCTGGATCCTAGGGTGATCCTCGATTACATCAATATCTGGCATAAGGATCCAAACACACCTATGCCTAACTTCAAACTAACTCCTGGCCAAAGTCACATGCTGACTCACTTCATCCAAGAGGAGAAGTGGAAATATGATAGGGCCAGGCAGATCAAGAAATCACAGTACAGGAAAGAGAAACTGCTAAGGAAAAATGTTCTCACAATGAAGCCTGAAGAACTCATCAAGATGCAAGCTGACATCAAAGCCCTCAGCGATGAATTTCATGCATACTATGCTGACTGGAAAGGAGCAAAAGTCAGGTTTGTGAAACTGACTGAGAAATTCACCAATGTTGCAGCTCCGTCGCAGCAAGAAGTTCCTCAAGCTGAAGCATCTGTTCAGCCCACTGAAGAACATGCCAGCACCGCTGATGACTTTCAGGCTGTTGAAGAAAATGCTAGTTCCAGGGCTGATGACTCCACTCCAGCTACTGAAGAAATTGCCAGGGCATCCACTAGTGGTGCACCTGAAGAAACTGAAAAAGAAAGGACAACTGCATCAGTTGCTCCTGAGGAAAATCAACCAGATTCCTCAGCTCCACCTGCGCCTACACCAACTCCGATCCTTCCATCCGCATTGGATGTGAAGAAGACAAAGGTTGCAGAGCGAGCTGCAGTGAAGAAGAGGAAAGCATCACAAGCTTCAGAATCTTCAGCTCCCAAGAAGATGAAGCCCATGACCAGCTCGTTTGCTAATCCAATTGATGTTGTTCCTATCTCATCCATGCCATCAAAGGACCTTGTTCCTTTTGGTGAAGACTATGATATCCCAAGTGGATCAGATGAAGAAACTCAATCTGCTGCTTCCTTAGAGCGGATTGATGAAGAAATTGAAGTGGATTCAATCCCTTCAACCCCAAAGGTCTCATCACCAATGCCTCAGTTTGATGCTGAAGAGGCTGGTGTTGAAGAAATTGATGATGAAGATGTGGATATTGGCAGCACAACTCCGTTGATGAATGATGACTTTTGGGAAAGTCAGCACCCCAATTCCCCTCTCTTCACCCCACTGCAGCAAATTCCTCACTTCCCTGCACAAACTGTTCAAATGGGCTCTGAAGAAACTCATCCCACTGCATCTGTGAATGAAGAAATTCCAGCCACTAGTGCTGAAGAAACTGTTGCTGAAGCTGAAAAGGTGACTGCACCTGAGGAGGAACCTGAAATTCCTCAGCCTGAAGAACCTGAGATCGTGATTCCTGAGGTTGTGATGCAACTCACTGACACTCCTCTGCCCAAGCCAAAGGATCCGTTCTCAAGGAAACAAAAGTTCAAGGCTGAAGACTTCTTTGGCGAGCACGTGTTCTTCACTGAATACAACCCTTATGACTCTGCTCGCATAAGGAAGAGGCGTTTCTGGACTGCCAGTCAAGCTAATTTCTATTCCTCGGTGCTTTTCAACAAGGACAAAGTCTTCGACCATGCACATATTCCTCATGTGGATATGGAGTCTATGATGTGCTTCACGCCAGTCCTCAGTGTTCTTCACGACGCTGGGCTGCTCAACTTCTGCACTGACATATGCGATTGGAATGAAGAACTCATTCTTCAGTTCTATGCAACACTGCACATCACCGGCAACTCTGAAGATGTCAATTCATGGGTTCTGGACTGGATGACTGAGAACACACATCATAAGGCCCCGGCATTTGAATTGCTTCGTGCCCTTCCTCTGAGTCCACCCACTGAAGATGCACGTTGTATTTACAACGAACCTGAGCTTTCAAATCACTATATGCAAGTGCTCATGAAGCCTTTGAAGCCAGGGCAGGCCCCTCGAACCACATTCCTCGTCAAGGAATTGTTGTATGTGCCAAGGACTGTCTATCGCATTCTGACGAAGACAATGAGTCCCATCAAGGGCCACGACTCCAGTGATGAAGAAGTCGTTGGCATCATGAAGAACATGCTTTCAACATTTGTCACGGCGTTCCCGTCAACTTCCATGATTTCTTCATGAGGACTCTGTCCAACATTGCTATGTCAGCATTTGAGCTGAAGCCTTATGCGCCTTGGATTATGAGATTCATCAGGACAAGGTCTTCTCTCAACTACAAAGCTGAAACTCTCAATCACTGCAGCTACTTGCCTCCCATTGAAGTCCTCAAAAGGACATTTTCCTCAACTGAAGAAAAGGGCAAGGCCACTGCTGTGATCAATTAAGGCATTCGTCCATTGGATGGTCAATTTCGCAAGGCCGCATCTTATTCCACCAATGATGACTCTGCCACACATGACTCTGCCGCCAACACTGCCAAGCCAAATCCTCAAGCTACAGCACCCAGGGTAATGACTGATCGTGAGTTACTCCTCAGTCTTCATCAAAAGGTTGATCGCAATCACAAATGGGTCAAGCGTCAGTTTGGTTCAATTCTTCACAATATGACTTCAACACACAATGCAGTGAAGAAAAACCACTACTACCTCCATAAAACCCTCAACCGCACCTGGGTTGTTCTGTCTCAAGTCTACAGCGCTGATGATCTGAAGAAAATGGGTCTCAACAAAGAATTTGCCTGGTCTGCGCCTCCTCCGAAGAAATACAAGAAGGTCCCAGTTCCTTCTTTGGTGGCCAGTTCATATTCTTCATCACGCGACACTGATGAACATGAAGACTTGGACGACACTGCGGCAGGCCCTCCATCAACGACCGACCCCAACAACACTGGCGCTCCTTCATCAACTTGAATATCTTCAGGGGCGTTAGTCCTCAGTTTTGATCCTTTTGGTCATTCGATGACAAAGGGGGAGAAATCTGAGTTAGTCTTCAAGCGGGTCTATAATAAGAGCATTTTTTTGCTAAGTTACAACTCTCGTTCTTCCGAAACTTTTATTGGATCGAGTTGTAATCTTAAACCCTATGGTGCGCTGATACTTTTGTTGCACTATGCTTTGATACTTTTGATGCGCTATTCTGCATGATTATTCCTCGTTAATATTATTGCACGCATGTTGAATTACATTAGGCTACATATCTGATCATGCATTTCAAATTCTTCATATTATGTATCAAATGCGTGTATGAATTACAAGATATAGGGGGAGATCTCCATGATTCAACTCTTCAAGTGTGCATTGCTTCAAAAGCAAATTCCTCACTATGCACATCTTCAGGGGGAGTTCTTCTATATCTTGCAATGAAATTCCTCAGTATCAGTTTTTACACTTCATATATTTATCCCCATTGAAAACTTAACCTATGTTGTCATCAATCACCAAAAAGGGGGAGATTGTAAGTGCATCTAGTGCCCCTTAGTGATTTTGGTGTATTGAAGACTTATAGGTTAGGTGTCTAATGCGTTTATGAGTGTACACAGGTCTATAAGTCTATGAGGAGTTTCATATTTACAGAGAAAGTCGACCCCTAAAAATGAAGTTCTTCGACTGAAGACTTTGATATACTGAAGACTTTCTGAAGACTTTGAAAGTGAAGAAATTGGTGTGACCTTGAAGACTTTGTATTCATTCGAGGAACATGAAGCATGAAGACTTTTGTTTTCATAGTTTCATTTTCTGTTTCTTGAGTCATAGGAAACACCGTACTGTTAAAGGGGGTCGAGGAAATACTAAGGAGAAAATTTCCATGTGATGCTCAACTCAAATCCTACACCTACCAATCCCTTCGAGTGAAGCCATTGGAAATCTCATACAGTTCAGTCAATTTCTTCAGTGACAGAGACGCAGTTCTTCTGATCACTGAGGACTTTGCTCTGACAGAGGAGTTAGGAATTCGCCAGTGCGAACTACACAGTGAGGAACATGATAGCCCTGAGGAATTTGTACCTCGAGTTTCCGACCGTTGCTGTGCTACGCGCCAGCTGTCCCAAAATATCTTATCCACCTAACGGTCATATCATTGAAGGGCATTTATGTCTTATCATGTCGGGCTGCTCCCTAGGCTATAAATAGCTGCCCCCTACAACCACTAGCTGGTTGGCTGCTCCGCGTGAACTTGACACTTGTCATTTGAGAGCAACCCATCCTCCGAGGACTTTGAGCGAAAATCATCAAGTGAGGAAAATCCAAAACCCAAACCCAAAACACCTACAAACCCAAAGTGATTGAGCATCACTGAAGAGATTGATCCTGCGTGGATCCGATGCTTGTTACCTTTGAAGACTGTGCTTCTTCCAGACGGTTAGGCGTCAAGGTCTAGAGCATCCAAGAGGAATTGTGGATCGCCGAGTGACCAAGTCTGTGAAGGTTTGGAAGTCACCTGAAGACTTACCACGAGTTATTGGGCGAGGACTGTGTGTCCTTAGCTCAAGGAGAATACGGTGAGGACTATGTGTCCGGGACTAGGTGTCCTTGAGTTTAAATACTCAGCCGCTCCAACCAGATGTACAACTGAGACAGCAGTTGGAACTGATCTACCAAATCATTGTCTTCACCAAGCTTACTAGTTCTATTTCCTCAACACTTTCATTTCCTCATCACTTGTTGTGTGTTTGTTCATATCTGTGTTTGAAGACTTTGACTGAAGACTTCCTCAATTTCCTCAGTTCAATTTCTTCAGTCTGTTTGTCTTCATCTTGTGTTATCCTGTGTTTACGCTTTCTGTACTCTGTGTTTGTCTTCATTTCATCATGATGACTATGCTTGAATTATGTTATGTTTTCATCTGAGTACTTATTCCGCTGCTAGTAGTTCTTCGCTAAGGAATTTCCTCACGGGCAAATTCCTCAGTGAAAAATTTCATAAAAATCACCTATTCACCCCCCTCTAGTCGATATAACACACTTTCAGAGCCCAGTCGGGACGATCGGGGATCTAGCATTTGGGGTTGTCTTCTTTTATTCTGGTTCCGTAGTCGGACCTTGATTGTACTCTGTATGATGTTTGTTTAAGTTATGTATTGTGTGAAGTGGCAATTTTAAGCCAACTCTTTATCCCATTCTTGTTCATTACATGGGATTGTGTGAAGATGACCCTTCTTGCGACAAAACCACCTTGCGGTTACGCCTCTAAGTCGTGCCCCGACACGTGGGAGATATAGCCGCATCATGGGTGTTACATCCTTGCTCTTGTGCTTCAAATGATTGTCTCCCCAACACTCAACTCTCTCTCACAAGATATGGATTTGGTGGAAAGAAGATTTGAGTGGAAAGCAACTTGGGGAAGGCTAGTGATCAAGATTCATATGGTGGAAATGGAATATCTTGGCCTCAACACATGAGTAGGTGGTTCTCTCTCAGAAAATGTGTATTGGAAGTGTAGGTATGTTCTGATGGCTCTCTCCACGAATGAAGAGTGGGTGGAGGGGTATATATAGCCTCCACACAAAAACTAACCGTTACACACAATTTACCAATATCGGTGAGATCGAATTGAGAAACTCGGTCAGACCGATTTAGCAAACCTAGTGACCGTTCGGATTTTCGGTGGGACTGAGATGCAACTCGGTAGGACCGATATGGTTAGGGTTAGGGCATAACATAATCTTGGTGAGACCGATTACACAAACTCAGTGGGACCGATTTTGGTAATAGTCAAACAGATAGTTGGTCAGGTAAACTCGGTGGGACCGATTCGCTCATTTCGGTGGGACCGAAGTGTTACAAAAGGGAAACAGAGAGTTTACATTGCAATCTCGGTGGGACCGATCGCTCATCTCGGTAGGACCGAAACGTTACGAAGGGAAACAGAGAGATTACAACCCCATCTCGGTGTGACCGAGATCCCTATCGGTGAGACCGATTTGCCTAGGGTTTGTGGCAGTGGCTATGACATCTGAACCCGGTGGCGCCGGATAGAAAGAATCGGTAGGGCCGAGTTTGACTTTTGGTTTAGGTCATATGTGGATGTGGGAAGGTAGTTGAGGGTTTTGGAGCATATCACTAAGCACTATGAAGCAAGAACCTCATCAAGCAACACCTCATCCCTCCTTGATAGTATTGGCTTTTCCTATTGACTCAATGTGATCTTGGATCACTAAAATATAAAATGTAGAGTCTTGAGCTTTGAGCTTGAGCCAATCCTTTTGTCCTTAGTATTTTGAGGGGTCCACTTTCCTCATCCATCCCATGCCATTCATTAAGCTTTTCCTGAAATATTAATCTTGGAATAATGTTAGCTCAATGAGCTATATGTTGTTAGGAATTACCAAAACCACCCAGGGATAGTTGCACTTTCAACTGACTAGACATTGTAATTCATGGTAAAAGAGATCCAATCATAGTCACACCCAACATAGATTAATACTGATGAATGCAAATGACAGCTGCACTCTCCAGCTAGTGCTCATTAATAAGAGGGTGATGACTCAACATAAAAGTAAATGGATAGGCCCTTCGCAGAGGGAAGCCGGGATTTGTAGAGGTGCCAGAGCTCGGTTTTAAAATAGAGATAAATAATATTTGAGCGGTATACTTTCATTGTCAACATAACAACTAAGAGATGGCGATATCTTCCATGTCACACACATTATAGGTGGTTCCCAAACAGAATGGTAAAGTTTATACTCCCACTCCACCAACAAGCATCAATCCATGGCTTGCTCGAAACAACGAGTGCCTCCAATATACATCAGGTCCCAGAGGGAGTTTTGTTTGCAATTAATTTTGATTTAGTTTGCATAAAGCATGGGACTGGGCATCCCGTTGACCAGCCATTTTCTCGTGAGTGAGGAGCGGAGTCCACTCCTCTTGAGAATAACCCGCCTAACATGGAAGATAAGGGCAGCCTTGGTTGATACATGAGCTATTCGAGCATATAAAAAAGAATGTTTATTTGAAGGTTTAGAGTTTGGCACATACAAATTTACTTGGAACGGTAGGTAGATACCGCATATAGGAAGGTATAGTGGACTCATCTGGAATAACTTTGGGGTTTAAGGGATTGGATGCACAAGTAGTATTCCCGCTTAGTACAGGTGAAGGCTAGCAAAAGACTGGGAAGCGACCAACTAGAGAGCGACAACAGCCATGTGCATGCATTAAAATTAATAACATTGGATGCAAGCATGAGTAGGATATAATCCACCATGAACATAAATATCGTGAAGGCTGTGTTGATTTTGTTTCAACTACATGCGTGAACATGTGCCAAGTCAAGTCACCTAAATCATTCAAAGGAGGATACCACCCCACTATACCACATCATAATCATCTCAATAGCATGTTGGCACGCAAGGTAAACCATTATAACTCATAGCTAATCAAGCATGGCATAAGCAACTATGATCTCTAATTATCATTGCAAACATGTTTATTCATAATAAGCTGAATCAAGAACGCCGAACTCATCATATTTACAAAAACAAAAGAGGTCGAGTTCATACCAGCTTTTCCCTCTCAGTCAGTCCATCATATATCATCATAATTGCCTTTCACTTGCACGACCGAACGATGTGAATAATAATAAGAGTGTATGTGCATTGGACTAAGCTAGAATCTGCGAGCATTCAATAAACAGGAGAAGACAAGGCAATATGGGCTCTTGGTTAAATCAACAATCATGCATATAAGAGTCACTTCAACAATTTAATCATGGTCTTCTCCTACCGACCCCCAAAGAAAAGAAAATAAATAATACTATTTACACGGGAAAGCTCCCAACAAGCAAAAGAAGAATGGGAAATATTTTTGGGTTTTCTTTTTAATTATTACTACTACAGTAGAAAAGTAAACTACTACAATTTTTTTTTGTTTTTTCTTAAGGTTTAGCAAGCACACAAGAAGAAAGCAGGAAAAAGAAAATAAACTAGCATGGATATTACAGTGAAAGAGTATAAGCACCGACATCTAGCAATGAGTGTGTGTGAACATAAATGTAATGTCAGTGAGAAATACATACTCCCCCAAGCTTAGGCTTTTGGCCTAAGTTGGTTTATTGCCAGGGGTAGCCTGCAGATACCCGTAAGTGTAGCTGGGATCGTACCACAACGAAGAATAATTGGGATCAAACTGTGATGAAGAAGACTCTGACTGCCATTGACTGACAGCCATCTCTGGGTCCCAAGAATAAACAGATTGTCGTGGAGGCTCCTCTTGTGGTTCCGGTTCCGGGGCTGGTGCAGGATTCCGGTAAGCTTGAACGGCAACCCACGTAACGCGATAGGGTCCTACAAAATTAAACAAAGAAGGAGCAGGCAAGGTAATAGTTTTAGGATGATGTTTATGAAAGAATAATTTATATTTGAGCCCTCCTTCCCTGTCCTTAACAAGAAAACCATGCGCTATCATACTCTTATAGTCTAGATAAGCACTAGGCAGCAATTTTTCTTCTTTCTCATGAAGCCTAATAGCTATGTTAAACTATGCAGCGAGGCGTGAAGCATAAATGCCTCTAAAGATGGGACCCTTAGTACGGTTTATACTTAACCGTCTAGCAATAATTCCGCCCATACTAACAGTGTTATCGCGGTATAAACCATGGAACAAAATAAGAATATCAGGAACACTAAGGTTTCCACAGTTCCCGCGGCCAATCAAGCAATGACTAGCAAATAAGGCAAAATAGCGTAATACAGGAAAATGTATGCTAGTGATTCTTGCATCAGAAACCTTCCGGGTTTCTCCCACAGAGATAGTGTTAATAAACGCTTCGACCTCTTTACGGTGTGGTTCCTCTAATATACCCTCATGGGGTATGTTGCAAACTTCGCAAAATTCAGCTAATGGTATTTTCTTAACAACGTCATATAAACGAAACTCTACTGAAGGAGGTGATTCCTTAGGGAAAAATTAGAAGTTTTGCACAAAAGTATTTGTGAGTAAGAGATACTGATGACGTTGGTTGCGGACGAAGTCGGTGAGGCCAGCATTGTCAATCAAAGAATAGAAATCCTCATAAATCTCGGCTTGTCTCAAGAAGTTATCTTAAGGCCATTCACACGGCCGGACCTCCGCGATACGAGGCAAATTATATTTGGGCCTCTGTGCTTCTTAGTGTCTGCAGCAAAGTGTTTAGTAGCAAAGTAATATGATAGTGGTGGTAACGGCAACAAAAGTAAAGGAAGCAAAAGTAATATGTTTGGTGTTTTGTAGTGATTGTAATAGCAGCAACAGAAAAGTAAATGAGCGTAAACCAGTATATGGAAAGCTCGTAGGCATCAGACCAGTAATGGATAATTATGCCGGATGTGGTTCATCATGTAACAGTCATAACATAGGGTGACACAGAACTAGCTCCAATTCATCAATGTAATGTAGGCATGTATTCCGAATATAGTCATACGTGCTTATGGAAAAGAACTTGCATGACATCTTTTGTCATACCCTCCCGTGGTAGCGGGGTCCTATTGGAAACTAAGGGATATTAAGGCCTCCTTTCAATAGAGAACCGGAACAAAGCATTAGCACATAGTGAATACATGAACTCCTCAAACTATGGTCATCACCGGGAGTGGTCCCGATTATTGTCACTTCGGGGTTGCCGGATCATAACACATAGTAGGTGACTATAGACTCGCAAGATAGGATCAAGAAACACATATATTCATGGAAACATAATAGGTTCAAATCTGAAATCATGGCACTCGGGCCCTAGTGACAAGCATTAAGCATAGCAAAGTCATAGCAACATCAATCTCAGAACATAATGGATACTAGGGATCAAACCCTAACAAAACTAACTCGATTACATGGTAAATCTCATCCAACCCATCACCGTCCAGCAAGCCTACGATGGAATTACTCACGCACGGCGGTGAGCATCATGAAATTGGTGATGGAGGATGGTTGATGATGACGACGGCGACGAATCCCCCTCTTCAGAGCCCCGAACGGACTCCAGATCAGCCCTCCCGAGAGGTTTTAGGGCTTGGCGGCGGCTCCGTATCGTAAAACGCGATGATTTCTTCGTGTCTATTTTTTCTCCCCGAAAGCAAATATATAGAGTTGGAGTTGGCGTCGGGAAGTCTCCAGGGGGCCCCCCACCCTCGTGGACAGGGTGTGGGCCCTCTGGTCTTCATCTTTGGCGAGGATTTTTTATTATTTATTGTAAGTTATTTCGTGGAGTTTCAGGTCATTCCGAGAACTTTTGTTTTCTGCACATAAAACAAAATCATGGCAATTCTGCTGAAAACAGTGTCAGTCCGGGTTAGTTCCATTCAAATCATACAAGTTAGAGTCCAAAACAAGGGCATAAGTGTTTGGAAAAGTAGATACGACGGAGATGTATCAAGGAGGAGGTCAAGGAAGAGGAAGAAGGAGGGGGGCTCTCTCTCCCTCGCTTCCGGTGGCGCCAGAGTGCCACCGAGGGCCATCATCATCACCGCAATCTTCACCAACAACTTCACTGTCATCATCACCAACTCTTCCCCCCTCTATGCAGCGGTGTAACCTCTCTCTTACCCGCTGTAATCTCTACTTAAACATGGTGCTCAACGCTATATACTATTTCCCAATGATGTATGGCTATCCTATGATGTTTGAGTAGATCCGTTTTGTCCTATGGATTATTTAATGTCAAGATTGGTTTGAGTTGCATGTTTTATTATTGGTGCTGCCCTATGGTGCTCTCCGTGTCGCACAAGCTTGAGGGATCCCCGCTGTAGGGTGTTGCAATACGTTCATGATTCGCTTATAGTGGGTTGTGTGAGTGACTAAAACACAAACCCGAGTAAGGGGGTTGTCGCGTATGGGATAAAGAGGACTTGATGCTTTAATGCTATGGTTGGGTTTTACCTTAATGATCTTTAGTAGTTGCAGATGCTTGCTAGAGTTCCAATCATAAGTGCATATGATCCAAGTAGAGAAAGTATGTTAGCTTATGCCTCTCCCTCAAATAAAATTGCAATAATAATTATCGATCTAGTTATCGATTGCCTAGGGACAATTAACTTTCTCGTGAAAAAAGCTCTCTACTAAAACTAATTTAGCTATGTCTTTATCTAAACAACCCCTACCTTTTATTTACGCTCTATTTATTATCTTGCATACCTATCCAAAAACACCTACAAAGTACTTCTAGTTTCATACTTGTTCTAGGTAAAGCAAACATCAAGCGTGCGTAGAGTTGTATCGGTGGTTGATAGAACTTGAGGGAATATTTATTCTACCTTTAGCTCCTCGTTGGGTTCGACACTCTTACTTATCGAAATAGGCTACAATTGATCCCCTATACTTGTGTGTTATCAGGCGCCGCCCCTCCCCTAGTCCAATTCAGACTAGGCCCATGGGGGGCGCTGTAACGCCCCCGATGTAACTTGCCATAATTGTAATCCAACTCTTGCCATTTCCGGCTATGTGCTATGATATTCCCTCCGTGGTTGGGTTCTCGCCGTTTTGCATTTTGGTCATGTCATGCATTTCATATCATGTCATCATGTGCATCGCATTCGCATACGTGTTCGTCTCATAAATCCGAGCATCTTTCCCGTTGTCCGTTTTGCAATCCGGCGCTCCTATGTCTCCCGGCGTCCCCTTTTACATTTCTTCATGAGCGGGTATTAAACATTCTCGGAATGGACCGAGGTTTGACATGTGGCCTCGGTATAGCACCGGTAGACCGCCTGTCAAGTTTCGGGTCAATCGGAGTTCGTTTGGTACTCCAACGGTTAACCGGGTAACCGTGAAGGCCTCGTGTGTGTTGCAGCCCAACACCCCTTCAAAACAGCCCAATAACCCATCTAAGTCACTCCCATGTCCTCCGCCGTTCGATCACGATCGCGTGGGCGAAAACCGCACTCCATTTGGAGCTCCCTAGCTCTTTCTGTCTATAAAAACGTCTTCCCCGTCTAAATCTGAGAAAAACCACCTCCTAACCCTAGCCGTCGCCTCGTAATCCGCGCCAACAGTGCCCCGCCGCCACTGTTCATCCGCGCCGCCACTGTTCACGCCAGCGCCGCCGCCCCGGGCCAATCGGGCCGCGCCACGCCCCCCCCCCCCCCCCCGTGCCCACTTCGCCGCCGGCCCGCGGGGCCCAGGGCAGGCCCGCCCGGGCCCGCGCGCGCCGCCCCGCGCCCCGGCCTGCTCCGCGCCGCCCGCCTCCTCCTCTGCTCCGCGCCGCCCGCCGCCTCCGCCACCGGCGCCGCCCGCCGCCTCCGCCACCGGCGCCGTCCGCCGCGCCCGCGCCGGCGCCGCGCCGCCCCGCGCCGTCCCCGCCTCCTCCGCACCGCGCCGCCCCGATCCGGGCCGGATCCGGCGAGGTCCGGCCGGAGAGGGCCAGATCCGGCCGCCCCGACCCTCCTACTCCTTCTCCGGCCGGCGAGCCGCCAGATCCGCGGCGAACTTCGTTTTCCGCGCTACCCGTTGACTCTTTACCTCCTCCCCGAAATCTCTAAGTCTTTATTTTCATCATCATCATCGTATTTTCGACATGCCATAACTTTGCATCTGTAGCTCCGATTCGCGCGTATAATATGTCATTTTGTTCGTCTCGAAGAGTACATAATTTTGTTCCATTGCATCATTTTCATTTGAGGTCATCTCGATGCCCGAAATGCTGTTAGAAGAGGGCTAGTTGATGTTTATTGCTGGATCTTAGCTGATCATGCACTTTTGTCTTTTTTGCCATGATTGATGTGTACCTCCTATGAGGTTGAGCTATATATGTGTTTTGTAATATGCCATGTTACCTTTCCAGGGAATTTTGCTATGTATTTTTGTGATGCTTGAGGTGGCTAGAAATTGCATGCAAAGTAGGGATGTTGATATTGCTGTTTTCAGAGACTTAGTGATTTCACTAAGTCCCTGACTTTTGTTATTATCATGCCATGTGTTCATGTTGTTTCTGAGAGATCCATGCATAATTTGAGCATGACCAGAAAGGGTGTTTGGAACTTGAGTATTTGCTTAATCCATCCATACCTTTGGTTGCAATTATGGAGTGCCATAGCTTGAGTGAATCGAGCTCTACTTTTGCTTCAAAATGTTACTGGCAGATTGTTTACATGTTATTCGATTTTGCCAAGCTTGGTGTAGTTGATACTTGCTTGATATGATGTTATTCTTGCCATGACTAGTTACTAAGCCATGTCTTCTTGATGTATGTATGCTTAGTTTTTCATGAAATGCTCTGTAGTGAGTGCATCGAGCTCACGAACATGCCTAGTCGTTAACAGTTTTCTGCCATGTCCAGTTTTCTGCTAAGTCTGAAACCTGTAACGAAACTTGCTTATTTGTCATGGGTGTAATCATATTTTATGATCCTTTTTGGCTTATGGTCAGTAAGGGACTTTTGTCAAGTGCTATGAGTAGATTCATGCCATGCCTTTCTTTGCTATGTTCTGAACCTGTAGCATGTAGTTTCATTGCTCTGAACATGTCATCCTGATGTTGTTTTCCTGACTTGTTGTTATTTCACTAAGTCTGTGAATCTGCTATAAGTTGTACTTTTACCATGCTAGTTTGAACCGGTTATGATGGGATTGAGCCGTAGCTCAGTGTTCATCTTTTGTCGTGCATCTTGAGTAGATTACTGTCATATGCTTTGTTGCCATGTTTGGGTGCAGTAGCTTAATTATTTGTTGCTTGCTAAGTAGCATCATGCTGTTTATGGCAGATTCGTGTCATTCTTGTTTTGCTTGCCATTTGCAAACCGTGCATCCGATTCCGGTGATCTTTAAATCGATTTCAACCGAAATCACCTCATCTATCCAGTGGCATGCTTGGTTTGCCAAGATTATGCCCTGTTCATCCTTGTCTTTCCGGAGCATGCATACGCATTGCATATCACCTTTCGCATATCATGCCATGTTTTGCATCATGTTGCTTGCGCATTGCATCGTGGTTGATATTGGTTCCTTTGTTTGTTCTCTTGTCTTGGGTAGAGCCGGGAGACGAGTACGTGAACGAGGAACCCGTTGAGAACGCTTACGAGGACCAAGCTTTCGACAACTCTGAGAACCTTGCAGGCAAGATGATCATACCCTCGAAATCACTTCTATCTTTGCTTGCTAGATTGCTCGCTCTTTTGCTATGCCTATGCTGCGATACCTACCACTTGCTATATCATGCCTCCTATATTGCCTTGTCAGCCCCTAACCATCCATGTCCTAGCAAACCGTTGTTTGGCTATGTTACTGCTTCGCTCAGCCCCTCTTATAGCGTTGTTAGTTGCAGGTGAAGATGAAGTTTGTTCCTTGTTGGAACATGGACTTGTTGTTCCTTGTTTGGAACATGTTTACTTGTTGGGATATCACAATACCTCTTATTTAATTAATGCATCTATATACTTGGTAAAGGGTGGAAGGCTCGGCCTTATGCCTGGTGTTTTGTTCCACTCTTGCCACCCTAGTTTCCGTCATACCGGTGTTATGTTCCCGGAGTTTGCGTTCCTTACACGGTTGGGTGATTTATGGGACCCCCTTGACAGTTCGCTTTGAATGAGACTTTTCCAGCAAGGCCCAACATTGGTTTTACCAGTTGCCACCTAGCCTTTTTCCCTTGGGTTCTGCAGACTCAAGGGTCATCTTTATTTTAAACACCCGGGCCAGTTCTCCTTCGATTGCTGGTCCAAACTAGAGCCCTTTGCAGCGCCACCTCGGGGCAACTCGAGGGCTGGTTTTAGTTGTACGGACTGCTCATCCGGATGTGCCCTGAGACCGAGATATGTGCAGCTCCTATCAGGATTTGTCGGCACAATCGGGCGGCTTTGCTGGACTTGTTTTATTGCTGTTGAAATGTCTTGAAGTCCGGGATTC
Source organism: Aegilops umbellulata (assembly GCA_032464435.1). NCBI lineage: Eukaryota > Viridiplantae > Streptophyta > Magnoliopsida > Poales > Poaceae > Aegilops > Aegilops umbellulata. The sequence goes on along the minus strand of CP136057.1, from coordinate 37,428,248 downwards.
CGAGATTGATCGGGTCTTCCCGGAAGAAGGAATATCCTTCGTTGACCGTGAGAGCTTATCATGGGCTAAGTTGGGACACCCCTGCAGGGTATTATCTTTCGAAAGCCGTGCCCGCGGTTATGAGGCAGATGGGAATTTGTTGATGTCCGGTTGTAGAAAACCCGAAGTTGACCTTAACTAAAACACATCAACCGCGTGTGTAACCGTGATGGTCTCTTCTCGGCGGGGTCCGGGAAGTGAACACGGTTGTTGGAGTTATGCCTGACGTAGGTTGTTCAGGATCACTTCTTGATCATTTCTAGCTTCTCGACCGTGCTTTGCCTTCTCTTCTCGCTCTCTTTTGCGCTGTAGTCAACTTATGCTAGTCGCTTGCTGCAGCTCCACCTCACTGCCCCTTTCCCACCTTTAAGCTTAAATAGTCTTGATCTCGCGGGTGTGAGATTGCTGAGTCCCCGTGACTCACAGATTTTATCACCTCAGCTGCAGGTACCAACGATGTCAGTGCAGATGACGCAACCGAGCTCACTTGGGAGTTCGATGAGGAACGTGGTCGTTACTATGTTCCTTTTCCAGATGATCAGTAGTGGAGCCCAGTTGGGTGATCCGGGGATCTGTTTAGCATTTGGGGTAGTCTTCTTTCATTTTGGTACCGTAGTCGGACCTTGAGTGTAACCTGTTTGATGGATGTTATTTATGTACTTGTGTGAAGTGGCGATTGTAAGCCAACTATGTATCTTTCCCCCTTATTTATTACATGGATTGTGTGAAGATTACCTCACTTGCGACATTGCTTCCAATGCGGTTATGCCTCTAAGTCGTGCCTCGACACGTGGGAGATATAGCCGCATCGAGGGCGTTACAGGCGCACGGCGAGCCCTTGGTAGCCCCTCTCTGTCTCCCCTAGGCCCAATAAGGCCCATTACTTCTCCGGTGGTTCCGATAACCCTTCCGGAACTCCAATATTTATCTGGTGACCCTCGGAACTCATCCGGTGTTCGAATAACATCGTCAAATATATCATTCTTTATGTCTCGACCATTTTGAGGCTCCTCGTCATGTCCATGATCACATCCGGGACTCTGAACTACCTTCGGTACATCAAAACCAATAAACTCATAATACCGAGCGTCACCGAACGTTAAGCGTGCGGACCCTACGGGTTCGAGAACTATGTAGACATGACCGAGACTCATTTCCGATCAATAACCAATAGCGGAACTTGGATGCTCATATTGGTTCCTACATATTCTACGAAGATCTTTATTGGTCAAACCGCATAACAACATACGTTGTTCCCTTTGTCATCGGTATGTTACTTGCCCGAGATTCGATCATTGGTATCTCAATACCTAGTTCAATCTCGTTACCGGCAAGTCTCTTTACTCATTCCGTAATGCATCATCCCGCAACTAACTCATTAGTCACATTGCTTGCAAGGCTTATAGTGATGTGCATTACCGAGAGGGCCTAGAGATACCTCTCCGAAACATGGAGTGACAAATCCTAATCTCGATATATGCCAACCAAACAAACACCATCGGAGACACCTGTAGAGCATCTTTATAATCACCCAGTTATGTTGTGACTTTTGATAGCACACTAAGTGTTCCTCCGGTATTCGGGAGTTGCATAATCTCATAGTCATAGGAACATGTATAAGTCATGAAGAAAGCAATAGCAATAAACTAAACAATCATAGTGCTAAGCTAACAGATGGGTCAAGTTAGTCACATCATTCTCTAATGATGTGATCATGTTAATCAAATTACAACTCATGTCAATGGCTAGGAAACTTAACCATCTTTGATCAACGAGCTAGTCAAGTAAAGGCATAATAGTGACACTCTGTTTGTCTATGTATTCACACATGTACTAACTTTCCAGTTAATACAATTCTAGCATGAATAATAAACATTTATCATGATATAAGGAAATATAAATAACAACTTTATTATTGCCTCTAGGGCATATTTCCTTCAGACATGATAATAGCATATAACCAACAACTGGCAAAATAATTAACCATGCTCTTAAAGACCTATTCTTCTTTGGCGGAAGGTCATCTTCACCATTGGATTCTTTTGATCTCATGAAAGGGAATGACTCCCTCGTGCTCACGTCCTTCACCATCTTCCTGCTCCTATACTAGCGCCAAGCAGTTTGGATGAAGCACACAACACATGTTCGCGAATGGTGTGAGTAGTAACAAAAAATGTGTCATAGCTTCTTGTCGTGCAGCCATATAAATTAACTCAATGCAAACTAGAGATCTTCAACCTCGAGTGAAAAGGCCGCCACTTCTATAAGCGCCATCGGCTTCTCTACAATAACGGTTGTCTAATTTGGCTCCCTATATGTCCATGGACATGTTCGATTGCAAGTGACATCCGACATGTCACCGATCGAAGGTGGCGCCGTGGCGCTGTGGGGTGCTCCGCATCGGGGAGAGAGAGAGAGAAAGAGAGATAGAGAGAGAGAGTCCCATAGGTGGGGCTGGATGTCTTTGGTGCGAGTTGGGCTGAGGTGGCAGGGACGTATGAGGACAAAGTAGGGAGACTGGTTGGGTTGCCTTTTTCTTCTCTTTCCTTTCCAGGTCTTGACCAGGCTGTCCGCCTAGATGTTGGGGGGCTGTAAGGAGTCCGGTTGTAGACGCTCTTACTCTGCGAGTGGATGATGGCAAACTAGAGGTAGGCATCGAGACAAGAGAGCCCTCCAAGAAGTTCCTCACTGTAGTAATCTCCAGGGTTCAGGGTAATCGAATTGAAGAAGCTTGTGCGCGCACCATATGTTATTGACCTTTCTATCTTTCCACGAATGATGGTGAGCATCTCAGTCACTGGATCACCCTCATGGACAATGTATGTGACCTTTGTAAAACTCGAGTTCGAAATTTTATTATGAGTGCTTCATAATAGAAAAATGAACTTCGCTTCCAGTTCTAGATCAAACCATATGTGCTTCATAGCTGAAAATGAAGCAAGAAGGAAGCACTGTGAACGAAGCATGATGGAGTAAAGTGTTGAGAAGATAGGGCAAAGTGCGACGTGCTAATGATATTTTCTATGATTCATGGATGTTAATATTTGGAAAATAAATCACGCTTCTCATCCAATGGCCAACGAGTAGTCTGATAGGATGCAACCTATATGAAGTTAGTTTGAAGCCTAGAGGTACCCTATCTTTTATTTTTGAACTGGCGATGCCCAATCTTATATAGGCAACGCCTTGCTAACAATCATTAATGATCCCTTCGTTCTTTCTTATAAGACGTTTTGCACAGCTGGGACTAAAATGTTTTGGGTGATGTCTGAATTGTCTAAACGTTTTATAAAGGTGAACAGAGGGAGTAGCTAATTTTGTTTCCACTGGAATCTTTAATGCTATCCTCTAATATTTCCTTAGATTTGCAGCCTCCTCGTGGGTTATTGGTTGTTGGGGGGTGCTATTATCCCACCTGTAAAGGTGGGTGTCGATGGGTCAGCAAATTTTCCCAGTTTTAAGGGCATCTCCAACAATTTGTATGTTAGTTTGTTGGTAAAATATGCCATGTCATCAACCAACACCTTAACATACAACAACTCCAATGAGTTGTATCTAGTTTGCCCAATAGAATATGAGATAATGAATAAGGTGCTCTCTCATTCTACATTGGAGCTTGTGCAAGGGGTGTTGGTTCATGTACATACAACCTTCCTCTCTTCCCTCATTTATTGTATGCCACGTCATAAAAAATCCTATGTGGCAAAGTCTACCAACAACTATCTTACAACCATTGGAGATGCCCTAAGAAGGCATTCCTTGTTTTTGTTTTCTGTGTCTTTCACCGATTTAAATATATTTTTTCATTGTTTCCCCCCTATAAAGTTGCAACACGATAAGTATAGATCCACCATCTGAATTTGCTTATTTTTAGAGGATTTTGTATTGCTTCTCCATATAGCCAATATGAATGCAATTTTTATGAAATCAATTATTTTACTGAGAGGCATGGGAGCCTTCCCTACTAGCCGCCGCCTCCTCCTCCACAAAAAGAGCTTTGATTTCTACCTCCCGCCGGCGCCGCCGCAGATCCGCTCCTCTCCGGTGGCCCTAGGGCCATGGGGGCATGGCGGATCTCGGCAAGGGCCGGCGGGAGGGCTCGTTTTTAGTCGTTCTTTCAGTTTTGCTAGGGTTGTGTTCTGCTCAGGAAGACGATACGGTGACAGCTTGATACATCTCCATCGTATCTATAATTTTTGATTGTTTCATGCCAATATTATACAACTTTTACATACTTTTGGCAATTTTTATATGATTTATTGGACTAACCTATTGATCTAGTGCCTAGTGCCAGTTCCTATTTTCCGCATGATTTTTGTATCGCAGGAAATCCATATCAAACAAAGTCCAAATGCAATAAAAATTTACGGAGAATTATTTTGGAACACATGTGATTTCTGAGTTGGAATCACCGCAAACGGAGGCCCACACAGCCCACAAGACACCAGGGCGCGCCAGAGGCCCCTGGCTCGTGGTGGTCGGTTGTGCCCTCCTCGAACGTCGGTTGGAGCTCTACTTTGGGCGCAAGGAAGCTTATATCCGGAAAAAAATCGTGTTAAAATCTCAGCGCAATCGGAGTTACGGATCTCCAGGAATATAAGAAACGGTTTTTGGCCAGATCTAAAGGACGCGAAATAGAAGAGAACAGAGAGGGAGATCCAATCTCGGAGGGGCTCCCACCCCTCTGCCGCCATGGAGACCAAGGACAAGAGGGAGAACTCTCCTCCCATCTAGGGTGGAGGCCAAGGAAGAAGAAGAAAGAGGGGGGTTGATACGTCTCCAACATATCTATAATTTTTTATTGCTCCATGTTATATTATCTTCTGTTTTGGACATTATTGGGCTTTATTATTCACTTTTATATTATTTTTGGGACTAACCTATTAACCGAAAGCGCAGCCCAGAATTGCTATTTTTTGCCTATTTCAGAGTTTCGCAGAAAAAGAATATCAAACAGAGTCCTAACAGAATGAAACCTTCGGGAACGTGATTTTCGGAACGAACATGATCCAGAGGACTTGGACCCTACGTCAAGAAATCAAAGTGGGAGCCACGAGGTAGGGGCGCGCCTACCCACCCCCCCCCCTCCCCTGGCGCGCCCTCCACCCTCGTGGGCCCCACATTGCTCCACCGACGTACTCCTTCCCCCTATATATACCTACGTACCCCCAAACGATCAGATACGGAGCCAAAAACCTAATTCCACCGCCGCAACCTTCTGTACCCACGAGATCCCATCTTGGGGCCTGTTCCGGAGCTCCGTCGGAGGGGCATCGATCACTGAGGGCTTCTACATCAACACCATAGCCTCTCCGATGATGTGTGAGTAGTTTACCTCAGACCTTCGGGTCCATATAGTTATTAGCTAGATGGCTTCTTCTCTCTTTTTGGATCTCAATACAATGTTCTCCCCCTCTCTCGTGGAGATCTATTCGATGTAATCTTCTTTTGCGGTGTGTTTGTTGAGACCGATGAATTGTGGGTTTATGATCAAGTTTATCAATGAACAATATTTGAATCTCTTCTGAATTCTTTTATGTATGATTGGTTATCTTTCCAAGTCTCTTCGAATTACCAGTTTGGTTTGGCCTACTAGATTGATCTTTCTTGCAATGGGAGAAGTGCTTAACTTTGGGTTCAATCTTGCGGTGTCCTTTCCCAGTGACAGTAGGGGCAGCAAGGCACGTATAGTATTGTTGCCATCGAGGATAACAAGATGGGGTTTTTATCATATTGCATGAATTTATCCCTCTACATCATGCACTACAAAAAAATACACTTCCGTGATGATACGTGTTTGTCACAGTAGGTCGCGTTTTCTGTCATGCATGTACATCCATGACAAATTTATGACAGAATCAAGATAGTCATACCTGTGCTGTCGTAGAAGTGTTCCATGACATTACCAAAATTATCATCACGGAAGTGTCCACTTCCATGACGATAAATCGCGCGTCACAGAAGAGCTTTCGTCAAGGGTGACCGACACGTGGCATCCACCGTAACGGAACGCCGTTAAGCTATCGGGTCGGGTTTTGGATCCGATAACCTGTTAACAGCCCTGACCAATGGGGATTTTCCACGTGTAAAATCATCATTGGCTGGAGGAAACACGTGTCGGCTCACCGTTGGGACAGATGTCATCCGCTCATTGGACCGAAGGCGCCTATGATACGGCGACACGTGGCACGGCCCAACAGAGGCCCATTCCTGTGAAAAGGCCGGCCCGTTTGACTTGGTCAAAAGGTGGCGGGCCGGCCCACGGAAAGCCTGTTAACGGCATGTTCACATATAGCCCATTTACAGCCCGCTAACCCAAGGCCCGTTACGCCCTATCTGAATTAGGCCCAGTAGCGTCATCTGGGCCGTCCAATATGATTCAGCCCGTTTTAACTTTCGGCCCATGTGTGGCCCATGACTTCTTTCGGCCCAAATGAGGACCTTTGTAACTCTTGGCCCATTCACGGCCCGTGGTGAAACTGGCCCGTAATGAACAGTGTATCACTTTATACCCATTAACGGCCCGTTATTCCATTGGGCCGTTTCCAGCCCAAGTTATCTTTCGGCCTTCTCAGGGCCCATTGATTCTTGGGCTCATTTGCAGCATTCGGTTACATACATCCCGTTACTGTCATTTTCTGCTTGTGGGCCAAATTCAGCCTGTCGTTACAGGCGGCCCGTTTGCGGAACGTTAATACGTTGGACCGTTTTCATGTCAAAAAAACCCGTTGGGCTGTTTTCATAGAGTTATCAAATACGGCCTATTAGCGGCCCATTATGGTCCACGAATAGTACGACCCATGATTGGCGAAATGATGATACGCCCCGTATGAGGCCCATGGATAGTACGTCCCGTAGAAGGCCCATGGATCGTACGGCCCGTAGAAGGCCCATGGACCCTACGGCCCGTAGAAGGCCCATGGACCCTAAGGCCCGTATAGAAGGCTGATGGATCCTACGGCCGGACGAAGGCCCATGGATCATACGACCTGCAGGAGGCCCATGGTTACAACAGTCCGTGTTGCCATGATTATTTTGGCCTAGTTACCAAAAATAGGCTATTGTGGCCACTAGAAAAAAACAGAAAAAGAACTACAGTGACTACAAGCAAACAACTAAACAAGACAATAAGGAAATATATAAGCAAGCAATTAACGCTAGCCTATTACCACTATTACACATATTACATCCACTGGGCATCAAAGTTCGCCACCAGTGCAAATATAGGGAACAAAGCAGCACATTACATACACTGGCCATCAAAATTGGCCACCAGGGCAAATAAACGCGGCAGCAAAACAAGAGCATAACTGAAATAACTTTGGAAGAGCTCAAGAAACGTTATCCTGGGTATCCACCATGTTGGCACTAAGCTTAGCAAGTTGATTAGCTTTATCCTGTTTGGCGCTAAAATCCTCCAACGATTGCTGTTGCACCAGAAAGTATGCATCTGAATGCTCCAGGGACTTCCGCAGTCCTTCCGCTTCTTGTCGCAGCACAGCTGATCGATGTCTTTCAGCTTGTAGTTGAGAGTCAAGAAACCTAACTGATTCACACAGTGAGTTTGAATAGCTTGTGCAAGCGGTAGTGGCCAGTAACTCGAACACTAAACCAAGACAGGACTTTGGGGTTGTCTCGCTGTCTTCAAGATAGTCTTCCTTAGCTGTTTTATCAGCTTTGTTGGAGACCAACAAGGATGTGTCACTATCCTGAACCTTATCTGCATTACTTCCTTTACCATTGCTTAATAAGGCACTCTTCCCCAATATTCTTTCAGCATTCTAAAAGAAGAAACAAGCAGACACATAACAAGTTTAGCATGTACTAGTATATGAAACTCATTTCGGTGAACTAGTTCATTAGTAAGGTGGACAGGATTAAACTACCAAGTCTTCTATTGCCAAGTACTAGTACATAATAAAAGCATCAAACAAACATATATCTATGTCCTATGGTCACTGCATTGTCTTGCCAAATCAAAATAGAGACACGGTTCATATCATATCAGTTCAAGACAAAGCAGCAGTGAAAGAATACAAAGCGTGGGAAACTACACGACACAACAAGATTTCAGATGGGTACCACGGGTCTACATGTACAACAACACTATTGGCTCTGTTGTGATGCTAGTAATGTGCATGATATGAAAGTCAACTGTATACACAATTGAAATTGAAATCAACAGAGCTATTGATAAGAGCAAACCTGTTAAAGAAACATGCGTGAACATACATGCTGTTCCATTGGAGTTTCGATTGGATCCTTCAATTTAAAAATAAGTTTGTATGAGTAAATACAGTGATACAAGAGCAAAGCAATCATAGTTAAAAAAAGCGCGCCTAAGCGAGCGCTTAAGCGCGCCTAGGCTCTAGGCGTTGGAAAAACGCATTGCGCATAACTACACATAATCTGTGCATAACTGCGCATAAGCATGCGCTTTGGTCAGTAAAGCGCCAGGCGGTGGCAAAACGCACAATTAACGCCTAGCGCTTTTTTGAACTATGATAGCAATGGAATTTTAAATTAGAACAGTTGTTCTTCAGGTTTAGGCACTTGTTCTACATGAACAGAGTACAGTAAGACGCAAGAATATAATACTAAAAAATAGAAAATGAGCTCATAGACCTTAGCACATTCTTGGTTCGGGACCAGTACAGAACAAGGCGTTCCTAGTCATCGTCCAGTAAATGTGTCTTAGGAGAACGTAAGGGAATTTGATGAGTTTCTTTGCCGGTGAAGTATGTTTTCTTCAGGTAATTCCGATACTGCCACCAAGCATTTTTGAAGATAGCAGAGGTATTAGCACAAGTTACCTCATCCTGAGTTTCCAAATCGGTCCTTCTCTATAGAGAAAATTGGGAAATTTGCTGTATTATAACCATCATGGAGGTAGGATGTATGGGACGAAGCAAAATAATTGCCATGAATAACATTACTTACACATAACTCGTGGACAAACACCTGCAACTGACATTTTCCTTCATCTTCAGTATAATATTTCCAAGATGGGAAGATACGCACATACGATTTAACAACATCAAATGCGATAGATGCTAAACTACGACTAGTTGGTTGTGCTTCCTCCACAGGAATAGGCGTACTAACTGGTGGAGTTGGGGTTCGCCGTGATAGTACTGGCCCTTTGGACAGTGGAGCTGCCTTACTAACTGCTCTTGTTTGGGAACTCTGTGGTGGAGATGGTGCTGTGTTAACAGGAACTGGGTTACTATCGGCTGGGGTTGGGGTTAGATTGGGTGAAGCTGGTTCTCTGTCCATCGCAGTAGGGGTACAATCTGCGAGAGTTTGGGTTATGTGTGGTAGGGCTGGTTCTTGTGCATGTACAAACGGGGTGCTATCTCCACCAAGAGGTAGCACTGTTTTATTTGAAGAACGTGTTTTTAGTCCGCTAGATACTGGCATCACCCGCTCCAATTCAAATGGCTGATAAACAGGAAACATAGTTGAATGTACAGACATTGTATGAGAGACAGATGCAATAGATAGTGTGGAAAAAAGAGGGCATGAAATAGTTGACATGTATATTGTTTAACTAAAACGGATAGCATGACATAATTTCACATGTATGATGTCTATCTAAACTGGATAGCATAGCATAACATAATTCAAAGATATGATGAATAACTAAACAGGATCGCATGACATAATTCACCTACATGTTATCTAAGTAATCAGGATCACATCATTTAATTCACATATGTGATTTATATGCTAAACAGAGGGCATTCGATATGATGTCTGAACTAAGAACATGGTGTTGAATATTGTGTATATGATGTCTAAACTATGCAATGCAAGACACCGTATGCATGATATGAGTAGTCTAACCATGCCAAGTTAGAGCATACACCTTAGTGGGGGAATAGGACTGGCCATCTGTCTCTAAATCCATCTTTGAGGAGCTATCAGGACCCAACAAGAGATCTGCTTCGACAGGTAGCAATGTCTGCTCTGAAGGCCTTGTTTTCACTCTAGATTTTTTCCATCTCCCACCCAAATGGCTGATTCACGGGAAGAGTAGTTTAATGTACAAACATTGTCGACAAATGGAAATGTAATGAAGAAGGATGGGCAAGATATCATTCAAATATATGATGCCTGGTTAAACAGGATGGCATTGCACATTTCACATATTTTATGGCTGGCTAAAAGACATGAGACTGCATAATTCCCATATATGATATAGAAACTAAACAGGTGGCATTACAGAACATGTCTAAACTAAGCAGATGACATATATGATGTCAAAAGTAGGCACTGCAAGGCAACATATGCATGATATGACTAACATCATCATGCCAAGGTAGAGCAAACACCTTGGGGGGTAAATAGGAGTGGTCAGTGATACGTCTCCAACATATCTATAATTTTTTATTGCTCCATGCTATATTATCTACTGTTTTGGACTATATTGGGCTTTATTTTCCACTTTTATATTATTCTTGGGACTAACCTATTAACCTATTGCAAGATGGAAGAGACCACATGTCTCTTATGAGCAGGCAATCTATATTGGATGTTACAAAAATCAGTCTTGAACCGAGCCCACCAAGAGGTCACTGAGGGTGCAATATGCCTAAAATGGTTATTGTTGCGTTCCTTCCATAGGCTCCAAGCAGCAACCAAGAAGATTTCCATGATCATTTTGCGGGAATGTCGTTCCTTAAGTTGCCTCACCAGCTCTAGCCTGTCCCCCACCATGGCCCAGCTTATGTCCAAGCGTCGCCAGCACTCTTTGCTAAAGGTACAGTGGAAGAACAGATGTTCTATCGTTTCTTCTATATGCAGGCCACAGAGCAAGCAGTCAAAGTTGGAACCGATGTTATAGTGCCTCCTTTTAAGCATGTTTCGTGTGTTGAGGCGATCTGACAATAAGAACCAACTAAAGACCTTGATTTTGGGAGTGCACTTGGTCTGCCATAGCGATCTAAAGGCTATATGAGCAATCACCCCCCGAAAGAAGAATTTGTAATATGTAGCCGTTTTGAACTCGGTCGCCCCCCAGCAGTACGACCAAACATCACTATGCTCCTCAAACCTCACGGCCGTGACATCTAGTTGTAGCAGTTTGACCTCCTCATGGGCTTGCATGAAGAACGGAAGTTGAAAGGTTTCAAGCAGCATGGGGGCCGTTAAAAAGTCTCTAACCGATAGGTCTTCATTGGTGACATACGAGAAAGCTCTCGGATATTTATCGGCGTAGATCGCATTATTCCAGCTATCCTTCCAAAAGAGCGTAGAGGTGCCTTGTTTTATTTGCACACTAGTGATTCCGCGGTGTATTGGCATTAAGAGAACCAGGTCTCGCCTCCAGAAGGAACCACACGCATCCGTAGCATGGGGGATCGAATCAACATAGTATGTATCCCAGATTAGCTACACCCAAGGGATATCCATCCTGTTGTAAAACTTGTGCAGAAACTTCAGAAGCAGGCCATCATTTTGAACTTTCAAATCAAGCACTCCGAGACCACCACTAGATTTGGGTCTACACACCATGGGCCAGGCAGCTAGTGAGTTATGTTTGATGCCATCTGTAGTTTTTTTGGTCCACAGGCAGTGTCACCATATTTTATCCAGTTGCACAACGATTTTTGGCAGCAGTCGCATGGTGCCCATTGGATATATAGCAAGCGATGTAATGATCGAGTTAATCAAGGCCAACCTACCAGCATGCAACATGAGGGACATGGCTGCGGTGATCTTTCTTTCATCTTTGCACACAAAGGGTGTCATGTCAAGAACAGAAGGGCGGGTGGTCCCTAGGGGTAAACCCAGGTATGTAAACGGCATGTTGGCCTGATTGCACCCGAAAAGAGCAGCCAGATCATTGCAAGTGTCCACCGAGTGTTAATAGGCACGAGAGTGGATTTATGAAAGTTGATCTTAAGTCCAATGGAGGTGGCGTAGTCTTCAAGTATTTGCTTGATCTTAGCTACTTGACGAAGACATGCAGGCAAGGCAATGATAGTGTCGTCTGCGTATTGGATCACCGGGTACTTGGCATTGCCCTTGGGAGGGATGGGGTGGCTTAGTAAACCTTGATCCAGCGCCTCATTAATGGTTGACGGCAAGAGGTCGGCTGCGATGACAAAAATGAGGGGAGACATGGGATCTCCTTGACGCACACCACACTTGCAAGGGAATTGCCGACCAGGCACATCATTTAGGAGCACAGAGGACTTGCCTGAAGAGAAGATGCTTTCCATCGAAGTGAGCCATTTAGAAGGGAAGTCCATTTTCCTCATGATTAGAAGCATAGCAGAATGCTCAATTGTGTCGAAGGCTTTGGCAAAATCAAGTTTCAGGAGTACAATTTCTCGCTTTGAAGCTTGACATTGGTGTATATATTCGAAAGCCCAGGCCAAGCAGTCACGAATCGATCGTCCATGGAGGAAGCCATATTGATTTTGATGCACCATATTGAGGATAATTTTCTCCGGTTTCATGTTAATCGGAATGAGTTTGTTAACAAGACTTCATCAACCTTGTTAGTGGATTCCTTTTGATCAGCATGAGACGGATGAAACTAGAAGGCAGAACCTTCTATACCCTCTTTATACTTTTTGTTGTTTAGTTGAAATAAAGTAAAAATAGTATTTTTCTGTCTCTTTCCTGATTTATCTGTGCAATATAAAAATATCCCAAAAATAAAAGTCCTCAAAATGCCATGCCAATTTAATATGATTTTTTCGGGAATATTTGAGGAGTTATGGTGCAAAAATCACCGCGGGGGGAGCTGCCCCCTGGCCACGAGGGTGGAGGGCGCGCCCTACCCCCCAGGGCACACCCCTGCCTCGTGGGCCCATGGTGGCCCTCTTCCACTTATTCCTGCGCCCATCCTCTTCTTCTTCCTCACACAAACACGAATATCTGGTTCAAGCACGAGTTCTAGCTCACCTTGCTGTAATATTCGATCTCCTTGCTCAAAGCACCTCTTGAAAACTGCTTGGGGAGATTGTTCCTTGGTATGTGACTCCTCCATTGGTCCAATTAGTTTTTGTTATAGTGCTTTATTCTTTGCAAATTTGTGTTGCATAGGTGACCATGTTCTTGAACTTGCATGACATCTTTTGTCATACCCTCCCGTGGCAGCGGGGTCCTATTGGAAACTAAGGGATATTGAAGCCTCCTTTTAATAGAGAACCGGAACAAAGCATCAGCACATAGTGAATACATGAACTCCTCAAACTATGGTCATCACCGGGAGTGGTCCCGATTATTGTCACTTAAGGTTGCCGGATCATAACACATAGTAGGTGACTACAGACTTGCAATATAGGATCAAGAACTCACATATATTCATTAAAACATAATAGGTTCAGATCTAAAATCATGGCACTCGGGCCCTAGTGACAAGCATTAAGCATAGCAAAGTCATAGCAACATCAATCTCAGAACATAATGGATACTAGGGATCAAACCCTAACAAAACTAACTCGATTACATGATAGATCTCATCCAACCTATCACCGTCCAGCAAGCCTACGATGGAATTGCTCACACACGGCGGTGAGCATCATGAAATTGGTGATGGAGGATGGTTGATGATGACGACGGCGACGAATCCCCCTCTTCAGAGCCCCGAACGGACTCCAGATCAGCCCTCCCGAGAGGTTTTAGGGCTTGGTGGTGGCTCTGTATCGTAAAACGCGATGATTTCTTCTCCTTCATTTTTTCTCCCCGAAAGCAAATATATAGAGTTGGAGTTGGCGTCGGAAGGTCTACAAGGGGGCCACGAGGTAGGGGGCGCGCCCTAGGGGGGCGTGCCCCCCACCATCATGGACAGGGTGTGGGCCCCCTGGTCTTCATCTTTGGCGAGGATTTTTTATTATTTATTATAAGATATTCCGTGGAGTTTCAGGTCATTCCGAGAACTTTTGTTTTCTGCACATAAAAGAACATCATGGCAATTCTGCTGAAAACAGCGTCAGTCCAGGTTAGTTCCATTCAAATCATACAAGTTATAGTCCAAAACAAGGGCAAAAGTGTTTGGAAAAGTAGATATGACGGAGACATATCACCCATCACAATTCCTTATCTCTCGCACTACATTATTTGCCATTTGCCTCTTGTTTTCCTCTCCCCCACTTCACCCTTGCCGTTTTATTCGCCCTCTCTTTTCCATTTGCCTCTTTCTCGCTTGCTTGTCTTTATGGCTAGTCTTATATCTTCTCCGTTGTCTCCCGAGAACGAAGTTCTAAATTTCAAACAAAGGGAAGGAGAAAATTTAAAAGACGCTTGGTATAGAATTTGCAATGCTCAAAATAGATCTACCAGGAAGCAATCTACTTCGGTTCTTCTTTGCAGTTTTTATGTAGGTGCTAATCCTTGGTATAGATATATCCTTGATACCATTGCCGGAGGGAATTTCTTGGGTAGCCACACTTTTGATTCTTATAATGCTATGATAGATTTATTTGGCTCACCGCCTCTTTTGGTTAATGGAACTATGTTAACTTTGGAGCATGTAATGCAAAGACTTGAAATTATTGAAAATAAAGTTGCTACCGTTGAATTAATTGAAAATCTAGATATAAAGATCCACAATCAAATTACCAAATATGGATCTAAGGTAGGAGTAACCTTGAAAAATATTAAAGAAAAGGAACCTATAGTTAATGAAATAATAAATCAAGATTCCACTAGAATTGATAAACTTGAGGGTATCATTACTAATTTGGGAACCACTTTTTCTTCCGTAAAGAATACTCCAAGTCTACCTACTAAAAATTCCAAGCTTATGTATGTTCCTAAGAATAAGGGTGAATCCTCAAGTAAGGAAACTGTGAATCTTAAATCTATAAGTATTCATCCCAATCTTTTTGCTATCATTAAGAAACCATTTGCTACAAATGAATTTTTTGATTTTGTGCCTAAAAGTTTGATAATTACTAAAAAGAAAGAAATCTCTAAACAAGGTAGATGCCTCATTGAATAATTGCCTACCAAAGATGGCACTACCTAGATCTATCCTTGCTCTTATGCCTAGCTAGGGGCGTTAAACGATAGCGCTTGTTGGGAGGCAACCCAATTTTATTTTTATTTTTATTTTGTTTTTGCTTCTGTTTAGGAATAAATAATCCATCTACCTTCTGTTTAGATGTGGTTTTGTGTTTTAGTTAGTGTTTGTGCCAAGTTAAACCTATAGGATCTTCTTGGATGATAGTTATTTGATCTTGCTGTAATTTTCAGAAACTTTCTGTTCACGAACAAAATTGTTAAAAATCACCAGAACGTGATAAAATACTGATTCCAATTGCTGCTGATCAATAAACAAATTTTCTAGGACGTCCTATTTTGGTAGATTTTTTCGAGTTCCAGAAGTTTGCGTTAGTTACATATTACTACAGACTGTTCTGTTTTTGACAGATTCTGTTTTTCGTGTGTTGTTTGCTTATTTTGATGAGTCTATGGATAGTAAAATAGTTTATAAACCATAGAGAAGTTGGAATAAAGTAGGTTTAACACCAATATAAATAAATAATGAGTTCATTAAAGTATCTTGAAGTGGTCTTTTGTTTTCTTTCGCTAACGGAGCTCACGAGATTTCTGTTGAGTTTTGTGTTGTGAAGTTTTCAAGTTTTGGGTGAAATATTTTGAGGGATTATGGAACAAGGAGTGGCAATAGCCTAAGCTTGGGGATGCCCATGGCACCCCCAAGATAATCCAAGGACACCAAAAATTCAAAGCTTGGGGATGCCCCGGAAGGCATCCCCTCTTTCGTCTACTTCCGTCGGTAATTTTACCTGGAGCTATATTTTTATTCACCACATGATATGTGTTTTGCTTGGAGCGTCTTGTATTATTTGAGTCTTTGCTTGTTAGTATACCACAATCATACTTGCTGTACACACTTTTTTAGAGAGCCATACATGAATTGGAATTTGATAGAATACTCTATGTGCTTCACTTATATCTTTTGAGCTATATAGTTTTGCTCTAGTGCTTCACTTATATCTTTTAGAGCACGGTGGTGGATTTGTTTTATAGACACTATTGATTTCTCATGCTTCACTTAGATTATTTTGAGAGTCTTAAATAGCATGGTAATTTTCTTAATAATAATAAGCTTGGTATTCAAGATTTGTAAAACTTTCTTTTGAGTGCGTTGAATACTAAGAAAAGTTTGATGCTTGATAATTGTTTTGAGATATGGAGGTGATAATATCGAAGTCGTGAGAGTTGAGTAGTTGTGAATTTGATAAATGCTTGTGTTGAAGTTTGCAAGTCCCGTAGCATGCACGTATGGTAAACGTTATGTAACAAATTTGAAACATGAGGTGTTATTTGATTGTCCTCCTTATGAGTGGCGGTCGGGGACGAGCGATGGTCTTTTCCTACCAATCTATCCCCCTAGGAGCATGCACGTAGTGCTTTGGTTTTTTATGGCTTGTATATTTTTGCAATAAGTATATGAGTTCTTTATGACTAATGTTGAGTCCATGGATTATACACACTCTCACCCTTCCATCATTGCTAGCCTCTTCGGTACCGTGCATTGCCCTTTCTCACATTGAGAGTTGGTGCAAACTTCGCTGGTGCATCCAAACCCCGTGATACGATACGCTCTTTCAGACATAAACCTCCTTATATCTTCCTCAAAACAGCCACCATACCTACCTATTATGGCATTTCCATAGCCATTCCGAGATATATTGCTATGCAACTTCCCACCATTCCGTTCATCATGACACATTCATCGTTGTCATATTGCTAGCATGATCATGTAGTTGACATAGTATTCGTGGCAAAGCCACCGTTTATAATTCTTTCATACATGTCACTCTTGATTCATTGCATATCCCGGTACACCGTCGGAGGCATTCATATAGAGTCATACTTTGTTCTAGTATCGAGTTGTAATCATTGAGTTGTAAATAAATAGAAGTGTGATGATCATCATTTAATAGAGTATTGTCCCAAATAAAAAAAGAGAGAAAGGCCAAAGAAAAAAAAAGAAGTCCAAAAAAAAGAAGAAAAAAGGGGCAATGCTACTATCCTTTTTTTTCCACACTTGTGCTTCAAAGTAGCAGCATAATCTTCATGATAGAGAGTCTCTTGTTTTGTCATTTTCATATACTAGTGGGAATTTTTCATTATACAACTTGGCTTGTATATTGCAACGATGGTCTTCCTCAAATGCCCTAGGTCTTCGTGAGAAAGCAAGTTGGATGCACACCCACTTAGTTCTTTTGTTGAGCTTTCATACATTTATAGGTCTAGTGCATCCATTGCATGGCAATCCCTACTCCTTGCATTAACATCAATCGGTGGGCATCTCCATAGCCCATTGATTAGCCTCGTTGATGTGAGACTTTCTCCTTTTTTGTCTGCTCCACATAACCCCCATCATCATATTCTATTCCACCCATAGTGCTATATCCATGGCTCACGCTCATGTATTGCGTGAAGGTTTATAAATTTGAGATTATTAAAGTATAAAACAATTGCTTGGCTTGTCATCGGGGTTGTGCATGATGAGAGCATTCTTGTGTGACAAAAATGGAGCATGACTAAACTATATGATTTTGTAGGGATGAACTTTCTTTGGCCATGTTATTTTGAGAAGACATAATTGCTTAGTTAGTATGCTTGAAGTACTATTATTTTTATGCCAATATGAACTTTTGTCTTGAATCTTTTGGATCTGAATATTCATACCACAATTAAGAAGAATTACATTGAAATTATTCCAAGTAGCACTCCGCATCAAAAATTCTCTTTTTATCATTTACTTACTCGAGGACGAGCAGGACTTAAGCATGGGGATGCCTGATGCGTCTCCAACGTATCTATAATTTTTTATTGCTCCACGCTATATTATCTATTGTTCTGGACTATATTGGGCTTTATTTTCCACTTTTATATTATTTTTGGGACTAACCTATTAACCGGAGGCCCAGCCTAGAATTGCTGTTTTTTTGCCTATTTCAGTGTTTCGAAGAAACGGAATATCAAACGGAGTCCAAACGGAATGAAAACTTCGGGAACGTGATTTTCTCAACAAATAAGATCCAGGTGTTGGGGAACGTTGCAGAAAATTAAAATTTTTCCTACGGTTTCACCAAGATCCATCTATGAGTTCATCTAGCAACGAGTATTCAGATTGGATAGCATCTACATAGCACTTTGTAGATCGCAACGGAAGCGTTCGAGTGAACGTGGATGAGGTAGTCGTACTTGCCGTGATCCAATTCACCGATGATCTAGTACCGAACGGACGGCACCTCCGCGTTCAACACACGTACGGGACGGGAGACGTCTCCTCCTTCTTGATCCAGCAAGGGTGAAGGAGAGGTTGAGGAAGATCCAGCACGACGGTGTGGTGGTGGATGCAGCAGAACTTCGGCAGGGCTTCGCTAAGCAACTGCGGGAGGAGGAGGAGGTGTTGCAGGGAGGAGGGAGGAGCCAGGGCAATTGGTGCGCTTCCCCCCTCCCCTGCCCCCCTTTATATAGGTGCATTAGAGGGGGGGAGGGCGCAGCCTTGCCCCTTCCTCCAAGGAAGGGGTGCGGCCAAGAGGGGGGGAGGAGTCCATCCTCCCCAAGGCACCTCGAAGGTGCCTTCCCCCCTTTGGACTCTCCCTCCTCCAAGTTTCCTTGGCGCATGGGCCCTTGGGGCTGGTTCCCCTTGGCCCAAGTGGGCCAAGGCGCACCCCCTAAGGCCCATGTGGCCCCCCAAGGCAGGTGGCCCCACCTGGTGGACCCCGGGACCCCTCCGGTGGTCCCGGTACAATACCGATAACACCGAAACTTGTCCCGATGGCCAAAATAGCACTTCCTATATATAATTCTTTACCTCCGGACCATTCCGGAACTCCTCGTGACGTCCGGGATCTCATCCGGGACTCCGAACAACATTCGGGTTACTGCACATACATATCTTCACAACCCTAGCGTCACCGAACCTTAAGTGTGTAGACCCTACGGGTTCGGGAGACATGCAGACATGACCGAGACGGCTCTCGGGCAATAACCAACAGCGGGATCTGGATACCCATGTTGGCTCCCACATGCTCCACGATGATCTCATCGGATGAACCACGATGTCAAGGATTCAATTAATCCCGTATACGATTCCCTTTGTCAATCGGTATTTTACTTGCCCGAGATTCGATCGTCGGTATACCAATACCTCGTTCAATCTCGTTACCGGCAAGTCACTTTTCTCGTTACCGTAATGCATGATCCCGTGATCAAACACTTTGATCACATTGAGCTCATTGTGATGATGCATTACCGAGAGGGCCCGGTGATACCTCTCCGTCAAGCGGAGTGACAAATCCCAGTCTCGATCCATGTCAACCCAACAGACACTTTCAGAGATACCCGTAGTATACCTTTATAGTCACCCAGTTACGTTGTGACGTTTGGCATACCCAAAGCACTCCTACGGTATCCGGGAGTTACACGATCTCATGGTCTAAGGAAAGGATACTTGACATTGGAAAACTCTAGCAAACGAACTATGCGATCTTATGCTATGTTTAGAATTGGGTCTTGTCCATCACATCATTCTCCTAATGATGTGATCCCGTTATCGATGACATCTAATGTCCATAGTCAGGAAACCATGACTATCTGTCGATCAACAAGCTAGTCAACTAGAGGCTCACTAGGGACATGTTTGTTGTCTGTTATTCACACATGTATTACGATTTCCGGATAACACAATTATAGCACGAATAAAGACAATTATCATGAATAAGGAAATATAAAAATAATGCTTTTATTATTGCCTCTAGGGCATATTTCCAACAGTCTCCCACTTGCACTAGAGTCAATAATCTAGTTACATTGTGATGAATCGAACACCCATAGAGTTCTGGTGCTGATCATGTTTTGTCTTAGGGAGAGGTTTAGTCAACGGATCTGCGACATTCAGATCCGTGTGCACTTTACAAATTTCTATGTCTCCATCTTGAACATTTTCACGAATGGAGTTGAAGCGACGCTTGATGTGCCTGGTCTTCTTGTGAAACCTGGGCTCCTTTGCAAGTGCAATAGCTCCAGTCTTGTCACAGAAGAGCTTGATTGGCCCCGACGCATTGGGTATGACTCCGAGGTCGGTGATGAACTCCTTCACCCAAATTGCTTCATGTGCTGCCTTCGAGGCTGCCATGTACTCCGCTTCACATGTAGATCCCGCCACGACGCTTTGCTTGCAACTGCACCAGCTTACTGCCCCACCATTCAAAATATACACGTATCCGGTTTGCGACTTAGAGTCATCCAGATCTGTGTCGAAGCTAGCGTCGACGTAACCTTTTACGACGAGCTCTTCGTCACCTCCATAAACGAGAAACATTTCCTTAGTCCTTTTCAGGTACTTCAGGATATTCTTGACCGCTGTCCAGTGTTCCTTGCCGGGATTACTTTGGTACCTACCTACCAAACTTACGGCAAGGTTTACATCAGGTCTGGTACACAGCATGGCATACATAATAGAACCTATGGCTGAGGCATAGGGGATGACGCTCATCTCTTCTATTTCTTCTGCCGTGGTCGGACATTGAGCTAAGCTCAATTTCACACCTTGTAACACAGGTAAGAACCCCTTCTTAGATTGATCCATATTGAACTTCTTCAATATCTTATCAAGGTATGTGCTTTGTGAAAGACCTATGAGGCGTCTCGATCTATCTCTATAGATCTTGATGCCTAATACATAAGCAGCTTCTCCAAGGTCCTTCATTGAAAAACTCTTATTCAAGTAGGCCTTGATGCTGTCCAAGAGTTCTATATCATTTCCCATCAAAAGTATGTCGTCTACATATAATATGAGAAATGCTACAGAGCTCCCACTCACTTTCTTGTAAACACAGGCTTCTCCATAAGTCTGTGTAAACCCAAACGCTTTGATCATCTCATCAAAGCGAATGTTCCAACTCCGAGATGCTTGCACCAGCCCATAAATCGAGCGTTGGAGCTTGCACACCTTGTCAGCATTCTTAGGATCGACAAAACCTTCCGGCTGCATCATATACAATTCTTCCTTAAGGAAACCATTAAGGAATGCCGTTTTGACGTCCATTTGCCATATCTCATAATCATAGTATGCGGCAATTGCTAACATGATTCGGACGGACTTCAGCTTCGCTACCGGTGAGAAAGTCTCATCGTAGTCAACCCCTTGAACTTGTCGATAACCCTTAGCGACAAG
Organism: Aegilops umbellulata; assembly: GCA_032464435.1. NCBI lineage: Eukaryota > Viridiplantae > Streptophyta > Magnoliopsida > Poales > Poaceae > Aegilops > Aegilops umbellulata. Next base: position 37,407,028 of record CP136057.1, on the reverse strand, counting down.
CCGAGCTTTATAGATGGTCACATTACCATCCGCGTCTGTCTTCTTCTTAAAGATCCATTTATTTTCTATGGCTCGCCGTTCAACGGGCAAGTCAGTCAAAGTCCATACTTCGTTTTCATACATGGATCCTATCTCGGATTTCATGGCTTCCAGCCATTTGTCGGAATCCGGGCCCGCCATTGCTTCCTCATAGTTCGAAGGTTCACCGTTGTCTAACAACATGATTTCCAAGACAGGGTTGCCGTACCACTCTAGTGCGGAACGTGTCCTTGTGGACCTTCGAATTTCAGTAGGAGCTTGATCAGAAGCATCTTGATCATCATCATTAATTTCCTCTCTAGTCGGTGCAGGCACCTCAGAAACGTTTTCTTGAGTTTCGCCATTTTCCGGTTCAAGAGGTAACACTTCATCAAGTTCTACTTTCCTCCCACTTACTTCTTTCGAGAGAAACTCTTTCTCCAGAAAGGATCCATTCTTGGCAACAAAGATCTTGCCTTCGGATCTTAGGTAGAAGGTATACCCAACAGTTTCTTTTGGGTATCCTATGAAGACGCATTTTTCCGATTTGGGTTCGAGCTTTTCAGGTTGAAGTTTCTTGACATAAGCATCGCATCCCCAAACTTTTAGAAACGACAGCTTAGGTTTCTTCCCAAACCATAATTCATACGGTGTCGTCTCAACGGATTTCGACGGAGCCCTATTTAAAGTGAATGCGGCAGTCTCTAAAGCATAGCCCCAAAAAGATAGCGGTAAATCGGTAAGAGACATCATAGATCGCACCATATCTAATAGAGTGCGATTACGACATTCGGACACACCATTACGCTGAGGTGTTCCAGGCGGCGTGAGTTGTGAAACTATTCCACATTTTCTTAAGTGTGTGCCAAATTCGTGACTCAAGTATTCTCCTCCACGATCTGATCGTAGAAACTTGATCTTTCTATCACGTTGATTTTCAACCTCACTCTGAAATTCCTTGAACTTTTCAAAGGTCTCAGACTTGTGTTTCATTAAGTAGATATACCCATATCTACTCAAGTCATCAGTGAGGGTGAGAACATAACGATAGCCTCCGCGAGCCTCAACACTCATTGGACCGCACACATCGGTATGTATGATTTCCAATAAGTTGGTTGCTCGCTCCATTGTTCCTGAGAACGGAGTCTTGGTCATTTTACCCATGAGGCATGGTTCACACGTGTCAAATGATTCATAATCAAGAGACTCTAAAAGTCCATCTGCATGGAGCTTCTTCATGCGTTTGACACCTATGTGACCAAGGCGGCAGTGCCACAAATATGTGGGACTATTGTTATCAACTTTAACTCTTTTGGTATTCACACTATGAATATGTGTATCATCACGTACGAGATTCATTAAGAATAAACCATCAACCATCGGAGCATGACCATAAAACATATCTCTCATATAAATAGAACAACCATTATTCTCGGATTTAAATGAGTAGCCATCTCGAATTAAACGAGATCCAGATACAATGTTCATGCTCAAACTTGGCACTAAATAACAATTATTGAGGTTTAAAACTAATCCCGTAGGTAAATGTAGAGGCAGCGTGCCGACGGCGATCACATCGACCTTGGAACCATTCCCGACGCGCATCGTCACCTCGTCCCTCGCCAGTCTCCGTTTATTCCGCAGCTCCTGCTTTGAGTTACAAATATGAGCAACTGCACCGGTATCAAATACCCAAGAGCTACTACGAGTACTGGTAAGGTACACATCAATTACATGTATATCACATATACCTTTGGTTTTGCCGGCCTTCTTGTCCGCTAAGTATTTGGAGCAGTTCCGCTTCCAGTGACCACTTCCCTTGCAATAAAAACACTCAGTCTCGGGCTTGGGTCCATTCTTTGGCTTCTTCCCGGCAACTTGCTTACCGGGCGCGGCAACTTCCTTGCCGTCCTTCTTGAAGTTCTTTTTACCCTTGCCCTTCTTGAACTTAGTGGTTTTATTCACCATCAACACTTGATGCTCCTTCTTGATTTCTACCTCTGCTGATTTCAGCATAGCATATACCTCAGGAATGGTCTTTACCATCCCCTGCATATTGTAGTTCATCACAAAGCTCTTGTAGCTAGGTGGAAGCGACTGGAGGATTCTGTCAATGACCGCTTCCTCCGGGAGATTAACTTCCAATTGAGTCATGCGGTTGTGCAACCCAGACATTTTGAGTATGTGTTCACTGACAGAACTATTTTCCTCCATCTTACAGCTAAAGAATTTGTCGGAGACTTCATATCTCTCGACCCGGGCATGAGCTTGGAAAACCATTTTCAGCTCTTCGAACATCTCATATGCTCCATGTCTCTCAAAACGCTTTTGGAGTCCCGGCTCTAAGCTGTAAAGCATGCCGCACTGAACGAGGGAGTAATCATCGCAGCGTGACTGCCAAGCGTTCATAACGTCTTGTTCTGCAGGGAGAATAGGTGCGTCACCCAGCGGTGCTCTTAGGACATAATCTTTCTTGGCAGCTATGAGGATGATCCTCAGGTTCCGGACCCAGTCCGTATAGTTGCTACCATCGTCTTTCAGCTTGGTTTTCTCTAGGAACGCGTTGAAGTTGAGGACTACGTTGGCCATTTGATCTACAAGACATATTGTAAAGATTTAGACTAAGTTCATGATAATAAAGTTCATTTAATCAAATTATTTAATAAACTCCCACTTAGATAGACATCCCTCTTCTAGTCATCTAAGTATTACATGATCCGAGTCAACTAGGACGTGTCCGATCATCACGTGAGACGGACTAGTCAACATCGGTGAACATCTTCATGTTGATCGTATCTTCTATACGACTCATGCTCGACCTTTCGGTCTTCTGTGTTCCGAGGCCATGTCTGTACATGCTAGGCTCGTCAAGTCAACCTAAGTGTTTTGCGTGTGTAAATCTGTCTTACACCCGTTGTATGCGAACGTAAGGACCTATCACACCCGATCATCACGTGGTGCTTCGGAACGACGAACCTTAGCAACGGTGCACAGTTAGGGTGAACACTTTCTTGAAATTATTATGAGGGATCATCTTATTTACTACCGTCGTTCTAAGTAAACAAGATGCAAAACATGATAAACATCACATGCAATCAAATAATAAACGTGACATGATATGGCCAATATCACATTGCTCCTTTGATCTCCATCTTGGGGCTCCATGATCATCTTGTCACCGGCTTGACACCATGATCTTCATCATCGTGTCTCCATGAAGTTGCTCGCCAACTATTACTTCTACTACTATGGCTAACGCGTTTAGCAATAAAGTAAAGTAACTTACATGGCGATTCTCAATGACACGCAGGTCATACAAAAAATAAAGACAACTCCTATGGCTCCTGCCGGTTGTCATACTCATCGACATGCAAGTCGTGATTCCTATTACAATAGCATGAACATCTCATACATCACATATAGATCATTCATCATACATCACAACTTTGGCCATATCATATCACAAAGCACTTGCTGCAAAAACAAGTTAGACGTCCTCTAATTGTTGTTGCAAGTTTTTACGTGGCTGAATTAGGGTTCTAGCAAGAACGTTTTCTTACCTACGTTCAAACCACAACGTGATTTGTCAATATCTATTTACCCTTCATAAGGACCCTGTTCATCGAATCCGATCCAACTAAAGTAGGAGAGACAGACACCCGCCAGCCACCTTATGCAACTAGTGCATGTTAGTCGGTGGAACCGGTCTCACGTAAGCGTACGTGTAAGGTTGGTCCGGGCCGCTTCATCCCACAATACCGCTGAATCAAGATTGACTAGTAACGGCAAGAAGAATTGACAACATCTACGCCCACAACAAATTGTGTTCTACTCGCACAAGAAGAACTACGCATAGACCTAGCTCATGATGCCACTGTTGGGGAACGTTGCCGAAAATTAAAATTTTTCCTACGGTTTCACCAAGATCCATCTATGAGTTCATCTAGCAACGAGTATTCAGATTGGATAGCATCTACATAGCACTTTGTAGATCGCAACGGAAGCGTTCGAGTGAACGTGGATGAGGTAGTCGTACTTGCCGTGATCCAATTCACCGATGATCTAGTACCGAACGGACGGCACCTCCGCGTTCAACACACGTACGGGACGGGAGACGTCTCCTCCTTCTTGATCCAGCAAGGGTGAAGGAGAGGTTGAGGAAGATCCAGCACGACGGTGTGGTGGTGGATGCAGCAGAACTTCGGCAGGGCTTCGCTAAGCAACTGCGGGAGGAGGAGGAGGTGTTGCAGGGAGGAGGGAGGAGCCAGGGCAATTGGTGCGCTGCCCCCCTCCCCTGCCCCCCTTTATATAGGTGCATTAGAGGGGGGGAGGGCGCAGCCTTGCCCCTTCCTCCAAGGAAGGGGTGCGGCCAAGAGGGGGGGAGGAGTCCATCCTCCCCAAGGCACCTCGGAGGTGCCTTCCCCCCTTTGGACTCTCCCTCCTCCAAGTTTCCTTGGCGCATGGGCCCTTGGGGCTGGTTCCCCTTGGCCCAAGTGGGCCAAGGCGCACCCCCTAAGGCCCATGTGGCCCCCCAAGGCAGGTGGCCCCACCTGGTGGACCCCGGGACCCCTCCGGTGGTCCCGGTACAATACCGATAACACCGAAACTTGTCCCGATGGCCAAAATAGCACTTCCTATATATAATTCTTTACCTCCGGACCATTCCGGAACTCCTCGTGACGTCCGGGATCTCATCCGGGACTCCGAACAACATTCGGGTTACTGCACATACATATCTTCACAACCCTAGCGTCACCGAACCTTAAGTGTGTAGACCCTACGGGTTCGGGAGACATGCAGACATGACCGAGACGGCTCTCGGGCAATAACCAACAGCGGGATCTGGATACCCATGTTGGCTCCCACATGCTCCACGATGATCTCATCGGATGAACCACGATGTCAAGGATTCAATTAATCCCGTATACGATTCCCTTTGTCAATCGGTATTTTACTTGCCCGAGATTCGATCGTCGGTATACCAATACCTCGTTCAATCTCGTTACCGGCAAGTCACTTTTCTCGTTACCGTAATGCATGATCCCGTGATCAAACACTTTGATCACATTGAGCTCATTGTGATGATGCATTACCGAGAGGGCCCGGTGATACCTCTCCGTCAAGCGGAGTGACAAATCCCAGTCTCGATCCATGTCAACCCAACAGACACTTTCAGAGATACCCGTAGTATACCTTTATAGTCACCCAGTTACATTGTGACGTTTGGCATACCCAAAGCACTCCTACGGTATCCGGGAGTTACACGATCTCATGGTCTAAGGAAAGGATACTTGACATTGGAAAACTCTAGCAAACGAACTATGCGATCTTATGCTATGTTTAGAATTGGGTCTTGTCCATCACATCATTCTCCTAATGATGTGATCCCGTTATCGATGACATCTAATGTCCATAGTCAGGAAACCATGACTATCTGTCGATCAACAAGCTAGTCAACTAGAGGCTCACTAGGGACATGTTTGTTGTCTGTTATTCACACATGTATTACGATTTCCGGATAACACAATTATAGCACGAATAAAGACAATTATCATGAATAAGGAAATATAATAATAATGCTTTTATCATTGCCTCTAGGGCATATTTCCAACACCAGGAGACTTGGACCCTCCGTCAAGAAAGCCACGAGGCAGACACGAGGGTGGAGGGCGCGCCCCCTGCCTCGTGGGGCCCTCGAAGCTCCACCGACGTACTCCTTCCTCCTATATATACCTACGTACCCCCAAATGATCAGATACGGAGCCAAAAACCTAATTCCACCGCCGCAACCTTCTGTACCCATGAGATCCCATCTTGGGGCCTGTTTCGGAGCTCCGCCGGAGGGGGCCATCATCATGGAGGGCTTCTACATCATCATAGCCCCTCCGATGAAGTGGAGTAGTTTACCTCAGACCTTCAGGTCCATAGTTAGTAGCTAGATGGCTTCTTCTCTCTTTTTGGATCTCAATACAATGTTCTCCCCCTCTCTCATGCAGATCTATTTGATGTAATCTTATTTTTGCAGTGTGTTTGTTGAGACCGGTGAATTGTGGGTTTATGATCAAGTCTATCTATGAACAATATTTGAATCTTCTCTGAATTCTTTTATGTATGATTGGTTATCTTTGCAAGTCTCTTCGAATTATCAGTTTGGTTTGTCCTACTAGATTGGTTTTTCTTGCAATGGGAGAAGTGCTTAGTTTTGGGTTCAATCTTGCGGTGTCCTTTCCCAGTGACAGTAGGGGTAGCAAGGCACGTATAGTATTGTTGCCATCGAGGATAACAAGATGCGGTTTTTTATCATATTGCATGAAACTATCCCTCTACATCATGTCATCTTGCTTAAGGCGTTACTCTGTTTTTAACTTAATACGCTAGATGCATGCTGGATAGCGGTCGATGAGTGGAGTAATAGTAGTAGATGCAGGCAGGAGTCGGTCTACTTGTCTCGGACGTGATGCCTATATACATGATCATACCTAGATATTCTCATAACTATGCTCAATTCTGTCAATTGCTCAACAGTAATTTGTTCACCCACCGTAGAATACTTATGCTCTTGAGAGAAGCCACTAGTGAAATCTATGGCCCCCGGGTCTATTCTCATCATATCAGTCTCCAATCACTTTATTATTGCTTTGTTTTTTACTTTGCCTTTTATTTTACCTTGCATCTTTATATCAAAAATACCAAAAATATTATCTATAAAATCTCACTCTCGTAAGTGACCGTGAAGGGATTGACAACCCCTAATCGCGTTGGTTGCGTTGAGCTATTTGTTTTGTGTAGGTACGAGGGACTCGCGCATGGCCTCCTAGTGGATTGATACCTTGGTTCTCAAAAACTGAGGGAAATACTTACGCTACTTTGCTGCATCATCCTCTCCTCTACGGGGAAATCCAACGCAGTGCTCAAGAGGTAGCAGTCAACGGTGTCTGAATCTGCCTCAGAACAGATATCTTCCTCTAGATTACAATCTGGAGAGGGGTGGGGAGGGTTTGCCATTGAACCCACCATGGAGCGATGTCTGCATGACATTATATTGCCGCGCAAAACTCTTCTCTTTTTCTCTACATGTTCAGCATGACTGTGTACAATATCTGACATGCATACGAAAAAAATATGGTGAGATTATGTAAGGAGAGCATGCAGAAATTTAGAGTGATGGTAACAACCAGTGGATCGACGTTTTTCCGTTGAACCAAAATATCCCTAATGGATCGACGTGAATGTATAGTAATAAGTGATGCAACAAGTGTACAACCCCTTTGCCGTAGCCGTGTCGACCTCGGCATCATTGGGTTGGTAGCTGAAGCAGTTGAGGTAGAGGTTGCTGTCGGAGGTGTGGAGGAAAATCTGAGGAATCTGTAGACGGCGTCCAGGGCACTGCTCTGTTGTGATGGATCGTTCTGTCGTTGGAGCAGCTCCGGTGAGCCATAAAACGTCAAGGCTGAAGCAGCAGAATACAGGCATCATCAATCTCAAGTGGAATTCTAATAGCATCTCCAATAGATGATGTAAAATGGATGTAAAATTAACATCACCAAAAACCACCTGACTACAACAGATGAGGTAAAAATTGTTGACTCTGAACTTAACTGTCGAAACTGAAATTTACTGTGGAATCCGAATGCTACTGTCGAAACTGAACGCAATGGTAGCAGAGAGGCACTTGACATGTAGTTTAGGGAGGGCCTACAGTTCATCTTCAACCTGCACCCCCCTGAGCCGGCAGCCACCACCGGTCTCGCCGCCGGCCCCAGCGCCGCCTCGCCGCCCCGAAACAACTCACCACCGCCGCCCCAGCCAGCCCTCTAGGCCCCCCCGCCCCCACCCTGAACCCTAAGATAGATAGTGGGGTACCTCTCCGGTGAGCCCCCGTCCCCGCTGTGGGTGGTTCTTCCTTCACTCCGGCGAGCCCCCCCACCCCACCCCCAACCCCTGAAAATCGACTGACCCAAAAGTCGATTCAGTCGACTGAAGTGTGGCTTAATCGGAGTAGAGCAGCAGCACGAGCGAGGGGGAGAGCAGCAGCAGGGCGAGCGAGCGATCGAGCGGGAGCCGGAGCAGCAGCAACAGATCCGGCTGGTATAGACGCTGCCGCAGAAGGGGCCTCGCACTGGGGGAGAGCCGTCGTGGAGATGTCGCCCGCTGCGTCGGCTTCAAGGTAGCCGCTCCATGGGGGTGCGGGATGGAGCACCGTCGGCGCCGGGAGGTCGAGTTAAGGAGAAGGTGTGATGCGATGAGTGTACAACCTCTTTGGTGGCGCCGAGTAGGCCTCGGCTTCGTCTGAGGAGTCGGTGAGGATGCTGCGGTTCCGGTGGAGCAGGTTAAGGCGGCGCTGTGGGGATGGAGTAGCCGCGATAGACGAGGCGATCGTCGGAGCAGCTCCTTGGAGGTGGAGGACAGGGCGGCTGAACCGGCGGGACAGCGAGATGGACGACAGATCCTCATCCGGGGAGGTGGACGAGGGACGTCGAGCTGTTGCGGTGGACGACGTCGTCGGGGAAGAGGCTCCGGCTGAGCAGCGGTGACGTGGCGGACGGAGGAGGGTGGGGTTTCGCGGCTAGAGCGGAGAGGTTATGGCGGCCTGGGATTTCGAATGGCGAAAAGGGGCGATGGGAGGGGGTGAAGCATGACTTAGGGACGCGCTTGTCCAAAATGTAGGGTGTGTTACAAAAGTACCCCCCACCGATTTGAACTAGCGGCCCTTTCGGCTCAGGGTTAGAAGGGGAATTTCGCGTGTCGGGATTTGGCAGCTGGAGGGAGTTTTCACGCGCGTTGTAATTTCGGGATAGCAAGGCGCGGGTAGTGAAGGCGCCAGTTTTGGGAGCACAGTATCTGAATTTTTGGGATATAACAAGACGCGGGTTGAATTTTAGGGACAAGCCTAACATGTAGTAATATTATACTTGTACGTACCAAATCAATTTGCACTTCTCTCAACCAAAAAGAAAATGAAAAAAATAAAACTATTCACACCACATAAAGAGAGAGTCTTGCCCCGTTTTACTATACAAATGCTATTCAAAGCTACTCCCTCCTTCCATCTATATAGGGCCTAATGCGTTTTTTGATGCTAACTTTGACCAAATATTAGAGCAATGATATATGACATGCAACTTACACAAAGCACACCGTTAAATTCGTCTGTGAAAGGTTCTTTCAATGATATAATTTTCACATTGTGCATGTCATGTACTATTAATCTTGTCAATAGTCAAAGGCGGTCTTAAAAATCTCAATACGCCCTATATAGTGGAAGGAGGGAGTATGAATCCATGTTATGTCCGATTAAATTTTTTCACTTGCTGTAAAATGCATGTAACCTACTCATACCAACATTTTAGTGCATTCCAAATGTTTATACTACCGCTGCAATTCGAACTAAATTTGAATTCGTTTCTCTATTTCAATAAGAATCTATTGGGGAACGTTGCAGAAAATTAAAAATTTTCCTACGGTTTCACCAAGATCCATCTATGAGTTCATCTAGCAACGAGTCATGGGAGAGAGATTGCATCTACATACCACTTTGTAGATCGCGAGCGGAAGCGTTCAACGAACGGGGATGAGGTAGTCGTACACGACGTGATCCAAATCACCGGAGATCCTAGCACCGAAAGGACGGCACCTCCGTGTTCAACACACGTACGGTCAGCGTAACGTCTCCTTCTTCTTGATCCAGCAAGGCAAAGGAGAGGTTGAGGAAGATGGCTCCAGCAGCAGCACGACGGCGTGGTGATGGTGGAGCTACAGTACTCCGGCAGGGCTTCGCCGTGCTCTACGGAGGAGGAGGAGGTGTTGGAGAGGGAGAGGGAGGCGCCAGGAGCAAGGGTGCGGCTGCCCCCTTCCCCTCCCCCCTTTATATAGGCATCTTGGGGGGGGGGCGGCCCTGGGAGATCTGATCTCCCAAGGGGGCGGCGGCCAGGGAGGATTTCCTCCCCCCCAAGGCACCTAGGAGGTGCCTTCCACAAGTGGGACTCTTCCCCTTTGGAACCCTAGGCGCATGGGCCTCTTGGGGCTGGTTCCCCTTGGCCAAAGAAGGCCAAGGCGCACCCCCTACAGCCCATGTGGCCCCCCGGGGCAGGTGGCCCCACCCGGTGGACCCCCGGGACCCTCCGGTGGTCCCGGTACAATACCGATAACCCCGAAACTTGTCCCGATGGCCAAAACAGCACTTCTTATATATAATTATTTACCTCCGGACCATTCCGGAACTCCTCGTGACGTTCGGGATCTCATCCGGGACTCCGAACAACATTCGGGTTACTGCATATACATATCTTCACAACCCTAGCGTCACCAAACCTTAAGTGTGTAGACCCTACGGGTTCGGGAGACATGCAGACATGACCGAGATGGCTCTCAGGCAATAACCAACAGCGGGATCTGGATACCCATGTTGGCTCCCACATGCTCCATGATGATCTCATCGGATGAACCACGATGTCGAGGATTCAATTAATCCCGTATACGATTCCCTTTGTCAATCAGTATTTTACTTGCCCGAGATTCGACCGTCGGTATCCCAATACCTCATTCAATCTCGTTACTGGCAAGTCACTTTTCTCGTACCGTAATGCATGATCCCGTGATCAAACACTTTGATCACATTGAGCTCATTATGATGATGCATTACCGAGAGGGCCCGGTGATACCTCTCCGTCAAGCGGAGTGACAAATCCCAGTCTCGATCCGTGTCAACCCAACAGACACTTTCAGAGATACCCGTAGTATACCTTTATAGTCACCCAGTTACGTTGTGACGTTTGGCACACCCAAAGCACTCCTACGGTATCCGGGAGTTACGCGATCTCATGGTCTAAGGAAAGGATACTTGACATTGGAAAACTCTAGCAAACGAACTAAACGAACTCCTTCACCCAAATTGCTTCATGTGCTGCCTTCGAGGCTGCCATGTACTCCGCTTCACATGTAGATCCCGCCACGATGCTTTGCTTGCAACTGCACCAGCTTACTGCCCCACCATTCAAAATATACACGTATCCGGTTTGTGACTTAGAGTCATCCAGATCTGTGTCGAAGCTAGCGTCGACGTAACCCTTTACGACGAGTTCTTCGTCACCTCCATAAACGAGAAACATTTCCTTAGTCCTTTTCAGGTACTTCAGGATATTCTTGACCGTTGTCCAGTGTTCCTTGCCGGGATTACTTTGGTACCTTCCTACCAAACTTACGGCAAGGTTTACATCAGGTCTGGTACACAGCATGGCATACATAATAGAACCTATTGCTGAGGCATAGGGGATGACACTCATCTCTTCTATATCTTCTGCCGTGGTCAGACATTGAGCTGAGCTCAATTTCACACCTTGTAACACAGGTAAGAACCCTTTCTTAGATTGATCCATAATTAACTTCTTCAATATTTTATCAAGGTATGTGCTTTGTGAAAGACCTATGAGGCGTCTTGATCTATCTCTATAGATCTTGATGCCTAATATATAAGCAGCTTCTCCAAGGTCCTTCATTGAAAAACTCTTATTCAAGTAGGCCTTAATGTTGTCCAAGAGTTCTATATCATTTCCCATCAAGAGTATGTCGTCTACATATAATATGAGAAATGCTATAGCGCTCCCACTCACTTTCTTGTAAACGCAGGCTTCTCCATAAGTGTGCGTAAACCCAAACGCTTTGATCATCTCATCAAAACGAATGTTCCAACTCCGAGATGCTTGCACCAGCCCATAAATCGAGCGTTGGAGCTTGCACACCTTGTCAGCATTCTTAGGATCGACAAAACCTTCTGGCTGCATCATATACAATTCTTCCTTAAGGAAACCATTAAGGAATGTCGTTTTGACGTCCATTTGCCATATTTCATAATCGTAGAATGCGGCAATTGCTAACATGATTCGGACGGACTTCAGCTTCGCTACCGGTGAGAAAGTCTCATCGTAGTCAATTCCTTGAACTTGTCGATAACCCTTAGCGACAAGCCGAGCTTTATAGATGGTCACATTACCATCCGCGTCTGTCTTCTTCTTAAAGATCCATTTATTTTCTATGGCTCGCCGTTCAACGGGCAAGTCAGTCAAAGTCCATACTTCATTTTCATACATGGATCCTATCTCGGATTTCATGGCTTCCAGCCATTTGTCGGAATCCGGGCCCGCCATCGCTTCTTCATAGGTCGAAGGTTCACCGTTGTCTAACAACATGATTTCCAAGACAGGGTTGCCGTACCACTCTGGTGCGGAACGTGTCCTTGTGGACCTTCGAATTGCAGTAAGAGCTTGATTAGAAGTATCTTGATCATCATCATTAACTTCCTCTCTAGTCGGTGCAGGCACCTCAGGAACGTTTTCTTGAGTTTCGCCATTTTCCGGTTCAAGAGGTAACACTTCATCAAGTTCTACTTTCCTCCCACTTACTTCTTTCGAGAGAAACTCTTTCTCTAGAAAGGATCCATTCTTGGCAGCAAAGATCTTGCCTTCGGATCTGAGGTAGAAGGTATACCCAATAGTTTCTTTAGGGTATCCTATGAAGACGCATTTTTCCGACTTGGGTTCGAGCTTTTCAGGTTGAAGTTTCTTGACATAAGCATCGCATCCCCAAACTTTTAGAAACGACAGCTTAGGTTTCTTCCCAAACCATAATTCATACGGTGTCGTCTCAACGGATTTCGACGGAGCCCTATTTAAAGTGAATGCGGCAGTCTCTAAAGCATAGCCCCAAAAAGATAGCGGTAAATCGGTAAGAGACATCATAGATCTCACCATATCTAATAGAGTGCGATTACGACGTTCGGACACACCATTACGCTGAGGTGTTCCAGGCGGCGTGAGTTGTGAAACTATTCCACATTTTCTTAAGTGTGTGCCAAATTCATGACTCAAGTATTCTCCTCCACGATCTGATCGTAGAAACTTGATCCTTTTATCACGTTGATTTTCAACCTCACTCTGAAATTCCTTGAACTTTTCAAAGGTCTCAGACTTGTGTTTCATTAAGTAGACATACCCATATCTACTCAAGTCATCAGTGAGGGTGAGAACATAACGATAGCCACCGCGAGCCTCAACACTCATTGGACCGCACACATCGGTATGTATGATTTCCAATAAGTTGGTTGCTCGCTCCATTGTTCCTGAGAACGGAGTCTTGGTCATTTTACCCATGAGGCATGGTTCGCACGTGTCAAATGATTCATAATCAAGAGACTCTAAAAGTCCATCTGCATGGAGCTTCTTCATGCGTTTGACACCTATGTAACCAAGGCGGCAGTGCCACAGATATGTGGGACTATTGTTATCAACTTTAACTCTTTTGGTATTCACACTATGAATATGTGTATCATCACGTACGAGATTCATTAAGAATAAACCATTAACCATCGGAGCATGACCATAAAACATATCTCTCATATAAATAGAACACCCATTATTCTCGGATTTAAATGAGTAGCCATCTCGAATTAAACGAGATCCAGATACAATGTTCATGCTCAAACTTGGCACTAAATAACAATTATTGAGGTTTAAAACTAATCCCGTAGGTAAATGTAGAGGTAGCGTGCCGACGGCGATCACATCGACCTTGGAACCATTCCCGACGCGCATCGTCACCTCATCCTTCGCCAGTCTCCGTTTATTCCGCAGCTCCTGCTTTGAGTTACAAATGTGAGCAACTGCACTGGTATCAAATACCCAAGAGCTACTACGAGTACTGGTAAGGTACACATCAATTACATGTATATCACATATACCTTTTGTTTTGCCGGACTTCTTGTCCGCTAAGTATTTGGGGCAGTTCCGCTTCCAATGACCACTTCCCTTGCAATAAAAACACTCAGTCTCGGGCTTGGGTCCATTCTTTGGCTTCTTCCCGGCAACTTGCTTACCGGGCGCGGCAACTTCCTTGCCGTCCTTCTTGTAGTTCTTTTTACCCTTGCCCTTCTTGAACTTTGTGGTTTTATTCACCATCAACACTTGATGCTCCTTCTTGATTTCTACCTCTGCTGATTTCAGCATAGCATATACCTCAGGAATGGTCTTTACCATCCCCTGCATATTGTAGTTCATCACAAAGCTCTTGTAGCTAGGTGGAAGCGACTGGAGGATTCTGTCAATGACCGCTTCATCCGGGAGGTTAACTTCTAGTTGAGTCAAGCGGTTGTGCAACCCAGACATTTTGAGTATGTGTCCACTGATAGAGCTATTTTCCTCCATCTTACAGCTAAAGAATTTGTCGGAGACTTCATATCTCTCGACCCGGGCATGAGCTTGGAAAACCATTTTCAGCTCTTCGAACATCTCATATGCTCCGTGTCTCTCAAAACGCTTTTGGAGCCCCGGCTCTAAGCTGTAAAGCATGCCGCACTGAACGAGGGAGTAATCATCGCAGCGTGACTGCCAAGCGTTCATAACGTCTTGTTCTGCAGGGAGAATAGGTGCGTCACCCAGCGGTGCTCGTAGGACATAATCTTTCTTGGCAGCTATGAGGATGATCCTCAGGTTCCGGACCTAGTCCGTATAGTTGCTGCCATCGTCTTTCATCTTGGTTTTCTCTAGGAACGCGTTGAAGTTGAGGACTACGTTGGCCATTTGATCTACAATACATATTGTAAAAAAAATTAGACTAAGTTCATGATAATAAAGTTCATTTAATCAAATTATTTAATGAACTCCCACTTAGATAGACATCCCTCTTCTAGTCATCTAAGTATTACATGATCCGAGTCAACTAGGCCGTGTCCGATCATCACGTGAGACGGACTAGTCAACATCGGTGAACATCTTCATGTTGATCGTATCTTCTATACGACTCATGCTCGACCTTTCGGTCTTCTGTGTTCCGAAGCCATGTCTGTACATGCTAGGCTCGTCAAGTCAACCTAAGTGTTTTGCGTGTGTAAATCTGTCTTACACCCGTTGTATGTGAACGTTAGAATCTATCACACCCGATCATCACGTGGTGCTTCGAAACAACGAACTGTCGCAACGGTGCACAGTTAGGGGGAACACTTTCTTGAAATTATTATGAGGGATCATCTTATTTACTACCGTCGTTCTAAGTAAACAAGATGCAAAACATGATAAACATCACATGCAATCAAATAATAAACATGACATGATATGGCCAATATCACATAGCTCCTTTGATCTCCATCTTGGGGCTCCATGATCATCTTGTCACCGGCTTGACACCATGATCTCCATCATCATGATCTCCATCATCGTGTCTCCATGAAGTTGCTCGCCAACTATTACTTCTACTACTATGGCTAACGCGTTTAGCAATAAAGTAAAGTAATTTACATGGCGTTTCTCAATGACACGCAGGTCATACAAAAAATAAAGACAACTCCTATGGCTCCTGCCGGTTGTCATACTCATCGACATGCAAGTCGTGATTCCTATTACAATAGCATGAACATCTCATACATCACATATAGATCATTCATCATTCATCACAACTTTGGCCATATCATATCACAAAGCACTTGCTGCAAAAACAAGTTAGACGTCCTCTAATTGTTGTTGCAAGTTTTACGTGGCTGAATTAGGGTTCTAGCAAGAACGTTTTCTTACCTACGTGAAAGCCACAACGTGATTTGTCAACTTCTATTTACCCTTCATAAGGACCCTTTTCATCGAATCCGCTCCAACTAAAGTGGGAGAGACAGACACCCGCCAGCCACCTTATGCAACTAGTGCATGTTAGTCGGTGGAACCGGTCTCACGTAAGAGTACGTGTAAGGTTGGTCCGGGCCGCTTCATCCCACAATACCGCTGAAGCAAGATAAGACTAGTAGCGGCAAGAAAGTTGACAACATCTACGCCCACAACAAATTGTGTTCTACTCGTGCAATAGAGAACTACGCATAGACCTGGCTCATGATGCCACTGTTGGGGAACGTTGCAGAAAATTAAAATTTTTCCTACGGTTTCACCAAGATCCATCTATGAGTTCATCTAGCAATGAGTCATGGGAGAGAGATTGCATCTACATACCACTTTGTAGATCGCGAGCGGAAGCGTTCAACGAACGGGGATGAGGTAGTCGTACACGACGTGATCCAAATCACCGGAGATCCTAGCACCGAAAGGACGGCACCTCCGCGTTCAACACACGTACGGTCAGCGTAACGTCTCCTTCTTCTTGATCCAGCAAGGCAAAGGAGAGGTTGAGGAAGATGGCTCCAGCAGCAGCACGACGGCGTGGTGATGGTGGAGCTACAGTACTCCGGCAGGGCTTCGTCGTGCTCTACGGAGGAGGAGGAGGTGTTGGAGAGGGAGAGGGAGGCGCCAGGAGCAAGGGTGTGGCTGCCCCCTTCCCCTCCCCCCTTTATATAGGCCTCTTGGGGGGGCGCAGGCCCTGGGAGATCTGATCTCCCAAGGGGGCGGCGGCCAGGGAGGATTTCCTCCCCCCCCCCAAGGCACCTAGGAGGTGCCTTCCACAAGTGGGACTCTTCCCCTTTGGAACCCTAGGCGCATGAGCCTCTTGGGGCTGGTTCCCCTTGGCCCAAGAAGGCCAAGGCACACCCCCTACAGCCCATGTGGCCCCCCGGGGCAGGTGGCCCCACCCGGTGGACCCCCGGGACCCTCCGGTGGTCCCGGTACAATACCGATAACCCCGAAACTTGTCTCGATGGCCAAAACAGCACTTCCTATATATAATTCTTTACCTCCGGACCATTCCAGAACTCCTCGTGACGTCCGAGATCTCATCCGGGACTCCTAACAACATTCGGGTTACTGCATATACATATCTTCACAACCCTAGCGTCACCGAACCTTAAGTGTGTAGACCCTACGGGTTCGGGAGACATGCAGACATGACTGAGACGGCTCTCGGGCAATAACCAATAGCGGGATCTGGATACCCATGTTGGCTCCCACATGCTCCACGATGATCTCATCGGATGAACCATGATGTCGAGGATTCAATTAATCCCGTATACGATTCCCTTTGTCAATCGGTATTTTACTTGCCCGAGATTCGACCGTCGGTATCCCAATACCTCGTTCAATCTCGTTACTGGCAAGTCACTTTTCTCGTACCGTAATGCATGATCCCGTGATCAAACACTTTGATCACATTGAGCTCATTATGATGATGCATTACCGAGAGGGCCCGGTGATACCTCTCCGTCAAGCGGAGTGACAAATCCCAGTCTCGATCCGTGTCAACCCAACAGACACTTTCAGAGATACCCGTAGTATACCTTTATAGTCACCCAGTTACGTTGTGACGTTTGGCACACCCAAAGCACTCCTACGGTATCCGGGAGTTACGCGATCTCATGGTCTAAGGAAAGGATACTTGACATTGGAAAACTCTAGCAAACGAACTAAGCGATCTTATGCTATGTTTAGGATTGGGTCTTGTCCATCACATCATTCTCCTAATGATATGATCTCGTTATCATTGACATCCAATGCCCATAGTCAGGAAACCATGACTATCTATTGATCAACGAGCTAGTCAACTAGAGGCTTACTAGGGACACGTTGTTGTCTGTTATTCACACATGTATTACGATTTCCGGATAACACAATTATAGCACGAATAAAGACAATTATCATGAATAAGGAAATATAATAATAATGCTTTTATTATTGCCTCTAGGGCATATTTCCAACAGAATCTACAATCATGATTGTTGCCAACTTCAACCATCATAGTTTCCTTGCTATCCGCCAGATATAAATCGGACGGCCTATAATGCAGTATGGCAGGCACACCATCATCAACAACTCCTTTTTTATAAGAGTAGAGATAAAATATATTAAATGTAGTATAACATGTTCATAACCACACCATGTGTATCACCATTATATATATTCACACATGCGTCGGTTTGAAACACTATGGTAAATTCTTCAAATTTCCGAATTCGTTTTTTATAATGAAGTATATATGATCTCTATCCGTCTTTTACACCCACACAACCCTCTTATCTTTGTAGCTAGCGCTAACTTTCTCTTGTGCATGCACACGCCCGCATCCCTCTCACCCTCCCTCGGCATTCTCTAGCTCCATCGCGCAAATTCGTCTTTTCACTTTAGGTCGTTCACCCACGGTGTGTGTAGGCCCCCCAGCTCCTTCTTTACGGCACACATCGATTGATATGCCTCTCTAGCCAGGTGTGCCTAGCACAGACACAAGCTTCCCCTCTTCTCTTGTCATTGTCCATGCCTCACTCCCACCACTCTTTTCATCGTTCTCGTACTCGCACACTCCTCCCCCTCGATATAGTATGCCTCTCGTACCACCTCCTACATGCATCCCTCTCTCTCTATCCTTCTCCTCGTGCCTCATTTGCTTCTAACACACACATGCATGTATACCGATCGATCTCCCAACATATACCTAGATCGACTTTAACTACCCCCCCCCCATCGATCGACGTACCTCACAAGTTATGTCTCTCCTTTGTCTAACAAAGGGTGATTGATCTTCCTATGTAGTTACTTCTGCTTACCACAGCCACATCGTCCCCCCTCATCATTCGTGCATGCCTCCTGACCCGTCTCTCACGCACGTGCACAGACAACAAGCAGCCATCTCCTCTCTTATTGATATTGCGGGCGTGCCGCGTGCCCTCTGTTTGTCTAGCAAGCCTATCCCACCATTTGTTAGAAGCAACTCCACTACCACCCCCTCCAACACTCTAGCTCTGTCTCTCTCCCAACCTTATTCCTCTCCTGCACATATGCATGGATGCCGATCGATCTCCCTTAATACATGAGGCAGATCGATCTCCTTAATACATGAGGTAGGCCTCTCTCCTCCTCCACACATATACCAGCCATTGTACCTCTATAGCTAATTGGGCCTCCCTCTTCCCCAACCACACACCGATAGTAGAGCGCTGCAGGTACGTATCCATGCCACAGAGACAAACTGCACATGTCCCATCTCACGTTCCAGTAGGCCAGCCACTCTATATCTTTGATGTGGGCACACACAAATTCGATGGCACTCTTTATCGATCGCGCGCGCACACACACACATCATCCCTCTCTTCGATTCTATGGACACCTCAAGCCGATGATACCTCCACTCTCTTCTCGTGGATCGCCCCCTCTATATATATGTTATATCCAGGACTATTTCACACACATTGCATATGTTACATTTTTTGATTGACCCCCCCCCCCAAAAAAACTCTCAGGAACCCACACACTATATCTCCCTAGGTTTGTTTCTCTCTCACACAACCCCACGTAGGTGGTGTATGTATACAAGAAGAGAATAGGTGCACCGTGCACATACTCACGCTTCGTGCCCAGCCACACCCGCGCGGGTACACGGTGGAGCTCATTTCTTTGCGAAATGGCAGCCCACGTGCTAATTTGAACGCCTGTAGCGGTTGTTTACCTAGGGAGGTCGTATACCACGCGTGCACGAAACAAAGTTTGACTTGACGCGTTGTCGCGTTATTTTTAAATAAAGTTATAGCGCTCAATGGCACGTACACAGAATATAAAACGATTTTTATGGAGAAAAAGATAGTCCGCTCACTATATACAATGGAACCTGCCTGCCTGGTTTGTCGCTCTTCAGATTATCTCACACAAGGCTGCGGTGGCCTCTCTCTCTCTCTCTCACCGTTGGTCACTGATCCGGCCGCATCCCGTCCGCCGGGGGAAAGGGAGTGCGGTGGCCTCTCTCTCTCTCATCGTTGGTCGCTGATCCGGCCGCATCCCGTCCGCCGGGGAAAAGGGAGGAAGTGCATCGTTTCTCCGTTCAACGGCGCCGAGGGAGCACATCCCGATCTGCGGTACACGTCGTTCTCTCTGACCTAGCTCCGGCGCGGCAGGGCCTACGCCACCTGCTCGCAGATTCCGCCTGCCGCCGCTCACCTAGTTACATCCCGACGACCTCCAGGTATCCCCTCCAACCTTGCTCCACTGCCCGTCTTCCCACGCCGCTGCATGTGGATCTTCCATAGTTCTTTGCCCAAAACGTAGCTCGTCCGGCATACTTTCCATATTGCATTATCGTCCTCACACCGTTTTAGACAAACACAACCGTGTTGTTATCTTCCCTTAGGATAAGGATTATGCTTCTTTTTTGTCGTCGCATGTGTCATCAACTGTTATTGGCTAGTAATTGTTTCCTTTCTACCTCTTTTTTGCAAACATGGCTATCCATTTCACTTCGTTGCTATTGCGACCTTTTGGTGAACTGCACAAATCACTTTTTTCTTAAGAGTGTTTTGTGCAGTTGTACTAAAATGTCACACGGGCAACGTCTCTACATTTCAGTGCGATTGCACAAAGGGAGATTGGTTTTGCTCTATCCTCCTCGTCCAACTCCGAGCCTAATCTTCTCCAACTAGTTAGTCTTAAGAGAGACTGCATAGTTGACCGGCTTCTATTTGTGTGTTTATTGTTTCATCAGCAGTCCTCTATTATCGTAATCACACTTAATATCTTTGGAACAGGGATGCTCAGCTCTATTTTAGTGGAACTGCACAAAATGATTGGAATGTTGCATGCTCCAGACAGCTACTTTTTTTCCCAACATGCCTTGTTGATTTAGACAGAGCTGGGGGACGTTGCTGCCAATGAAAGCATGGATCAATTTTAATTTAACACCTTCTCACAATTCTGTCTTCAGTTGTGATGTAATTATTAGCTCTGATCTGCTAATAATTGACATGCATTAGCAAGGAAGTTAGTTTTTTATTGTTTTCGAAAGAGCATCGATGGCAAGACACGTGAAACAAAAGTTGAAAGCTCACACCATTGTACAATTTCATGTCGCTGGAAAATTATTTGTATCGTACGTCAATTATGTAAACAAATGATGGAAGCTTGATAGCATTGCCAGAAGCCTCTTCATCATCCGGGTCCATGTGCCATGCACAAAATTATACTCCTTTCCTAAATATTTGTCTTTTTACAAAGTTCAAACGGGCATATTTTAGAGTGTAGATTCACTCATTTTGCTTCGTATGTGTACTCCCTCCATTCCTAAATATTCTATTCGTCTTTCTAGAGATTTCAACAAGTGACTACATACGGAGCAAAATGAGTGAATCTAGACTCTAAAATATGTCTATATACATCCGTATGTGCCAGTCCATTTGAAATCTCTAAAAAGACAAATATTTGAGTAGTCACTCGTTGAAATCTCTAGAAAGACAAATACTCCAGAGTATATTTAAGAACCAAGGGGGTAGTGCACAACCGCATGGGAGACTCGGCCCGGTCGTTGCGCCGCATTAATAGTGAGTAATGAGCAGTCAAATCATAATCCCCACCTTTCCCACTGTAAGTTGCTCTGAAGAAGCAACCATCAATACGCTCTTCTTTGAATCTACTCATACTACTCCATCGGTCACTGTTTATACAGCGCGCTTCAGAAAAAAGAAAAAAATCTGTGGGACCAAGGCGACTAGCGATCGGCCTGAAAAATAGCATTGGTAGTTATAGCACGGCGTCTATTACTAGAGGGAATAATGCGTACACACATGCATGCAGTGCTTCCACCCCGGATACACACATGCATGCACTTACTCCACTACCTTTGCTTGTCCTCTAGCAATTCAGTTGATAAACTGAAAGTGATAAAGAAAAAACTTTTACAAACTCTGTTTGCTCTTGTTGTTGTAAATATGTAAAGCCAGCATTCAAGTTTTCAGCAAAGATTATGAACTAACCATATTCACAATAACATTTAGGTCTCATGTTTACTCATATCAATGGCATAATCAACTAGCGAGCAATAATACTAAATCTCGGATGACAACACTTTCTCAAAACAATCATAATATAACAAGATGGTATCTCGCTAGCCCTTTCTGAGACCGCAAAACATAAATGCAGAGCACCTTTGAAGATCAAGGACTGACTAAACATTGTAATTCATGGTAAAAGAGATCTAGTCATAGTCATACCCAATATAAATTAATAGTAATGGATGCAAATGACTACAGTACATGGAGAGAAAATTGTGGACTTGATTGCGGTTACCACGCACTAATTAATTGAGCATTAAACCAAACGCGTCTAAAGTCTCTCTGGTGGTGGAAATGCATTGAGAGAAATGCATCATAATGAAGCGCGCCCTGTAAACTGTGATGGACGGAGGAGTATTATGAAGGTGCAAAACCAAGTACGCGTATGGCCAGTCAGTCAACGCACCTCCTCTTGGCATATCACTGACATGTGGGACAGGAGTGTGAGCAAACCGATCTCAATTGACGACAAAGAGCCAACCCGCCATTCCTTGAGAGAGACGAGGAGCGAGAACACACGGATGGGCTCGCACGGAGGCCAAGATATGTTCGAGCATGGTTGGTTGATCAATATCATTCATTACATGTTGGGCTGCCGTTTTCCGCCCTTTTCCGGAATAAATGTGTACTTTATCAGAGATAAAAAATAAGAGTACAGACGCTCCACCATGCGGTTCTAGTAGTAGTACTACTCGTACTACTGCGCTTGGCTCTTCGCCTCTTCGTGAAGTCGAACAATGATGGTACTCCGCATGTTGGGTACATGCAGTGTATGCCTCTGACAATCTGACACCAAATGGACTGATGCATGTCCACCGAGGGTAGGTTGCATTAGTCAAAAGGCGTAAGCGAGCTTCACCTTGTCTTGCAAGCTTCTCCTCGTTCTGCAAGTTGACGGGACACACCAAAAAGTAGTGCTAGTCCATACTCCCTCCTTTGCGGTGTCGGTGTCAAAACCGGCGGATCTCGGGTAGGGGGTCCCGAACTGTTCGTCTAGGCGGATGGTAACAGGAGACAAGGGACATGAAGTTTTACCCAGGTTCGGGCCCTCTTGATGGAGGTAAAACCCTACGTCCTGCTTGATTAATATTGATGATATGGGTAGTACAAGAGTAGATCTACCACGAGATCAAGGAGGCTAAACCCTAGAAGCTAGCCTATGGTATGATTGTTGTATGTTGTCCTACAGACTAAAACCCTTCGGTTTATATAGACATCGGAGAGGGTTAGGGTTACACAGAGTCGGTTACAATGGTAGGAGATCTACATATCCATATCGCCAAGCTTGCCTTCCACGCCAATGAAAGTCCCTTCCAGACACGGGACGAAGTCTTCAGTCTTGTACCTTCATAGTCCTGGAGTCCGGCTGAAGGTATAGTCCGGCTAACCGGACACCCCCTAATCCAGGACTCCCTCAGTAGCCCCTGAACCAGGCTTTAATGACGATGAGTCCGGCGCATAGAAGATTTTGAACACTAAGGATAGTGTCCGGCTCTGCAAAATAAGTTTCCACATATTGCCATAGAGAGAATAATATTTACACAAATCTAATCTGCTGACGTATTCCGTAGCATGACACCACACCACGGCCAAGTCTTTATTCGAATCGTTTTTACTCCCCCACCTCAGCGCATTTTGCGAGGCGGTTTCCTTGGCACGTCTTGTCAAAGCAGAGATCGTGTCCCCTTATTTACGGGATTCTCATCAATACGGACGTGGGAAACCCAACCGCGCCATTTATCATGGCGCTTGGGAGACAAGCGAGTTTTATCAGGCTGGTGGGGACGCTTGGCCGCATCCGCCCATATAAGGGGATAAGGATCCACCTTTTTACCTATGCCTTCTTCCTCCTTTGCCTATCCATCTTCCGCGCACTCGAGCTCCAGCGCCCAAGCCCGCATTCCCCACCTCAACCTTCTCCAGTCATGTCCGGAGCGGGAGGCAAGTGGATGGTCTCCTCCGTCACGGAGGGGCACATCAAAAAACTGAGGAAGGCCGGATACTTGTCTAACGACATCGCGCACCGGCTTCCCGAAGAGGGGCAGCTCCTCCCCACCCCAAGGCCCCATGAGAGGGTAGTGTTCCTTCCCCACTTCCTCCGCGGACTGGGCTTTCCTCTCCACCCATTCGTCCTGGGACTCATGTTCTACTACGGCCTGGATTTCCATGATCTGGCCCCGAACTTCATCCTCAACATCTCGGCGTTTATCGTCATGTGCAAGGCTTTCCTCTGCATCCGCCCCCATTTCGGCCTATGGCTCAAGACTTTAAATATCAAGCCGAAGGTGGTGCGCGGCAACCAGGCGGAGTGTGGAGGCGCCATGGCGGGCAAGATGCCCAACGTTCTATGGCTCGAGGGCTCCTTTGTGGAGACCCTGAAGGGGTGGCAATCGGGGTGGTTTTACATCACCGAGCCGCGCGACCCTAAGTGGGTCGCAGCCACCGAGTTCCGGTCCGGACCCCCTACGCGGCACACGTCCTGGAAAGAGACGGGCCTGTCGTGGGGCAACAAAGAATAGGTAACCGGACTGCAAAAATGCATCCAAACCCTGGTGAACAAGCAGCTCAAGCTTGTCAATGTAGTCCAGGTTATGCTCGTCCGCCGGATCCTCCCGTGTCAACAACGGGATTTCAATCTATGGGAGTTCGACCCGGTGCAGCACCAAACCCTGAGCAGGCTCTTCGAGACGACGTACGAAGACGCCTGGAAGGTGCAATTCAAAGGCGCCGAGGCTCCCGCATCCGCTTCCGAGGACCGCGGATTCAGCACGCAGCGTCATGCTGGCGCAGTAAGCTATTTTTACCTTTTGCAGGATGTTAGTTTTCCATAGTTTGACTCTATGCGGGATCTAAGCTCCCTTACCTTTGACAGGATTGGCAGGCGAAGTCCGGACAGATCAACTGTCCGGCTCCTTTGCCCGAAGACCAGGCCGATGCTCACCTAGCGAAGCTGCTGGCTCCGACACCTTATGTGGTGCTGGAGAAGAAGGCCAAGAAGAGGGCCACAGGGACTCGAAAGAGTTCCTGGCGCCTGGAGGTGTCGGATTCATCATCCGACGAATCTGAGACGCGCCCCTCCCGTGAAAACGAGGATGAAGAAGAACCCTCTCCCCCTCCAGCGGGGGGAGGAAAGAAGAGAAAGGCCGCCCCAACAGGGGAGGCCGAGGGGTCCAGGGAGGGAAGGACCCCTCCTCCGGACTACTCCGCCAACACCGATGACGGCGAAGAGGAGTGGCCACACAGGGCCAAGCGCCCGGCGAGATCGTAAGTTATCCGGATGCCGGAGTAATTTATAGTACTCTTTTGTGGCACAGCCTTTCCTTATGTCGAATATGATCATGCAGTCCGCCCCAGGCCGGGCTCGACGAGTCATCGAGCGGCTCCCTGGATTCGTCGGATGTGAATTCACTTCCGCCGGCTACCTCCCCCCGCCCTATGGACGACGCCGAAGTGTTGTCCCAACAGGTTCCAAGCCAGGAGGAGGTGGTCCTGGAGGCGCCACAAGGCGACCTCCCGGACTCTAGGAATGAAGGGGATAAAACCCCCCAGGGCTCCAAGTCCGGCTTCGAGCCGGACACCGCGCCGGAATCGTCAACGGTTCCGGACCGCGGTAGGCGAACTCCTTCCAAGAGGAGCAAGCCTACTGAGCCGGCGGCCCCCGTCCAACCGGAGGCGCCGGACAATCTGCTGGAGGTGCTTAACGACGCCTCCATCAACGAGGAGCACCGCACTATTATGAGTGCGGTGATTCAGAAGGTTCAGTCCGCCAAGAGCGGACTAACTGAAGCTTGTGCCAGCCTTCTAACAGGCTTCGAGGTATGTATAGAATATGTAAAAATGTTACCACATAGACAGCAGCCCCTGATGCTCTGTTTGGCGTTCAGAAAGAAAAGCCGAATAGAGGATCTAATAAAATTCGCAGGAGTCTAACAGAAAAGGTGTCAATATGCATATGCAGGCTTCGCTGCTGGCGACCGCCGCACTGACTGCGGAGGTGGGCACACTGAAGCAGGGCCTCGAGCGGTCCGAGCAAAAGCTCGGCCTTGCCAAGCGGCAGCTCGAGGAGAAAGAAGGTAAGAGATACCTTATAGAAAAAACAAAAATATAAAAGCGCAATTGCAAAAATATGACAGGACTAACATGGCTATTGTAGGGGCCACAACTGAGGTGGCGACCCTTAAGCAAGCGCTGGTCGAGGCCGAGAAGAGAACGGCCGCGGAGCGCACCGAGCGGGAGAAATGTGAGGCTCAAGTTGGCGATGTACGGCAAGAGCTCCAGGTTCTCATGGAAAAACATGAGATTTTGGAGCTTGACTCAAAGACGCGAGCGTCCGAGCTCACGGCGGCTATTGAAAGTGCCAAGTCTGCCAAGGCCGAATCCCAGAAGGCCCTCCAGGAGTTGGATGCGGTGAAAAAGATAGCGGCGGGTAAGGCATTCTTTATGCAAAGGAAACATGTGAAAGTGAGCTTCTTGTTACTTACCCGAATCCGGAGCTCTCCAGGAGCATTCGCAGATCTTCCCCGTAGCGTGTCCGATGCCGCCGCGTTCTACCGAGCCGAGGAGGGCAACTCGACGGAGAGGGTGTTCTGGTCTCAGTATGCCGAGGCCGGACATCCAGTGCCCCTGAGCGACCAGCTGAAGCAGCTGGTCAAGCTCCACAAGGTGGCCGAACAGGCCATGAAGGGCCTTATAGTTCGGCTGTGGCTCGGAGAGGCTCTGCCTGGGAGCTACTTCAGGCTGGTGCGGCGGCTGGTGGAGGCCTGTCCAAGGCTCGAAGTCATCAAGCGCTCCGTCTGCATCGAAGGTGCCCGTAGGGCCCTTGCCCGCGCTAAGGTGCACTGGGGCAAGCTGGATGGTGAGAAGCTTGTGAAGGACGGGCCACCGCCGGGGAAAGAGCATCGCAAGCCCAAAAACTATTATAAGGATGTTCTGAAGGGTGCCCGCCTTATGGCGGATGAATGTTCCAGGGATGTAATTTTTGAGTAAACTCGCTCGTATTGTCCTGTGCGCTGAAAACTTGTTCATATGCGCTAAGCAATGCTTTTTGAATTTAAAATATTACTTTCTGTGCGGTTGTTTATCGAAATTGAGAGATGGCCAGTCGTCGGCTTCTACCCCCGTGCCACTAGTGCTGGGGTGTTCGGGATAAACCTGAGCGCTCTTTTTCCCATGTTTGGGTCCTTCGAGGGAGGCGCTCAGCACAACGAACAAGGCAATCGGACTATAATGCTTGAACACTCTCACTTAGCCATAGAATTCTATAATTTTAAATTTCGGCGAAGCCCCTAGTATTCAGAAGACCGAGTTCGGGGCGCTATCCATGCCTTTGGCTGGACAAAGCCGACTCCTTGCTCTAAGCGGCATAAGTCTTTAGGGACTCGAAAAACCTCTCGAACAGCGACCAGTCTCTCGCTTCATCATGACAATCAGTTTTAGCTTTCTCTACTGAGGTGCTCCGCCCAGCTCAACTGGGGCACAATCGCAGTAGTTCTCCTAGTGCTACCTTAGCCGATACAACGGAACGTAAGGCACCAAAACATAGGAGCCGGGCAAACCCAACTATTGACCCAAGACATGATTCGGAGCCAATGCATATAATGCTATAAGTTCGGGGTGCCGTACTTATTAAAGTGTTCGGACTTCTCACACCATATTGGGGGGGTACTGAAGCCCCTGGCGTATTCAGCGTACCAAAGTGTACGGGTGCAACATGTCGTTAATGAACATATATTTGTAAAAAAGAGTAATGCAAAAATAGACAAAAGCTATTCATTGTTTATAGAAAGGCTCCAATCGAAGCAGAACGATACAAATAGTGCGATAAACTAAAGTGGGACTATTTAACATGTCCTTTCCAGGGGCAGGCTGCAGAATAGTATGCAAAACAGATATACTGCTCGTGATAGAGACCACCTGGGATTTTTATAATGCGGCATAGCTTTTCTGCTTCCCTGGTTCTTGCATCGTTTGTGCGGCAATTGGATTGCCGAACAGGTCTTCCGAAGTATGGAGTCCTGAAAGTAAGAGAAAATAAAGAAATCGGCAACCCCTAGTGCGGTTTAAGCCGTGTTTCGGGTGTGCCGTGATGGTGCCCCTCCCCCTGTGCCCATGGTATTTTGAGAGCGTAGTTATGTACGCGAAGCACTGGTTTCGCTATTTCGCGAGGGCTGGGGTTGGGGCTGCGTTGCTATGCCTGCTCGGGACGTGTCAGGCGGTCTCGTTGTAGGTTACTCCGGGCACGCTTGATAGTGTCCGGACGTTTAACGGCCGGACTGGAGAGCTGCCTTGACAGGCTGCTTTGTACTTCCGCTGCAAGGGCCGCCGTGTGCTCCTCCGTTCGGAGGGAGCGTTCGGTGTTTCCATTGACTGTGATTACTCCTCGAGGGCCTGGCATCTTGAGCTTAAGGTATGCGTAGTGCGGCGCCGCATTGAACTTTGCAAATGTGGTTCGCCCTAGCAGTGCGTGATAGCCACTGCGAAACGGGACTATGTCGAAGATTAACTCCTCGCTTCGGAAATTATCCGGAGATCCGAAGACCACTTCAAGTGTGACTGAGCCTGTACAGTTGGCCTCTACACCTGGTATGACACCTTTAAAGGTTGTTTTGGTGGGCTTAATCCTCGAGGGATCTATGCCCATTTTCTGCACTGTATCCTCGTAAAGCAGGTTCAGGCTACTGCCGCCGTCCATAAGGACTCTTGTGAGATGAAATTCGTCAATAATTGGGTCTAGAACCAATGCGGCGAATCCGCCATGACGGATGCTAGTGGGGTGGTCCCTTCGATCAAAGGTGATCGGGTAGGAGGACCATGGGTTGAACTTTGGGGCGACTGGCTCCATCGCATATACGTCCCTTAACGCACGCTTCCGCTCCCTCTTGGGGATGTGGGTTGCGTATATCATGTTCATGGTCTGCACTTGTGGGGGAAAACCCTTCTGTCCACTGTTGTTCGGCGGCCGGGGCTCCTCCTCGTCATCGCTACGCAGCCCCTTGTCTCTATTTTCGGCATTTAACTTGCCTGCCTGCTTGAACACCCAACAGTCCATGTTGGTGTGATTGGCTGGCTTTTCGGGGTTGCCATGTATCTGGCACAAGCGGTCGAGTATTCAGTCCAAACTGGACGGGCCCTGAGTATTTCTTTTGAATGGCTTTTTCCGCTGACCGGATTTATAGCCTCTGAATCCGGCATTGACTGCCGTATCCTCGTTGTTGTCGCTGTTAACGCGGCGCTTTTGCTTGTTCCGACGCGACCAGCCACTGTTGTCCTTGATGTCCGAATTACCAAGGTTCTTGGTCAAGTTATTGCTACGAGCTAGCCAGCTGTCTTCTCCCACGCAAAAGCGGGTCATGAGCATCGTGAGTGCTGCCATGAATTTTGGCTTTTCCTGTCCAAGGTGCCGGGCAAGCCACTCATCGCGGATATTATGCTTGAAGGCTGCTAGGGCCTCAGCGTCCGGACATTCAACTATTTGGTTTTTCTTTGTTAGGAACCGTGTCCAGAATTGCCTGGCCGATTCCGCTGGCTGCTGAATTATGTGGCTTGGGTCATCTGCGTCTGGTGGTCGCACATAGGTGCCCTGGAAATTGCCGAGGAATGCAGCTTCTAGGTCGTCCCAGCAACCGATTGATTCTGCTGGCAAGCTGTTAAGCCAATGCCGAGCTGGTCCCTTGAGTTTGAGTGGGAGGTATTTGATGGCGTGTAGATCGTCGCCGCGGGCCATGTGGATATGAAGGAGATAATCCTCGATCCGTACTGCGGGATCTGTTGTGCCATCGTATGATTCGATTTTCACGGGTTTGAAACCCTCAGGGATTTGATGATCCATTACTTCATCTGTGAAGCATAGGGGGTGTGTGGTGCCTCTGTATTGGGCTATATCACGACGCAGCTCAAACGAGCTTTGTCTATTGTGTTCGGCCCGGCCGGATTTATTATATCCGGAGTGACGATCACCGTCACGTGCCGTGGGCCGCCCGCGTTATCTGTAGATCGATCTTGTTTGCTTTGCCTTGTCCTCCAATATGTCTCGCAAGTCTGGCGCATTTTCCCGTGCCTTAGAATGTTTTGAGCGGCGCCGGGATGCGGCTTGAGTGGAGGGCCGAGAGGCCTCTCTGTCGCGGCCGCGAGGTGGCCGATCGGCCATATCGTGCGCTGGTGATGTAGGTTTAGGTGCTTCCTCCTCTAATCGGGGTAGCAGCCTACGCTTTGGGTAGCTCTTGGAGGGGCGTTCGAGTTCATACTCTTCGGCCGCAAGGACTTCAGTCCATCTGTCGGCTAGCAAATCTTGGTCAGCTCTAAGCTGTTGCTATTTTTTCTTGAGGCTGCTTGTCGTGGCCATAAGCCTGCGTTTGAAATGCTCTTGTTCGACGGGATCCTCTGGCACGACAAATTCGTCGTCGTCGAGGCTTGCCTCGTCTTTGGAGGGAGGCATATAATTATCATCCTCGACCTCTCTGTCTGCCGCTCTCTCGTGAGGGTTGGCTTCTCCATCCTCCTGTGCTGAATCTTGCTGGAGGGGGTGTTCTTCGGCGCTATCCGGAGTATTATTATCTCCTGTGCCGGAATCACCGTTTTTGCTTTGGCGGGATTTAGAGCGGCGCCGCTGACGCCGGTGCTTGGGCTGTTTCTTGGAGGGGTCATCCCCCGCTGTTCCATCGCCATCTCCTTCTTTTGGGGTATCCACCATGTATATGTTATACGACAAGGTGGCTTTCCAGTGCCCTATAGGTGCTGGTTCTTGATCGTCTCCTGCATCGGCGTCCATAACGTCGATGTCTTCGGAGTCGAAGTCGAGCATGTCGGTCAAATCATCGACAGTGGCTACAAAGTGGGTGGTGGGTGGGCTTTGAATTTCTTCATTGTCCATATCCCAACCTTGCTGACCGTAATCCGGCCAGGGCTCTCCTGATAAAGAGAGAGACTTTAGTGACTTCAGGATATCGCCAAAGGGCGAGTACTGAAAGATGTCCGCGGCGGTGGACTCCATGATCGGCGCCCAATCCGATTCGATTGGTAGGGGCGCGGAGGGTTCGGAGTCCGGAAAGGAGTCCGGCCCCTCGGAGTCACGGGCCTCGCGGAGTGCGGGGCTGGTGTTCGGCTCGATCGTCATTGGGATCGCAGCCCCCGAGGCGGCGTCCAACCACTCATCCTCGATCGGCGCAGTTGGTTCCGAATCGAGGGTCGGAACCGATGCGTGTGCGGCCTCCAGGGCACTGTTCGGCAGCAGAGCTAGATCATGCCCATCGTGACAGTGCGGCGCGTTCGGCCGTGGCTCGAATCTGTCGAAGATCAAGTCCCTGCGGACGTCAGCCGTGTAGGTTAAACTTCCAAATCTGACCCGATGGCCAGGGGCGTAGCTTTCGATCTGCTCTAGATGGCCAAGCGAACTGGCCCGCAGTGCGAAGCCGCCTAAGACGAAGATCTGTCCGGGGAGAAAAGTCTCACCCTGGACTGCATCGCTATTGATGATCGGAGGAGCCATCGGGCCTAAAAGCGACGACACAAAGGAACTCTCAATGAAAGCACCAATGTCGGTGTCAAAACCGGCGGATCTCGGGTAGGGGGTCCCGAACTGTGCGTCTAGGCGGATGGTAACAGGAGACAAGGGACACGAAGTTTTACCCAGGTTCGGGCCCTCTTGATGGAGGTAAAACCCTACGTCCTGCTTGATTAATATTGATGATATGGGTAGTACAAGAGTAGACCTACCATGAGATCAAGGAGGCTAAACCCTAAAAGCTAGCCTATGGTATGATTGTTGTATGTTGTCCTACGGACTAA
Organism: Aegilops umbellulata; assembly: GCA_032464435.1. Lineage (NCBI taxonomy): Eukaryota > Viridiplantae > Streptophyta > Magnoliopsida > Poales > Poaceae > Aegilops > Aegilops umbellulata. The sequence goes on along the minus strand of CP136057.1, from coordinate 37,375,506 downwards.
AACCCTCCGGTTTATATAGACACCGGAGAGGGTTAGGGTTACACAGAGTCGGTTACAATGGTAGGAGATCTACATATCCGTATCGCCAAGCTTGCCTTCCACGCCAAGGAAAGTCCCTTCCGGACACGGGACGAAGTCTTCAATCTTGTATCTTCATAGTCCTGGAGTCCGGCTGAAGGTATAGTCCGGCTATCCGGACACCCCCTAATCCAGGACTCCCTCAGCGGGTAAATGAGAGAGCTTCATTCATATATAAGCATTCTTAGGATGATCAGCCAAGACACTGGTCACTAGGAAGCGAGGTACCCCACAAAAAAAGAAGTAGGAAGCGAGGTGTTTCATCAAGCCAGCTCTCGGCCACATTCAAAGTGCAGCAAGCACAGTTCGCACGAAGATGCGCCGCAAGGTTTGCTGACCTGTTTACATGCTGAATAACAAAAAAAGAGGAAATATTACCGAGCGCTACTATTTGTAACAGGATATGAGCCAGAATTAAGCGAGAATTGTGGCGAGTGTTCCATGCAATCAACTTCCATTATCACATGCGAGAACCCTCGAAGAGAACCAAATGTGTTGAAGATTGCTTTATCACATTTTAAAATTATAATAAGAGTGCTAGTACTAGTAAACTTTGCACTTGGCTGTTTGCCTATTCGGGAAGTCGAACAATAATAGCACTAGTAGTTTAGTGTATGCTTCTGGCAATCTGACACCGAATTAACTGCTGCACGTCCACTGCCTGAGCGAGGAGATCTTGCATTAGTCAAAAGTTTCTCCTTGTCCTGCGAGCCACCGTGCGCAAACTTCTCCCGTCCTGCAACCTTATCCTCGTTCGGCAAGTTGACGGGACACAGCAAAGTAATGCTAGTCCATACTGCCTCCTCTCCAGTTAATATGGCTTAATATCAAACGAGATAAATACATTGTCTGTCACTGTATATTTGTAAAAATACGGTCAATGGACTTCATAATACGCTCATTGCGCTCAATATATATGTTTTCCGGTGTTTATACGGTCACTAGCTCACCCTGACTGAGTATGTGTGTGCATGCACGTGTAGGTCGAGCACTTGAGCGTGACCGTGTGTGTTCCATCGTGTGCTCGGACATGCATGCATTAGGGCGTCGTGCGCGTTTTTGCGTCCATGTGTACGTGTGACTGTTGCATACACGTAGGGGGAGTACGTGTAGGGGCCACTAAGGAGCAGTCAAATCACACAGTAAGTTAGTCGGAAGAAGCAACCATCATTTCACTCTTGAATGACACGTACGCAATATAAAATGGTTGATATGGAGAGAAAAAGAAAACCACTATATATACACTAGCAGGAGCCTAAGCTACAAGCCTGCTTGCTTAGGTTGCTCTCTTCACAAGCATAGAACGACAGGCCTGATCCCGCAGCTCGGAGAAGGGAACAATGTTCTGCGTAGACATGGTCGACATTGGCGAGGGAGAAAACCCACAGTCGGTGCGTCCCAATCGGGGGTCACTACGGTATGGGCCGATGCCGCGTCCCAACCGCCCTTCTAGCTACAGCCCGACGTCCTAGGTAGTCCATCTTCCTTTTGGAGCCGGCTTGCTCCACTGCCGTAGCTCCATCTCCATGCCGATCTTTCTCTACTTCTACCGGCTTCTACTTGTGATGAGTTTATGTCTCATGAACTAGTACCAGTACTATTATTCTAATCACACTTCTTCAATATCTTTGCCATCAGGGATGCTCAGGTAGATTTTAGTGGAATTGCACCAAACCATCGTATGATTCGAGGGTGCCAGCCGTCTTTCCTTCGACAGGTTCTACCTGGTCAGGAAATTAAATCATATTTAGGGTTTAGGGTTTAAGTCGTAGTGACCCCATCAGTAGTTTTTCTTTCGTACACGCTCTCACAACTTTTTTCTTTAGTTGTGAAGTAAATATTGGCTATGATCTATGAATCATTGAGATGCATCAGCATGCGTGTTAGTTTTCCTTTGTATTTGATGGAATGTTGTAACGGGGCAACCTTGGAATAGGAATGAAAATGGAGTGGAAAGTTTCCGTTTTTCCGGAGAAAAATGGAAACGGAGAGAAACCAACGTTTCGTTTCGCTGGATCGCGCCATCGAGCAAAACCAACGTTTATATCACGTCTGTCGTGTTCGTGTCTCACCCTCCTCCACGGCTCGACCCCACATGGTCGCTCGGCATGCCACTCACCGCAAACTGAGTATACGATAACTTCCCGCCTGCTTGTCGATGGATCATGCCATGGAGTACTAGCACTACTAGAAGAGATTAACGAGTTGGGGGAGGACAGCTAGCTGTAGCACGGACTCCCAAGAACTTTTTACATGCATGTTGTAGCCGGCTATTGCGACCTTTGAGGCCTTCTTTGGTTCATAGGGTAGGAAAATCATAGGAATAGGAAAGTCATAGGAAATGAGATGACATGTATCTCAAATCCTATGATTAGGAATAGGAAAGGAGATACCCTTTGATTCACATCATAGGATTTTTTCCATTGAGGGTAGGCTAATGTTTATTTTCCTATGAAATGTGAAGGATAGGAAGAATTCCTCCATAGGAATAGGATTCCATTCCTACAAACCAAAGGGCTCTAAAAGAATTTTTCCTATAGAAATCCTATCCTATGAAATTCCTACAAGATTCCTCTAAACCAAAGGAGCCCTCAACACGGAGCAGCCGCGTGCACCCGGAAGCGGCGCGGGCGACGCTCTCTCGGCCGGCGTGCCGCTTCAATGCCGGCGCCAGTGAGAGGTCGCGTCCACTCTGGTCGGGCATGAATGCGGCACTGACCGTTTCGGGCGGGAAGCACGCGCGGGTGATGAAGAGGGTTCGGGTTGGTTAGGACCGGCCATGGCAGCGGTCCGGACGTGCGCAAACAAGAGATGTTGTATGTTAATATTGCTGCGTATATAATTAACAACGTAAATAATATGCCAGTTGGACAAATATGATTGGAGATGGAGATGGAAATGGAATTTTACGTAAACACGGATATGCATGTCTATGTCTATGTGTGTATGCGCGACGACTCTCGCGACCTGGAAGCGGGGGCATGTTTTTGATCGAGTTTTCTTTCTTGGTACGTTAGAAAATAAGTTTGTCTAATTCACATCTAGATGTTATTTAAGGATATCACATCTAAGCTCCCACAAGTATATAATGTAGCAACAAGAAACAAAAAAACTAGGAAAAAATAGACCACAAACAGAGTGGACATCAACTTAGATATGACATAACTATGTCACATCTAGATGTGTCCTAGACAGACCCTTAAAAAATTGTCCGCCAGTTTTCGTTTCTTTTTTCCGGGAACGCGCGTATTCTATTTAAAACCACTGCTATGGAGAGATTTTTTTTACTCCATTACAACCTCTTGTTCGCTAGGGTTATCACTCTCCACACGCTCGTCGCACTACATATATGTTACACGCTGGAGGCTCAGTGTTCATTTGCTAGGGTTTGCTATATTCACAGTCTCTCACCCTCTCTTCACCAGATCTAAACAAGACTGCGTTGGCCTCTTGTCTCTCCCTCCCCCCTCACAGCTGGTGAAGGAGGCGACCGTATCCCGTCGCACCGGGAAGGGGAGGAGGTGCATCGTTCACTCTATCGCCTTTGGCGAGGGAGGCAATCCACTGCCGGCAGCGTTGTTCTCTTTCACCCAGCGCCTGTGCAGGAGGGCCACCGACCCCTTCTTCCTCGCTATCGTACGTAGTGTGGGCAGATCCGGCCTCCTGCCGCACGCCTTGCCACATCCCGACGACCCTAAGGTATAAGTTTCTTTGAAACCGTCGTTGCTCTAGCTGCACGTGGATCTTTTTGATCTGTAGTCGAATCTAGGTCTTGGTTCAAAAAGGAAAGAAGGGTGCAGTGGGCTGGAGCAAGAATCTAGGACGTGGTTCAATGAGGAAAGGAGGGGCGGAAAGTAGTATAGACTGGCTATCCAGCCACTTTGTAGGTCGAAAAGGGAAAAATGGGGTAACCCAGTACACACATCTGTAAGGAACCGATCTCTTTGTTGAAAAGGGAAAGAAACTGGGGGGGTCGGGTAGTTTGTGCAGGACTAGATTTGCTGCCCTCACATAGGAAGAAGGTTCAAAGAGAACAAATATGGGACCAGCGCATATATGCTGCTTGGCTACATACTCTGCATCACCCATTTATACGTGTGGACGCACATGGTGCTGGCATCTCCCATACAGCTATTTTGTTGTTGTTAATCTAAGAATGCCGCCGGAAAATTGAAGCAATGCCACTGTTAAAAGTAAATTACATTTTTTAACGAATGTTGTTTTAAGAGAATGTATCTGTTAATATGAATCAATGCAACCGTTTTAGAAATGCTACTGTCCTACTTTGTTTTCCATCCAAGATAAGTTAGATGCTTCTTTTTGTCACCGTTTGTTTCATCCTCCTTTATCGGCAAGTAATTGTTTCCTTTTTTTCCTCTGTTAAAACAGGGGTATCAATTCAACTTGTTGCTATTGCGACATTTTGCTTCGCTACTCGAAACACTTATGTTTTCAGAGTGTTTTGTGCAGTTCAACTTGAATGTCACACCGGTGACTTTGCTTAATTTTGGTGGAACTGCACAAAAGGAGATCGAGATTTGTTTCCAGTCTTCGTGGCGAGTTGTTTCAAATCTTGGTATCAACCACATGATGTGCAGTGTGCTTTGAGATGTTGTGCTACTTGTTTTGGTACTATTTTAAATAAATGTTGAATTGAAGCTATTGTATTGCTGTCTTTTCCCATTAAGTAGTGAACAAAAATGGTACCAACCCAGACATGATGCTTGTTGCTTTGTTACAAAAAATTCAGCATCACCCCCTTTATAAGCCAGTAATTGATGCCACTCTCAGAATTTAACTACTGAATCGTATTTCAAAACTGCAACACTTGTTAGGGATTGGCGGGATTACCATTTTTGTGGCCGCATGTTTCATCCTCCTTTATTAGCCAGTAATTGATTCCTTTTCTGCCTCTGTTTAAACAGGGATATCTATTCAACTTGTTGCTGTTGCGACATTTGCTACGCGAAACACTTTGCTTGATTTCAGTGCAACTGCACAAAACGAGATTGGATTTCCTATTCGTGTTGGCAGATTCGTATTTTATCATGTCCGTCTCATGAAAGGTCAGTACAGGCCTTCATCCACATGATTGTGCAGTGTGCTTTGAGATGTTGTGCTACTTGTATTGGTACTGTTTTAAATAAATGTTGAATTAAAGTTATTGTATTGTTATCTTTTCCCATTAAGTAGTGAACAAAAATGGGACCAACCCAGACATGATGCTTGTTGCTTTATTACAACAAACTCTGCATCACCCCCTTTATAAGTAGGTGGAAGCACATACTGTTGTTGCGCCCACTCTCCCATGGAACTGTTTATGCTTTTCGTTAATCTAATGCCGCTGGTAAAATTAAGCAATGCCACTCTCAGAATTAATTAACTATTGAATCTTAGTTCAAAACTGCAACACTTGTTAGGAATGGTACTATCCTGCTTTGTAGTTCTTTCTACATGTTTAACCAAGGTATTGTTAAGATAATGTCTCTGTTAAAATGAATCAGTTGCATTGTTTTAGGAATGGTACTTTTCTGCTTTGTCGTTCTTTATACATGTTGAAACGAGGCATTGTTAAGATAATGTCTCAGTCAATATGAATGAATCACACTGATGGAGAATTGCTACTCTCCTGATTTGTTTCCCATTAAGATAAAGTAGATCCGTAGATGCTTTTCTTCTGGGAGTACAAGTCATCAACCGTTATTTCTCAGTAATTGTTTCCCTTATACCTATTGTTGCTTACAGGGATATCAAAATTAAAGCTCGGTTTTATTCCGACTTCGATTTTAGTTGAACTACACAAAAGGAGCCAACGTGTCCAAGGCAAACTGCTGCATTACTAGGTCCAGTTGGTCGTTCCACTTTGCAGAAAGAAGCAGTCACTGTTTGCGCTACATTACAGAAGGAATGACCGAGAAGCTTTACAGAGTATTATTAGACACCGGTGACATGACTAGTCTGCAGAGACCATTGTCAATTTAACAACACGTGGAGTGCCCTGGGCAAAAAGTTCCCAAACAAGTACAAGAAGCTACGACAGGACTCCACGATCATAGGCATTACATATTTTGAATGGGAAAAGCTTGTCAAAGTTTAATAATTGATGTTAGCAAGAAGACGTTAGTTTAATATATTGGAATTCGAAAACCTTGTCAAAATTTTCTCATTGATGTTAGCCAGAAGACATGCATTTGATATTTTTGAGTGGGACGCCCTTGCTGTGAGCAGCGTCGAGTGTTTTCCTATTCTTGTGTTCAGTTTAGAAGTGAATAGTTACTCTGCTGAGATATTCCTGTGTTAAGAGTTTGTTCTGAATATTGTCTATGTAATGCCAGGCCTTGTGTTTGATTGCAAAATTGAGCTTGGAATGTTGTGGCATGCGGCATCACGAGCTATTCACCGTGCCTCCTAAGAATAATGCTTCGTATTGTTTTGCATGTCGATCTAATGCCAGTGATTTGCTTGTTAAGAAGATCATCCTCTTCTGTTGTTTCCGTGCTTAAGAAGTTCATCGTCTGATGTTTCATTCATAGCCTATACGACAAGTCAGGTAGGTTAGACGTGAAACCATATGATCTTCCGACCAACTCATGATATTAGGCCGTGATTGGATCATCGTTTTCCAACCAAAACCGCTTGTAAAATTGACGGTTGTAAATTAAAGTAGATGGTCTCGGGCGAAGGCGCTTGGTTGGTCGATTTCGACTAGTAAAATATCAGAAGTACTTCACACACGATAAAAACGTTGAACGACACTCGGACGATTGCTAATCCAGCCATTAGCTGTTGTTTCAGCCTTGCCCATGGATGGCATGATACGCACGTCATGCATGTATCGTCTGGTAATGTCGTCCATATAGCAGTGCTCGTAAAATATACACTGGTCTCTCAAATTACACGCATAACCCGCCGGTTTTACTTACAAACCTCGGGCCCTCGGTTTCATAACGCCTGTATTTTACGCGTTGTTTCTGATGACGAGTAAATTACACTTGTATGTTAATACATGTTTGAAATAAACCAGAGCTCCCAGGCGAGGCCTTACCGTTTCATGTCGTCTCAGTTTCTCGAAGTTGCTCATAGGTGTCCGATGATCCTGGCTTCCTGAATGAGCAACGGGCGCTGTATCAGACCATCCGTAGGGCCCGCGAGGCCCTCTCCATTGTCCTTCGAGTTGTTGCACTCGCCGTGGTGCCGAGCATTGTTAACATCGTCAACAAACATGAGGATTCAGGAGATGACTTTATTTTGACTAGATGACACTAGGGACCCACTAGGGCCATAGCCGTACGTACGCAAGTGCCTCCTTATTATGTACAACTATTTTTTTTTCTTTCTCCTGGTTTCCTGACATCACGGTCCCACACCATTGTCAACCTATGTAGTCAATATAAACGAGAGAATTGCACAAGGTGCGGCCGATAGCTGGGACCAAGCAGCTCGAGCAGTATTTGTGTTTTTGAGGCGTGAGCACTGTAGAGTTTTTCTTGGTGACGATTTTGTTGTTGTTCAGAGGAGAGCAGGGTATTAACTGAGCGGGTTGTGGCCCGTCTAGCCCAGGCCAGATATCCAGCCCAGATACTAATTTTTTCAAGATGAAAATGGCTAGCTCAGCTATACGTATTTTTGAGGAATACCCAGGAAAGGTCAACTTGTTATTCTCCGCCCCACTGGGCTACAAATCTTTCCTAGGAGGGATGCATTAGGCTTAACAAGAAAATGGGCTTTAAAAAATAATAAATAGGATGTAATTATAAAAACTAGGCAGTAACTATAAAAAATGCACCAAACACGAAATTAGTTTATAAAATATTATATGTGGATTTTGAAAATCTTAAATTTTCATTGTTACGCGTGCAATGTTTCGTTGGATTTTTACGTAATACAAATTTATATTTAATCTGACTAGAAATTTCGGGATAAAAATATTTCGGATCCCATCAAAATGTGGGAAATTTTATTGAATTCTGTCTTCAACGGTTGGTTGAAATTATTAATCGTTGTCCTAGCTAGAAAATGGGTTGTACTTTTAACAAACTGTAAATGGGATGTTGTAAATTCCATTAGAATTCAAAAATGGGTTGTACATTCTTACAAAACGCAAATGGGCTATAAGTTCTCTGCCACACGCTTGTGGGCCTACTAAGTGACGCGTCCCCTAAAAAAATAAGTTGACGCGTATGCAAGGCTTTGTCAACTTATTATAGTCAACACGCAGTTCTAGCAGCAGTGGCCGTTGGATGTCTATCCAACGGATGTCGTGCTTCCTCTTCAATCTCGGATATTCTTAGCTTCGGCCGCCCAAAAAATGATTTCTCCCCCTGACATCTAGGGCGCACCGTTTCGGAGGCTGACCTGTGGGCCTACTAAGTTGGAGCGTACCAAGGGCTTTGTCAACTTAGTCAATATAAACGATTCTAGCTTCAGTGATCGGACGATGTCCATCCAACGGCCATAGTGCTTCTTCAACCTCTGGTCTTCTTGGTCCAGCCGCCCAAAGCAGCGCCGGTCGTGCCAACTGCTCCTGCCTCCCGTGGCTGGCTGTGCTGTCGTGGAGGCCTCACCGCCCACATACTACTCCCAACGCTGGCCAGGCCATCCCTCCACTCACCCACACCCCATGTTATTCTGCGGCGACGGCAGCCTCACACCGCAGCCGAACCAGTGAACCCTCGTACACCTCTCCGCGCGGGCTTCCACTGCTGCGTCTTCCTCGGCTCCGCGTCATCCCCTTCCTAGGCCTCGCCGTCGTCCACCGCCCTGGTGCTCTCGGCGCGGCGTGATCAACGTGGTCAACGACCGACTTCCATCGGAAGCGTACTGTACGTGGAGAGGCTGACAGCTGGGTCCACGGCGGTCACAAGGAAGTGCCTCCTTATTACGCGCAAAATAATTATTCCTCCACCTGACAGCGGGGACCCACCGAACGGGCTACCTTATTTCGTGAAAAAAATGTTTCCCCCCTGACTCCTGGGACCAACCGGACGGGCCACCGTATTTCGCGAAGAAAACGTTCCCCCCGCTGTCAGCTCGGACCCACCGGAAGTGCCTCCTTATTATGCACAAAAAAATGAATACTCCCCCTGCTAACTGGGACCCACCTTGGTGGGAGGTTGACTTGTGGGCCTACTAAGTTAACGGGGACGGAGGGCTTTGTCAACTTAGTCAATATGAACGATTCTAGCTCCAGTGACCGTACGATGTCCATCCAACGGTCGTAGTGCTTCTTCAACCTCTGGTCTTCTTACTCCAGCCGCCCAAAGCAGCGCCGGTTGTGCCGCCTACTCCTGCCTACCTTGGCCGGCTGTGCTGCCACGGAGGCCTCACCGCCCCTACTATTCCCACCGCTGGCCAGGACCTGCGGCGACGGCAGCCTCACACCGCAGGCGAACAAGTGAACCCTCATACTCCTCTCCGCGTGGGCATCCACTGCCGCGTCTTCACCAGCTCCGCATCGTCCCCTTCCTAGGCCTCGTCGTCGTCCATCGCCCTGGTGCTCTCGGCGTTGCGTGGTCAACATGGTCAAGGAACGACTTCCATCGGACGTGGACTGTACGTGGAGAGGCTGACAGCTGGGTCCACAGCGGCCGCAAGGAAGTGCCTCCTTATTACGCGGAAAATAATGATTCCTCCACCTGACAGCAGGGACCCATCGGACGGGCCACCATATTTCGCGAAAAAAAGTTTCCCCCCTGACTGCGGGGACCCAACAGCTAAACCTTCGCATGCAAGGAAGTGCGTCCGGGCAAAAAAACGAATCGGCCCTGACTGCTGGGACCCACCAGCTACATCTTCGCACGCAAGGAAGTGCGTCCGGGCAAAAAAAATGATTCGCCCCCTGACTGCTGGGACCCGCCAGCTACATCTTCACACGCAAGGAAGTGCCTGACAGTCGGGACCCACCTGGTCGAAGCGTACGTAGCGTTGTCATTCTGGTCGCGAACGTGTACGTACATATATACTGGTGGATGTAGAGGTGCGCACGTGTCATAGTAGAGGCGCGCACATGTCGTAGTAGAGGTGCGCACGTAGCATGTACACGCACGTATAGCGGCCAGGGTGCAAGAAAGAAAATGCGGCCACGTATGTGTACATACGGGCGAGGTCTCGAACGCCTACTCGCGCATACATACGGCGAGGGCTCGTTGACATGGTTGGGTCGGAACGGAGAAACAGCATCGTCATCGTGTTCATGGGGAGGCAACGGAATGCGTTGTGTTCATGGGGAGTCAAGAGAATGCGTCGTGTTCATCGGGAGGCAACGGAACGTGTGGGAGCCAACCGGCTGGGCCGGAACGGAATGCGTGGTCGTGTTCATCGGGAGGGCTTGGATGGAACAGGCAATGGAGATGAGGCCTAGCGTACCGCATAATGGAGGAAACGGACCTCCTACGTTCGAAATGGGGTCCTGTAGATCGGGAGGGGTTTGGCGTACCGCAAAACAGAGGAAACGGACCTCCTACGGTCGAAACGGGGGTCATGTTGATCGGGAGGGGTGTGGCGTACCGTAAAATGGACGAAACGGACCTCCTACGGTCGAAACGGGGGTCCTGTTGATCGGGAGGGGTGTGGCGTACCGCAAAACGGATGAAACGGACTTGTGTTGGAGCGCTACGGTCAAAACGGGGTCCTGTTCATCGGGAGGGGTGTGGCGTACCGCAAAACGGGACTCCACGGGATACTGTTCATCTCCACCGTCGACCTCCTCCAGCCTACACGGGCTACCGTTGACCTACTCCAGCCTCCACGGGCTCCTGTTCATCCAGCCCCCACCACGCGCTACTCCACCGGCTACTGTTCAACCACCCCTCCACCATCTACTGTTCATCCAGCCCTCCACACCACGGGGTCCTGTTCAACCACCCCTCCACGGGCACCCCTCCACCGTCTACTGTTCATCCAGCCCTCCACACCACGGGGTCCTGTTCAACCACCCCTCCATGGGCACCCCTCCACCGTCTACTGTTCATCCAGCCCTCCACCACACCACGGGGTCCTGTTCATCCAGAGGCAACGCCACCGCTCACTGTTCATCCAACCCCTCCGGCAATGCTCACTGTTCATCCAATCGATCGGCTTCAGTTAGTAGCAGTAGCGAAGGAATCGCTCGATCGGGTTTAGTTAACAGCCATCTACCGATCGCTCGGGTTCAGTAACGCGTAGCCAGCAGTGCAATCGCTCGGGTTCAGTTAGAGCCCAACGCCTCGCTCGGGTTCAGTTAGAGCCAACGCCTCGCACACACGCGCGTACGTGTACGAGAGAAACGCGCATCGCTCGGCCCCCGACCTCCCACCGTAACCGGGAACTCCCCAAAATTTTCCTCGCCCTCGCTTCTACCACGGGTTTTTTCGTCATGGACGGCCCAAAGAATGTCATGCAGCTGCGTCTCCGGCCCACCCAGGACGAAAAGCCCATTTTTTGTTATGATTTTTTGTCATAGAAGTAGGAGCCCACCACATCTATGATGATACCGGGTTTTGTCACAATTATCGTCATAGAAGTGTCATATGTATGACAGAAAAAAAAATATTCGGCCCCAAATGTCACGTATGTGTCTTTTTCTTTGTAGTGATGTCATCTTGCTTAAAGCGTTACTCTGTTCTTATGAACTTAATACTCTAGATGCATGCTGGATAGCGGTCGATGTGTGGAGTAATAGTAGTAGATGCAGGCAGGAGTCGGTCTACTTGTCTTGGACGTGATGCCTATATACATGATCATACCTAGATATTCTCATAACTATGCTCAGTTCTGTCAATTGCTCAACAGTAATTTGTTCACCCATCGTAGAATAATTATGCTTTTGAGAGAAGCCACTAGTGAAACCTATGGCCCCCGGGTCTATTTTTCATCATATTAATCTTCCAACACTTAGCTATTTTCATTGCCTTTTATTTTACTTTGCATCTCTATCATAAAAATACCAAAAGTACTATCTTATCATATCTATCAGGTCTCACTCTCATAAGTGATCGTGTAGGGATTGACAACCCCTTATCGCGTTAGTTGCAAGGATTTATTTGTTTTGTGTAGGTGCGAGGGACTTGCGCGTAACCTCCTACTGGATTGATACCTTATTCTCAAAAATTGAGGGAAATACTTAAAATTGAGGGAAATACTTACGCTACTTTGCTGCATCACCCTTTCTTCTTCAAGGGAAAACCAACACGGTGCTCAAGAGGTAGCAGGGGTCTCTCTCCCCCTCGCTTCCGGTGGCGCCAGAGTGCCGCCGGGGCAACGATCGGGACGACGATCTACATCAACAATCTTGCTACCGTCAACACCAACTCTCTCCCCCTCTATGCAGTGGTGTAACACCTCTTCTCCCCATTGTAATCTCTACTTAAACATGGTGCTCAACTCCATATATTATTTCCCAATGATCTATGGTTATCCTATGATGTTTGAGTAGATCTGTTTTGTCATGAGGGTTAATCGTGATCTTGGTTGGTATGATTATATATTTTATTTATGGTGTTGTCCTAGGGTGCCCTCCGTTCTCATGCAAATGTGAGGGCCCCCGCTATAGGGTGTTGCAATATGTTCATGGTTCGCTTATGGTGGGTTGCGAGAGTGACATAAGCAAGGTAGACCAATCCTTTTGAGGCAAAGGACAGGCCAAAACGGTCTCTTATGATAAGCAAAGCTTTCTTGATGGTACACGGGAATTTCATCTAGTCACTTTCATCATGTTGGTTTGATTTGTGTTCGCTACTTTGATAATTTGATATATGGGTGGACCGATGCTTAGGTGTTGTTCTTACTTGAACAAACCTCCTACTTATGATTAAACCTCCCGCAAGCATCCGCAACTATGAGAAAAGTATTAAGAATAAATTCTAACCATAGGATTAAACTCTAGGATCCAACGGTCCCTCACGGAATAGTGCATAAACTGGGGTTTAAGTTTCTGTCACTCTCGCAACCCACCATCTATTTACGACTCCACAATGCATTCCCTTAGGCCCAAATATGGTGAAGTGTCATGTAGTCGATGTTCACATGACACCACTAAGGAAATCACAACATACATACTATCAAAATATCAAACACATATCAAGTTCACATGATTACTTGCAACATGATTTCTCCCATGACCTCAAGAACAAAAGTAACTACTCACAAATAATCAACATGCTCATGATCAGAGGGGTATTAATATGCATAATGGATATGAACATATAATCTTCCACCAAATAACCCATATAGTAATCAACTACAAGATGTAATCAACACTACTAGTCACCCCTAGCACCAATCTATAGTTTCGGTAACAAGATTGAATACAAGAGATGAACTAGGGTTTGAGATGAGATGGTGCTGGTGAAGATGTTGATGTATATTGCCCTCCCCAAGATGGGAGAGTTGATTGTGATGATGATGACGATGATTTCCCCCTCCGGGAGGGAAGTTCCCCCGGCATAATCACTCCACCGGAGGGCAAAAGTGCTCCTGCCCAAGTTCCGCCTCGAGATGGCGACGCTCCGTCCCGAAAGTCTTCCCCTTATTTTTTTAGGTAAAAATGACTTATATACCAGAAGATGGGCACCGGAGGTGGGCCGAGGAGGCCACAACCCACCAGGGCACGCCAGGGGGGCCTGGCGCGCCCAGGTGGGTTGTGCCCACCTGGTGGCCCCCCTCTGGTGTTTATTGGCCCCAGTATTTCTTAAATATTCCATAAAAATCCTCGTGGAGTTTCAACTCATTTGGAGTTGTGCAGAATAGGTGGCCCAACGTAGCTTTTTCAGGTCCAGATTTCCAGCTGCCAGAATTCTCCCTCTTTGTGTGTACCTTGCAAATTATGAGAGAAAATGCATTAGAATTACTCCAAAAAGCATTATTATGGATAAAAAATTGTAAATAACAGTAAGAAAACATGATGCAAAATGGACATATCAACTCCCCCAAGCTTAGACCTCGCTTGTCCTCAAGCAAAAACCGAAATCGAAAAACATGTCCACATGCTTTGAGAGAGAGGTGTCGATAAAAACAAAATACAGACATAGAAGCATCATGTTGATTATTATAACAACAACAAATTTAAACATAAAACTTTTATCATAGAACTTTTATCATACACTTCCCATGAATAAGTAACTATTCATCACACAATCGAAGTATAAAGCAAAAACTCTATTAGAAACCAACAAACTATGTTCTCAGTCAACTTTGCAACTACAATTCATCATCTTTTCAGGAATGGTCACGTGTCGAGGCCTTTAGGCAAGTCCACATACTCAACCATCATATAGTCTTCTATTATTGCTAACACTCACCGAGTACACATGAGCAAAATGTTTCAACCGGACACATAGAAAGATAGGGGCTTATAGTTTCACCTCCCAACATACTCACCTCAAGGGTGATGTCAACAATAATAACTCATGTTATCTATATTCAACTGGACATATGTGCCTAGATCTTTCCTCACCACATGATGCTTGCCAAAAGAGAAAAATAAAAGGAATATAAAGAAAACTTTGACTCTTTGCATAAAAGTAAATACATAAAAGTAAAAGATAGGCCCTTCGCATAGGGAAGTAGAGGTTGCCATGCGCTTATTTGTTTGCATGCTCAACCCCTTAGTGCAAAATAACATCACGTTACATTGCCCCTTAAGATGACAACCTTTATTATGTAGTCTGTCGCTTTTATTCTTTGTCATCCAAGTTCGTGCAACGCTCAATTTTCTCTTACACTAAAAGATCTCACATATTTAGAAGCAATTTTTATTGCCTTTTTGCACCAATGCCAACTTACTTGAGGGATCTTGTTCAATCCCTAGTTAGGTATGGTGGACACTTGAAAAAGATTTGGGTTTAAGGGTTTTTGGATGCACAAGTAGTATCTCTACTTAGTGCGGAACTTTTGGCTAGCAAAGATAGGGGGCAAGCATCACATGTTAAAGGATCTATGACAATATGACTTCTATGTGAATATAAACATACATAAACCATTACGTTGTCTTCTTTGTCCAACGTCAACAATTTTGGCATATAATATTTTGATGAGGGCTCATAATCACAAAAGATTTAAAGTATGGTATATTTATATGTGAATCTTCCCTTCCCTTATTAATTCTTGCATGAGTTGCATCACTGACTAATGCTATGTTTGTTAATCTCTAATAAAATTTTCTTACTTGTACTTTTCCTTATGTGGTGCTATCACCTACCATAGGATTAGCATATGATCTTATTAATTTATTTCCTTTCTTTATTTGCTTTCTTTCTCTTTTTCTTTTCTTTATTTGCAACATGAAAGTAAATAAAGTAAAAACTCGAACTAACTTTATTATATAACTTGCAAACGATAACAATGATAGATCACTAAGCAAACTCTCAAAGAAGAAAAGATCGAACTAAACTTTATTTCACCTAAAGCAAAAAGATCGAACTAAGATAAACAAAAGCTAAAAGATAGTGGGATGATACGATACCAGGGCACCTCCCCCAAGCTTGGCGGAAGCCAAGGGGAGTGCCCATACCCGATACTCAGTTCTCCTTTGGTGGTGTCTGTATGCTCCTCCCTCTTCGTCTCGATCCTCATCAGTCAAGCATCTTCTTCCATGTGGTTGGAGGAGCAGGAAGACATGATGCCTAGCTTGACAAATCTGACCAGAAACTGTAAGAAAAGAGAATAGAGGATTTTCTCCGCGATACGGTGATTAACAGGTTCAGGAAGTATATATAGATTTTTTATCTTGGAGTACAAGCTTATGGAAGAAAAACGGAGTACGGGAGGGGTCCCAGGCGGGCACAGCCCACGTGGGAGCATCAGGCAAGCCTGGCGCGCCCTGGTGTCTTGTGCCCACCAGGGAATGCTTCCTAGAAGTTTCTTTATTTCCCAAAATTTTAAAATATTCCAAAACTGATAAAAAATATTTTTTGCAGATTTTTCGGAGTCCGTTTACTTACCGTATCACGTACCTCCTTATTTTGATGATTCTGGAGTGTTCCGAAAAGACTCTTTTATGTGTTCTTCCGGTGTCAAAGTTTGGATAATATTGCTTTCAACATTAATAGGCGTGCCTGAGATATAATGCTTTATTTGTTGCCCGTTGACAGCCTTTGGGTTAGTGCCTTCGAAATTATTTATTTTGATGGCTCCAGACCGGTAAATCTCCTCGATGACATAGGGCCCTTCCCAT
Organism: Aegilops umbellulata; assembly: GCA_032464435.1. Classification (NCBI taxonomy): domain Eukaryota; kingdom Viridiplantae; phylum Streptophyta; class Magnoliopsida; order Poales; family Poaceae; genus Aegilops; species Aegilops umbellulata. Next base: position 37,359,278 of record CP136057.1, on the reverse strand, counting down.
TTGGAGAGGAGTTTGCCTGCAAAGAATCTAAAACGAGAGTGTACAAAAAAATATTCTCCAACTTTAAACTCACGTTTTTGAATTCTTTTGTCATGCCATCTTTTAACTTTCTCTTTGAATATTTTTGCATTTTCATAAGCTTGGGTTCTCCATTCATCTAATGAGCTAATATAGAATAACCTCTTTTCCCTAGCAAGTTTGAAATCATAATTGAGTTCTTTAACTGCCCAATAAGCTTTATGTTCTAACTCAAGAGGTAAATGACAAGCTTTTCCATAAACCATTTTATAAGGAGACATACCCATAGTATTTTTATATGATGTTCTATAAGCCCAAAGTGCATCATCTAATTTCTTAGACCAATTCTTCCTGGACCTATTAATAGTCTTTTGCAAAATTAATTATATTTCTATTGCTAAGATCAACGTCACCACTAGACTGAGGATGATAAGGTGATGCAATTCTATGGTTAACATCCTACTTAGCAAGCATCCTACGAAAAGCACCATGAATAAAGTGTGAACCACCATCAGTCATTAAATATCTAGGGACTCCAAACCTTGGGAAAATAACTTCCTTAAGAATTTTAATAGAGGTGTTGTGATCAGCTACGGGGGTCTCAGCTCCTTTTCTATCAATAGTATGCAAATCAAATTCTTGTGACAAGAGGACCCAACAAATAAGTCTAGGTTTAGCATCTTTCTTCTCCATAAGATATTTAATAGCAACATGGTCTGTGTGAACAGTTACTTTGGAATCAACAATATAAGGTGTAAACTTATCACAAGCAAACACCACTGCTAAGAATTCTTTTTCAGTAGTAGCATAATTTCTTTGAGCAATGTCTAGAGTTTTTCTAGCATAATGAATAACATTCAATTTCTTATCAACTCTTTGTCCTAGAACAGCACCCACAGCATAATTACTAGCATCACACATGATTTCAAAAGGCAAGTTCCAATCAGGTGGTTGAACAATAGGTGCAGTAATTAAGGCTTTCTTGAGTGTTTCAAAGGCTTCTAAACAATCATCATAATAAACAAAAGGAACATCCTTTTGCAAAAGATTAGTGAGAGGCCTAGAAATTTTAGAGAAGTCTTTAATAAACCTCCTATAGAAACCAGTATGACCTAGGAAACTACGAATACCTTTTATGTCCTTAGGACATGGCATTTTCTCATTTGCATCAACCTTAGCTTGGTCCACTTCAATACCTTTTTCAGAAATTTTATGACCCAAGACAATGCCTTCATTAACCATAAAGTGGCACTTCTCCCAATTCAAGACAAGATTTGTTTGTTCACATCTCTGCAAAACTCGGTCAAGATTGCTTAAACAACCGTCAAAAGACTTCCCATAAATAGAGAAGTCATCCATGAAAACCTCAACAATCTTTCACAAAAGTCAGAGAATATAGCCATCATGCATCTTTGAAAGGTAGAAGGTGCATTACATAAACCAAAGGGCATACATCTATAAGCATATGTTCCAAAGGGACAAGTAAAAGTGGTCTTTTCTTGATCAAGTTGAGAAACAAGTATTTGTAAATAGCCAGAATATCCATCAAGGAAACAAAAGTGTGTATGCTTAGATAATCTTTCAAGCATTTGATCAATAAAAGGCAAGGGGTAATGATCTTTTCTAGTTTCTTTGTTTAATTTTCTGAAATCAATTACCATTCTATAGCCTGTAACAATTCTTTGTGGAATAAGTTCATTCTTATCATTAGGAACAACAGTAATACCTCCTTTCTTAGGGACACAATGAATAGGACTTACCCATCTACAATCAGCTATAGGATAGATTACACCTGCTTCCAGAAGTTTTCATATTTCTGTTCTTACCACCTCTTTCATCTTCGGATTTAACCGGCATTGGTGATCAACAACTGGTTTAGCATCATGTTCCATATTAATTTTATGCTGACGTAGAGTGGGACTAATGCCCTTTAAATCATCAAGAGTATATCCAATAGCAGCTCGGTGCTTCATTAGAATTTTCAATAATCTTTCTTCTTCATGTTCTGAAAGGTTAGCACTAATAATAACAAGATATATTTTGTTTTCATCAAGATAAGCATATTTCAAAGTGTCTGGTGATACGTCTCCAACGTATCTATAATTTTTTATTGCTCCATGCTATATTATCTACTGTTTTGGACCATATTGGGCTTTATTATTCACTTTTATATTATTTTTGGGACTAACCTATTAACCGGAGGCCCAGCCCAGAATTGCTGTTTTTTTTGCCTATTTCAGAGTTTCGAAGAAACGGAATAACAAACGGAGTCCAAACGGAATGAAACCTTCGGGAACGTGATTTTCTCACCGAACATGATCCAGGAGACTTGGACCCTACGTCAAGAAAGCCAGGAGGTGGGCACGAGGTAGGGGGCGCGCCCTACCCCCCCCCCCCCCCAGGCATGGCCCCACCCTCGTGGGCCCACCTTGCTCCACCGACGTACTTCTTCCTCCTATATATACCTACGTACCCCCAAACGATCAGATACGGAGCCAAAAACCCAATTCCACCGCCGCAACCTCCTGTACCCATGAGACCCATCTTGGGGCCTGTTCCGGAGCTCCGCCGGAGGGGGCATCCACCACGGAGGGCTTCTACATCATCATAGCCCCTCCGATGAAGTGTGAGTAGTTTACCTCAGACCTTCAGGTCCATAGTTAGTAGCTAGATGGCTTCTTCTCTCTTTTTTGGATCTCAATACAATGTTCTCCCCCTCTCTCGTGGAGATCTATTTGATGTAATCTTCTTTTTGCGGTGTGTTTGTTGAGACCGATGAATTGTGGGTTTATGATCAAGTCTATCTATGAAGAATATTTGAATCTTCTCCGAATTCTTTTATGTATGATTGGTTATCTTTGCAAGTCTCTTCGAATTATCAGTTTGGTTTGGCCTACTAGATTGGTTTTTCTTGCAATGGGAGAAGTGCTTAGCTTTGGGTTCAATCTTGTGGTGTCCTTTCCCAGTGACAGTAGGGGCAGCAAGGCACGTATTGTATTGTTGCCATCGAGGATAAAAAGATGGGGTTTTTATCATATTGCATGAAACTATCCCTCTACATCATGTCATCTTGCTTAAGGCGTTACTCTATTTTTAACTTAATACTCTAGATGCATGCCGGATAGCGGTCGATGAGTGGAGTAATAGTAGTAGATGCAGGCAGGATTCGGTCTACTTGTGTCGGGCGTGATGCCTATATACATGATCATACCTAGATATTCTCATAACTATGCGCAATTCTGTCAATTGCTCAACAGTAATTTGTTCACCCACCGTAGAAATACTTATGCTCTTGAGAGAAGCCACTAGTGAAATCTATGGCCCCCGGGTCTATCTTTATCATATTAATCTTCCATCACTTTATTATTGCTTTGCTTTTTTACTTTGCCTTTTATTTTACTTTGCATCTCTATACCAAAAATACCAAAAATATTATCTATCATCTCTATCAGATCTCACTCTCGTAAGTGACCGTGAAGGGATTGACAACCCCTATTTGCGTTGGTTGCGAGGAGTTATTTGCTTTGTGTAGGTACGAGGGACTCGCGCGTAGCCTCCTACTGGATTGATACCTTGGTTCTCAAAAACTGAGGGAAATACTTATGCTACTTTGCTGCATCATCCTTTCCTGTTCGCGGAAATCCAACGCAGTGCTCAAGAGGTAGCATCTGGCAATTGTTTTAATTCAAACATAGGATCACCTTTAGGTGGAGGAGGACCTCCTAGAGTTTCAATAGGCAAATTGTGTTTAAGTAGAGGATGTTGTTCAAAGAAAATATTATCTATTTCATTTCTTTCATGCGTATGTAAATCATTTTCATGCTCTAGCAAGTACTGTTCTAAATGATCAGTAGGTGGTACAGCAATAAAAGCAAGACCAATTAATTTATCCTTACTAGGCAATTATTTTTCATGATGATTTCTACTAACTTGGAAATATTAAACTCATGAGACTCATCACCAAAGCTAACACCCACAGTTTGTTTCTGGCGATCTATCTTAGCATTAACTGTGTTCAAGAAAGGTTTACCAAAGATAATGGGACAGAAATCATCTTGTGGGAAACCAAGAACAATAAAATCAGTAGGGTATTTTAATTTCCCACACAAGACTTCAACATCTCTAATAATCCCACAAGGTGATATGGTGTCTCTATTTGCAAGTTTAATAGTAACATCTATGTCTTCTAACTCTGTAGGTGTTATGTCTTCCCTAATTTCTTGATATAACTTGTAAGGAATAGCACTCAAACTAGCACCCATGTCACATAAACCATGATAACAATGATCTCCTATTTTAACTAAAATGGCAGGCAAGCCAACAACTGGTCTATTTTTATCCCTTTTTTCGGGTTGGGCAATTCTAGCAGCTTCTGCACAGAAGTATATAACCTGCACATCCACAACTTCTTCTAAGAGATTTTTAACCATAGCAATATTAGGTTCGACTCTAATTTGTTCATCAGGTTTAGGTGTTCTAACAAAGCTTTTGCTAACCACAGTCGAAACTTTAGCATGTTCCTTTATCCTAACAGGAAAATGTGGTTTCTCAATATAAGCAGTAGGAACAACTGGATCAACATTGTAGAGTATACTTTGTTCTTTAACTGGTACTGGTTCTTTAATTTCATCTTTAATAGGTGCGTGATATTTAAACCACTTCTCTTTAGGTAGTTCAACATGAGTAGCAAATGATTCACAAAAGGAGGCTACTATCTCAGAGTCAAGTCCATATTTAGTGCTACACTTTTGAAAAGCATTGGTATCCATAAAAGATTTAACACAATCATACTTAAGCTTTATACCTGACTCTTTACCTTCGTCGAGTTCCCAATCTTCAGAGGTGCGTTTAATTCTTTCCAAAAGATCCCATCGGAATTCAATAGTTTTCTTCATAAAAGAACCAGCACAAGAAGTATCCAGCATGATTTGATCATTACGAGAAAGCCGAGCATAAAAGTTCTGAATAATAATTTCTCTTGAGAGCTCATGATTGGGGCATGAATATAACATTGACTTAAGCCTCCCCCAAGCTAGAGCGATACTTTCTCCTTCACGAGGCCAAAAATTATATATATAATTCCGATCACAATGAACTAGATGCATAGGATAAAAAATTTGGTGGAACTCCAATTTTAAACGATTCCAATTCCATGATCCAATATCATCACATAGCCTATACCATGCCAATGCTTTTCCCTTCAAAGATGAAGGGAAAAAAATTTCATCACCTCATCTCCGGGTAAACATGCAAGCTTAAACAATCCACAAATTTGTTCCACATATATCAAGTGCATATCAGGATGTTCTGTTCCATCTCCTGCATAAGGATTAGCTATCAGTTGTTCTACCATACCCGAAGGAATTTCATATTCAATATTTTCAGTAGGTGAAGTAGGTTGAGGGGCAATTAATTGTGGTTCCGAATGAGGTGAAGATCCCTAAACAAACCCCTCAAAGGATTGTTTTCCAGAGTAAAAGTGACAATAAATTTCAGCACACTATATAAATGTTTCCTTACCGAATTCCACTTACCAAAGGCGCTTCACTCCCCGGCAACGGCGCCAGAAAATAGCCTTGATGACCCACAAGTATAGGGGATCAATTGTAGCTCTTTTCGATAAGTAAGAGTGTCGAACCCAACGCAGAGCTCCGTCCCGAAAGTCTTTCCCTTATTTTTTCTAGGTCAAAATGACTTATATACCAGAAGATGGGCACCGGAGGTGGGCCGAGGAGGCCAGAACCCACCAGGGCGCGCCAGGGGGGCCTGGCGCGCCCAGGTGGGTTGTGCCCACCTGGTGGCCCCCCTCTGGTGTTTATTGGCTCCAGTATTTCTTAAATATTCCATAAAAAATCCTCATGGAGTTCAGCTCACTTGGAGTTGTGCAGAATAGGTGGCCTGGCGTAGCTTTTTCAGGTCCAGATTTCTAGCTGCCAGAATTCTCCCTCTTGGTGTGTACCTTGCAAATTATGAGAGAAAAGGCATTAGAATTACTTCAAAAATCATTATTAAGGATAAAAACATTGTAAATAATAGTAAGAAAACATGATGCAAAATGGATGCATCAGTGATATGTGTGAATCTTGGAGCGTCTTTTGTGTTTATTTTTCATTTTCTTCTATGCACCATGCTGGTATGAGATAGTCCATGGTTGATTTATAGAATCTCATTGCACTTCACTTATATCTTTTGAGTGTGGCTTTATAGAATGCTTCATGTGCTTCACTTATATCATTTGTAGTTTGGATTGCCTGTTTCTCTTCACATAGAAAACTGTTATTTGAAGAATGCTCTTTTGCTTCACTTATATTTGTTAGAGCATGGTATTTTGTTGAAAGAATTAAACTCTCATGCTTCACTTATATCTATTTAGAGAGTCAAAAGGAATTGTTCAATTGCATGGTTAGTCATAAAATCCTACATAAAACTGGTGGATCACTGAATATGATATGTTTGATTCCTTGCAATATTTTTGCGATATAGAGATGATAATATGTGGGAGATACTAGTAAATGGTTGTGTTTAGTAGGAATATTGGTGTTAAGGTTTGTGATTCCCGAAGCATGCACGTATAGTCTCTCGTTATGCTATGAAGTTGGAGCATGATTTATTATTGGTTGTCTTCCTTATGAGTGGTGGTCGGGGACGAGCGATGGTCATTTCCTACCAATCTATCCCCCTAGGGGCATGCGTAGTAGTACTTTGCTTCGAGGGCTAATAAATTTTTGTAATAAGTATATGAGTTCTTTATGACTAATGTGAGTCCATGGATTATAGCACTCTTACCTTTCCGCAATTTGCTAGCCTCTACGGTACCATGCGTTGCCCTTTCTCACATCGAGAGTCGGTGCAAACTTCGCCGGTGCATTCCAAACCTCGTGATATGATACGCTCTATCACACATAAGCCTTATTATATCTTCCTCAAACAACCACCATACACCTACCTATTATGGCTTTTCCATGGCCATTCCGAGATATATTGCCATGCAACTTCCACCGCTTACGTTTTGATGACTTGAGCATTCATTGTCATATTCCTTTGCATGATCATATAGCTGACATAGTAGTTGTGGTTCAGCCACCGTTCATCATTTTTTATACATGTTACGGTAGATCATTGCACCTCCTAGTACATTGCCAGAGGCATTCATATAGAGTCATACTTAGTCATAGGTATCGAGTTGTAATTTTTATTTATTTTGAGTTATAAGTAAATAGAAGTGTGATGATTATCATTATTCATTTTTAGAGCAGTGCCCCAGTGAGGAAAGGATGATGCAGACTATGATTCCCCCACAAGTCAGGATGAGACTCCGGACAATGAGAGAAAAAGAAAAAAAAGAAAAAAAAGAAAAAGAAATAAAGAAATAAAAAAGGAAAAATAAATAAACAAAGAGAGAAGGGGCATTGTTAGTATCCTTTACCACACTTGTGCTTCAAAGTAGCACCATGTTTTTCATATGGAGAGTCTCCTATTTAGTCACTTTCATATACTAGTGGGAATTTTTCATTATAGGATTAGATGCACACCCACTTAGTTGTCATTTTGAGCTTTCATACACTTATAGCTTTTAGTGCATTCGTTGTATGGCAATCCCTACTTCTCACATTGATTTCGATTGATGGGCATCTCCATAGCCCGTTGGTTAGCCGCGTCGATGTGAGACTTTCTTACTTTTTTGTCTTCTATATATTTACCCCTTTTATCATACTCTATTCCACCCGTAGTGCTATATCCATGGCTTGCGCTCATGTATTGCGTGAGGGTTGAAAAAGCTGAAGCGCGTTAAAAAGTATGAACCAATTGCTCGGCTTGTCATCGGGGTTGTGCATGATAAATACTTTGTGTTAAGAAGACAGAGCATGACAAGACTATATGATTTTGTAGGGATAGCTTTGTTTAGCGTTGATATTTTGAAAGACATGATTGTTTGTTGGGATACCTGAGTATTTATGTCTTCGTGTAAAATTATAGACTATTGCTTTGAATCACTTATGTCTTAATATTCATGCCATGATTAGATATATGATCAATTTTATGTTAGGTAGCATTCCACATCAAAAATTATCTTTTTTATCATTTACCTACTTGAGGATGAGCAGGAATTAACCTTGGGGATGCTGATACGTCTCCGTTGTATCTATAATTTTTTATTGTTTCATGCCAATATTATACAACTTTTACATACATTTAGCAATTTTTATGTGATTTATTGGACTAACCTATTGATCCAGTGCCCAGTGCCAGTTCCTGTTTTTTGCATGTTTTTTGTATTGCAGAAGATCCATATCAAACGAAGTCCAAATGCAATAAAATTTTACGGAGAATTATTTTGGAATATATGTGATTTTTGGGAGTTGGAATCAACCGCAAATGGAGGCCCACACAGCCCACAAGACACCAGCGCGTGCCAGAGGCCCCTGACGCGTGGTGGTGGGTTGTGCCCTCCTCGAACGTCAGTTGGAGCTCTACTTCGGGCGCAAAGAAGCTTATATCCGGGAAAAAACATGTTAAAATCTCAGCGCAATCGGAGTTATGAATCTCCAGGAATAGAAGAAATGGTTTTTGGCCATATCTGAAGGACGCGAAACAGAAGAGAACAGAGAAGGAGATCCAATCTCGGAGGGGCTCCCACCCCTCCGCCGCCATGGAGACCAAGGACCAGAGGGGGAACTCTCCCCCATCTAGGGGGGAGTCCAAGGAAGAAGAAGAAGTAGGGGGGCTCTCTCCCCCTCGCTTCCGGTGGCGCTGGAGTGCCGCCGGGGCAATGATCGGGACAGCGATCTACATCAACAATCTTGCTACCGTCAACACCAACTCTCTCCCCCTCTATGCAGCGGTGTAACACCTCTTCTCCCTGCTGTAATCTCTACTTAAACATGGTGCTCAACTTCATATATTATTTCCCAATGATCTATGGTTATCCTATGATGTTTGAGTAGATCTGTTTTGTCCTGTGGGTTAATCGTGATTTTGGTTGGTATGATTGTATATTTTATTTATGGTGTTGTTCTACGGTGCCCTCCGTTCTTGCGCAAACGTGAGGGGGCCCCGCTGTAGGGTGTTGTAATATATTCATGGTTCGCTTATGGTGGGTTGCGAGAGTGACATAAGCTTAAACCCGAGTAAGTGGGGTATGACGTATGGGAGTAAAGAAGACTTGATACTTAATGCTATGGTTGGATTTCATGACCTTAATGATCTTTAGTAGTTGTGGATGCTTGCTAGAGATCCAATCATAAGTGCATATGATCCAAGTAGAGGAAGTACGTTAGCTCATGCCTCTTCCTCATATAAAATTGTAAGAATGATTACCGGTACTTGTTATCAATTGCCTAGGAAGAAATAACTTTCTTGTTGACACAAACCCTTTTTCTAAACACCTAACTTTTATTGTCTTGCAAAGTACTTCTAGTTTTATTCTTGCAAAGTAGTTCTAGCATCACTCCTACAAACTAGTTTCATACTTGTTTTCGGTAAAGCAGACGTCAAGTGTGCGTAGAGTTGTATCGGTGGTCAATAGAACTTAAGGGAATATTTGTTCTACCTTTAGCTCCTAGTTGGGTTCGACACTCTTATTTATCGAAAAAGGCTACAAACAATCTCCTATACTTGTGGGTTATCACGGCTCCCTAAAGATGGAATAAAGATCTCCCTGCCTAGACCCCGTTCCGGCGGTGCGTCTAGCACCATTGGTGGGCGTGTGGAGGTGTGTCTCCGACGGATCTATCTTTGGTGGATTTGCTCGGATCTCGTCGTTGTTCGTCTACGTTCGTGTGTATTCGAGTTGGATCCTTCTGATCTACGTTATGCTTCATCTGTGACGGTTGTTGTTCTGGTGCGCTGGTCCTACGAGGCCTTAGCATGACAACTTTCCGACTGTCTACTACAACAAGTTGTGCTCGACTCCAGCGATGGAGGGACGATGACGGCGGCGCGCTTTCGGCTCGCTTCAGTGCTTGTAGTCGTCGCTAGGTGATCTACGGATCTAGATGTAATTTTTATTATTCCTGATATTCGTTGTACTGCCATGACTGAAAATGAATAGATCGAAAATTTACTCTCAAAAAAATTTATTTTACCGGGAGAGATACACTCTTCCGCAGGGAGACTCTCAAGCTGTTATTTAAAAGGGAGGTGCATATTTTAGTCTTCATAGCCGATAGCGTGAGACCACATGGGCGAATAAAGCAAAGACAAAAAATCAAGCAAAGAATCACCAGTCGGCCCAGGGCTGTCAGCGACAGAATAAAGAATGCAACATGTGCATCATTACATTAAAAGTCGCATAGCGTAGCGTAGGAGCACGAACCTCCTCAACTCGCTCCACACGAAAGCCCACAAAGCCGAAACTCTCTGGACAGCAGCCCAAAAAAACAAGTCACCCGTCCAGATCCCCCAAGTCCACCCATCCGAGATCTCCCAAATCCACCCACCCGGACGAAGCCATGGCCGGCGGCGACGAGGAGGCCACGACGGCGCTGCTACCGCCGCCGGCGGGGTCGGCGGAGGTGGACCACCCTCCTCCCCCGCCGGCCGACCGGCTCGGGGTCGGCTACCTCATCTTCTTCACGCTCGGCGCCGGGTTCCTGCTCCCCTGGAACGCCTACATCACCGCCGTCGACTACTTCTCCTACCTCTACCCGGGCGCGCCCGTCGACCGCGTCTTCTCCGTCTCCTACATGCTCTCCTGCCTCCTCCCGCTGCTCCTCATCGTGCTCGTCTTCCCCAAGTCCAGCGCCCCGGCCCGCATCAACACGGGCCTCACCCTCTTCACGCTCGCGCTCCTCGTCGTGCCCGTCATGGACGCCGTCTACGTCAAGGGCACGCCGCGCCTCTACGGCGCCTTCGACGTCACCGTCGCCGCCACCGTCATGTGCGGCGTCGCCGACGCGCTCGTGCAGGGCGGGGTCATCGGCTTCGCCGGGGAGCTCCCCGAGCGCTACATGCAGGCTGTCGTCGCCGGAACCGCCGCTTCAGGTCCCCTTTTTTTTACCTCTGTTTTCTTCCGGTTCGTTTGTTTTTGCCCTGTAGTTAGTTCTCTGAATTGCCCCTAGACTAGAAACTGGTTTGGTTGTTTGTTCAGAAATCAGGCAGCATACACACATATCGAGCTGAACTGCTGAAGAGTTTGAGAGTATAAACTGAGAATGCAGCAGGTACTATAAAATCTGTTAGAACCAACCAACAAGTGGTTTCAAATTTCAGTGGAGCATATATAGATTGTGCTTTGCAGACTTTGGAACTTGCTAGCACCTACTTTGTTTGTCAAAATGTCGGAGGCATATATTAGGATCTATGTGATGGGCTGATGCTAGATGCATTGTCTTCATGATTTGTGTTCCACAGGTGTACTTGTCTCGGCACTTCGAGTGATCACAAAAGCGAGCTTCCCTCAGGACCCCAATGGGCTAAGGCAAAGCGCAATCCTGTACTTCATGGTTGGCATGGTGGTCATGATCATCTGCATAGTGTGCTACAACGTGGCGCGCAGGCTTCCCATCGTGGTGTACTACAAGAACATCAAGCAGAGGGCTCAGAAGGCGGAGGTGGGCGGCGGCATGACGGGGCCTGCCTGGAGGTCAACCCTGTGGAGCATCGTCGGGAGAGTGAAGTGGTACGGGATAGGAGTCGTTCTCATCTACGCGGTCACCCTCTCCATATTCCCGGGGTTCATCACGGAGGACGTGCACTCGGAGGCGCTCAAGGACTGGTACCCCATCATGCTCATCAGCGCCTACAACGTGTTTGATCTCATCGGCAAGTGCCTGCCGGCCATCTACCTCCTGCAGAACTCCAATGTTGCGGTTGCCAGTTCGTTCGCGAGGCTCCTGTTCTATCCTCTCTTCTATGGCTGCCTGCACGGACCCAGCTACTTCCGCACCGAGGTCCCGGTCACCGTGCTGACGTGCCTTCTCGGGCTCACCAACGGGTACCTGACCTCCGTGCTCATGATCCTCGCACCCAAGGCCGTGCCGATACACCACTCCGAGACCGCCGGGATCGTCATAGTGCTGTTCCTTGTGGTTGGGCTGGTCCTCGGTTCGTTTGTCGCTTGGTTTTGGGTCATCTGAATGCATGGGCCACCTGCCATCGGCCGATGTATTTCCTATCTCTGTACCATAGCACGCTCTTCTTGCTGATGCTTCATTTTGCCCGCCAAAGGGTATGTAATTTCTCAACTGTGCAAATGTATGTAAATTTCCATTTCATGAAAGGATGACCACTGTTCATATCAATTCCTCAGCCCTCAGTCTCAGTTCCTATGAACTTTCCTTCTTCTTTTTTTCATTTATTGGCATGCCCTGGATCCATCTCCTATCTTCTTCTTCCCCTTCTCTGGCTCCCCTTCTTCCTCTTCCATGTTCCTCCTCTGCCCAGCATTGGTTCAGGAGCAAAAGTTCAGAGGGTATGCATTGATGGATTTATAGAGTAAGTAGCTATGCCACAGGTTACAAGTGCCGTTGCTTCACTTAACGTTGCTACTTATGACCGTGGGAACCATATATTTTTCTAAGTTCTATACCATAATTTTCCTTAAATGCGCTCTTCTGTACATATATCTGGTCACTCATAGCTTACGCTTCTTCTAGGAGTCATCATCAGACATGAAGTTGAAGAAGTTTTTGCATATAATCTAGAACTCTCCGGTTTACCCTGTTATATATGATAGCAACAGGTAAACCAATTTCATGGTATTATGGTTGCATTTCCCAACTTGTTTTTCTTACAAGGCGCATGGTCTTTTCATATGTATATTTTGTTGAAGCCTGACAAATCGTCAAGTAGAGCATGTCTTTTCGCCAGAAACCACAGATGACCTCGTGTCTAGATAATAACTGAAAGAAGTGATAGATTTCAATTTTTTGCCGTATAACAGTTGGATTTATTTGAAGCTCTGACAGTCAAGTATCACAGTATGTCCAACCCCTCCGCTGGTACACGTTGCCACACCTTTTTGAGTGGAACGTTGCTCCTCCTGCCGATAACCGTTTTCTCAGAGAACCGGGCCTGAGCACCAAAACTCCATCAGAATCAGGCCCACGGCCTCGCACCCCACCACGGTGCTCTAGTTTCGTTTAGTACCACGTCGCCTACGGGAGGAGGCTTGGAAGGAAGAACCAGCTATATAATGAGCCCTCGGTGCACCCTTGCAACATACTTACTTGGACGGGGTCGATGCTGATCAAGAAGGGTCGTGGCCTAGGCTAGTGGTCCACATTGCATTTGGTGGATGCGCTGGCCTACCATCTCCTTAAATGAGAGAGTGGACGTCGTAATTTGTGATAGAGGGGGTACGCGTTCGCGCGGCCCTTACCAATTCTCTAAATTAAAGTTTTTGACCTTGAGATGTTTTTTACCAAGTTCATTATGTTCAGTTTCAGATGCATCAACTTGCCCTTTTAGAATCAGCATGTTTCAGATTACCTTTCAATTCCCCTGGATTAACCTTTCAGTTGCATCAACTCGAACGATGTCAAGACGACAACGAAAGACTTTGACCAGTCAATCAAACGTAGAACCCATCTCACGCGTGATGTTCATAGTATAATAGAGTTGGTTGTGGTTGCTGAGTAGCGTGCTGGGGTATGCTGTGCTGGCTGTTGAAGCAGCAAGGGGACATGTTTTTTTTAGACAAACTGCAAAGCTTTATTACGTCGTCACAATGTTTACAGGGACGAAATCAAGATCGTTGGGCTGGCCTAACCAAACATGGCGACCAACCCCGAGAGATAAAGCGTGCTTTCCTAGTTTGTGAGCCTCTATATTCGAGCTCCTAAATTCATGAAGTATATTACAAGCCTCAAATTCAGTCCGGTGTTGTATGATTTCATGTGCAATTGCCCCATAGCTTCCTTTGTTTTGCTGTTGGATGTCATCGACGACCACTTTACAATCTGAAGCAATATGTACCCTTCTGACATATATGTCATCTGTCAATGCCAAATCCTCCCTGATTGCGAGCATCTCCAAAGTGCCTGGGTCCGAAAGATAGGAGAAAACCACCGCCGAAGCTCCTAGGAAGGCTCCGTCTTGGTCTCTACAGATAGCTCCCGCTGCACCTCGCGCCCGGCCTACTGCGGCATCGACATTGATCTTGACCATCCCCAATGGCGGTGCAATCCAGCGATTAACTCGAGTTTGTTACCCCCTCACACCAGCAGCATGCGGCTTCTGGAGAGCCTTGAGTTCTGCTATGTAGGAGTTTACAAACCCGTTGATAGCATAAGGTGTCTGGAAGATGTCCTCGTACATTGCCTTCCTTCGAGCGCCCCATAGCACCCATAGGGTGACGACGAAGGTAAGGAAATCATCCTGGTTGAGCGCTTCGTGCATGACAAACAACCATCTCTTTGCGTTTTCCTCTATGCATGTACTCATCTTGTCAAGGATCGCCTCTCAAGACAGCGCCCAAGTGCTCCTTGAGACGGAGCAACCCACAAGGGCATGGCGCCAGGTATCAACAGCCCCACAAAGACAACAAGCTCGTGAGGTTGACATATTTCGATGATGGAGTAGCGCTGCTGTGGGGACAGAATGCTGATAACCCACAAGTATAGGGGATCGCAACAGTTTTCGAGGGTAGAGTATTTAACCCAAATTTATTGATTCGACACAAGGGGAGCCAAAGAATATTCTCAAGTATTAGCAGCTGAGTTGTCAATTCAACTACACCTGAAAACTTAGTATCTGCAGCAAAGTGTTTAGTAGCAAAGTAATATGATAGTGGTGGTAACGGCAACAAAAGTAAAGACAGTAAAAGTAATGTCTTTGGTATTTTATAGTGATTGTAACAGTAGCAGCGGGAAAGTAAATAAGCGAGAACCAGTATATGGAAAACTCGTAGGCACCGGATCAGTGATGGATATTTATGCCGGATGCGGTTCATCATGTGACAGTCATAACATAGGGTGACACAGAACTAGCTCCAATTCATCAATGTAATGTAGGCATGTATTCCGTATATAGTCATACGTGCTTATGGAAAAGAACTTGCATGCCATCTTTTGTCCTACCCTCACGTGACAGCGGGGTCCTATTGGAAACTAAGGGATACTAAGGCCTCCTTTTAATAAAGAACCGGAACAAAGCATTAGCACATAGTGAATACATGAACTCCTCAAACTATGGTCATCACCGAGAGTGGTCCCGATTATTGTCACTTCGGGGTTGCCGGATCATAACACATAGTAGGTGACTATAGACTTGCAAGATAGGATCAAGAACACACATATATTCATGAAAACATAATAGGTTCAGATCTGAAATCATGGCACTCGGGCCCTAGTGACAAGCATTAAGCATAGCAAAGTCATAGCAACATCAATCTCATAACATAGTGGATACTAGGGATCAAACCCTAACAAAACTAACTCGATTACATGATAAATCTCATCCAACCCATCACCGTCCAGCAAGCCTATGATGGAATTACTCACGCACGGCGGTGAGCATCATGAAATTGGTGATGGAGGATGGTTGATGATGACGACAGCGACGAATCCCCCTCTCCGGAGCCCCGAACGGACTCCAGATCAGCCCTCCCGAGAGGTTTTAGGGCTTGGCGGCGGCTCCGTATCGTAAAACGCGATAATTTCTTCTCTCCGAAAGCAAATATATAGAGTTGGAATTGGCGTCGGAGGGCATCCAGGGAGCCCACGAGGTAGGGGGCGCGCCCCCACCCTCGTGGACAGGGTGTGGGCCCCCTGGTCTTCATCTTTGGCGAGGATTTTTTTTTATTTTTTCTAAGATGTTCCGTGGAGTTTCAGGACTTTCCAAGAATATTTTCTTTCTGCACATAAAACAACACCATGGCAATTCTGCTGAAAACAGCGTCAGTACGGGTTAGTTCCATTCAAATCATACAAGTTAGAGTCCAAAACGAGGGCAAAAGTTTGGAAAAGTAGATACGACGGAGACGTATCAAATGCTTGGCGAGTCTCCATAAGAAGAATTTCAGTTTTGAAGGAACCTTTATCCGCCACAGTTCGGTCCACCCCTGGTCAGCACCCGTGGAGTCGGAAGAGGACCCATCTTCATACAACCATGCCTCGCGACTTAGCTTCGTTTGCTGGATCATCCGGTACGCCGATCGAACGGTAAACGTGCCCTTCCTCTCCTCGGACCAAGCCCAAAAATCATCAGTTTGTCGTGTACAAAGGGGTATTTGCAATATGGCTGCTGCGTCGATTGGTATAAACACCGTCCGGACTAGATCCTCCTTCCAGGATGATGACGTATGGTCTATCGGCTTCTTCATGCTTTGTTGCGGCAACCAATTATCCTCCCATATCTGTGTCGATTCACCATCTCCAATTCTGCGCACCAGCCCCTGAACCATGATATCCCGGCCATCCAAAATAGCCCGCCAAATCTGCGAGGGATGAGACCCTAGTGTTGCACCAAAAATGTCCGAGTTAGGGTAGTATACTGCTTTCAGGATCCTCGCACTCAGAGATAGTGGGTTTTGTAAAATGCGCCAGGAATGTCTTGCTAGGAGGGCCAAGTTAAACATCTCCATATCCCGAAAACCAAGACCTCCAAGATACTTTGGCAGGGTCACCACATCCCATGCCACCCAACTCGGTTTCCGCTTCCCCTGCTTGCTTCCCCACCAGAATTGTCTGATTAGCGAAGTAATGCTTTCACATAGTCCCCGTGGCAGCCGGAAACATGCCATCGAATATACTGGAATAGCTTGAGCCACTGCTTTAATAAGCACCTCTTTCCCTGCTGAAGATAATAGCTTTTCCATCCATCCCTTAACCTTTTCCCAAACTCGGTCCCTCAAATATTTGAAAGTCTCGTTCTTCGAGTGACCGACCTCCGTTGGCATTCCCAAATACCTGTCACTGAGGGACTCGTTATGCACATTCAAAACATTTTTCATATCGTCTCTCACCGCTTGTGGGCATCTTCTGCTGAAGAAAATTGAAGACTTATCATGATTTATCCTCTGACCTGAAGCCAAGCAGTACGTTTCAAGCAGGTTTGATACCGCTACTGCCCCCTCATTCCCTGACTTAAAAAGCAGCAGGCTGTCATCTGCAAAAAGGAGGTGGTTAACGGCCAGGGCCGTGGGTGCCACCTTTAGTCCAACAATATTTGATGACGAAGAACTGGTTTTCAGGAGGCACAAAAGGCCCTCCGCTGCAATTAAGAAGAGATAGGGGGATATCGGATCTCCCAGCCGTATACCTCTGCTCGGCATGAAATGATCAAGCCTTTCACCATTAAAAAGCACTGAGAAGGATACAGACCGCACCATGCCCATGATTATTTTTATCCAAGGGGGGGGCAAAACCGAGTTTCCCCATAATTGCTTCCAAGTAGTCCCATTCCAGCCTGTCATAAGCCTTCATCATATCAAGCTTAAGTGCACAAAAACTGTTAACCTTAGCTTTGCTTCGCTTCATAAAATGAAGACATTCATATGCATTGATAATGTTATCCGTTATGAGTCTACCCGGTACGAAGGCCGATTGCTCCTCAGAAATGATATCCGGTAGAATTTGCTTAAGCCTGTTTGCAATGACTTTGGATGCAATTTTGTATAGGACATTACAAAGGCTAATAGGCCTAAACTGGGACAATACAGTGGGGTTTGTTACCTTAGGAATCAGAACGAGGATGGTGTCATTTATGCACTCCGGCCTCTCTTCCCCCCTCACGATGCTCAACACTGCCTCTGTCACCTCTGTTCCACAAAGCTCCCAGTGTCGCTGAAAAAAGTGTGCCTGAAAACCATCCGGTCCGGGCGCCTTGGTCGGGAACATCTGGAATAAGGCTGCCTTGACCTCCTCGTTTGTGTATGGTGCACACAGCATCTCATTCATCTCCAATGTTACTTTCCTTGGGACGCAGTTTAGGACAGCCTCCATGTTGCTTACCCCCTCTATGGTGTATAAGGTCTTGTAGAAGTCGTTCACCATGGCCCTCAGCTCGTCCGGGTAGTCTGTGAGCACCCAAGAGAGTTATGCAAGGCCTTGATCATGTTCTTCTTGCGCGGGATGCTAGCCCGCAGATGAAATTTTTTGGTATTCCTGTCTCCCGACGAAAGCCATTGAACCCTGGATCTCTGCATCCACATGACCTCCTCCCTATGGTACAATTCCACAAGCTTTTCATTGATCTTAAGTTCAACATGTGTTGGTGCTGTTCTGCTAGCGTCTGATCTCAGTTTTTCAAGTTCTCCCTTTAGCTGTTTAATCTCCTTGCGCA
Organism: Aegilops umbellulata; assembly: GCA_032464435.1. Taxonomy (NCBI): domain Eukaryota; kingdom Viridiplantae; phylum Streptophyta; class Magnoliopsida; order Poales; family Poaceae; genus Aegilops; species Aegilops umbellulata. Next base: position 37,341,035 of record CP136057.1, on the reverse strand, counting down.
CACTACCGAAAGTGTCCTTGTTCCATCGTCCCAGGTCTTGTGACACTGCCGAAAGCTTAGCCCTTAGCTCTTCTAACCTGGTGGCTGCACCAGTTTGTGCCCATGTCGCCGCAATCTTGCTGCTCCATGACTCATGGCCCTCCCACATGACCTCGTACTTAAAGGTACTATGCCGCTGGTTGTGTCTTTGCTCTCTGTTCAAATTCGCCAAGATGGGATTGTGATCGGACGTGGCTGCCACCAGATGCGCGAGGTCAGCCAAAGGGAAGCGTGCTTGCCACTCCACCGAGGCCAAGGCTCTATCCAGACGCACCCTAATGAAAGATCCTCCCGTGACCTTCTTCTCAAAGGTCCATGGAATGCCAGTATAGCCAATATCTAGCAACATGCACACGTCAACGACGTCTCTGAAAGCTTGGATTTGCGCATTGCTTCGCTGACCAACTCCCACGTGTTCTTCCGGACGTAGCACCTCATTGAAATCCCCAACACACAACCACGGGAGACTACTCAAAGTGCTAATGTTTTTTAACGTGTCCCAAGTCTGGTATCTCATGTGGGTCTGAGCTTCTCCGTAAACTACAGTCAATCTCCATGGATCTTCACCCTGTTCAAGGACCGAGCAATCAAGGTGGTAGTCAGAGTAACCCAAAAGCTCAATATTTATTTCATTGTTCCAAAACAAACCAATGCCTCCACTTCTACCACGACTACTAACTGCATAACTCTGATCATAACCAAGTGTTCCTGCTAACGCTTCTACCCTCGAGCCTTCAAGCTAGGTTTCTGCAATACACAAAAGGGTAGGGGCAAATTTCTTCGCAAACTCGCGAAGTTCACGGACTGTCGCGGCTTTGCCCACGCCGCGACAGTTCCAGCAGAAAACACTCATTGGGCTCGGCGGTGCCCGTCACTCGGGCCCGCCTGCTTTGGATCGTTCTTGCTAAGAAACAAGCTTCTCGCTGCTGAAACCTTGTCTGTCTCCGGCACTGTCTTTGCTCTCTTTGACTCTTGTATCACGCTTGGGCTTAGGACCACCGACGTATTGGGGGGAGGGGGTAGTGCAAGCATAGTCCCCTTCGTCGCATCCGAGTGCACCTCTGGGCCCTGAAGCGGCGTTAGTTCCGACCCTCTCTTCCTGATCTTCTCAGCATCAGCCATCTCCAAGTCTTGTTCGCTGTGCTCCTCATCATGCTCATCTTGCTGGGAGTGTGAGCTCCCGCTCCTGCCAGACTGTCCTCCTCTGCGACCCCCTCTGCGTCCTCGACCTTCTCCCGGGCCGCTGCCGTTCCTCATGGCCCAAGACGCCCTAAGCTCCTTGAAAACGAGAGCCGGCGGAGGGTGGATACCTGTCCCGTGCTCCTTGTACAGATGGCCCAGCATCCCGCACACGGCGCACCAATCAGGTAGCTTTTCATACTTGACTTTGTATATCTACCTCTCACCACCCCGGATCATGGACACGGCATTCTTTAGTGGTTTAGTAACATTAATCCTCACCCAGACACGGTGGAAGTTTCCCGTGAAGTCATGTGACTGGGGTTCCGTGAAAAGAACCTCTCCAACCTTTGATGCAAGAGAAGGTACCAGGTGGGCATAGAGGATTGGTACATCATGTATCTGAATCCAGATATCTATTGTGTCCAGCTTGACGTTTGATGGCTTCGTCACTCCGTCATACTCCTTCAGAATGACTGCATCCCCCTCGGAAGTGCCACGGTCCCTCGTGCATGACTCTCTCCCAATCCCCTAAACAGGAAAATTGGATGATGTAGAGATTGTCTTCCAGGGGCTTGAACTTGGCTTCTTGCGCGAGGTCCCAAGCCGCTCTCATGTTCCGAAAGAACCAAAACTGGTTGTAGGACTTTCCAGAATTAACCCTAGCGACTGCAATCCACTGTGCTGCCTCCGGTGCATCCTTCTCGTCGAAGACCACGTCGTCAAGGTCTTCCTCCTTCAAGCCCAGCTCTTGCATCATCTTCTCAACGTCAGAGACCCCCTCTGGAGTCGGGGATCCATCAGCCGCCATGTTGAAACCCTAACCCGATAAAAGCGATCGGGTTCTGCAGGTACCCTATGCCCCGCGCCTACCAGCAGCCAGCGCCGCGGATGAGGGGACGGGCGAGCGGACCCCTATGATCCAAGAGAGCCGGTCGGGAAGGAGTCATCGGCGGGGAAGGACAGGTCTCGACGGCGGCGGAGATCGCCCCTCGAGGAAACAGAACCCTAACGAGAGGGAAAACTCATCCTACAGCAACAGCTGACAACGCGGAAGGCGGCCCAATAATGAACAGCAAGGGGACAGGTGAGACAAGTGCGGAGCTCCGCTGCTTTTCTTTTGCATTTTTTGAGAGAGGCGCACAGGCGCACGATGGGAAGATGTGTTTCTAGAAGTCTCCACATGCAATTTAATTAGAACTCCCGTCCTCCTCCCATGTATATATTCCTAGACTAAAAAAAATATATTCCTTAATTAATTCTAAAAAAGTAGTATATAATCCTTAATTAAAGCTACTCGGTTGTTATGAAAAAAGTACTCACTCATTTCGAAAATATAAGGCGCGGTTGGCTTTTTTTGTTTTGCTCTTTGACATAATTCTTTTTTGCGGGGACTCTTTGACATAATTTTAACTATGATTTTCACTTGTAGCATGTCTACATAATTAGTATACAGATATATAAAATAAAACTATTTTTCATGACAAATATGTGATACTGTTTATACATGCTAGATCCATATAACTTTGTATATATTAGTGATCAAAGTTATGCATTAAAGATCATGGAAAGTCAAGCGTTTTATATTTTGGGAAGGAAGGAGTATTCGCTAGTATGCATCCACAGTAACTTTTTTTTTGCGGGGTGAAAAGAAATCTCCATTAAGCTCACGGGGGCTTTTCAGCCGCAACCAGGTTTACAACAAAGTTCATACCGGCAGCAAGCCATACTGCTGTACGCGAGGTGCTATGGCCATAGGCGGCCAGCTCATGACTAACAATGTTCTGAGAGCGGTTACAGTGAATAAAAGAGATCTCCCTAGTAGCGAGACTAGCCATGCTGCGAATCTCCTCTACTAGTGCACGATGAACCGATCTATCCCGCTGACGTCGTGTAAGCATGGCCACCGCCTCCGTGCTATCCATCTCGACCACGGTCGGTAGGTTCGTCCGATACAAGGCCAACTCTAGGCCTTCTCTGCACGCCGCTAGCTCCGCCTCGAGGGCATTATTGCATGTGCGGAGCTCCCTGCATGCGCTATAGATGATGTCACCTCTATCATCTCGAAGGATCATGCCACCACCCGCCGCGCTCGTGGCTGCGATATAACTCCCATCCGTGTTCAACTTTGCCCAGCCCGGCACAGGGGGGGCCCAGCTCGCAATCGCCTTGGTCTCCGTGCGCCCCTGGGCGCATTGTGGTGATGTAATGACCATCTTTCCCTTCACTAGATCACCCGTAGGATGTTGTTGTAAGCACAAAAGTGAGTTGACGTACCCGCGCAAAAAACGTCTGGAAGCTTCGGCAGGGGGTGGCGGCTTAGCATGAGTGATCTCTTTGCGGACATGCCATATTCGCCACATGGTCATGAGCACCACTTTTTAACTGCATGTATACCCGTGAAAAAAAAATCTTTCAGCTGCATGCGATCATCATTGGCTCCAACTCGTTAATTATGGGATCATCATCTCGTACTCTCCTCTTTATATTTATTACTTGCAACATCCTCCACCTGAGCCCACGAGGCCTGACCACAGTGGATGCATCTTACCCAGACCAGACAATCCATTTGAAACCAACCTTCTATGCAAAAAAACGTACAAACTCTTCTCCCAAAGATCGTTTTCAAATGAACTGGGCTGAGCACCAAAGGTTCACCAGAATCAGGCCCATGAACTTGCACCGGCTGCACCTAAAAGAAAACCCTCTGTACTCTTGCTTGTTTAGTACCACCTCGCCTACGGGAGGATGCAGGGGTGGGGGAGGATGCTATATAATGATCCCTCGGTGCACCCTTGCAACATACTTACCTGGACGGGGTCGACGGCTGATCAAGAAGAGTCGTGGCCTAGGCTAGTGGTCCACATTGCACTTGGTGGGTGCGCTGGCTTACCATCTTCCCAAGTGGGATAGTGGACGTCATAATTTGTGACAGAGGGGGTACGCGTCCGCGCGGCCCCTGCCAATTCTTTAAATTAAATTTTGGTCTTTTATAGTTGTGAGTTGGCCCTTGCCAATTCTCAAAATTAAACATTGGACCTTTATTATCGAATGGTACTACCATTGCAGCTGCTGAAGACATAACTTGTACTAGCCGATGTCTGATTTGTCGTAATATCACAGTCTAGGTACCTAATATTACACCCAGTTTCATTCTTGCATCTCATTTTCCAGCAGGCTGTTTGGCCATCAATAGGTAGCAAGTAGTACCATAATGCACCTAGAACATGAACGAAGAAGAGCAGTGGATTCTAAAAAAATTGCTTTGAGCAACACATTTGACTTGAAATTTGGTGAATTTCGACATATGAAATGTTGAAAGGTTGCATATAAAAGCATCCAGATACCGTACATGAATAGCTAACAAGTAAAGTAGCAGGTTGAATACAGCCCCTTCACAGGCAGTCTTTGCAACAACTCCAGTAGCTTTGACAATTTCATAAGTTTAAAGGGAATATGAGATATGAGTTGGTCGCGAGATTTTATGGGTTTCACCTCTAGCCTATCCCAACTTGTTTGGGACTAAAGGCTTTGTTGTTTTTGTTGTTGTTGTTAGAGGGAATATGAGATATAGTCTTGGAAGATACTGAGCAAGAACTATAACCACTAGAATGTTATTGTTGTGCTCAGCAGTGGAGTACTTGATGTCTTGATAGCTGGTATCACATACCAGACTATGTATGATCTGCACATCTGCACATTATGTAAAGATACATAAGCAGAATAAATACATGAGAAATTGAGATGAAATGCTTCTAGGCCGCACGGAACAATACGTTTGCACTAGATATATAGCTATGTGCCCATGGAGAGGTGACAGTGGCAGATCAAAACCTATGGGATTATAATTAATTACTGCCCGTCTAGCACGGCAGGAAATTGTGGTAATTTATATTGTGGACCGCACGTGCCCACATATGATTTCTGTGGGACAAGTGTGTTTAGCAGGATGTCCACATATTATCGTTATACTTGGCCCTGTAAGATTTAAACACTTAGCATCACACAGCGATGAACGTAGGTTTCAGAATTCAGATTACCCGTTTCTGTCTTCAGAGTTTCAGAATTCAGAGTACCAGTTTCTGTCTTCAGAGTTCGCGTGGATATCCTTTCTGCCTCCAGAGCAAACGAAATTTTACAACACCAACTGTATACGTGCATGACTCTGTCAGTTGCTAAAATCCATGATCCAAGAGTGTACGAATTATTTAAAAGCATCAGATGCTAGTTTATTCAATGTGTGGTCACCTTATTACAATCTCTAGGACAGTAGATAACCTGCAAAATTCAGAGTAAGGAAAATCGGTGCTTCTCAGATTTAAACTCCTTCCAGCGTGAGGTCCTACTTGTAACTGAAGCTTCAGGTTCAGGGTGCAGGGTTCAGGGTATCATCAATTAGACTAGCATAGCAAAATCAACAGAGATTTGACCATGGATGAACTTCATAGAAAAAACGCACTAGTTTGTGCACAACAAGATTACACTCTATCGTAGTACATAACTACTACTACTACTACATAATCTGAAAAACATAAAAAAAAAACAAAGAGGAGAGAACTGAATATATCTTCTAAGACTGCGCACATCTCCCTCTGTCAGTTTGGATCATAATCACTCCATGGCTTCAGGTAACTCATGTAGGCAACGGCAAGAAATACATACCCGTGCCTTGTACTTCCCTTCTTGGGTCCTCGGGGCTCTTGCAGACCTCGTCGACATCGCCAATCCCTGGTGCAATTGCTCCTTGTGCTTGCCGTCGATGGGCATCAGAAGCACACCCTCCGGTGGTGCTCACCCGCGGGGCCATGTCACTCCCTTTTTATTTTTTGAGAGAGAGAGAGATCGTTTTTCTAATGAACTGGGCCTGAGCACCGAAAGTCCCATCAGAATCAGGCCCACGACGTTGCACCAGCTGAACCACCACGGCGCTCTAAGTTAGTTTGTTTAGTACCACCTCGCTCACGGGAGGAGGCTTAGCAGGAAGAGCTGGCTATATAATGAGCCCCTCGTACACCCTTGCAACATACTTACCTGGACGGGGTCGACGGCTGATCAAGAAGAGTCGTGGCCTAGGCTAGTGGTCCACATTGCACTTGGTGGATGCGCTGGCCTACCATCTCCCCAAGTGGGAGAGTGGACGTCGTAATTTGTGGTAGAGGGGGTACGCGTCCGCGCGGCCCCTGCCAATTCTCTAAATTAAATTTGGTCCTTCCTACTTCAGTGGTTCTTTGTGCTGAATTCACGTTCAGTTTCAGTTACTTTATCACATGGCCTTGCAGAGTCAGCTTATATGGTGTTTCAAATTGCTGACAGGTCACTCAATTCAGTGTGACAGTTTAGAAATAGACAGTGTGATGAGACGCATATGCAGCATTACCTGAAGTTGATGTTCAAGTGGCCTTTACAGTCTACACTTTCAACAAAATAGCAAACCTTGCACTTTACAGGCTCCAAAATGGTACAGACTATGGCAGCAATGTCAGGATTTCCTTGAAGCTCTGACAGTCAGTGTAGCGCTGAGGCACCAAGAATTTTACAAACACAGATACTCTACATCTGAATGTATAACGTAACGATGACTATATTATCTATGTGTACTTTAAACTGTTATAAGCATCTCTTGGTAAGGTATCCCACCCTGCATTTGGGATTCAGTGTTAATTATAATTCTCGCACAACGACCGGTTCTGCGAATCCGAATTCCAACCGGGTTACAGTCTCCTCGATGCGCCGTCAAAAAAACAGTCTCCTCAATGCAGCAAAGAAGACTGACTTGGTAGCAGAGCTAGAGAATCAGTGGCCGTTCTGGATAGAACATTATACCTTGCTCGTAGGGTTCGACCGAGAAATCTGACTCGTCCGGCTTCTTTAGTGTCGGCACGGCAACTCTTTTATGGCCTTAAGCCCTTTCCTGTTCCTAGCCATCATTCTTATTTCTTAGAAAGATACTCCTCTTGGGTGGAGGGACATCTTCACCATCCGAGTCTTCTGATCTCATGGACGGGCTGCAGGGTTCAGGGTACCATCAATTAGACTAGCATAGCAAAATTAACAGAGAACCCCAACGTATATAAGGAACTCTTATTATCTGGTCAGTCCAACAGCTGAGTAGTGTAACCTTCCTTCCAGCTGACCAAGCTTTCATTTCCAAAGTGAGCTGTACTAGCTTAGGCACACACACACACATACGCTACCTGTTATGCAAGTCTGCTTTGACAAACACATTGGCACAACTCATCTTGCAGCAGTGTTCCTACAAGTCAGCACAAAGATTTGACCCTTATTTTTTGAAACGGAGTAAAGAAATTGGCACATTGACCATTGGCACAAGTCAGCAGTGGTCCTACAAGTCAGCACAAAGATTTGACCATGGATGAACTTCATATGTAAAACGCACTAGTTTGTGCTGTGGTGCACAACAAGATTGCATTCTCTCGTACATAACTACTAGTACTACATAACCTGAAAAACATCAAAATCAACCAGAGAGGAGAGAACTGAATATATCTTCTAAGACTGCGCACATCTCCCTCTGTCAGTTTGGATCATAATCAGCACATCCCCTTACCTTGTTCTTCCCTTCTTGGGTCCTCCAGGCTCTTGCGGACCTCGTCGGTATCGCCGATCCCTTGGTGCAATTGCTCCTTGTGCCACACCTGGCGCTTGCCGTCGATGTTGGAGTTAAACACGTCTCTGTCTCCTAGCCGGCTCGGACTAGGACTTAGTCACCTGATAGGTTTACGTATAGGCTAGCTATACTAGTATATATATGTAACCACCCCTTGTAATCTTTGTACCGTGAGTCGAAATAAAACACAAGGCTCGATACGAGCCTTTGGCAATACTTGGCCAGCCTCCTCGTGTGCGTACGTGTGTGTAGTGCAGGCCGGCCGGATCAATCAGCCGGTTGCCGTTTACGTGCGTGTTCGGAGTACGAGTTCGTGTACGAGTGCAACTCACCGGGCTACGCAGTTAGCTGTGCTAGTTTCGATCGATCCGGACGGATCGAGCCAGCTTGGGGCAGAAACCAAGATTGTCGGCAAGTTCTTCGTCATCGGTCGTCGTCGATCGTTTGCGTGTCGTCGGAAAGTACTCGACATGCACGGTCTGGGCCAACAATTGGTATCTAGAGCAAGGTTGATTTTCTAGTAACGGAGGATCATGGCGGATGACGAGAAGACCAAGCAGTTGGCGGAGTACTCCGGTGCGGCTAAAGTAATTGCTGCTCCGGCAAGTTCGTCATATTCACGGTTTGATCGCGAGAACTTCGGGGTCTTGAAGGTCCTCATAGAGTGTGGTCTCCGCGCCAACGAGCTATGGGACGCGGTGGATCCCGGAGGCGACGCGTTCAAGAAGGAGGGAGCTGAGCACCAGAAGGATCAGCAGGCGGCGTCGGCGATTTATTCGATAATGCCGATGGATGTCCTCCAGCACCTGATCGCCAAAGCAACGGCGAAGGAGGTGTGGGATACGCTGAAACTCATGTTCGAGGGTCACACCCGTGTCAAGCAAGCCAATCTCCAAACTCTTCTAAGGAACTATGAGACTTTGGTCATGGGCGATGATGAGTCCGTGGATGCGTTCGCTTCACGGGTGGCTACTCTCGTCAATCGGATTCGCGCGCTTGGAGAAAATCTCACGGAGGCCTCGGTTGTCCGGCGGTTCTTGCGCGCAGCCCCTCCCCGGTACCTGCAAATTGTCAAGGCGATCGAGCAGTGCGTCGATTTCGCGACTCTCTCCATCGACGATCTTGTCGGACGGTACAAGGCTCACGATGAGAGGATGCGGTACAGTCTTGGGGATGGAAAGAACGGCGAGCTTGTGATGCTCACAAAGGCGCAGTGGGACGCCCTAGAAAAGCGAGTCGGGTCCACCAGCAGCAGCAAGAAGAAAGGGAAGCAGCGCTCGGCGTGAAAGAACTTCGCTGACTCGGACGACGAGGATGCGCCTGCACCACCAAGGAGGAAATTTGACATCAAAAAAGTGAGGTGTCATAAATGTGGCCTCCTCGGTCACTTCAAGGCTGATTGCGAGGAAGCACCGAAGCAACGGACGCTTGTGGCCGAGGAAGGAGATGATGGGGATATGATGCTGATGTGCGAGCTAGTGGACGAGGAGGATCCAGATGATCTTGGTCAGCTGGACACGGGTCCGGTGAGTGCATCCGCGCCAGAAACCTCAGGCGAAGTTGTGGCGCCAGAAGACCATGACACAAGGCGTGATGATGTGATCACCCCAGTAAATCCAGGCATATACGTGGCGCCAGAAATCCACAACACAAGATATGATGGAAGGGTCATGCCAGAAGAACGCGACATGCGGCCAGCTGTACTAGGACAAGATGAACGGGACGCTATGTTGGACGGTGCAATGGCGAGGCCTGTGAACGCCGCGTCAGAGGATAGCATGGCGAGTCCAGACGGTAGCAGCGTTGGGTGCATCGCAACGAGTGGCAAGCCAGGCAGTCCGCACGAGCAGGCATGTGAGTCGAGGCACGTCATCGCGTACGGGGCTGGTCCAGCTTCGCTCGCTAGTGCCCGCGGCCTAGTAGACGGACCGGTTGATGGTGGCACATGCGGCAGGCCAGCTCCAGCACACTTTCCACTACAAAACTCATCATCACGTGGAGGCCCAGCAGTTTTGGTGTTTGAAAAGCTTTCATTGGAATTGTTGGCTGATCTCTTTGGTGCTCCTGCGTGTGGTTCTAGAGGCTCTCCAGAGAGCAGTTTGCAAAGGCTCAAATCGCCAGCAACAGGGAATTTGGCAGTTCCAGAAGCAAGTGTGTCTTCTACAGTAGCACGAGAACGACATGTGTTGGACATCTCTTCAGAGGAAGCGCTTCAAATTAATTCGGCGAAGATGAAGAGTAAAGGGCAACGATGTTTGCACATCAAGGAACCGGAAAAATTTGAAGACACAGTTATGGAAGAGTGTTGGCGTCGTGCTATGAAAGGAGAGTTGAGGTTGATCTATGACAACAATGCATCGGAGCTCGTGGATCTTCCCGAAACCAATGAAGCCATAGAGCTCAAGTGGGAATTCAAGGTGAAGAAAGATGTTGAAGGGTGCATGAAGCACAAAGCGAGGTTTGTGGCCAAAGAGTATGTGCAAGAGGAAATTATGGACTTCGAAGAAGTGTTCGTTCCCATTTCAAAGATGGAGTCAGTGAGATTACTCATTGCTCTCGTGGCTCAGGAATCATGGAAAGTACATCACATGGATGTAAAATCCGTGATTTTGAATAGCGAGATAGAAGGAGATGTGTATGTTAATCAACCACCGGGTTTCATCAAAGAGGGAGAAGAGCACAAGGTATTGAAGTCACACAAAATCTTGTATGGGCTATGGCAAGGACCTCGGGAGTGGAACATCAAACTTGATCGGACATTGATTTCTCTGGGATTTGAAAAAGCCCCACTAGAGCATGCAATGTACAAGAGAGGTGAAGGAAGGGATCGTCTACTAGTTGGCATCTACGTCGACGACCTATTAATTACCGGAGCAGATGAAGAGGTGATTGCAAAGTTCAAGTTACAGATGAAAGAGCTATTCAAGATGGGCGATCTCGGTCTTTTGAGCTACTACCCCGGGATAGAGGTACGTCAAAAGCCGAAGGGGGTCACACTATGCCAGGCAGCATACGTAAGGAAGGTACTTGAAAACCGTGGCATGAAATATTGCAATCCAATTGACGCTCCAATGAAACCTCGTCTTGAGTTAAGCAAGAAGAGTAAAGCACCTGCAATTGATGCAATAGAGTATATTGCAGTTGTCGTTGCGGTGCGTCAAGGTGTGTGGCTAGGGAAGCTACATGGTGATCTCATGGATCGAGATCCGGAACAAGCGGTGCTCAATGTTGACAGCGAGTCTATAACTTTTCTACGCGAGGATCCAGTGTGGCATAAAAGGAGCAAGCACATTGATACGGTGTATCACTACATAAAGGACTGCGTGGAAGAAGGTAGGATGAAGGTCAACTACGTTCACACCGATGATCAACTGGCGGATATGCTAACCAAGACTTTGGACCAAGAGAAGTTCTTGAAGATGCGAAAAAGGATCGGCGTCGGAGCTTTGACGTGACGACGTCGTGTTTAGGGGGGTGATTGTTGGAGTTAAACACGTCTCTGTCTCCTAGCCGGCTCGGACTAGGACTCAGTCACCTGATAGATTTACGTATAGGCTAGCTATACTAGTATATATATGTAACCACCCCTTGTAATCTTTGTACCGTGAGTCGAAATAAAACACAAGGCTCGATACGAGCCTTTGGCAATACTTGGCCAGCCTCCTCGTGTACGTGTGTGTAGTGCAGGCCGGCCGGATCAATCAGCCGGTTGCTGTTTACGTGCGTGTTCGGAGTAGGAGTTCGTGTTACGAGTGTAACTCACCGGGCTACGTAGCTAGCTGTGCTAGTTTCGATCGAGCCGGACGGATCGAGCCAGCTTGGGGCAGAAACCAAGATTGTCGGCAAGTTCTTCGTCGTCGTTCGTCGTCGGTCGTTTGCGTGTCGTCGGAAAGTACTCGACATGCACGGTCTGGACCAACAGTCGATGGGCATCAGAAGCACCTGGCCTTCCGGCCCCAACACCCTCCGGCGGTGCTCTCCCGCGCGGCCATGCCGGCCTTTCGCTGCCTTCGTTTCCGCCGCTGCTATGAGCGTATGACTGTAGAAGTTGCAGCCTTATATCCATCTAAGCCGCAGTGGATCAGGAGAACCCGTGATGCGGGGGCAGTCGGTGGCCACGAGTGGGGATCTTGTAGTGGCCATGGCCGGGGGCGGGGGCTCTCCGGGTGCTCCTCTCGGCCATGGCAGGACAGGACAGTCCACGTCGTTTCAGCACTTTTTACCCGCGCACGTCCACGAAGATGATTTTTTCTCTGAGACACTTTTTTTAGGGCACGAAGATGATTTATGTGGGCTTGGATCTGGGCGCCGCGGACAGCCCACGCCTACCTTCCAGAGAGAGATTGTTTTTCTAATGAATTGGGCCTGAGCACCGAAAATCCCATGAGAATCAGGCCCAAGACCTGGCACCAGCTGCGCTCTTAGCTAGTTTGTTTAGTACCACCTCGCCTACGGAAGGAGGCAGGGGGGGGGGGAGGCTGCTATATAATGATTCCTCGGTGCACCCTTGCAACATACTGACCTGGACGGGTCGACGGCTGATCAAGAAGAGTCGTGGCCTAGGCTAGTGGTCCACATTGCACTTGGTGGATGCGCTGGTTTACCATCTCCCCAAGTGGGAGAGTGGACGTCATAATTTGTGATAGAGGGGTACGCGTTCGCGCGGCCCCTGCCAATTCTTTAAATTAAATTTTTTTTCTTTTATAGTTGTGAGGCTTTATGTGTTTGTTTGGCCCTTGCAAATTCTCAAAATTAAGCATTGGACCTTTATTATTGAATGGTACTACCATTGCAGCTGCTGAAGACATAAGTTGTACAAGCCGATGTCCGATTTGGCGTAATATCACAATCTAGGTACCTAATATTACACCTAGTTTCATTCTTGCAACTCATTTTCCAGCAGGCTGTTTGGCCATCAACAGAACCATAGTGCATCTAGAACCTCAACGAAGAACAGGGATTCTAAGAAATTTGCTACATCTCTACCTCTCTACCTAATAATAAAGCACGGTGGGTTTCGGCCGTCCGTCATCCCTATTTACAAAAAAGTCTCTGCAGTTTGTTGAAATCAACCTGCAGTCCATCTATAAGTCATAACAAACCGTTTTTTAACTTTCTCAGAAACCCCCCTGAAGTTTCAGGTAATCAACCCGCCGTCCATATTTAAGTCATATGAATCTTTTTTTGTGTTTTAACAGAAAACCCCCTAACCTTTCGGTTAATCAATCCGCAGTTTATCTAAAATAAAATTATCCATATCTTTTAAACCGTAACTCCGAATTTAACATATTACATATGAAATTTGATTAAAAAATGTGTAGAATCTAAATATGCTGTTACTTTTAGCTGTTAAATATTTCTAAACTATTAATTTGGGTGCAAACTTAATCTATAGTGCACGATCTGTTTTTTTTCGCATCGGCGGCGATCCAAATTGCAAATAAACACACACTAAAACCAGATTGAGTGGGAAAAAAACATTGATAACCACGCATGCACAACTCTGAAAAACCTCGCGGGAAAAAACAACACTTTTCTCATCTTATTCTAAGCGATTATGTGCGTGCGAGCGCGCACGTGTGTGTGTGTGAGAGAGAGACGCCTTAGGACTGACCACATTCAAATGTGTTTTCGTTGTGTGAGCAGTGAGACCACCGTCGGGAACACACATGTGATGCCATTTTAAATAAAGAACGTCTACCTATCAGGGTCTCGAGTCGTGGTTATTGGGTTAAGAGCGTGTGTTTTTTCTGTCCTGTCGCAACACACGGGCTTTTTTCTAGTAAGAAAAAAGGATGAAAACTTGAGCAATACACTTGACTTGAAATTTGCTGAACTTCAACATATGAAACGATGAAAGGTTGCATACAAAAACATACAGATACCGTACATGACTAGCTATCAAGTAAAGTACCAGGTTGTATACAGCCCCTGATCACAAGCAGTATTTGGAACAACTCTAGTAGCTTTGACAATTTCATAAGTTAGAAAGAATATGAGATATAGTCTTGGAAGATACTGAGCAAGAAGTATAAGCAACAAGAACATTATACTCGATATTGTGGCCCGCACTTGCTCACATATGATTTATGCGGGACAAGTGGGTTTGGTCCTGTAAGATTTAAACACTTAGCGTCACACAGCGATGAACGTAAGTTTCAGAGTACCCGTTTCTGTCTTCAGAGTTCACGTGGATATCCTATCTGTCTTTAGAGCAAACAAAATTTCAGAACACCAACTGTATACGTGCATGGCTCTGTCAACTGCTAACATCCATGCTCCAAGAGCGCACAAACTAATTAAAAGCATCAAATGCTAGTTTACTCAATGTATGGGTGTGTGGCCACCTTATTGCAATCTCTAGGACAGTAGATAACCTGCAAAATTCAGAAAAAGGCAAATTGGAGCTGCTCGGAATAGAACTCCTCCCGGCGTGAGGTCCTACTGGTAACTGAAGCTTCAGGTAAGACTGAATATATCTTCTAAGACTCTGCACATCTCCCTCTGTCAGTTTGGATCATAATCAGTACATGGCTTCAGATAACCCATGTCGGCAATCATGTCAAAAAAAAAAAACCTCTCGCAGACCTCGTCGATATCACCAACCCCTGGGTGCAATTGCTCCTTGTGCCACACCTGGTGCTTGCCGTCGATGGGCATCAGAAGCACCTGGTCTTCCGGCCCTAACACCCTCTTACGTCTACCTGCAGCTCTTGTGGAGACAGCCCATTTGAAGTTTTTTTTTAGGGGTGGAGACAGCCCATTTGATGAAATAGACGTTCTGTGCCAGAGAGAGATCGTTTTTCTAATGAACTGGGCCTGAGCACCGAAAGCCTCATCAGAATCAGGCCCACGACCTTGCTACAGCTGCACCACAGCGTTCTTAGTTAGTAGTTTGTTTAGTACCACCTCGCTCACAAGAGGAGGCTTGGGAGGAAGAGCCAACTATATAATGAGCCCTCGGTGGACCCTTGCAGCATACTTACCTGGACGGGGTTGACGGCTGATCAAGAAGAGTCGTGGCCTAGGCTAGTGGTCCACATTGCACTTGGTGGATGTGCTGGCCTACCATCTTCCCAAGTGGGAGAGTGGACGTCGTAATTTGTGGTAGAGGGGTACGCGTCCGCGCGCGGCCCCTGCCAATTCTCTGAATTAAATTTGGTCCTTCCTACTTTAGTGGTTCTTTGTGCTGAATTCACGTTCAGTTTCAGTTACTTTTGCAGAGTCAGCTTAGAAATAGACAGTGCGATGAGACGCATATGCAGCATTACCTGAAGTTGATGCTCAAGTGGCCTTTACAGTCTATACTTTCAACAAAATAGCAAACCTTGTACTTTACAGGCTCCAAAATGGTACAGACTATGGCTTCAGTGTCAGGATTTCTTTGAAGCTCAGACAGTCACTGTAGCAACACGCAGTGCTGAAGCACCAACAATTTTACAAGCACAGCTACATCTGAATGTACGACGTAACGATGACTAGAATATCTATGTGTACTTTAAACTGTTATAAGCACCTCTTGGTAAGGCATCCCATCATGCATTTGGGATTCAGTGTTAATTATAATTCTCGCATCAACGACCGGTTCTGCGAATCCGAATTCCAACCGGGTTACAGTCTCCTCAATGCACCGTCAGAAAAACAGTCTCCTCAATGCAGCAAAGAAGACTAAATTGGTAGCAGGGCTAGAGAATCAGTGGCCGTTCTGGATGGAACATCATACCTTACTCGTAGGGTTCGACCGAGAAATCTGGCTCGTCCGGCTTCTTTAGTGTCAGGCAACTCTTTTATGGCCTGAAGCCCTTTCCTGTTCCCAGCCATGACTTTCCCGGCCATCATTCTTATTTCTTAGAGAGATATTCCTCTTGGGTGGAGGGACATCTTCACCATCCGAGTCTTCTGATCTCATGGACGGGCTGCAGGGTTCAGGGTATCATCAGTTAGACTAGCATAGCAAAATTAACAGAGAACCCCAATGTATATAAGGAACTCTTATCTGAGTAGTGTAACCTTCCTTCCAGCTGACCAAGCTTTCATTTCGAAAGTGAGCTATACTAGCTTAGGCACACACACATATACACTACATTGGCACAACTCATCTTGCAGCAGTGTTCCTACAAGTCAGCACAAAGATTTGACCATGGATGAACTTCATATGAAAAACGCACTAGTTTGTGCACAGCAAGATTGCATTCTCTCGTACGTAACTACTACTACTACTACTACTACATAATCTGAATAACATCAAAATTAACCAGAGAGGAGAGAACTGAATATATCTTCTAAGACTGCGCACATCTCCCTCTGTCAGTTTGGATCATAATCAGCACATACCCTTACCTTGTTCTTCACTTCTTGGGTCCTCGATGCTCTTGCAGACCTCGTCGACATCGCCGATCCCTTGGTGCAATTGCTCCTTGTACCGTCGATGGGCATCACAAGCACGGAAGCACCTGGTCTTGTCTTCCGGCCCCAACACCCTCCGGTGGTGCTCCCCGTGCGGCCATGCCGGCCTTTCACTCCCTTTGTTTCCACCGCTGTTTTTTTTTTGAGAAGAATTTCCACCGCTGCTACGACGGCAGAAGTTGCAGCCCGATCCATCTAAGCCGCAGTGGATCAGGAGAAGCCGTGATGCGGGAGTTGTGGCCACGAGCGGGCTTGTGGGCGTCCACGAAGATGATTTATGTGGGCTTGTGGGCGCCGCGGAGACAGCCCATTTGATGAAATAGACATACACTATGCCTGAGAAGATCGCTTTTCTAATGAACGAGCACCGAGAGCCCCATCAGAATCAGGCCCACGACCTGGCACCCCACCGTTGCAACACCACGGTGCTCTAGTTTCGTTTAGTACCACCTCGCCTACGGGAGGAGGCTTGGAAGGAAGAGCCAACTATATAATGAGACCTCGGTGCACCCTTGCAACATACTTACCTGGACGGGGTCGACGGCTGATCAAGAAGAGTCGTGGCCTAGGCTAGTGGTCCACATTGCACTTGGTGGATGCGCTGGCCTACCATCTCCCCAAGTGGGAGAGTGGACGTCGTAATTTGTGGTAGAGGGGGTACGCGTTCGCGCGGCCCCTGCCAATTCTTTGAATCAACTTTTGGTCCTTCAATGCTCAACAATCCGTAGCCTTCTGCCTGCTAAATAGACAGTTTACTCAAGCCCAAACAAATCGAAGTAGACAGTGTGATGGGGAATATGCAGCATTTACATGATATCAAGTGGCCTTTACAGTCTACTTTTTAACAAAATAGCAAACCTCATACTAAAAAGACTCCAAAAAGGTACTCCATACTATGGCTTCAATGTCAGGATTTCTTTGAAGCTCAGACAGTCAGTGTAGCGGCGCCCTGTGCCGACGCACCAAGAATTTTACAAACACAGATACACATCTGAATGTACAGC
Source organism: Aegilops umbellulata (assembly GCA_032464435.1). NCBI lineage: Eukaryota > Viridiplantae > Streptophyta > Magnoliopsida > Poales > Poaceae > Aegilops > Aegilops umbellulata. The sequence goes on along the minus strand of CP136057.1, from coordinate 37,323,779 downwards.
GTAACGATGACTATAGTATCTATGTGTAGTATATAAATCTGTTTAGCATCTCTTCGTAAGGTCTCCCACGATGCATTTGGGATTCAGTGTTAATTAGAATTCTCGCATCAACGACCGGTTCTGCGGATCCAAATTCCAACCGGATTACAGTCTCCTCAATGCAGCAAAGACTGACTAACTTGGTAGCCGGGCTAGAGGATCAGTGACCGTTCTGGATAGAACATTATACCTTACTCGTAGGGTTCGACCGAGAAATCTGGCTCGTCCGGCTTCTTTAGTGTTGGCAACTCTTTTATGGCCTGAAGCCCTTTCCTGTTCCCAGCCATGACTTTCCCGGCCATCATTCTTAGAGAGATATTCTTCTTGGGTGGAGGGTCATCTTCACCATCCGAGTCTTCTGATCTCACCGAATTGAATGACTCCCTCATACTCAGGTCCTTCGCCATCTTCCTCCTCCTGTACCGCCGCCACGCAGCTTGGATGAAGCACGCGCCCCATGTTCTCCAATGGTGTGAGTAGTATCGGAAAGTGTGCTGCAACTTCTTGCTGTGCAACCGCCTAAATTGGCTGGCCACAAACTTGAGATCCTCGGCCTGGAGTGAAAAGGCCTCCACTTCTATTTGTGCCTTCACTGTGCGAGTAGATGATGGCAAACTAGCGGTAGGCTTCGGGACAAGAGCCCACCCAAGAAGTTCCTCACCGCAGAAATCACCGGCTTTCAGTGTAGTTGAATTGAAAAAGCCTGTGCGGCCACCATTTGTTGTGGAGCTCTCTAGTTTCCCACGGATGATGAAAAGCATCTCAGTCACCGGATCACCCTCACGGACAATGTATGTGCCCTTTGTGCACAGTGACGATACAAGACGCACACAGATGGCATCTAGAAGTTGGTCATCCATCTGGGAGAAAAACGGTACCTGAAACCTCGCAGTAGAGAGAAAGATTAGCATACGATAATGATAACAAGAAGTCTAGTCCAAAAGGCGAACCTAGAAGTTTCAAACGTGCAGTCGTTATGTATTTGTACAAAAGCATGTAAAAGTATTTACCCGGCGAACAAGATCCAAGCAAAGGTGGCGTTTAATGTCACGTCGCAGATCCGCTGGTAGAACCTGTAATATAGACTCTTCATTCACACCTCGAGTTGCAAGCCACTTGTACTGGATAAATCGTCTAACTCTTTCCCGCAGTTCATCAGGAAGTTGGCGATGTCTCATCCACTCCTCCGTATCTCTTTGCTTTAATCTCCACTCCTCAACCCTCACAGTGATAGATTGCAAGTAGGTCTGGAACAATAAGAAGAATAATGTAAGATAATATATTCTAAAAAACAGTTTACATTAATACATTATGATTAAAATGATGAATTTTATGCTCATGAATAACGAACTTCTACAATGTAGAGAGCATAATTAAGTATGTATATAATGTACCTGCACATTTCCAATCAAATGCGCAAACAAGACAAGACCAAGTACTGCCAAGAATATACAGTACAGTGTCTCACCAATGTAGGTGCTCACAGAAAGTGTCTGGCCGTAGCAACTGTCCAGAAAATAGAAGAAATATATGCCATGTTAGAGAACCACTTATCGATCCTGACAACTGATAATGACAAGATTAAAGGAACTTGTAAGTTAATTTTGCAATGTACATTCAACCGAAACTGAAAGAGTAAGATCCGAACACATTTTGTTTAACACATAATGCTCTGAGGTTCTCATCCGACCTTTCAACTTACACAGGTATATAACATTACCAAAGATCCACCTGTTTGTAAAGGGAATTGCAACCTAAGTTCCTCGCATAGCAGTTAGTACCCTACTTCGATATCAAGATGTCCACAACAGAAATACCTTAGATTCTGTAAACCCCACCAAAGGGAATAGAAGAACTTTCTCAAGAAACCCTGAGCAGGCGCTTGATTTGACAGTGCAGGCTGAAACATGCCATAGTCGAAGGAGATGCTGTCATCACTAGCATTGCAGTTGCTGAACACACTGGTTGTACTAGCCCATGTCTGATTTGGTGTATCACAGTCGAGGTACCTAATATTACACCCAGTTTCATTCCTGCAACTCATTTTCCAGCAGGCTGTTTGGCGATCAACAGATAGCAGGTACCACAGTGCACCAAGAACCTGAACGAAAAAGAACAGGGATTCTAAGAAATTTGCTGCATAAGGAAAAAAAAGGATGAAAACTTGAGCAATACATTTGACTTCAAATTTGCTGAACTTCAAGATACTAAACGATGAAAGGTTGCATACAAAAGCATACAGATACCGTACATGACTAGCTATCAAGTAAAGTAGCAGGTTGTATACAGCCCCTTCCCAGGCAGTCTTTGCGACAACTCCAGTAGCTTTGACAATTTCATAAGTTAAAGGGAATATGAGATATAGTCTTGGAAGATACTGAGCAAGAACTATAAGCACCAGAATGTTATTGTTATGCTCAGCACCAGAATACTTGATAGCTGGTATCACATACCAGACAATGATCTGCACATAAAGTAAAGATACATAAGTAGAATAAATGCATGAGAAATTGAGATGCAGTGCTTCTAGGCAACTAGGCTGCACGGAACAATACATTTTCCCTTACAGAACATACACAATTCACAACAATTGTATAAAAAAAACTCTGTTATTATCTCGTAAGCTCCACAATTTCTGCATTAGAATCTCGAATGTCTTTTCCAAAAGAAATTCACCCAGGTTGAACTACAGAGTCACATACTTAATATTAGCAGGTGCAGGAACACACCATCAGGTTGTGGCACCTCAAAGTTTTGAAAGCATAAGAAAAAACTCTGTACTAGAATCCGCTCTACTGAAACTACAGAAGTTAATGTCTTTACAAGAAAGAATGTCTCTTTTACAGACAACCCCAAGGGTTGATTTAGAGAGAATGGTTGGATGTTCATCATACTTAATTATGACCAGTCCAGTGTTGCATTCACACAGAATTATGTCTACTATTATTTTCACAAAATGCCTGGACTGCAACTGCATTGAAGAAAATTATTTGAGTTCAATCTCATCTTACAATTTCATGCTAAATATAGCATATCTGCGTTAAATAAGATCAAATATTGCAAATACTTACAATCATGACAAACGTCCTAAAACCAGGGATCATTACTTCATTAGTACTGTTAATATTCCACTTATTAGAATAAAAACGAAGACTAGCAAGTTACCTGCGGCAAAGGCAATGCGGCCACCACATCAATTGCAAAGTCAGATCTCAAATACTTCCATGCAATCTCTTTAGGGTCTGTGACAAGGTCTCCTCTTCCAAAAACCCGCAAGGTTGAGCTAGTTTTAACAAATGCAGTTCTGAACTTCATTATGATGTGAACCACATACAAGAGATCGGCAATTGACCGGAAGAATGTAATGATGATGGTTAAATGTGTGTCTGTTCCAACACAGGAATAGGTGTCACCATAGACGATTTTGGGCACGTAGAAGTACAGGGGGTCTATAAATAGAGCAAGGAAGGACGAAAAAAGGAAAATGCGGTTCCACATCAAGATGAAGTCACTTGATGGATCGAAGATCTTGTACTGCTGCGCATCCCCTCCCACGAAAACCTTGTTCTTCCCTGAGCTCGCGACGCCGAGTTTACTAGCAGCGAACGCTGCCTGTTTCTGTTGGATCGGTATCGCTGGCTTTGCCCTCTCGTCATAGAACCTGTGAATGGCAGCAGCATCACAAAAATTGGCATTTGAACCATTCAGAACACACAGTACATGGAATAGAGCATCTCACTTGGTTGCAATTTCATATTCCTTACTAAGAACATGCATAATAACTTTTTACAATTCAGAAGAAATATTCTTCATTCCATAACAAAAAAGCAGAGGACTACCGTACTTCAAAACAGACTTAGTTCTGCATCAACAGTATTTGTTTATGTGATCCTGCCTTTCACTTTATCCATAGATGCTAATTCCCCGCCGACCAGATCAACCAAAAAGGGGAAAAAGTTCCATGCTACCACAGCTTAACAACTCAAAAAAATTAAGACACTGCAACTGCATGCTCTTAACGGACTAACGATACGAATCAAACTGATGCTGCCGAGCTCCCACCCCCGAAGCTCGCGCCGAAGCACAGTCCTAAATGCTGGATCCCTGTATTTCAAAACGGTTCAGAAGATTACTGTACCACAAAACGAATTGGGTTCTCAATCAACAGTTTTACTTTATGTGATGCTGCCTTTTACTTTAACGCCGACCAGATCAACCAAAAAGGGGAAAAGCTCCCATGCTACAGCATAGCTTAACAACTCAAAATTTAAGGCACTGCAACTGCCTGCTCTTACAGACTTAACGATGCGAATCATACTGACGCTGCCGAGCCCCCAACCCCGAAGCTCAGTCCTAAATGCTGGATCCCTGACCAAAAGCAGCAGATCGGGCAGCCAGGCCGCCGCGGCTCACCTGACGGTCCTCTGCCTGCCGAGCGCCATCTCGTCCTCCACCTTCCTCGGCGCAAACATGGCGCCGGCCGGCCCGCTACGCCGCCGACCAGGGACCCCGCAACCGGCCCGCCATCCAATCCAAGCACCCAAGGAAGCAGCCCTCGATCAGCGGCCGAATCCGGCTGCGAGACGGCTGGTGGCTGGTCTCCTCCGCGTCGGCGGTGGGAGGGGATTAAGGCGGGGAGGCGGGATTTGGGAGCCGGCGAGGGCGAGGAGTTCGAGGGGTGGAGGGAGGGAGGCGACGAGGTGGAGGGAGGACCTGGGGAAGACGACGAAGCGGAAACCGCCTGACCGTCTTGGGGTTGGTTAATCACTTTGTTAGCCGTCGCTAATGCGGGTTAAAGCTTGTGGGTTTAGGCTGGTCACAATGGGTAGGAACTAGACTATGTTACTACCTTCACAGTGGGTAGGAACATATAGGTAGTGTCATGCAACGATGCATTTATTAGCTTATAGACTCATTGTTTCTTGAAGTGTGTGATGTTTCGGTAACTTAGATAGTTACCACAAGCACCTCACTCTTCATTAAATATGTGCCACATAAACAACGTTGTATTGAAATATGTGATGTTACTCCTAAGTTCCACCCCATTGTGACCAGCTTTAGTTAGTGGCGCTTGCTACTACTTTACCGCGGTTCAAATGGTAGGCCAAGTGGTGGTAAAGTGGCGCACGAACAAAATTTGCAATATCATTTTAGAGAAAATCCACTCTCTTCGATCCAAATTAATCGTCACAACTTTAGGACAACTTTAGTACTCTCACCGTGTGGCAGCCCTTTAGGCTGGTCATAGTGGGAGTAACATAACCGGTAACATGCATTTGAGACTAGCAAACATGCTTAGCACACAATTAAATAAGAGAGAGAGGGTTAGAGTAACATAGATAGATACCGTATCATGTTAAATGCTTTGCTACTTTGTGTCATGCATGGTAATAAATATGGTCATCTATGATACTACTTTATGATACTATGCACTATGAAGATAGTATCATATACTAGTATCATATGCATGATATCATATGCATGATACTAGTATATGTTACTCCCCACTATGAGTAGCCTTATATGGAGACGAAGCAAAGTTTTGACAGATGTGTGTGCAGGGGTGCTCGCCGAAGCCAGGGGCTTTTAAGGGAAATGGGGGATGGTCGGTGCAACGATAGCACGACGGAGAGGGCGGGTCGGGCAGGGCAAGGCCATGAGACGACGTGGCAGAGCCGTTGTCCATGGGTGACAACGGCAAGCGGATAGGCTGATGGTGGAGGGGTGAAGAGCGTCGGGTTATGCAGCGCGAGTGAGAAAAGAAGACGACAAGGAAGAGGCAGCTGTTGGATTGAAATCCAACGGTTAGGGCAAATCGACCAAGAGAAAAAAAAAGGGACAAACGTTTTTACAGTGCCCCCTTTGCTTCGGAATACTATAAGAAAGTTGCAATTCCTTTTCTTTTAGCGAGAATAGAATATTGGCCGCATGCAACGATGTATGCAATTTATGCCTGTCCCTGCTTAAAAGCACCTTTTCATTTTTCATGGCACAACACATGTGGCAGCACAATCTTTGCTAGAGTTGGTACTGATTCTCAAATGGCAACAGTCACACTACATTTTTGGAGCCAACGTAACGGAAGTCGCTCTCGCGCAAGTAGGAAGACGCGGCACGAGCAGGGACATTTTTATTCTGCGGACTTGCAACTTGTACGAAGTGAAGATTTCCGAAAATAATCATAATTTTAAAGATACGAAGATTTCTGTGTGTGCACGCGCGCGGCGTCACCCAGTCTTGTGTTGCCTTGCCCTCCCTGCCATGGCTCGCCTCGCCAGAGAAAGAGATGCTAATATCATGCTAGTATTGGACACGACACGGCCCGCGTGTCGCACAGGCCAACCGACTCACATGCGCGTGCGCGATGCGCTGCGTCAACCGGTCCGCACATTCGAATTCCGTCAAAGCGAAAATAAAGCTGACGGGGCTTCAAAAAGTTTGGAGTACAAGCACTCCACCCCCTACAATTTGGATGTGATCAATGATCGCAATGTGAAGTCGCTATTCCATCGGTGATACACCATTTCAAAAGCTGTCATGAAGTTTGAAGTGCGATTGCACAAGTGAAGACAAGGTGGCCATTGGGCATGTCACTCATGGAGATTGTAAGATCTGCTCCTCACCATACTTAACACGTTTTCTCCAATGTTAACAGTTGGGTACTTATATACTTCACGTACGAAATCATCAATATAAAATGAAGGTGTTTCTGCGTAAGAAGAGGAGCTGCAGTGAGAAAAGGTTGCGTCTGCATGGCATTGGCAGTTGTGACGACAGCAACCAAGATGTCCACGAAGATGTGCCGGAAGCAAGAGTCCTCGTCTCACATAGAGGCATCATCCTCATAGCCCTCGAAGCGCGATCACTCCCATGGAAACAGCGACAAACCCCTACCGCATGACGCCGTGATTTCTGATGTGACCAGCCGCGTTTGATTCGGCTCGGCACTACAGTGGGCTTCATGCTGCAAAACTCGAGGCGATGGCCCTGAGCAAAATGCTGGTCGTTAACACGTAGGAAGCTGGGGCAACAGCCCCGGGGACATGACGGATGCTGCAGTCCGATTCACACGGGTGTGGCGTGTCTATTGGTATATCAGGGACGCGTCATGGACGACACCCTGACGGCTCGGGCAGTGATCTATTATAGGAGGATGTCCCACCCATCCGCTAATGTCATTTTTGTTTGACATGGAGTACATGCCGGGGTGACTATCAAAAGATCTATCTTTCATATATGGTGATTCGATTACTGATTCATGTCTGGATTCTGGAGTGAAAACTTATTTTATGGCTTTGATTGGTTGGTCTCAACAACAATAAACTTGCGTCGTTACCTTATTAAATGTATTGTCTTCACTGGTTGGTCTCGTCGTTACCTCGCGCGCCATTTGTCTTTTTATTGATGTGCTAGCCTTCGGTCGTTGGTATTGGCAACCAAGATGAAAATCCTTATCTTGAAAAACGTTGTCTCCTTGCTGATGTGTTGGTCTTCGGTAGTTGGTCTAGGCAACCAAAATGCACAACCTTGTCTTTGGCCGTATGTAGCAATGATGGTGTGATGTCGCTTATTCTTTTTAAAGGCATTATTGTGGAAGAAGTCAACTTAATCACATGTTTTTATTTTACTCTCGTAATGGTTTGAGCGTGGGTATCTTTTTTATATTTTTTATTTAATGGTTTGAGTGTAGGTATCTTCATTTTATATTCTATTTAATACACCCTTTGTTCATAAATCTAAGATGTTTTGGATATTTTAATATGCATTACATAGATAGTGGAATGAGTGAACAAACACACTAAAATGTGCCTATACACCCGACTGAAAAAAGAGAAGTGACTAGAGGTAAGTCGACTAAAAAATAAATTTGGGCCAGTCCATTCTTATCAATGCCCGGGTGCAAAACAAACGGTCAAGATTGCATCTTCAACCTCCAGCGTTCAAGTTCTTCATCTCCCCGAACCGCCCAATTAACCACCGGCCACCACCGCTTGCGGCCAACGGCGCTCCTGCGCTAGTCTCGCCGCCCCGCACTCCCCTCAACTGCTTCCCTCCATTGTACTACCGTCGCCCCGGGCCATCCCGCTAGCCCCGACAATGGCTAGTTTTTCTCCGGCAAACTTGCCCTCCACCCCCCTCAAGATAGATAATGAGGCAGCCTTCTCCAACAAGCTCATTCCTTCCCTTCGTTGTTCCTTTCTTCATGTAAAAATCATCTGACCGAATTTATGTTTTCAGACGACTGACGTGCAGAAAATAAAAAACTTATTTTATAGTATTTGTGAACGGAGGGAGTAATTAATAAAAAAAATGTATGCATCAGAGGCCAGGGTTTCATCTCCTTTTTTGAAAAAATAAATCAGAAGGCGTTTCTCAACGAGGATTGAATTGTGAAATCCCGCAGAGCGCACAGAGCTTAGAGCGTGTTTGGTTGCCCGCATCGAGCCCAACCAGACCCGCGCGGGAAGGGAGAGGCCTGTTTGGTTGCCTGATTTTCCTGTTGGGCCTGCATCGCATGCTTCTCAAAGCAGCCTAGAGCCTGGTTCGCTGGAAACGCTCGGATCGGCAGTTTCTCGCGAGCCAGGCTGAGTGCGGCGCGAGGTCGCACGAGCGGGAGCGAGGCGAGGGCGAGGGGGATGGCGGGAGATGGAAATCTGGCGCGCCATCCCGGCGCCAAATTAGCCTCACCCCCCTTTCACTTGCTCACCCATAGCCACTGCCTCCCTTTCTTTCCTACTGCCTCACCACCGGCGGCGGCTGCGATTTCAGATCTACGCTATAGGCGGCGGCGGCGGAAGAGGCGGCGGTGTTTGCGGCGGATCTGGTCCACCTAGTCTGTGCCATGGCTCCCCCTACGCCGTCCTCGTCTTTGATGCCGGTAAGCAGCACCCCATCCCCCCTTTGTTAGCTCAGTGGTTCACTACTAGGAAAAGGGCTATAGATAGGATTGATACTAATGGCGCACCATGGAACCAGTGCGCCACTAGTATATACTAATGGCGCACCTGTTGGTGATACGCCATTAGTGTGGAAGACACTAAAGGCACACCAGAAACAGGGTGCACCACTAGTATTATTTATTTTATTTTTCATTTTTCCATACATACTAATGGCGCATCAGTCCGAAGTGCGCCATTACTAGTTCTAACTAGTAATGGCACACCAGGCTGTCAGTGCGCCATTACTGTAATTTTTTTTATTCTTTTTTTTTGCAACTGTAATAAAACCAACGGTGCACCAGAGGTGGGTGCGCCATTGCTATAAAAAAACTACTAATGGCGCACCACGAGGTGGTGCGCCATTGCTGTAGGATACCCCTTCGCCCGATCCCCCCTTTCCCTCTCCCCCTCGCCAGTTCCCTCTCCCTCGATCCACCGCGCCGCTCCTTCCCTCATCCCTCCCTCCACCGCGTCGCCGCCGCCGCTGCCCCGACCCACTGCGCCGCAGCCGCCCACGCGCCCCCGCCGCCTCCCTCTCCCCTTCCTCCCCCTCGAGCCCGCGACCTCCTCGGACGGACGGCGGCGCGAGCCTCCCCGCGCTCCTCGACGGACGGACGGCGGCTAGCCTCGTCGGACGCGCTCCTCGACGGCGGCGCGAGCCTCCCCGCGCGGCTGCTGCTCATTGACGACGGTTAGTCTCTGTCCCTCCCTCCCTCTCTCCCCCGCTCATCCCCATGCCCCCACGAGGCGGCGACCTAGGGTTAGGAGCAGGAGCTCGCCGCCGCCGCCCCGTCGTGCCGCTGCTGCTGCTTCTTGATCGGTTTTATTAGTTGGGGAATGCGCATTAGGTTCTTATTAGTTCTCCGTTTCTTCTTGGGTGGTCTCGAAGTGATTTCAGCGAGGTAATTTAGTTCCCGATCCTCGGGTCGGTGCCTCTTTTAGCGAATTTGGGGATTTCTTTGTCGGTCTTGGAATGAACAGGTGGGTAATCTGAGCTCGTTTAGCGTTCTGGGTGGTTCTTGGTGGTGCCTTGGCCCTTTGCAACCAATGTGGTTGGGGAGATTAGGTTCTGACATTGTAGGTGGTGTTCATTACGACCAACGGCACCACACCATGTGTGTTCTTTGGTCCTTGAACCAGTACATAGTTTCACCGGCATTAATGCCTTTAATTGAACTAATTTGTGAATGCTGAGTTTCCCTTGACTTGTCAAGTTGGGACAGTTTGAGATTCAAAGGTTTCAGTGAGTAGACTGGATATTTTGTGTGTAGTAATTTTTTGGTGCTTATTGCTTTGGATACTTTTTGTGTATGCTTTGCTGATACTTGTCTTAGGAAAGCTGACACTGCTTTATCTAATTAAGTTCTTCATGTCTTCCTTTTAATCTTAGAATGGCACAGTCATATGTGTTTGTCAGTTAAATTCAGTCACCATTCTGAATTTTGACAGTACTCTAGACCTGCTTGTAAATTATTCCAGTTTGAAACTGAGATCTGCATGTACACCATCGAGTAAAGCTATTTCAGACACAATAAAGTTGCAAAATTCAGATACTTCATGGACATGTGTGTGTTGCTTTTGTTTCTGCTAAACTGTTTATGGTAGATAAACTGAGCGTTGTGGCCATGCTTGATGCAGGAGCTCAAGAACCTGCGGCCGCAGCTCTACTCCGCCTCCGAGTACTGCGAGAAGTCCTACCTTAGCACCCACCAGAAGTAGATGTGAGTAGCCACCTCAGATGTTCCTCCTCTCCTCCATTAGAACAGTTGATCAGTGTAAAGTAGTCTGAGTTAGAGAAATGTTGATCAGTGTTATGAGTGTTGGCCAAAAAGCTCTGTCAGTAGCTAACTGCCTCATGTTCTGCTCTATGAACTGCTATGTGGTGCTGCTCATGGATGATGGTAGGAATTTATGCAAATATTCAGAGACACAAAATATTGAAGTTGCTGTAACTGATTACTTTCCCAAGTGAGAAAAATACATTCTATTCTACCTATTTCAAACTCAGTGATTGTTGCAGCCAAGAAATGCCTAGCCAATGTTAAGTGGTCCTATAAATGACAGTACCCTAACAACTATTCTGCTCATGATCTTATTTTTATTTCTTTGATGAAAGTTGGTTCTTTTCTTCCCAAGTTCACAAAAAATCTTTTACATTTCTAGTGGTTGCCAAAAGCATAATATGACCAGGACAAACATAAACTTTGAGGCTGAAAGGAAATCAAGTAATGAACCACATAGGAATAGAAGGTAAACAAACTATGCTAGTTGAGAATGTACCTCAGGAGTCGATCAGAAGTGCGGCGTCTCAATATTTCCTGAAAACCCATGTGGGAGAAGTTCTACCGTGCCTACGACCTGCGGCTGGGGTACTTCCTTCTCTTCAGGTACGACGACGACGCCACCACGCTCATCGTGAAGGTGTTCAACGCGACTATGTGTCACATGCGCTATGCTGAAGATTATGATGCCGGTACGTTCTGCCTCTTCTTATTCCTCTACATTTGGCTTTGTCTCACATCGATTGTTAACGGTCATTGTTGCATTTGGACAGGTAATGGGAGCAGCAGCAGCGACAATGGCTACAGCCAAAGCAGCAGCGACCATGGCTGTAGCGAAAGCAGCAGCGACCATGGCTGTAGCGAAAGCAACAGCGATTCTGGCAGCAGCATAGACAACAAGATGGATGATCCGGACTGGAGTGCGGGAGAAGAGGAGCTGCAGGATGACGATGGGCATCAGGCTGAGGATGACCTAGCGCTGGTGGTGGCTGACCAAGGGCAAGAGATGATGGTGGCTGACCAAGGGCAAGAGATGGTGGTGGCTGACCATGGGCAAGAGATGGAGGTGGCTGAGAATGACCTAGCGATGGTCGTGCCTGAAGGTGGCCTCGCGATGGTGGTGGTGCCTGACAATGACCACACACCGGTGGTGGCGCCGGCGATCCCACAGCTGGGCGACATGACCACGCCAATTGAGGTAGAAGACTACATCCCACTGCCTCCACCGCCTCCACCGCCTCGCCGCTCTTGGCGCATCATGCTGAGGAAGAAGGAGAAGAACAATGCATGAGAACTGAATGGTGTTGGATGAACAATGTAAAACTTTTGTAATATGTAACGATGGAACTATGTGTTGGCTATGTATGTATATATGATGGAACTTGTGTGTTGGCTATGTATGTATATATGATGGAACTTGTGTGTTGGCTATGATTATTATGGATGCTTGTTGTATATCTCATAGGTGAAATAGTGACCTGAGATTAAGAAGAAAAAAAATTTAAAAAATTGTTACTAATGGCGCATTACCGTGTGGTGCGCCATTAGTATAGCAAACACTAGTGGCGCACCGTGGGCAAAACTAATGGCGCACTGCCTGGTGCGCCATTAGTATACCAGATACTAATGGCGCACCAGTGGTGCACCATTAGTAAGATATACTAGTGGCGTGCTACTAATGGCGCACTGGTAATGTGCCATTAGTAGGCAAAACCAGTGCGCCATTAGTAGGCCTTTTCCTAGTAGTGGTTAGGCCGTTAAGCTAGGTGTAGGATCGATTTCCCATTGAACGAACCGACGATGTCGACTAGGTTATGGACGCACAGATGAGGCTGATAATCCAGGCAGCAGCACTGATTAGTGTGATTCAGGCATGGGTCATGTTCATGCACCAGAGAGCTGTTCGTCGTGCTGGGAGACCTTTGATCTGCTATGGTCCATTGTTTCCCCGGGAACATGAGAGGATCCAAAATCTGAACTACATCTACAACTGCAATGACGTCGAGGCTCTGTGGATGCTTAGAATGAAAAGAGCACCATTTGCCAAGCTTGTCGAGACCTTCAGGAGCAGGGGGTTGTTACAAGATAGCATCAACACCAGTGTCGAAGAGCAAGTGGCCATGTTCCTCCATGTTGTTGGCCATAACCAGCGATTCAGGGTCATTCACAACACGTTCAGGAGATCAATGGAGACCATCTCTAGGTACTTCAAGCAGGTGCTTTATGCTGTTGAGAAGCTTAGAGGAGAGATGATCAGGAGACCATCTGGACAGACTCCACCCAAGATTCGCGGAAGCCCAAGATGGTATCCATACTTCAAGGTGAGCACTGGCAATATACACTTTTTCATGGCTTGATATGCTTGTATTGTTCAAGTTGAGCACTAACACAGGCTTGTGATGCCATTTTCAGGATTGCATTGGGGCAATAGATGGTACTCATGTCACTGCCAGAGTTCCTAGGTCACAGTCTGCAGCATACAGGGGGAGGAATCAATACACAAGCCAGAATGTGCTTGCTGCTGTTGACTTTGATCTGAAGTTCACATATGTGACGGCTGGCTGGGAGGGGTCAGCGCATGATGCTAACATTCTCACTGACAGCATGAGTCGACCTGATGGGATCAACATCCCCGACGACAAGTTCTACCTTGGAGATGCTGGCTATGCATGTCGGCCAGGTATTCTTCCACCCTTCAGGAAAACAAGGTACCATCTCAACGAGTTCTCTGGTAGGAACTATCCTAGGACTGCACAGGAGCTGTTTAATCTCAGACACTCCGGCCTTAGAGTAACTGTTGAGAGGGCATTTGGAGCTCTGAAGAATAGGTTTAAGATCCTGGATCAGAAGCCATTCCACCCATACTCCACTCAGGTTAAGCTAGTTCTTGCTTGTTGCATTCTGCATAACTGGATCCTCCAGTGGGGCTTTGATGAACACGTGCCTGAGGAGGATGATGTCGAGCCTGCCGATGTTGTTAGCTCCAGCCATAGCGTGGAGGCATTTGACAATGACGCTTGGAAGAACAAAAGGTTGGAGTGGGCAGAGGCGATGTGGTTTAACAGAGGTCGATGCAGGATTTGAAGAAGATGGAAGAAGAATAAGAAGCAGCAGCAGCAGTACCAGAAGCAGAAGCAGAAGAAGAGAGGAAGAGGAAGAGGAAGATCTGGTAGCACCGATGAACTATCCCCTATTTAGCCAATGGCTCTTAATAATTTGAACTGTCATTTGATAGTAGTTAGGATGAACTGTCATTTGTTTAAGTAGATGGCGCTACATATTTAGATTCTATGTGGTAAGCTCACCACTAGTTAGAAGTGATGACAACACCTTATGCAGGTTGCAACCAAATACCATGTCATATGTACGCCTAATGCAATGCGGGCAACCAAACGCCAGGTCGAAAATGGTTGTCTCATGCAACTAAAGGCATGCAGGCAACCAAACTATGTGCATCTGGGGTTTTTTGGCCTGCATCCCCTCAAACCGGCTCAACTAGAGCCAGGCTAAATCGGCAATGTAACCAAACACGCCCTTAGACACGCACTATGCACATCTGAAACAGTGTGCCATGGCAAACTCTCATGCACTGGCACTGCCATACGAAACGCCTAAACGAAAAATATATGCACATCAAGAGAAGGCCAAATTTCCAGTCGCCAATAAGAAGGCCAAAATACATGTTGGGTGATTGACCACATGAAACTAATCAAGTGCTCCCTCCGTTCACTTTTATAAGTCATTTCAGACAACTGAAATTGAGTTGTTTTGCACGTCTACAACGCCTTATAAAAGTGAACAGAGTGAGTAGTAAAACCATACATATTTATCTAGTTAGACAGGTGCATCCACCTGCTGTCAGAGCCTAGCTACCTATTTTCCTCTGGTGAATTGAATGAATACAGACATCATACGACATGTAAACAAAGCTACAGGATATGCACGTCCTGATGGCCATTTTTTAGTGCAGTCACCCCAGCAGAGCCAGCAGCAGGTTGGTGGTCCTCTGAGATATCATCTGGGCCTTTTATGTTGTTTAGCGACTTCTTGGCGTAAACTGTGAAGGCGAGCGTGAGGGCAGCGGCAGCGATGAACGAGATTACGCTGTAGATTATCTCCACTGTAGTCAACTTATGCTTGCCATACTTCACATCGGCCAACGTACGTATCAACCGCCCGCTGCATAAGCATTAAGCAAGATCAGTAAGTCATCACTACTTTGAGAGATGTCTCTGTTTGGGTTACTACAATCTAGCTAAAATCAGCAGCAAGAAAACTCCTGCTTATCAAGAGCCGAAATGTATAGATTGTATGACGCTTGTCTACCAAATACTACACGCTCTACTGGAAAAGAATTGGTTAACGATTGGCAATCCATGTACTCTTTTGTTATATAAGGGCATTAATCAGATGACAGATGCACAATAAACCTACTCCCTCCGTTCCGAATTACTTGTCGCAGGTATGGACGCATCTAGATGTATTTTAGTTCTAGAGACATTCATTTCTGCGATGAGTAATTTGGAACGGAGGGAGTAGATGCATGGCCTCAATAGTCATGACAAAATGATGCAGCGGAATTTAGTACACCCATAATCTGTAATGTGGATATCCGTATATACCTATAGATATAGATGAATGCCTCAGGTGTCATTCCGGCAACTGAACCACATACATAAGGGCTGAATTTGATTTCTGTCACCGCCACGGCATAGTTAAAAATCGAGTATGGAAACGGTGAGACTCTGAATAGCGCAACCACTCGAAACTGGTGGAACCAACTCCCTTCGCCAGCAAGCTTTATTAGAGCTATCTGCTGAGGCCATCTCTTTAACCATGCCTGCATTGAAAAAAAAGGAAGAAAACAGAGAAGAAGATATTAAGACACAGCTCCTCAGGTAGAGAAAAGATGCAAGTCTGAGAAATCTTACATGTAGTCGCTCGCGGAACAATGAGCCAATCCAATATGCTCCAACCATGCCAAGAGTAGTCCCAACAATAATAATCACGAAACCCCAGCCATAACCGAAGATCATTCCCGCTAACCACATAGAAGGTCCAGAGGGGACTAAAATGAGTGGGAAGATAGCCAAAGATGCGACAAGGACAAGAGCCAATACTGGACGACCAAAGGCAGTTGCTTCCCATTTCATGATTGGAAAAAGAACCTGCAAGTAACAAACACAAGAAAATACATACATACATACATACATATTAGCGTAGATGTTCTGTTTCAACAACCCAACTCAAAATCTTCTTCATAAAAAAGAGAGAGAATAAGATCAAAGAGTACACATGCACAACATTGCTCAAAAACATGACACAATTGATATTTTCATACATACAACTAAAATTTCTCTCAAAGTTCAGTATGCCACATATGCATTCACTAAACAAATAGCATTCTAATTATATGAACCAACCAGAATATTCATGTCAATGGTGTAACAGTAATTCCTAACAATTACAAGCTGAACACTGAACATATGCTTGAGATCTAAGCAGATGTGACAAAAGGAAACATATAACAGACATGTTCGACAAAAACCAAAAGTATTAAGTTGAATGCCTCACTGGTGCTAGTTCAAGTATATTGAAGGACAACCAAACAAAAAAAATGAGCAGTGTGATAACGACTTCAAGCTTTATGATTGTCCCATGGAATTTATAGATGCATGCCAACTCAAAGTTCCTGATTATTATATTAAAAAAAACCTATGGACCAATACAGACCAAGCAAAAGATCACAGCCCAAAATGGCTAACTACCGAAGAGTCAACCAACGAGCCAACATCAGTTGGTTCTGAAATGCATTTTGTGAAATTCAGTGAAAGGTAACCAGAAGAATGGAAGTCGACTGACATTCCAGTGGGCTGCCTAAAATTACCCTGTAAGGAAGAGATTTTATTTTGCACCCACCTTCTCAAAGGCAAAGGGGGCTCCAAATTTCACAAAGATATAAGTTGCCATTATAAGAAGGAAGCAGACAAGCAGAGCTGTCATCCACCAACTGAAGTGACTTGACTTGGGTTGCTGAGGTAAAATTTCTGTGTTGTTGTCAGCCGTTGCATGTTGAGCTGGCGTCATCAGCATCGTGTATTCGTCGTCCTTTATGTTTTGCTCAGAATGCTCAATTCTATTGCATGACACCACAGCTGAAGAGCTTGGCGTGCTAGCAACCGTCTCACCAGCTCTGTTTACAAGCCAGGAAATATTATCAAATAAAGGTATTGATGCTGCCCATGAATGTAGAGATGGTATTAATTCGTGTCATAGATGTAAGGTTAAGGTTTACATGTGACGATCCTTATCTAATTAGAGTCGCACAGGCCCAACTCCCTGTTATTTCCTTGAAACAACAATCAGGGTTACAGCTTATTCACCCACATATTACTGAACTCAAAATGCACTGGTTTGGGTAGCATGGTGTAGTGTTGACAAACAGTGACTGAATCATGATAGTTAAAAGCAGCATGGATGGATGTAACATGCTAGTGCAAGTAAGATTCCCAAATTGGATACAGCATTAAACTAAAGAAAAACATCGACTAATGCGACACCTGTTATCCTAGTGAAATTAGGAGTGGAGATATGTGCTCCTAAACGAATCCTAGGCTCCTGCTATCTTTAAAACCATGATATGATATTTGGCCACAGGGAAGCAACGATCCAAAGAAAAACAAAATTAGATAATCTGAGAGCAGCCAACATCAGGATGTAACATACTCATAAGTTGCCTGAACAATGATTCTTAAATCTTTCGAAACCCTTGGATCAACATCCATCCCAAATCCCCCCCTCCTCCCCCCTCCCCCCCCCCCACCCCACGCATCAAACTAAAAAGTGCAGACAGATATTTGTTTGCTCAAATGGCATGCTTGCAGTACTAGAATTTATTTTGTCTATGAGATGTGCAAACAATAATTTGTTATTAGACAGGCAAGAATGGGGAAAAGGGATAACATTAACCAAGCTGGCCATCTAGCCGGCGTCCGTCGCCGTCCAGGACGAGCGCGGCGACGAGGTCGAGGAGAAGGGATCCGCGGGGGCGGAAGGGGGGACGGCCTAGAGGCCCCGGCGCCACCGGCGAGGAGAGGAGCGGCGGCTTTATTGTGGCGGCCTCGAGGGCTAGGCTTTCGCTCCCGACGATAGGCATACATCGCCGAGCACCGAATTTCCAAAAATAGCTCCGCTCCACAGATAAAAACAACAAACATGGCGGAATCCGAGCAGGAAAATAAATAAAAAGAAGCAGAAACTGCATGCGGTGTGGCTCGGGAGGACGGGGTGCTGCTACCTGGGCGCCTCCCCGGGCTCGATGTCCAGAGGGAGGACGCGTGCCATGTCCGAGGCTTTGCTTCTTCCCTCCCCTCTCCGTTGGGCCTCCTCCGGGAGCTCGCGGCGGAGGAGCGGAGGAGGGAGAGAACCGGAAGAAAGCGAGTGGGTTGGGCCGTCCGGCGCTGCGGGTAGCTCGCCGGCGGCGGAAGTTTGATATGATGGGATAGATTCGGGAGCGTTGGTTGGTTGGTGGCCGGCCGGTTTGCTTCAAACCAAAGCGAAGCGAAGCATATCCGCGGTCGACTCTTTCTATTGTGCGCGGTGCTCGTGGCACCGGCGAATGAATTCTGGTCGTGTCTTTCTTTTTTTGAAATTAATTCTGGTCGTATCTTGGGTGTGACTTTCTTTCTTCTACAAGTTTTCTTTTCAACCCCTCTGTCCCAAAATATAAGAACGTTTTTAACACAGTATAGTATCAAAAGCGTTCTTATATAATGGAAAACGTTTTTAACACTATACTAATATAAAAAACATTCTTATATTACGGGATGGAGGGAGTAGTACTCCCTCTGTAAACTAATATAAGAGCGTTTAGATCACTATATTAGTAATCTATACGCTCTTATATTAGTTTACGGAGGGAGTATATGATAAGGCCGAGGATTTGTTATTTTTTGCTCTCTTCGTCATATAATATAAGAGCGTTTTTTACACTAGAGAGTAAAAATAAGGGAAATGATTCTAATCACCTGACTGGTAACGACGCGTGCGTCCGCCGCCTCTATCCCGTCAGATCTGAGATGGCTTAGGAACAACGTATTACGTAGATTAAGTTTTGCAACTCAGTAGTTGTTGCAATCTCCCCAACCGCAACAATTGGTTTGTTGCGGGATTTGGATCCCTCGCCTCTCGTGCTCCTCCCGAGCCCCCATTAATCCAAAGCCCGTGCTCAGATCACCGTTGCTAGCAAACACTCCAAAGATGCCACCGACAAGCACGACCGCCACCGATAAGCACGTTGACGAGGCTGCCGACAAGCACGAGCAGTCGCTCCATGTTCCTCCCGAGCTCCCCCAAACTGAGCCTCCCCACACTGACACCTCCCCACGCTGCTCTGGCTGTGGTCATCGGGGTTCGCCGTCGGCAAGCACGCCGACATGGTCACCCCGGAGGAGCACCGACGTCCATTGTTGTTGCCTCCTCGAGCTTCAGCCGTGACAATAGTTCCTACAACATTATCTCCGTTACATAAATTTTCTGCAACTTGACCTTTGTTGCAAAAAAAATCTGCAAATACTTCTGCAACATCATCTCTGTTGTGATTTTTTAGCAACATGATCTCTGTTGCAAATATTTCTGTAACATGACTTATGTTGTCAAATGTTTCTGCAGCACGACTTATGTTGCAGAAATAGAGATGGTGCTCAGCCGCTAGATTGAGCTGGATCCGACAGCTTGCAAGGTGGCGGATTTTTCGAAATGATCCGCCCACTGACATGTAGTTTTCAAATAATACTGGCACGGATGATCTTTAGAATTTCTACAACAAGATCTCTATTGCGAAAAATGTCTGCAATAAAATCTCTGTTGCAAAAAATAAAAAAATACAAACTCGGGTGATTGTAACAAGTAGACTGTTGCAGAAACACCACTCTAGTTGCAAAGGGTGGCTGTTTACGTTTGTATATCGGAGGGTCATTAATGTGTCCATCCAATGGTCAGCGAGGCGGCGGATCCTTTTTCAATTTCCGCCGGACGAGTAGCGTCGCCCTAAAAATAAAGAAACAACACAAGTATAAGGTCGAGGGTTGACAATTGCAACTGGCTTCGTCGGCTTGAAAGGAAGCAGCAGACAGGCTTTATAATAATCATCTTGTTTGATCGGTCAATGGTTTGATTTTGGACTCTGATAAGTGCCACACGTATGGCGCAAACACATGCACTACAAAAAAAATACACTTCCGTGATGATACATGTTTGTCACAGTAGGTCGCGTTTTCTGTCATGCATGTACATCCATGACAAATTTATGACAGAATCAAGATAGTCATACTTGTGCTGTCGTAGAAGTGTTCCATGACATTGCCAAAATTATCATCACGGAAGTGTCCACTTCCATGATGATAAATCGCGCGTCACAGAAGTGCTTTTGTCAAGGGTGACCGACACGTGGCATCCACCGTAACGGAACGCCGTTAAGCTATCGGGTCGGATTTTGGATCCGATAACCCGTTAACAGCCACGACCAATGCCGATTTTCCACGTGTAAAATTCACATTGGCTGACGGATCCACGCGTCAGCTCCGTGTTGGCACGGGTGTCACTCATCCAACGGTCGAGATGGGCCTATGATATGTTGACACGTGGACCGGCCCAAAAGTGGCCCACAAAGATTAAATGGGCCGGCCCAACCGAAGGCCCACAAGATTTAGCGGACCATAATGGGCCGGCCCAGCTAAAGGCCCACACGATTTTGCATACCATAATGGGCCGGCCCAGCTAAAGGCCCACAAGATTTTGCGGACCACAATGGGCTGGCCCGGCTAAAGGCCCACAAGATTATGCCGACCATAATGGGCCGGCCCAGCTAAAGGCCCAACATTCTCTGTCAAATCGGCCCGTCAACGGCCTGTCCTAAACTTGTCATCAACGCGGCCCATGGTCACTTCTGGCCCGTTAACAGTCCGCTAAGTAATTGGGCCGAATTACGGCCCGGTGAATTTCCGGCCTGTTAAAGGTCCGGCTTCATTTGGGCCCATATACAGGCCATCAAAACTTTCGGCCAATAAACGATCGTGAAGGATTTAGGTCATATTCGGCCATGTCTGACAGTCGGCCTGTTAGAGGCCCACTATAGCTTTGGGCCACTTTCGGCATGTTGCCATTTTCGGCCTGTTAACGCCGGACGTAAACCATGGGCCATATGTGGCCCAACGTCATATCGGGCCCATTAACGGCCCATATAAAAATGACGATAATCTAGCCCGACCGAAGTTCCGGCCTGTTAAAGGCCCGTGTATTAGGTCGGCGTATTTACGGCCTGTCCGAATTTCGGCCTGTTAAAGTCCAGTGGCTTATTTGGCACAATCAGGGCCCAATCTCACTTTCGGTCTATTAAAGGCTCATGTATTTTATGGGCTCCAGATATTCACACCTGTAAACGGCCTATTTTTACTGAGGGCCCAAATTATGTTTAGGCCTGTTAAAGGCCCACTATGGGCACAGGCCTACCAGAAAAATATGAAAGCTTATGCTGATTTAGGCCCAGATATTTTTAGTGGGCTACATGCCAATTTCGGCCCGTAATGGCTTTTAGCCCAATTGGAATGGGCCCGACGAATGTTGGCATGTTGGGATCCTACGAAGTTTTTGGCTGAATACATTACTAAGATAAACCTACACTATACAAAAATAGCGTCGTAATTACTGCAGCTTGAGGCAGCATCATAAATGTTGTATCACAATAAAATAAATTCCAACCATACAACAAAAGGCCTGTTGGCATAAAGTTTACAGTCCTTCCCGATAAAAGCACCATCAGATGTATAGAAGCACAGATCATTTGACCTGAGTGCTAATGTTTCAGGCTGTAGAATCTGATGGAGTAGCATGATCTCCACCTTTTTTCCGCCATTCCTCTTGAACAACGAAGCGAATGTCTGATAGTCTGGTTTCAAAACCATTCATATCTTGACGACATTTCTCAACCACTATTCTTGTTTCCGAAACAACGTCCATTAAGGATTGGACTTGTGTCTGGACCACAGATATATCACTCTGTCTAGTATGAAGATTTTGTTCAGTAGGCGATTTGGACGAGGTTACCTTGACAACCAACCCAGAATTACGCAGTAAGGTGCTTTTTGCACTGCTAGTGGAGAGATACTGACGCACTGCAGCAAGAGGTGACATTGTGCCTGTAGTAGCCTCGTCACCTTCAGGTGGTTGTGGCTGTTCAATCATTTGTTCCATAGCTTCCTGAAAGTTTGAACTTGTAGATTAGTGTACCAGATAAGTTACTAATGAGACAAAATCAAACAAACTAGGTTAAACGTTTATACATAACTTATTTTGGTGAACTACTGTAATACATTAGCATGTATTGTAGTGCCAACTACATAATAAAATCACTTTCGGAACATATGTCCATGTAGCATGCCTACTGTATTGTCTATTTCCTCACATTTGTTGACATCTAAGGATAAAGAGACATGGTTTAAAGTAGGATGAACATAGTATGACATCATTCATATCATGAGCAAACAGATATAAAACAAACAGGCTATTTTATCATTGTGTGCACACGTGAACATAACAACTAGATTACAGATCAAGACCAAAAGAATATCCTTCATTTCTTTTAAACCATGTAAGGTGAAATGATACGTTAAGACAACTGTGAATAAAAGTGAACAGTGTAACTGACATTGGCTGCAAACCAAGTAGTTAAATGAACACATCACAGTACCAATCAGTTCAAGGCAGGAGAAGTAAGGACTTATAACAGCGACTTGAACTGGTGTGCTCATGCCCTTCATCTTGCTGGTGTGGCAATCCTTGAAGATTTGCACTGCATTCGGTTCAGGTTCTTTTTGGTCCGCACGAGATTTCCTCTGTATTTGGAACAAGTCAATATAGATACGATAATATGGCACAAAAAAGAAGGAAGTAGCAGCTATTTACAAGAGCCTCACAGTGTGCAATATAGCTACGAGATCATGTGGTCTGTTGAAATTTCATTTTAGAACGGTTGGTTTTGTTCTTCAAACAGTTAGCCTAGAAGAAGATACACTTGTAAGGCACATACATAAATACAAGTTCAATATGTGGTCTGATCAAATACATATAGCCTACCTGATACTTTGGATCAGACCAGTGTTTAACGAGGGTTGTCCAGTCTTCATCTGTAATATATTCCACTGGAGATGTTTGAGCGATTTCATTGTTAGCCTTGCCTTCAAAGTGAGATTTTCTAAGGTGGTACCGATACTGTCGCAGAGCAGACTGAAAAACATGAGTGCATGCTTGTCTAGTTGCATCATCTTTCGGATCCAACTTGAACCTCATCTGTTGAAAAAAGAATGTGAGTCTTATTAGGAGGAAGCTAGAAAGTATGGGACAGAGCAAGACAATATTACTAATTGCGATGAATAACATTACTTACGGATAAATGGTCAAGGAAGGTATTAAACTGGGTATTGTCTTTCTCATTCCTGTACTGGATCCACGTTGGGAGGATACGTGCATGACACCTAACGGCAACGACTGCCTCTGATACTAACTTGGGTGACTCTGTAGCATCACGTGGCCTTTTTAAACCTGCCTCAAAATGGATCTCCATTCTTCCTCCTTTAGATTTTGTTAATCTGTCAAGCATTATCCCTGATGTCTGTTTCCGCTTGCGCCGTGGTGCTAGTTCAACAAAGAATATGGAAAGTGTTAGTGTACATCAAACTGTGAGAGTACATATAAAGGAGCATGCAACTACAACTTGACTCGGTCAGGTACCGTCTTGGTGTTGATGCTCATGAGGTTCATCTGATCTTGCCAAGTCCTGTTGTGTCAGCAGTGCTTCGAAAGTAGTGTTAGGTGTGAAGGCAGCTTGGGAACTGGCCAGTTCCGGAGCAAACGAACGAGTAACTGGTTGAGATGCTGGTATAGTTGAAGCGGATGCTGCATCTGGTGGAGCAGGTGATACTGTGTTTGTAGATTTAGCCGGTGGACTTGGACCTTCTACTGCACTATAAGTACCAGCAGAATCTCGACGACAGAACCTTTTCCGTTTCACCCGACGAGTAACAGCACTCCCTACTATATTATTTTCCTTGCTCTTTTTTGACTTTGCCATGTCAAGCTGTACCCACAACACAAAAGAATAAAATCACTCTTCAGAACTCATTGATGCATGATACAGACAAGCAATACTTTGATGTAAGACAACCGTATGAGGATGGAATATGTAAGAAAAACAGGACGGCATGACATATTCGCAGCTACGATGTGCAAACTAAGCAAAATGATTTTCAAGAAAATAGAAGTAATGCAAGCTAGACACCATATGAAAGATGCAACCAATATTACTCTGCCAAGTTAAAAGTGTCTTGTCATAAGTGGCAATTCGAAAAATTAGAAGCAGTACAACGTAGAAATCAATGCAAGATGCAACCACTATCAAACTGCCATGTTAAAAGCGTCCAATCATGAGTGACTAACGCGGGATACACAACAGCAGTATTTTGATGTAATAACATGGTATGATAGATAGATGCAGTGTATTCTAGACATAGAAAGCCATGTCATATGCACATGTATAACGTATAAACTCAGCAGGTGCAATTTAATCAAAATAGAAGAAATACAGGCTAGACAACATATGCAACATGAAACCAATTATCACACTGTCAACTTAGAGCAAGCACCTGCGATGGTGGAGTACGGGAGATGAACTCATCATGTAGACTTGGGACTTCAACTTCATTAGCAGTAGCAGTGGCAAATCTAGAGAGTCTCTGTTTGCGTCGGTGCGGAGGACCACCAACATCCCCTAACTTACTCTTTTCCTTCCTATTTTCTGATATTGCCTTATGAAGTCAAAACCACAAGGAGATGAATAAAATTAGCTCTGCATAACTGGTTGATGCATGATACAGACGAACACTACTTTGATGTAAGGCAAGCGCATGATAGGAGGATGGAATATATACAAAAAGATAGCGTTTCATATTCACACGTACGATAGGAGGATGGAATATGTATGAAAAAACAGTAAGCGGAAGGCATTTCAATAAAATTAGAAGAAATGAAAGCTAGGCACCATATGAACATGCAACCAATATCACTCTATCAGGTAAAAAGTGTCTCGTCGTAAGTGCCATTTCAAAAAATTAGAAGCAGTACAAGCTAGAAGACAATGCAAGATACAACCTACATCACAGTCCCAAGTTAAATGTGTCTTATGGGTAAGTGATCATTGCAGGCATAAGTTGTAAGCTACGCAGATGCAATTCAACATAATCAGAAGCAATACAAACTAGACATCATACGAAAAACGCAACAACGTATAACAGCTCCAAGTAAGAGCAAGCACCTATGATGGTGGAGTAGGGGAGATGTGCTCATCATGTACACGTATGTTCTAGAAATAGGAACACGTGTCATATTCACAGGCATTATGTGTAAAGTAAGCAGATGCAATTCAAGTTAGAAGCAATACAAGCTAGACATCATACGCAACATGCAACCACATATAATAGTGTCAAGGTAGAGCAAGAACCTGTGATGGTGGAGTAGGGGAGATGTGCTCATCATCTACACAGCTACATTGACTGTCCAGCCTTGTGTTGTCTTGCGAATCTTGTTGGGAGGATGGCGGAGTAGAATCTATAGAGACCCCCTGTTTGAGTTGCTCCAAAGGACCACCATCATCCACTGTCGGACTAATTTCCTTCAGCTGTAATGATTTTGCATTGTGAAGTCAAACCGATAAGAAAAAGGAATAAAATTCGCTCTTCAGAACTCATTCATGCATGATACTGACGAACACTACTCGGATGAAAGGCAAACACATGATGTGAGGATGGAATATGTATGAAAAACAGGATGGTGTGACATATTCACACCTATGATGTTATGATGTGGTAACTAAGTAGAAGGCATTTCAACAAATTAGAAGCACTACAAGCTAGACACCATATGAAAGATGCAACCAATATCACTCTGCCAAGTTCAAACTGTATGGCGTTTCAACAAATTAGAAGCAGTACATGCTATAAATCATATGCAAGACACAACCAATATCGCAGTGGCGACTTAAAGGTGCCTTATCATAAGATATAGTATGTACCAAAAACAGGAAAGCGTGTCATATTCACATGTATCATGAGCTAAGCAGATGCAGTTTACACTAATTAGGAGCAATACGAGCTATACACCATATGCAACATGCAACCAAATATCACAATGCCAAGTTAGAGCAAGCACCTTGGATGGTGGAGTAGGGGAGCGGAGACTTGGACCTTGTAATGCACTATCAATACAAGGAGAATCGGTACAGATGCTCCGTTTATGTTGGTGCAGAGGACCACCATCATCGCCTTCCTTACTCTTTTCCTTCCTCTTTCTTTATTTTGCCTTGTCAAGTCAAACCCACAAGAAAAAGGAATAAAATTTGCTCTTCAGAACTCATTGATGCATGATACTGACGAACACTACTTTCATATAAGACGAACACTACATATCACACTGCCAAGTAAGAGCAAGCACCTGCGATGGTGGTGTGGGGGAATTGCCGTGATCAACTAGAGAGCTACGTTGACTATCTTCATTTAGCCTTGCTGTTTCTTGAGAATCATGTGGGGAGGATGACACTGCACTCTTTAAACGAGTATGGCGTCTCACAGAAACCCACCCGGGTGACTGTCTCATCATAAGTGATGGACGAGGGATACAAAAGAGCATTAGTTTGATGTACGAACATGGTTAATAGACATATGTAGTATGTATCAAAAACAGGAAGGCATGTCATTATCAAAGGTATAATGTGTAAAGTAAGCAGATGTAATTTAACCAAATTGGAAGCAATACAAGCTAGACACCATATGCAACATGCAACCACATTTGATAGCGCGAAGTTAAAGCAAGCACCTGGGATGGTTGTGTGTGGAAATTGAGATCATCAACTGCAGAGCTACGTTTACTGTCTCCAACTGCTGACACTGCACCCGTTAGAGCGCTGGAACGCTTAGTGCTTATCTTCGAATTACACTGGAGCGACTTTTGTCTTTTCTTTTCTGCATTCATCAACACTGCGTCAGAGTCTGAAATACCCATGCATAAAAAAATAGTGTGAGTATGGGTGAAGTGTGTGCACAATTAGTACAGTGTAAAGGTAGCAGATAGCAGGTCGGTGAGAAATAAATGACGGGAGGCATATGATAGCTCTACAACATGCATGACACACTAAATTACTACATGATTCTATGGAAATAACAGTCGACTGAAAGCAAATAGGTCAGTCCATTTTTTCTGCACCGTCCGATGTACAAAGAACGGGCAGATCGCCTTCATCTACCTCCAGCGAGTCGGTGTTGACGATCTTCCTCGAAACGCCAGCGACCACCGGCCCAGTATTCCTCCCCTGCCTGCGCCCTCCCCTCGACCTCACCGCACCACCGTGCTTGGCACCGCCCCGCCGACCTCCAGATCGGGCGCAAGTAGCTCCTGCGCCCCACACCCCTATGATAGACACCGACGCGCTGCTTCCCCGGGGAACAGGCGGACTAGGTGCTCCGCGCGCCTAAGCGGGTGCTGCTTCTTTTAATAGCGGTTCAACTGACCCTGAATTGAAATCCAGGAGGAAACCTTGTGCATTTAGTATCACGAAGAAGATGCAGTAAGAAGCGCTCAACTAGTTTCTTTCGTGGGATGAATACGGTGTGAGCGGAGACGTAAGATTGCACGAGTAAGGGAAGAGGAGTACCTCTTTCTGCTGGCAGTGCTGTGTCCTCCTTCTGTTTTTCTGACGATCTTCTTGTTGTTCGCCGGAAACCAGAAGTTGTGGAGGATGGTGCAGCCTTGGACAAACCCATGGACAAGTTGTTGAGTGTGGTGCGGTGGCTGTCTGCCGGTGGCGGGGAAGCAGATCCGAGGCGGCGAACGCGGACGTAGCGGGAGCAGCTCCGATGCGGTGGACGGTTGTGATAGTGGAGCCGCAGCCGTGAGGCGCAGGACGGCGTGGTCGGAGTGGTTCTGGTACGGCGCACGTCGGCATCGGCGTCGTGGAGGCAGCTCTGCCTCGGCTTCAGCTGCTAAGTCCTTGAGGGTGTTGCGGTTGCGGTTGCGTTGGACGACGACGTCGGAGTACCGGCTCCGGCGTGATGGAGGAGGGCGGTGGTGGATTGTTGATGTCTACTACTCAACCTTCTTCTTGTAGACGTTGTTGGGCCTGCAAGTGCACAGGTTTGTAGGACAGTAGCAAATTTCCCTCAAGTGGATGACCTAAGGTTTATCAATCCATGGGAGGCGTAGGATGAAGATGGTCTCTCTCAAGCAACCCTGCAACCAAATAAAAAAGAGTCTCTTGTGTCCCCAACACACCCAATACAATGGTAAATTGTATAGGTGCACTAGTTCGGCGAAGAGATGGTGATACAAGTGCAATATGGATGGTAGATATAGGTTTTTGTAAACTAAAAATATAAAAACAGCAAGGTAGCAAGAGGTAAAAGTGAGCGTAGACGGTATTGCAATGATAGGAAACAAGGCCTATGGTTCATACTTTCACTAGTGTAAGTCCTCTCAACAATAATAACATAGTTGGATCATATAACTATCCCTCAACATGCAACAAAGAGTCACTCCAAAGACACTAATAGCGGAGAACAAACGAAGAGATTATGGTAGGGTACGAAACCACCTCAAAGTTATTCTTTCCAATCAATCCATTGGGCTATTCCTATAAGTGTCACAAACAGCCCTAGAGTTCGTACTAGAATAACACCTTAAGATACAAATCAACCAAAACCCTAATGTCACCTAGATACTCCAATGTCACCTCAAGTATCACCTAGATACTCCACCTCAAGTATCCGTGGGTATGATTATACGATATGCATCACACAATCTTAGATTCATCTATTCAATCCAACACAAAGTGCTTCAAAGAGTGCCCAAAGTTTCTACCGGAGAATCACAATGAAAATGTGTGCCAACCACTATGCATAGGTTCATGGGCGGAACCCGCAAGTTGGAACCAAAACATACATCAAGTGGCACGTGATATCCCATTGTGACCACAGATACGCACGACAAGACATACATCAAGTGTTCTCAAATCTTTAAAGACTCAATCCGATAAGATAACTTCAAAGGGAAAACTCAATCCATTACAAGAGAGTAGAGGGGGAGAAGAAACATAAGATCCAACTATAATAGCAAAGCTCGCGATACATCAAGATCGTGCCAAATGAAGAACACAAGAGAGAGAGATCAAACACATAGCTACTGGTACATACCCTCAGCCCCGAGGGTGAACTACTCCCTCCTCGTCATGGAGAGCGCCGGGATGATGAAGATGGCCACCGGTGAGGGTTCCCCCCTCCGGCAGGGTGCCAGAACAGGGTCCCGATTGACTTTTGGTGGCTACAGAGGCTTGCGGCGGCGAAACTCCAGATCTAATCTCTGTTCTGGAAGTTTTACGATATGTAGGTATATATGTGTGCAAGGGGTACGTTGGTGGAGCTACGAGGGCCCCACGAGGCAGGGGGCGCGCCCTAGGGGGGTGGGCGCCCCCCACCCTCGTGAGCACCTCCCGTATCTCCTGACGTAGAGTCCAAGTCTATCTGGTGGCTTTCCTTCCAAAAATAACTTCTCCAGTTGATTTCGTTCCGTTTCGACTCCGTTTGATATTCCTTTTCTTCGAAACACTGAAATAGGCGTAAAACAGCAAATCTGGGCTGGGCCTCCGGTTAATAGGTTAGTCCCAAAAATAATATAAATGTGGATAATAAAGCCCAATATTGCCCAAAACAGTAGATAATATAGCATGGAGCAATAAAAAATTATAGATACGTCGGAGACGTATCAAGCATCCCCAAGCTTAATTCCTGCTCGTCCTCAAGTAGGTAAATGATAAAAAAGAATTTTTGATGCGGAGTGCTACTTGGCATAATTTCATTGTAATTCTTCTTACTTGTGATATGATTATTCAGATCCAAAAGATTCAAGACAAAAGTTCATATTGACATAAAAATAATAATACTTCAAGCATACTAACAAAGCAATTATGTCTTCTCAAAATAACATGGCCAAAGAAAGTTATCCCTACAAAATCATATAGTCTGGCTACGCTCCATCTTCACCAAACAAAGTATTTAAATCATGCACAGCCCCAATGACAAGCCAAGCAATTGTTTCATACTTTTGACATTCTCAAAACTTTTTCAATCTTCACGCAATACATGAGCGTGAGCCATGGATATAACACTATAGGTGGAATAGAATGGTGGTTGTGGAGAAGACAAAAAAGGGAGAAGATAGTCTCACATCAACTAGGTGTATCAACGGGCTATGGAGATGCCCATTAATAGATATCAATGTGAGTGAGTAGGGATTGCCATGCAACTGATGCACTAGAGCTATAAGTATGTGAAAGCTCAACAAAAAAACTAAGTGGGTGTGCATCCAACTCGCTTGCTCACGAAGACCTAGGGCATTTTGAGGAAGCCAATCATTGGAATATACAAGCCAAGTTCTATAATGAAAAATTCCCACTAGTATATGAAAGTGACAACATAGGAGACTCTCTGTCATGAAGATCATGGTGCTACTTTGAAGCACAAGTGTGGTAAAAGGATAGTAGCATTGCCCCTTCTCTCTTTTTCTCTCATTTATTTATTTATTTTTATTTTGTTGTTTGGGCCTTTCTCTTTTTTTATGGCCTCTTTTTTTTCGTCCGGAGTCTCATCCCAACTTGTGGGGGAATCATAGTCTCCATCATCCTTTCCTCACTAGGACAATGCTCTAATAATGATGATCATCACACTTTTATTTACTTACAACTCATGAATTACAACTCGATACTTAGAACAAAATATGACTCTATGTGAATGCCTCCGGCGGTGTACCAGGATGTGCAATGACTCATGAGTGACATGTATGAAAGAATTATGAACGGTGGCTTTGCCACAAATACGCTGTAAACTACATGATCATGCAAAGCAATATGCCAATGATGGAGCGTGTCATAATAAACGGAACGGTGGAAAGTTGCATGGCAATATATATCTCGGAATGGCTATGGAAATGCCATGATAGGTAGGTATGGTGGCTGTTTTGAGGAAGATATATGGTGGGTGTATGATACCGGTGAAAAGTGCGCGGTATTAGAGAGGCTAGCAATGGTGGAAGGAAGGGAAAAGTGCGTATAATCCATCGACTCAACATTAGTCATAAAGAACTCATATACTTATTGCAAAAATCTAGAAGTCATCAAAGCAAAGTATTGCACGCATGCTCCTAAGGGGATAGATTGGTAGGAAAAGACCATCGCTCGTCCCCGACCGCCACTCATAAGGAAGACAATCAATAAATAAATCATGCTCCGACTTCATCACATAACAGTTCACCATACGTGCATGCTACGGGAATCACAAACTTTAACACAAGTATTCTTTAAATTCACAACTACTCAACTAGCATGACTCTAATATCACCATCTTCATATCTCAAAACAATTATCAAGCTTGAATCTTTTCTTAGTATTCAACGCACTCAAAAGAAAGTTTCACATATCTTGAATACCAAGCATATTAATATTAAGCAAATTACCATGCTATTAACGACTCTCAAAATGATCTAAGTGAAGCATGAGAGATCAATAGTTTATTTAAAACAAATCCACCACCATGCTCTAAAAATATCTAAGGGAAGTACTAGAGCAAAAATTATAAGGCTCAAAAGATATAAGTGAAGCACATAGAGCAAAACTATCAAGCTCAAAAGATATAAGTGAAGCACATAGAGTATTCTATCAAATTCCAATTCATGTATGGCTCTCACAAAAGGTGTGTACAGAAAGGATGATTGTGGCACACTAACAAACAAAGACACAAATAATACAAGACGCTCCAAGCAAAACACATATCATGTGGTGAATAAAAATATAGCTCCAAGTAAATTACCGATGGAAGTAGACGAAAGAGGGGATGCCTTCCGGGGCATCCCCAAGCTTAGACGCTTGGTTATCCTTGAATATTACCTTGGGGTGCCTTGTTCATCCCCAAGCTTCGGCTCTTGCCACTCCTTATTCCATAGTCCATCGAATCTTTACCCAAAACTTGAAAACTTCACAACACAAAACTTAACAGAAAACTCGTGAGCTCCGTTAGTGAAAGAAAACAAAACACCACTTCAAGGTACTGTAATGAACTCATCCTTTATTTATATTGGTGTTAAACCTACTGTATTACAACTTCTCTATGATTTATAAACTATTTTACTAATCATAGATTCATCAGAATAAGCAAACAACACACGAAAAACAGAATCTGTCAAAAACAGAACACTCTGTAGTAATCTGTAACTAACGCAAACTTCTGGAACTCCAAAAATTCTAAAATAAATTGGTGGACCTGAGGAATTTGTCTAGTAATCATCTGTAAAAAGAATCAACTAAATAGCACTCTCCAGTAAAAAGTTCTAGCTAATCTCGTGAGCGCTAAAGTTTCTGTTTTTTACAGCATGATCATAAAGACTTCACCCAAGTCTTCCCAAAGGTTCTACTTGGCACAAACACTAATTAAAACATAAAACCACATCTTAACAGAAGCTAGATGGATTATTTATTCCTAAACAGAACCAAAAAGCAAGAAACTAAAATAAAATTGGGTTGCCTCCCAACAAGCGCTATCGTTTAACGCCCCTAGCTAGGCATTATGATTTCAATGATGCTCACATAAAAGATAAGAATTGAAACATAAAGAGAGCATCATGAAGAATATGACTAGAACATTTAAGTCTAACACACTTCCTATGCATAGGGATTTTGTGAGCAAACAACTTATGGGAACAAGAATCAACTTGCATAGGAAGGTAAAACAAGCATAACTTCAAGATTTTAAGCACATAGAGAGGAAACTTGATATTATTGCAATATGTAGAAGCACATGATCCTCTCTCATA
Source organism: Aegilops umbellulata (assembly GCA_032464435.1). NCBI lineage: Eukaryota > Viridiplantae > Streptophyta > Magnoliopsida > Poales > Poaceae > Aegilops > Aegilops umbellulata. Next base: position 37,291,063 of record CP136057.1, on the reverse strand, counting down.
ATAATTTTCAGTAGCAATATGAATAAATTAAACAATATAACCAGCACCTAAAGCATTCTTTTCATGATCTACAAGCATAGAAATTTTACTACTCTCCGCATAAGCAAAATTCTTCTCATTCGGAATAGTGGGAGCAAACTCAACAAAATAACTATCATATGATTGAAAATTAAGATCAATATGAAAAGTTTCATGGTTATCATTATTCTTTGGAGCATACATGTCATCACAATAATCATCATAGATAGGAGGCATGCTTTCATCATAGTAAATTTGCTCATCAAAGCTTGGGGGACAAAAAATATCATCTTCATCAAACATAGCTTCCCCAAGCTTGTGGATTTGCATATCATTAGCATCTTGGATATTCAAGGAATTCATACTAACAACATTGCAATCATGCTCATCATATAAATATTTAGTGCCAAACATTCTAATGCATTCTTCTTCTAGCACTTGAGCATAATTATCGGAATCCTTATTTTCACGGAAGACATTAAAAAGATGAAGCATGTGAGGTAAACTCAATTCCTTTTTTTGTAATTTTCTTTTATAAACTAACTAGTGATAAAACAAGAAACAAAAAAGATTCGATTGCAAGATCTAAAGATATACCTTCAAGCACTAACCTCCCCGGCAATGGCGTAAAACCCTACTGCTGCTTGGTGGATTGAATTGTGTTCTTGCTCGGGAGCGCGCGATGCTACAGTACACGCGAGCCGCTGGCGAGGTCGAGCGTGACGATCGCTCCCCTCCCCTACGTGCGCATGGGGCCTCCTTTTATATGCTCAAGGGGTTACCCACAGGTGGCAGCGTAGGTGGGGGCAAAAATGGTAGAATGCTGTAGTGGGTACAGCTGCATGCACAGTGGCTGTACAGTGCTATCATACCTAACTCTGATGGCGGGGGACAAGGGCATTAAATGCCCGTCCGCGTCGCCCAGACGATGCAGGGAAGTGGACCGTCAGGAGCGCCACCGTTTGCCACGATGGCTACTCTGTCAGCTTCGCTTCGCCACCGCATGCCCCTGGCTGCACAGCCTCCCGCCACGTGCGCCTGGGATGCCCCCCAGAGCGACACGTTGGTGGGTGAGCTGGAGCGCATGCACGAGGTGGTAACTTGCTGCGGCAAATGCCTTGCCGCGGTGGATGTCTCGTCGCGTCCGGGAGCTTGTTGCTCACCGGGCCTTGCCGGGGCGCGGGGATGTCGTGGGGAATCGGCTTCCTCGAACACCTATGGGGACCGAGCCCCTTACTGGTTCGGCGGGGGGCGGAGGTTGCACAAAGAGCAGATCGAGGCGGTGCACACAAGGGATTTTACCCAGCTTCGGGCCGCAAGGATGCGTAAAACCCTACTGCTGCTTGGTGGATTGAATTGTGTTCTTGCTCGGGAGCGCGCGATGCTACAGTACACGCGAGCCGCTGGCAAGGTCGAGCGTGATGATCGCTCCCCTCCCCTACGTGCGCATGGGGCCTCCTTTTATATGCTCAAGGGGTTACCCACAGGTGGCAGCGTAGGTGGGGGCCAAAATGGTAGAATGCTGTAGTGGGTATAGCTGCATGCACAGTGGCTGTACAGTGCTATCATACCTAACTCTGACGGCGGGGGACAAGGGCATTAAATGCCCGTCCGCGTCGCCCAGACGGTGCAGGGAAGTGGACCGTCAGGAGCGCCACCGTTTGCCACGATGGCTACTCTGTCAGCTTTGCTTCGCCACCGCATGCCCCTGGCTGCACAGCCTCCCGCCACGTGCGCCTGGGATGCCCCCAGAGCGACACGTTGGTGGGTGAGCTGGAGCGCAGGCACGAGGTGGTAACTTGCCGTGGCAAGCGCCTTGCCGCGGTGGATGTCTCATCGCGTCCGGGAGCTTGTTGCTCACCGGGCCTTGCCGGGGCGCGGGGCGCGCCGTGGAAGGGTCCTTGTCGTGCCGTGGATGGCCTTCCCGGCAAGCTCCTCTTGCCGGGGTCTTGTGCTTCGAGCGGTAGTCCCGGCAAGCTCCTCTTGCCAGGGCCTCGCTCTCTTCGGGTGGCCTTCCCGACAAGCTCCTCTTGCCGGGGCCTTGGCTCAAATACTTTGTTCTTGAATGGCCCAAGAGGGGACCATGGAGGGTCTTGGCGATCGCCTGGCAGGCCTTGCCGCGGGTGCTACGACTGCCCGTGCACAAGTTCGGGGTACTAAGGTACCCCTATTTTAGTACACCTACAGGAGCCCCCAGGCCTGGGCCATACACGGTGCCGAGTGCTGTTGGGCCAGGCCCAAAACAGTGCACGGGCACGCGCGGCCTGGGTCATGCTGCGTCTTTTTCTGCGTATGCCACACCCTCTCCGAACGGTACGCGACAAACGCGGCATCGTGGGGAGAGGCGCGCGTGACATGGGTGGCGTGCGTGGGGCCGAGGCCTGCAGGCATGCGTCACGTCGCAATAAATGGGGACGGTTCGTGCCATCTTCATAAGTGGAGGGAGGCGTGGAGGCGTGGCTCCTTCGCTGGACGGGGCCGAGGCACGGTTTCTGAGGCGCCCGTTCCCCACGATCACGGGGTGGGGGAGAGGTCGCCCCATCCGTCGCCTCGGTCCTGCGGGTCAGCCACGCGGCTTCCATGCGCCTGGAGTTGCGGGCGGTGGAGGCAGGAAACCGGGTCGTCGCGGGTTGAGGCAGCAGGCCGGCCCCGGTCGCCTGGCCACCCTGCGCCCTGATTGGTTGAGCGGGGCGGTCATGTCCCCACCCTGCTCCTTTATAAGGAGCAAGAGGGGGGGGGGCGACGGGAACCCACGCTCCTCCATCTCTTCCTCCTCTTCATCCCGTGACCCCCTCTCTCCATTAGCCATGGAGAAAGGGAATCCGGGTCCTTCATCGGTGGCGGCGAGGGTTGCCGCCAGGCAGCGCGCCCCTCCTCCCCTTGCACCCGCGATGGCGGAGCCAGCCGCAAGGGGAAGGGAGAGGGGGCGAGGTCGTGGACGAGGGCGTGGACGAGGCCGCGACGCTCAGGGAAGAGGCGGGCGGGGCGACGCGCCGGCCTCGCCTCCGCCAGCGGCCCCTCTTCCCGCGGCGGTCCATCTCGGGGACGATCCTTGCGAGTTCTTCGTCAAGCTACGCCGGGCGCCTCGTCGCCGCCTCCGCCTCCCGGCTCCTTTCGCGAGCGTGATGGAGATGGAGCAACCCGAGACGCTAAGGCTGCGCATGAAGGGCTGCGGGATCAGCGGCACGCGGGTCCACGTCGAGTTCCCAGCCCCCGGCGTAGTGTATCTTGGCCGAGGGTGGAAGACATTCGCCCGTATCCACACCTTGACGGAGGGGTTCACCCTCCATTTCAAGTTGATGGAGGGCGATCTCCTCTCCGTCAAGGCCTTCGGGGACTTCGGGACCCGGGCCAGGTGCTGCGTGGATAGCTCCTCCGACAGCGAAAGCTCCTCCTCGAGCGAGACTGACGAGGAGGGGAGCGACAGCGACGACGAGGGCAGTGGTCGTCGGGATGACGGGTCCGACTAGGCGCCGGTCGCAGCTCCGTGTGGCACCGGCGACCCCATCATCCGGGTCGCCGGCTCCTTGAGCTTCTCGGGGTCGTCTTCCCGGGCGGCTGGAGTGGCGAGGCTGCGGAAGAGGAGGAGGACTGGCGGCAAGGCCGTCAACTCGGAGTACGAGGGCTAGGTGCCCCCGACAGCGTGTTGATGTCCCGCTGCCTCATCTTCGAGCTCCATCTCCGGCGCCACCGCCACCATCCAGCCTCCGGAGCCCCCGGGGCGTTCTGTTGGTGTCTTCTGCCACCCGTAGCTCGCCTAGGCGCCCCTTTTGCCCTTTTTGCCTCCTTGTCCTACCTCCTGAGGAGAGAGACAAGAAAGGGATTACGGGCATCTTATCTTTTTTCAATCTGTAAGCCCTCGGGCCTTAGTTGCATTAAAAACTTGTAATCCCATCTTTTCATGTTTTTCATTCTCTCTGAACTGTACCTGAGCGGAATGTTTTTAATGAAAAGGGGATGTTTGCCAGGCCATTTGTCCCGTGGGTGGAACCCACGCCAAGGAGCGAACCCTTTGTACCGTTAGGATAGACATTTCTTCGCCCGGCAACAGGCCCTGCCGTCTTCCCGCGCCGCTCGGCCCTCCTCACGCCCTTGGCGGAGTCGGGGAGAAGGCGGGTTCCGGCCCCTCGCTTCGCCCCTTTGCCGCCGCGACTACTACCAAGACGGGCCTCAGGAACGCGCTCTGGGGCCTGTCGTCGAGGGAGCACGGCAGCTTTTAGGAGGAAAAAGGGTTTTCGTATTCCAGAGTTCATGAGAAAATGCATGACAAGGGATGCGAAAACTTATCTGGGATTGCAGCCCCCGGCAACTTTGGCTTGCCGCGGACGAATCTTCGTACTCACAGCCCCCGGCAATACTGGCTTGCCGGGGACTAGATGCTGGCCCGCCCTTCTTCTCTTCTTCGCCCTTAAGTGGTCTGGCCAGGATGTACAAACCCCTGCGAACCAAAGGAAATGAAAGAACAGGAAAAAGGACGCAGACTCGACCTTTAAGCTAGGGGTTAGCAGCTGTTAGGCACTATCAACCCTAACCAAGGACGAGACTCGACTCAGCATGCATGCTAAAACTTAGGGCGCCAGCGCTTCATTTCTGCTGCTCAGGGTCTGCGCCTGGCTTTGTACAAAGGATTACATGCAACTGCGGCAAGACTTGTACAAAAGGTTGGTTGCCGGGCGGGCCCCGACAACCGCGCCTTACGGGTAAAACTTACGAAGATGCTCAATATTCCAGGAGTTGCTCACCGGAGTGCCATCTTCGGTCTCGAGGCGGACATCGCCGGGCCTCGTGACTCGTCTCACCCGGTAAGGGCCTTTCCACTTTGGCGTCAACTTGTTATGATTCTTGGCGGACGGGGCGCGCCGAAGAACAAGGTCGCCTTCCTCGAAGCTTCTGGCTTTAACTTTGCGGCTATGGTAGCGACGCAAAGCTTGCTGGTAGCGAGAGGCTCGCACAGCAGCCTGAAGACGATCTGTCTCTCTCAAGCAACCCTGCAACCAAATAACAAAGAGTCTCTTGTGTCCCCAACACACCCAATACAATGGTAAATTGTATAGGTGCACTAGTTCGGCGAAGAGATGGTGATACAAGTGCAATATGGATGGTAGATATAGGTTTTTGTAAACTGAAAATATAAAAACAGCAAGGTAGCAAGCGGTAAAAGTGAGCGTAGATGGTATTGCAATGATAGGAAACAAGGCCTACGGTTCATACTTTCACTAGTGTAAGTCCTCTCAACAATAATAACATAGTTGGATCATATAACTATCCCTCAACATGCAACAAAGAGTCACTCCAAAGACACTAATAGCGGAGAACAAACGAAGAGATTATGGTAGGGTACGAAACCACCTCAAAGTTATTCTTTCCAATCAATCCATTGGGCTATTCCTATAAGTGTCACAAACATCCCTAGAGTTCGTACTAGAATAACACCTTAAGATACAAATCAACCAAAACCCTAATGTCACCTAGATACTCCAATGTCACCTCAAGTATCCGTGGGTATGATTATACGATATGCATCACACAATCTCAGATTCATCTATTCAATCCAACACAAAGTGCTTCAAAGAGTGCCCAAAGTTTCTACGGGAGAATCATGACGAAAACGTGTGCCAGCCCCTATGCATAGGTTCATGGGCGGAACCCGCAAGTTGGTCACCAAAACATACATCAAGTGGCACGTGATATCCCATTGTGACCATAGATACGCACGACAAGACATACATCAAGTGTTCTCAAATCTTTAAAGACTCAATCCGATAAGATAACTTCAAAGGGAAAACTCAATCCATTACAAGAGAGTAGTGGGGGAGAAGAAACATAAGATCCAACTATAATAGCAAAGCTCGCGATACATCAAGATTGTGCCAAATGAAGAACACGAGAGAGAGAGAGAGAGATCAAACACATAGCTACTGGTACATACCCTCAGCCCCGAGAGTGAACTACTCCCTCGTCGTCATGGAGAGCGCCGGGATGATGAAGATGGCCACCGGTGAGGGTTCCCCCCTACGGCAGGGTGCCGGAATAGGGTCCCGATTGACTTTTGGTGGCTACAGAGGCTTGCGGCGGCGGAACTCCAGATCTAATCTCTGTTCTGGAAGTTTTACGATACGTAGGTATATATGGGTGCAAGGGGTACGTCGGTGGAGCTACGGGGGCCCCACGAGGCAGGGGGCGCGCCCCCACCCTCGTGAGCACCTCCCGTATCTCCTGACGTAGAGTCCAAGTCTATCTGGTGGCTTTCCTTCCAAAAATAACTTCTCCAGTTGATTTTGTTCCGTTTCGACTCCGTTTGATATTCGTTTTCTTCAAAACACTGAAATAGGCATAAAACAGCAAATCTGGGCTGGGCCTCCGGTTAATAGGTCAATCCCAAAAATAATATAAAAGTGGATAATAAAGCCCAATATTGCCCAAAACAGTAGATAATATAGCATGGAGCAATAAAAAATTATAGATACGTTGGAGACGTATCAATTGGCCGCTATGGGGTGGAGGACGGAGGAGGCTGGGGTTTCGTGGCTGGTGGAGAGGGCGTTTTCGCGCCCACTGAGTATGAATGGGGAACCGGAGGGAGGCAGGGAACTAAGGGGGAACAATGTTTCGGTTTGAGACACGCTTGTTTAAAATTTGGGGGAAGTTACAAACTTTCCCCCCATCTAAAATTTCGGACATATTGCGGGTTGGGGGTAGGACAGTCATGTCAGGTGTCCCAAATGTGGGCGGGATAGATTTCGGCCGAGCGCATGGGTAGGCGCCCACGGCGTATGAATGCTTCTCTGGCGTCTTGGTGAAGTTACAAACCTACCCCGGTTTAGACCTTTGGACATCGGGCCAATAGGCTACACGGGCTAGAGTCAGGACAGTAATTTCCTACCACCAAAACATTAGTCTCGTGCAGTTTCGGGTGACCAGAGGCCTATTTGGCGCTTCATTTAATATTTGGGAGCAGAAGCATTAACGTTTTTGGTTCTCTTGAATTGAACTTTCAGGATTTGTCAAACTTCACAAATCTTTACTCTTGAAAATCCTAAAGCTACGATTATTTTGGAATGGAGTGGGTACATTTGAATATACATTGTACACGAGTATATATTAAAAAATATGCAACTTACCTCAGTTCATGCATGGTTCCAGATATAATCTCCTTGGTTGCAAAAAAAAAGTTAGATATGCGTATGAATATATATATAGCATGTTCAAACTCACAAGAAAGATTGATGCCCCTTTTTACATCTGATTTACAAATGCCATTATCTCGGGTTCAAATAGATGAATGCACTTCCTATGAATTCGAATCTTCGAAACCCCCTTTATGTTGAATTCGACATGTATTCTATTTTGTAGCTAGCAATTTGGAATGTATCCACGCAAGTGACAAATGTATAAAGTGATTCACACTAACAACATGGAGTGCACTAATTAATGTTTATATATGAATAGCAAAAGCATCTATTGCCTGTATTTCAAACCGCTCTCACTCTATGGATCGATAATATGAAATAAACACATGCACATGCTAGAATTCAATTGCAGTTGAAGAAAGATCCTACTCCTGATACTGTATATTAGTGATAGGGGTGTGTACAAAGTACACGTGAATATCAGGCATTGTGCGTGTGTGTATACTATCGACGAACTAGCCCCCAAGCTTGTATAACATACTAAGGGCCTAGGGTTACAAATCATATACAGTCGGCTTATCACCAGTGGGGATAGAGTCCTTCGTGACTCTGGTAGCTTCGTGTTGTACGCCGAGTCCTCCACATGGGTCTTCGTATAACACGTCTCGGTCCAACCTATATGTGGCGCAGGATGGAACCAACCCATGAGTCTTCATGTTGACCCACCACAACTAGAAATGATGTGCCCACCACACCACACACGCAATCGGCCACTAAGAAAATAAGCATATACAATAGTACAACAGTATCTAGCTCACGATACGTCTCCATATTTTGTTGATGACACTGACGGACTTTGCATTTGATGCGTGCTTCGTATTTTGTTGACGACACTTACGGTCATTGTATTTGAAGCAAAAGCACAATATGGTCACTGGACTTCAGAATAAGCTCATCACGGTCACCACATACATTTTGTCATGCTAACCAACATGTGGTTGGATGGTTAGAGGACAGTGGTTTCTCGAGCCCACCAAGGTTAAAGTCCCGGTGCTTGCATTTATCTTGTGTTAATTTCAGTATTTTCCGGCGACGTACGTTCAGTGGGAGGAGATGTTCCACTCGACTACGAGGCACCTATGGTGACTTCCTAAAATTTCAAAATCATATGTGCTGGCCCACTCTCTCGAAGGTGCTCATAGGGGTAGGATTCACGTGTGTGCGCTTATAGCGGTGAGTGCTTGCGCGTATATATGAGCCCTTGCGTCTGTACCGTGTTAAACAAATACATATCATGATTATACGATCACTGGCTCACCCGTACAACTCCGTATTTTGTTGATGACACAACCAATTGACGAGTCAAACGTTCCACGCGGCGCAACTAGTGTTGCACCATCGGGGCGCGTAACCGTGGGGCCCACCTGTCAGCCCGTATATGAAAGAAAGAAATGGTAGTTTGAGTCTAAAATGTGTTAATGAAATAGGAGTACATTTTAGGGTGATCATACGGTCACTGGCTCACCATACAGCTCCGTAATTTATTGATAACACGATCAATTGACCAGTCAAACGGTCCACATTCAGCAGCGCACATTACCATAGGGCCCACCCGTTAGCGCGTATATGAAGGACATAAATGGTAATAAATTAGTGGTCGGTGGGTATTTGTCGGTGGAAACGACACCTATGGGATCACAAGAATCCCTACTACGGTTGCGGGGCGCGGGGCTGTGAAAAGAGCGGATCAAACAGATAGCACGCGGTTCCTTTACCCAGGTTCGGGCCGCAGGGATGCGTAAAACCCTACTCCTGCTTTGGTGGATTGTATATCTACGTTCTCGAGCTAGCTATGGGGCGTCGAGAGCTGCAAAAATCCGAATCCTCCTCCTGGTCGCCTTGGGCCTCCTTTTATAGAGAAAGGGGTTGCCACAGTGGCACACAGGAGGTGGAAAGGGTACAGTGACGCGAGGTTATCCCTCGCATTACATGACAAGGCACATTTAATGCGCCTTGCTTAGGTGTCCTTGCTTTATCGGGGGCGAGGGGGAGCCCCATCTTGTCCGTCGCCGCTCCCTCTCGCGTCGACACGCGCCCTAGCCAGCAGTGCTCACGATGCCATGTAGGCGGGCAGGCAGCTGAAGTGGCGCAGCGGTGGGTCTCCACGAGGATTTGCATGCTGCCACACAGGTGCCTGCCCAGCTGGTTGGGTTGGCAGCTGCATGCGAGTGGTGGCGGAGGCGCGACTGGCGGGCCTGGTGGTGGCCCCACGGGTGTTCGTGGCAAGGGCCTTGCCGTGGCCCCGGCAAGGGTCTTGCCGTGGTGCCTGCTGTCATCCCCGGTAAGGTTCTTGCCGGGGGCCTTGTGGTCCTCCTTGGCTGGGATCCCGCCAAGGATCATCGTCTTCTAAAGTGTGCATCTGATCTTGAATGTCTTCACAAAGATCTGCATTCCACCACGGGGATGCCTCCCGAATCCTTGCCCCATGGGGGCAGTGGACTCAAGGGTGACCCGCTCCGTAGGTGTGGGGTGAGCTACCTCGGCAAGGGTCTTGCCGGGTTTGCAAAAACCGCCCTCCGGCAAGGATCTTGCCGGGGGGGATGCTTCGTCCCCTTCACTCTTTGTAGTCTTGGCGTCGTTCCGCTTCTCCTTAGCTTCGGCCTTACCTTGGCTTACCTCCCTTGCCGTGCTCAGCGTGGCGGTGCCCGTGGCTCAGACTACCCGTGCACAGTTATAGGGGTACAAAAAGTGTGCCCCCCTTTTGTACACCGACAGGAGCCCCCGGGCCTGGGCCACACATAAGCGCAACGCGTTGTTGGGCTAGGCCCAGAAATGGTGCGCGGGCAGGCGGGGCGGTTTTTACCGCGGTAAGTTTTTCGCGCGCTGCGCCTCCCATGCTTCCCGCGCGTGGCGCGGCGTGGGGAGGCGTGTGTGACGTGGGTGGCATGCGCGGGGTTGCTCCCCGCAGGCATGCATCACATCACAGTTAATGTGAAAGGAGGTGGCCTGCGTTCTCCCCCATAAGAAGGAATAACCGCGGGCGCGCTGCTCACTTTCCCCCCTTCTTTCGTGCCTTTTCCAATCTCAGAGCCGTCGTTCCCTTTCTTCCTTCTCTTTCAAGCTTTCGCTGCCGCTCGTTGCCGCGGCTTCGCCACCCCTCCCTTCCTCGACCCTCTGGACCCTTTGACCGTCATGGCGCCCAAATCCGCCAAGGGCAAGGGGGTGGGCAAGGGCTCTGGGACCGTGGAGCCGCCGGAGAGCGCGCTGTCGGGGGACAAGACGAGGTCCACCTTCTTCTTCCCCTCGACGGTCGATGTTCACGAGCTCCGGGCCGCCTTCAAGCCCCTATGGGGAGTGAAGACGGGAGGAGAGAACTCGGGGCACCCGGCGACGCACGTCATTCCTGCCGCCTGCGTCGATCCTGCCCCAAATCGGTATCCCTTCTTTGTTGACTATTTTTCTTGCGGGCTATGCCCTCCTTTCTCCAATTTCTTCTGCGACATCATGCACACCTTCGGTTTTCACTTGTTGGATTTCACTCCGAATGCGGTGGCGTGCATGGCTTGCTTTGCGCATCTTTGCGAGGGCTTTGTCGGGGTGCAGCCCAACACGGCGCTCTTCCGCCATTACTTTTATCCTCGAATCCAAACGGGAGGTGCCGTCGCGGGTTGCGTCACCTGGATCCCAAGATCCAAGGAGGCGTACCCGTATGGTGCCGTGTGGGAGAGGTGGGACGAATGCCGCGACCGATGGTGCTGGATTGAAGATGAAGACCCGCCGGAATTTTGCAAGGTCCGCCGAGCGCCGCCGACCCGCGGCAATAATTGAGGCGATGTCGACGCCGCCGATGGGAGGCTCGCTGTCACCATCACCAGGATTCTCCGGCTGACCCGGGCGGGGCTCACCCTCGAGATGATCGGGGCGGATTTCCTTCGCCGCCGAATCGCCCCGTTGCATAATAAGGGGAGGCCGGCTTGGCTTTTCAAGAACCCGGCTAACATCATGCAGCTCCGCCCCGGCCTCGACCACAACTTCACGGTGATGGGGCATGCCCACTTCTGCCAGCGGCTCTTCCAGCTGGAAGTGGATCGCGACGGCGAGGTCGATCTGTCCGGCAAGGCCGCAAGGGTCGCCGTAAAGGCCGGCAAGGCCGTCAAGGGGCCGCTCTTCAAGTTGCCAGCGGGGGTGGTCCCACTGTGCAACAACTCGCGGTGGTCCGAGATCATCGCCATGATGCCGAACTGCAATGTGCACGGCCCCGTTCCAAGCTGGAGGGAGCCGTCGGCCGCGGAGGTGCGGCAATTCTTCGACACCTTGATCGAGGTGTACGCCAATGCTGACGCCGAGCGACGGCTCGTCAAGGACACCACCCAGGAAGAGCTGGACTACATCGCCGCCAGGGCGAGGGAGGCACAACTTGCCCTGGAGGCCGGCAGCGCCAGGGGCGTGGAAGACGAGGTCGCCGTGGCCGCGAAGGAGGAGCAGCTCACCCTGTGGGCGGCAGCCACTGGGAAGGCCAGCGGCACCGACACCGGAGCTCCGCTCAGCGAGGACGCGGCCGACGAGTTGCCGTCGGAGGAGGGTGCGGTGGCGGGCTCGACGTCAACCAGGGGAAGAGGGCGAGTCCTGCGGCGGGCTGGCTCCGGTGAGCTGGTCTGGCCTGGCAGGGCCACGCGGCCTCAATTGACCCTGGAAGGGTCCGGGTGGCACACGACGGCCTCGGCAGCGAAGGGGCTGACGAAGGCCGCTGAGAAGAAGAAGGCGACAGCCCCCTCCTCATCTGGGCGCACACAGACCCCGCCGCCTTCTTCGCCTCCTCCGGCAGGCGTCGACTCGGATGATGACGCGGAGCTCCCTTTTGACCTCGGGCCTCTCAGCCCGGAGAGGAAAAGGAAGCTGGCGGAAGAGGAGGAAACGGATGATGAGTAAGCACTCTGTTCTTTACCACCATTCCTGTTTCCCTGAATTGGATCGCTTGTCTTGACCCATTTTTGCTTTTGTAGGGACGCAGAGACGTTGGCCCAGCGGGTGAAGAGGGCGAGGATCTCGGTGAGCGGCATCCCTCGGCTGGAGCCTCAAAGACACCACTGGTGGTGCTGAGCAGTCCGGACAGCAGCCCCCGGTGTAGCCCCCAGCGTAAGTTCGGCACCCTCTTCTTACTCGACATGTGTGTTGGGGAACGTAGTAATTTCAAAAAAATTCCTACGCACACGCAAGATCATGGTGATGCATAGCAACGAGAGGGGAGAGTGTTGTCTACGTACCCTCGTAGACCGAAGCGGAAGCGTTGACGCAACATAGAGGAAGTAGTCGTATGTCTTCCCGGTCCAACCGATCCAAGCGCCGTTACTCCGGCACCTCCGAGTTCTTGGCACACATTCAGCTCGATGACGCTCCCCGGGCTCCGATCCAGCAAAGCTTCGGGGAGGAGTTCCGTCAGCACGATGGCGTGGTGACGATCTTGATGTTCAACTGTCGTAGGGCTTTGCCTAAGCACCGCTACAATATGACCGAGGTGTAATATCGTGGAGGGGGGCACCGCACACGGCTAAGGAACGATCACGAAGATCAACTTGTGTGTCTATGGGGTGCCCCCTGCCCCCGTATATAAAGGAGTGGAGGAGGGGAGGGCCGGCCCTCTCTATGGCGCGCCCTAGAGAGTCCTACTCCCACCGGGAGTAGGATTCCCCTTTTCCTAGTCCAACTAGGAGTCCTTCCATGTAGTAGGAGTAGGAGACAAGGAAGGGGAAAAGAGAAGGGAAGGAAGGAGGGGGCGCAACCCCTCCCCCTAGTCCAATTTGGACTAAGCCTTGGGGGGGCGCGCAGCCTGCCCTAGGCAGCCCCTCTCTCTTTCCCGTATGGCCCAATAAGGCCCAATACTTCTCCCCCGTATTCCCGTAACTCCCCGGTACTCCGAAAAATACCCGAACCACTCAGAACCTTTCCGATGTCCGAATATAGTCGTCCAATATATCGATCTTTACGTCTCAACCATTTCGAGACTCCTCGTCATGTCCCCGATCTCATCCGGGACTCCGAACTTCTTCGGTACATCAAAACTCATAAACTCATAATATAACTGTCATCGAAACCTTAAGCGTGCGGACCCTACGGTTCAAGAACAATGTAGACATGACCGAGACACGTCTCCGGTCAATAACCAATAGCGGAACCTGGATGCTCATATTGGCTCCTACATATTCTACGAAGATCTTTATCGGTTAGACCGCATAACAACATACGTTGTTCCCTTTGTCATCGGTATGTTACTTGCCCGAGATTCGATCGTCGGTATCTCAATACCTAGTTCAATATCGTTACCGGCAAGTCTCTTTACTCGTTCCGTAATGCATCATCTCGCAACTAACTCATTAGTTGCAATGCTTGCAAGGCTTATGTGATGTGCATTGCCGAGAGGGCCCAGAGATATCTCTCCGACAATCGGAGTGACAAATCCTAATCTCAAAATACGCCAACCCAACATCTACCTTTGGAGACACCTGTAGAGCTCCTTTATAATCACCCAGTTACGTTGTGACGTTTGGTAGCACACAAAGTGTTCATCCGGCAAACGGGAGTTGCATAATCTCATAGTCATAGGAACATGTATAAGTCATGAAGAAAGCAATAGCAACATACTAAACGATCGGGTGCTAAGCTAACGAATGGGTCATGTCAATCAGATCATTCATCTAATGATGTGATCCCATTAATCAAATAACAACTCTTTGTCTATGGTTAGGAAACATAACCATCTTTGATTAATGAGCTAGTCAAGTAGAGGCATACTAGTGACACTCTGTTTGTCTATGTATTCACACATGTATTATGTTTCCGGTTAATACAATTCTAGCATGAATAATAAACATTTATCATGAAATAAGGAAATAAATAATAACTTTATTATTGCCTCTAGGGCATATTTCCTTCAGTCTCCCACTTGCATTAGAGTCAATAATCTAGTTCACATCGCCCTGTGATTTAACAGCAATATTTCACATCACCATCTGATTAACACCCATAGTTCACATCGGTATGTGACCAACAGCAAAAGGGTTTACTAGAGTCAGTAATCTAGTTCACATCGCTATGTGATTAACACCCAAAGAGTACTAAGGTGTGATCATGTTTTGCTTGTGAGATAATTTTAGTCAACTGGTCTGTCATATTCAGATCCGTAAGTATTTTGCAAATTTCTATGTCAACAATACTCTGCACGAAGCTACTCTGGCTAATTGCTCCCACTTTTAATATGTATCTAGACCGAGACTTAGAGTCATCTAGATTAGTGTCAAAACTTGCATCGACGTAACCCTTTACGACGAACCTTTTGTCACCTCCATAATCGAGAAACATATCCTTATTCCACTAAGGATAGTTTTGACCGTTGTCCAGTGATCTACTCCTAGATCACTATTGTACTCCCTTGCTAAACACAGTGTAGGGTATACAATAGATCTGGTACACAGCATGGCATACTTTATAGAACCTATGGCCAAGGCATAGGGAATGACTTTCATTCTCTTTCTATCTTTTGCCGTGGTCGGGTTTTGAGTCTTACTCAATTTCACACCTTGTAACACAGGCAAGAACTCTTTCTTTGACTGTTCCATTTTGAACTACTTCAAAATCTTGTCAAGGTATGTACTCATTGAAAAAAACTTATCAAGCGTCTTGATCTATCTCTATAGATCTTGATGCTTAATATGTAAGCAGCTTCACCGAGGTCCTTCTTCGAAAAACTCCTTTCAAATACTCCTTTATGCTTTGCAGAATAATTCTACATTATTTCCGATCAACAATATGTCATTTACATATACTTATCAGAAATGCTGTAGTGCTCCCACTCACTTTCTTGTAAATACAGGCTTCACCGCAAGTCTGTATAAAACTATATGCTTTGATCAACTTATCAAAGCGTATATTCCAACTCTGAGATGCTTGCACCAGTCCATAGATGGATCGCTGGAGCTTGCATATTTTGTTAACACCTTTAGGATCGACAAAACCTTCTAGTTGCATCGTATACAACTCTTCTTTAATAAATCCATTAAGGAATGCAGTTTTGTTTATCCATTTGCCGGATTTCATAAAATGCGGCAATTGCTAACATGATTCGGACAGACTTAAGCATAGATACGTGTGAGAAACTCTCATCGTAGTCAACACCTTGAACTTGTCAAAAACCTTTTGCGACAATTCTAGCTTTGTAGATAGTAACACTACTATTAGCGTCTGTCTTCCTCTTGAAGATCCATTTATTTTCTATGGCTTGCCGATCATTGGGCAAGTCACCAAAGTCCACACTTTGTTCTCATACATGGATCCCATCTCAGTTTTCATGGCCTCAAGCCATTTCGTGGAATCTGGGCTCACCATCGCTTCTTCATAGTTCGTAGGCTCATCATGATCTAGTAGCATGACTTCCAGAACAGGATTACCGTACCACTCTGGTGCGGATCATACTCTGGTTGATCTACGAGGTTCAGTAATAACTTGATCTGAAGTTTCATGATCATCATCATTAACTTCCTCACTAATTGGTGTAGGTGTTACAAAAACCATTTTCTGTAATGAACTACTCTCCAATAAGGGAGCAGGTACAGATACCTTATCAAGTTCTACTTTCCTCCCACTCACTTCTTTCAAGAGAAACTCCTTCTCTAGAAAGGATCCATTCTTAGCAACGAATGTCTTGCCTTCGGATCTGTGATAGAAGGTGTACCCACCAATATCCTTTGGGTATCCTATGAAGACATATTTCTCCAATTTTGGTTTGAGCTTATCAGGATGAAACTTTTTCATATAAGCATCACAACCCCAAAATTTAAGAAACGACAACTTTGGTTTCTTGCTAAACCACAGTTCATATAGTGTCGTCTCAACGGATTTAGATGGTGCCCTATTTAACGTGAATACAGCTGTCTCTAATGCATAACCCCAAAACGATAGTGGTAAATCGGTAAGAAACATCATAGATTGCACTATATCCAATAAAGTACGGTTATGATGTTCGGACACACCATTATGCTGTGGTGTTCCAGGTGGCACGAATTTGTGAAACTATTCCACATTGTTTTAATTGAAGACCAAACTCGTAGCTCAAATATTCGTCTCCGTGATCAGATCGTAGAAACCTTATTTTCTTGTCACGATGATTTTCCACTTCACTCTGAAATTCTTTGAACTTTTCAAATGTTTCAGACTTCTGTTTCATCAAGTAGATATACCCATATCTGCTCAAATCATCTGTGAAGGTCAGAAAATAACGATACCCGCCGCGAGCCTTAACACTCATCAGATCGCATACATCAGTATGTATTATTTCCAATAAATCAGTTGCTCGCTCCATTGTTCCGGAGAACGGAGTCTTCAGTCATCTTGCCCATAAGGCATGGTTTGCAAGCACCAACTGATTCATAATCAAGTGATCCCAAAATCCCATCAGCATGGAGTTTCTTCATGTGCTTTACACCAATATGACCTAAACGGCAGTGCCACAAATAAGTTGCACTATCATTATTAACTTCGCATCTTTTGGTTTCAATATTATGAATATGTGTATCACTATGATCGAGATCCAATGAACTATTTTCATTGGGTGTGTAACCATATAAGGTTTTATTCATGTAAACAGAACAACAATTTATTCTCTTACTTCAATGAATAACCGTATTACAATAAACATGATCAAATCATATTCATGCTCAGCGCAAACACCAAATACCACTTATTTAGGTTCAACACTAATCCCGAAAGTATAGGGAGTGTGCGATGATGATCATATCAATCTTGGAACCACTTCCAACACACATCATCAATTCACCCTTAACTAGTCTCTGTTCATTCTGCAACTCCCGATTCAAGTTACTAATCTTAGCAACTAAACTAGTACCAAATACTGAGGTGTTGCTATGAACACTAGTAAAGTACACATCAATAACATGTATATCAAATATACCTTTGTTTACTTTGCCATCCTTTCTTATCCGCCAAATACTTGGGGCAGTTCTGCTTCCAGTGACCAGTCCCTTTGCAGTAGAAGCACTTAGTCTCAGGCTTAGGTCCAGACTTGGGCTTTTTCACTTGAGCAGCAACTTGCTTGTCGTTCTTCTTGAAGTTCCCCTTCTTTCCCTTTGCCCTTTTCATGAAACTAGTGATCTTGTTAACCATCAACACTTGATGCTCTTTTCTTGATTTCTACCTTCGTCGACTTCAGCATCACGAAGAGCTTGGGAATTACTTTCATCATCCCTTGCATATTATAGTTCATCATGAAGTTCTAACTTGGTGATGGTGACTAGAGAATTCTGTCAATCACTATTTTATCTAGAAGATTAACTCCCACTTGATTCAAGTGATTGAAGTACCCAGACAATCTGAGTACATGCTCACTAGTTGAGTGATTCTCCTCCATCTTTTAGCTATAGAACTTGTTGGAGACTTCATATCTCTCAACTCGGGTATTTGCTTGAAATATTAACTTCAACTCCTGGAACATCTCATATGGCCCATGACGTTCAAAACGTCTTTGAAGTCCCAATTCTAAGCCGTTAAGCATGGTGCACTAAACTATCAAGTAGTCATCATATTGAGCTAGCCGAATGTTCATAACGTCTGCATCTGCTCCTGCAATAGGTCCGTCACCTAGCGGCGCATCAAGGACATAATTCTTCTGTGCAGCAATGAGGAAAAACCTTAGATCACGGATCCAATCCGCATCATTGCTACTAACATCTTTCAACACAATTTTCTCTAGGAACGTATCAAAATAAGCATATGAAAGCAACAACGCGAGCTATTGATCTACAACATAATTTGCAAAATACTACTAGGACTAAGTTCATGATAAATTAAAGTTCAATTAATCATATTACTTAAGAACTCCCACTTAGATAGACATCCCTCTAATCTTCTAAGTGATCACGTGATCCATATCAACTAAACCATGTCCGATCATCACGTGAGATGGAGTAGTTTCAGTGGTGAACATCACTATGTTGATCGTATCTACTATATGATTCACGCTCGACCTTTCGGTCTCCGTGTTCCGAGGCCATATCTGTATATGCTTGGCTCATCAAGTATGACCTGAATATTCCGCGTGTGCAACTGTTTTGCACCCGTTGTATTTGAACGTAGAGCCTATCACACCCGATCATCACGTGGTGTCTCAGCACGAAGAACTTTCGCAACGGTGCATACTCAGGGAGAACACTTCTTGATAATTAGTGAGAGATCATCTTAAAATGGTACCGTCAATCAAAGCAAGATAAGATGCATAAAAGATAAACATCACATGCAATCAATATAAGTGATATGATATGGCCATCATCATCTTGTGCTTGTGATCTCCATCTCTGAAGCATCGTCATGATCACCATCGTCACCGGCGCGGCACCTTGATCTCCATCGTAGCATCGTTGTCGTCTCGCCAATCTTATGCTTCTACGACTATCGCTACCGCTTAGTGATAAAGTAAAGCATTACAGGGCGATTGCATTGCATACAATAAAGCGACAACCATATGGCTCCTGCCAGTTGCCGATAACTCGGTTACAAAACATGATCATCTCATACAATAAAATTTAGCATCATGTCTTGACCATATCACATCATAACATGCCCTGCAAAAACAAGTTAGACGTCCTCTACTTTGTTGTTGCAAATTTTACGTGGCTGCTACGGGCTTAGCAAGAACCAATCTTACCTACGCATCAAAACCACAACGATAGTTTGTCAAGTTAGTGCTTATTTAACCTTCGCAAGGACCGGGCGTAGCTACACTCGGTTCAACTAAAGTTAGAGAAACTGACACCCGCCAGCCACCTGTGTGCAAAGCACGGCGGTAGAACCAGTCTCGCGTAAGCGTACGCGTAATGTTGGTCCGGGCCGCTTCATCCAACAATACCGCCGAACCAAAGTACGACATGCTGGTAAGCAGTATGACTTATATCGCCCACAACTCACTTGTGTTCTACTCGTGCATATAACATCAAACCATAAAACCTAGGCTCGGATGCCACTGTTGGGGAACGTAGTAATTTCAAAAAATTTCCTACGCACACGCAAGATCATGGTGATGCATAGCAACGAGAGGGGAGAGTGTTGTCTACGTACCCTTAGACCAAAGCGGAAGCGTTGATGCAACATAGAGGAAGTAGTCGTACGTCTTCCCAGTCCAACCGATCCAAGCGCCGTTACTCCGGCACCTCCGAGTTCATGGCACACGTTCAGCTCGATGACGCTCCCCGGGCTCCGATCCAGCAAAGCTTTGGGGAGGAGTTCCGTCAGCACGACGGCGTGGTGACGATCTTGATGTTCAACTGTCGCAGGGCTTCGCCTAAGCACCGCTACGATATGACCGAGGTGTAATATCGTGGAGTGGGGCACCGCACACGTCTAAGGAACGATCACGAAGATCAACTTGTGTGTCTATGGGGTGCCCCCTGCCCCCGTATAAAAAGGAGTGGAGGAGGGGAGGGCCGGCCCTCTCTATGGTGCGCCCTAGGGAGTCCTACTCCCACCGGGAGTAGGATTCCCCCTTTTCCTAGTCCAACTAGGAGTCCTTCCATGTAGTAGGAGTAGGAGACAAGGAAGGGGAAAAGAGAAGGGAAGGAAGGAGGGGGCGCAGCCCCTCCCCCTAGTCCAATTCGGACTAGGCCTTGGGGGGGGGGGCCTGCCCTAGGCAGCTGTGACGCCCGGATAATTAAGCTACAGTAATCCCATGCTAATGGTGCCACATTACCTCCGTTGCTGTTGCTAATCTATCGTTAGATCAAAACAGGTCCAAAATTCAAATTCAAAATTTGGTAAATAATAAAAGTTTTCAAACATTAAAATAAAAATGTTCGGTTTGTACTAAGTATTACATAGATAATTATGGTGTAGGAGACACAGTTTTATAAAATGCATAAATATTATAAATTGAGATAAAACAGAAAATAATAATAATAAAAACAGTAAAAAAAAACAAAAAAAAGAAGGGAAAAGCCCCCCTCCCCACTGGGCCACGGCCCAGCTGGTCCCTGAGCCAACCAGACCGGCCCAACTGGCCCCCTCACCTCCCCAGCTTAACCCCCACTCCCCGTGACCTAACCTGCCCACGCCCCCACTCGCCCCCCCACATCTCCCTCGCTCCCCCACTCGCTCGCTTTCTTCTCCCGATCTGGATCAAGATCGGGGCAGGGGACCGAGGCCACCGCACCAACCGCGCCGCCCGTTCCTCCCCGCGGTCCGCCGCTGCCGCCCCACACCATCACCTCGTCATCCCCGCCGTCTAGCTCCGTGGGTGGATCGACCAAGGCCGCCCCGACGGCGCGCCCCGACTCCTTCGCCGCTCGACACCGACCGCCGCCCGACGCTACCTCGCCGCAGCTACGTCGCCGGCGATCGACCTCGACTCCTCCCCGAGCCCACCTCGCTCAACTACAGGGCTCGGTGAGCCTCAACTTCCTCCCCCTTCTCTGCTCCGCTGCGCCCCTGTCGTACTCACTCCGGCCAGGCCGCACCCTGACCGCGCACGCCGCGAGCGCTCCCGTCGCGTCCTGCTAGCCCTGCCGCCAGGCCAACCCCGCTCTGCCCTGGCCGCAAACCCATCCCGCGTCGGCCGCACCCCCCGGGCTCCCTTGCCGCACGTTCAGCGCCTCCCCGCACTGTGCGCGTTCGACCCACCGCCGCTGCCGCGTCCACTCCGGCCTCCCGTGGCCCCCCCTTGCTGCGGGCCTCGCCTCTTGCGCCGGCTCGCCTGTGCCGCTGTCGTCCCCCGCCCGGCCTCATCCGCCGCGGTGCCCCTGGGTCACCACACCGGCGCTCGCGCGTTCACGGGGCTCTGCCCTGGCACCCCATGCCCGTTAGCCCGCGCGCCTGTGCCTGTTAAGGCCCCCAGGGGCCTATGACAGTGGGGCCCCGCGCCTAGAACGTTTTATAAAAAAAAGAGAAAGAAAAGAAATTAAAATAAATAAATAATAAGTAACTAAAAATGTTAATTAATTAATTAACTTAATTAATCCTGTTTAATTAAAGTAATTAAACCTTAGGTACCTAATTAACTAATTAAACTGATTAATAGGTTAATTAGGTTATTGTACCTATGACATGCGGGACCCACCTGTCAGGTTGACCAGGTCAACTGCTGATGCCATGCTGACGTCAGCAAGCACTATTCTGGATAATGTTAATTTGATTAATAATTAATAAATTAAAAAATGATTTAAAACTTTAAAAATTAATATAAATTAAACCGTAGCTCAGATGAAAATACTTTCTACATGAAAGTTGCTCAGAACGACGAGACGAATCCGGATATGCAGCCCGTTTGTCAGCCACACGTCCCTAGCATATCAAACCTGCAACTTTTCCCCTCCGACCTGTCTACCAGAAAACGCGAAACACTGGGAATACTCTCCCGGATGTTTGCCCCCCTTCACCAGTATCACTTACTACCACGTTAGGTCTCCTCTAGCACAACGTATTGCCGCTTCTTGCTTTGTGATTCATTTGATTGCTCTGTTATTTATTGTGTTCTCCCTCTGTTACTTCTTTCCGGTAGACCCTGAGACCGATGCCGGTACCCCTATGATCGACTACATCGACGACCCCTCCTTCTTGCCAGAGCAACCAGGCAAGCCCCCCCCCTTGATCACCAGATATCGCCTACTCTCCTCTATACTGCTTGCATTAGAGTAGTGTAGCATGTTACTGCTTCCGTTATTCCTATCCTGATGCATAGCCTATCTTTGATACTGCTGTTGATACCTTTATCTGCAATCCTACTGCTTAGTATAGGATGCTAGTGCTCCATTAGTGGTCCTACACTCTTGTCCGTCTGCCATGCTATACTACTGGGCCGTGATCACTTCGGGAAGTGGTCGCGGGCATATACTATATACTTTACACTGTTACATTAACTGTGATACTGTTCAGAGTTGGGGGCTGAAGGGGCAGGTGGTTCCACCCAGGTAGTGGTGGGCCTGGGTTCCCGACTGCCCCTGACTGTTACTTTGTGGCGGAGCGACAGGGCAGGTTTGAGACCACCTAGGAGAGAGGTGGGCCTGGCCCTGTCGGCGTTCGCGGTTACTTAACACGCTTAACGAGATCTGGGTATTTGATCTGAGTCTGGCCATTTGGTCTATACGCACTAACCATCTACGCGGGAGTAGATATGGGCATCCCGACATCGTGGTATCAGCCGAAGCCTTCGTGACGTCAGCGACTGAGTGGCGCGCGCCGCATTGGATCGTAAGCTCGCTCTTGTATTAAGGGGCTAGATCTGCTTCCGGCCGCGTTCGCAACATGCAGGTGTGCTCAGGGCAATGGGCCCAGACCCCTGCGCGCTTAGGTTTAGACCGGCGTGCTGACCTCTCTGTTGTGCTTAGGTGGGGCTGCGACGTGTTGATCTTCCGCGGCTGGGCATGACCCAGGAAAGTGTGTCCGGCCAAATGGGATCAAGCGTGTTGGGCTATGTGGTGCACCCCTGCAGGGAAGTTTATCTATTCGAATAGCCATGTCCCTCGGTAAAAGGACGACCTGGAGTTGTACCTTGACCTTATGACAACTAGAACCGCATACTTAATAAAACACACCCTTCCAAGTGCCAGATACAACCCGGTGGTCGCTCTCTAACAGGGCATCGAGGAGGGGATCGCCGGGTAGGATTATATGCTATACGATGCTACTTGGAGGACTTCAGTCTACTCTCTTCCACCTGCTGCAAGACGGAGGCTGCCAGAAGCGTAGTCTTCGACAAGATTAGATATCCCCCTCTTATTCTGGCATTCTGCAGTTCAGTCCACTGATATGGCCCTTTACACATATACCCATGCATATGTAGTGTAGCTCCTTGCTTGCGAGTACTTTGGATGACTGCTCACGGTTGCTTTTCTCCCCCTTTTCCCCCTTTCCCTTCTACTCGGTTGCCGCAACCAGATGCTGGAGCCCAGGATCCAGACGCCACCGTCGACGACGACTCCTTCTACACTGGAGGTGCCTACTACTACGTGCAGCTCGCTGACGACGACCAGGAGTAGTTACGAGGATCCCAGGCAGGAGGCCTGCGCCTCTTACGATCTGTATCCCAGTTTGTGCTAGCCTTCTTAAGGCAAACTTGTTTAACTTATGTCTGTACTCAGATATTGTTGCTTCCGCTGACTCGTCTATGATCGAGCACTTGTATTCGAGCCCTCGAGGCCCCTGGCTTGTATTATGATGCTTGTATGACTTATTTTATTTGTAGAGTTGTGTTGTGATATCTTCCCGTGAGTCCCTGATCTTGATCGTACACATTTGCGTGCATGATTAGTGTACGATTGAATCGGGGGCGTCACAGCAGCCCCTCTCTCTTTCCCGTATGGCCCAATAAGGCCCAATACTTCTCCCCCGTATTCCCGTAACTCCCCGGTACTCCGAAAAATACCCGAACCACTCAGAACCTTTCCGATGTCCGAATATAGTCGTCCAATATATCGATCTTTATGTCTCGACCATTTCGAGACTCCTCGTCATGTCCCCGATCTCATCCAGGACTCCGAACTCCTTCGGTACATCAAAACTCATAAACTCATAATATAACTGTCATCGAAACCTTAAGCATGCGGACCCTATAGTTCGAGAACAATGTAGACATGACCGAGACACGTCTCCGGTCAATAACCAATAGTGGAACCTGGATGCTCATATTGGCTCCTACATATTCTACGAAAATCTTTGCCGGTCAAACCGCATAACAACATACGTTGTTCCCTTTGTCATTGGTATGTTACTTGCCCGAGATTCGATCGTCGGTATCTCAATACCTAGTTCAATCTCGTTACCGGCAAGTCTCTTTACTCATTCCGTAATGCATCATCTCGCAACTAACTCATTAGTTGCAATGCTTGCAAGGCTTATGTGATGTGCATTGCCGAGAGGGCCCAGAGATACCTCTCCGACAATCGGAGTGACAAATCCTAATCTCGAAATACGCCAACCCAACATCTACCTTTGGAGACACCTGTAGAGCTCCTTTATAATCACCCAGTTACGTTGTGACGTTTGGTAGCACACAAAGTGTTCATCCGGCAAACGGGAGTTGCATAATCTCATAGTCATAGGAACATGTATAAGTCATGAAGAAAGCAATAGCAACATACTAAACGATCGGGTGCTAAGCTAACGAATGGGTCATGTCAATCAGATCATTCATCTAATGATGTGATCCCATTAATCAAATAACAACTCTTTGTCTATGGTTAGGAAACATAACCATCTTTGATTAATGAGCTAGTCAAGTAGAGGCATACTAGTGACACTCTGTTTGTCTATGTATTCACACATGTATTATGTTTCAGGTTAATACAATTCTAGCATGAATAATAAACATTTATCATGAAATAAGGAAATAAATAATAACTTTATTATTGCCTCCAGGGCATATTTTCTTCAATGCGATAGGCGCCCGATGCCACGACGCTGACCTTGCCGGGTTTGCAGGAGGAGAGCGGCAGGAGGAGGAGCCGCAGAGGGCTACTCCTAACACACCACCCCCATCGACTACGCCGCCGCGGGGGGCGTCCCCGGCAAGGGCATCAGGCACGGGGCCCACACCCATGGAGGAGGAGGGGAACTTGGGCGCTGGTGGCTCTGCCTCGGCGCCAAATGCCGGCGGAGAGGGGGCTTCTGCTTCACAACCCGGCACTGGTGAGTCGTCCGTCCTTCGCCTCTGTCTTTTTCCCTTACACTTTTCTTGGCTTTATTGTTGCCGCTGCTGCCCAGGCCTTCCCTCAACGGACACGGAGGACGTGGACACTGTTGTTAGGGATATTGCCGAAGAGGCCGCGGCTGAGGCTGACAAAATCGCCGCCGAGGAGGTCGCCAAGAACGCCAACGAGGCCGCCGCTGGTGAGGCCACCAAGGGTGCGGCCAAGGATGCTGCCGCTGGGGCTGCCGAGGCTACCGACGAGGCCCCCCCCCGAGGGCGCCAGTGGTGGTCCTGCCGGGGAGGCCGGCAAGGCCCCCGCCGAGGAAGAGGCGATGAATGAACAGCTTCCCTCCTCCTCCACCTCGGGCCCCGGCAAGTATCTGAAGGTGGGCGATGATCTTTTCTTCCACCTCCCAGGTGTGCCAAGCCGAGCGCCCGCCGAAGGGGAGATTTTCGACGGCGAGGTGCTTGCCGCCACCGGGTTTGAAGTTGTCAACGCACCGGATGTTGGCGGCGATGGGTCCCCAGAAGAGCAGCTCTTTCGTGCCATGGGGGCCAACTTCCGGAAGCTCCAAGCGCTCCACCGTGCCCGTCTAGACAAGGCTAAGTCCAGGATGGCAACGTTGGATAACGCGGAGGTGGACTTCAAGGCGCGCGTTGCCGAGGCACAGGCCTGGTTCCACCAGACTCGCGAGGAGCAGAGGGCCTTTCAGGAGAAGTTGGCCCAGCGCGATGTGGAGCTCTCCCTGAGGATGGCCGACATCGAGAAGGCCGAGGAGAAGGCGGCGAACTCGGCTGCCGTGGCCGAGGCCGTCCGGAACCAGCACCAGGCCACCCTAGACTCCCAGGAGGAGGACCTCCGCGCGCGCGAGGCGAAACTTGCCGCAACACTCCACGGCTAGGACGAGGAGCTCGAGGCCCTTGTCGCGCGGCGGACTCAGGAGCTGGAGCAGAGGCACAGAGAGGCGCTCGATGCCCTAGCCCTGGCCCATGCTGGCAAGGTGAAGGAGCTGGAGGCAGAGCGGGACGAGCTGAAGGAGCAGGCCCTCAAGCTGTTCGACGAGAAGGACACGCTCAACCGCGCCCTGGTGGAGGCACAAGGAACGGTCATCTGTAGGACTGGAGAGCTCTCCGAGGCGCGGAACTCCATCAGAGACCTCAGGCTGAAGCTGGAGGATCTCAAGAAGCTGTCGTCGGAGAGCAGGGCTCGGGAGGGGACCCTGGCCAGGAGCCTGGAGGAGGAGAAACGGCTGCGGGCAAACGAGGCCGCCTCCCACCAAGAATACGTGGCGGGCGAGAACAGGTGGATCAGCCATCTGGAGGTCATCGCCGGCAGGGTCACCTCACAATTGGCCACCATGGGGATGCCAAATGTGAGGTACGCCCCTGAGCGCAGCGGGACCGTCAACGCCAAGCTGACCCAGTTCTTCGAAGGCGTCCTCGGGGCCCTGGCCTATATTCACTCCAACAGGACGGCCACGGTGGCCGAGGAGGCCCGGCGGCTTTGCCGGAGGGTCTTGACGAAGGTCCCCACCAAGGTGGCGCACTGGAATCCGGATCTTGACTTCGCGGCCGCAATGACGAGCTTGCCGGATGGTGTTGACCTCACGACACTCAAGGAGCGCATCAAGCCCATCACCGACTGCATCGACGAAATCAAGAGGGTGGAGGGCCAGCGCGAGGACTAGGCGTCCCGTTCTTCTTCGCCGCTGCAGGTTCTCGACCAAGACAAATTTTATCTTTAGTTAGGACCGCAACAATGATGTGATGTAATATAACTTTGAAGTACCCTTAATTTCCATGCACGTTATTTCCCCATTCAATTCCCCTTTGTATGTGTGCCCTACGCCGATCGGGAAGGCTTGCCGGTGCGAAAGCCCCAAGCGGCGTCTTGGGGACGGATCCCCATGGCCAGCCGGGTACGCGTGCTGCCGGACAAGCCACCTTTCCGTTCCGAACGCGACCGCTCGAACTGTCGAGCTTGACTCGAGTCAGAGTCGAGGGCGTCGTTGGTCGCGGAAGGCTACTCTGCCACTCCCGACGCAACCGCTTGAGCTGTTGAGCGGACTCGAAACAGGGCAAGGGCGTTGCCGATTGTGGTAGAGCCCCCTGGCGTGCAGGTTTTTCATACAAAGCGAACATCCCCGGGGGGAATAACTTCAAATAAGAAAGGTAGCACAAAACAAGGGTTCAGTGCAACTTAGCTTCTATCTGCGATTGCTCGAGCGTCGACCTTCTGGCCTCCTTTCTTCTCCGAGGGTCACGAGGACGAAGGAGCACCGGGCTAACTGCCAAAGCCGATTCTCACCGCTGCGCCCCCTACCTGGCGCGCCAAAGATGTCGGTGGAAACGACACCTATGGGATCACAAGAATCCCTACTACGGTTGCGGGGCTGTGAAAGGAGCGGATCAAACAGATAGCACGCGGTTCCTTTACCCAGGTTCGGGTCGCAGGGATGCGTAAAACCCTACTCCTGCTTTGGTGGATTGTATATCTGCGTTCTCGAGCTAGCTATGGGGCGTCGAGAGCTCCAAAAAGCCGAATCCTCCTCCTGGTCGCATGGGGCCTCCTTTTATAGAGAAAGGGGTTGCCACAGTGGCATACAGGAGGTGGAAAGGGTACAGTGACGTGAGGTTATCCCTCGCATTACATGACAAGGCACATTTAATGCGCCTTGCTTAGGTGTCCTTTCTTTATCGGGGGCGAGGGGGAGCCCCGTCTTGTCCGTCGCCGCTCCCTCTCGCATCGACACGCGCCCTGGCCAGCAGTGCTCACGATGCTATGTAGGCAGGCAGGCAGCTGAAGTGGCACAGCAGTGGGTCTCCACGAGGATTTGCATGCTGCCACGCAGGTGCCTGCCCAGCTGGTTGGGTTGGCAGCTGCATGCGAGTGGTGGCGGAGGCGCGACTGGAGCGGGCCTGGTGGTGGCCCCACGGGTGTTCGTGACAAGGGCCTTGCCGCGGCCCCGGCAAGGTCTTGCCGTGGTGCCTGCTGTCATCCCCGGCAAGGTTCTTGCCGGGGGCCTTGTGGTCCTCCTTGGCTGGGATCCCGCCAAGGATCATCGTCTTCTAAAGTGTGCATCTGATCTTGAATGTCTTCACAAAGATCTTCATTCCACCACGGGGATGCCTCCTGAATCCTTGCCCCATGGGGGCAGTGGACTCAAGGGTGTCCCGCTCCGTAGGTGTGGGGTGAGCTGCCTCGGCAAGGGTCTTGCCGGGCTGCAAAAACCGCCCTCCGGCAAGGATCTTGCCGGGGGGGGGCTGCTTCGTCCCCTTCGCTCTTTGTGGTCTTGGCGTCGTTCCGCTTCTCCTTAGCTTCGGCCTTACCTTGGCTTACCTCCCTTGCCGTGCTCAGCGTGGCGGCGCCCGTGGCTCAGACTGCCCGTGCACAGTTATAGGGGTACAAAAAGCGTGCCCCCCTTTTTGTACACCGACAGTATTCGAAGTCGTGAGACCTCTGGTTGGCAGTCACCGGCGGTTGGGGGGCGTTCATTGGGCGGTGGGGTGGGGATCCCCGGAGAAAAAGCTCGGCGGGGGGGGGGGGGGGGGCTAGAGGGATGGCCGGTGCGGCGGCGGACCGGCGGTGGGGAGTGGTTTCGGGGAGGGCGGACCGGCCGCGGGCGGCGGGGGCTGGCGGTTCGGCCGGTGGTGGCTGGCGGCTCAGGAGGGTGGAGTTTGATGATAAACTGGAGGCCCTTAATTTCGTATCCAACGGCTGGAAAATCTAATGACCAAAGATGAAAAAGTTAGTCGACTGACGTGTAGCCTCACCCCGCATGTACACATGCACGCACGCAAGACACGCATGCATGTAGGCGTGCAACACTGGCACGTACACACGCACGCATGCTGGCGTGCAACACTGACACGTACACATGCACTCACGAACACATGCACGTACGCACCCATGCATGCAACACTGAAACGTACCCTTGCACGCACGCAACACTCGCACGCCTCCATGCACACAACACACGACGCAAGACACACGTTCAACCTATACGTGCATGCACCCTTTGTTAAGGACATGGATTGTTACAGGTTTTAATCAATCTTATCTGTGATAAGCAGAACATTGATGTTTGCCGTGGTCTTTATGAATCACAACGTATCGAATGGGCTATCAACATAGTAGGCCTGTCTACATGAAAAAAAGACGTCACACTCAATAAACAATCATCGGTTTATGAAATGCCCGCTTCTGACCGCCCTGGCCCACCAAAGGTTCCTCTGCTGTGCGCTGCCTGCGTTGGGTCACTGACATGCATGCCATGCACCCAAAGAGCCCACATGTCAGTGGAAGAACGGCGGGGTGTCCTAGGTCAAAGTCGAGGGTGCCATTCGCGGCACGCCCGGCTGAACACGCCTCCGTGCCGCATTCAAACGCCTCCATGAAACCCGCCCGTGTGGAAGCCGAGAAACCCACTCTGGAGACATGTCCGTTCATGACTGGGCCGGGGTTAAATGCAACGCCGGCCGAGCTCCTCCCGTCCGCCATCTATTTAATCTCCTATTTAAACGAGGCCAAACACCGGCCAAGAATCGCACACCTCCGCCGCTCCCCTATCTCCTCCACCATTTTGTCCACTCTTACAATGGCTTACGAAGAGTAGTTATTCCGCATCCAAGCCGGCTGGGTATCCTGTCGGATACGAGCTATGCAGCTCGCTGATCCACCTCCCTCCCATCGCCCGACGGAGCCAGTTGCCGCCTCAAGCCGGCGCGCGGTTCAGCAAGTCGCCGCTCCAAGCCAGCTCGACGAGCAGCAGCACACGGGCGTCGTTGCTGCCGTCCATGCCTCCGCCTCGTACCGCGTCTCCCATTTCTGTGGCCGAGACTCCCATGCCGGCGGCCGCGCCATGCAAGCAGCGACAGAAGCCGGGTGCGCGGAGAGCGACGAGTCGGTGGCCAGCGCCTCCGCGTCCGCCGCCATCATTGAGGAGAAGTAGAACACGGGAGGCTGCCGCCGCTTGGGTCCCATGAAGGCCACCGCGGAGGCGACGCCGGCGTACACAGCAGGTGTCTTGCCAGATCCTTTTTTTGCGAGGACCTTCGTCGACCCCGCATGGGCTCCACCGAAGAGGGGAATGTTAGGATGAACTCGAGCCGGTGCCGGCCATGGCGAAGTAGTGGCCGGTGATGAACTCGAACCGGTGCCGGCCACCATCATCTTCGGCACTAGCCAATGATATCAGTTGGGCAGTGGGGAAGCGATCCGTCCTTTGTGCTGAAGCATATACCTTCGGGGCTCCTGGCAGTCCGGTGATCGTGCTGCCGGACATGAGGAGCACAAATCGATCGGCGGGCGACCATTTAGGCCAGGTATTATATACCTGTGTTGTCCAGAACTAGCACCGCGTAGTTCATTTGAATGTAATGAAATCCGTCATGTTTGTATGAAAATCCGGTATTTTATATGATTTCCATCGTTGTTTATATGAAATATCAGTTTGTCTACGTGTTTGCGTGAATTTCGTCCGGTTGGTTGAGTTGCTGTCATAATGTGTGTGGCTACGGTTGGATGGCGTAATTTGCGGGTCGCCGGTCGGTCTGCGGGCGGCTCGGGCGGCGTTGTGGGACAAAAAAACACAGCTCATGCAAGCTCGTCTCCAACGTGCGCGCTGGAGGATGCATGACAGCATGAGCACCCGAGCCATTCCTCGTTCATCGGTGGCAAAGGCACCGGTGGAAAAAAGGGTCGCCAATATTTTGGCTACCCCGGGCAAGATCCAAACAGCCCCTCCCAATAGATTCAAATCCCTCGTTCGCCGTGGAATTTTGCCATGTGTTGTTTTCATGGACTAGCAAGATGCCTGTGCATTGCACGGAACATCAAGATGCATTTTTTTACAAACTCCCGCATGCATGCAAGGGATAATTAATGTCCTCCTTTGCTAGTACCACGAGGCAAACACCATTAATATTGCATCGATTAGTGTTAGTGGCCTTGTATATCTGCAAATTGTAATTTTGATAGTGGCCCCTTGTATATAAAAATGGAGGGAGAAAGATGAGAGATAAGGTGAGGAGGAGTGGGGCGTGGTGGTGACTGGTGGTCGGACTGGGCGGAGGCATGGGGATGGACGGGGCATTATGTCTAGGTTTGTATCTCTCTCACACACACCCACGTAGGTGGGGGACGTGCACGAAGAGAAGAGGTGCATGCACGATGCACGTACTCCCGTCTCTTTCCCAACCACACCCGCGCGGGTACACGGTGGAGCTCATTTCTTTACGAAAAAGGCAGCCCACGTGGTAATTTGGCACGTGTACTGGTTCTCCACTTGGTGGAGGGAGGATCGTCTACCACGGGTGAACAAACAAATTGCAACTTGACGAGTTATGTTAAATTAAAAAAGAGGCAAACCATGTGGGGCCTACCTTAGAGGCAATGCTCTATACACTGGAGTACTTTTGATGTGTCCCGTCAACTCGTAGAACGAGGAGAAGCTTGCTTAGTACGCCGTCTCCCCCGCCCATGGGCGCGGTGGCTCGCAGGATGAGGTGAAGCTTGCTTACTACGCCTTACGCCCGCTCCCTCGCCCACGCGCGCGGTGGCTCGCAGCACGAGGAGAAAATTTTACTACTCCCTCCGTTTACTCCTCGTCCCTACTATGTACTTTGGTTAGTACTCCCTCCATTTACTTATACAAGGCCACTATAAAAAAATACATTTTGCATCTATACAAGGCCACAAATAGTAATCGAGACAAAAGTTACTACTCACTCCTTTCCAGTTTATGGCTCAATTTCAAAATCTCTCCAACCAAGGTAGACGGTGAGTGGTCGAATTAATTTTGTAGTTTGCACAAGTAATTAGTAAGCTCGTTTTTCTCAAGAAGTTATGTTTACCGAGGCATTAATTAGAACGAATGCATGAATGACCACTAAATTTCGATAAACTTGTACATGCATTGGTTAGTTTCCTCTTGACACTGCTTGCGTCGGGTGATCTAACGCACCTCGAAATCCAACATGTAATGGTACTACTACTAGTATAGTAGAATTGAGACTTATCAAACGGAAAAACGAATGTTTTTTAGATGAGCCCTGTAAACCCTAGTGGGTACGTACTCCGTAAAAACAGATTTTTCCAAAACTAAGTCGCTCCCTTTCATGAATTCTGCAGTATACTCCTCCGTCGACGCTCCCTTTCATGAATTCTGTAGTTCCTGTCGCCGACATGTAGGACATATAGCAACCGAGTCAACGTGTCAAGCACCAAATAACAGTGCAAAACAGCAGGGGGGACGCACCCCACTCATACCGGCCCCGTAGTAGTAATGAGCAATGAGACGTTAAATCACAATGCCGCACTTTCCTAGACGGACGAAGCAACCATTATTTCACACTTCGGTTCGCCATCATCTCAAACCACGTACTAGTATTGCTTCTGCCTCAAGAGGGACACACGCATCGCCTTGGTACATCATGACACGTGGGACCGCATGACATGCCATGCTCCCCCGCCGATCGCTCGGTAAAATCACCTCATTTTTACTATACTTCCTCCATATCGGTTTACTACATGGCATGCACGTCATTCTAGGTTGAGAATTTAACTGGCTATATATGTGATGAACAGTACTCTAGCCTTTTAAAAAATGTATACTTTTGTATAGTAGTACTATCGATGGATTGCGCCATGGAGCAAAAATTGAAATTAAAAAAATGTGGTACATATAGAGAGCGCTCGTCGCCAAATTATGCATATAGTACTATTAAAAAAGCTAGTACGTGCTTAATTGGAGTGCTAAATTCTATTAAAGAAATACTAGTAGTATGTACATACTGAAGAGTTAAAGTAACGAGAAGAAACATAACATAGTTCTACTAGGGGCTCAGCACAACACACCCCTCAAATTAAACTAAGCACACCTGAAATTAAACTATGCAACTAATCCGGTAGACACTGCATTAGAAGTTTAGAACCACCATGAGCAACGACACTGCCACCTTACTCGGAGTCCTCGTCCACGTCCTCGACTTCGTCCTTGTCCCTATTCCTCTTGGCCGATACTTCTTTGCTTGAACCGCTCACTTGGCTGTTGCTCTTTATCCAACCCTCGTAGATATTGAAACAAAGGTAGCCATCCATTGCAGCGTAGTGGATGTGGTCTATATTTAGTACATTCCGCTGCCATGCATGACGATGAAACATGTATGGAGGTTTCTCCAGTTTACCGTACAAAGGATGAACCATGGCTCCTGCCAGGGTCAGCATTGAAGGCTGACGAGAGGGCACCAGCCGATTCTTCTAGAGGTCGAAGGGGTTGCCTACAACGAGGCCTATCTGACCCAGGACTTCTTCATCGCTCGTAAAGTCTACAGTAACGAATTTCACTGTTTTGTCCTTGAGGAAGTTCTTAAAATCCTGGCACTCAACGTCGGCATGGCATATGTGGTAGACCAAGCAAATGTTATGTACGCAAACCTGGATCACGGCGGGCTTCTTCCTCTCTTCGTCCTTTAGATCCTTCTCTCGTCCCAGGACTGTGGTGTACTCAACATCTAGCCCAGCGACCCACTCATCATCTGAGTTTTCGAATATGCGTCTGAAGCGAGAAAGGCATCCTTTCACCGTCGCGGAAGAACGGGTGTAGATGACGTCGAACTCATCGCCAGTGATGGTTTTAACCTTGTACTCACCGATGATCGTGGAGATTTGGGACGCCATGGATTTGGGAGGAGGGTTAGGATTAGTGGAACTGCCGTACTGTGAATGGACGGGACGACTAGGAGCGAACCGCCGTAGTATTGAAGGACGTGCGGGGACGAGTAGGAGCGAACTGCCAGCGTTCGAACGGCAGGGTAGTGGCTTTCCATTCTCCCATGATACGGGCTTCCGAGAGCCCTTAGATCTGAGATCGAACGGTTGCATGGCGTGATTCTAGACCTATGGGTGAATATCCTATCCTGGAGGGTTATTCTGCAAATTTTCAGCAACTTAGCATGCGACCGTTTGATCTCAGATCCAAGGGCTGCCAGCAGCCCGTATCATGGTCGCGCCTACCATGACCGTCGCGTCGCTCGCGCGGTCGCGCCCTTGGAGATTTAACACGGTGCGTTAGGCTATCTGATGTTGGCATGTCATACATAGTCATCACTTAGTCACTCATACTACAACAAGGTTGGCTATAGGTGTATTTTTTTACTCCTCTCTATCTCTTTCTTCGTACTCAAGGAAGAAACGGTGCTAAGCGCGTGTATATATTGCATTTGCCAAGGAGTGACCTCTTCCTGTGAAATGGTGTTGCTAAGTTTGCTTCATTTAATTAGCTATAGACTCAAAATTGTCTTTTCACCTAGGTACACGCGCTTAGCACCGTTTCTTCCTTGGGTCACCAAACTAGTCTCTCTCTTCTTGATTAACTTGCCACATCAGACTTTATGCCTATGTGGCAAGCTTAAGCACCTGTAGGAGCAAGTAAAAGTAAGTACAATAGTGCACTTTACATGGCATTTTTGCATATGTGGAGGAAAGAGAGGCAAGGAAAAACTGGAGAAGTGGGCTCTCATGCAAGAGCCAGCCTCTACTACATGGTGGAGCATTGGGAGAGGCACCTGTATGGAGGTGGTCAGGAATCTGGGAGACTCACGCCGGTCGTAGCGCCACAGTTAAAATGATAATGGCAAGTCAAATCACGGTGCCCCACCTATCCAGCAGTAACTCGCTGTCAAATCGCACAGCCCTACGTTTGCAGCAGCTTACTCCCTCGTCTTCTCGCGTCTTTGTCGAACCGACTAGGCGGAACTGCCCCGCCGCCTACCGCGCAGGAAAAGCCCCGCCCTCGACTTTTAAATACAACTACATCCGCTTAAGAATCCAATGATATACTTTTTGTGACATAGTAACTCATATTTAGTTAGTCAAATGGATGACCTAGAACTACGTGCAGGCCCTATAAACCGAGACGCTTAAAAATAAAAAAGCCGGGACGGAGAGGGTAGTTCAGCACATATCTTTTTAGATCAATATAGTCGGGATTCACCAAGGAGCAAAACCAAGTGGTAGGCTGCTCCTGTCGTGTTGCCGTAGCAACTCAAGCAGGGTCAATCCGCACGCGAAATGGCGACACACTTAATAGGACCCCTTTGGCCGACATGTGGCTCATCCACCGTCTTGTTCCACGTGCGATGCACCAAATTACAGTTCGGAGCAGCGGTTGGAATTGGAGGCACCCCGGTCGTAGCGCCGCAGTAGTAGAAACTGAGCGACGAGGGGTCAAATCACAAAGCCCCACCTTTCCCGCATTAAGCTGGACGGACGAAGCAACCATCATTTCACTCTAGGACGCAAGAGCATAAAGAAAAGAGAAAACAATGATGCGTGCGGCAGCTACCTAGGGCACCCTAGGGTAGGGGTCTCCACTACATATCCTTTTTTTAAGCACCTCCACTACAAATCTGCTTCTCCCTCGTCCTCTTGAAGAAAACCGACGATGAGTGCGGCGGTAGGGTTTGTAGGAGTACTACAACGTGCCGGGCCACGTCGTAGTAAACGGGTTCGAGCCGACGCCTTAAATATGTGTGGGCCCCTTGGTTTTACGGGAGCGAGGCAGCATTTTGGGTTCGGGGACTAGTGGAGATATAGTACGTACAAAAAATTGTGGACATAGGTTCGACCGAAAGGCAATGATGCATGGGCCCTGCATTTTGATATACCCGGGGCCGCGTGAAATTTTCTACTCTACTCAAAACTAGTAAGGTACACATGTATTGAACGCATGAGATTTCGAAACCAAATTATGAATAAATACACACTATAGCATGTAAAGCTTTGAGTCATATATGCATGATGTAGATGTTCGTTTAGTTCTTATAGTTCATCTCATTCAAAATCAATAAGTTTTATAAAAATGTTAGATTCATGGGGTTGTGCATTGTACTCCCTCCGTTCCAAAATAGATGACCCAACTTTGCACTAACTTTGTACAAAGTTAGTGCAAAGTTGGGTCATCTATTTTGGAACAGAGGGAGTAAATCATAAAGTAAAAAACAAATAATGGCAATTCATTTAGAAAAAAATAATCAATTATGATACAGAAGATTCTAGAACAAAGGAGATGTGCTTGTGTTTTGAGGTTTGTGCATTATGCTTAAGTTCAACCATGGAGTCTTCTAAATTGTACATGTGGCGGATCTGGTGGAATGTTGATGATATCCAACGCCCAGTAGTGCTCGGATTTGCCTATCTCTGCACTGTCGGGTTAGCTTCATCCAGCGACCATCTTTCAAAGTTATTGGCACACTATATAGTTCTTATGCCATAGTTGCATGTTTTGGAAACAAGCTACTACTGGGTTGTACTATCTATTTAGGAATAGAAGATGTATACATGGAAGTTGTAGGGAAAGAGATGACATGGAGCATCTCAATTCCTATGAGTAGGGATTGGAAAAGAGATGTCATTTGGTTCACATCATAGGAACTTTTCTATTGAATCTAGAGATGACATGTATCTCAATTCCTATGAGGAGGGATTAGAAAAGAGATGTAATTTGGTTCATATCATAGGAACTTTTCTATTGTATATACGCTAATGTTTATTTTCCTTTGAAATTAAGGGAGTATAGGAATCCATTCATATGAACCAAGTGGCTCTAAAGCTATAGAAATGATATCATGTTTATCTCTACTCTTATAAAAAAATAGAGTTGGTGATGATGGTGTTCCTGCCATCCTGCAATATAGGCCATCCGATTTATATCCGATGGGCAGGAAGGAAACTATGGCAATTTTGCCAAAAGATACCCACACCCCTCTCCGCATTTGCAAATAAGGCATTCCCTCGTTCATACTTTTCTCCCACAAGATAAACTTCTCATACAAATGCATCTTGATGTTCCGTGCAACGCATGGGCATCTTGCTAGTTTCCTTTGAAATGTGGAGTATATGAATCTATTCCTATGAACCAATTGGCTCTAAAGGAAAAAATCCTATAAAAATCATGTCATATAGAGTTCCTATGATATTCCTCGACACTAAAGGATGCTTGAAATTGCTGCGGGTGATACGATGGTCTTTCTTTGTAGACTCCTCACCCAAATTTATAGTTACCTCTCGAAGATGAATGAAATGATATATACATGGTATTCTACATGTGCAATTTGGTACAGGAAAACTCGATAAAAGTTTGTGAGGTTCGATTTTTCAATAAAGCTATATGCACTGCATTTCGGAACGGAGGGAGCATACGGCAGTTGCTAACACTCACGTGGAAGATTTGTGTGTAGGAGGAGTGGCTGTTCTGTTAAATGACATGGCAAAACTGACACTGTCGGATGCCAATCTAACGGTTCTTACGGCGTTCGTCAGGAAAAGGCTTGTGGCGAATGTTTGTCGGATAATGATTTACGGACACATGCATTGCATTGATACGTGCCGCCCTCTCTCTCACGCACACGCACCCTCACGAGTCACGACTCTCACAAGTCCTCTCGCAGACTCGCACGTCGCACGCACTGTCTATCTGCATGTAGACGTCACGCACATATGTGCTCTTCACACCCTACCCTCAGAACTTCTAAAAAACAAAAGATGACGCGCACATTTTATTTTAGCTCACATGTCACACACTTGTACTATTACTCTTGCGGCGAACGTCCTTTGGGCATAGTATATTGTACTCTCACGAAGAGAAGCGGTGCACGCACGCACTATTTCTCTCACACCCACTCGCGGGTACACATAGGAGCGCATTTTTTTGAAGCTGGTACAACAAAATCGCTCCACTATATATAAAAGCAGGAGCCTTAGCGCTTGCTTTACTAGGGTTCCTCTCGTTCACTCTCTCATGCTCTCCAGATCTAAGCAACACATAGGTGGCCACACTCTCTCTCAGCTCACGGCTGGTCACAAATCCGGCCGGACAACCTCGACCGGGGTAGGGGTGTAGGTGCATCGTTCACGCTATCGTCGGCGGCGAGGGAGGAGACCAATGGCTGCCCGCGCGTCCCGATCGGCGTCCGTGCCGTTCTCTTCGAGAGAGCGCCGGCTCGGGAGGGTCTCCGACCCCTTCTTCCTCCCTGCGGTATTGTGGCCAAGATGCGGCCTCCCGACGCCGTCTTTGCGACATGCCGATGACCCTCAGGTATATATTCCTTCGAAACCTACCTTGCTCTACTTCCCCAGCTCCCTTCGTGTGGATCCTTTTCTACTTCCGTCCGTTGTTCCAAAGCCACCTAGACTTCTACTATTATTAGAAGTAAAGCTATTTCATACAGTCGACTCAAAGCGTTGGTTCAAAGAAGGAAGAAGGTGGGAAAGCTGTAGCATGAATCTAGGACTTGGTTCTAAGAGGAAACGGGGGAAAGTAGTAATATCTGTCATTGTTTAAATAACCGTATTTCTTATTTGCGCAAACAGGGATGTCTGTCTCCATATCGTTTTGGGATGTCTGTCTCCGTATCGTTTCTATCCGTGCAATCAAAAGCACACACCTCAGTTTTAGTACAACTGCGCAAAATGAGATGGCTATCCCTCGCTGCCGTCGTCTAACCTCCCGTCTTCAAGGTATCCCTACATTGGTAGTAACTAAGGTAGAATGACCAACGCAATCTAAAAGAAGCTGATTCGTACGTTTTACTTCCTGATTGCAGTGCAGGGACGAGCGAAAACAACTGCATCCTAGTCCGGAATGCACTTTCTACCAGTTCATCCATGGACCAAGGACTAGCTGGCACGGCTGCATGGCGTTTTTTTGGACAGGTGCGCGGACAAAAGGCATTGTGGTCTGCTTATTTCTGCAAATAGCGGTGCTTTAATTTAGTGGAATGCACAAGACTTTCAGCTGGTCAGTACACTGCATGGTTCAGTTCAGCATTCCAGCTGAGACCACAATTATAATTGGTTATTTTGGAATGAGAGAACCTAACCTTTAATGGTGGCAACAAGAAAAAACCAGAGTGAACTCCAAGAAATTTAAGCCTGCCGGGAGGCCCTTTGCTCAGAGAGAAGCCTTGCTTGTTTTTTCCTGATTTGTAAACCTTCTCACAACTTTGTCTTTTGCTGTGAACTAGTATATGTTTGTTATGTTCTATGAATCATTGAGATGTATAAAATTGCTTAACTTATGCTTTTCAAGTTTTTTATGAAGATGGGTTTAATGTGAGTGTTCCACATGAGCGCTGGACTAGCGTGTGAACGTTTGGAATTTATTAAATTGTGGCCTCAATTAACTGCATGAACCACTATAACAAGATACATAGTTGGTTATATGTCAGACAGAAGATTGTTGATTGTTAGCTGGTCGATAGCCTAGTGTTGAAGCGAGCTGACCAATGTGCCGTGTTTTCCACAACTGCTTACAAATGGGGTAGCACCAACAGTGTTTACAAGTACTTATGTATACGTCGGCGCACGGTTCTCGAACAAGTGCTCTATTTCATCAAAACACACACTGCTCGTATGGTAAACCGTGACAACTTATGTCTTACCATGCCATATTCATGAAAAAACTAGTGAGGACGCATCTGTTTCGGCAACAATTACGATGGTTCTCACATGATTCACGGGCACACAAAAGTAGCAACAGTTCCCATAACGGATTCAAACAGAGTACTAGCCCCAGAGGGGTCGATAACAGGCAAGATTCGGATAATTAGACACAATCCAAACTACTATTAAACACTAGTTGGGGCAACTATTTCATGCCCCGATCTAATTTGGGCTGGACACAAGACGGACCTTGCCATGAACATCATCGAGGACGTCCCGCAGTAGCTCAATCCCGTGAACCTTCATGAAGACAACCTTGTGGCTTTGCCACTGATAAACTTGTTTGTGGAGGCATGCCACGTCATCTTCCTGCATAAGCTTGACAAGAATAGTATTCCTCACAAACGAAGGAGGAGCTTTGAACTTCTTGTGCTTCAGTACACCCTGGACAACACGCCTGACAACAGTGAGGCTGGAATACAACTCTTCATTGGTATAACCGCAAATGGCTTCCAGGATCCAACAGCCTAAGAACTCTGTTTTCCCAGTGCATATATTCAGGTCGTCCGCCTCATATCAAGTGACATGTACAACCACATAATCCTTGTCTGCATCAGGGATCTAACTGAAACAGAAACAAATTCTGAATTACTTTTTAGTATAAGAAACACAAGTTATTTAAACCACTATGTATACCATGGCATCGAAGCTAATAAAATTTTGCATTATTAATCACCACATACTTCCTTTTCTAAAAAACATCACCACATACTTAGATGAAAAACCACAATCGAGATCGGCAAAGAAGGAAATCACCTTGGGCAGCTCAGCGGGGGGGGGGGGGGACACATCCTCGAAGGGGGAAAACTGCTCCTGCAGTGCCACGGGGGCTGTAACCTCAAACGGGGCGTTGACCATCTCAGTATCTGGAGTCGCCTCGATGGTTTCCTCCATCTTCTTGGAGCTCTCTGTCTCGTGGGGATCAGCCTCCTGCGTCTGCTCCAATATCGGTAGATCTTTGCCTGGTTCTCCTCGGTCCATCATGAAACTGACGAATACTAGGAGACCACTAAAAGGAAAACACAATCGCAATGACAATGAAACAAAAAAGAGAGTGAGGATCGGTTACCTCTTTGCAAAAGCTCTTTTTTCCCTCTGAACGAAAATATACCAACATCACGGATCCGCTTACCTTCCCTTCGTTCGGAGAGAAGAACAGTGGTAGATGCAAGTGTTGCCTTTCTTGAAGACGGTGAGGGAGAAGGGGATTCAGCGAAGAGTGAAATGATGGTTGCTTCATCCGTCAAACTTAGACTGCGGGGAGGTGGGGTTTTGTGATACGACGGCTCGTTACTGCCGTGCTACGATCGGGGTGACTCTCCGCCTGCATACTGCCTTCTAATTTGGTGGATGGCATTTGGGCCCGCGCGCTGCATGGCCCGCATGTCGGTGAACAAAAGTATAACGACATTCAGTAGAGGGAGACGTTTCAATGA
The DNA here is from genome assembly GCA_032464435.1 of Aegilops umbellulata. Taxonomy (NCBI): domain Eukaryota; kingdom Viridiplantae; phylum Streptophyta; class Magnoliopsida; order Poales; family Poaceae; genus Aegilops; species Aegilops umbellulata. Next base: position 37,250,299 of record CP136057.1, on the reverse strand, counting down.
CCTATGAGGACCCAGAAGCGGTGAGTGTCTCCACTGTACTAGTAGTAATTGTTTTTCTGGGTAGCTGTAGAGTGTCTCCACTGTACTAGTAGTAATTGTTTCTCGGGTCCCAAGACAAAACAGCCCATCCACACTAGTAAATAGTAAAATCAATTCAAAAGCCCATATATTTACTGAATGAGAGGTGCTACCCACACCCAGCACACCGCCCCCCACCTCACGTCAGCTCGCTCCACTCGTACCCCCAAATTCCTCACCTCACTCCTACAGAAAACCCCAGCTCCCCTTCTTCCTCACTCCTACAGAAAACCCCCAGCTCCCCTTCTTCTTCGCTCGCACTACAACTAGGCTCGTCATACGTTACTCTGCTCAAATCCGTGAGCGCGACGCGACGACCTCGAGGAAAATGGAGTCGGCTGACCCCAGCACCAAGAAGATGAGGCTCCCGCCAGTGGCGACGCCTGTTGTAGATCCCGCACCCGGCAGTGCGGGGAGAAGCGGCGACCCCGCCCCCACCGGATCCCAGGAACCCGTAGAATCTCGGGTGGACCGCATCAGCGATCTCCCGGACGCCATCCTTGGGGATATCATCTCGCTTCTCCCCACCAAGGATTGCTGCCGCACCCAAGTCCTCTCAATTCGGTGGCGCCCTCTATGGCGCGCCGTTCCCCTTAATCTCGACTTGTCGTCAGCTATCTCTCTTTAATGATTTTGAAATCCCTAGAGCCATCATCTCCTCCCACCAGGGCTCCGTTCAAAGCCTCTGCATCCCGTCATGCTACCTGAGCAAGCATACCATGCCCTGCACGGTGGACGCCTGGCTAGAATCCCCTGAATTCACAGAACTACAGCTGCTTGAGTTCTACTATTCCCCTGGAAATCACATACCACATACCAAACGATATGAACTCGTGCCCTCAGCACCGATGTCCATCTCGGGGTTTTCGTCCTCTCTCCACACCGCCACCTTTGCGCAGTGCTACCTACCAGACAATCTGGTACTAAACCTTCGACTCCCATTTCTCAAGAAACTTTCACTTGTGCGGGTTTGTATATCGGAGGCCACATTGCACAACATCATCCACTCCAGTTGCCCTGCGTTGGAGTGCTTGGTGCTTGTTTTCATAGTTAGAATCGGTTGTCTCCAAATAAAGTCGCCTAACCTTGTAAGAATTGGAATTTCTTTTGACGGAAGGCAGCTCATCATCCAAGATGCCCCTTCACTTCAAAGGTTGATCCTTGATTCTAGTTATTCACCGTTGCAAATAACCGTCCTCTCTGTGCCTAAACTGGAGACCTTGGGTTTAATACATGATCTCTGTGCTCATTTCAATATGGTGTTTGGCTCCACAGTTCTTCAGGTACTTTATATTATCATCTACACTTGTAACCATAAGCTGCATTTTAAATTTCTGCGCATAATTTATATGTCATCTTGGAGTACACATTTTGTACTAATATTATGTTCTATGCTCAATGAAGAGTTTCTCCATGGATGGCCTATCAATGGTGCTGGATTCTGTCAAGATCTTATATATCCAAATGAATAGTTTTGATCTGAAAAAGATTATTGGCTTGCTGCAATGCTTTCCATGTCTGGAGAAGTTGTATATAAAGGTGATAATTTCACGCACATTGGAAGCCCGCATATAGTGTACTAGAATTAACCATTGAGCTGTTGCTCTTTCGACACTCTTCTTTTAGACCTTAACTGTTTTCAATCTTCATGTCTATTTAGGCAACAGGACGGGGTAAGAAAGTTATAACCAATCGGTGGATTCGTATCCATCGGGATTTTCTCACTTCTCATGAGATTCGATTGAAGACAATAACGCTATAACGATATGTAGCCAACCGTGCAAACACAAGATTGTCACATTCTTCCTGCTGAATGCGAGGTTACTATTGTCCATTAGGCTTAAGTTTATCAGCAGCATGGTTTTGACGGATGGGTATGTCGAAGAGCAAAAAAAAAGGAGTTTCAGGTGAGCAAAAGAGCTTCTGAACATACCGGGCTTCTATTTACAACATATTGTGGTCATAATCCAGTAAATTTTATGACCCAGGATGTTCATTCTATGGACCTGACCGATCCATTTGACTGTGTCTGCCGAAAACAGTGCTGGAGTTAGATGTTGTTGCCCTTTTCAATCTGGTTTTTTTGTAAACCTGATGAACAATTAACCCTCGTGCTTTTGTATAGTTTGTAAGCTGGAGTTAGATGTTCCTGCCCTTTTCTACTCGGCTGTGACTGTCATATTTTCTTTGAAACAAGGCAAATGGCTCGCCATTCGTTTAATTTAGAGTGAAATATTGTAACAAATCCAAACCAAGGGAAATAACATCACTCTCGCCGGATGCTTGAGCTCACTGTGCATTACAGAAGCCAAGTGATTAGCCCCCACCAGCACCCACAAACTTATTTCGAACTAGCACATCAAATGGGCTGTAAATTTTCATAGGAAAGGCTGCATGACCGTGACAGATTCGGATTCTGACATTTGGGATCCACGAGGAAATAGCCTATCCAAGGTGGTGTCGACTTGCTAGCTAGTCAACAAACGATTCTGCCTACCAGCCGTTGGATTGACATCCAACATCTGTCGTGTATCTTCTATCTCTTGTCTTCTTCTTCCTCCAATCGCCCAAACCAAACCACCCCATCGGCCCTGCCTGCTCCCGCCTCCCATGGCTGGCTGTGCCTCCGCCGCCCTACCGTACGTACCCTCCAACGTTGGCCAGTCCCTCCCTCTATTCCCTCACACATCCTGTTATTCTCCAGCGACATTAGCCCCAACACGTACCCGCGCCCGAACCAGCCAACCCTCGTACTCCCCTCCGCCTGCGACTGGATCGACGCATCTTCAACGGCTCCTGTTCGTTCCATCCGAGGCCTCGCCGTCGTCGTCCGCCTTGCGGCCTTGGTTCGCTCGCCGTGCGTGGTGCGCCGCCCTCTTGCGTTGTCAACGTCGTCAACAACCGAGAGGAACAAGGAGATGACTGTACGTGGAGAGGATGACAGTAGGAACCCACCAGCGTCATGGCAGTATGCAAGCTAGTGCCTCTATAGTACAAGCCCAAAAATGTGGTTCCTCCTAATGGTTGGACATCTGGGGCTCACGCCATTGTCAACATAGTCAATAAACGAGAGAATTACATTACGAGCGGCTAACACCAGGGACCCAGCAAGTCGCGCAGTTTTTTTTGAGGAACAAGCAGTTGTTATTTATACTAGTTTTACCGACGGATCAGGGTAACAACGGGGTTGTGCGGGGGCTGTGGCCCGTCTAGCCAGGGTTTTATTTATGTTTACCACATCATGAGCCCATCCGTGTTTTTTTCTTGCGGAAAATGGCTAGCCCAGTTCTATTTTTTTAAGAAATACCCAAACAAGGCCTACTTGCTTTATCGGCCCTGCTGGGCTGCAAATCTTTCATGACGAGGAGAGTTTCATTCGGTTTGCCCAGAAATGGGTTGTACATTTTTAAAATACATCAAACCGGGAATTTGTTTCAATTTTTTTCATTACAAGATCTTAAATTCCATTGATTTTTATGCATGGACAATTATTTGGATTTTATATTTATATAAATTATTTTTCAAAATAGTTTGAATGTGAATCGATATTTCTGGATTAAAAACAGTTGGCCGCACCGAAATATGCAAAATTTCATATACTTTTTAACCGTGGCCACAATATGGGGTGTGATGCTAACAAAAAGAAGATGGGCTCCAAAAAAATCTTAAGAATTAGCAAATGGGTTGTACATTATTAGAAACAATGGCAGATGGGTTGTATGCTGTTTTCCACAGATTTGAGTCTGACTTGTGCGCCTACTACAGGTTGATGCGTATGCTTTCATAAAAAAAGGTCGACGCACACGCAACGCCCTGTCAACTTAGTCAACACACGAGAGCAGTGACTGTTGGATGTCCATCCAACGGCTGTCATGCTTCTTCAATCTCTGCTCTTCGTGCTCAAGCCGCTCAAACAAGGGCCGGCGGGACTGTCTGCTCCCTCCTCCCGCGGCCGGCTATGCTGCCGCGCAGGCCTCACGGCCCCACCGTACTCCCATCGCTGGCCTAGCCATCCCTCTACTCACCCACACATGCTGTTATTCTCCGGCGACGGCAGACGAACCAGTAAACCCTCGTACTCCTCCACGTGGGAAACAATTATCGAGTATTTCCTGGCTCCGTGTCGTTCCCTTCCTAGGCCTCGCCGTCGTCCATCGCCCTGGTGCTCTCGGCGCGGCCTGGTCAACGTGGTCAATGAACGACATCCATCGGAAGTGGACTGTACGTGGAGAGGCTGACAGCTGGGTCCACGGCCGCACGCAAGGAAATGCCTCCTTATTACACGCAAAATAATGATTCCTCCACCTGACAGCTAGGACCCACAGTAAGGGCCTCTGTATTTCGTGAAAAAAATGTTCCCCCCGCTGACAGGTCGGATCCACCAGCTATATCTTCGCACGCAAGGAAGTGCCTCCTTATTATGCCCAAAAAAATGAATACCCCCTGCTAGCTGGGACCCACCATATTGTTGGGCTGACTTGTGGGCCTACTAAGTTGACAGGGACGGAGAGCTTTGTCAACTTAGTCAGTACTCCAGTGACCATATGATGTCCATCCAACGGCCATAGTGCTTCTTCAACCTCTGGTCTTCTTGCTCCAGCCGTCCAAAGCAGCGCCGGTCGTGCCGCCTGCTCCTGCCTCCCGTGGCCGGCTGTGCTACCACGGAGGCCTCACCGCCCCCATACTACTCCCACCACTGGCCAGGCCATCTCTCCACTCACCCAGACCCCCTGTTATTCTATGGCGACGGCAGCCTCGCACCGTAGCCGAACCAGTGAACGCTCGTACTCCTCTCCACGTGGGCATCCACTGTCGCGTCTTGCATGGCTCCACATCGTCCCCTTCCTAGGCCTCGCCGTCGTCCACCGCCGTGGTGCTATCAGCGCGGCGTGGTCAATGTGGTCAACGACCGACTTCCATCGGAAGAGTACTATACGTGGAGAGGCTGACAGCTGGGTCCACGGCAGCCGCAAGGAAGTTCCTCCTTGTTACGCGGAGAATAATTATTCCTCCACCTGACAGCGGGGACCCACCGGACGGGCCACCAGTATTTTGCGAAAAAAATCGTTTCCCCCTGACTACTGGGACCCACCAGATGGGTCACCGTATTTCGTGAAAATACGTTCCCCCCGCTGTCAGCTCGGACCCACCGGAAGTGCCTCCTTATTATGCACAAAAAAAATGAATACTCCCCCGGCTAGCTAGGACCCACCTTGCTGGAGGCTGACTTGTGGGCCTACTAAGTTGACGGGGACGAAGGGCTTTGTCAACTTAGTCAATATGAACGATTCTAGCTCCAGTGACCGTACGATGTCCATCCAACGGCCGTAGTGCTTCTTCAACCTCTGGTCTTCTTGCTCCAGCCGCCCAAAGCAGCGCGGGTCGTGCCGCATGCTCCTGCCTCCCGTGGCCGGCTGTGCTGCCGCAGAGGCCTCACCGCCCCTACTATTCCCATCGCTGGCCAGGCCCTGCGGCGACGGCAGCCTCACACCACAGCCGAACCAGTGAACCCTCGTAGTCCTCTCCGCGCGGGCTTCCATTGCCGCGTCGTCCCCTTCCTAGGCCTCGCCGTCGTCCACCCCCGTGGTGCTCTCCACGCGGCGTGGTCAACATGGTCAAGGAACGACTTCCATCGGAAGAGTACTATATGTGGAGAGGCTGACAGCTGGGTCCACAGCCACAACCCAGTTTATTTGTGATTTGCCAAGTAAGTCGCTTTGTCAGGCCTGTTGGGCTGCAAATCTTTCAAGACGAGGAGATCTTTCATTCGGCTGGCCGAGAAAATGGCCCATCAGTAATGAGAAATGGGTTGTACATTTTTAAAACACATTAAACCGGCAATTAGTTTCAAATATCCTTTTTTCATTTCAAGATTTTAAATTACATTAATTTTTATGCGTGGAGAATTTGTTGGATTTTATATTGATATACATTTATTTTTAAAATTAGTTTTAATGTGAGTCGAAATTTCGGGATCAAAAACTGTTTGGACCGCACCGAAATACGCAAACTTTCGTATAATTTTTTAACCGTTGCCACAATATGGGCTGTAATGCTAACAAAAAGAATATGGGCTCCAAAAAAACCTTAAGAATTAGCAAATGGGCTGTAAATTATTAGAAATAATGGCACATGGGCTGTATGCTGTTTTCCACAGATTTGAGGCTTTCCTAAAAAAAGGTTGACGCACAAGCACTAACTGTTGGATGTCCATCCAATCGCCGTCGTGCTTCTTCAATCTCTGCTCTTCCTGCTCCAGCCGCTCAAACAAGCGCCGGCGGGACTGCCTGCTCCCTCCTCCTCGCGGCCGGCTGTGCTGCCGCGTAGGCCTCACCGCCCGACCGTACTCCCATCGCTGGCCTAGCCATCCCTCTACTCACCCACACCTGCTGTTATTCTCCGGTGATGGCAGACGAACCAGTAAACTCTCGTACAGTCGCACTCCCCTCCGCGTGGGAAACAACTGCCGAGTCTTCCCGTTCCTAGGCCTCGCCGTCGTCCACCGCCCTGGTGCTCTCGGCGCGGCATGGTCAACGTGGTCAAGGAACGACTTCCATCGGACGTGGACTGTACGTGAAGAGGCTGATAGCTGGGTCTACGGCCGCAGCAAGGAAGCGCCTCCTTATTACGCGGAAAATAATGATTCCTCCACTGACAGCTGGGACCCACCGGACGGGCCACTGTATTTCGCGAAAAAACGTTACCCCCTGATTTCTGGGACCCACCAGCTACATCTTCACACGCAAGGAAGTGCGTCCGGGCAAAAAAAAACGATTCGCCCCCTGACTGCTGGGACCCACCAGCTACATCTTCGTAGGCAAGGAAGTGCCTGACAGTCAGGACCCACCTGGTCGAAGCGTACGTAGCGTTGTCATTCTGGTCGCGAACGTGTACGTACATACTGGTCGATGTAGAGGCGCGCACATGTCGTAGTAGAGGCGCGCACGTAGCATGTACACGTACGTACAGCGGCCAGGGTGCAAGAAAGAAAATACGGTCACGTACGTACATACGGGCAGGGTCTCGAACGCCTACTCGCGCATACATATGGCCAGGGCTCGTGTACATGGCTGGGTCGGAACGGAGAAACAACGTCGTCGTCGTGTTCACGGGGAGGCAACGGAATGCGTCGTGTTCATGGCGAGGCAACGGAATGCGTCGTGCTCATGGGGAGGCAACAGAATGCGTCGTGATCATGGGAAGGCAACGAAATGTGTCGTGTTCATCAGGAGGGCTTGGAGGGAACAGGCGATGGAAACGAGGCCTGGCATACCGCAGAACGGAGGAAACGACCTTGTATTCGACCGGCCACGTTCGAAACGGGATCCTGTTCATCGGGAGGGGTCTGGCGTACCGCAAAACGGAGGAAACGGACCTCCTACGATCGAAACGGGGGTCCTGTTGATCAGGAGGGGTGTGGCGTACCGCAAACTAAACGAAACGGACTTGTGTTGGAGCGCTACGGTCGAAACGGGGGTCCTATTCATCGGGAGGGGTGTGGCGTACCGCAAAACGGGACTCCACGGGATATTGTTCATCTCCACCGTCGACCTCCTCCAGCCTCCGTGGGCTCCTGTTCATCCAGCCTCCACCGCGTGCTACTCCATCGGCTACTATTCAACCCCCCCCACCGTCTACTGTTCATCCAGCCCTCCACACCACGGGGTCCTGTTCAACCACCCCTCCACGGGCACCCCTCCACCGTCTATTGTTCATCCAGCCCTCCACACCACGGGGTCCTGTTCAACCACCCCTCCACCTTCTACTGTTCATCCAGCCCTTCACACCACGGGGTCCTGTTCATCCACCCCTCCACGGGCACCCCTCCACCATCTACTGTTCATCCAGCCCTCCACCACACCACGGGGTCCTGTTCATCCAGAGGCAACGCACCGCTCACTGTTCATCCAAACCCCCCCGCAACACTCACTATTCATCTCATCGATCGGCTTCAGTTAGCAGCAGTAGCGAAGGAATCACTTGATCGGGTTCAGTTAACAGCCATCGATCGATCGCTCGGGTTCAGTAACGCGTAGCCTACAGTGCAATCGCTCGGGTTCAGTTAGAGCCCAACGCCTCGCTCGGGTTTAGTTAGAGCCAACGCCTCGCACACACGCGCGTACGTGTATGAGAGAACGCGCATCGCTCGGTCCCCGACCTCCCACCGTAACCGGGAACTCCCCGAAATTTTCCTCGCCCTCGCTTCTACCACGGTTTTTTCCGTCATGGACGGCCCAAAGAATGTCATGCAGCTGCGTCTCCGGCCCGCCCAGGACGAAAAGCCCATTTTCTGTCATGATTTTTTGTCATAGAAATAGGAGCCCACCACATCTATGATGATACCGGGTTTTGTCACAATTATCATCATAGAAGTGTCATATGTATGACAGAAAAAAAAATCATTCGGCCCAAAATGTCACGGATGTGTCTTTTTTTTGTAGTGATGACAACTTTGAACATTTTTATGGTAAATTTAGTGATGCAGGGATGGCAATTTTAGTTGTCAAGCATGAAAACTTCTTTTCGGACGACAAGTTTTAGTTTTTTAGGTTTGTTTTTTCTTTCAAATGACAACTTTAGTTGTGAAAAAATCTTAGGACCGGAGTGCTTCATGCCACACATGTGACACTTAACATTTGGGTTTATTTTTCCAGCAACATGTCAGCTTATTATAGTTCCTTTTGTGCACTTGTTTGAAAATTGCCCGTGATAGTGAGTTTCATATCATGCATGGATGCCTGGATGGTTAGAGCATTTTTTACGGAGTGCAATACCATCATAATAATCACTTGTTTAGCGTTTGAGGCATAAAAACAGGCCTAGCATAATCATCGTATCTGTCCCAGCCCCATAAATTTTGGAGGCGGCTTCCAAGAGTCCATGAGCCTTCAAAGTTAGAGGCTGGAAGTGTTGATATGCAATGAGTTCCAAAGCCAACCATCCGGGTGGGAAGGAAGTTTCAACTAGTTTCTTCCTCCCGTAGCTATTCCTGTCAATGGAGCAACCATATGTATGATTGCCCTACCAACGACACAACCGTTATTCCACCGGGAAGAGAGTCACTTAATAGCCGCCATGCCACCTGCTGCCTCCTCGACTATTCGTACTGGCTTGGAGCCTCAAAGTCTGCTGCTAGTGGTTGAGAATCATCTTTATGGTGATATCTTAAGGAGAATAGCGTGGGCCTTCGTGGTAACAAGTACATCTCCAATGATGAATCGTTTTCCCTTCAAGAAAGTGAATATCTAGATACATCCTCGTCTCCACGGTCTTCAATTAACCCTAACCCTAGCTAGTTTACTCCTACCTTGCAAGCATCATATATGTTGTTGTCTCACCTTAGCGTTGCTAGGATCACTTTCATATTCTGTATAACCTAAATTGCTAATAATCACTTTCAAATACTTGCATATTTGGGTGCAACCAGAATGTCCGACGCAAAGTCTAGCATCTCTGTTCCGCCAACTAAGGTTTGTGAATCTAGTTAAACTTCTGAAGGGTGTGATCTCACGTGGACAATGTTCATTTTTGAAGCTGTGCCCTTACTGAAGGGGCTATACATGACAATATGTGCTTACCTAAAGATCTATTTTAGCCACATGGGCCTAATATTTTTTTTCAAGATTTCTTCACCATGTACATATGTGTGCTCATTGATAGTTTATTTTATCTTTCTCCTATTGCTGACAAGAAGTTATGGGATGATTTGTGTTTAATGGAAATGAACAAGGAGAAGAGGAAAATGAATTCTATAGTGAGAACAAGGGTGTAGAGTGGGGCTCGGTCGCAGCCGATTTCCAACACCACAATTTGTTCACACTGTCATCTTTGGCTTTGAATTTGAAGATTACTTTGTTAGTTATTTTAAATGTGTTATGGCTACTGCGGTTAGAGGACATGCTTCTATATAGTAGGTTGGAATCGGAGTGTCGCGACTGTCAGGACAAGAAGCCGACCAGGTTCCCCTGGACTAAAAGGCAGAATATTTTCTTGACGAAGAGAGTCACTGCAAGGATCGAGTTGCTTGCCATAATACACTCCAACAAGATGATAAGGGTTGATCATGAAGCAAAAATGCTTTACCCATAGTGCTCACTGCATGATACAAAAAGTTGTTGATTTAACAGTCAACTGTTGGAAGTCTTTGTTACTTTGGTTCTTAAGAATTCTATCAATTTGGTTGGTACCCCTCCGCTCGTATGCATGACGGCAACCATCGCTAGGGTTTATGTTGTCTCCCGTTGGGCAGCTTCCGGCCTGCCTCATCTCCTGTGACCTTAGGGTCATGAAGATGTGGTGGATCCCGGTCTTTGCCGGTGGGAGGGCCTTATTTTTAGGCGTTTTTTTAGTTTTGCTAGCCTTTGTGTTCTGCTCAGGAAGGCGAGACGACGACTGCTTCCTGAAAACGAAATAGGGTTCCCCACGCCCAGTCTCCGTCCCGGTGGTGCTTCTAGCATCGTCAAAAGGCGTGTGGAGATTTTTCACGAGCGAATCTTGCAGGATTCGGTCAGCATTTGTCTTCGGTGGGTCTGGTCTTCGTTCGTCTACATTCATGTGTTTACAGGTTGGATGGTTTCGATCCATGCTTCACTTCATCGGCCGGTTACTTTTCTGGTGCGTTGGTTCCCTGGGCCTTGGCACGACGACTTCCCGACTGCCTACTACAACAAGGTTTGCCCAACTCTAATGATAGAGGGGTGATGACGGCGGCGCGCCTTTGACTCCCTGCAGTGCTTGTAGTCGTCGCTAGGTGGTCTAAGAACCTGAATGTATTTTTTTACTTTTGGTGTTCTTTGTACTATTTTGACAGTTGATGAATAGATTGGAAGTTTTCTCGCAAAAAAAAAGAGTTCCTTCATGAAAGTACTCTTCTACTCCCGAGCTCAAATGAGCTCGGGTGAACAGTAAAAAAATCTACATAGTTTTAGTGACAAACATTGATAAAAGTTTTCAGTGCTTGCAAAATTTCATCGTGAAATGACACTTGTAAAAGCCGTGGCAAAAAAACAAAATCATCACTCCAAAATGCTGTTAGAAATGACATTTTTGGAGTATCGATTTTGTATTTTAGCCACAGCTTCTAAAAATGTCATTTCATGATGAACTTTTGCAAGCGTTGAAAACTTTTGTCAATGATTGTTACTACAAAAATTCAGAGTTTTTTGAAATGTTTCAGTTTTTTTATTGATTTTACTGTTCACCCGAGCTCATATGAGCTCGGGCTAAGAAACTCCATGTCCGTTTTTTCAATTTTGTTTTGAGCATGCTATGAACTTTATTATTATGTTATGACAAAAGGATAATGAATAGTTAATGATCACTCGTATAAATTCAGAAGAAACGTTTTGGCCAAGATATCATTAGTAGTTCCAAAACAAGGAACATGAACCAAACTGCAAACAATAGCGTGACATATCTTGGATGAGGATTTGTGGCCAGATCTTTTTTCAATAATCTTATACAGATATAAAACATTAGGAATCATGGGAGAAAATAATGGTCAACACTGCTTTTTTGTGGCGTAGATTCCTACCGTCTCTTTGTGGCAGTGAGGTTAGAGTTTCTCGTCTTGTGGCGAGATTTGGTGTCAGGTGCTTCAGATCTATGCAAGGGTTCAACTGCGACGACTGCAACTCCTGGGCGCTGGCCCTTAGGGGCACGTGCATGAAGACTTCCCGGCTGTCATCAACAAGGTCAAGCCGGCTCCGGTAGGGGAGCGGCGCATCGACGGCTCGTTCTGGCGGCAGTAGTGGTTGTTTGGGGGTCTTTGAATCTCAATGTATTTTTTATTATGTTCAGATACTTTGTACTTCTGCTGAACTTTGATAATAGATCCGAATCATTTTTGCAAAAAAACTGGTTTTTTTGCTGCTGAAAAATTGCATGTACTTTTGCTGCTAAAAAATTGCGCGCATTTGCTGATAAAGGACAACCTTCAATGATGCTTTGTTGGAGCTAATAGCCAGGTCCCTTCTTTTTCCTCTCAGCTATGTCACATAGCTCGCACACAAGAACAGAATAACACAGGAATTTTGGTGCCTGCTGCCTCACACAGCCTGTCTTTTTCTTTTCTATCTCTCTTGCAAATAAACATGCTTTATTACAACCTTAAGTAGATTCACGCATGCATAGCCCGGCCTCCGCACTCGGCCACTAAATATGATTGGCAGCACAGGTTTCCAATTTGTCGTCCAAATCTTCCATAGGTCACTGCTGCCACTGTGACAGCATATGACGTTAATGAAAGCGCAATGGGAAGCATATCCAGAACCTAAATGATGCTGATATCAAAGTTTAAAAAAAATAGAAAAGGAGGATTGCCCCCAGTCTCTGCGTCAGAGCTGCTGATATCGAAGTGGAGTCGCTCAAACCTTAAACAAGAATAGCAAGGTCAAACTATGGCTTCAACGTTAGAATTTATTTGAAGCTCTGGCAGTCAACATAGAGGTGTGTGCTGTCGTGGATCTAAGACTGACAGTAGAATGGGGGGTAGCTATGAGGAGGCAAGATGTCAGCTATGGTGAAATTGTACACACAAGGTTTACGAGTTCAGGCCCTTCGCAGCGGAAGTAACAGCCCTACGTCTCGGTGCCCGGAGGCGGTCGACTAGATTATATGTGTGTTGAGTTACAGGGGGTGCGAACCCTTGTGACAGTGGAGGGGTTGTTGTTGGAAATATGAGCAATTTACCAAATGATTTTATTAACAGAAATACTAGATAAAGCATGACTAATATAATATAGATAAAACAAGTCATGCATTTTGACAGAGAGAAGGTAAATAGCTTCTGCATATATGAACCGTAGCCTAGCGTATCTATAGAAGACAGTAGAACTAGTTGCATATATGAAGTAGAACCTAACATATCTAGAGCAAGTACTAGTACGAGAAATTGTGACAGGACATCTAACAGAAAGAAGAACACGTATGGGACAGCAGCAGCAGTAGTACTGGACTTGGGGTCGGTGTTCTCGCCAGCCATGTCGTCGAGGAGGTTGTCAACGTCGGCGAAGAAGTCGTCGTCAGGGAAGTAGTCGTCGGAGTCCGGGGCGTCCGTGACGAAGGAGTCAGTCAGTAGTCGCGCAGAGCGCTCCCCAAAAACCTTATCACCCTTCTCCCGTACAGGACTCAAAGAGGTGCGGTTTCGGAGGCCTACTGTCCCGACATGCGGTGCACGCCGCAAGCCGAGATGAGGAAGACAGCAGCAGCTCAGAGATGAAATCGATGGCGAGAGGAAGGAGAAGTTCTGGTGCGTCTTGCTGGGAGGAGCGACCTCCTTTTTATAGGCGCAAGAGAAGGAGGCGAGAGGGCAGCGATGGGAGGCGAAACAAAGAGACGGAGGCGAAGCGAATAGCCAGCAGCTGAAGGGCTGCACCGTTCGCATTCGAACTCCACTTTCGCAAAAATCTTTTCAGCTTCCGTGTGACCTTTCGTATACCCGTAGTGCGTGGCAAAAATTTAGATATCGGCTCGTCTCATTCCCGCAACCCGCGGCGCGGCGCAGTGCGTCGTGACGAGGCGAGGCGTGGCGTGGCGAGGCGGGCGATGGAGGAGGAGCGCGCGTGGATATCCCTTTTGTTCTCATGCTCGTACAAGTGGGGAAAGAACCTCCCTTATAAGGAGGTCCAACTCCCACTAAACTAGCAATGTGGGACTAAACTTTAGTAGTATCCCTTGCCTTGCACAAATGGGCTAAGTGGGCCTCTAGGATTTATTAGGAATTTCTGAAATAGTTATTGGGCTGCCCAAAATAGACAAAATTTCAGCAATCCCCCACCAGATCCTAGAGGCACATAGAAATTTGCCTTTGGTTCCAAAACACTGTTTTATATAATGGTACTGCAGTGAAGACTGTTAAGTTGAACTTCCACCTAGAACCCTATGCTACAGTAGTAAGAAACTTAAACAGTGGACTGGGCCTTGAACTGCAAGTTTTCTGCGAATCTAGCTTCACATAAAGCCTTGACCGATATGTGGCTACCGTGGGTCTTCCCCGCGGGTGGAGCTTATGCGTCATACTCTGTGACCTTTCATGAGTTTACTAGAGAGAACCCTACTCTCATAGATTGCGACGTTTGACAATCAGACTCATATAGGTGTGTTCTTCAAAAGATGTTCTGCAGGATAACATCTCTGCTTAAATAAGCCACTTAGAACACATTAAGATATACATCAACCTGCCATGCAGATTAGGAGAGTATTGCATCTTCATGGAGTGGTATTGTAAATAGTAAGGATACTCTCCTCTCAGTTGGCCAACAACTTGTCTTCCATGTCTAATTCACGGGATCTCTGATCACAAAGAATAGGTTACCACTGTGAACAACTCATATTGTGGGTCTCATACCCATCTCCCTCGATGCATTATCTATCACATTACGTGATAGACCCTTAGTAAAAGGATCTGCCAGATTTCTAGACGTTTGGATATAATCCAACGCAATAACTCCGGAGTTTTTCATTTTCCTGACAGACATTAACCTTCTCTGAACGTGTCTTGATGACTTCATGTTATCCTTTGAGCTTCTCACTTTTGTGATCACAGGTTGATTGTCGCAGTTCATAAGGACACCCGGTACAGGTTTCTCAACAACCGGCAAGTCATTCAAGAGCCGGCGAAGCCAATCTGCTTCAACCGTAGCTGTATCTAGTGCTGTGAGTTCTGCTTCCATTGTTGACCTCGTTAAGATGGTCTGCTTGCAAGACTTCCAAGAAACAGCGCCACCTCCATGAGTGAATACATAACTGCTCGTGGCCTTTATCTCATCACCATCTGAGATCCAGTTTGAGTCACCATACCCTTCAAGCACCTTTGGATGCCCGGTGTAGTGAATTCCATAATTTGCAGTGCCTTTCAAATAACGCAAAACTCTCTCTAGAGCTTTCCAATGCACATCTCCTGGTTTTGAGACAAACCGACTCAGTTTGCTAACAGCAAAAGAGATGTCAGGTCTTGTAGCACTTGCTAAGTACATAAGCGAGACAATAATATGAGAATATTTCAATTGATCTCTAGGAATTCTTCGATTCTTTCAAAGTAACACACTCGCATCATATGGTGTTGGAGAGGGCTTGCAGTCACTCTAGCCAAAGCGACTCAAGATCTTTTCCACATAGTGAGATTGAAGCAATGTAATCCACCATCATCGTCTCTCAACAACTTGATGTTTAGAATGACACCAGCCACTCCTAAATCCTTCATCTCGAAACAACGAGATAGGAAATCCTTGACCTCCTTAATAACATTCAGATTTGTTCCAAAAATCAGTATGTCATCAACATACAAGCACAGGATAACTCCCTCGCCCCCACCATGGCGATAGTACACACATTTGTCAGCTTCGTTCACGACAAAGCTTGCAGCTGTTAAAGTTCTTTCAAACTTCTCATGCCACTGTTTGGGTGCTTGCTTAAGTCCGTACAAAGACTTCAGCAACTTGCACACTTTCCCTTCCTGACCATCTAGTAAAAACCCATCTGATTGTTCCATATAAATTTCCTCGTCCAACTCTCCATTTAGGAAAGCAGTCTTAACATCCATTTGATGAACGAGAAGACCATGCGAGGCAGCTAGTGAAAGTAGAACTTGAATAGTGGTCAGTCGAGCCACAGGTGAGTAAGTATCAAAGAAGTCTTCACCTTCCTTTTGGGTATAACCCTTAGCCACGAGCCGAGCCTTGTACTTTTCAATAGTACCATCAGGCCTAAGCTTCTTCTTGAATACCCATTTGCATCCTATAGGTTTGCACCCATAAGGACGATCAGTCATCTCCCAGGTTTCATTCGCCAAGATGGAATCCATCTCGCTACGAATCGCTTCCTTCCAGTAGTCAGCATCTTCAGATGCATAGGCCTCTGAAATAGAACTGGGAGTGTCATCTATGAGATACACAAGAAAATCATCACCAAAGGACTTTGCAGTCCTCTGTCTCTTGCTCCTAGTAGGAACTTCATTGTTCTCCTCCACAGTACTTTCAAAGTGTTCCATCGAAATGGCAGGTTTGGTAATTGTAACTGGTTCCTGATTCGATGAACTAGGCATCTCCTGATTAGATGAGGTAGCCATATCCTTCATGGGAAAGATATCTTCAAAGAAAGTCGCATCATTTGACTCCATGATCGTACCAACATGTATGTCAGGTACCTCAGATTTTACAACCAAGAATCTATAGCCAATGCTATGAAAAGCGTATCCCAGGAAAACACAATCCACAGTCTTTGGTCCAAGCTTCCGCTTCTTTGGAATTGGAACATTGACTTTCGCCAAACAACCCCATGTTCGTAGATAAGAGAGTTTTAACCTTTTCTACTCCCATTCCTCGAATGGAGTTATCTCTTTATTCTTTGTGGGAACTCGGTTTAGGACATGACATGCAGTCAATATCGCCTCCCCCCACCATGCCTTGGAGAGACCCGAAGTGTCTAACATGGCGTTAACCAAATCTGTTAGAGTACGGTTCTTTCTTTCGGCCACCCCATTTAACTGAGGTGAATAGGGAGGCGTCCTCTCATGGATTATACCATGTTCCGCAGAAAAAGCATCAAATTCATTGGAAAAATACTCTCCACCACGGTCGGACCTAAGCCTCTTGATTTTTCGATCAAGTTGGTTTTCCACTTCAGCTTTATAGATCTTGAAAAAGTTCAAAGCCTCATCCTTAGATTTTAGAAGATACACATGGCAGTATCTAGTGGAGTCATCAATTAACGTCATGAAATATTTCTTTCCACCTTTTGTTAAAACACCATTCATTTCACATAGATCTGAATGTATGAGCTCTAGTGGTGCAAGATTTCTCGTTTCCACAGTCGTGTGAGACTTACGAGGTTGGTTAGCTTGCACACACACTTGACACTTAGATCCCTTGACAGTGGTGAAACTAGGGATTAAGTTCAACTTCGCTAGTCGCGACATGCAACCAAAGTTAACATGACAAAGACGTGAATGCCACACATTTGATTCACTATTGTTGCAAATATGATTAACAACTTTATTGCAAACGTCTGATAAGGATAAATGAAACAGGCCTCCTGACTCATAGACTTTACCAACAAAGGTTCCATACTTGGATATACAAATTTATTCGACTCAAAGACAAGCTTGTAGCCATCTCTACACAGAAGAGATCCGCTAACAAGATTTTTATTGATGGAGGGGAAATAATGCATGTTCTTCAGGCGCACGATCTTCCCCGAAGTAAACTTCAGATCGACCGTGCCAACATCACGAACAGAAGCACTTGAACCGTTGCCCATCAGCACGGTTGAAGTCTCTGCGATCTGATAAGACGAAAACATGGAAATATCACCGCATACATGCACATTAGCACCCGTGTCAATCAACCAGTCAGGAGAATGACATACTGAAAGAATAGTGGGAAATATAGCATACCCAACATCCTTCATGTCAGTGTCTCCAATGACAACATTAGCGGTCTTGCCGCCTTTCCCAGGATGACGCTTGTCATAGCGATTAGGGCAACTAGGAGCCCAATGATCAGGATCCCCACACACATGACAAGCACCTTTCTTCTTGCCATTCTTCTTCTTGAAGTTTGTGTGTTGCACAGCCTTGTTCTTCCCATCAAACTTTGCTTTACCATCAAACTTGCCCTTGTTCTTGAACTTGTGGGGCTGGAAGTTCTGCTTCTGTACCACATTGGCACTAGATCCTCCCTCAATACCTCGAGAACGTGTGTCCTTTGCTCTCGCCTTTTCTTCCACATCAAGAGTGCCAATGAGATCCGGAACGGAAAACTCCTGCCTCTTATGCTTTAGTAAGGTAGCAAAGTTCCTCCACGAAGGAGGAAGCTAAGTGATGATACCTCCGGCAACAAACTTGTCCGGTAGCATACAACTGAAGTGCTCAAGTTCTCTAGCAAATGACTGTATCTCATGAGCTTGCTCAACCACGGAGCGCTCTTCAGTCATCCTGTAATCATAGAATTGCTCCATGATGTACAGCTCAGTGCCAGCATCCGAGACCCCAAACTTGGCCTCGAGTGCATCCCACATATCTTTTCCATTATCAATTGACGCATAAGCATCAACTATGTTCTCACCAAGAACACTCAAGAGAGCAGCCTTAAACAGAGTATCCATTTTCTGAAAGGCTTGTGTCTGTTGAGCATCAAGCTCCCCTTCAGGTTTGCCAAGAGTGGCGTCATAGCAACTCATGGTTTGAAACCATAAGATTGCTCTCACGCGCCACCTCTTATAGTGGACACCCTCAAACATAGGAGGTCTCATGGAAGCAGCAAAACCACTTGGTGTAAATTGCCTATGATAAGGTTTTTGGATTGTTGGAAATATGAGCAATTCACCAAATGATTTTATTAACAGAAATACTAGATAAAGCATGACTAATATAATAGAGATAAAACAAGTCATGCGTTTTGACAGAGAGAAGGTAAATAGCTTCTGCATATATGAACCGTAGCCTAGCGTATCTATAGCAGACAGTAGAACTAGTTATACATATGAAGTAGAACCTAACATATCTAGAGCAAGTACTAGTACGAGAAACTGTGACAGGGCATCTAACAGAAAGAAGAACATGTACGGGACAGCAGCAGCAGTAGTACTGGACTTGGGGTCGGTGTCCTCGCCAACCATGTCATCGAGGAGGTTGTCGACATCGGGGAAGAAGTCGTCGTCGGGGAAGTAGTCGTCGGAGTCCGGGGCGTCCGTGACGAAGGAGACAGTCAGTAGTCGCGCAGAGCGCTCCCCAAAAACCTTATCACCCTTCTCCCGTACAGGACTCAAAGAGGTGTGGTTTCGGAGGCCTACTGTCCCGACATGCGGTGCACGCTGCAAGCCGGGATGAGGAGACAGCAGCAGCTCAGAGATGAAATCGATGGCGAGAGGAAGGAGAAGTTCTGGTGCGTCTCGCTGGGAGGAGCGACCTCCCTTTTATAGGCGCAAGAGAAGGAGGCGAGAGGGCAGCGATGGGAGGCGAAACAAAGAGACGGAGGCGAAGCGAACAGCCAGCAGCCGAAGGGCTGCACCGTTCGCATTCGAACTCCACTTTCGCAAAAATCTTTTCAGCTTCCGTGTGACCTTTCATATACCCGTAGTGCGTGGCAAAAATTTAGATATCGGCTCGGCTCATTCCCGCAACCCGCGGCGCGGCGCGGTGCGTCGTGACGAGGCGAGGCGAGGCGAGGCGTGGCGTGGCGAGGCGGGCGACGGAGGAGGAGCGTGCGGCGGGCGACGGAGGAGGAGCGCGCGTGGATATCCCTCTTGTTCTCATGCTCGTACAAGTGGGGAAAGAACCTCCCTTATAAGGAGGTCCAACTCCCACTAAACTAGCAATGTGGGACTAAACTTTAGTAGTATCCCTTGCCTTGCACAAATGGGCTAAGTGGGCCTCTAGGATTATTAGGAATTTCTGAAATAGTTATTGGGCTGCCCAAAATAGACTAAATTCTTGCAGGGGTGGCTTATATAGCGTGCTCCAAGACCCCAACTAGCCCACGTTACAAGGGGTTTAAGGTACATAAAGAGATGGCGTTACTGGTAAAGCTAGTAATAAAGTGACATAAATGTCCATTAAGTATACAAAGTAAATGTCCGACCGTTGCAGTGCAGAGTGACTTTAGACCTTCTGTCCGTCGAGTGTTTCCTGCGTCTGTCGAGTGACATTGGATCTTTCGAGCGGAATGCTTCTGGTCGAGTGGATGATGCTATACCTTGAATGCTTTTGACTTTAGGGCGACGTCCTAGGGGAGGGTGTCTAGGTCAGGCCTATGACCCTACCCTAGGTACATAGCTTCATCATTAGCCCCCGAATGGTTCAGGGTTCGAGTGGAAAAGCAGTTGAAAATACTTCCGACTCAATTTTTGCGCTTCAGGAGTGTCTTGCTAGGATCAACGAACGACACGGTGACTTCAACTTCTTTTTCAGTCGCCTTGATCCATTCTTAGTTTGCCGAGTGAACTTTTACTGAAAAAGCTTTGAGTGTTGATATTGAAAAAATCTTCCGTCTGACAGGTTGCTCTGCTGCTTGCGGATCTTGCGGGATTTGAATTTCGGGAAGCGCGCGGGGCGGAGGAGGCCGCGGCAATCAGAGAAAATTAGGCAGAGGTGCCTCGATCCCCGTGCCACCTTTTTCACCACGTACTGCGCACGTGGCTATTGCGGGATTTGACAGGATCGCCTGGGCCCACGGGTCAGCCACTCAGAAACGACCCCATATAAGGCGCTGGGTTGGGGTTTTTTGCATAGTGCGTTCCTATTCTTCCCCTTTCTCCTCTGTTTTCTCCACCGTATCCACCTCTGCTCTCGGCGTTGCCGCCCTGCTCGAGCTCCGCCCGCTGCAATGGGGAAGGAGAAGACGGTGGCCTTGGAGTGCACGAAGAAGGCGACGAAGAAAGCGAAGGGGAAGAAGACCAGCCGGGGCGGAACCTCGTCGCGGTCTGGCTTGCCTCGCGACTGGATCCAAGGCGATTGGATTCGGTCGACGATCCGGCAGGACGACATTGACAATCTGATCGAGGGGGGACTGATTCCCCATGGATCAGGGCGGCTCCCAGAGGACGAAACCGAGCCACGGCCGCAGGAGGGTGAGTGTGTTCTCCTCGCCACTCATGCGGACCGCGGTTTTTCTTTGCCTCCCCATCCTTTCTTCCGGGGCTTTCTGAACTTCTTTGGAGCACAACTTCGTCACTTTTCCCCCAACACCATTGTGTATCTTGCTGCATTCGTGTCCATGTGCGAGAATTTCTTGGGTTGTCGGCCAGACTGGGGTCTCTTCAAACACATTTTCACATGTCGTTCTCAGTCGGTTAAGAAGGCCAATCCGAGTGACGAGAGGACGCACGTGATCCAAATGTGTGGGGGTCTTGGGATCCAAATGAGAGGTAAAAGCACTTTCCCAGCCATGATTCTTCCCAAGTCAGTCAGAGGGTGGCAGTCGACCTGGTTCTACTACAAAGACCAGCCGACTCCAGGGCAGTCGACTGGACATCCCCCCTTTTCCATGGCTCGAGTCGAGAAGCCTTCCGCCTTGAAAGTGACCCCGGAGGAGAAAGCGGAGGTGAAGGTGCTGGTCGAGCGAGTGGTCCAGCTCGTTCGTGACGGCGTGACGGGCATGGATCTGTTGGAGGTCTTCCTCAGACGACACATTCAGCCGCTTCAAGCTCGTGACCATCCGATGTGGATGTATTCGGGCATTGATGATACCACTCGGATCCATCCAGAGGAAGTCGACGAGGATACGGTGGAGCGGTGGTTGAGGGGTATCACTGGTAACAAGGATAACCCCAGGGGGTCCAGGAGGATCCCTCCACTCGACAATTCGTTTGAACCAGACAAGGTCCAACTCTAAACTGCCGAGTGTTTTCCTGATTTATCATGTAATTGCTTGTTGCCAACTGACTGATCTTTGTTTCGCTTGTTGTCTTTCAGGCCCCGACTGAGATGTACTCGATGCCCAACGGAGAGCAGGAGCAGGATCCAGAAGGGGAGGCGAGTGGAGGTGAGAGCGGCGAGTGGCAATCTGATGGAGGAGAAGACGACGAAAGTGACGACTCTGATGACGATGAAGAAGTCGACTCACCTCCTCGCACCGAAAGGTGATCCAAACAAACTCACAACCCGGCAAGTATCCATGGCAAAGTGACTGCGCAGACCGGGCAGTCGTCAAAGCGTCCTCGGACGTCTTCTCCAGCTCCGACTAAGAAGGCCCTGAAGCAACCAAAAGCTACAACGTCAAAACCGCAGAAGGCTTTGCCCAAGATCAAAGTGGCCATTCCCATTGCTTCCGGGTAATAGTTGGGCTTGATTTCTAGGCTTGGTATGAATTTGAACTTTGGTCGACTCATTTCAGCAGACATGACCGACTGAATCTTGAGATTTGCAGTGCTGCTACCTCTGGGACTTCTGCTTACAGGAATGAAGACGAGGAAATGGAAGATGCAATCACCTCTAATCCGGGTACGACTCTCATAATCTTGTCTTTACTTTCTCGACCGTTTTGTTGGTCGACTGAATTCTGGCAATTGATCTTTTTCGCGGCTCCCACCAATGTCATTGATCTTCCAGACGACGACGAGGATGTGCCGCTGAGGCCCAGGGGAAGAGGAAACAGGAAGACGTCAACCGACAAGGCGCCTCAGTCGATGCCGATGACGAAACCGGTGATCCAGGAAGCCGGCGACGCCAATCGGACTTCTATGACCTTCGTCGTACCGTTGTCGAGTGCCCAACCCTCAGCGTCGACTGCACAGACTCCAGCCGATCCACCTTCACTCTTTACTGCACATCAAGTCCCAGAAGACCAAGTGGGTGCTGCCAAGGAGGCTATACGCCAAGCGGGCATCATGATGGAGCGGATGAAGGTGGTCTGAGAGGTCAGCCAAGCTGCTTACGATGCCAGCTCAGCACTTCAGAGCACCGTCCAGGTTGGTTGATCACCGACTGACCCTTTAGCTTGTCGCTTGTTCTGTTACGATATGCTACCTGAAAACTTTCCTTGAGAAATCTTTCCATCAGTCTGCGTTTTGCACTTGTACACCCACTGGGTGTTTTGACTTTCCACTGAGTAAATTTGCATCTTGAGTCGACTACGTTGTTGTCAATTGAGTCTTCGATCTAGTGGGGGCACGCTGAGTGCACCCACTGGGTGTAGTCCCTGAGACCGTGGTCGACCGTGGGCAGTCGACTACGGTCTGAGAACAACCCCCTTTTTTACGCTAAGTGCACCAACTGGGTGTAGTCCCCGAGACTACTGTTGGATGTTTGATTCGGCAGTAGTCTTAGAACTTGTTGAATTTATCACTCTATTGCTCTGTCGACTGACCGTCCTTTGATTACAGAAATCTTGCGAACTTGGAGCTCGTTTTGCTGACCTGGAGCAAAAGCAGATTCAGCTCAACCTCGATCTGGAGCTAGCCATGACAAACTTGTAGAAGGCCAAGGATGAAGCCGCTGGTACGAAAAACTTGTTGACTGATCTGTTCCCGAACTGGGTGTTATTTGCTTTTTTTGAACCGAGCGTTATTTCTTTCAGAAACGCTGAACCAAGCTCTAGCACAGAAGGATCTGGACCTTGCAGCCGCACGGAAAGCAGCTGAAGAGAAAACTGCACTCGCTGACCAGAAGCTAGCTTCAGTCGGCAAACTGGAGGAAGAGAATGCCAAGCTGAAAACTGCTCTTGATGAAGCCAACAAGGAGGCGACTCGTCTGAAGAAGGACAAGAGCAATCTGACCGAAAAGATGGAAGGCATTGCTCGCAAGCGGGACGATATGGAGAACTATCTGGGAGGGCTTGCTAAGAAGCTGTTCATCATGCTTGAAGGTGCTTTCCTTTATCTGACTGGCTTGTTGTTGTCGACTCAACATATAACCATTGACTCATTCTTGTATTGTGCGTGCAGAATTTTGCCAGAACTTTGAGGAAGAAACTGGGCGAGTTGAGACAAGTTTGGACCCAATCCTCTCTCCTGTGAAGGACGAAGCTACCATGAACGTGCTCCGTTTCGAATCCCGTGTCGCTGGTGTTGTCGACTATCTTGCTCGTCTGAAGGTCGCGGCATCGCGCATCGACATAGCACTCTGGCCAGGGGCGATGCTTGAAAATGACCTCGAGTCTCTGATGACTCGACTCAATGAGATCCCTGGTCGAGTGCAAGAATGGAAGAAATCTTCTGCCCGATGTGGTCCTGACGTGGCTCTGTCGCTTGTTCATGTCCACTGCAAGGAAGCCCGAGAAGAGAAGCTGGCGGCGATCAAGGTTGCCAATACCAAAAGGCACGACTTCCAATCGTTCATGGAAACTTTCATTGCTGCTGCCACTCGGATTGCTGACGGAATTGATCTGGATGAGTTCGTCGAGCCTGCTAGCCCTCCTCCTACGGAGTGAACAAACTGTATGCCTCACCTTAAATTTGCCTCGGAATGCCGAGTGATTTTGTAACTGTTAAACTCCTTCGGGTCTGACGCCCGAGTACTTTGATCCGTGGTCTGGAACCTTAGGATTTATCTGAACTTGGTTTATCTCTGAATATTCTTGTGTTTGTCTTTAAGTGGGACTTGTTCTTTACTCAGAATAGTCTTTGTACTTGTGATGCAGCTGTGAGGAGAGGGTCGCAGTCGACCCGCACCTCGTCGTCCTTGCGGACCAGGATGGAGCGCACGTTGTACTTATGGCGCAGCTCTGAGGAGAAGGTTGCAGTCGACCTGCACCTCGTCGTCCTTGCGGATCAGGATGGAGCGCACATTGTACTTATGGCGTAGCTCTAAGGAGAAGGTTGCAGTCGACCCGCACCTCGTCGTCCTTGCGGATCAGGATGGAGCGCACATTGTACTTATGGCGCAGCTCTGAGGAGAAGGTTGTAGTCGACCAGCACCTCATCGTCCTTGCAGATCAGGATGGAGTGCATGTTGTATTTATGGCGCAGCTCTGTGGAGAAGGTCGCAATCAACCTACACCTCATTGTCCTTACGGATCGGGATGAAGCGTGTGGCCAAGTCCCCGAGCGAGAAGATCGGTTCTCACTCAGAACGTATTTTATACCTAGGCAAGTACTAGACTGCAGCTAAGGCCCCGAGTGAGAGGAATGCTCACCACTCGGTGGGATTTTTCAAACTTAGGCGAGTACTGGACTGCAGCTAAGCCCTCGAGTGAGAGGATTGCTCACCACTCGGTAGGATTTTTCAAACTTAGGCGAGTACTGGACTGCAATTAAGCCCCCGAGTGAGAAGATTGCTCACCACGCGGTGGGATTTTTCAAACTTAGGCGAGTACTAGACTGTAGCTAAGTCCCCGAGCGAGAGGGTTGCTCACCACTCGGTATGATTTTTCAAACTTAGGCGAGTACTAGACTACATCTAAGCCCCCGAGTGAGAGGATTGCTCACCACTCGATGGGATTTTTCAAACTTAGGCGAGTACTGGACTGCAGCTAAGCCCCTGAGTGAGAGGATTGCTCACCACTCGGTGGGATTTTTCAAACTTAGGCGAGTACTAGACTGCAGCTAAGCCCCCGAGTGAGAGGGTTGCTCACCCCTCGGTAGGATTTTTCAAACTTAGGCGAGTACTGGACTACAACTAAGCCCCCGAGTGAGACGGTTGCTCACCACTCGGTAGGATTTTTCAAACTTAGGCGAGTACTGGACTACAGCTAAGCCCCCGAGTGAGAGGGATGCTCACCAATCGGTAGAATTTTTCAAACTTAGGCGAGTACTGGACTGCAGCTAAGCCCCCGAGTGAGAGGATTGCTCACCACTCGGTGGGATTTTTCAAACTTAGGCGAGTATTGGACTGCAGCTAAGCCCCCGAGTGAGAAGGTTGCTCACCACTCGGTAGAATTTTTCAAACTTAGGCGAGTACTGGACTGCAGCTAAGCCCCCGAGTGAGAGGATTGCTCACCACTCGGTGAGATTTTTCAAACTTAGGCGAGTACTGGACTGCAGCTAAGCCCCCAAGTGAGAGGGTTGCTCACCACTCGATAGGACTTTTCAAACTTAGGCGAGTACTGGACTGCAGCTAAGCCCCCGTGTGAGAGGGTTGCTCACCACTCGGTAGGATTTTTCAAACTTAGGCGAGTACTGGGCTGCAGCTAAGCCCCCGAGTGAGAGGATTGCTCACCACTCGGTAGGCTTTTTCAAACTTAGGCGAGTACTGGACTACAGCTAAGCCCCCGAGTGAGAGGATTGCTCACCACTCGGTGGGATTTTCCAAACTTAGAGAGTACTGGACTACAGCTAAGCCCCCGAGTGAGAGGGTTGCTCACCACTCGGTAAGATTTTTCAAACTTAGGCGAGTACTGGACTGCAGCTAAGCCCCCGAGTGAGAGGATTGCTCACCACTCGGTGGAATTTTTCAAACTTAGGCGACTACTGGACTACAGCTAAGCCCCCGAGTGAGAGGGTTGCTCATCACTCGGTAGGATTTTTCAAACTTAGGTGAAGCGGATTCGCATCTAAGGCTCCGAGTGAGAGGCTTGCTCTTCAGTCGGCAGGATTTTTTTTCAAACTTAGGCGAAGCGGATTCGCATCTAAGGCACCCACTAGGGGATTTAGTATATATAAAAAAGGAACAACAATCATATAGGAGACTGTAAAACTGTGTCTTTGATAATCAAACTAGAAGGTATTTCTTATTACATCTCAACAGTCTGAATGTTTAAGTGTAAAAGGGGCGGACCAGCTCCGTATTCCAAGTGTGTGGCTCGTCTTTCTTGTGCTCGACATTGTAAAGGTGGTATGCTCCGTTGTGGAGCACTCTGGTGACAATGAAGGGGCCTTCCCAAGCAGGAGCGAGCTTGTGTGGTTTCAGCTGATCCACTCGAAGAACCAAGTCTCCCTATTGAAATGCTCGACCCCTCACATTTCTGGCATGGAATCGACGCAGGTCTTGTTGATAAATGGTCGACCAGATCAGGGCCATCTCTCTTTCCTCTTCCAGGAGATCAATTGCGTCTTGCCGAGCCTGTTCTGCTTCATCTTCTGAGAAAAGCTCGACTCGGGGTGCATTGTGAAGCAAGTCACTTGGAAGTACAGCTTTAGCTCCATAGACCAAGAAGAATGGAGCTTGGCCAGTCGACCGATTAGGAGTTGTCCTCAATCCCCAAAGCACTGATGGAAGTTCATCGACCCAGGCACCTGTTGCATGCTTGAGATCACACATCAATCGGGGTTTCAGACCTTTGAAATCAATCTGTTTGCTCTTTCTGCTTGTCCATTCGACTGGGGATGGGCGACTGAAGCATAGTCGACTCAAGTGCCTTGGGAAGCGCAGAAGGCTCTGAACTCATCAGAATCAAAGTTCGACCCATTGTCAGTGATGATGTTGTGCGGAACACCATATCTGAATGTTAACTCTCTGATGAAGCTGACAGTAGGACTGGTAGGAGCGGCTTCACTCATGTGCTCGTGGCAGTCGACAAGTTTACTAAATGGATTGAAGCCAAGCCTATCAGTCCTCAGAGGCCCAACCTATCCAATCCCCAAACAGCAGAGGGCCAGACGAGTGGAATGGTCTTCAAGGCTGATGCAGGCTTATGAGACATGTTGGAGTAAAACTGGCAACTTTCATATTTGTCGACCATTTCTTTCGCCATTTCATTCGCTCGTGGCCAATAAAATCCAGCTCGGTATGCTTTGGCCACAATGGTCCGAGAGGACGCATGGTGACCACAGGTCCCCGAGTGGATGTCATTAAGGATCACTCGACCTTCTTCTGGTGTTATGCATTTCTGGCTGACTTCCGTTATACTTTCTCTGAACAGCTGTCCTCTTATCACAGTAAAGGCTTTGGATCGACGGACGATCTGTCGAGCCTCTTCTTCATCCTCTGGGAGTTCCTTCCTAAGAATGTATGCGATGTATGGCACCGTCCAGTCGGGAGTGATGACCAAAACTTCCATGATCAAGTCGACCACGGCTGGTACTCCAACTTCAGTCAGATCAGTGGCACTCTTTGGTTGTGGTGGCTCTTCAGTGAAAGGATCTTCCTGAACTGAAGGTGTATGAATATGTTCCAAAAACACATTGCTGGGAACGGCCACCCTCTTGGAACCTATCTTTGCCAAATCATCAGCTGCTTGATTTTTCAGTCAGGGTATATGATGGAGCTCTAACCCCTCAAACTTCTTTTTCAATTTTCTCACTTCATTACACTAACCAGTCATAGCCGGGCTTCTGACGTCCCACTCCTTCATTACTTGATTAACCACCAAATCTGAGTCGCCGTAGACCATGAGGTGACGAACGCTGAGTGGAATGGCCATACGCAACCCGTATAGAAGTGCTTCATATTCAGCTTCATTGTTGGAGGAGTCAAAATGAATCTGGAGAACATAGCTGAGCTTGTCACATCGGGGGGATACCAAGACCACCCCAGCACCGGAACCATTCAGCATCTTGGATCCATCAAAGAACATGGTCCAATGCTCCGAGTGAATCTGAGTCGGCAGTTGCTGTTCGACCCACTCGGCGAGGAAATCTGCTATTTCTTGGGACTTGATAGCTTTCTTTGCCTCAAACTTGATATCCAAGGGAAGGAGCTCAATCGCCCACTATGCCACTCGACCAGTTGCATCTCTGTTGTTCAGAATTTCTGACAATGGTGTGTCGCTGACGACTGTAATGGAGTGGTCAGAAAAATAATGCGCAACCTTCTTCGTGGTCATCTAAATTCCATAGACAAGCTTTTGATAATGCGGATATCTTTGCTTGGATGGAGTCAGGACTTCAGAAACATAGCATACTGGGCGCTGAACTTTATAGGCTTTTCCTTCTTCTTCCCGCTCGACCGTGAGTACTGTACTGACAACTTGTCCAGTGCCTGCAATATAAAGCAGTAAAGGCTCTTTGCTGATTGGGGCGGCGAGCACCGGCTGGGTGGAAAGCAGGGCTTTGAGCTCTGCAAACGCTGCATCACCTTCAGGAGTCCACTCGAACTTGTCAGATTTCTTCATCAGTCGGTAAAGAGGCAATGCCTTTTCACCGAGGCGAGAAATGAATCAACTCAAGGCGACCAAACAACCAGTAAGCTTTTGCACGTCATGCACACGCACATGGCGTTTCATCCAGAGTATGGCTCCAACTTTTTCTGGGTTAGCGTCGATCCCTCAATCGTAAATGAGAAAACCGAGTAACTTTCCTCCTGGAACTCCGAATGTGCATTTTGAAGGATTAAGCTTGATATCATATCTTCTTAGGTTGGCAAAGGTTTTGGCGAGGTTAGTCAGCGGATCGGAACCTTTACGCGACTTGACCACAATGTCATCCATATATGCTTCCACATTCTGACTGATTTGAGTGAGCAGACACTTCTGAATCATCCTCATAAATGTGGCACCAACGTTCTTGAGACGAAATGGCATGGTGACATAACAAAAGCACCCGAATGGAGTGATGAAACCCGTTTTTATCTCATCGGGTCCATACAGTCGGATCTAATGATACCCAGAATAGGCGTCCAGAAAAGACAAACGCTCACACCCCGCAGTCGAATCGACGATTTGGTCAATGCGGGGGAGAGGAAAATGATCTTTCGGACAGGCCCGATTGATATGCTTGAAGTCAATGCACATGCGAAGTGAGTCGTCCTTCTTGGGGACCATGACAACATTGGCGAGCCACTCAGAGTGGTAAATCTCTCGGATGAACTCAGCTGCCAGGAGCCGAGCCACTTCTTTGTCAATTGCTTTTCTTTTTTGTATGGCGGACCTTCGAAGATGTTCCTTGACCGGTTTCACTTTCGGGTCGACCCGCAAACGGTGCTCAGCCAGTTCCCTGGGTACACCCGACATGTCAGAAGGTTTCCATGCAAAGATGTCCCAGTTCTCATGGAGGAACTGGATGAGCGCGTCTTCCTATTTGCTGTCGAGTGATGTTGAGATATGAGTAGGAGCAGCATTAGGATCGGTCGGGTGAATATGATTCGGCTTCGTTTCACCGAATGACTGAAACGCAGAATCTGTGGCAGGCTTCTTGGCTCGCAACAAATCACTCGGATCTGCATTCTTCCGGTATTCTTGCATTTAGACTGCTGCCATTTGTGCATCGGCGATTTTTGAGCCCTTCTGGAAGCACTCTTCTGCCTTCTGCGGATTGCCAGTGATTCTGATAACTCCTCTGGGACCAGGCATCTTCAATTTGAGGTACACGTAACATGGTCGAGCCATAAAATGTGCATAAGCGGGCCTACCCAGAATAGCATGATAAGCACTCAGGAAATCCACTACTTCAAATGTCAACTTTTCCTTGCGGTAATTCTTGGAATCACCGAAAACCACGTCAAGGGCAATCTGACCGAGTAATTCGGCTTTCTATCCAGGGATAACGCCATGGGAACTCATATTGCTTTCACTAAGCTTGGACATCGGAATGCCCATCCCCTTCAAGGTTTCAGCATAGAGGATATCTAGGCCGCTACCACCATCCATTAGCACTTTGGTCAGTCGAGTGCCTTCAACAACTGGGTCGACCACCAACGATTGCCTCCCAGGGGTGGCTATACATGCTGGGTGATCAGACTGATCGAACATGATGGCAGTCTGGGACCACTTCAAATAACTGGGTGTTGCCGGAGCAACCATGTTCACTTCTCTGTTGATAACTTTCAGTCGACTTTTGCTCTCAACATCAGCAAAAATCATCAGAGTGGAATTGACGTTTGGAAAACCATCATCATCTTCTTCCTTATCCTCATCCTTGTTCAACTCCATTTCCTTCTCATTGGGTTGCTTTTCTCAGAACTGCTGGATCAGAACCCGACACTGTCGAGTGGTATGTTTAGGATAAATCAGATTACCTTATTCATCCTTCTTGGTGTGAATGTGGCATGGTAAATTCAACACATCCTTTTCAGCTGGATCTTTCACTTTCTTGGGGGTCCAGGGCCCTTTGGGCTTCCCCTTGAACTTTCCCTGAGCCACAACTAAAGCTTCATCAGGAGCAGCTGGCTCGGCCTTCCGCTTCTGTTTCCGATTGGAAGTACCCCCACGAGTGTCCTGACCGACCGGTTTGCTCTTTCCACTGTGGAGTCGATCTTCTTCTTCTCCGTTAGCGTACCGAGTGGCTATTTCCATCATCCGAGTCAGGGACATATCTCCTGTCCGATCGAATTTCAGGACTAGCTCTCGATACTTAACGCCTTCCTTGAAGGCACAAACTGCTTGATGCTCAGACACATTTTTGACGGTGTGGTGCAAAGTGGTCCACCTCTGAATGAAATCTCTCTGAGTTTCACTCGGTTTTTGCACGCAATGCTGCAATTCTGTTAACCCTGCTGGTCGTTTGCAAGTACCTTCAAAAGTTCTAACAAACACTCGGGCGAGTTCCTCCCAACTGAATATACTGCTAGGTGCTAACTGAGTCAACCATGCTCTGGCCGAGCCTTCCAACATCAGAGGAAGGTGCTTCATGGCCACTTCATCATTGCCGCCACCGATCTGTACAGCCACTCGGTAATCTTCAAGCCAAGTGTCAGGCTTAGACTCACCAGTGTACTTGCTGACTCCAATCGCCAACCTGAAGTTGGGAGGAATCACTGCGGCCCTGATGGCTCTACTGAAACACTCTGGACCTAAAACATGCACTCTGCTACCAGTCGGGTGATTTCTGTCATGGCCCTCTCTGTGTGCCCTGTTCCTGTCAACCAGACCTTGAACGAGAATAGATCTCGCATCAAAGCCCGGCTCCCTTGGGTCGACTGGTATTCTTCGCTCGCCACTGTGAGGGCGTCTGTCATCATGTTGTTGAGGCATATGATCCACTCCTCGGAGGGGGTGTGGGCACTCGACGATGGTCGTCACGACCGAGTCGGTGATCATACTGCTCGTGGTTTCTGTACTGATCCTGCCGGTACCCGTGACCCTCACGCCGCGGAGGCGATCTTGGGCTATGGGCCGACTGAACTGTATCTGCCATCACAGACCTGCTATGAATCCTATTCCGCGACTGAGACACTGTTGTGTTCTGCTCTCCAGCTGCCCGGAGTAGGGCCCGGATCTGCATCAAACCTCTGTCAGCTTCCGATTGGGAAGGCTGAATTGACTCTGCTATTCGGGCTACTGCTGTGAGATTTTGAATCGGAGTGCGTATACCTGAGGTTGAGGCGGAAAAAGCTGTCGTCGACTAGATTCAGCGATCCGCTGCCGAGCACGCTCGTCGAGAGCATGCTGAAGGTTCTCCAGTCGAGTGCGCTCAGCCAAGTTGGCCAGGCGCGCCTCCTCCAAGGCCCGGGCCTCGGGGGTTTCCCCAACGATAGGGGTGTGAAGTGCATCCATATTGCGGCGGCGAAGCTCTTCCCTCTACTGCGAAGAAAGGGGCTCGGGGCGGTACTCCTCGTGAACGCGTGACGGATCGCCGCCACCATCACCGCCGTCGTTGCGGGGGAAGCCAGGAGGGCTACGTGGTCCGTTGACCATCAAAACTTAAGCCACAGGATCGTTGCTATCGCACTCGGATGCGGTCTCGACGGAGCCAGTCGACAGGTCGAACAGGCCGTAGAAAGTTTCGTCGGGCTCGATTGCCGCGATTTGTGGGGTGGCCGTCTGACGGGCCACTGCATGTCTCACCCACCGCTGAAGCCGCGACCGATCGGATCGCTTGCGCCGGCGAACAGTGGGGAGCGGGGACACCACAAGAGCCGACCGATACGGGGTCGACGGCTGCCGGAGAAGGACGCCGCGGACGCATGCGCGAAAGTGCGTCGCCCCGCGGACGGGGAGCGCCTCGACGTCGAGAGGAGCTTCCTGGAGCCAAGCGGAGTCGTCGGCAACGAAGACGAGCACGCCGAGACGGTTCTCGTGACCCTCAGCCAAGCCACCGCCGGAAACCATGATGATGGGAATCGAAAAAAACGCAACTTCACCAAAAAGTCGCTAAAGATACCTGCCCCACGGTGGGCGCCAACTGTCGTGGATCTAAGACTGACAGTAGAATGGGGGGTAGATATGAGGAGGCAAGATCTCAGCTATGGTGAAGTTGTACACACAAGGTTTACGAGTTCAGGCCCTTCGCCGCGGAAGTAACAGCCCTACGTCTCGGTGCCCGGAGGCGGACGACTGAATTATATGTGTGTTGAGTTACAGGGAGTGCGAACCCTTGTGCCAGTGGAGGGGGTGGCTTATATAGAGTGCGGCAAGACCCCAGCCAGCCCACGTTACAAGGGGTTTAAGGTACATAAATAGATGGTGTTACTGGTAACGCTAGTAATAAAGTGACATAAATGTCCATTAAGTATACAAAGTAAATGTCCGACCGTTGCAGTGCAGAGTGGCTTTAGACCTTCTGTCCGTCGAGTGTTTCCTGCGTCGGTCGAGTGACATTGGATCTTCCGAGTGGAATGCTTCTGGTCGAGTAGATGATGCTATACCCTGAATGCTTCTGACTTTAGGGCGATGTCCTAGGGAAGGGTGTCTAGGTCAGGCCTATGACCCTACCCTAGATACATAGCTTCATCACGTGCCAATGATGTTACAAACACAGATACATCTGAATGTACAACGTAGAGTAATTAGCATCCTCGGATCAATGGCCGGTTCTGGGAATCCTAATTCTAACCGGACTACAGTCCCCTCCATGCGGCAAAAGACTGACTAACTGGCAGCAGAGCTAGCAGGATCAGTGTCCGTTATGGACAGGATATAAGTTACTACCTTACACTTCTTCAGTGCAGACAGGTAAATCTGGATATTCAGTGAAGGCGGTTCAGCTGGGAAATCTGGCTCCTCCTCCGACTTCTTCAGTGCAGACAGGTCTTTTATGGCCTGAAGCCCTTTCCTGTCCCAGCCATTATTTTCGTGGCCATCGTTCTTACAGATTCTTCTTCCGTGGAGGGTCGTCTTCACCATTCGAGTCTCCTGATCTCAGGCCCTTGGCCATCTTTCTCCTCCTGTACCGCCGCGAAGCAGCTTGGATGAGGCGCGCGCCCCAGGTTCTCCACTTGTGTGAGTAGAAACGGAGACTGTGCTGCAACTTCTTGCTGTTCAAACTGCTAAATTGCATGGCCACGAACTTCAGATCCTCCGGCTTAAGTGAGAAGGCCTCCACTTCTGTGACCGCCTTCACTGTACGAGTGGCTGATGGCAACCTGGCGGTAGGCTTCGGGACAGTAGCCCACCCAACAAGTTCCTCACCGCAGAAATCACCAGCTTTAAGGGTAATTGAAGTGAACAAGCCTGTGAGGCTATCTGTTGTCGAGCTTTCTAGTTCTCCACGAATAATGAAAAGCATCTCAATCACCGGATCACCCTCACGGACAATGTATGTGCCCTTTGTGCAGAGTGATGATACAAGACGTGCGCAGATGGTATCTAGAAGTTGGTCATCCATCTGGGAGAAAAACGGAACCTGAAACCTCGCAATAGAAGAGACATTAGCACATCACAAATGATAACAAGAAGTCCAGTCCAAAAGGCAAACCAGGAAGTTTCAAACATGGATTCGTTGTGTATTTACACATAATCGTGTAGAAGTAGTTACCTGGCGAACAAGCTCCAAGCAAAGGTGGCGTTTAATGTCACGTCGTAGATCCTCTGGTAGAAACTTCAATACAGCCTCTTCATGCACACCTCGAGTTGCATGCCACTTGAACTGCATAAATCGTCTAACTCTTTCCCGCAGTTCATTAGGAAGTTGACGACGTCTCATCAACTCCTCCGCATCTCTTTGGTGTAACATCCACTCATCCTCCCTTGTCACAGTGATAGATTGGAGGGAAGTCTGCAATGATAACAATGTAAGATATTATGTTCTTAAAAACAGTTCTAATTGCCCATGCATTGTAACGTGGGCATACATATTATAGTGGTTCAGCATCAATCGTGCCCGATATATACCTTACACCCACCATATTCTAGATTTTTGATAATATTTGATTTGATTTGAGTATGGGTAGGGGCAGGCAAGAATATTTTAGATTTAGTTAAGGTTTAGGTATGATTTGATTTGATTCGGCTATGGGTGGAGAAGGCAAATAAAGTTTTGATTTAGTTGAGGTTTTAGTATGATTTGATTTGATTGAGTTAATGCAGGACATGATTTTGGAAGGAGGTGGAGAATGAAACCAAATGAAACGACATACCTACCGCCATTTATTGCAATTGATCTAGGGCCTAATGGTCCAAAGAGATAACCAGAATATAAGTTACGTCAAGGGAGGTGGTCACGAACCAACGTTCGTACCCCCTCGACCCCGACTAACGCGCCTTGATCGGGGCGACCCAAACCAACGTGGTTTATGTCCCCTGATCGCTAGCGCCACATATAAAGAGAGGTGGCAGCCGGCCACCCACGATCTGACATGTTCACGTGCGTCTACTCTGCCCTCCTAAATCTCAGAACCCTAATCCGATCTGGGGGAGCGATGTGCGACGGGAAGGCCTTCTCCTACCTCTGCTCCGGTGCTAGGGCAGTGTCGCTGGCACCCGAAGGGACGCCGCTACCTGCTGCGAGCATCTACACCGAGCCTGCATCCGCCTGCATCGAGCGGGCACGGGACTTCGCATCACCTACACTAATGGCTACTTCCATTGGTGGTAAGATCCTAAACTATCCCTCTGATCTATGCTACTAGGTGATCTAATGACTAGGATTGAGATCCAATCACATCAATCCTACTGGATTTTTTTTCTAACAATGGTATCTTGAGCTAATTAAACCTAAATCAGATCCCTAAATATGATATGTTCAAATCGTTGATCATGATTACGTACTAATGATTGTGGTTTAAGTTTATGGTTCACGATAAAGATTAAATGCCTCTATTATAGTCAATGCTTAATGCCTAGGGTTTATACTTTTCGGTTAATGACCAATAGGCTAAGAGTTAGTGCTAACTATCTACTGAAGATGCTCAATCCTTTCGGTTAGAGTAGTTAAGCCATGCTTCCGCTTTTAAGTTAAACGTTCAATTAGCACTGTTAGCATGGTTAAGCAATTAGAAGGAGGGGATTCCATGATTATGTAAAATCCAATATTTTTCACCCCAAGAACATAGGAGCCCCCTGGGTTCAAGATCTCATATTAATTTTGAACTACTGGGAAAGAATTGGGGTGCGGCAGGAAGAAATGAAATTCTCAATAAAAATATAAACAGGTCTTCCTGCAAAGAGGAAGGGCTAATTGGCTCCGCCATGGATTTCGTGTGAAACCGAAACCCTAGACCCCCCCCCCACCCCACCCAATGTTGTTCAAACCCTATAAATGCAAATCCCAAATCAGAGCCCAAATGATGAATGAAATTAAAAGAAGAGAAAAGGTGGCGGGCTCACTGTAACGCCCCGGATCCGATGCGCCAGGTGTCCACCAGCTATTCGCCGTCATTGCCATGTCATGTGCTTGCATGTTGCATTTTGCCATGTCATCATGTGCATCTCATTTTGCACACGTGTTCGTCTCATGCATCCGAGCTTTTTACCCGTTGTCCGTTTTGCAATCGGACACTCCTATGTCCTCCGGCGCCCCCTTTTGCCTCTTTTCATGAGCGGGTGTTAAAACGGTCTCGGAATGGACCGAGGTTTGTCAAGCGGCCTTGATACACCACCGGTAGACCGCCTGTAAAGTTTCGTGCCATTTGGAGTCCGTTTGATACTTCAACGGTTAACCGGGTAGCCGCAAAGTCCTCTTTTGTGTGCAGCACAACACCCCTCCAAAACAGCCCAATAACCCATCTAAGTCACCTCCATCCTCTCGGTCGTTCCATCACGATCGCGTGGCCAAAAACCGCACTCCATTTGAAGTCTCCTAGCTCCCTCTACCTATAAATGAGTCCCTCCCCCCGAATTTCGTGGTACAAACCCTAGTCTACTTCCTCTCCGCGCCGCCGGACAAAAACCCCACCGACGGACATGTCTGCCGGCCACGTCCCTCCGTCCAATGGGGGCGTGCCACGTCACCGCGCCGCTGCCCACAGCCAACCACGACGTGCCACCCGTCACCCCGTCGCCTTCTCCACCGCGCCTCCTCACCGCGGGCCCGTCGCGGCCCGGGGCAGGCCCTCCCGGCCCGCGCGCCCAAGCCGGCCGGCCGCTCCACCGTGCTGCGCGCCACCCGAGCCGCCTCACCCCCGCGTCTGCCGCCGCCGCCCCGCGCCCACTTCGCTCGCCGCCGCCCGCGCTAGCCGTCACCCCGCTCCTCCGCCGCCGCCGCGTAAGCTCGCCGCCGTCCTCAAGCTCGCCGGAGCCCGTCCCGGTCAGATTTGGCCCGGGTGGATCAGATCCACCGAGTGCCCGAACCAAACGCGTCCCTCGTCCCGATCCGCTCCGTCCCCGATCCCTCCGTCCCGCGTTGACT
Organism: Aegilops umbellulata; assembly: GCA_032464435.1. NCBI lineage: Eukaryota > Viridiplantae > Streptophyta > Magnoliopsida > Poales > Poaceae > Aegilops > Aegilops umbellulata. Next base: position 37,213,468 of record CP136057.1, on the reverse strand, counting down.
TTCGCGGAGGTAAGAATTCCATTAAGTCCCCGAATCCATACTTTTTCATGCATACTTCATCATGTCATAACTCCTGGCATACTGCTCCATTTTGCGTGCATTATATATCGAAATGTTCATCTAGATGTTCTCTTTATTTTCTTCCATTGTGCCATGTTCATTTGAGTACATCTTGATGCCCAAATCATCGTTGCAAGAGTGCTCTAAAATGTTATCTGCTGTAGTTTATCAGAACATGCTCATTTGTCATTTTTGCATCTTTTTGTGTGATTTTCTTTTGAGCATGAGGTCTACATGTGTTATGAGCATATTTTCTGTGATGCAATCCATTCTTCATGATATGCCATGTATTGATTGTTTCAAGCTTGCAAAGTAGCCTCCGTGATGTTGCTGATTTCAGGGACATAGAATTTCTCTAAGTCATTGTTCTGTTGTTATTTTCATGCCATGTATTCATGTTGCTACAATGAGATCCATGTCTCTTTTGAGTATGTTCAGTAAGGATGTTTTGGACATATGGTTATTCTCTATCCATCCATTCCCCTGTTTGCATTTATAGAGTGCTCTAGCATGTCTTAATCTTGCTCTATTTTTGCTATAAAATATTCCCGGCAGATGGTTTACATGTTATTCAATTTTGCCAAGGTTTTGCCTAGTGTTCCATGCATGCTATGAACCTGCTATTGCCATGATTAGATTCATGAACATGTCTTCTTGCTGATGCTATGCTTATCTTGTCATGAAATGCTTTGTGATGAGTCATTCAAGCTCACCAACATGCCTACTTATCGTTGTTCCTGTCATGTGCTGTTATTTTCACTAAGGCTGAATCTGTGTATGAAACTTGCTATGTTCACATGGGTGCCATCATATTTTCTGTGCTCTTTTGACTCATGGTCGGTAAGAGACTTTTCTTATATGCAATTAGTAGATTCATGCAAAGCCTTTGGTTGCCATGATAAGTCCATGTAGCATGTTGTTTGATAGCTCTAAATATTGCAACCTGATGTTATTTCTGCCATGTCCTGTGAATTCTGCCGGGAGCATGTTATTATTTGCAATCTTTCCATGTCCTTTTGAGCATGTTCTAGTAGTTTCTGGAGATAGCTCAGTGTTCATGCTTTGTCATTCTTTACCTGTACATCATGGCCATGCCTTTTGTTTTGATGTTGAGATCCTGTAGCATGTTGTTTTGGTGCTTGAAATATGCCTAGTTGCTGTTTTGGACAGCAAGCCCTTTAATCTTATATGGTGTGTATGTGTTGAACCGTTGCTCCGTTTTGAGTGTGATCTATATGAAACTTGCTTAGTTTTGCATGTAGTTTCATATTACCTTGTTGGATACATGTTTTGAATGTGTTTGCTTGATGTTTGCATGCATTTTGCACCAATGCCATGCTCAACTTATTTTGCTCATATCTTCTAGGCCGTAGCTCCGAATCTAAGGAACTTTATATGTAACTTGACTAGAATTTTGTGTAGTTCATCGTGGTGCGTCTTAACTCGCTGTTTAACAACTTGAACATAAGGTTTATTCAGATCTGGACCAATTTCGAAATTTGCATATGAGGACTTACCAGAATTGTTCTATGTTGTTTCCGGCCTCATTTAAACTTGCTTTGATGTGTTGCTCTTGTATGCATCATCTCTTGCCATGAGTAGGTTCATGTAGCCTTGTAATGCATCGTACTTGGTTGAGCATCATGCCTTGTTCATGTGTGGTGTGTTTACCGTGTTGTGTGCTTCTTCTCGATAGTTCCCGTTTCGTTGCGGTCGTGAGGATTCGTTCGTCTACGCTTGGTTCGTCTTCGTGGCTTCATCTTCTTCATGGACTCGCTCTTCTTCCTTGCGGGATTTCAGGCAAGATGGCCGTCACCTTGGATCTCATTACTATCATTGCTATGCTAGTTGCTTCGTTCTATCGCTATGCCGCGTTACCTACCACTTGCTTATCAAGCCTCCCAAATTGCCATGAACCTCTAACCTTTGTCCCCCTTCCTAGCAAACCGTTGTTTGGCTATGTTACCGCTTTTGCTCAGCCCCTTTTATAGCGTTGCTAGTTGCAGGTGGTAAGTGCATCTAGTGCCACCCCTAGTTGGTTTTGGAGTATTGACGACAAAGTTGGTTGAGGGACTAATGTGTTTGTGAGAATTGCAGGATAACACAGGTAGTAGTCCCTCATTGATTCGGTTTACCTACCGGAGATGACCCCTAAAAATGTATGAAGACATTGACGACAATGGTGGTATAAGAAGATATTCATATTAAAGACTATGACATGAGAAGACATTGATTGAAGATTATGGAGCGCGAAGACTTAGTCGTTTTGTTGTTTCCTTTTCTTCTTTGTTGAGTCGTAGGAACCACCGTACTGTTAAGTGGGGTCCAAGTGAACAAAGTCAGGATGACTGAAGTGATGCTCAACCCAAATCCTATGTCTTCAAGCAAAGACAATGAGAGCAAATCTTATCCGGAGCTGGATAAGTCAGCTTTGCTTGTAGCCCAAGTAAAGTTGTCGTGTGTGTTTGAAATCTGACCGTTGGAACACGTGTCAGTTCCTTAGTGACCCAGGGTCATTTCGGACATATCAGGTCGGGTTGCCTAGTGGCTATAAATAGCCCACCCCCTACACCATAAATTGGTGGCTGCTCAGAGTTAGTACACGGCTTTTGTCGTTTGAGAGCAACCCACCTCGAAGCCTTTGAGAGAGAGAAATCATTGCGAGGATAAAGCCCAAACACCCAGAGCCAAAGAGTGTTAGGCATCACTGAAGTCTTTCTGTCTGTGTGACCTGAAGACTTATTACACTTGAGGACTGTGAATCCTACAGCCGGTTAGGCGTCGCGTTCTGAGCATCCAAGAGTCATTGTGGATCGCTGGTGAACGAAGTCTGTGAAGGTTTGGAAGTCTACCTTGAAGACTTACCAGAGTGATTGGGCGAGGACTGTGTGCCCTTAGCTCAAGGGGAATAAGGTGAAGACGAGGTCTTCTGAGTTGAATCTCATCCTCCCTAACCAGACGTACAGTTGTCACAGCAACTGGAACTGGTCCAACAAATCCTATGTCTTCAACAAGTGACTGGTTCTATCCTCTCCCTCCCTTTACTTAGAGTTTGTCTTCGTGAAGTTATCACATGTTTGTTGTATCTGTTTGACTTCATTGGTTGACTACTATTGCTGTTTGGCTTCATACTATCTTCCATTCTGATCCTTACTACCTAGCTGCTATTAGTCTTCGTACACTCACGTTATTGCACACTTGACTATGGCTTGCTTAGTGTAGTTTATGTTCCGCTGCATTTCAATAGGTTCATTTCTACAGTTTGTCTTCGAAACTTCCATGTTTTGAAGACTTCCATAAAAATCGCCTATTCACCCCCCCCCCCTCTAGTCGATAACTAGCACTTTCAATTGGTATCAGAGCAAGGTACTCCCTTGTTCTGTGTGATTCAGTTTAACCACCTGAAGTTTTAGCTATGTCGACTGCAGAGATAATCAAAGGCTACGCTTCTTGCCCCGTGTTCGATGGAACTGAATATCCCTACTGGAAGAATAAGATGTGCATGCATCTTGAAGCCATTGATGTCGACCTCTGGTATGTCGTCAAGAATGGCGTTCCCAAGACTAGTGAAGGTGTCACCCCTGCTAATGTCAAGAAGTTCATTCAACTGGACTCTACTGCCAAGAACATCATCTGTGGTCATCTAACCAAAGGACAGTATGGCCGCGTGAGTGCTCTGGAAACGCCGAAGCTAGTCTGGGACTGGCTATCCAAGGTCAATGAAGGCGTCTCAACCCAGAGAGATCAAAGAATCAGTGTTCTTCGCAACCTCTTCTATCGCTTCAAGAGAAACGACAATGAAAATGTCTAGCTCACATTTGATCGCCTCACTGACATCACAAATGAGCTTCGTGCTCTCGGCGCCACTGAGATTACCAAGCATGAAATCGTCAAGACACTACTGAGATCACTTGACAGCTCCTTTGGCACCCTTGCCCTCATGATACAAGAATGCCCTGACTTCAAGACACTCGATCCGTCTGATATACTTGAGAGGCTCAACACACATGAGTTCCAGCTGTCTGAGAAAAGAGATATCTATGGTCCCAACTATGGCCGAACTCGCGCTTTGAAGTCAAAAGTTGTTTCCTCATCTGAAGAAGAATCTGACTGCAGTTCTGATGATCCTGAAGACATTGGAAAGGAACTTGCTATGCTTGTGAAGAAGTTCCAGAAGTTCATTAAGAAGAAGGGCTACAGAAAGTCTTCACGATCCAGCTCAAGAAATGATGAAGCTTCCACTCATGACTACAAGAAGAGAACATGTCACAAGTGCAAGAAACCTGGACACTATATTTTTGAGTGTCCACTGTGGGACAACGAGAAGAAGAAGAAGAAGAAGAGCAAGGAATATGATTCTGATGACAAGAAGAAGAAGAGATCTTCAAAGTCTTCTTCCAAGTCCTCATCCAAGTCTTCATCTCATAAGAAGAGCTCATCTGGCAAGGCTCGTGCTTTTGTTGGCAAGGAGATGGATTCAGAGGAGGAGTCTGCTTCTGAGGAGGCGGAGGTGGAGTCCGAGGAGGAGTCTGACCCTGGCGTCGCAAGTCTGGCTCTAGCCACAGCCTACGTTGCCAAGTCCATCTTCAACACTGAAGACAATGACTTCCACACCAACGCTGAAGCTGATGACAAGGACGACCCTACTCCCACCTACTGCTTCATGGCACGTGGTGCCAAGGTAAAATCACGTGATGCTTACTTTCAAACATCTAGTGAAGATGACTCTAATTGTGGATCCAAACCCAGCTACAAAACACTTGCTAAAATTGCAACTGAACAACAAAAGGCTATGGAATATACTCAAAAACTGTTAGACAAAAGCGATGACCTGTTGGACGCGGAAATGACTCGTTCACAGTCCTTAGTTGAAGACATAAAAAATCTTCATGCTAAGTACCAAGAACTTGAAAGTCGTCATGAAACGCTCTCAACCACTCATGAAAAGCTCTCCTATGATTATCTTCAAAGGAAACAAGAGCTTGAGAAATTGAGAGCGGCTCATGAAGATCTTCAAAAGGAGAATGAGTCACTTCGCGCTCAACAGATCAGTCCCGCTCAGGATGGATTTGAACCACCATGTCTAAAATGTCTTGAGCGTGATAACGCTACCTCTGTTGCTGAATGTTCCACTGCTGCTACTGTTGCATTGTCTTCAACTACTAATGTGGTAACTAACCCCTCTGCGGAGGATACCACTAATATTGCTGATGAAAATGCTAGGTTGAAGACATTGCTTGAAACAGGGATGTATAAAAGTCTGAAAGGGCATCAGACACTTTGCGATGTCCTCAAAAAGCATATTCTGAACCGAAACCCTAGGAAAGAGGGTGTTGGGTTCGAGAGGAAAATGAATGTTGATGGTTCCTACTGGAAGCCTGAGCAGTATCCCAAAACCACATGGGTTGCTGCAAAGGGACCTTCAGTGGATCCATCTACCTTATCTGGCTTTACCTGTGCTAACCCTATTATCATTGATGAATCCTTTGATGCAAACTATAAACTGTTTAAAGAATCAGAATGGTGAAGTGTTTGCCAGATATGTTGGTACTAACTGCAGTAATGGGCCACCTATGAAGAAGATCTGGGTTCCCAAAAGCTGTCTTGAGAATCTTCCAGTGAATGTCATCATGACACCACCTGGGAAGAAGACAAACCCCAGACCTAAGGCTTCATATGGTCCAGAGGCTTCATACAGACAAAGGACTCACCTGAGTCACCCTAACACCAATTTTTTGCAGGGAAACCATACTCAGACTTATGAATATGAGTGTGTGTCTTCAAACCGCTGTGTTCATAGAACTAAGAATTTTTCTGCTTATTCATATGAGTATCATTCATCTCCTGCAAGGCTATTTGCTAGGGCTCCAAGGCCCAAATTCTCAGATGCTGCACTTAGACTCATAGTTTCTAAGCCACCCCTGAAGATGTGGGTGGTTAAGAAGAATTAACTTTCTCTTGGAGGGAAAGGTCTCCAGCCAAAAACCAAAGGCGTCTGATGCTATTGCTGGGGACCTAAAACATCTTGTAGGGCGCAAGATCAAATGCCCAAATGGTCTTACTATGTATTTTGTTCCTGAATCGTTTGCCATTCATCCTATCAGTCCTAATCTTGATCTGAGCTTCAATAATCCTCTTGCCCGTCAAATGTTTATGCTTCACAATGCTCTTAGTGAAGCCTATCCCCCTAATTGTACTATAGGGTATGACACCTCGTGCTTCAGAATGGATTATGGACAACGGATGCACTAATCATATGACTGGTGATCGAAGTCTTCTCATGGACTCAACTATACGTCCATCTGATAAGAGTCACATCACATTTGCTGACACTGGTAAAAGCAAGGTATTGGGTCTAGGTAGAGTTGCAATCTCAAGGGATCAGCACATGGATAAAGTGATGCTTGTTGAATCCCTTGGCTTCAACTTAATGTATGTTTTAATGCTCTGTGACTTGAACATGATTGTGGTATTTGGAAAATATCATTGCCTTGTACTTATGGAATCTGACAAATCTCTAGTCTTTGAAGGGTACCAGAAAGATGATTTGTACATGGTAGATTTCTCAGCAGGACCACAGCTTGCCATATGTCTTCTCACAAAAGCTTCAGAGTGCTGGCTATGGCATCGGAGGATGGGGCATGCTGGCATGAGGAACTTACATACTCTCGCCAAGAAGAAGCATGTCATAGGCATCGAGGACGTCAAGTTCAAGAAGGATCATTTGTGCGGTGCCTATGAAGCCGGAAACATGACTAGGGATAAGCATCCCTCGAAGACAATCATGACGACATCTCAACCTTTCGAGCTGCTACACATGGACTTATTTGGCCCTACTCACTACTCTACCCTCACAACAACTGCTTGTCTCTATGGCTTCACCATTGTTGATGATTATTCAAGATATACGTGGGTGCACATAATTCTCTTCAAGACTGAAGTGCAAGATGTATTCAGACGCTTCGCCAACCGAGCCATGAACAATTATGGCGTCAAGATCAAGCATATCAGAAGCGACAAGGGCACTGAATTCAAGAACACCATACTTGATCTTTATCTGGATACAATGGGAATCACTCATGAGTTCTCTGCTCCCTACACACCTCAGCAAAATGGCATCGTAGAGCGCAAGAATAGAACCCTCAATGAGATGGCTCAAACGATGCTCGACGAATACAAGACACCAAGAAAGTTCTGGCCTGAAGCTATTGATACAGCATGTCACGTCATCAACCGTGTTTACATCCATAAGCTTCTGAATAAAACATCCTATGAGCTCCTCACTGGCAAGAAGCCAAATGTCAATTACTTCAGAGTATTTGGAGCTAGGTGTTGGATCAAGGATCCCCATCACAAGTCAAAATTTGCACCTAAAGCTCACGAAGGCTTCATGCTTACTTACGGAAAGGACTCGCACTCTTATAGAGTCTTCAACCTCTATCTCTACAAAATTGTTGAAACTGTGGACGTGCGGTTTGATGAAACCAATGGTTCACAAAGAGAGCTCCTGCCAAGTACACTAGACGAAGCTTCACCCAGTGAATCTATCAAGCTAATGAGAACTGGTGAAATCATGCCTTCTGAAGCATAGCCTGAAGAGGAACTTATCATTTCCGCACCTAACCAACCTGAAGACAATGCTCAGCCTGAAGACAATCCTCCCAATGATGACAATGATCAACAAGAGCAAAATCTTCGTCCAGTTCATCCTCGTGTTGCAAATGAAGTATAGATTGAGAAGATAATTGATAGTATCAATGCACCTGGTCCACTTACTCGCTCAAGAGCAACACAGTTAGCAAATTTCTGTGGGCACTTTTCTTTTGTGATATCAGAACCCAAGAAAGTTGTTGAAGCCTTTATGGAACCTGAATGGATTCAAGCTATGCAAGAAGAGCTTCAACAGTTCAAGCTGAACAATGTTTGGGAACTTGTCAAGCGTCCTGACCCTCGCAAGCATAACATTATTGGCACAAAATGGATATATCAAAACAAGCAAGATGAGCATGGTCAAGTCGTCAGAAACAAAGCACATCTTGTGGCTCAAGGATATACTCAAGTTGAAGGAATTGACTTCGATGAAACATTTGCCCCTGTGGCTAGGCTTGAAGCTATTCGCATACTGCTAGCCTATGCTAACCACCACAACATCTTGCTATATCAAATGGATGTGAAGAGTGCATTTCTCAACGGCAAGATTGAAGAAGAAGTATACGTTGCTCAACCACCTGGCTTTGAAGATCCAAAACATCCTGGTATGGTGTACAAGCTAAACAAAGCACTATATGGCCTCAAACAAGCTCCTCGCGCTTGGTATGATACGATCAAAGACTTCCTGAAGAGCAAAGGCTTCAAACCTGAATCCCTCGATCCCACACTCTTCACGAAGACATATGATGGAGAACTGTTTGTGTGTCAAATCTATGTGGATGATATTATCTTCGGCTGCACCAATCAGAAATACAGTGATGAGTTTGGATACATGATGCAAGAGCAATATCAGATGTCCATGATGGGAGAGCTGAAGTTCTTCCTTGGTCTTCAAATTCGTCAGCAAAGAAACGGCATCTTCATATCTCAAGAAAAATACCTCAAAGATTGTCTGAAGAAGTTTGGAATGCAAGATTGCAAGGGTTACACGACGCCAATGCCAGCCAAACACCATCTAGGTCCCGTCGACAATGGTAAAGAGTTCGATCAAAAGGTATACTGCTCCATGATTGGTTCTTTACTTTACCTATGTGCATCTAGGCTAGATATTATGCTTAGTGTTTGCATGTGTGCTCGATTCCAAGCGGCACCAAAGGAATCACATCACTTAGCTGTGAAGCGAATTCTTCGATATTTGGGTTACACCCCAACACTAGGATTATGGTATCCAAAGGGCTCAGAGTTTGATCTGGTTGGATTCTCGAATGATGATTATGCTGGTGACAAGGTGGATCGCAAGTCTACATCAGGCACATGTCACTTTCTGGGATGATCACTTGTCTGTTGGTCTTCAAAGAAGCAGCAGAACCGTGTATCACTCTCAACTGCTGAATCTGAATACATTGCTGCTGGATCTTGCTGCGCTCAGCTTCTATGGATGAAGCAAACTCTCAAGGACTATGGCATCAATCTGAAACAAGTACCTCTCTTCTGCGACAACAAAAGCGCCATCAAGATTGCCAACAACCCAGTTCAGCACTCAAAGACAAATCACATTGAAATTCATCATCACTTCCTCAAAGGTCATGTCATGAAGAAAGATATTGATATCATTCACGTCAACACTGAAGAGCAACTGGCAGATATCTTCACAAAGCCCTTGGATGAGAAAAGGTTTTCCAAGTTACGGTGTGAGCTAAATATCTTGGAATCCTCAAATGTCTTGTGATCAGGCACACATCCTAACACTTATGCATGTTGATGACTTAGATGTGCAACACACGAAGTAAAGTATATCTTCAATCAATGAAGACTTACATTTTGAGTGTGAATACATTAACGTGGAATTTGACTTCGGAGCGCCACGATAATTGTGTGCCGTGTCTGGGTCTAATACTTCCTATACGGTGGGTAACGCCACCACCAAATTTTTCTGTTTGAAGTGTTTCACTCATGGCGTTACATTTGACATGTCTTCGCATTTGGTTTGTTTTCAAGTTCAATTTATCTTCATGATTATCTTCACTATGTTGATTTGATTGCTTTCTGATATATATACTAGTGTTCTGTCCTCTACAGCATTCACTTATAGCTATGTCTTCCTTGTTGAATCTTTTGAACAAAGTGAATGTGATTGGACCCTAATCTCTCTATGCTTACTATCTCAAACTCTATCTGTCCAAATCATATGCATTCTATTGAAACTGTCGAATGTCTTCTCTGCGTCCTTGTCAGCAGAAGACACAGAGGCAAACATTAAGTCAATTTTGAATGCTCTATCCTTATTGGCTAAAATCCGGAGAAGCCGGAATGACCATCCGACAAACCTGGCGGGCGTGGGAACGTGGGACAATTCTGAGTATGTTGCATGCTTGCCACGTGCCCCTTAGATGTGAACCGCCAGGGGCACCTGCGTAATTGTGATGTGCCGCACACTTCCTTATAAATACATGTCTCTTGCGGTAAAGAAAACCTTCTTCCGCCTCTCCACCTCGTCAAAACCCTAGCGCCACCGCTAGCTCTCGAAGACGCCGGCGACGAAGCGCTTAGCTGCCGCGACTTCTCCGACGCCGTCCTCACGCCGGTCGCGGACATCGTCTTCTCCTCCGCCGCCGTAGGTGTCCTCCGTCGCCAAGTTAGGGCACGGTGGATTAAACTGCTCGGTCTCCTACTCTTCCCATCTAGCAGTTCCTCGCATGGTAAATATAACTCTATTTTTACCGTCTTTTTGATCCTCAAAGATTCATCCTGTTTGCCAAAATAGGTTTTTGCCTATACAATGTTAGATCTATCCTGTCTGCATCTCATACTGCCTAGTATATTCACTTAAGCTTCACATCTAGTTAGATTCCTCACTTGTACTTATTCGCAGATTCGTACAAATCTGGAACCAACTCTCAACACATAAGTGAATGTCTTCGCATCATGAAGTCAGTCTTCAAACTGATTTATCTTCAAAATCTTCTGAGAATGCATATGACCTCTTCCCTTCCCTCGCTTCTCTAATGTTGTCACAGGTACAGGTCCGTGGGAGAATCCCTTGGTTCTCATAGTCTGCATTCGTTTGCAGAATTCTTACAGCATCACATTAACTCTCCCGAAGCCAGTTCCTGTTTGTCCAGCAAGCGAAAGCCTTTGAACGTGTTGAAGCCATTTAGTTTGAAGTACATGGCTATAGAGAAATCAGTAAGGAAGGGTGGCAGACAGCGTCGTGGGGGAACGTCAAGAGATTTGCCTGATGACCTCTCAGAGCTTTACAAGATAGATCCAGAAGAGGATTACAATCAGCGCAAGACCCGAATCCAATGGATTCGAAGATATTGGGCAGAACAGTGGTACAAATACAGATTCGTGACCCAGGAATATGCAGAGAAGAATGCTATCAAGCGACCATGGGGAGATATTTTGTACAGAAATCTTCCACCCAGGTCCAGAGCTGAAGCCATTGAGCAAGGTTTCTATCCTTGCATGGTCTGTGGGCCACAACCAGCTGATGCCGACCCATCATCTTTGCTCTGGTGTCGCGAAGACAATCTGTCAAACACAATTATCAGTTTGCAAAAGCCTCAGCAAAGAAGAACAATGATTCTTTGGGGTTAGACTTCAATCCTGGTCCTCCTGCTCCCCGTGCTGATGGCACACGCGATGCAGAACCAAATATCATCGGACCCTTCTACAACCTTGATGGCCTCATCACCCACATCTCTGTTCAAGGTGCCAAAGTGGATCACTCTGATGATGATGCTGACACGGATGAAGCTCCTACTCCTACTCCAAAACCGCAGAAGCAGAAAAAGACTAAAGCTTCAAGGTGAGCTGCTGCTCCTAAAGTTTCACGTGCGAAGCCACTGGCCACTGCACCTCCTGAAGACAGTGTGCAGTCTGAAGATCTATCCCGCATCTCCAAGAAGACGGAGAAGAAAAAGAAAATCGTCAAGAATACTGATCAGACATTGACTCCTGCTGCCATTCTGCGAGAAGAGCCCATTGATCTGTCCAGCGATGATGATCTTGCAAATGACGCTCTTGAGCAACTGATCAAGAGCAAGGAAGAAGCAGAGATCTTCAATTATTTGCCTCTCTTTGATGTGGCAATCATCCATAATTTCATTAATGAGTGGTTTGACACCCCAAATCTCAGCTTTGAAGATCTGCAACTTCCCATTGGTCTCAGCGTCTCCTTCAATGGCGCCATTGCTTCTGAGCTAGCTCTTGCTCAGCGCATCGTTGAACTGAAGCACAAGATCAACTATGAGAAAGCTCAGTTCAAGAAGCATGTGGCAAAGCTCAGCGTGCAAGATGTCAAAAAACTTCAAGATCATGTTGCACGAGCTCAAAGAAGCCTTTCTCAAGAAGCGTGAAGAAGCTAAAGATTCTTGTGAGCACATGAAGAATCTGGCTGATAAGTGCGTGCAAGCCTATAATGAAGCTGAGAAGCGCAAGGCTCTTGGTCGTCTGGGCATCGATCCAAGAATGGCTGCAAAGAAGAAGAAGCCATCAATTGACCAATCTGCACCTTCAAGGCAGGAAGAGCCACGCATAGTCTTCCCAAGCAGCATGACTGGCTCGAAGCCAAAGGTCAAGTCAACAGCTTCAGAACTGAAGAAGACAAGGGCTGCCGAGGCTGAAGCCAGAAATAGGGAAAATCCTGACGCTTCTGATGCAGCTCCCTCCAAGAAGAAGCGCAGAACCAAGAAGGATCGGGCTGCTCCCACAGAGCCCTTAGTTGTTGAACCTATCTCAATGGTTCGCCCTGCGTCTGAACACCAAGAGCGACGGATGATTGTTCATGAGCCTGCTTCCACAGAGGCTCATGAAGCTGAAGACATTCCAGCAGTTGACCCCACCGCTGCTGAAGACATTGGTCACCATGACAATGTTGAAGATGATGAAGTTATTCCTCAGATCGAACACAACTTGGTATCATCGCCTGTTCTCACGAACAGCGAACTCATCAGCATTGGTCGTCCTCTGACGCCAACTGCTCAGGATGCTTCGTGGGCTGATCACCCACAACAACAAGAAACTCCAAGTACCCCCCAACAACAACAAGTCACACCCCCTGTGCAAGAAGAAGAAGATGACTTTGAGGCCCAGCCAACTCCATCTCCAAAGGCGTCGCCAGCATTCCACAGGCTTCGCAAAGGACCAAGGCCTCAAGTCCCTCTTTCGAGCGTTCCAAAAGGAGAAGTGCCTCACCAATCTGTTGCACGACAAGTGTTTCCAGATGCCACTCCGACTGTGAATGTCTCCGAGTCTGAAGCCAAAGGTACTGAAGACAATCCGGCTGCATCATCCGATGACAAACAAGAAGATGAACGTGTCCCTTCTCCCCCCATTACCGAAGAAGTTGTTCCTCCTGTGAACGTGTCTGTGTCCGACCCTCCAGCTCATCAAGTGGAGGTTGAGAATCTTGAGGCTGCCACCACCAACACAAATGAAGCCAATGACGTAGTCATGGCTGAAGCAAATGTGGAGCCTGCACCAACCAATGTGCCAGAATTGAATGAAGCCAATGATGCGTCTGCACCTGAAGCCTCTGTTGTGCAGCCTGACGCCACTGTTGATGTCACTGCTCCTGTTCCGCCACCAAGGCCACACACTATCGAGCAAGCATTCAACTATGGCCAGCTTATCACTGTCAAATGGCCTGTTCTGACTCCTCCGCCTGCTGCTGGTCCTCAGTTTGATTACCACGTTGAGCACAGGCCTCAGGTTCAGAAGCCAATGCCAAGGTTGCCCAGGTTTCCAGGTACTGCGTCAGCACCCGGATCCTTTAATATCAATGGCTTCAAGGCACACGACACTTTCTTTGACAGAGCCAAGGACCCCTACTCAAAGGCAAGAATATCTTCTGATCGGTTCTGAAGTTATCAGCAGCGAAGTTATTACTCATGCGTTCTGTACAATCAAGGTCGCATTTTCCCACATATGCGTCTTGATACTGAAGCCATAACTGGTCTGCCCTGTTTGGAAGAGCTGCTTCAGAGAATCTGGCTTGCTGCAGTTCGTCACAGATAAGGAGCACTGGAATGAAGAATTACTGCTCTAATTCTATGCCACTCTGCATATTCGTGGCTACAACAGGGATCCGAAGACTTGGGTCCTTGAGTGGATGACAGGCAATGTTCATCATGAAGCCAAAGCCTTTGATGTCATTGAGATTACTGGCCTGCCCACTCCAGGTGATCTCTATGAACCTGGTTGCCAGCTTCACAATGATGCTATGGAAAGCATCTTCCACAAGCCTGAGCCCAATATGAGTCAGATGCTTAGCATGATGAAGCCTTTGCCTCCAGATGCTGAATACCCCAAGGAGTTCTTTGTTGAAGACCTTGAGTATCTGCCCCGCACCATCTATCACATTATCAGGCGAACTCTCTGGCCCATCAAAGGACATTCTCCACATGCCAAGCTGGAAGGCGCAATGAAGACTTTGGTCTTTAATATTCTTCATGGCAAAAGCTTCAATGCACAAGACCGCTTTATCCGCCAACTTGCTGCATCAGGATCTGACGTATTTGGTCTGAAGTTCTATGCTCCCTGGATCATGCGTCTGATCAAGCTCCACTCTGCCTTCAACTATCAACCCTTTGCACGCAATCATATCATCTTTTTGCCAGAAGTTGATTTGTCTGTTGAAGCCATATACCCAGAGCCTGCCAAGGAGCCTCTTAGTCTTCAGAATGTTGATCACCAAAGCTTCACGCAGAACATTGAAGGAGTTCAAGCTGTCGCTCGCATCTATCCATTGGCTGGGATTACTCGCTTGCCTCATCGTGCGCAAACTGAAGCTACTGAGAGCACAATTGCCCAAAGGCCTAAGAAGCGCTCTCGCGTTCTCAATGACCGAGAGCTTCTGGTTTCCCTTCATCAAAAACAAGATAAGCATCATCACTGGCTGAAGCGCCAAATGCAAAGCCTATTGGTGGACGTCAACAGAATTCGCAACCTCGCCACCAAAAATGCCTTTGTCGCTCATGAAACTTGTCGGCGGTCATGGAAGAGTTTGAACCTGCTCAGTGCTGAAGCAGATCTTCAAGACGATGGCTTCACTGAAAAATTCAAGTTTGACTCCACTCCTCCACGGAATGCTGTCCTATGTCGAACTCCATCCCTTGAAGACTCTGACTATTCTTCCTCCGCGGCAACTGTGAACGCCAGAGTGATCGATGATGAAGACGATGCTACTTCACCGCCCCCTACTTCTACACACATCGACACTGCACCAAGTTCGTCTGCACCGCCAAACAACACCGACGACCCTGCTGCTTCACCTACTCCTCATGGGAACGAGTAGATACTCTATGTCTTCAAACCTTTTTGGTCATTACTGACAAAGGGGGGAGAAGCATATGAGTTTGATAGTCTTCAAGCGGGTCCATATGGGCGGTTTCTTTATATTTTGCCTAGTGTTTACAACTCTCGTTTTTGATACATTTGGTTCTTTGAGTTGTAACACTTAAACTTGATGGTCGTCTGCTACTTATTTGCTATTCTGTGATGCAATGATAAATTCCGCATGTACGATGATATCTTCCGCACTTAGGTCATCTTGCAGACGTCCATTTTTCATTATGCATGTCATTATCTTCATTATATCTTATCATGCATGATGAATTGTCGTCATAAGTTGAAGAGGATCTCCACAAGTACAACCTGCCATGTGCATTTGCATTCCAAAAGCAAATTACTTATATGCACATCTTCAGGGGGAGCCTTTGCCACTTATGAAGACAATACCCTATCCTTTACAATTTCACATTATCCTCGTTGAAAACTTCAACCAGTTTGTCATCAATCACCAAAAAGGGGGAGATTGTAAGTGCATCTAGTGCCACCCCTAGTTGGTTTTGGAGTATTGACGACAAAGTTGGTTGAGGGACTAATGTGTTTGTGAGAATTGCAGGATAACACAGGTAGTAGTCCCTCATTGATTCGGTTTACCTACCGGAGATGACCCCTAAAAATGTATGAAGACATTGACGACAATGGTGGTATAAGGAGATATTCATATTGAAGACTATGACATGAGAAGACATTGATTGAAGACTATGGAGCGTGAAGACTTAGTCGTTTCGTTGTTTCCTTTTCTTCTTTGTTGAGTCGTAGGAACCACCGTACTGTTAAGTGGGGTCCAAGTGAACAAAGTCAGGATGACTGAAGTGATGCTCAACCCAAATCCTATGTCTTCGAGCAAAGACAATGAGAGCAAATATTATCCAGAGCTGGATAAGTCAGCTTTGCTTGTAGCCCAAGTAAAGTTGCCGTGTGTGTTTGAAATCTGACCGTTGGAACACGTGTCAGTTCCTTAGTGACCCAGGGTCATTTCAGACATATCAGGTCGGGTTGCCTAGTGGCTATAAATAGCCCACCCCCTACACCATAAATTGGTGGCTGCTCAGAGTTAGTACACGGCTTTTGTCGTTTGAGAGCAACCCACCTCGAAGCCTTTGAGAGAGAGAGAAATCCTTGCGAGGACAAAGCCCAAACACCCAGAGCCAAAGAGTGTTAGACATCACTGAAGTCTTTCTGTCTGTGTGACCTGAAGACTTATTACACTTGAGGACTGTGAATCCTCTAGCCGGTTAGGCGTCGCATTCTGAGCATCCAAGAGTCATTGTGGATCGCCGGTGAACGAAGTCTGTGAAGGTTTGGAAGTCTACCTTGAAGACTTACCAGAGTGATTGGGCGAGGACTGTGTGTCCTTAGCTCAAGGGGAATAAGGTGAAGACGAGGTCTTCTGAGTTGAATCTCAGCCTCCCTAACCAGACGTACAGTTGTCACAGCAACTGGAACTGGTCCAACAAATCTTGTGTCTTCAACAAGTGACTGGTTCTATTCTCTCCCTCCCTTTACTTAAAGTTTGTCTTCGTGAAGTCATTGCATGTTTGTTGTATCTGTTTGACTTCATTGCTTGACTACTATTGTTGTTTGGCTTCATACTATCTTCCATCCTGATCCTTACTACCTAGCTGCTATTAGTCTTCGTACGCTCACGTTATTGCACACTTGACTATGACTTGCTTAGTGTAGTTTATCTTCCGCTGCATTTCAATAGGTTCATTTCTACAGTTTGTCTTTGAAACTTCCATGTTTTGAAGACTTTCATAAAAATCGCCTATTCACCCCCCCCCCTCTAGTCGATAACTAGCACTTTCACAGGTGAAGATGAAGATTGCTCCATGTTGGATTATGTTTTATATTGGGATATCACAATATCTCTTATATTATTAATGCATCTATATACTTGGTAAAGGGTGGAAGGATCGGCCTTATGCCTGGTGTTTTGTTCCACTCTTGCCACCCTACTTTCCGTCATATCGGTATTATGTTCCCGGATTTTGCGTCCCTAACGCGGTTGGGTGATTTATGGGACCCCTCTTGATAGTTCGCTTTGAATAAAACTCCTCCAGGAAGGCCCAACCTTGGTTTTACCATTTGCCTCGCCACCACCTACTTTTCCCTTGGGAGTCGCGCTCTCGAGGGTCATCTTTATTTAGCCCCCACCCCCCGGGCCAATGCTTCTCTAAGTGTTGGCCCGAAACGAGTAGACTGCGGGGCCACCTTGGGGAAACTTGAGGGCTGGTTTTACTCGTAGGATGTCTCATCCGGTGTTGCCATGAGAACGAGATATGTGCAGCTCCTATCGGGATTGTCGGCACATCGGGCGGCTTTGCTGGTCTTGTTTTAACATTGTCGAAATGTCTTGTAACTGGGATTCCGAGACTGACCGGGTCTTCCCGGGAGAAGGAATATCCTTCGTTGATCGCGAGAGCTTATCATGGGCTAAGTTGGGACACCCCTGCAGGGTTTGAACTTTCGAAAGTCGTGCCCGCGGTTATGTGGCAGATGGGAATTTGCTGATATCCGGTTGTAGTAAACTTGAAGTAAACCCTTCTGAAATACACCAACCGTGTGCGTAACCGTGAGTGTCTCTTTTCGGGGTGTTCGAGAGGAGAACACGGTTTCTGGGTTATGTTTGACGTAAGTAGGAGTTCAGGATCACTTCTTGATCATTGCTAGTTGACGAACGCTTGCTTCGCTTCTCTTCTCGCTCTTATTTGCGTAAGTTAGCCACCATACATGCTTAGTCGCTGCTCCAACCTCACCACTTTACCCCTTCCTTACCCTTTAAGCTTTGCTAGTCTTGATACCCATGGTAATGGGATTGCTGAGTCCTCGTGACTCACAGATTACTACAACACCAGTTGCAAGTACAGGTTATGCGATGATCATAACATGAGAGCGATGTTTATTTGTGTTGGGGTTCTTCTTCTGCTTCTACTTCGATTGAGGGATAGGTTCCTGGTCGGCAGCCTGGGCTAGCAAGGTGGATGTCGTTTGAGTTTCTGTTTATGTTTCATACGTAGTCGGATGTTGATCTTATGTATGATGTATTGTTGTATTCATGTGACATTGTATGTCTTGGTTGTATCCCCACTATTATCTAATGTTGATGTAATGATATCCACCTTGCAAAAGCGTCTTCAAGATGCGCTTCTATCCTTGGTGGGACCTTTGAGTTCCTTTAGGATATGGTCGCATCTTGGACGTGACACTCACCCGGATGACGCCGGCCTTCCGGGTCCACACGGCCGCCGCCGGTCGTGCACGCCGTAGCCGGAACACTGCCGTCCTTCGGGACGTCGCGTGGAATGATGGAGTAGCAGCCATCGATGTTGTGTCCTAATGGATGCGGGCGTGCCGTGGGTGGTTCACCTCGCACGTGGCCATCCCCGCCAAAAGATTGTGCTGGCAGACGCCGGTGAAATGCCTCCTTGCACGCGCCGTCGAACGACGTGCTCGCGACGCCAGTAGCCACGCTCGCCGGAGGAGCGCCCCGTGCTCAGTCCGCGGCACGCTGCTTCATTGAGCGTAACCACTGGGCCGCCATGGCGGGTTGCGCCACTCGCCACAGTGGTGTCGTCGTCGGTCCGGGTTAATCGTGGAGGAAATGGGGGCTAGGGTTTGACCGGGTGCTAGTTTTGCTTTGCTCCGGGGTGATTAGACCTGGCCAAACCTCGGGCCGGGCCGGGCTTCGGGCCGGGCCTAGCCAAGCCCGACAAAAAAAACCCAAGCCCGAGCCCGGCCCGGCCCGGCCATCGGGCCTGTTTTCTGGGCCCGAGCCCGGCCCGAACATGCAAAAGCCCGTCGGGCCTCGGGCTGGCCCGGCCCGACCTTCAGAAAACTGCAAAAACGACGGGCCCGGCTCGGCCCGGCCACCGGGCTCAAAATCTAGGCCCGAGCCCGGCCCGGGGGCAGCGTCGGGCCAGGCCGGGTCGGGCTGCCCATGGCCAGGTCTAGGGGTGATCGAGGCCATCGGCTTGATCCAACGGACGAGACCAGACGAACCTTCGGCCACTTGACGAGCTGTTTTCGCGGCTGGGCCTCAGCCCAGGCTGTCTTGGCCCAGCATGACCAGTTTTTTCTTTTATGAGTTTTTCTCTGTTGGACCGCTACATAATGGGTAGTCGTGGGCTATTAGGCAAACTGAGGCTTGATCCACCGTCTCAAAAAAAAAGCCTCGACTGCGCTAGTGGATCAAGCCTTCTGATATGTCTTTCAAGATCAATGTTGATGCAGCAGTGGCACAAAACAGAGGAAGATGAGGAGTAGCGGCAGCAATCTGCCATGATCACAACGGCGTGTTTCAGGGAGCTTCGGCCATACTTCTCAAGGGAGTTCATCACCCTCCCACTCTTGAAGCTTTATCAATTCGTGAAGCTCTTGCCCTTGCTGAGGATCTAAGCTTGCAGAGACTACATGTAGCATCGGACTGTAAGGTAGTGGTGGATGACATCAAACAGAGGAACCCGACAAGTTATGGAGCAATTCTACATGAAATAATAGAGCATAGTTCTTCTTTTGAAGTTTGTAGTTTTGTTCATGAATTTAGGAGCTCGAACTTCGAGGCTCACAGGCTAGCGAGGCATGTTATAAAGTTGGGGGTCGACCGCCATGTTTGGTTAGGCAACCCTGGTAATCTTTCTTTTGTGGTTGTAACCATTGATCACAATTAATAAAAGGCCTCGTAGACTGTCTCAAAAAAAATATTAGGCAAACTAAAATTCTGGGCGTTCTTTTTTCTTTTTGTTCAGCGTATTTTTTGTGTAATGATTAGAGAGCAACTAGTTAACGAGCGCTCATTCGGGAGCCTCGCAACGATCAGCGCCACTTGGCGCGCTCCCAGCCATTCGCCACGTGTCGCCTCTGGGTGCTCCATCCGGATTTTGGTTTGTTTGCACGCGTTTTGGCTTTTTTCCGGTTTTTTCGACGTTTTGGTTTTCCACCGGTCTTCCTTAGCTTTTTGATCAAAAAAATTGCGTGAAAAAACGTGTTTTCTTTTTTTTTCTTTCGCGAGAGTCACGGTTTTGCTTCCGTGAGAGGCATGGTTTTGCTTTCGCGAGAGTTACGGTCGTGCCTCTCGGAAACAGAAAAATGTGTTTTCTATTTTTTTTCCTTTCGCGAGAGTCACGGTTTTTCTTCCGCGAAAGGCACGGGTGTGCTTTCGCGAGTCACAACCGTGCCTCTCGGAAACGGGAAAATATGTGTTTTATGTTTTTCTTTCTTTCGTGAGAGTCACGGTTTTGCTTCCGCTAGAGGCACAGTTGTGCTTTAGCTAGAGTCACGGTCGTGCCTCTCGAAAACGTGGAAAAACGTGTTTTCTGTTTTTTTTCTTTCGCGAGAGTCACGGTTTTGCTTCCGCGAGAGGCACGGTTGTGCTTTCGCGAAAGTCACGGCCGTGCCTCTCGGAAACGAAAAAATGCTTTTTCTGTTTTTTTTTCTTTCGCGAGAGTCACGGTTTTGCTTCTGCGAGAGGCACTGTTGTGCTTTCGCGAGAGTCACGGCCGTGCCTCCTCGGAAATGGAAAAAAAATGCGTTTTCTCTTTTTTTTTTCCTTCCCGAGAATCACGATTTTGCTTTTGCGAGAGCCACGGTTGTGATTTCATGAAAGGCACGGGCGTGCCTCTTTCGGAAAGGGAAAACCCGTGCTCCCGGTTCGGGTTTTTTCGTGAAAAAAAAGTTCGTCAAAACATATCAACATGGGATCTAATTTTGAAGATCTTGACGCGAGGAATCCAACAGTGAAGGCGGTTCGAGATTTGGACGCACGGTTTGAAAGATAAAACGTTTTGAATAAACGGATCTACGAAAAAAGGAAAAAACTCCCAGATTGCGACAAGTGGCGCATTGCATGTGTGCCACTTGTCGCAGCCTAGGAGTTGGAGTGATCTTTGCAACGAGTATTCCTCAACTATTGATTTCGTAATGATTATCCTCAAAATATTTTGCATTGTATTAAATTGAAAATAGCCAGAAAAATTATGTTATAAATTATGCTTTGGTTTTCTGAATGAAATGGAACCAACAAGAAATTTTATTTAGAAAACTCTTATGAAATTAATGTTTGTGTCATTTTATGGCATATGAATGTTATCCTTTTCTGTGATACAGACCAATGTTGTTTTACAATTTTGAATCACCCCGTTGATTCCTTATTATTTTCTGCCCAACGGTGATATAATTTGGAGTTGATTTTTGCATGTAAACTGATCACACTAATGTAGGTTAATTTTTATGCAACTTAATTTAATTATGATGTTCTTTTCCTTTATTTATGATATTTTGAAATGATGATAGCTCCTGGTCCTCGTGGTTTTCAGAACATCAAGCCACTCACGGGAAACAACTTCCAAACATGGAAGGACTTGTTGCTATTGCACTTGGGATGGCATGAGGTTGACCCTGCAGTGAGGGAAAGTAAACTAGTGGAACCTGAAAAGGGTGCCACTGGGTATGTTGAGCTTAAGAAAGCCTATGATGCTAAAGTTGAGAAGTGGGAGAGGTCAAATAGAATGACGCTCCAAATTATGAACTTCTCCATCTCAACTGAGATTAAAGGGGCTATTCCTGCTAAAGGAAATGGCGCCGAATATTCGAAATCGGTGGAAGAACAATTTAAAGGCTCAGAGAAAGTGTATGTAGATGAGCTTTTGCACAAGCTGCTTCCAAATATGATAGGCACGTGAGGGAGCACATTTTAAGTATGAGCAATGCCGCGACAAAGCTTAAAACCATGAGGTGTGACTTGAATGAATAGCTTCTTGCGCTCCTAGTTGTTAGGTCATTATCCTCACAGTTCAATCCATTCAAGATAAACTATAATTCTCTTGAAATCAAATGGAAACTACCTGAACTTATTGCACATTGCGTTCAGGAGGAAGAGAGAATGAAGAGTGAACAGAAAGATCAAGCTATCCATGTTAACTCCGGAAAAAGGAAGCATGAGAACAATGTTCATAGCAGTGATGTGCCCAACAAAAACTAGTTCTTCAAAAAGAATCCTCCAAAGCCTAAGCAATGCAATGAGGCAAGTTGTTCACGTCCCACTCCTTCAGCGGCTTTGGACAAATTTAAGATTTATAAAGCCGAGGTTGGAAATCAACTCAATCTAAAGATCAAAGTAGTACGTTCTGATCACGGGGAGAATATTATAGTAGGCATGCTCCTTATGAGCAAAGTCCATGACCATACTCGAAATATCTTGCTGAAAATGGAATTATTGCCCAATATTCAATGCCTGGTGAACCTCAGCAAAATGGCTTGACTAAACGTCGCAACCGCACTCTGATGGATATGGTATGTAGCATGCTTAGTCATGCAAGTTTACTAGTAAGTCTTTGGATGGAGGCATTGAAAACAGATGCACACATCCTGAATCCTGCTCCAACTAAGTTAGCATCGGGCACACCTTATGAGATGTGGGCGAGAAAGAAACCGAGCTTGAATTACATGCGTGTGTGGGGTTGCCCAGCTGAAGGTAAAGTGACCAATCCACGTATTAAGAAGTTGGACCCAAATACAGTTAGTTGTTTTTCCATTGGGTACCCTCTTAGAGGAAAAGGATATCGCTTTTATTGCCCAGGCCATACGATCAAGTTTGTGGAAACCAGGCAAGCGGTATTTTTTGAGGATAATGAAGTGTTACAATGATTGATCTTGAGGAGAAGCGGGTGTATGTTCCATCCCTGACTATCCAAGAGAACTTTATCCCTATGCCTAATATGTACATGACACCTACTAGTGATCACGAACCTGAAGTGGATCCTCAATCTGACGAGGAGCTTCAGCATAATGAAGATCCTCAGCATGATGAGGACCTCAGCCAAATGATCATCCTCGGCCCAGTGTTAATCCTCAACCTTCTCGGGCAAGAAGAAATGCACATACTAATTAATGAGCCTATGAGAAGATCACGATGGGAAAAGAAAAATGCCATCTCCAGCGATTATGTCACTTTCATGTGTGAGGATGAAAATGACATAGGGAAGGTACAAGATCCGACCTCATATAAGGAAGCCACTAAAAGTGAAGACTCATCCAAATGGTTGGTGGCCATGGAAGACGAATTGAAATCTATGAGCTCGAATGATGTTCGGGGCTTAGTAGAAGTTCCCGATGGAGCCAAAAGGGTAGGCTGCAAGTGGGTCTACAAAACCAAATGTGATTCCAAAGGGAACGTCGAGAGTTTCAAAGCAAGACTTATAGCAAAAGGTTTTACACAAATAGAAGGGATCGATTATAAGGAGATCTTCTCACATGTGTCAGCCAAAGATTATTTCAAAATTGTCATGGCACTTGTAGCTCATGATGATTTAGAGCTGCATCAAATGGATGTCAAGACGAAGAAGTTTACATGACTCGTCCTAAAGGTTTTGTCATGGAAGGAAAAGAACATATGGCATGTCGTTTGAAGAAATCCATATATGACTTGAGGCAAGCTTCAAGGCAGTGGTACCTCAAGTTCGACAAGATTATTAGAACTTATGGTTTTAAAGAAAATGTAGTGGACAACTACATATATGTTAAATTTAAAGGCAGTAGGTTCACAATTTTAGTCCTATATGTGGATGATATTCTATTGGCTTGCAGCGATAAAGATATGCTCCATGAGACCAAGAGATTTCTATCCTCAAAATTTGACATGAAGGATTTCGGCGAAGCCTTGTATGTCCTTGGCATTGAGATTCATCGAGATAGGTCCAAAGGAACATTAGGACTATCGCAGAAGGCATAGTTTGAGAGAGTGCTAAAGAAATACAATATGCATAAGTGCTCTTCCTCACCTACCCCATAGTCAAGGGTGATAAGTTTGGGACATTCCAATGTCCAAGGAACCAAAATGAAACTGATCAGATGAAGTCGGTTCCTTATGCTTCAGCCGTCGAAGCATCATGTATGCTCAAGTATGTACACGCCCTGACTTAGCTTTTGTAACTGGGATGCTTCACAGATTTCAATCTAATCTAGGACCGGACCACTGGAAGGCCACAAAGAAAGTCTTGCATTATATGCAAGGTACTAAAAATTTCATGCTTACATATAGAAAGTCCCATAACCTGGAAGTTATTGGTTACTCAGACTCTAATCTTGTCGGGTGTGTGGATAGTATGAAATCCACGTCAAATTATATATTCACACTCATAGGAGGAGTCATATTGTGGAAAAGCTCCAAGCAAATGATAGTTGCCTCATCTAAGATGCAGGCAGGATATCTAGCATGTTTTGAGGCCACTAGGCAGGTTGTATGGCTAAAGAATTTCCTTCCCGGACTTAAAGTGGTTGACAGCATTTCCAAACCACTAACATTGTAGTGCGATAATGAACCCGCAGTTTTCTATGCGAATAACAACAAGTCAAGTGCTGCTGCCAAGCACATTGACCTAAAGTACCGTGTTGTTCAACGTAGAATCCAGGATCAAACTATTAATGTTAAGCATATCAGTACGACACGTATGCTTGCGGATCCTCTTACTAAAGGCTTACCACCCAATATTTTTCGTGAGCACGTAGCCAGCATGGGTTTAATGGAAGCCTTTCAATCCTGGAATTATGGGACCGCTAATATAAACTACTCAAATTATGTCAAAATGTTTCCCATTTCAAAATAGGATGTGTGCTATGATTATTGAGTTTCAATGGCCTTTCATCGGTTGTTGTAATACCTTACTCTGGTATATCATTCCTATGGAGAATGGGCAAAAGTTATTGATCCTAACGATCAAGGGGGAGAATCTTGGAATTGATCTAAGGCCCAATGGCCCAAAGAGATAAACCAAAATATAAGTTACGATAAGGGGAGGAGGTCACGAACCAACGTTCGTACCCCCACGACCCCAACTAACGCGCCCTGATTGGGGGCGACCCAAACCAACGTGGTTTAGGTCCACTGATCGCCAGCGCCACATATAAAGAGGGGTGGCAGCCGGCCACACACGATCTGACCTGTTCATGTGTGTCTACTCCGCCCTCCTAAATCCCAAAACCCTAATCCGATCTGAGGGAGCGTTGTGCAACGGGAAGGCCTTCTCCTACCTCTGCTCTGGTGCCAGGGCAGTGCCGCTGGCGCCTGGAGGGATGCTGCTACCCGCTGCGAGCATCTACACCAAGCCTGCATCACACCTGCATCGAGCAGGCACGGGACTTCGCATCGCCTACACCAATGGTTGTTTCCATTGGTGGTCACATCCTAAACTATCTCTCTGATCTATGCAACTAGGTGATCTAGGAGTAACGACTAGGGGCTTGAGATCCAATCACGTCAACCCTACTACATTTATTTCTAACAATAATACTAGACATGATTAAAATGGTAAATTGCATGCACATGAATAATGAACTTCTACGATATAGAGAACGCAAGTATGTAAAATGTACCTGCACATTTCCAATCACATGTGCAAACAACACCAGACCGGATGATTCCAAAACAAGACCGAATACTGCCAAGAATATACAGAACAGTGTCTCACCAACGTAGGTGCTAACAGAAAGAGTCTGGCCATAGCAACTGTCAAGAAAATGGAAGGGAGATATCCCATGTTAGAGAGCCACTTATTAATCCTGACAACTGATAAAAAGATTATGATAACACTACAGGAACTTCTAAGTTAATTTCCCAATGTTATTCAACCGAAACTGAAAGAGTAAGATCCTAGGTTTTCATCAAAGCTTTCAACTTGCATAAGTATATATAATGGTATCAAAGTGCTACTGGTTTGTAAAAGGAAATTGCAACGTAAGTTCTTACTTAGTACTCTAGTTTGATATCAAGATGTCCAGTACAGAAATACCTTAGATTCTGTAAACCCCACCAAAAGGAATAGATCAACTTTATCAAGAAACTCTGAGCAGGCACTAGATTGGACAGTGCAGGCAGGAACATGCCATAGTCGAAGGCGATGCTGGTATCACTAGCATTGCAGTTATGGAAGACATCAGTTGTACTAGCCCATTTCTGATTTGGTGCCATATCACAATGTAGGTACCTAATATCGCACCTAGTTTCATTCCTGCAATTCATTTTCCAGCAGGCTGTTTGGCGATCAACAGATAGCAAGTACCATAGTGCACCTAACACCTGAATGGAGTGGAACAGAGATACTAAGAAACTTGCGACATAATAAATAAATGAACTAAGAAATGAAAACTTGAGCAGTACATTTAACATGAATTTGGTGAACTTCAACATATGAAACGATGAAAGGTCGCATATGAAAGTATAGATACCGTACATGACTAGCTATCATGTAAAGCAGCAGGTTGTATACAGCCCCTTGCCAAGCAGTCTTTGCAACAACTTCAGTAGCTTCGATAATTTCGTAAGTTAAAGGGAATATGAGATATAGTCTTGGAAGATACTGAGCAAGAACTATAAGCACCAGGATGTTATTGTTGTGCTCAGCAATGGAATATTTGATAGCTGGTATCACATACCAGACTATGATCTGCACATTAGTAAAGATACATAAGTAGACAAGATATTTGCCCTTACAGAACATAAACAATTCACAATAATTGTATATGAATGAAAAAACAAGTTCAGTGGTTATCTCGTAAGCTCCACAATTTCTGCATTAGAATCTCAAATTTCATTTCAGGAAAGGAATTTGCCCATGTTGAACCAGTCACATAACTTAATATGAACATGGGTGCAGGAACACACCATCAGGTTGAGGGCCCTCAAAGTTTCGAAAAAAGAAAGAAAATAAATCTTTACTATAACCCACTCTACTGAAACTGCAGAAACTTAATTTCAGGTGATCTTTTTCTGGAATGTCCTTTACAGACAATCCCAAGGGCTGGTCTAGAGAGGGAATGGTTGAATGTCATATTTCTTCACCATGTCCAGTGGAGTGCTGCACTCACACAGAACTATATCTACTGTTATTTTCACAAAATGTTCGTATTGCAATTGCAATGAAGAAAATTATTTGAGTTCATCCCTATCTTAAAATCTCACACTTAATATAGCATATCCGTGTTAAATAAGATCAAACATTGCAAATACTTGAGTAAAATCCTAAAACCAGGGATCATTACTTCATTAGTACTACTTACATTCCACTTGGAACAAGAAAGAAGATTAGCAAGTTACCTGTGGCAAAGGCAATGCAGCCACCACATCAATTGCAAAGTCAGATCTCAAATATTTCCATGCAATCTCTTTGGGGTCTGTGACAAGATCTCCTCCTTTAAAAATCCCCAAGGTTGAGCTCGTTTTAATAAATGCAGTTCTGAATTTAATTATGATGTGAATCACATAGAAAAGATCGGTAATTGATCGGAAGAATGTAAGGATGATGGTTAAATGTCTGTCTGTCCCAGCACAGGAATATGCGGTGCCGTAGACAATTTTTGGGATGTAGAAGTACAGGGGATCTATGAATAGAGCAAGGAAGCACGAAAAAAGGAAAACACGGTTCCACGTCAAGATAAAGTCACTTGATGGGTCGAAAATCTTGTTCTTCCCTGAGCTCGCGACACCAAGTTTAATAGCAGGGAATGCTGGCTGTTTCTGTTGAATTGGTATGTTCCCTGAGCTCGCGACACTAAGTTTAATAGCAGGTAATGCTGCCTGGTTCTGTTGAATTGGTGGCAGTGGCATCCCCATCTCCTCATCGAACCTGTGAATAATGAAGCAGCACAAAAAATTAGTCGGATTGGACCTTAGCACCAGATTTCCCCAACATCTGAACCGTGCACAAGAAAATGGACTCTTATTCCTTACTAACAACATGGACTATAATTATTTACAATTCTGAAGAAATATTCTTCATTCTATATCAAGGAAGCAGAGGAACATTCTACTTTAAATAGATTTAGTTCTCCATCAACAGTTTTTCAGTTTAGGTGAAACCCTTTTTCGTCGTCATTTAGTTTAGGTGATGATGCTAATTTCTACCGACCAGATCAACCAAATAGGGGGAGAAGCTCCATGCTAGTGTAGCTTACCAACTCAGGGCGCGCTTGGAATGGATGTAATTTGATACGGAGCTGTTTCGGTTACACGCGTATCGTACCGGCCACTGAGCAATTTACGTCTGGAAATGAACCGACGGGCCGAGGCATGTATTATTTACAAGTGTATAATTTAAAACGAAAACGGCTATCCAAACAGGGCCTCAAAGATTTATAATAGGCTAATAATAATACGAATCAGAGTTATCCTGTCGAGCTCCCATGCCATGCCCGAAGCTCGCGCGGAAGCAAAAAGCAAACAGACCCAAGAGCTAGCTCCCGCGGCTCACCTCACGATCCGCTGCCTGCCGAGCGCCATCTCCCCCTCCGTCTGCCTCAGCGCGGCGCCAGTCAGCCAAGCTACGCCGGCCAGGAAGAGGCCGGCCGCTCGAAGCAAGTGCGCCAACTCGATCAGCAGCAGAATCCGGCGGCGAGACAGCGGGTGGCTGGTCTCCTCTGAGTCCGCGGTGGGAGGGGATCAAGGCGGTGAGGGCGGGGACTGGAGAGCCGGCGAGGCCGAGGAGTTCGAGTGAGGGATGCGACAAAGTGGACGACCGGACAGAGACTTCCTGCCCGTAGGTCTGCCGTTTATAATTGCTTTGGTCGCCGCCGGAAGGGCGTGTACTCTGTCTTAGCTACGTAGAATATTTGGGGGCCAACGAGGTGGGAAAGAGAGAAAACGAAAACAGAAATGATGTCTGTCTTTGTTTAACAAGGTACAAACGCAGGTGCTCGTATAGACGTTCATACACTTATCTTTATGAACGTACACCCGCACACTTTCTATGATCACTTTTGAAAGACTGAGCCGGCATATTATCTTAAAAATATTGTCTGATAATTGATATATAGTAGCACGAGTATATATTTCAAAAAAGAATGGTAGACATTTGTCTCTTTGTACGTGATGTTCTTCTCTTATTCACACGCTTTCTAGTTTTAACTTTAATCGCCTCATAATTTTATAATTTTAGAATCTCGTAACATTAAGTGCTAGAAATAACATAAAAGACATTCTATTCTATAACATGTTTTATTGTCTTCTCTAAATGACTATATATAAAAAAAATACCGCCTTATCAACCATTGTATATGATTTAATGAGCCGGGAAATCATCCGGCTGAAAAAGCGACACATGTTCTTCACGCGCCGCGCAATCTTGTCCCCTTCTTTTGGGTGCCCAATATACTTCAATGAAATATAGTTATATGGAACATAAGTATTTTGATTAATAATATGAGAACTCGAACTAAAAATGAATACAGTTTATTGTATTTGATAATTGTATAGTTGTATATATTTCTTTGAATATAATCCGTTGTAACAAAAATTATTGAATATAAGTACAACAACATAATCTCAAGAATTTTCCATTCATAGTTGCATGTTGAGGTGGATCACCAGCAGCTACAAATAAACCTTCCCATGTAAGTGTCTATAAGGACTCTCCCAATAAATTTATTGGGTTTCACAGGTGTGTCGTTGTAGCTCACCTGAGTAAGCCAAGAAAGACGAAAGCGATGAATGTATGTGACAAAGAGAACTTATGAACATGAAAGCCAGCCTGTTCCCTAAATATTTTAGGAAGCGAAGAAGACAGAAAAAAGTTCGGGAGTTATTGTCTATCATTGGCCTCTATGGTAGAACCCGTCGGGGAGGCTATTCCCGAGAGAGGTGAAGCAGAAACATCAATCTATATTTTCGTATCATATTCCAGCAGCTCCAATGCCTTAGAGCGGAAAAAAAGGGAGAAATGTTGTGGTTACAGGATGCAATTTCCTCTTGGGGAGGACATCCCTCATATCATATACGACAAAACATCAACGACGGCCCCTTTGATGGAGGGATCGAAGATGGGGAGGTGTGTCGTTGTAGCGGCTCCCCTATAACCCTTCCTTATAGTTAGTCTGACACATGTGCCTTGGTAATATCTCTCTTTCTCTCTCATGTGCACAAAAGACATCATTGACATCGGTGAGGCATTGGTGGGCGGTGGTGAGGTGGTGATCGGCGGCGGGGAGGCGAGGTGGCGGGCGGGTGGTGGGGGGTGGCGGGCGGCAGGGAGGCGAGGTAGCGAGCGGGTGGTGGGGGTGGCGGGCGGCGGGGAGGCGAGGTGGCGGGCGGGTGGTGGTGGGGGTGGCGAGCGGGTGGTGGTGGGGGTGGCGGGCGGCTCAGGAAGCAACCCGCATGGCGCGCTAGAGGGCAGGGGAGGCGGTGCAACAGACCCCATGGCAGGGGCGGATGGGGTAGCCCAACGATCGTCGGCAACGATAGGGGCATCCCACGTCTACTACTCTGGCGTGCCGACCGGTGACAGGCAGTTGGCTCCCGCCTCGGTGACTTGGGATATAGGGAGAGATCAACAATTGGGGAAGGTGTCGTGTTTTTTAGGTGAGATCCTAAAAGATATTGGTATAGCAGAACTATTGGAGTGTGTGTTTTTGTCAATTTATATATAGCAGTTTTTTATTAGGAAAAGAGAAGCTGCTGGAGATACTCTTAGTTGGAATCACTAATTATCTCTACTATTAAGGAGGAGTTAGTAGTGACTTTGTTCGTTTGACACGCAGCCATTAACGCGCAAAAATCGTCCCAATTATCTCGCTTGCCCAATAATATAATTATACATGTTAATTAACTACTCCATCGGTTTCATAATATAAGTGCGCTCAAAGGATGCAGGTATTAATTCATGAAGTGTATCATCAAGCGTTCGACAGGAGGAAATATGAAAATTATTATTCTTTGGATGAAAGATAATTTGGTGCGTAAGGTGCGCTCCAAATTTCAAATCATTTGGACAATTGAGTAACTATGGGCAAAAAAGACATATTTAGGGTCTGTGAAAAAAAATCTATTGTTCATGTATTGTTCTGACCTAATTTATCTTTTTGACTGAGAGCTACTTATATATCCAAATGATCTAAAATTTGAAGCGCACGCACCAATTTTTTTTTACTTTTTAAGTATTTTTTGTGAATTTTCTCTTCACCGGGTGTAGATGACGCTGGGCTTAAAAATTGAATATTCGCTATCAAACACGTTTATTATGATAAGTATCATCAAGCATTGGACGAAAGGGTCACCATGCTCCGGTTGCAACGCACTAGTACTGCCGGGTAGTGGCTCACTGGGCCAGCAATGGTCGTCTTGCCCGCGACCTCACTCCGTCATTTCGTTTTGGTAAACGTTTGGCTGCGGCGCGCCGGCCGAACGCTCGGCCGGTCGCAGGCACGCCCCACTCGATCGCCTAGGAGTCCAGCGCACAGACGTCTCCCAATCCAGTTTTGCGTTATTGTTTTTTCTCCTTTGGCCCACCACGTCCACGTGCCTTTGGCCCATCACAAGCGTTTTTTTCTCAGACTTCCTCTTTATCTTCTTCCTCAGGTCCTCTTCAAGATAAATGGTCACCGCAGCTGGCTGAAACACCGATGAGGGTGGGGAAAGAAGCTGCAACCGCAGCCCCGCGAAGCTGCATACATTTTTATCGGTGATGTGTCCATGGCAACCATGGCCATGTCCACGCCATCATGAAGCTGCAAGCTCGAGCTGTTGCGAACATGGTCGTTGCGTGCTGGAACTAGCAATATTTTTTGCTACATCCACTAACGGCGTAGCTACGACCCGCGACAACGGAGACAGTTATTTTTTTGCTACAACCATAATTGGTTTTTGCTACGAACCTAGAAGGAATTTGCTATATGCATTAATGGTGGAGATGCGACCTGGGACAGCGGCGACGACATTTTGGCTGGGGCCGTCGCTATTTTTTGCTACAACCGGCGAGAATTTTTGCTACAGCCATTAAATGGCATTCATTGGCGGCCGGCATTTGTTCAACCCCGTGCAGCGAGGGTCAACGGGTGTAAAAAAGCATCAACCGGCAAAAAAAAGCTTCAACGAGCATGGAGAAAAAGCTTCAACTAGGTGCGAGCGGCGACACTGAGTGCTGCAGCCGGAGGCACGGTGGTGCGGTGACGGTCGTGATACGACAGCGACGGCTAGGTGCTGCAACGACAGAGACGTCGGGTGTTTTGCTATGAACCGGCTGCCGGAGCTGCATCCAGTGACATATATTGCTACATCCGGCGTAGATTTTTGCTGGAACCAGATGAGCGTCATCAACGAGCGTTGGCATGGCGGAGCTGCAACCACGACTGGAAAATGCTACAACCATTTTACCAATTTGCTACAGACGGCATTCTTTTTGCTGAAACCAGTCGAGTGTCTGCGTGACGGAGTTGCATCCATGGAAACAGATGTTACAATCGACAAGTTTTTTTGCTGGAACCATCAGCCGATTTTGCTGCAACCAGACCACGCCCAGCAGCCGACGCTTTGCTGGAACCAGCAGCGGCTAGTGCTACAACCATGCAATGTGTTTGCTCAAGCCGCGGGGCGGCGGAGCTGCGCTCTACATGGATGCTGGAACCAGCGCCCTCAAATGCTACAACCGACATATGGTTTTGCTGGAACGGGCATGGCGGTGGCTCCGACCGGCGAGACGGCGATGCTGGAACCGGCAGCCGATGTTGCTACAACCGGCATGTGAAGGAGCTGGAACCAACTGTAGATGGTGCTGCGATCGGCAGGAGCAAAGTTTCCATCGGCGTGGAGCAGTGCCACGGCCTGCGACGACGGCGCTACCATAGCTGCAACAACGACGACGAAAAGTTGCTACTGACGACTGCTTTTGCTGCGACCGACAAAGGATTTGTTACTAGCGATGGCGACGAGGTGATTCGCGATGCTAGAAGCCGGAGGGCTGCGACGGTGGCCGAAGTGGCCGCAGCAGTTGATACGTGCGGGCTGCACTTGATTGGATCCTCTTTTTCAGGGAATATGAAGAAGACCACGTGTGGAAAACGATTTTATCTAACGGCCATCAGTAGCCTAATACTATAACCTAATCCATCGGGTGTTAGGCGACCGGCCGAAACATTGGGCCGGTCCGCCGGCGCCTAGTATCGCCCTTTCGTTTTGCAGCGGTAGGGCTCGAGTACCGGACGACAGTGCAGAGACAAAAACGTCGAAAAGGAGCGGAAACTGCGCAGAAGCAGCATTTCTTTTTCTTATCTTTTTCCTGGGATTACGACTTGGACCAGATGCAGCCTGCAAGAACGACGAAGAACTGACGGAGAAGACAAGATGTCAGGCTTTCTCAATTACCCTCGCGCGGCTTCTTAATCATCAATGACGCGTTACGAATAGATGTCAGGCAGTTCGTCTCGCAAGACCAATGCTAACCCCAAACAAAAAATGTTATTGCGAAGGCAAAAGGATGTCCACAGCACAGCAGCGAGACACAACACACAAGCAGGAGCACCGGGAGGCAGGCAATTTGGTCCGTGTTGGACCAAGCAGAAGATAAAAATCATTGGCTACATGACTAAGGGGGCACGGCAAGCGTTCAATGAAATCAAATGGTGCGGCCGAATCTGACTAACGCCCAGGCAAAGACTGGAGCTATGCGTCAGCACACCTTGTGCCAAACGAAAATATTCCCATGGATTCATATGCCCAAACAAAAATATGGCATTCTAAGAGTATTACCACACACAAAGATTCAACCTCACTGTCTGTGCACCTCACAGCAAACTTAACTGAGGCTGCCACTGGAACAAAATAGACAGTTGCCAGAGATGACAAACAAAAACATTTGACAAAACAGAATGTGATTTGACAGCATTTCCTAGCACATGAAATTTATCTTTGGGTGTCTAATGTAAAAAGGTGTACAAGTACAACTGTGCTGAATGGCCAGTACACAGTAGTTTCATACTAATTGCAATATTAGGTCACAAGCACTTCAATAACAATCAAGGACTTGCCTAATATTGAAAGCAAGAAGGCACAGCATCTTGGAGATGGCAAGACATTCCCATACGGAGACTACGCAGCGCAGGCAGAAGACGGAGACTATGCAGTGCACGCAGCAAGTAGAAGACGGAGACTATGCAGTGTAGTTGTCGAGGATAACAAATGAAGCGCGCAGATGAAGATGAAGTCGAGCCTATGCAGTGCAGTGCAGTGCAGTGCAGGCAGCAGGCAGACTTATTCAGACTGCGAAGAATATGAACGCTGATGAAGCCCGCAAAACTGTTTAAATGGATTGACTCTCGGTGAAGCCAAGATGAAGTCCACAAAACTGTTTAAGTGGATGACTCTCGATGAAGCCAGCCTCATCAAATTCCTTGATGCTCTACTACAGAGCGCAGCTCAAGGCCCATTTTTCTCCCTATGAACAAGATGTAGAATTAGTTTCACTCAAGTGCTGCACAGTCAATACCTTGTTGACTCCTGGCTCTATATACAAAACCAATGCTCCGGTTACTTTAACAAGTTGCACTTGTCAGCACATCCAAACTTATCAATTTGAGATAAAGAGATTACTAATTTTGAAGGCAGCTCTTCAACGAAGAACGTCAGACGCATCGCAGGCAGGGACTAATGGAGGATGCGCGAAGCAGTAAGGGCGTGCGAAGAATGAAGAGCGAACAACAAAACCACGGAGACAACAACTGAAGAGCCGTAGTTGGCTGAGTCGTTTAAGCAGAAGTGCAGGACGATGCCTTCTTAACACACAGAAAGAAAGGTAATAGGTCTCAGTTGCATACCACATCCACCACATAAGTTTTTTAATGACAGAATCAGAAGCAAACATAACTATAGATAAAGTTGAAACCTTAACCGAAGTCAAGAAGTTGACGTCAGGTCTCAGTACTCCTAGCAGGCAGAGCTAAAGAGTAACTTCTCTCAGAGAACATGCATCGGACACAGGCTTCAGGTCTAACTCCGGCTGCGGCGAAACCTGGGAGAGCAGTCCAGTATGAGAATAGGACACGGTAATTTTTATGAAGAAATGCAACAAAGCAGACAGGTGATATTTCCACAGAATCTGCATTACCCTTTAGCATCAGGAGAATCATCCCTGGCACGGACCGGTGACTTGCTATAGCTGCGACCACGGGCTGGGGCTGGAGAAGCACTGCGGCGTCTTGGAGAGCGATCACGAGGGCTGTAACTTCTGTTTGCAGAGTAGTTAGTTTCTAAGAGTTCATTCCTTCAATCATAATCCTAGGCATAAATGACCACAAAGTAGAAGGCGCACATAACCAACAATAACAAAAAGTAAAAAAATCAGGCACCCGAGCTTGTCATGGTAGGTAAAAGAACTCTTAAAGAACAAGCAACCATTTTTAACATAAACAGTATACAACAAAATGAACAACAGAGCTAACCTAAACAAAAGACTTAAAATACTGAATGCATTAACAAAATTTGTTACCTTCTGCCATAGCTCGGACTCCTTCGGTACCTAGGACTGCGGCTGCGGCTGCGGCTCCTGCTGCGACGCCTTCCACTACCCAGACCACCAGAACCAATACGCAGACGACATTCACGAGCAAAATGCCCAGATTCACCACATTCATAGCATTTCATATCAGACCCACCACGATCACGACCGCCGCCGCCACCACCAGCACCACCACCACGACCTCCACGGTCACCACGGTCATTGCGAGACAGCTCAACCCTCCATCCATTCTTGCCTATTAAAAGAGAAACAATACTTTAGATTAGGATCTACGGTCATGGATGAGATAACAAAGTGTGCATCTGAAAAAGCAAAGTTCCTGATCTAAGAACTCAAAGATTGTCTAGTGGCTAGGATGTGTATATAATCTGAAAGGAAAGAGATTATTTTCTTAAGTTTAAAAGAAAAGAGATTATTTTCTAAGTTCAAAAGAAAAGAGATTATTTTCTAAGTTCTAACCATCAAGGTTTTTGAGTCGATGAGTCGACGAGTCGCTCAGGGGCGGCGACTTAGACTCAGGGTCGACGAGTCGACGTGAGTTATGCAGTAGGCAGTAGGTACAATAAAATTACCATACAGAAGCACTATCCTGTATCATCTCTTTTCCTTTTGCTCTGATCTGCTCTAGACCTCTAGTGCTTCTGCTAGGTAGCTCAGGGGAGGAGCAGACCAGCAGCAGCAGCAACCATGGAAGGAGGGGAGGAGCAGACCACCAGCAGCAGCAACCAGAGGAGGGACGTAGCAGATATGCAGCCGCAACCAGGGGAGGAGGGGAGGAGCAGCAAGCCAGCAACCATGGGCGGCGGCGGTTGCCAAGGAAAGGGTTGGGTCGGGGGGAGGGGGAACTGCTTCGATCTAGGTTTCCAGCAAGCAAGATTAGAGAAAAAAAATTGAGTCGTTCGACCCAGAAAACACGACGAGTCGTGACTAGTCGTGACTAGTCGCTCGACTCATACCATGAGTCGAGTCGCTAGGCTGAGTCGACCCTGCCAGTGTGACTCATCGACTAGTCGACGACTAGTCGCGACTAGTCGAGCGACTCAAAAACAGAGCTAACCATTGAAAGCTTGCTTCCTTAACCAAAAAGATGAGCAAAAAAGACTGCAAGTTCTACATGTTTTTGCTAATCAGACATTTGCCACTAAAATCAGATCCAAGAAACAAAGTAATGATGTAATGTCCTGCTCAAGATTCAAACAAGCCTCCACAAGAGAAATGGTTACATTACCATCTAGATCACGAAGTGCATCCTCAGCATCCCGCTTGTCATCAAAATCGATAAACGCAAAACCAGGTGGCTTACGTGCAACCCAGACACTACATTGAACACAAGAGTCAGTCCAACATGTCAAGAGATAGAGAAAATCTTAATCTACACTAAGCCATTGAGTATTTACAAAGGAACAACTGATCATCTCATCAGCTGAATGATACAGGTCTCCACCTCAAAAGATATGAAGTTCTGAATCACACTATTTTAAAGAAAAATGTGTTCAAGGTTCAAACACACTTAAATAAGCAGCATGTCTTGGTGGTCCAAAAACTCAATTTAAAAGTCCATACTTGTACATCAGAGATAGGAGTTCTTAAGATCCATACCTCTAGAAGTAGAAAGCATTTCACTGGATAGTAGGACATGTTTGAACATATCAATTGCAAAAAGAGTCGATTCAAACATGAATGAAATTAACTAAATAACAACTTTAATTGTCAACAACATAATTGCTTCAAAGATCCAACATCCCTTTATAAGCACTGGCATGCATGATTATCCTTGCGGTACACAATAAGTGAATTCACGCATCAAAAAAATTCCACATAAAGAAAATACTGCAAAGGGAAATTGTAATGAAACTGACCTTCGCAAAACTCCAAACACACGGAACTCATCTTCAAGTTCCCCAGCAGTCACCCGAGCATCCAAGTTGCCAACGTACAAGCGGGCCATGGTGAACAAATCCCTGGGTTTAGTAAAGAGAGAAACCAGTTATAATGCGGATTCCTCGTCCCGAGGTATATGCACAACACGGCACGAAAGGCCGACAAGATTATATACACTTTTGGATCACCAACTGCATGTTACACAACGTAAGCATATCTAGCAAATTCCCCGAACTATTTACGGAGAACGGTCGCTCTAGTTACCCCAATTCAAATCCAGACAAAATAGCAAGAATATCCTAGGCCCAGATCTGAAATCTGAAGATCTGGAGAGTCCACCGATTCAACTACAGCCTTACTAAAGGTCCCCGAATTTTCGACATCGAGACACTACCTAACATCGTGCCGAAAACAAACGCAAAAACTGAGGGGTGTGATTCCACGAATATTTCGAAAGATCCCCAAAACATCCAACCGGGAGGAATTGGTCTGAATCCGTAGAAAACCGCCGAGGCCAAGGAGCTGTGAAATCAAGCCGACCAATCGCCCATCTAGCTCGGAACATCGCGACGAGGCGGCCGTAACAACTGGCCGACGGGTTTCTAGGGTTCCGAAACTGGACGCCATGAAGGGGTTAGGTAGGGTGGAACCAGATGGAGTCTAGGGTTACCTGCGCCGACGAGAGCCGGGAGCTCCGGGCGTCGGGGAGCACGGGCGAGCTCTGCGTCGCGGCGCGGAGCGGCAGCGACGGCGGCGGCGGAAGCGAGGCTTCCGGGTGC
This sequence comes from Aegilops umbellulata, assembly GCA_032464435.1. NCBI lineage: Eukaryota > Viridiplantae > Streptophyta > Magnoliopsida > Poales > Poaceae > Aegilops > Aegilops umbellulata. Next base: position 37,175,475 of record CP136057.1, on the reverse strand, counting down.
GCGTGCGGGAGAGAGGGGCCGGTGGTGGTACACGGATGCTTCGTTTTATTTATTTTTTGGAGGGGATATGTGTGGACCTGGTGAGATGCGTGCACAGGCGGGCGCACTGGGCTAGTGGGCTTATTGGGTTGGGCTGTACAATGCACCATATGACCATACTTGCTTGAAGGGAAAACATCACCACAAAACACTTAAAGAAAAAACACAACATGCTTCTAAAAAAGGGAATGTCTATTTAGCATTTGACCGATTTTAGTTGAATTTCATTCAATTTTCCTGACAAATCAAGTGTTGACACTTGTATGTCCCAATACCACGACAAATTGTATGTTTGCATTTCCAAAATAAAAAGGATCGGGCGGCTAAAAACCTGACTCGGCTCTATATTAACCAAAACAAAACCACCTAACTATCACAAAAGCCTCTTGGACCCGTCGCCCAGGCTCCTTTTCTCTTTCCTGGACCACAAAGCACCTGACAAAGAAAAATAACAAAAGCAGGAAACAGCTGGTGACTCCCAGGACCCTCCTTCAACTTGCATCTTAATCATAATCGATGCAAAATGAAAGCTGAAAATTACAGGGCAAAACTGGAGGGATTACATTGTGACCCTGGGGGGAAATTACAGTGTGAGAATCAGACAAACTACAGCGTAAAAACCAGTCATAATACAGTGGAACTCTGAGGCAAGTTACATAGTTAAATGAGCGAAGATATAGAGAAAAATCACAAGAATTACAGTGGTAAAGCGCAGGAATTTACAGTGTACAATTCAGAGCTAAATTACAATGTAATTTTTGGGGACATCACAACGTTAATCTAGGGTATCTTATAATGTAATTCTGGGATATATTACACTGCAGGTCTAGGGAATATTACAAATAAATTAAGAGGTATTACACTATAATTCAAAGAGTTAATTCACTATAATTCAACAAAATAAGTACAGAAATACAGGCAAATTCAGATGAAATCCTAGATACAAACATGAACCTATCAGCATAAAAGAACACAAGCCTTATCAGATGAAGGCATGCATAGAAGCAACTCAAAGCAGAGCTTGTTACAGTGCTAGTACACACGAGCATTGAAGGAATGAATAATCACATTAAGGAATTACAAATGAAAATAACCCAGAAACTACATAGAATAATCACACTAGTCAGAGATAAAAACCACTTTAATTCAAGCAAAGGTAAACAAGAATGAAGCTCAAAGATCAAGAAATACAGAGATTAAGCATGAAAATTACTTTGAAATTTTAGGAAAAGTTACATTGAAATACAGATATCCCTTATCCCCTTATCTCTTCTTATTGTGTGCTGAAGGCTTCTCATCCATGATTTATGATGCTGAACAGAATGAGAGATTAAAAGGAATCAAAATTTGCTATGGAGCACCTAGCATGAACCATCTTTTATTCGCAGATAACTCACTTCTCCTAATGGAGGGTCGGAGGCGAATGCTAGCAATGCTCGTGAAGTAAACTACATACTAGATACCTATGAAGCTTGTTTGGGACAAATGATAAATAAAGAGAAATCATCAATTCTATATAGCAAGAACATAAAACCTTGGTAGAAATAGGAAGTAAGACAGATTCTACATGTTTCGGCAGAGGGACTGTCATCAAAGTATCTAGGAATGCCAACCTACACTGGAAAAGCAAAGAAAAAGACCTTTGAGTATATAAAGGAGAAAGTGTGGAAAAAGATACATGGTTGGAAGAAGAGGATGTTGTCTAAAGCTAGAAAGGAGATACTAATTAAGGTAGCAGCACAGGCAATACCGGTTTACACAATGGCATGTTTTGACATAACAAAGGCCTTGTGTGAGGACCTGAGTTCCATGATAGGGCGATACTGGTGGAGCCAAATGGATAAGCAAAACAAAATTCATTGTGTGTCATGGGAGAAAATGTCTAAACCAAAAAAGGACGATGGGTTGGGCTTTAGAGAATTATACTCCTTTAATCTTGCTATGCTAGATAGAAATGCTTGTAGGATATTACAGAATTCGTCATCTTTGTGCACCAGAGTCCTAGCTGCGAAATACTACCTGAGAAAATCAATGTTAGAGGCCACTCCCAGCAATAGTATCTCTTATGTTTGGAGGAGTATACTCAAGGGAATCCAGCTTCTGGAGAGGGGCGTTATTTGGAGGGTAGGTAATGGAGAAAGTATCGAGATTTGGAATGTCCCTTGGGTTCCAAGAGGAGTTACAAGGAGAGTTGTGACACAAAAAGGAAGGAATCTGGTAACTAGAGGTTAATTGATCCCAACACCAATACATGGGATACACAACTGGCCCAACAAACCCTTCTACCTGAAGACACTTAATATTGCAAATCCCATTCATGAACATTCAGATGACTTGCTGGCCTAGCATTTTGACAAAAAAGGTATTTCTATGTGAAACCAGCTTATAAAATAGCTATAGACACAAGGGACCGAGAATCTTTTCCGGGTCTAACATCCTCCTCTAGTGCGGCTGATGAAAGTGGTGATTTTAAATGGAGAAATTTATGGACACCGCTATTGCAAAAAAAGTGCTACACTTCCTTTGGCAGCTAACAAACTACAGTCTACCACTACGCGCAGCATAGAGGTATGCAAGTTGAAACCCTCTACCCTATGTGTCATAGATATGATGAGGATTAAGGCCATTTCTTCCTCAATGGCAAAAGAGTGAGAGCCATTTGGAGGCAAGTTCAGCTTGAACATGTCAGGCTCCAACTACATGCATGCTCAAATTCATTTAACTTTATGGAGGGCACTTTTAGTCAGAATGAGGAAGCAAAACTTAAAACATGCCTTCTCCTCTGGTTATGGTGGCATCAGAGGAACAAAGCTGGTGCTGGAGATGCCATAGAGACAAATGATGAAATATCTTTCTCAATTAACCATCATCTTGCCAATGCTATGAAATTCATGCAGAAGAATAGAGGTGACAGGAAGGATATGACATTGAGATGGACACCACCCCCGATGAACATTTTGTAGATCAACATAGATGGTGAGCGGAGACTCTCTCTGGAGGCTGGGGTTTCACCATTAGAAACCATGAGGGCAGGCTAATGGCAGCAGGGGCAGGAAACCTGGAATGTGTATCTGATGCTCTCCATGCCGAGGCCTTGGCGATGTTGCATGCTGTCAACACAACAAACCAACTAGGATGTGTCCGAGTGATGTTTGAAACTGATTCAGTTTCACTAAAGCAAGTCGTCACTTCAGAAGACTACGATTTTATCTGCACTAGGTGTTGTGTTTAGGGAAATAAAGTTTCAGTTGAGAGCTAGTATGTCTGATTTATGTATTAGACACTGTCTGAGGTCTTGTGACCAAGCTACGCACATGTTAGCCATGCATGGCATGGTCTTAAGTAGGGGTCTTGTGAAATCTGGCTTGGCCAGTTCCCAAACTCTGTATTAGATGTTGTAGCCAGTGACTTGCCCAGCAATGCCATGCAATGGAATGAAACTTTGTTCCTTTCAAAAAAATGGTGTGTGTATGTGATATGGCCAAGTAGGATCACTTGCCTGAAATCAAGTCATCAATACTAGAATTTCTCATGTAATCAATGGGCACAAACGACTGGGTGGAGGCTTCCGCCTTTCACGTTGGGAGGAGCTGAGCCTGTCCCCGGCGGTTCACCGGTTTGTTCTGCATCTGTGACTTCCGAAGTGGAAACGCGGACTCACTGTCAATTGAGGGAGTAGACGTAGTTTCGTTCGCGACTTGTGGTACAATCGTTAGGGTTAGGGCATGTCCAACGCTAATCTTAAAATCACCCATAATCATCTGGGCCACGCGGTCTGGACGTGTTTTACCATCTAGTACGGTCCTACATCAGCCCGTTCGGAGGTCCGGGCGCTCTTTTTCCCGTAAATTAGAGACAAACTGGGTGTTTGCGGGCATCCGATCATTGCCAAGCCTGTGTCTGACTAATCTAGCCCACGAAAACACCTTTCTCGTGCTTGCTACCGTTCCCGCCCGAAGCCAGCTGCTCACATTCATGCCGGCCCAGAGCGGACGTGACTGCTCACTAGAGCCGGCATAAATGTGGCTCATCGGTAGAGAGGGCCGCCCCTTGATCGCACGTTGCACATGTCTTCTCTCCGCATTGAAACGGGATCCGTCTGCCCACCTACTGATGACCCACAAGTATAGGGGATCTATCGTAGTCCTTTCGATAAGTAAGAGTGTCGAACCCAACGAGGAGCAGAAGGAAATGACAAGCAGTTTTCAGTAAGGTATTCTCTGCAGGCACTGAAATTATAGGTAACTGATGGTTTTGTGATAAGGTAATTTGTAACGAGCAACAAGTAACAAAAGTAAATAAAGTGCAGCAAGGTGGCCCAATCCTTTTTGTAGCAAAGGACAAGCCTGTACAAACTATTATATAGAGAAAAGCGCTCCCGAGGACTCATGGGAATTATCGTCAAGCTAGTTTTCATCACGTTCATATGATTCGCGTTCGATACATTGATAATTTGATATGTGGGTGGACCGGTGCTTAGGTGTTGTCCTTACTTGGACAAGCATCCCGCTTATGATTAACTCCTATTGCAAGCATCCGCAACTACAAAAGAAGTATTAAGGTAAACCTAACCATAGCATGAAACATATGGATCCAAATCAGCCCCTTACGAAGCAACGCATAAACTAGGGTTTAAGCTTCTGTCACTCTAGCAACCCATCTACTTATTACTTCCTAATGCCTTCCTCTAGGCCCAAACAATGGTGAAGTGTCATGTAGTCGACGTTCACATGACACCACTAGAGGAGAGACAACATACATCTCATCAAAATATCGGACGAATACCAAATTCACATGAATACTAATAGCAAGACTTCTCCGATGTCCTCAGGAACAAACGTAACTACTCACAAAGCATATTCATGTTCATAATCAGAGGGGTATTAATATGTATAATGGATCTGAACATATGATCTTCCACCAAGTAAACCAACTAGCATCAACTACAAGGAGTAATCAACACTACTAGCAACCTACAGGTACCAATCTCAGACTTAGAGACAAGAATTGGATACAAGAGATGAACTAGGGTTTGAGAGGAGATGGTGCTGGTGAAGATGTTGATGGAGATTGGGCCCCTCCCGATGAGAGGAGTGTTGGTGATGACGATGGCGATGATTTCCCCCTCCCGGAGGGAAGTGTCCCCGGCAGAACAGCTTTGCCGGAGCCCTAGATTGGTTCCGCCTCGTGGCGGCGGAGTCTCGTCCCGAAAGCTTGCTTATGATTTTTTCTCGGACGAAAGACTTCATATAGTAGAAGATGGGCACCGGAGGTCCACCGGGGGCCCACAAGGCAGGGGGCGCGCCCAAGGGGGTAGGGCGCGCCCCCCACCCTCGTGGCCAGGGTGTGGGCCCCCTCTGGTAATTTCTTCGTCCAGAATTTCTTATTATTTCCAAAAATAACTTCCGTGGAGTTTCAGGACTTTTGGAGTTGTACAGAATAGGTCTATAATATTTGCTCCTTTTCCAGCCCAGAATTCCAGCTGCCGGCATTCTCCCTCTTTATGTAAACCTTGTAAAATAAGAGAGAATAGGCATAAGTATTGTGACATAATGTGTAATAACAGCCCATAATGCAATAAATATCGATATAAAAGCATGATGCAAAATGGACGTATCAACTCCCCCAAGCTTAGACCTCGCTTATCCTCAAGCGGAAGCCGATAACGATAAATATGTCCACGTGTTTAGAGATAGAGGTGTCGATAAAATAAAATACGAACATGAAGGCATCATGATCATTCTTATAACAGGAACATATATGGATATTGTCATATGATTTCTTATGCTAAAGTAACAATCTATTCACAATGTAAAGTATGAATCAGAAACTTCATTGAAAACTAACAAACTATAATCTCAGTCATTGAAGCAATTGCAATTTATCTTAACATCAGAAAGAGTCAATATAAGAGCTTTTCAGCAAGTCCACATACTCAACTATCATTTAGTCTTTCACAATTGCTAACACTCACGCAATACTTGTGGTTACGGAGTTTTAATCGGACACAGAGAAAGATAGGGGCTTATAGTTTCGCCTGCCAACCATTTACCTCAAGGGTAATGTCAACAATAATAGTTCATGCTAACTTACATCCAATTGGGTATATATATCAGGATCTTTCCAACACAATGTGCTTTCCAAAGGATAAAATGTAAAAAGGAAAGGTGAAGATCACCATGACTCTTGCATAAGGTAGAAGATAAAAGTAAAAGATAGGCCCTTCGCAGAGGGAAGCAGAGGTTGTCATGCGCTTTCAGGGTTGGATGCACAAAATCTTAATGCAAAAGAACGTCACTTTATATTGCCGCTTGTGATATGGACCTTTATTATGCAGTCTGTCGCTTTTATTTCTTCCACGTCACAAGATCGTATAAAGCTTATTTTCTCCCACACTAATAATTCATACATATTTAGAGAGCAATTTTTATTGCTTGCACCGATGATAACTTACTTGAAGGATCTTACTCAATCCATAGGTAGATATGGTGGACTCTCATGGCAAAACTGGGTTTAAGGGTATTTGGAAGCACAAGTAGTATCTCTACTTGGTGCAAAGGATTGGCTAGCATGAGGGAGAAAGGCAAGCTCAACATGTTGGATGATCCATGACAATATACTTTATCTCAGATATAAGAAAACATAACCCATTACGTTGTCTTCCTTGTCCAACATCAACTTAGCATGTCATATTTTAATGAGTGCTCACAATCATAAAAGATGTCCAAGATAGTATATTTATATGTGAAGCCTCTCTTTCTTTATTACTTCCTATTAATTGCAACGATGACCAAAACTATGTTTGTCAACTCTCAACCCATGTGATTATGTCTCCCTTGGTGGTGAAGAAGATGGTGGTGATGATGGGTAGTCGCACATCAAGCGTAAGAGATCCTCCAACTTGCGGATAATGCCCTTGAGTGCGACGATATGCTCCTTCAACAAAATATTTTCACGTGTGAGATACTTGTTTTGTATATGAGCTAACTCAATCATCTTGAAAGCTTCGATCTCAGTTGGGGTAAGAAGATTGTGATCAAGTTGAAGGATGTCTTCTGCTGCCAGAGCTTGGTCCTCTGTGGCCTTCTTGATCCCTTCATCCTTGTTGATCTCCATGGGTTCTTCCCTCTTTAGCTCTATCTTCATTAGCCAAGCATCGTAGTCACCATTGTTGGAGGAGGGGGACGACATGATGCCTGGTCTTGATAACCCACAAGTATAGGGGATCGCAACAGTTTTCGATAAGTAAGAGTGTCGAACCCAACGAGGAGCTAAAGGTAGAACAAATATTCCCTAAAGTTCTATCAACCACCGATACAACTCTACGCACGCTTGACGTTCGCTTTACCTAGAACAAGTATGAAACTAGAAGTACTTTGTAGGTGTTTTTGGATAGGTTTGCAAGAATAAAAAGAGAGCGTAAATAAAAGCTAGGGGAAGTTTAGATAAAGACACAACTAAATTAGTTCTAGTAAAGAGCTTGTTGTCACGAGAAAGTTATTTGTCCCTAGGCAATCGATAACTAGACCGGTAATCATTATTGCAATTTTATTTGAGGGAGAGGCATAAGCTAACATACTTTCTCTACTTGGATCATACGCACTTATGATTGGAACTCTAGCAAGCATCCGCAACTACTAAAGATCATTAAGGTAAAACCCAACCATAGCATTAAAGTATCAAGTCCCCTTTATCCCATACGCAAACAACCTACTTACTCGGGCTTGTGCTTCTGTCACTCACGCCACCCACCATAAGAAAATCATGAACATATTGCAAACCCTACAGCGGGGATCCCTCATGCTTGCGCGACACGTAGAGCACCATAGGACAGCACCAATAATAAAACATACAACTCAAACCAATCACGATCATCAAATAGCCCATAGGACAAAACTGATCTACTCAAACATCATAGGATATACCATACATCATTGGGAAATAATATATAGCGTTGAGCACCATGTTTAAGTAGATATTACAACGGGTAAGAGAGAGGTTGCACCGCTGCATAGAGGTGGGGAAGAGTTGGTGATGGTGGTGGTGAAGATGTTGGTGAAGATGGCGGTGATGATGATGACCACGGCAGCGTTTCGGCGCCACCGGAAGAGAAGGGGAGAGGGGGGCCCCTTCGTCTTCTTCCTCCTTGACCTCCTCCCTAGCTGGGAGAAGGGTTTCCCCTCTAGTCCTTGGCCTCCATGGCGTGGGAGGGGCGAGAGCCCCTCCGAGATTGGATCTATCTCTCTGTTTCTCTCTGGTTCTGCATTCTGGTCTGCTGCCCTTTCACGGATTCTTTTATATCCGGAGATCCGTAAATCCGATTGGGTTGAAACCTTCGCCCAGATCTTTTTCCAAAAATTAGCTTTCTTGCGGCAAAATTAGAGCATCAACCGCCTTACGAGGGGCCCACGAGGGTGGGGGCGCGCCCTCCTAGGGAGGGCGTGGGCCCCACCCTCGTGGCCACCTCGGGCACCGTCTCGCGTTGATTTTACTTCCCAAAAATTACAAATATTCCAAAATAATTCTCTGTCCGTTTTTATCCCGTTTGGACTCCGTTTGATATGGGGTTTCTGCGAAACATAAAACATGCAACAGACATGAACTTGCACTAGGCACTGGATCAATATGTTAGTCCCAAAAATAGTATAAAGAGTTGCCAAAAAGTATATGAAAGTTGAATAATATTGGCATGGAACAATAAAAAATTATAGATACAACGGAGACGTATCACCTGGCCTCGACAACCCTGACAGAAAACAGCTCGAAACAAGAATAGAGAATAATTGCGTGATACGGTGGTCAAAACCTTTGGGAGATTATATAATGAATTTTTACCGACCGAAAGAAGTATCGTGCAAAAATCGGAGTCTGGAGAGCACACGAGGTGCCCACGAGGTAGGGGGTGCGCCCAAGGGGTAGGGCGCGCCTCCCACCCTCGTGGAAGCCTCTGTCCTTCCCGGGCTGCTTCTTATTTTCCTATTTTTCTAAATATTCCAAAACGAAGAAAAATTGCCATTAGAACTGTTTTGGAGTCGGTTTACTTACCGTACCACGTACCTATTCCTTTTCGGAGTCTGAAACGTTCTGGAAAGTGTCCCTTATGTATTCCTCTGGGGTTACAGTTTCAATAACATTAGTTTCAACATTTATAGGATTACCTGAGATATAATGTTTGATTCTTTGACCGTTCACCACCTTCGGATTTGTGCCCTCGAAGTTGTTGATTTTTATGGCACCGGAACGATAGACCTCCTCGATAACGTAAGGACCTTCCCATTTAGAGAGAAGTTTTCCTGCAAAAAATCTTAAACGAGAGTTGTATAGCAAAACATAATCACCTACGTTAAACTCACGCTTTTGTATCCTTTTGTCATGCCATCTTTTAACTTTTTCTTTAAACAACTTAGCATTCTCATAGGCTTGGGTTCTCCATTCATCAAGTGAGCTAATGTCAAATAACCTCGTCTCATCGGCAAGTTTGAAATCATAATTGAGCTCTTTAATGGCCCAATATGCCTTATGTTCTAGTTCGAGAGGTAAGTGACATGCTTTTCCATAAACCATTTTATACGGAGACATACCCATAGGATTTTTATATGCAGTTCTATAGGCCCATAATGCATCATCAAGTTTCTTGGACCAATTCTTTCTAGATCTATTAACAGTCTTGCAAAATTAATCTGAGCTCTCTATTGCTCAATTCTACTTGACCACTAGACTGTGGATGATAAGGGGATGCAATTCTATGATTAACATCATACTTAGCAAGAATTTTACGAAAGGCACCATGAATAAAATGTGAACCACCATCAGTCATTAAATATCTAGGGACTCCAAACCTCGGAAAAATAACTTCTTTAAGCATCTTAATAGAGGTGTTATGATCAGCACTACTAGTTGGAATAGCTTCTACCCACTTAGTAACATAATCAACAGCAACTAAAATATGTGTATATCCATTAGAGGCAGGAAACGGTCCCATATAATCAAAGCCCCAAACATCAAATGGTTCAATAACAAGTGAATAATTCATAGGCATTTCTTGACGTCTAGTAATATTACTGATTCTTTGACATTCATCACAAGATAAGACACACTTACGGGCATCCTTGAAGAGAGTAGGCCAATAAAAACCCGATTGCAATACCTTATGTGCAGTTCTATCTCCAGCGTGGTGCCCTCCATAAGCCTTGGAGTGACACTTGCGTAGGATCTGTTCCTGTTCATGCTCAGGTACACAACGTCTAATAACACCATCTACTCCTTCTTTATAAAGATGTGGGTCATCCCAAAAGTAATGTCTCAAATCATAGAAAAACTTTTTATTTTGCTGGTATGTGAAACTAGGTGGTATAAATTTAGCAACAATGTAATTAGCATAATCAGCATACCATGGAGCAGTACGAGAAGCATTTATGACATTTAATTGTTCATCAGGAAAGCTATCATCGATAGGTAATGGGTCATCAAGAGCATTTTCTAACCTAGACAAGTTGTCTGCAACGGGGTTCTCAGCTCCCTTTCTATCAATAATATGTAAATCAAATTCTTGTAGCAAGAGAACCCATCTAATAAGTCTATGTTTAGCATCTTTCTTTTCCATAAGATATTTAATAGCAGCATGATCAGTGTGAATAGTTACTTTAGAATCAACAATATAAGGTCTAAACTTATCACAAGCAAATACAACTGCTAAGAATTCCTTTTTAGTAGTAGCATAATTTCTCTGGGCACTGTCTAGAGTTTTACTCGCATATTGAATAACATTTAATTTCTTATCAACTCTTTGTCCTAGAACAACACCCACAGCATAATCACTAGCATCACACATAATTTCAGAAGGTAAATTCCAATCAGGTGGCTGAACAATAGGTGCAGAGATTAATGCTTTCTTAAGTATTTCAAATGCTTCTACACAATCATCATAAAAAACGAAAGGAATATCTTTTTGTAATAGATTAGTCAGAGGCCGAGAAATTTTTGTGAAGTCCTTAATGAACCTCCTATAAAAACTGGCATGACCAAGGAAACTTCTTATACCTTTGATGTCCTTGGGACATGTCATCTTTTCAATAGCATCAACTCTGGCTTTATCAACTTCAATACCTCTTTCAGAAATTTTATGCCCCAAGACAATACCTTCATTAACCATAAAGTGGCATTTCTCCCAATTCAATACAAGGTTAGTTTCTTCACATCTCTGCAAAACTCGATCAAGGTTGCTCAAGCAATCATCAAAAGAGGATCCATAAACGGAGAAATCGTCCATGAAAACCTCACAAATCTTTTCACAAAAATAAGAGAATATAGCCATCATGCATCTTTGAAAGGTAGCAGGTGCATTACATAAACCAAAAGGCATACGTCTATAAGCAAAAGTACCAAAAGGGCAAGTAAAAGTGGTCTTTGCTTGATCATCAGCTGACACAGGTATTTGAGAGAAACCAGAATAACCATCTAGAAAGCAAAAATGTGTGTGTTTGGATAATCTTTCTAGCATTTGATCAATAAAAGGTAAAGGGTAATGATCCTTTTAGTAGCCTTATTTAATTTGCGGAAATCAATTACCATCCTATGACATGTAATAATTCTTTGCGGAATCAGTTCATCTTTATCATTAGGAACGACGGTAATACCTCCCTTCTTAGGGACACAATGGACATGACTTACCCACTGACTATCAGGAACGGGATAAATTATACCTGCATCAAGGAGCTTTAGTGTTTCCTTTCTTACCACTTCTTTCATCTTAGGATTTAACCTTCACCTATGATCAATAACTGGTTTGGCGTCTTTCTCCAAATTTATTTTGTGTTGACATAGAGTGGGACTAATGCCATTAAGATCATCACGAGTATATCCAATAGCAGCATGGTGCTTCTTCAGAGTTTTCAATAATTTTTCTTCCTCCTTCTATGAAAGGTTAGCACTAATAATAACAGGATACATGTTCTTTTCATCAAGATAAGCATATTTAAGAGTATCAGGCAATGGTTTAAGCTCAAACACGGGATCACACTTGGGTGGAGGAGGATCCCCTAGGATTTCAATAGGCAAATTGTGTTTTTGAATAGGTCATGTTTAAAGAATACTTCATCTATTTCCCTTCTTTCATTCATAAACATATCATTTTCATGGTCTAGCAAATATTGTTCTAAAGGGTCACTAGGAGGTACGGCAATAGAAGCAAGACCAATAATTTCATCTTTACTAGGCAATTCCTCATCACGAGGTTGTCTATGAAATTTAGAAAAATTAAACTCATGAGACATAACATCCAAACCAATAGTAACAACATCCTTCTTGCAATTTATCTTAGTATTAACAGTATTCAAGAAGGGTCTACCAAATATAATGGGACAAAAGCTATCTTGAGGGGGAACCAAGAACAAGGAAATCCGCAGGATATTTATCTTTCCCACACAAGACCTCAACATCTCTAACAATCCCAATTGGTGAAATAGTATCTCTATTGGCAAGCTTAATGGTGACATCAATTTCTTCTAACTCAGCGGGTGCAATATCATGCATAATTTCTTTATATAAAGAGATAGGTATTGCACTATCACTAGCACCCATATCACACAAGCCATGATAACAATGATCTCCTATCTTAACAGAAATAACAGGCATGCCTACCACAGGTCTATGTTTATCTTTGGCACCAGGCTTAGCAATTCTAGCAGTCTCATCACAAAAGTAAATAACATGCCCATCAATATTATCAGCCAAGAGATCTATAACCATAGCAATATTAGGTTCAACTTTAACTTGCTTAGGAGGTTTGTGTGTCCTAATATTACTTTTGTTGACTACAGTTGAAGCTTTAGCATGATCCTTTATCCTAATAGGAAAAGGTGGTTTCTCAACATAAGCAGTAGGAACAATAGGATCATTATAAGTGATAGTCTTTTCTTCAACTTTAATAGGTGCAAATACTTTTACTTCAACGGGAGGGTTATATTTAAACCACTTCTCCTTGGGGAGATCAACGTGAGCAACAAAAGATTCACAAAAAGAAGCTACTATCTTAGAGTCAAGTCCATATTTAGTGCTAAATTTATGGAAAACATCGGTATCCATAAAAGATTTAACACAATCAAACTTAGGTGTTATACCTGACTCCTTACCTTCATCGAGATCCCAATCTCCAGAGTTGCGTTTAATTCTTTCCAAGAAATCCCATTTGAATTCAATAGTCTTCATCATAAAGGAACCAGTACAAGAAGTATCGAGCATGGAGCGATTGTTGTCAGAAAGCCGAGCATAAATTTTTTGAATAATCATTTCTCTTGAGAGATCATGATTGGGGCATGAATATAACATTGAATTAAGCCTCCCCCAAGCTTGAGCGATGCTTTCTCCTTCGCGAGGCAAAAAATTATATATATAATTACGATCACGATGAACAAGATGCATAGGATAAAACTTCTGATGAAATTCCAATTTCAATCGCTTATAGTCCCATGATCCCATATCATCACATAGCCTATACCATGTCAATGCATCTCCCTTCAAAGATAAAGGGAAGACCTTCTTCTTGATAACATCATCGGGCATACCTGCAAGCTTAAATAATCCACAAACTTCATCCACAAAGATTAGGTGTAAATCAGGATGCAATGTTCCATCTCCTGCAAAAGGATTAGCTAGCAGTTTCTCTATCATACCCGAAGGAATTTCAAAGTAAAAATTTTCATTTTCAGTAGGTTCAGTAGGTTGAGGAGCAACTCTTTGCTCTACTGGTCGAGGTGAAGATACCCCGAACAAGCCCCTCAAAGGATTACTTTCCATAGTAACAAGTGACAGTAAATTTCAGTACACTATATAAATTTTTCCTTACCAAATTCCACCTACCAAAGGCGCTTCACTCCCCGTCAACGACACCAGAAAAGAGTCTTGATGACCCACAAGTATAGGGGATCTATCGTAGTCCTTTCGATAAGTAAGAGCGTCGAACCCAACAAGGAGCAGAAGGAAATGACAAGCAGTTTTCAGTAAGGTATTCTCTGTGTCGGTGGGAAACGACACCTATGGGATCACAAGAATCCCTACTGCGGTTGCGGGGCGCGGGTGAAGAGCGGGTCTAGCAGAGAGCACGTGGTTCTTTTATCTAGGTTCGGGACGCGAGGATGCGTAAAACCGTAGTCCTGCTTTGGTGGATGTATTCTGGGTTCTTGAACTAGCTATGGAGTGTAACGAGCTCCAAAAAGCCGAATCCTTCTCCCGTGCGCCATGGGCCTCCTTTTATAGGCGAAAGGGGCTGCCACAGTGGCACACAGGAGGTGGAAAGTGTGACAGCGTCACGAGCTTATCGCTGGTATTACAGGACAAAGCGCATTTAATGCGAGACTTAGGTGTCCCTTCACTTTATCGGGGACGGGGGTGGGGCCCGTCTCGTCCATCGCCGCTCCTCCAAGCTTTGACACACACCCTGGCCAGCGATGCATGCGGTGCCATGTAGGCAGGCAGGCAGCTGAGGTGGCGCGGTGGTGGAGCCTCCACGAAGGGCTGCATGTGGCCACGTAGGTGACTGCCCAGCTGGTTGGGTCGGGAGCTGCATGCGAACGGCGGCGGAGACTTGGCTGGTGCGGGCCTGACGGTGGCCCTGCTGGTGCGCTTGGCGAGGGCCTTACCGGGTGGCCCGGCAAGGGTCTTGCCGTGGCGCGCAGGCGTCCCCGGCAAGGATCTTGCCGGGGGTCTTGTGGGTTTCTTCAGTGAGGATGGCTGCCTTCCTATCCTCATTTGATTTTGACTATTCTTTGTCTTCACAAAGATCTGCATGCCACCACAAAGGTGCCTCCCGAGCCCTATCCCAACGCATTTGTCGAGTGTTGGCGGGCTCGAGGGTGGCTCGCTCGGCTGGCGTGGGCAAGCTGCCTTGGCAAGGGTCCTTGACGGGAAAACCTGCTTCGTCCATCTGATCTTTGTGGCCTTGGTCCTTGTCGTTGCTTTGCTTCGTCTTGAGCTTCGGTCTTACCTTGGCTCACCTCCCTCCTCTGCTTGGTGTGGTCGCGGGCGCGGCTCTGACTGCTCGTGCACAGGTAAAGGGGTACAAAAATGTGCCCCTAGTTTTGTACACCGACAGGAGCCCCCGGGCCCGGGCCACACATAAGCGCGATACGTTGTTGGGTCAGGCCCAAAACGGTGCGCGGGCAGGCGGGGCGGTTTTTACCGTGGTAAGATTTTTCGCGTGCTGTGCTTCCCACGACCCGCGCGCGCGGCGCAGCGTGGAGGGGAGTGCGTGACGTGGGCGGCATGCGTGGGGCGGTTTTCACACGCATGCGTCACATCGCAGTAAAGAGGCAGCTCGCGCCTTCCCCGTAAAGGGAGGGAGGCGTGGAGGCGCGGCTCATTTACTGAATGGGGCCGAGGCGCGGTCTTCAAGGCGTCCACTCCCCACGATCACGGGGTGGGAAGAGGTCGCCTCACCTGTCCCCTCGGTTCTGCACGTCTGCCACGCGTCTTTCATGCGCTCGGGGTGGTAAACGATGGAGGCGGGAAACCGGGCCGTCGCTGGTTGGGGCAGCGGGTCGGTCCTGGTTCCCTGCGCCTACTGTGTCTTGATTGGCCGAGCGGGGCGGCCGATCCCCAACCCCGTTCCTTTATAAAGAGCGGGAAGGGGAGATGGCACCCCACATTCTTCCATCTTCTACCTCCCCTTGCTTTTGCTCCTTACTTTCATTCGTCATGGAGAAAGGGAATCCCTGTCCTTCGACGGTGGCTGCTCGACAACACGTCCCTCCTCCTCCTGCACCCGTGGTGGCAGAGCCGGCCGCGAGGGGAAGGGGGAGGGAGCGAGGCCGGGGAAGAGGTCGCAGTGCTCGGGGAAGAGAAGGGCGGGGCGGCGCATCAGCTTCGCCCCCGCGCATGGTGCCTTTCTCGATGGAAGGCCATGTCGGAGACCAGCCCCGCGAGTTCTTCATTAGGCTGCGCCGGCCTCCGCGTGCCGTCTTCGTCTTCCCGCCCCATTTGCCCGGGAGATGGAGCGTGACCGGCCCCAATCCCTCAGATTGCACATGAGGAGTTGTGGGAACGGGGGCACGCGGGTCGACGTCGACTTCCCGGCTCCTCGAGTCATGTACCTCCGTCGTGGGTGGAAGACATTCGCTCGCATCGACAGCCTGATGGCGGGGCTCATTGTCACGACCGGTTTTCCAATAAAAATATTTATTGAGAAACCAATCTTTAGAATCCAGTTTGAGATAAAACCTCCTCACTGGTAGACAAACTTTTGATACAATAAGCCAGTAGCATAAATATATTACAGGGTTGAGCTGACGATGCTCAACAATTTATTACAAGCGTGCCAATAATTATACATAAAGGCGATTAATGACACAAGGGAGTGGTGGCATACTACTGACTCGCAATTATGGTAGAGGTGGAGTAACACAGTGGGGAGTGAATATGGGATTCTCAAACTAACATCCCATCGAGCGTCGAGGTGAAGCTCGATGAATTTATTAGGGTAGCGGAAGCGGATATGAAACAGTGACCAACTCCAGGGTTGCACGAGACTGACTGGGACTCCTCTAGGCGTCGGATTCGCTATCGAACTCTTCATCCATGAGATCACCTTCGTCAGCATCTGGCCAAATCAACAAGCCAGTGAGTACTTTGAAAGTACTCGCAAGACAGTTCGGACGTAAGATATAACAGATGCCAACATGAAATACATGGATAAGTTAACCAGTACGATCAGACATAGAGGTGATAATGCTGGGTGCCAAACGAGTGTCTGAAAGACTCCTCGAGCGAAAAATGCAGAATAATAATACTGGTGCCAAACGAGTGTCTGCAAGACTCCTCGAGCGGAAAATGCAGAATAATAATACTGGTGCCAAACGAGTGTCTGAAAGACTCCTCGAGCGGAAAATGCGGAATAATAATACTGGTGCCAAACGAGTGTCTGAAAGACTCCTCGAGCGGAAAATGCGGAATAATAATACTGGTGCCAAACGAGTGTCTGAAAGACTCCTCGAGCGGAAAATGCGGAATAATAATACTGGTGCCAAACGAGTGTCTGAAAGACTCCTCGAGCGGAAAATGCGGAATAATAATACTGGTGCCAAACGTGTGTCTGAAAGACTCCTCGAGCGGAAAATGCGGAATAATAATACTGGTGCCAAACGAGTGTTTGAAAGACTCCTCGAGCGGAAAATGCAGAATAATAATGCCACAATCGGGCGTCTGAGCGACACCACATAAAGGGCTTTAAAAGAAATGCCACAGTCGGGCGTTTGAGCGACACCACATAAAGGGCTTTAAAAGAAATGCCACAGTCGGGCGTCTGAGCGACACCACATAAAGGGCTTTAAAAGAAATGCCACAGTCGGGCGTCTGAGCGACACCACATAAAGGGCTTTAAAAGAAATGCCACATTCGGGCGTCTGAGCGACACCACATAAAGGGCTTTAAAAGAAATGCCACAGTCGGGCGTCTGAGCGACACCACATAAAGGGCTTTAGACTGATAAGGAAATAATATATTCATCATAAATATATTCAACTCATGGAAATAAACGGGTTAGTACATCCACAAGGATAAACATTTAACCGGTCTTAGTGCCCATGTGTCCCACCGGGTAATCTGTCACCAAACTGGCACATGACTGTTAGCAGGGAACTTGGAAATAGATAAGATGATTTAAGGATATAGAGCTCTGCAGAGTTTGTACAAAAATTTCCCACAGTCGACGGATTTCCGTAGTCACTAGGACTAGTTTCGTTACGGTATTTCAGAAGAAAACACAGCAATCCAGTACACACCCATCCAACTCTTCGATGCCAGGAATCACCCTCAACATCGTCCAAGAAAAACTATTGAGACGGGGAGATCACAATCTCGAATAGCATGGGATCAAATTTATATACGCGCGCTCTAAGGGGTGCCCCCCTCTCGGTCCCAACCGGAAACACCCATGCCCCCTGACCGGATGCCTGGCTTTAATCCAGGGCCATGGAACCAGCATCCCGGCCTCTCCTTTTTGGTGTGTACCCAGAAAGCGGTTTGCATCTTACTAAACCATATCCCTTTCGGGAAACATGTGGTAGTACAGGGAAAGGAAATGGATTTGAACCCAACCGATATGGGTTGGTACTGAAGATGACTTGCATGGCCTAAGACTGGCATGCTACAACACTGCCATCTTACCCATCTTCATGCCAACACATGGCCTTGCATACTCACGTCCAACGACGTGTGAAATCATCGGGCTTACTTGCTCCAACAATGCATAATGAACGGTTCATCGGTATGCTTCACACATGCCATGAAACTATCTATATGCAAACATGCCAAGACACTCATCATATCAAAAGTTCGAACATGCTTGCCTGGTTCAGAGTAGTCGGAGCCTAGCTCGGTGAAGTTCGCGGCCCCGTCACCTCCGTCGGTATCTACGGTACAGAGAAAACATACGCGCTAACGTGAATACCGAGAGATGCAGAAAAAGTATTTCAAATATTTTTCAAATAAATCTGATAAAAAACTAGACAAAATTTTGAAGAGGACAGAAAAAGAATCAATAAAAAATATGCTTCTGATAAAAAGTTATAAAGGTTATTGCCCAGGGACTCATCTGTAATGAAACAGAAACTTCCCAGGGTCCTATTTATAAAAGCAGAAAACGTTTCAGACTTGAATACGCTGGCTCAGAGGAGAAGACATATTTTGCCCAAATGCGTTTTCAGAAAACGATTCGAATAAAACGAAGAATCTGACGGGGCGGTCCCACCCGTCAGGTTTGAAAACGAACGGCGCCTTTGGCGCCAGAGAGCCGCGGCGATCGCCGACGGCGATCCACGGCGAGGCAGAGAGATCGGAGGTTACCTCCGTGCTCAGGGTGCCATTCCGCGTTGGTTGGTGGTGGTGGTGGTCGCCGAGAAGCACCACGACGGCGGTGGCCCCTGCTCCGGCGGACGGCGGTTCGGGCGTGGATGGAGGTCGCCGGAGAGAGCTGCACTGATCAAATTGAGGAGGGGGTCAAGGATCTGGTAGCTAGAGAGGGAGATGGACGGAGTTTGGGCGCCGGAGACGGCCTCGCCGGAGCGAATCGAGCTGGATGCCGAGGCGGAGCGGGGTGGCCGGAGTCGGGGGAGGAGACCTCCTCGAGGTCCTCCCAGAGACCTGGCAGGGCGTTGGTGGAATGTAGGGGTGGTGCATGCTCGCGGGAGGGCTCGGGGTCTCCTTTTATAGGCGATCCGAGGCGGTGGCCGAGAATGGCATTCTCCGGCGAGTGATTACGGTGGTGCAGTGCTTAGTCGGGGGAGTTTAGGAGTTGAGCACCGTCGTGGAGGTTCGCGGAGTCCGTTTTGGAGCCAACGGCGTCGGTTTATGCTTGCTAAGGTGGAGCTCGACGGAACGGGACGGCGCGGGTCCATCGGCGGCAGAGAGCACGCTCTGTGCGTGCCGCGCCATGACGGCTGTGCTGCATGCGTGTGCTGGCGTGGAGGTGGACACGCGGAGCCATCAGCGGGGTTGGGCGGCGCGGAACGGCGTTGAGCTGCCGTTCTGCTCCCTGTTGGCTGCCACGGCGGTTCAGCCGCCGCGAGACACGCCGGCGTGGTCGGGTCAGAGCGCCACCGACGCCAGGAAGAAGCCAAGCGCGCGTGCGGGGCTCTGGACACGCAGACCAGGCGGCGAGCAACGTGCCAAGGGCACTGTGGGCGCGTGACTGAAGATGATCTGAAGAAATCAACACTGAAGACTGAATTTGCTGAACGTGTTCGAACAGTGCATGCAAGGTGTTCGACAGAATGATCCAGGCATGTAGGGATTTTTCCTTGGGCTGATTTTTGGTGGAGTGACTTCTCATTGCTCTAGTAGGCTGACTGATTTTTGGTGGAATTTTTGGAGAAGTGTAGATATGAATTTCACCAAATTTGACAAATCTGGTCCAAACTTTCAGGGAGTGTAAGTTGAAAATTTTGAAAAGAAGATGAGTGGATCAAGATGGTTCTGGGTTGTGGGTGCAAAGGACTAGCCAGTAGAGTTGGTTTGAAGTCAAATCTCAAATGAAAAAGGGTACTTGCTTTGAAAATCCATCAGGCTCAAAATAATTGACAGAAAATATTTGAGAGGTAAAACAAAATCCAAAACTTGTTTGGATGAGTTGGGATAGGGAATTTGAGTTGTTGACAAGGAGGGGGAGAAGATGTTGGAGTGGTTTTTACCTCATGGGCAAAATACAAGGTCATGGATGGTTTTCAATAGAATGAAAATCCCAAATCTTTTTCATAGAGTTTTTCTTAAAAAGAAAAGACTAAACTCTCAAAAATAAAAATCTGAGAAGGGAAACAATAGAGAAGGAGTTTTTAAGAAGGTCAAACCCAAAGCTTGAAGGAGAAAACAGAAATAACAAACCCTAGTCAAGGAAAAAGGATTTTTAAGAGGGTTGTTTTTCTGAAAGCCTCAAATCTCAAGGAAAATCCAGCAAGGATTTTTGCAAAAACCCAAATGAAATTTTTGGAGTGTCACAACACCTACCCCCTTAGGAAAAATCTCGTCCCCGAGATTTCAGTTGATCCTTAAATAAGTGTGGATGCTCTGTTCGAAGAAAATCCTCTCTTTCCCATGTTGCTTCACTTTCGGTGTGATTACTCCACTGAACTTTGAAAAATTTGACGGTTTTCTGTCGGGTCCTCCTTTCAGACTCCTCTAATATCTTTACTGGGTGTTCCTGATAAGTGAGGTCTGGCTGCACGTCTATGTTCTCATGGGTTACTTGTTTCTCTAGGTTGCTCACACATTCCTCAATTGCGATACGTGGAACACGTTGTGGATATCTGACAGTTCCTCAGGTAGGTCTAGTTGGTATGCTACTGCGCCTTTCCGTGCCAATATACCGAATGGCCCGATGAATCTTGGCGCTAGCTTTCCCTTAATTTTGAATCGTTGCAACCCCCTCATAGGTGACACTCGTAGGTACACGAATTCACCGGGTTCGAAGTTGACCCCACGATGTTTCTGATCGTAATAACTCTTTTGCCGGCTTTGGGCGGTCTTGAGTCGATCTCTGATTAGTTGGACCTTTTCCTCGGCTTCCTTGAGCACGTCTGGGCCGAAGATACGGCTGTCTCCGGTCTCTGACCAATTTAACGGGGTATGACATCTTCGTCCATACAAGGCTTCAAATGGTGCCATTTGCAGGCTGGCCTGATGACTGTTGTTGTACGCGAACTCGGCGTATGGCAGGCTGTCTTCCCAACTGGCTCCATAGGTGAGGACACATGCTCTCAGCATGTCCTCTAAAATCTGGTTTACCCGTTCTGTTTGTCCATCTGTCTGGGGGTGGTATGCCGTACTGAAGGCTAGTTGAGTTCCTAGAGCCTGTTGTAACTGCTCCCAGAATCTCGAGACGAACTGTGTTCCTCTGTCAGATATTATAGTATTCGGGACATCGTGCAGACAAACTATGCGAGAGAGATATATCTTGGCAAGCTTTTGAGTGGTGTGGGTCGTCTTTACTGGAATGAAATGTGCCACCTTAGTCAATCTGTCGGTGATAACCCATATGGCATCATTCCCGTGTCGTGATCGAGGTAGTCCGACAATGAAATCCATCCCTATTTCATCCCATTTCCACTCAGGTATTTTATTTGGTTGCAGTAGTCCGGCTGGTCTCTGATGTTCGGCCTTTATACGTTGACAAGAGTCGCAGCATGCAATGAAGGTGGCTATGTCCCTTTTCATACCGTGCCACCAAAATCCTTCTTGGATATCCTTATACATCTTGGTTCCTCCAGGGTGGATCGAATATGGAGCGGTGTGGGCTTCAGCTAGAATTTGTCGTTTGAGGTCTTCTATGTCTGGCACGCAGAGTCTGTTTCCGTACCATAGTGTCCCTTCTTCGTCTATGATGAATTCCGAGGCCTTGCCCATACTCACCTTTCTTTTGATGCCTTCAATGCTGGGGTGACCCGGCTGGGCTTCTTTGATTCTTTTCACAAGGTTGGGTTGTATCTCCAAGTTTGTTATGGTGCCTTCTGCTACCATCAACAAGTTGAGTCTGGCAAATTCCCGTTGGAATTCGGGTCTTAAGTTGGGCAGACTGTTGTTGTCGGCGCTGGGGTTCCGACTAAGAGCATCGGCTACTACATTTGCTTTTCCAGGATGATAGTGGATTCCGACATCATAATCCTTTACTAGCTCCAACCAGCGTCGTTGCCTTAAATTCAGCTCTGGCTGTGTGAAAATATATTTGAGACTTTTATGGTCCGTATATATTTCACATCGATTTCCAAGTAGGAAATGCCTCCATTCCTTGAGTGCATGAATAACTGCTGCCATTTCTAAGTCATGAGTGGGATAGTTTTCCTCATGCTTGCGAAGTTGCCTTGAAGCGTATGCGACAATCTTGCCTTCTTGCATTAATACGCATCCGAGTCCCTTCCTGGACGCGTCACAATATACTTCAAAATTCTTGCGTATGTCTGGCACAATCAATACTGGTGCTGTTGTTAATTTCCGTTTTAGCTCCTGGAAACTTTTCTCACAGGCTTCTGTCCATTCAAATTTCTTATCTTTCTTGAGCAACTGCGTCATTGGCTTGGCTATGGTGGAGAATCCTTCAATAAATCTGCGGTAATATCCTGCCATTCCCAAGAAACTCCGTATGTCCGTTACGCTGGCTGGTGACTTCCAGCCAAGTACGGCCTTGACTTTCTCTGGGTCCACGGCGATCCCGTCTTGGGTTAGCACGTGGCCTAGAAAGCCTACTTGCCTTAACCAAAATTCACACTTGCTGAACTTGGCGTACAATTGGTGTTTCCTGAGTTCTCCTAGTACAATTCTGAGATGTTCAGCGTGTTCTTCTGGTGTTTTGGAGTATACTAAAATGTCGTCGATGAATACCACAACGAACTTGTCCATAAACTTCATAAATACTTTGTTCATGAGGTGAACAAAATATGTAGGGGCATTTGTTAATCCAAAAGGCATTACTGTGAACTCATACAGTCCATATCTGGAGGTGAAGGCTGTCTTGGGGATATCTTCTGTTCGTACTTTTAATTGATGGTATCCTAACCTTAGGTCGATTTTTGAGAATACCTTGGCCTTAGCGAGTTGATCGAATAAATCATTTATTCTTGGCATCGGGTATTTGTTCTTGATCGTGACCATGTTGAGTGCTCGGTAGTCAATACACAATCGCAGTGTTCCATCTTTCTTTTTGGCAAACAAAATTGGTGATCCCCATGGTGAGGAACTGGCTCGAATGTATCCCTTGTCAAGCAATTCCTTTATTTGTTTCTTCAGTTCAACTAACTTGGATGGTGCCATTCTGTATGGTTTCTTGTATATGGGGGTGGTTCCTGGTGCTAGCTCAATGCTGAATTCTATCTCTCGGTCGGGTGGCATGCCTGGTAGCTCTTCGGGAAATACGTCTGGAAATTAACGTACTACTGGAACCTTGTTTAATTCAGAAATGTCCACCTTGTTCAGTCTTGGTTGTCTGGGCATTTCTCTTTCTTTGGCGGATACTCTTATTGTCTTACCATGGTGGTGTGTGAGAATCACGGTCCGATTGAAACAATCAATGAAACCTTTGTTGGTGGTTAACTAGTCCATCCCTAGGATGACATCTAGTCCTTTATTTTCCAACACAATGAGATTGGCGTGAAACTTCAATCCTTTGAACTCAATAATCACATCCTGACAGTAATTCTGAGTAACTTGCTGAATTCCAGGGGACTTGATGATCATGGATTTCTCCAAAGGAAGCATTGAAAAATTATTTTGCAAAGCAAAACTTTTCGAAATAAAAGAGTGAGAAGCTCCAGAATCAAACAAAACCATTGCAGGTATTGTGTTGACAGGGAACGTACCGAGTACGATACCCGGAGCATTTTGTGCCTCCTCTTTGGTCACGTGGTTCAGATGACCTTTCCTGTGGTTATTGCTGGGATTGAAGTTGTTTCGCTTGGGCGCTGAATTATTGTTGCCGTTGTTCGGTTTTGGTGCTGAGCTTCTTGGCTTGGGACACTGCTTGGCATAGTGTCCTTCTTCTCCACAGGCGTAACAAGTAACACCTGGGCGATATGTGAACTCCTTGTCCCTAGCGTGAAAATTCCTTGTTGGGCGTGAGACGTTGGATGATGATTTGTGCGTCCCACCCTTCTGAAAATCGGTCTTACTTCGGTGATTGCGAGCATGGTTAGTCTGGTCCCTCTTTCGCTTGCGGATATCTTCCAAATTGCGTCTTTCATTTTCCAGAGTAATAGCTTTATCCACCAGTGTCTTAAAATCTGGAAAAGTGTGTATGACCAGTTGGCATTTAAGCGCGGGCGCTAGGCCGTCAAGGAATTTCTCCATTTTCTTGCTTTCAGTCATACGCTCTTCGTTGGCGTAGCGGGATAACAGAGTAAATTGGCCGTTGTAATCAGACACTGTCATGTTCCTTTGCTTGAGGTCATCGAATTCTCTCTTCTTGATTTTCATAATACTCTTAGGAATATGCGCGCCACGGAAACCTTCTTTGAAATCATCCCAGGTTATATCATTTTCGTTGGGATGCATGTGCAGAAAATTCTCCCACCAGGAGGCGGCTGCTCCCGTGAGATAATGTGGTGCGTACAATACCTTTTCCGGATCTGAGCACTTTGCAATAATTAACTTTCTCTCCATATCGCGAAGCCAGTCTTCGGCCTCAAGTGGCTTGTCAGTATGAGAAAATGTTGGGGGACGTGTCTTCTGTAGCTCAGATAACTTGGAATGCTGCGGATACTGCCCATGGTGATTTCCCATGTTAATGACTTGGTTCATCATTTCCCGATGTTGTTGCTGACTCTGTTCATAAAGGCGGCACATTTGGGAAAGTGCCGTTTCACTGTCCTGTTGACTTGTCTGACCTCGGGCAAAATTATTGCCTGATTGAGTATTATAGTGTTGACTTGACTGCCCTGGTGCAAAATTGTTGCCCGGTTGATTGCCATAATTTTCCTCTGGTGGAGCTGGCATGGAGCGAGTCCAAGGACGAGACATTTTTCACTCTGGGGATGCATTTGTAAAACCCATAAGAAAAAAAAATGGAAGGGTTGCAAAGATAAAACCCATAATGCACAAGGTTGACAAATTTATTTTTAAAACCAAGATACTCAAGGGAAAACAAATCGATTTGCGCATAGAGAAGGACTACGTCATTACGCATCTTACACGCGGCGATAATTATACAATACACCACTCAGGACATGCGTACATAATCCTGACATGTTATTTAGGCTAGTGCACTACTCCAGATTCTACATGATGCGCAAACAAGCTACTACTCACAACATCTTACATGGCGATGCAACGCATGGCGGCTACGCGTACTCAGTCGGAGATGTTGATGACGTCCTTGGCCCTGCCAAGGTTGAGGCGTAGCGAAGCCGGGGACTCGACTTCTTCCTCGCTAATAGGCTCCATGCGAGTAGTGCTGCGCCGAGTAGATGGAGCGGGTGCCAGGGCGGAATGACGCGGATTGGAGTCGGCGCGAGTGGCGGTGCAGTGCGCGCTGGAGTGGGCGCAATGACCTGGTTGAACTCCTCGGTGGTAGGCAGGCGACGAGCAGGAGCATGGGATGCAGAGGACGAGACAAAAGTCAGTGGCGGAGCGGTGGGTAGGAGCTCCCTCCTGTTGGCGGCACAACCGTGGACTGAGTCCATGCGGGCGGCCACAAAGTCATCCACCAAGTTGTCGAAGGCTGCCTCCAAGGCCCGAAGATACTCAATAAGCATCTCAAAAGCCTCGTCTCGTTCTCCTCTGGGGCAGGAGAATGCGTAGTGACAGGTGTAGGGCACATGGCATGGAAGATAGCGGTAGCGACGAGCCTTCATCGCGGGAAGGACATCCCTGAGACGAGCTATCGCCTCGCGGGCTGCCATCTGGATGGCATGCTTCTCCGAAGGCATGGCTCTCCCCAAGAATCGGAAGCGGCGTAGCTCACCACGCCCTCCCTTGAACTGCACCGCGGCCTGGTGCATAGTCAGACTGTCGTTGACTCTGTGCTGACAGAGAGTGACGACTGGGCGCACAGACGGCCCCATCGCGACCTGAACGACGAAGGAGAGAAGCTTGACGAACCCATCGGGTACGTTGGCGAAGGTCTGAGACTCGCAGCTGCGGTCGGCCATCTACAAAAGTAGGCAAAAATCCTGAATGGTCAGATCATAAATATATGCTGACTGTCAGAAAAATGACTACTATTGTAAAAACATGAATAAGCTCTATCATGCTCATAACCGATTAGCGATCGCACCTAGTGGCTTCCTACAGTCAGCCTGGCTCTGGTACCAAGCTTGTCACGACCGGTTTTCCAATACAAATATTTATTGAGAAACCAATCTTTAGAATCCAGTTTGAGATAAAACTTCCTCATTGGTAGACAAACTTTTGATACAATAAGCCAGTAGCATAAATATATTACAGGGTTGAGCTGACGATGCTCAACAATTTATTACAAGCGTGCCAATAATTATAC
Organism: Aegilops umbellulata; assembly: GCA_032464435.1. Lineage (NCBI taxonomy): Eukaryota > Viridiplantae > Streptophyta > Magnoliopsida > Poales > Poaceae > Aegilops > Aegilops umbellulata. The sequence continues at coordinate 37,148,972 of CP136057.1, read as the reverse complement.
ATAAAGGCGATTAATGACACAAGGGAGTGGTGGCATACTACTGACTCGCAATTATGGTAGAGGTGGAGTAACACAGTGGGGAGTGAATATGGGATTCTCAAACTAACATCCCATCGAGCGTCGAGGTGAAGCTCGATGAATTTATTAGGGTAGCGGAAGCGGATATGAAATAGTGACCAACTCCAGGGTTGCACGAGACTGACTGGGACTCCTCTAGGCGTCGGATTCGCTATCGAACTCTTCATCCATGAGATCACCTTCGTCAGCATCTGGCCAAATCAACAAGCCAGTGAGTACTTTGAAAGTACTCGCAAGACAGTTCGGACGTAAGATATAACAGATGCCAACATGAAATACATGGATAAGTTAACCAGTACGATCAGACATAGAGGTGATAATGCTGGGTGCCAAACGAGTGTCTGAAAGACTCCTCGAGCGGAAAATGCAGAATAATAATACTGGTGCCAAACGAGTGTCTGAAAGACTCCTCGAGCGGAAAATGCAGAATAATAATACTGGTGCCAAACGAGTGTCTGAAAGACTCCTCGAGCGGAAAATGCGGAATAATAATACTGGTGCCAAACGAGTGTCTGAAAGACTCCTCGAGCGGAAAATGCGGAATAATAATACTGGTGCCAAACGAGTGTCTGAAAGACTCCTCGAGCGGAAAATGCGGAATAATAATACTGGTGCCAAACGAGTGTCTGAAAGACTCCTCGAGCGGAAAATGCGGAATAATAATACTGGTGCCAAACGTGTGTCTGAAAGACTCCTCGAGCGGAAAATGCGGAATAATAATACTGGTGCCAAACGAGTGTCTGAAAGACTCCTCGAGCGGAAAATGCAGAATAATAATGCCACAATCGGGCGTCTGAGCGACACCACATAAAGGGCTTTAAAAGAAATGCCACAGTCGGGCGTTTGAGCGACACCACATAAAGGGCTTTAAAAGAAATGCCACAGTCGGGCGTCTGAGCGACACCACATAAAGGGCTTTAAATGAAATGCCACAGTCGGGCGTCTGAGCGACACCACATAAAGGGCTTTAAAAGAAATGCCACAGTCGGGCGTCTGAGCGACACCACATAAAGGGCTTTAGACTGATAAGGAAATAATATATTCATCATAAATATATTCAACTCATGGAAATAAATGGGTTAGTACATCCACAAGGATAAACATTTAACCGGTCTTAGTGCCCATGTGTCCCACCGGGTAATCTGTCACCAAACTGGCACATGACTGTTAGCAGGGAACTTGGAAATAGATAAGATGATTTAAGGATATAGAGCTCTGCAGAGTTTGTACAAAAATTTCCCACAGTCGACGGATTTCCGTAGTCACTAGGACTAGTTCCGTTACGGTATTTCAGAAGAAAACACAGCAATCCAGTACACACCCATCCAACTCTTCGATGCCAGGAATCACCCTCAACATCGTCCAAGAAAAACTATTGAGACGGGGAGATCACAATCTCGAATAGCATGGGATCAAATTTATATACGCGCGCTCTAAGGGGTGCCCCCCTCTCGGTCCCAACCGGAAACACCCATGCCCCCTGACCGGATGCCTGGCTTTAATCCAGGGCCATGGAACCAGCATCCCGGCCTCTCCTTTTTGGTGTGTACCCAGAAAGCGGTTTGCATCTTACTAAACCATATCCCTTTCGGGAAACATGTGGTAGTACAGGGAAAGGAAATGGATTTGAACCCAACCGATATGGGTTGGTACTGAAGATGACTTGCATGGCCTAAGACTGCCATGCTACAACACTGCCATCTTACCCATCTTCATGCCAACACATGGCCTTGCATACTCACGTCCAACGACGTGTGAAATCATCGGGCTTACTTGCTCCAACAATGCATAATGAACGGTTCATCGGTATGCTTCACACATGCCATGAAACTATCTATATGCAAACATGCCAAGACACTCATCATATCAAAAGTTCGAACATGCTTGCCTGGTTCAGAGTAGTCGGAGCCTAGCTCGGTGAAGTTCGCGGCCCCGTCACCTCCGTCGGTATCTACGGTACAGAGAAAACATACGCGCTAACGTGAATACCGAGAGATGCAGAAAAAGTATTTCAAATATTTTTCAAATAAATCTGATAAAAAACTAGACAAAATTTTGAAGAGGACAGGAAAAGAATCAATAAAAAATATGCTTCTGATAAAAAGTTATAAAGGTTATTGCCCAGGGACTCATCTGTAATGAAACAGAAACTTCCCAGGGTCCTATTTATAAAAGCAGAAAACGTTTCAGACTTGAATACGCTGGCTCAGAGGAGAAGACATATTTTGCCCAAATGCGTTTTCAGAAAACGATTCGAATAAAACGAAGAATCTGACGGGGCGGTCCCACCCGTCAGGTTTGAAAACGAACGGCGCCTTTGGCGCCAGAGAGCCGCGGCGATCGCCGGCGGCGATCCACGGCGAGGCAGAGAGATCGGAGGTTACCTCCGTGCTCAGGGTGCCATTCCGCGTTGGTTGGTGGTGGTGGTGGCCGCCGAGAAGCACCACGACGGCGGTGGCCCCTGCTTCGGCGGACGGCGGTTCGGGCGTGGATGGAGGTCGCCGGAGAGAGCTGCACTGATCAAATTGAGGAGGGGGTCAAGGATCTGGTAGCTAGAGAGGGAGATGGACGGAGTTTGGGCGCCGGAGACGGCCTCACCGGAGCGAATCGAGCTGGAGGCCGAGGCGGAGCGGGGTGGCCAGAGTCGGGGGAGGAGACCTCCTCGAGGTCCTCCCAGTGACCTGGCAGGGCGTTGGTGGAGTGTAGGGGTGGTGCGTGCTCGCGGGAGGGCTCGGGGTCTCCTTTTATAGGCGATCCGAGGCGGTGGCCGAGAACGGTGTTCTCCGGCGAGTGATTACGGTGGTGCAGTGCTTGGTCGGGGGAGTTTAGGAGTTGAGCACCGTCATGGAGGTTCGCGGAGTCCGTTTTGGAGCCAACGGCGTCGGTTTATGCTTGCTGAGGTGGAGCTCGACGGAACGGGACGGCGCGGGTCCATCGGCGGCAGAGAGCACGCTCTGTGCGTGCCGCGCGACGACGGCTGTGCTAGATGCGTGTGCTGGCGTGGAGGTGGACACGCGGAGCCATCAGCGGGGTTGGGCGGCGCGGAACGGTGTTGAGCCGCCGTTCTGCTCCCTGTTGGCTGCCACGGCGGTTCAGCCGCCGCGAGACACGCCGGCGTGGTCGGGTCAGAGCGCCACCGACGCCAGGAAGAAGCCAAGCGCGCGTGCGGGGCTCTGGACACGCAGACCAGGCGGCGAGCAACGTGCCAAGGGCACTGTGGGCGCGTGACTGAAGATGATCTGAAGAAATCAACACTGAAGACTGAATTTGCTGAACGTGTTCGAACAGTGCATGCAAGGTGTTCGACAGAATGATCCAGGCATGTAGGGATTTTTCCTTGGGCTGATTTTTGGTGGAGTGACTTCTCATTGCTCTAGTAGGCTGCCTGATTTTTGGTGGAATTTTTGGAGAAGTGTAGATATGAATTTCACCAAATTTGACAAATCTGGTCCAAACTTGCAGGGAGTGTAAGTTGAAAATTTTGAAAAGAAGATGAGTGGATCAAGATGGTTCTGGGTTGTGGGTGCAAAGGACTAGCCAGTAGAGTTGGTTTGAAGTCAAATCTCAAATGAAAAATGGTACTTGCTTTGAAAATCCATCAGGCTCAAAATAATTGACAGAAAATATTTGAGAGGTAAAACAAAATCCAAAACTTGTTTGGATGAGTTGGGATAGGGAATTTGAGTTGTTGACAAGGAGGGGGAGAAGATGTTGGAGTGTTTTTTACCTCATGGGCAAAATACAAGGTCATGGATGGTTTTCAATAGAATGAAAATCCCAAATCTTTTTCATAGAGTTTTTCTTAAAAAGAAAAGACTAAACTCTCAAAAATAAAAATCTGAGAAGGGAAACAATAGAGAAGGAGTTTTTAAGAAGGTTAAACCCAAAGCTTGAAGGAGAAAACAGAAATAACAAACCCTAGTCAAGGAAAAAGGATTTTTAAGAGGGTTGTTTTTCTGAAAGCCTCAAATCTCAAGGAAAATCCAGCAAGGATTTTTGCAAAAACCCAAATGAAATTTTTGGAGTGTCACACTCATACCCTACTTCAAATTGATGGAGGACGGCCTACTCTCCGTCAAGGTCTTCGAGGAGTTCGGGACTCGCCTAAAGTGCTGCGTGGAGAGCTCCTCCGATGGAGATTCTGACGATGGAAGCTCTTCCTCGAGCGAAAGTGACGAGGAGAACAGCGGGGCGGATAGCGGGGACGAGTCCGACTAGGCGTCGGACGCCCCGCACCTGGGCGGGTGCGGCAGCAGTAGAATCTGCACCTAGCCTCTCCTCCGGTAGGGGTTTGCCGGGGGCGGGGCCAGCTCCTTGAACTTCTCGGGGCCGTCTCCTTGGGCGGCTAGCGTCGGGAGGCTGCGGAAGAGGAAGAAGGCGGGCGGCAAGGCCGTCAACTCGGAGTACGCGGGCACCAACGCCTTCGTCGCATACCGCCAGTCCTGCCGCCTCGTCTTCCAGCTCTTTTCCCAGCACCGTCATCACCGACCTGCCCATGGGTGGCCACCGAGGTGTTCTCTCGGTGTCTTCTGCTGCTCATTGCTCGCCTAGGCGCCCCTTTTGCCCTTCTCGCCTCCTTGACCTGCCTCCTGAGGAGAGGGACAAGAAAGGGATTACGGGCATCTTATCTCTTTTTTGTCTTGTTAGCCTTCGGGCATTTGTTGAAATTAAAACTTGTAATCCCCTTGTTCATGTTTTTCATTTCGTATGAACTGTACCTGCACGGGATGTTTTTAATGAAAAGGGATGTTTGCCGGGTTTTTCGTTCGTAGGTAAAACCCACGACAAGGAGTAAATCCTTGTTACCTTTAAGATAAACGTTTTCTCGCCCGGCAACAGGCCTTGCCGTCCCCCCACTTCGCTCGACCTTTCTCACGCCCTTGGCGGAGGCAGGGATGAGGTGGGCTTAGGCTCCTCGTTTCATTTCCTTGCTGCCGCGACTACGACCAAACTCGGTCCTAGGAAACGAGTCCTAGGGTCCGGAATGAGGGGAGCACGATAGCCTAAGGATAAAACGAGGTTTCACATACCTCAGTCCATAACGAAACGCATGATAAGGGATAGAGAACTTATCTGAATCTGTAGCCCCCGGCAACCTTGGCTCGCCGCGGGTGGATCTGTGCTCTTGTAGCCCCCGACAATACTGGCTTGCCGAGGCCCAGACGCCGGTCCGTCCCCTTTCTTCCAAAGCAGTTCGACAAGGATATTCATGTGTCCTGCGAACCAAAGAAGACAGAGAAGAACAGAGAGACGCGCACTCGACCTCTAAGCTAGGGGTTAGCCGCCGCTAAGCACTATCAACCCTAACCAAGGATGAGACTCGACCTAGCATGCATGCTATAACTTAGGACACTAGTGCTTCGTTTATTTATGCTCAGGGTCTGCGTCTGGCTTTGTACAGAGGGTCACATGCCTTGTCGGCAAAGCTTGTACACAAGGTGGCTTGCCGGGAGGCCCGGCAAGCCGCGCCTTATGGGTAAAACTTGCGAAGATGCTCGATGTTCCAGGAGTTGCTCACTGGTACGGCATCCTCGGTCTCCAAGCGGACTGCGCTAGGCCTGGTGACTCGTATTACCCGATAAGGGCCTTCCCACTTCGGCGTCAACTTGTTGGAATTCTTGGCCGACTGAACACGCCGAAGAACAAGGTCGCCTTCCTCAAAGCTTCGGGCATGAACCTTGCGGCTATGGTAGCGGTGCAAGGCCTGCTGGTAGCATGCCGCTCTCACAGCCGCCCGAAGACGATCTTCCTCAAGGAGCGTCGCATCATCTTGGCGCAACGGCTCTTGCTCAAGCTCATCATAAGCGAGCACTCGAGGTGACCCGTGTATGAGTTCCGTGGGGAGAACTGCTTCCGCCCCGTATACCAGGGCAAAAGGTGTCTGGCCGGTGGCTCGATTTGGCGTCGTCCTGATTGACCAAAGAACCGCCGGCAACTCATCAATCCAGCGCCTTCCGCTCTTGTGCAGCTTGTCAAAGGTCTTCGTTCTCAAGCCTCGCAACACTTCAGCATTTGCCCTCTCCGCTTGGCCGTTGCTCCGTGGATGTGCCACGGAAGCAAAACAGACCTTGCCGCCAAGGTCTCGGATGTACTGCATGAAGGTGTGGCTTGTGAACTGTGTGCCGTTGTTGGTGATGACTCTGTTTGGCACACCAAAATGGAGACTAGTACTTTGAAGAATTTGATGGCTGACTGAGCAGTCACCTTCCTCAATGCTTCCACCTCTAGCCACTTTGTGAACTTGTCGATTGCAATGTACAAGTACTCAAAGCCCCCGACAGCACGGGGGAAAGGGCCCAGTATATCGAGCCCCTAGACCGAGAATGGCCAGGAGAGAGGGATTGTTTGAAGGGCTTGAGCTGGTTGATGAAGCTTCTTTGAATGGAACTGGCACTCTTCACACTTGGTGACTAGTGCCGTCGCATCCTGGAGGGTGGTGGGCCAGAAGAAACCTTGCCGGAACGCCTTCTCGGCAAGGGCCCTTGACCCTATGTGGGAGCCACATATGCCTCCATGTATCTCTGCCAACAGCTCTAGTCCTGCCTCCCGGGGGATACACTTGGGTTTCACACCGTTCGGCATTCTCCGGTATAGGACGTCATCGAAGAACTGGTACAGGGCGAACCGACGGGCTACTTTCTCCGCTTCTTCCTGCTCCTCAGGAAGCTCCCCTGTTTGGAGGAATTGGACGGTATGCTGCGCCCATGCCGGAGCCTGAGGCTCGACGGCAAGGACTAAAGGCATCTCCTCCGCCATGGGAGCGACTGTCTCTACGGCCAGGGCCTGATGCCCCGCCGGAGCCAATTGCTTTTGGGCAGGCTCAGCGTCCGCGGTAGCACCCTTGCCAGCAGCCCCAGGGGGCTCGGTAGGAAAGTACTTGCCGGGACCTGATTTTGTCCGCTTGCTCTGCCCTACTGATGGATCAACGGATGGGTGAGTTAACCGGAGCAAAAAGGTACCTGGTTCCACAGGTAGCTTGAATGCGGCACACTTTGACAGGTAATCGGCGATGTCGTTCTCCGCTCGGGGGACGTGCTCTGTCTGGATACCGTCAAAGCGTTCCTCCAGCCTCCTCACCTCATCTACATACGCTTCCATCAGTGGGCTCTGATAATCTTTGTTGACTTGCCTGACAACGAGCTGCGAGTCACCCCTGACGATGAGCTCCTTAACCCCGAGGTCTGCCGCGATCCTGAGACCGGCAAGCAATCCCCCGTACTCGGCGGTGTTATTGGTGGACATCTCTCTGGGGAAGTACATCTGGATTACGTACTTGAGGTGCTCTCCGGTGGGCGCAACGAGCAGCACACCAGCACCGGCGCCTTGCAGCGAGAAGGCTCCATCAAAGTACATGATCCAGTTGCGGTATGCTTCCTTGCCGGGGAGAGTAGTCTCCTGGATTTCTTCGTCAGGCGTCGAGTTCCACTCCGCGATGAACTCCGCCAAGACTCTGCTCTGAATTGTCGAGGTACTCTCAAACTTTAAGCCGAAGCTTGACAACTCCAAGGCCCATTCCACAATCCTTCCGGTTGCATCTGGGTTGTGCAGTATCCGTTGTAACGGGAGGTGACGACAGTGATCTCGTGGGCCTGGAAGTAGTGACGCAGCTTCCTCGAGGACATAAGGAGGCCGAAGAGCAATTTTTGCACACCAGAATACCTTGACCTAGCCCCCTGCAAGAGGGAGCTGACAAAGTAAACCGGGTGCTGCATCATCTTTTCTTGGGCACCACTTCACTCGACCGCGCGGGCATCGCCTTGGTGGCACCAGACTCTGCCGGGGGTCGCTCCTTGTCGGCACCAGGCCCTGCCGGGGGAATCTTCAGCTTGCCATCCGCTGGTCCTGCCACCATTGTTGCCTCCTCGTCGACCTCCCTCTGTGCCACTAGTGCGGCGCTGACCACTTGATTCGTCGCTGCCAGATACAACAGTAATGGCTCTTGTGGTTTAGGTGCAACTAGTATTGGCGTGGAGGAAAGGTATTTCTTCAGGTCCTGCAGTGCAGCCTCGGCTTCTGGGGTCTACTCCATTGGGCCTGTATTTTTCAAGATCTTGAAAAAGGGAAGGGCGCGCTCGGCGGACTTGGAGATGAACCGGCTCATGGCAGCAACGCAGCCGGTGAGCCGACGCACATCCTTGATCCGCTTGGGCGCCTCGATCTGCTCTATAGCCTTGATCTTGTCTGAGTTTGCCTCGATCCCGCGCTGTGACACGAAGAACCCGAGAAGCTTGCCGGACGGGACGCCGAAGACGCACTTCTCAGGGTTCAAATTGAGGTTGATCTTGCGCAGGTTGGCAAATGTCTCTTCTAGATCTTGCACGAGAGTCGGCCCGTCCTTGGTTTTGACCACTATGTCATCCATGTAGGCTTCCATATTTCTATGGAGCTGAGGTTCAAAACCTATTTGGACTGCTCTTGCAAATGTTGAGCCAGCACTCTTCAACCCAAAAGGCATCCGTAAAAAGCAATACGTACCACATGGGGCGATCAATGCTGTCTTCTCTTCATCTTCTCTCGTCATGAAGATTTGGTGGTAGCCTGAGTAGGCATCGAGGAATGATAACAGATCACATCCAGCAGTGGAGTCAACAATCTGGTCGATGCGCGACAATGGGAAGGGGTCCTTAGGACAATCCTTATTGATATCTGTGTAATCAATGCACAGCCTCCACTTCCCATTCGCCTTGCGCACCACTACCGGATTGGCCAACCACGTCGGATGGAGCACCCCTCTCACCAAACCTGCCGCTTCTAACTTCTTGATCTCCTCTGTGATGAACTCCTGCCTCTCCAGAGCCTGCTTTCTGACCTTCTACTTGACGGGCCGTGCGTGGGGGCAGACAACTAGGTGGTGCTCAATCACCTCCCTGGGAACACCGGGGATGTCGGACGCTTGCCATGCAAACACGTCGACATTTGCCCGCAGGAAGGTGACGAGCTCGCCTTCCTATTTGTTGTTGAGGGCGGAGCCTATGATGAAGGCCCCTCCCCTGCCGTCCTCCATGACGGGCACCTTCTTGGTCTGTGGCGGCTTGGCTCTGGATCTCTTGCTCTTGTCGGCAAAGCTCTTTGGCACGTCCTCAATGGTAGCACAACACCCCGAGGAGGCGCGCTTGCCGAAGCGGGTGCGAGAGGTCTTGCCGGGCTCCTTCTTCCTTCCCGGGCCTTCGGCAGGAGCAGGTGCCTTGACGGCAGCAGCTGCAACTGCTTCTAGGTAGAGTTGGTCGGCGCAGATCAGCGCGTCCTTCTTGTCGGAGGGGACGGAGATGATGGTCAACGGCCCGGGCATCTTTAGCATGTTGTAGGCGTAGTGTGATGCCGCCATGAACTTGGCTAGTGCTGGGCGGCCGAGGATCCCGTTGTAGGGCAAGGGGATCTCAGTCACGTCGAAGACGATCCTCTCCATCTGGTAGTTCAACTCTCCTCCGAATGTCACGGGCAGTGTGACCTTTCCCTTTGGCTGACTTCTCCCCGGATTGACCCCCTGAAACGTGCTTGTTTCCTCGAGGTCTACGTCAGGGATTTGCAACCTTTTGATCACGACAGGCGAGATCAGGTTCAGGCCGGCCCCGCCGTCAACCAACATCTTGTTCACCCTGAGGTTGCATATTGTTGGCGAAACCAACAACGACAAACACCCAACCACGGTAGTGCGATTAGGGTGGTCCTCGGCGTCAAAGATGAGGGGCGTGCTGGACCACTTTAGTGGCTTCTGAGCGCCGAACAACGGCTCTGTTGTTGTAACCTCTCGTGCCCACTGCTTGAGCTGGCGGTGAGAGGCATGCAGCGAGGCGCCGCCATAGACGCAGATGGCCTCCGTAGCCTTCTGGAACCCTTGCTCACCGGACTCGTCGTCCTCGTCGTGATCGTCGTCTTCTTGTTTCTTGTCGCGGCCCCGGGCGGGCCTCTCTTGCTGGTTGTCCTTGCCGGGGCGGCCTCCTTGGCCACCACGCTTCTTGCCGGATCCCTCAGCACCATCCTGGTCCTTCTCCTTGTCCCGCCTTTTGTACTCAGCCTTTTGCTTCTCAGCAAGCAGCTCGACTTGTCGTTAGTTCTGGAGATCGTGGCCCTTGATGTGGTGGATCTTGCAGTATTGCTTGCCGGAGCTTCCTGGCTTGTCGGTAGCCGCCAAGGCCCGGTAGGCGGCGCACCCGGCAATCTCCTTGACGGGGGTGTTTGCCTTGACCTTCTTGCCGACACCGTATCGCCAGATCCCTCAATGGCAAGCACGACCTTGCCTTTGCGTTTCCTGTTGCGACGCTGGCCCTTCTTCGTCGGGGCGGCGGTGTCCTCATCGGTAGAGACGGTTTCTTCGCCAGGGTACTTCCTTCCCTCTTCAACCTGGGCGCACCTGTCGGCCAGAACGTAGAGCTCGTCCACATCCTTAACCTTGGTCATCGCCAGCTCCTCGCGCATCTTGCGATTGCGCACGTTCTGATGGAACGCGCTAATCACAGCGGCGGGATGAACGTCGGGGATGTTGTACTGCACCCGGCTGAATCTCTGGATGTATTGCGTAGGGTTTCCCCTTCCTTCTAGGGAATGATATGCAGATCGCTGGCCTGGCCATGAGCTTGGTGGCCTCCTATGAAGGCGCCAACGAACTCATGGCACAGATCTGACCAGGAAGAGATGGAGTCCGCCGGCAAGTGCATCAACCAAGACATTACATTGGGCTTGAGCGCCAGCGGGAAGTAGTTGGCAAGCACCTTGTCATCGCGAGCCCCAGCGGCCTGCATCGCGATGGTGTAGATGCTGAGGAACTCAGACGGATGGGTCTTGCCGGTGTACTTCTTGCCGACGTCGGGCTTGAACGTGCGGTGGGACGGCCACTGGAACTGCCTCAGCTCACGGGTAAAAGCCGGGCAGCCCACCTCGTAAGGTAGGCCGCCGGGCCCCCCCGGTGCCGGGTGGTCCGTAGCGGGTCCCGCCCACTTGTTCGACTGGCGGCGCGTTTCGCGTCGGCACTCGATGGTGGTTCGAGCGTCTTCGTGAGCTCTCTCCCGAAGGACCTGGCACTGGTCGCGGAGGGTCCGTGGATCGGACGATGCTTTGGAGATGTTATCGCCAGCGTCGTCGCGACGGGTCGACGCCCGCGACGGCTGGCGAGGAGGAAGAGAGTGCACCATGGCCGCAGCTCCCCCGGTCCTCCCAGCGCCAGCATGTGGTGGTTCGGTGGAGCGCCGACCCGAGGGCCCCACCGGTCGTGGATCGTCTTTGTTCGCGACGGCGAGGAGGCTCCGGATGGTGGCCCTCCACTCATCGAGCTTCTCCGCAGCAGGAGGGAAGTCGAGGAGCAGCTGTGCGCGTGCCAAGGCTTCCGCTGGCATCGGTGGCGGCGACAACTGAGTGGATCGCAGCGCGCTTCGACTTCTAACTATGTTAGAAGGAGCTCTGTCATGACCCAACGGCTGCGTGCCATTTTCACCAGTGCTTCGGCGAGCGTGTTGAACTCCTTCGTCTTGCTGACGACGCACAGGGTTCTTCCCATGGCGGTGCCCAGGGTCACCAATGTGGTGACGCTGTTCGGCGCGTACACCATGGGAAGAACGCGTGGTGGTCGCCGGTGTATGCGTCCTGGAGGTCGCCGCGCCGCCCGAAGTCAGCGCAACGACACCCCCGGAGGGCCCCGCGCCGCCGGCAGGGGGCCCAACTCCGTCTTTGGGCCCGGCGGCGTGGGGCCGATCGTCTGGTGCATGAACGACGCCGCTCACCAGGCTCCAACTGCCTGGGTGATGCTGGTGTTTGCGGGCCGCGACCCGAGTCCTGTCCGCGACCGGTCCGCTGCTCGTCCGCACCGGCACAGGCCGTTCGGCCCCCAACAAGCCGATCACCGTGGCCGGCTTCTTCTTCGGGGCCATGACGACGAAGAACCGCTAGGCTAACTACCATACCAGATTCTCACAAACGCACCCCCTACCTGGCGCCGAAGATGGCGGTGGGAAACAACACCTATGGGATCACAAGAATCCCTACTGCGGTTGCGGGGCACGGGGTTGAGAGAAGTGCGGGTCTAGCAGAGAGCACGCGGTTCGTTTATCCAGGTTCGGGCCGCGAGGATATGTAAAACCCTAGTCCTGCTTTGGTGGATGTATTCTGGGTTCTTGAACTAGCTATGGAGTGTAACGAGCTCCAAAAAGTCGAATCCTTCTCCCGTGCCCCATGGGCCTCCTTTTATAGGCGAAAGGGGCTGCCACAGTGGCACACAGGAGGTGGAAAGTGCGACACCGTCACGAGCTTATCGCTGGTATTACTGGACAAAGCGCATTTAATGCGAGGCTTAGGTGTCCCTTCACTTTATCAAGGACGGGGGCGGGGCCCGTCCGGTCCGTCACCGCTCCTCCAAGCTTCGACACGCGCCCTGGCCAGCGATGCATGCGGTGCCATGTAGGCAGGCAGGCAGCTGAGGTGGCGCGGTGGTGGAGCCTCCATGAAGGGCTGCATGTGGCCACGCAGGTGCCTGCTCAACTGGTTGGGTCGGTAGCTGCATGCGAACGGCGGCGGAGACTTGGCTGGTGCGGGCCTGACGGTGGCCCTGCTGGTGCGCTTGGCGAGGGCCTTGCCGGGTGGCCCGACAAGGGTCTTGCCGGGTGGCCCGGCAAGGGTCTTGCCGTGGCGCGCAGGCGTCCCCGGCAAGGATCTTGCCGGTGGTCTTGTGGGTTTCTTCAGTGAGGATGGCTGCCTTCCTATCCTCATTTGATTTTGACTATTTTTTGTCTTCACAAAGATCTGCATGCCACCACATAGGTGCCTCCCGAGCCCTGTCCCAACGCATTTGTCGAGTGTTGTGGGCTCGAGGGTGGCTCGCTCGGCTAGCGTGGGCGAGCTGCCTCGGCAAGGGTCTTGCTGGGGCCGCTGAGGCTGCCCCGGCAAGGGTCCTTGGCGAGAAAACCTGCTTCGTCCATCTGATCTTTGTGGCCTTGGTCCTTGTCGTTGCTTTGCTTCGTCTTGAGCTTCGGTCTTACCTTGGCTCACCTCCCTCGCTCTGCTTGGTGTGGTCGCGGGCGCGGCTCTGACTGCTCGTGCACAGGTAAAGGGGTACAAAAATGTGCCCCTAGTTTTGTACACCGACACTCTGCAAGCACTGAAATTATAGGTAACTGATAGTTTTGTGATAAGGTAATTTGTAACGAGCAACAAGTAACAAAAGTAAATAAAGTGCAGCAAGATGGCCCAATCCTTTTTGTAGCAAAGGACAAGCCTGGACAAACTCTTATATAGAGAAAAGCGCTCCCAAGGACACATGGGAATTATCGTCAAGCTAGTTTTCATCACGCTCATATGATTCGCGTTCGGTACTTTGATAATTTGATATGTGGGTGGACCAGTGCTTAGGTGTTGTCCTTACTTGGACAAGCATCCCACTTATGATTAACTCCTATTGCAAGCATCTGCAACTACAAAACAAGTATTAAGGTAAACCTAACCATAGCATGAAACATATGGATCCAAATCAGCCCCTTACGAAGCAACGCATAAACTAGGGTTTAACCTTCTGTCACTCTAGCAACCCATCATCTACTTATTACTTCCCAATGCCTTCCTCTAGGCCCAAACAATGGTGAAGTTTCATGTAGTCGACGTTCACATGACACCACTAGAGGAGAGACAACATAAATCTCACCAAAATATCGAACGAATACCAAATTCACATGACTACTAATAGCAAGACTTCTCCCATGTCCTCAGGAACAAACGTAACTACTCACAAAGCATATTCATGTTCATAATTAGAGGGGTATTAATATGCATAATGGATCTGAACATATGACCTTCCACCAAGTAAACCAACTAGCATCAACTACAAGGAGTAATCAACACTACTAGCAACCTACAGGTACCAATCTCAGACTTAGAGACAAGAATTGGATACAAGAGATGAACTAGGGTTTGAGAGGAGATGGTGCTGGTGAAGATGTTGATGGAGATTGGCCCCTTCCCGATGAGAGGAGCGTTGGTGATGACGATGGCGATGATTTCCCCCTCCCGGAGGGAAGTGTCCCCGGCAGAACAGCTTCGCCGGAGCCCTAGATTGGTTCCGCCAAGGTTCCGCCTCGTGGCGGCGGAGTCTCGTCCCGAAAGCTTGCTTATGATTTTTTTCTCGGACGAAAGACTTCATATAGCAGAAGATGGGCACCGGAGGGCCACCAGGGGGCCCACGAGGCAGGGGGCGCGCCTAGGGGGGTAGGGCGCGCCCCCACCCTCGTGGCCAGGGTGTGGGCCCCCTCTGGTAATTTCTTCGTGCAGTATTTTTTATTATTTCCAAAAATAACTTCCGTGGAGTTTCGGGACTTTGGGAGTTGTATAGAATAGGTCTCTAATATTTGCTCCTTTTCCAGCCCAGAATTCCAGCTGCCGGCATTCTCCCTCTTTATGTAAACCTTGTAAAAAAAGAGAGAATAGGCATAAGTATTGTGACATAATGTGTAATAACAACCCATAATGCAATAAATATCGATATAAAAGCAGGATGCAGAATGGACGTATCACCTACCTCCATTAAACTGACACATGTGCCAATGAACCTACTCCAACGCCCCGAGCGCCACACGTCTGTTCCTATGCCGACGAGCATTAAACACGGAGGTGAGGTATGCTTCTTGTCTGGCGCCTGAGCATATTTATATAGGGGGGATGCGATGAAAACATTTAGGCATATTTTAACTAAACTCCTTGCACAACAACCCATGGCCCCCGTCAAACAAAAGAAGGTGTTCTTTGGCATTTGCAGCTGCTTTGGTAGCCCAGTGAGCCAGCCCAGTGCAGGTTGCCTTGCTGGCAAACCCTCCGGATTTGGCACCGCCACCATTGCCATCGCCACCCCCTCCTCGCCCGTCCAGACTGGACAACATCGTCTCCCGAGAAACCCACTATGATTGATGTCGAAAACGCATCAGGCAAGTGAGGAAAGAAGTCATGCAGAGGCTAGCACGTCCACGGCTACTGCGGACAGAGGTGAAAAGTAGATCATGGGAGGCCACCGCCGGTTGGGTCGCAGGAAGGCCACCGCCATCGCGTCGCCGGGTTACACATCCGGTGTCTTGCCCGGTGATGAGCGGGGACGTAGACCACGGTGACTCTCTTCCCCCGCCCCAAAACCAATTCTGATACGTGATTCATGAAAGCGAACAGAGGCTTTTCTTTCCCTCTCGCTGAAGCATAACCCTCCTTGTGTCTGGCGGTCCAATGAGCGGGCTGCCAGACATGGGGAAGACATGTCCTGGGAGCAGGGTCCGCCATGTGATACGTCTCCAACGTATCTATAATTTTTGATTGTTCCATGCTATTATATTATCCATCTAGGATGTTTTATATGCATTGATATGCTATTTTATATGATTTTTGGGACTAACCTATTAACCTAGAGCCCAGTGCCAGTTTATGTTTTTTTCCTTGTTTTTGAGTATCGCAGAAAAGGAAAACCAAACGGAGTCCAATTGACCTGAAACTTCACGGAACTTATTTTTGGACCAGAAGAAGGCCATGGAGTAAAAGAGTTGGGCCAGAAGAGTCCCGGGCTGCCCACGAGGGTGGCGGATGGGCGCGCCTCCCTACCTCGTGGACATCCCGAAGACCCCCCTGACTTGTTCTCGATGCCAAAACCTCTTATATATACAGAAAGCCCCAGAACATAACCTAGATCGGGAGTTCCGCCGCCGCAAGCCTCTGTAGCCACCGAAAACCAATTTAGACCCGTTCCGGCACCCTGCCGGAGGGGGGAATCCTTCTCCGGTGGCCATCTTCATCATGCCGGCGCACTCCATTACGAGGAGGGAGTAGTTCACCCTCGGGGGTGAGGGTATGCACCAGTAGCTATGTGTTTGATCTCTCTCTCTCTCTCTCTCTCTCTTGTGTTCTTGAGGTGGTACGATCTTGATGTATCACGAGCTTTGCTATTTTAGTTGGATCTTATGTTGTTTCTCCCCCTCTACTCTCTTGTAATGGATTTAGTTTTCCCTTCAAAGTTATCTTATCGGATCGAGTCTTTAAAGATTTGGGAACACTTGATGTATGTCTTTGCGTGGGATAACCGTGGTGACAATGGGTTATTCTATTGATTCACTTGATGTATGTTTTGGTGATCAACTTGCGGGTTCCGTGACCTTGGGAATCTATGCATAGGGGTTGGCACACGTTTTCGTCTTGACTCTCCGGTAGAAACTTTGGGGCACTCTTTGAGGTTCTATGTGTTGGTTGAATAGATGAATCTGAGACTGTGCGATGCATATCGTATAATCATACCCACGGATACTAGAGGTGACATTGGAGTATCTAGGTGACATTAGGGTTTTGGTTGATTTGTGTCTTAAGGTGTTATTCTAGTACGAACTCTATGATAGATCGAACAGAAAGAATAGCTTCGTGTTATTTTACTACAGACTCTTGAATAGATCGATCAGAAAGGATAACTTTGAGGTGGTTTCGTACCCTACCATAATCTCTTCATTTGTTTTCCGCTATTAGTAACTTTGGAGTGACTCTTTGTTGCATGTTGAGGGATAGTTATATGATCCAATTATGTTATTATTGTTGACATAACTTGCACTAGTGAAAGTATGAACCCTAGGCCTTGTTTCCTGGCATTGCAATACCGTTTACGCTCACTTTTACCACTTGCTACCTTGTTGTTTTTATATTTCAGATTACAAAAATCTATATCTACCATCCATATTGCACTTGTATCACCATTGAGGGAGTCCCGGATTAGGGGGTGTTCGAATAGCCGGACTATACCTTCAGCCGGACTCCTGGACTATGAAGATACAAGATTGAAGACTTCGTCCCGTGTCCGGAAGGGACTTTCCTTGGCGTGGAAGGCAAGCTTGGCGATACGGATATGTAGAGACCCTACCATTGTAACCGACTCTGTGTAACCCTAACCCTCTCCGGTGTCTATATAAACCGGAGGGTTTTAGTCCGTAGGACAGAACAACAATCATACCATAGGCTAGCTTCTAGGGTTTAGCCTCCTTGATCTCGTGGTAGATCTACTCTTGTACTACCCATATCATCAATATTAATCAAGCAGGACGTAGGGTTTTACCTCCATCAAGAGGGCCGAACCTGGGGAAAACATCGTGTCCCCTGCCTCCTGTTACCATCCGCCTAGACACACAGTTCGGGACCCCCTACCCGAGATCCGCCGGTTTTGACACCGACATTGGTGCTTTCATTGAGAGTTCCTCGGTGTCGTCGCCATCAGGGAGGATGCCTCATCCCGTCTTTAAATATGACACCGTTGCTAAGGGAGCTTTGGCTATCGGCCAAACTCTCCGGCTAGGTGGTTTTCTTATGACCACCCGTTCGGCTTCTGCGCCGACGATGACCTCTCGGGCCATCAAAAACAATCTTCATGTCAGCTCGGAACTAGTCGAGCAGTTAGATCCAATGGAGCTCTCCTCCATAAATGATCTCTTGGATCACATCGCCGCCCTGGGAGTCGCTACGAATCACGACTAGATTGGGCTTAAACCCGATCTGAGAGAGATTAACTCTCCCCAAGTCACTCATCACGTTGCCGTGATAGAGGGACAGTGCGGAGACCCTTCATCTATCTTAAGGACTAGCTACGTCCGGATTCCCGATCCCTCCAAGCCGGATACCCGCGGAGGGGAGGATATCACTCAATACCTAAACTTAGAGTCAGGCGACGGGCTGGATTCATTGGACAACATCCAAGAATCCAAATTTTCGAGTTCGGAAACTCCTCGGCCTCTGAGTCTCAAATTGGGTGAGGTTTTAGATTTAATTCCACCCACCCACCCGAACATAAGCGATCTATCCCAAATCAGGCAAAAGCCCGAAGAAACAGTATATCATTACTGGGCCAGATTCCTCCTGGTTAGGAACAGGATAAAGGACTGCCGCGAGGAAGACGCAATCTCAATTTTCTGCAATAATTACACGGACAAGGGAATCCTCAACGCCATAAGTCGCCGTGATATTACACGCTTCGCTGACTTGGCGTCCATAGTATGAAAGTACTGTGTGATGGAAAGCGCCTGGAAAACCGAAAAAAAAATTTGGGACGATCCGGCCCTGAATACAAACCCAGTCCAAAATAAAAGGGTGCATCGTCGCCAGACACCCGGGTCAAACACCAAAAAGCAAAAACCCTCTACAGGGCATGGAACCGTACTGGAAGGATGGCTTAATGGACCCTGTAAAATTCATAGTACAGAGGGCGCCACACCAACTCACAGCCTTAGAGCATGTTGGATACTCCTGCAGGTGGCCAAAATTGGCTAAGATCTCCTAATTCCGGAGGCCACAGAAAGCCACCCCAGGGACACCAATACGGTATTAACAGTCTTCGAGACTTTCGCATCAAATAATATGCGAAAAAGAACACTCCGCAGCCTTACCGAAGTCTACCAAGTAGCAACAATAAACCCATGGACTGGCACGGCTATTACTTTTAATGCCAGCGATGAACCTAAATTCCGAACAGCCCGAGCACCAGCAGCATTGGTCCTCAGTCCAATAGTGGACGGCTTTCGCCTCGCCAAGGTACTCATGGATGGAGGCAGCGGATTGAACCTCATTTATAAGGAAACCCTTCAAAAAATGGAAATAGACTGGAACCGCATTGAGCGAAGCAGTACAACCTTTAGAGGAATAATCCCCAGTCGGGAAGCGCGCTGAAAATCACACTAGATGTGGTGTTCGGCACGCAGGATAATTACAGGTCCGAAGAGATCACGTTCCATGTGGCCCCGTTCAGCAGCGGATACCATGCCCTGCTAGGGCGGGAAGCGTTTACAACCTTCCAAGCAATACCCCATTATGGGTACATGAAGCTCAAGATGCCCGGGCCGAACGAAATTATCACTCTCGCTAGTGATCCGGACATAGCACTCCGCGTCGAGAACAAGACAGCCGCACTGGCCCTTGAGGCACTATCCGAAGCCCTAGCGGCTGAGGAACTGAGTGCGCTGCGCTCCACGGTGAACAGGGACGATGTGATACTCGACAAAAGATCCAAGTCCACCTCCTTTAAACCAGCAGAGGAAATAGTCAAATTCCAGGTCCATCCAACGGACCCCAATAAAACAGCTTCTATCGGGGCACAATTAAACCCTGATGTAAACGCCGCACTGCGAGAGTTCCTACATGAAAACTGGGACATCTTCGCCTGGCACCCTTCAGACATGCCAGGAATCCCACGCAGGCTGGCCGAACACAGCTTAAATATCCTAAAAGGATTCAAACTTGTCAAACAAGCTCTTCGGCGTTTTTTCGAACCTAAGAGACAGGCCATGGGAGAGGAGCTAGCCAAGCTATTGGAGGCCGGATTCATCAGAGATATAAAACATCCGGACTGGCTAGCAAACCTGGTGATGGTACCAAAGAAGGACAAATCCTGGCGCCTGTGCGTTGATTTTAAAGACCTTAACAAGGCTTGCCCAAAGGATCCCTTCCCCCTCCCCCGCATCGATCAAATTATCGACGCTACCGCAAGACACGATTCGTTGTGTTTCCTCGACGCATATTCCGGCTACCGTCAAATCAAGATGGCAGAGTCAGACCAAGCTGCAACGACATTCATCACACCATACGGCCCATTCTGCTTCAACACAATGCCCTTCGGGCTCAAAAACGCCGGCGCAACGTATCAGCGCATGATTCAGACATGTCTGGCAAACCAGATCGACAAAACAATGGAGGCATATGTAGATGATGTGGTCGTCAAAACAAGACATGTCGAATCTCTAGTAGACGACTTGAGGCTCACATTTGATAACCTCCGAACATACGACATCAAGCTCAACCAGGAAAAATGCGTTTTCGGCGTTCCAGTCGGAAAGCTCTTGGGCTTCATTGTATCCGGTAGAGGAATTGAAGCAAATCCAGCCAAGATCCAAGCTCTGTCACAATTGGATATCCCAAAGGACCTCAAACAAATACAAAAATTAACCGGATGCGTGGCGGCTCTAAGCCGATTTATCTCCCGCTTGGGAGAAAAGGCACTACCCCTCTACCGCCTCCTTCGGCGCACCGAACACTTCGAGTGGACGGATGCAGCCATGGCCAGACTCGACGAAATAAAAGCCATATTGGCAACAAACCCAGTCCTGGCCGCGCCAAACATTGGCGAACCAATGCTATTGTACATTGCAGCAACACATCAGGTCGTAAGCGCAGTGCTCGTCGTCGAACGAGAAACGGATGGACACAAATTCCCCCTTCAAAAGCCGGTCTATTATGTGTCCACTGTCCTCACTCCGTGCAAATCACAGTACCCGCATTATCAAAATATTGCGTACGCGGTATTCATGGCATCCCGGAAGCTGCGACACTACTTTCAAGAGTGTTTAATAACAGTAGCCTCGGAAGTATCACTTAACGATATTATAAACAACCGTGACGCAACGGGCCGGATTGCAAAATGGGCCATTGAGCTCCTCCCGTTCGACATAACCTATAAGACACGGCGAGCTATCAAGTCGCAAGTTTTGGCCGACTTCGTCGCAGAATGGACGGAGGCCGAACTCCCTAAAGAGTACGACACATATTCAAATTGGATCATGCATTTCGACGGCTCCAAGATGTTGGCCGGTCTAGGGGCTGACATCGTTTTGACGTCCCCCACAGGAGACACAGTTCAATACGTACTCCGGATTATGTACACAGACTCCAACAATGCAACCGAATATGAGGCCCTTCTACATGGTCTCCGGATGGCAGTATCCATGGGCATGCAACGCCTAGAGGTGCGCGGGGATTCGAACCTCGCGATATCCCAAATAAATGGAGACTTCGATGCTAAGGATCCAAAAATGGCAGCTTACCGCATCGCCGTCTTAAAAATGTCAGCTCGATTCGAAGGGCTTGAATTTCACCATATAGCCCGGGAAAATAATTAGGCGACAGATGTCCTGGCACGCATCGGCGCAAAACGCGATGTAGTCCCCCCAACATCTTCTTGGAAAGGCTGTTCAAGCCATCCGTAGTATGGGAAGGGGAACCGAACAATAACAGCCCGGACCCAACCGCACTGCCCGACACCGAACAATCTGACATAATTGGAGGCTCTGCCAATGAAATTACACCTTCAACCCACGCAATAATGGCCGTCATCGCCCCGTGGACAGAACCATTCCTAGCCTACCTTACTAGGCAGGAACTCCCAGAGGACCAAAACAAGGCACGCTGCATAGTGCGGCAATCTAAAGCCTATAAAGTCCATGAGGGAGAGCTTTATAAGAAAAGCACTACCGGAGTCCTTCAAAGCTGCATCTCCGAAGAGGAAGGGCGGAACCTGCTGTCTGAAACTCACGTCGGACTCGGTGGTCATCACGCTGCAGCTCGGTCCCTCGTAAGCAAAGCTTTTCATACAGGCTTTTATTGGCCGACAGCCCGGGCATACGCTCAGGACTTAGTCCAACGATGCGTCGGTTGCCAGCTTTTTGCAAACCAAAGCCATATGCCACCCACCGTCCTCCAAACTATCCCCATCGCTTGGCCCTTCGCGGTCTGGGGGCTTGACATGGTTGGACCCCTTAAAGGCGGAACCCAAAAGAAAAAATACTTACTGGTCATGGTGGATAAGTTCACCAAATGGATAGAAGCCAAGCCTGTTAAGACGGCCGAATACGGACCGGTGATAGACTTTATATCCGGGGTTGTACACCGTTACGGCGTCCCCACAGCATCATCACCGATAACGGCACGAACTTTACGGCCGACAAGGTAAAACTCTGGTGCAAAAACATGGGCATCAAGCTCGATTATGCTTCCGTCTATCACCCATAAACTAACGGCCAGGTCGAACGTGCAAATGGTCTTATCATGAGCGGCATCAAACCCAGATTAGTGCGGTCCCTCAAGGAATCTAACATGCACTGGGTAGAGGAGCTCGACTCCGTACTCTGGGGGCTGCGGACCATGCCGAATCGCACCACCAGATACACACCATTCTTCATGGTGTACGGCGCAGAGGCAGTTTTGCCTTGCGACATAATTCATGACTCACCTCGAGTGCGCATGTACGAAGAAAGAGAAGCCGAGCTCGATCGGCAGGACAGTTTGGACGCATTGGAGGAGGAGCGTGACGTGGGAAAAGCCCGTTCCGCATTCTATCAACAGCAGGCTCGAAGATACCAAAGCAGAGAAGTACGGGCCAAAAATTACAACGTTGGCGAATTAGTTCTACGCCTGCCGGACAAGAAAAGGACAAACTCAAGCCCAAGTGGGAAGATCCCTTCATAATTGACCAAGTCCTGACTGGTGGAGCGTACCGCCTGCGAGATGCATTGGATAACCGACTCGAGCCGAACCCATGGAACATAGCCCGTCTCCGAAGATTCTATGCCTAGCGCTGGACTCTGTGTTCGTCTCCTTCCTCTGTCCATTTTTTATATACTGTATGTCTTACATTTCTCTCCTTCTCCCCTCCCTTTCTCTTATAGCCTTTAAAGGCTCATCAAATGACGTGCTATTCGCACTCATTAAACCTGGGGGCTTCTTTTAACAGAAGCTTATTTATACGGGCTTTATGCCCAACACATGTGTTACACTTCTGCATGTACCTTTTATTTCACCATTATATGCATCGATATGACTTAAGTTTTGGCCAAGCTGGGTTGCCTGGCTCCTGTGCTTACCCCTACGTTCCCAATTGTTCGGCTAGGCGGTAAAGGGAGCACCTCTGCGATTGTTACTACCGGGTCAGCCGGATGTGTACCTCAGACTGGGTGAAGCTGAAAGCTAGCGTTCTTAAGGGAATATTCGGTCGGTGACCTAAAAGATGATCTTTTCACTTATTTATTTATGCGCCCCCAGATGCTTTTTCCTGCGTCTTTTTCGCAGAATGGACATGCACTTTAGGGCATGCCTCCCAGGGAAAGGAACCCCTAACGGAACTATTCTCCCTGGAAGATGTTTCTTACTAACCATGTAATATAACATAACTAGTTGGGCACTTGTCTGTTCTAGCACTAATGACCCCTACGCCTGGTCTCCATGCATACCCCGGTTCTTATATAACCGCATGGGAATTCGGACACACTCCGGACCGTCAGGTCCCGAGGCTGAAGCAAAAAGGTCGGCCATGACAAACGATCTACAATCCGGCTAGAAGGCATTACAAATGTCAATTAAATTACATAGTCATTCTGGCTGATTGTATTCCTCTTCAATACCATCTAACAGGCTTTCTAATTTACAGTCCTGCTGGGAATACTTTGCGGCCAATTCTACTTGGCCGTATACTAACCTTACAGGGATCTCCTTCCCATCGGGCCCCACAGGACCGACCTCGGCCATGTGGTTGGGGTCAGCCTTTGTGTACCGCGTCTTCACCATGGCCCAGGCCTTCCTAGCGCCTTGACGGCAGGCCGATATCTTCCATAATCGGAAGCGCCGCCGCGCTCCCTTCAGCTTCTCTGCCAGCTCTCCAAGACCTTCGGGCATGGAGATGGATGGCCACAAGGCCTGGGCGACGCCTTGCATCGCCTGCCGAACTCGCTCATGCAGTTGCGAGAGCTCGGGAAGAAGGTCACCCGTAGAACCGGGCATCTCCTCTGTAGGACGACCTGTTAGCACACCTACAGACATTACTCTGTTAGTCGACTTCCCCGCCGAATTCTTTTTCAAAGGTTCGTTCAAGCACTTACTAAATATGCCGCGCCGAAGCCGTTGATTCTCTTAACGGAGTCTGACAGCTAGGCACGAACATCTTTCATCTCGACGCCCAGCTTGGTGTTGGCATCTTGGAGATCATTCTTCTCTCGCCTCACCTTTGTCAGCATGCTCTCACCAGCCTTTAACTGGCGTAGGAGTTGTTGCCTTTCCGGATCTAATCCGGCGCCGTCTGCAATTTCGTTTGTCAGATTTGCACATACGCCGCACTTCACAACATACTTATATATTGAAAGTATATATTACCAACGGGGGTCTCCTTGGGCTCCCCTGTCGCGGCTAGTGCGGCCTCCAGTTGGGCTTTGCACTCTCCTAGCTCCTGGGACAGTTGGGTATTCTTTTCCGCAAGACCCTGCATTATTAAATGATCCTTAAATCAGTTCTTTTAACTGCTTCAAGTCTCGGGGGCTACTGATATATATAACCATTAAAATTTCTCACCCTTATGTCTTTTACATATTGCTCCGTGGCTCTGGCTAGACCATTTTGAGCGGCACGGAGGTACGCATCTCCCGAATTGAAGGCATCCAACGCCTCTGGGGAGAAACAAGCGTCGTGGAGAACTGTCCGACGACGCCTGTGGTTCAGGGCACTCTCGACCTCCGAATTAGTGGCAGACAACCTGTCCACATCCTCCGTCGGAGGAGCGTCCGGTGCGCGCCTCGTGTTCGCCTCCGCCTCCGAACCAGGCTTTGGAGCCTGGTTGGTGGAGGCGCTATTGGCAGCCTCTCCGAATATAGTCCGGCGAGGTCTCTTTGTCCTAAAGAGAGCATGAGTGTTAATATGCCTTGAAGGTATAACACCTGGGATAAGAGGGCGCGCTATACCTTTGCACTGATGCCTTGGTCCAGACTGCACCTCTTTTCTGCCCACGGGGCCCTGCAGCCCCTTGTTGGCTTGTCGCCGCAGGTTCGGCCTCCCGTCTCAAAAACCTCCCCTGTAAAGCACGGTTGTAATCAGGAAACTAAAAACACGAGAGGGTGGACCCCTTTTTGGGGTACTGGGACTTCGATCTCAGTTACCTGGGAGGCCGGGATTAGCCCTGGGTAATCGGCCGTAATGGCCACCAAGGCGTTGTCCTTGCTCAATTGATGGAACACTCCATCAATCAGCTCCATAGATAAGTCCGGATCCTCTTGGGAGGCCGGGTCGAGGGACCGTCCCGGATCCTCGGGCTGTGGAGGAGGGCCGTTTATTTCTTTAACAGCCTGGCGCAGTCCCTGCGTTGAAGTCATTAGACTGTATACTTGAACAATGGGAATATAAAGCGGATGGGCAAGTAAAAGTGTCCACTTACCCAACTCGGAGGATTGTACATAGTAAATCCGCCCTGTGGGTTGACGCGGAGAAAATCCTCCTCTTCTCCCTTGTACAAAGCGGACAAGATCTTTGTCAGGGAGGCAGCCGAATCCGGTCCCTTATGACCGTGACGGTTGGCATCATCCTCCCCGTTGAAGTCCCACATGGGGTGGCCTCTATACTGAAGCGGCTGCACCCCCCGCATGATGCATGCGGCCATGACTCTATCATGGTTAGTCCGAAATGAGCTAATAATCTTATCCGGCCCATCAGGTAAAGGATGTCCCTGTCACTTTCCCTATGAGGGCTCCGTGGACGCCAGCTTAGGCGCTTCTTCAGGGGAGTAGTTTCGAACTCAGGAAGGCCAATCCGAACAGGGTCCGGCAGCGGGACGTCCTCTATATAAAACCATTCCGAAGGCCAATTCTCGGACGCCTTCTTTGGGGTTCCGGATAGGTATCCGGTCCCGGCTATGCGCCACACTTCGGCTCCGCCCACTTGATATATTGACCCCTCCTGAGAACGTGGCACCAGGCAGAACAACCTCCTCCACAGCCCGAAATGAGCTCGACACCCAAAAACAGCTCGCAGAGGGCTACGAAGCCTGCGATATGCAATACGGAGGTAGGCGTAAGATTGTGTAGCTGGAGGCAATAGAACTCCAGGAGCCCCCGGAGAAACAGATGGATTGGAAATCCGAGCCCTCTTATTAAATAAGGGACAAGGCATACCCTCTCTCCTTTGGAGGGATTGGGGGCACTCTCCGCTTGCTCTCCGCCATTATAGGTGGCATGACCGGCTCGAACCGGGACCATATAGGCCGGGGGGAGATATCCCTTGGTCTGGAGTGTCACTAGCTCGCTATGCGGGATGGAGCATCTCTCCCAATCTCCAGGCTAAGGGCCGGAAGGGCGAGAGGAGGAGTTGCGACGGCTGGCCATGGTGGAATGGACCTTTGTCGGATGCGCTTTGATGAAAACTCGCGGAGGGGAGAAGGTGTGGTTTGGATCTAGATCCACGTCCCCTTAAATAGGCGGCTCATTTACGCGGCTAGGGGTGTGAATGTAAAAACACCCAGACTTTTCATATTCGTTTGACACATGGGAGACGGACATTATTGGACGTAGAAGCCAAGGAGCGCAACGTTTACAACAAAACCGGACTTTATTCAACAGGTACGCGGAATTTGCAGGAGAACCCACCTTGCAATGCCGAAGACAATCTGCGCCCGGACTCATCGTCATTAAAGCCTGGTTCGGGGGCTACTGAGGGAGTCCCGGATTAGGGGGTGTTCGGATAGCCGGACTATACCTTCAGCCGGACTCCTGGACTATGAAGATACAAGATTGAAGACTTCGTCCCGTGTCCGGAAGGAACTTTCCTTGGCGTGGAAGGCAAGCTTGGCGATACGGATATGTAGATCTCCTACCATTGTAACCGACTCTGTGTAACCCTAACCCTCTCCGGTGTCTATATAAACCGGAGGGTTTTAGTCCGTAGGACAGAACAACAATCATACCATAGGCTAGCTTCTAGGGTTTAGCCTCCTTGATCTCGTGGTAGATCTACTCTTGTACTACCCATATCATCAATATTGATCAAGCAGGACATAGGGTTTTACCTCCATCAAGAGGGTCCGAACCTGGGTAAAACATCGTGTCCCCTGCCTCCTATTACCATCCGCCTAGACGCACAGTTCGGGACCCCCTACCCGAGATCCGCCGGTTTTGACACCGACAACCATCTCTTCGCCGAACTAGTGCACCTATACAATTTACCATTATATTGGGTGTGTTGGGGACACAAGAGACTCTTTGTTATTTGGTTGCAGAGTTGCTTGAGAGAGACCATCTTTATCCTACACCTCCCACGGATTGATAAACCTTAGGTCATCCACTTGAGGGAAATTTGCTATTGTACTACAAACCTCTGCACTTGGAGGCCCAACAACGTCTACAAGAAGAAGGTTGCGTAGTAGACATCAAGCAATTTCTGGCGCCGTTGCCGGGGAGGTTAGTGCTTGAAGGTATATCTTTAGATCTTGCAATCGAAACTTTTAGTTTCTTGTTTTATCACTAGTTTAGTCTATAAAAGAAAACTACAAAAAATGGAATTAAGGGTGCCTCATATGCTTCATCTTTTTAATGTCTTTCGTGAAAATGATGGGAAGGAAAATTGTGCTCAAGTACTAGAAGAAGAATTACATAGAATGCTTGGCATAAAGTATGCGAATGATGAGCATGATTGCAATGCTGTTAGTATGAATTCTTTGAATACCCATGATGCTAATGATATGCAAAGCCACAAGCTTGGGGATGCTATGTTTGATGAAGATGATATGTTTAGTCCCCCAAGTTTTGATGAGCAAATTTATTATGATGAAAGTATGCCTCCTATTTATGATGATTATTGTGATGACATGTATGCTATAAAGAATAAAGATAACCATGAAACTTATCATCATGATTTTGATTTTCAATTGGATTATGCTTCACATGATAGTTATTTTGTTGACTTTGCTCCCACTATTATTCATAAGAAGAAATTTGCTTATGTGGAGAGTAATAAAAATTCTATGCTTGTAGATCATGAAAATAATGCTTTAGGTGCTGGTTAAATTGTTGAATTCATTCATGATGCTACTGAAAATTATTATGAGGGAGGAATATATGCTTGTAGGAATTGCAATAATATCAAGTTTCCTCTCTATGTGCTTAAAGTTTTGAAGTTATGCTTGTTTTGCCTCCCTATGCTAGTTGATTATTGTTCCCATAAGTTGTTTGCTCACAAAATCCCTATGCATAGGAAGTGGGTTAGACTTAAATGTGCTAGTCATATTCTTCATGATGCTCCCTTTATGTTTCAATTCTTATCTTTTATGAGAGCATCATTGAAATCATCATGCCTAGCTAGGGGCGTTAAACGTTAGCGCTTGTTGGGAGGCCACCCAATCTTATTTTTGTTCTTTGCTTTTTGCTCCTGTTTAGTAATAAGTAATTCATCTAGCCTCTGGGTAGATGTGGTTTTATGTTTTAATTAGTGTTTGTGCCAAGTAGAACCTTTGGGAAGACTTGGGTGAAGTCTTTATGATCTTGCTGTAAAAAACAGAAACTTTAGTGCTCACGAGATTAGCTGCAACTTTTTACTGGAGAGTGATATTTAGTTGATTCTTTTTACAGATGATTAATAGACAAATTCCTCACGTCCATCAATTTATTTCAGAATTTTTTGAGTTCCAGAAGTATACGTTTGATACAGATTAATACAGACTGTTCTATTTTTGACACATTATGTTTTCTATGTGTTGTTTGCTTGTTTTGATGAATCTATGAGTACTATCGGAGGGTATGAACCATAGAGAAAATGGAATAAAGTCTATACTACACCAATATGAATTTAGAATGAGTTCACAACACTATTGATACGTCCATTTTGCATCATGCTTTTATATCGATATTCATTGCATTATGGGATGTTATTACACATTATGTCACAATACTTATGCCTATTCTCTCTTATTTTACAAGGTTTACATAAGGAGGGAGAATGCCGGCAGCTGGAATTCTGGGCTGGAAAAGGAGAAAATATTAGAGACCTATTCTGCACAACTCCAAAAGTCCTGAAACTCCACGGAAGTTATTTTTGGAAATAATAAAAAATATTGAGAGGAAGAAATACCAGAGGGGGCCCACACCCTGGCCACGAGGGTGGGGGGCGCGCCCTACCCCCTGGGTGCGCCCCCTGCCTCGTGGGCCACCTGGTGGCCCTCTGGTGTCCATCTTCTGCTATATGAAGTCTTTCGTCCGAAGAAAAATCATAAGCAAGCTTTCGGGACGAGACTCTGCCGCCACGAGGCAGAACCTTGGCAGAACCAATCTAGGGCTCTGGCGGAGCTGTTCTGCCAGGACACTTCCCTCTGGGAGGGGGAAATCATCGCCATCGTCATCACCAACACTCCTCTCATCGGGAGGGGGCCAATCTCCATCAACATCTTCACCAGCACCATCTCCTCTCAAACCCTAGTTCATCTCTTGTATCCAATTCTTGTCTCTAAGTCTGGGATTGGTACTTGTAGGTTGCTAGTAGTGTTGATTACTCCTTGTAGTTGATGCTAGTTGGTTTATTTGGTGGAAGATCATATGTTCAGATCCTATATGCATATTAATACTCCTATGATTATGAACATGAATATGCTTTGTGAGTAGTTACGTTTGTTCCTGAGGACATGGGAGAAGTCTTGCTATTAGTAGTCATGTGAATTTGGTATTCGTTCGATATTTTGATGAGATGTATGTTGTCTCTCCTCTAGTGGTGTTATGTGAACGTCTACATGACACTTCACCATTATTTGGGCCTAGAGGAAGGCATTGGGAAGTAATAAGTAGATGATGGGTGCTACCTCTTGAGCTTGCGTTGGATTTCCCCGAAGAGGAGAGGACGATGCAGCAGAGTAGCGTAAGTATTTCCCTCAGTTTTTGAGAACCAAGGTATCAATCTAGTAGGAGGCCACTCTCAAGTCCCTCGTACCTGCACAAATTGATAGCAACTCGCAACCAATGCGATTAGGGGTTGTCAATCCCTTCACGGTCACTTCCGAGAGTGAGATCTGATAGAGATAATATTTTTGGTATTTTTGGTATAAAGATGCAAAGTGAAAAGTAAAAGGCAAAGTAAAAAACAAAGCAAGATTAAAGTGATGGAGATTGATATGATGAGAATAGACCCCGGGGCCATAGGTTTCACTAGTGGCTTCTCTCAAGAGCATAAGTTTTCTACGGTGGGTGAACAAATTACTATTGAGCAATTGACAGAATTGAGCATAGTTATGATAATATCTAGGCATGATCATGTATATAGGCATCACGTCCGTGACAAGTAGATCGAAACGACTCTGCATCTACTACTATTACTCCACTCATCGACCGCTATCCAGCATGCATCTAGAGTATTAAGTTAAAAACAGAGTAACACTTTAAGCAAGATGACATGATGTAGAGAGATAAATTCATGCAATATGGAATAAACCCCATCTTGTTATCCTCGATGGCAACGATACAATACGTGCCTTGCTGCCCCTTCTGTCACTGGGAAAGGACACCGCAAGATCGAACCCAAAGCTAAGCACTTCTCCCATGGCAAGAACTACCAATCTAGTTGGCCAAACCAAATGGATAATTCGAAGAGACTTGCAAAGATAACCAATCATACATAAAAGAATTCAGAGAAGATTCAAATATTGTTCATAGATAGACTTGATCATAAACCCACAATTCATCGGTCTCAACAAACACACCGTAAAAGAAGAAGATTACATAAAATAGATCTCCACAAGAGAGGGGGAGAACATTGTATTGAGATCCAAAAAGAGAGAAGAAACCATCTAGCTAATAACTATGGACCCGAAGGTCTGAGGTAAACTACTCACACTTCATCGGAGAGGCTATGATGATGTAGAAGCCCTCCATGATGACGGCCCTCTCCGGCGGAGCTCCGGAACAGGCCCCAAGATGGGATCTCGTGGATACAGAAAGTTGCGACAGTGGAATTAGGTTTTTGGCTCCTGTTCTAATCGTTTGGGGGTACGTGGGTATATATAGGAGGAAGAAGTACGTCGGTGGAGCTTCGGTGGGCCCACAAGGGTGGGGGGCGTGCCTGGGGCTGTAAGGCGCGCCCCCCTACCTCGTGCCCTCCTCGGAGCTTTCATGGCGTTGGGTCCAAGTCTCCTGGATCTTATTCGGGAAGAAAATCACGTTCTAGAAAGGATTATTCTGTTTGGACTCCGTTTGATATTCCGTTTCTTCGAAACACTGGAATAGGCAAAAAACAGCAATTCTGGGCTGGGCCTCCGGTTAATAGGTTAGTCCGAAAAATAATATAAAAGTGGAAAATAAAGCCCAATATAGTCCAAAACAGTAGATAATATAGCATGGAGCAATAAAAAATTATAGATACGTTGGAGACGTATGAGGCATCCCCAAGCTTAATTCCTGCTCGTCCTCGAGTAGGTAAATGATAAAAATAGAATTTTTGATGCGGAGTGCTACTTGGCATAATTTCAATGCAAAATTTCTTAATTGTGGCATGAATATTCAGATTCGAAAGTTTCAAGACAAAAGTTCATATTGACATAAAAATAATAATACTTCAAGCATACTAATAAAGCAATTATGTCTTCTCAAAATAACATGGCCAAAGAAAGTTATCCCTACAAATTCATATAGTCTGGCTATGCTCCATCTTCACCACACAAAGTATTTAAATCATGCACAACCCCGATGACAAGCCAAGCAATTGTTTCATACTTTAACATTTTCAAAACTTTTTCAACCTTCACGCAATACATGAGCGTGAGCCATGGATATAGCACTATGTGTGGAATAGAACGGTGGTTGTGGAGAAGACAAAAAGAGGGGAAGATAGTCTCACATCAACTAGGCGTATCAACGGGCTATGGAGATGCCCATTAATAGATATCAATGTGAGTGAGTATGGATTGCCATGCAACGGATGCACTAGAGCTATAAGTATATGAAAGCTCAACAAAAGAAACTAAGTGGGTGTGCATCCAACTTGCTTGCTCACGAAGACCTAGGGCATTTTGAGGAAGCCCATCATTGGAATATACAAGCCAAGTTCTATAATGAAAAATTCCCACTAGTATATGAAAGTGACAACATAGGAGACTCTCTATCATGAAGATCTTAGTGCTACTTTGAAGCACAAGTGTGGTAAAAGGATAGTAACATTGTCCCTTCTCTCTTTTTCTCTCATTTTTTTATTTTTTTATTTTTTTATTTGGGCCTTTTTTTATGGCCTCTTTTTTTTCTTTTTTGTCCGGAGTCTCATCCCGACTTGTGGGGGAATCATAGTCTCCATCATTCTTTCCTCACTTGGGACAATGCTCTAAAAATGATGATCATCACACTTCTATTTTTCTTACAACTCAACAATTACAACTCGATACTTAGAACAAGATATGACTCTATATGAATGCCTCCGGCGGGGTACCGGGATATGCAATGAATCAAGAGTGACATGTATGAAAGAATTATGAATGGTGGCTTTTCCACAAATACGATGTCAACTACATGATCATGCTAGCAATATGACAATGATGGAGCGTATCATAATAAACGGAACGGTGGAAAGTTGCATGGCAATATATCTTGGAATGGCTATGCAAATGCCATGATAGGTAGGTATGGTGGCTGTTTTGAGGAAGATATATGGTGCGTGTATGATACTGGCAAAAAGTGCGCGGTATTAGAGAGGCTAGCAATGGTGGAAGGATGGGAAAAAGTGTGTATAATCCATGGACCCAACATTAGTCATAAAGAACTCATATACTTATTGCAAAAATCTAGAAGTTATCAAAGCAAAGTATTACGCGCATGCTCCTAGGGGGATAGATTGGTAGGAAAAGACCATTGCTTGTCCCCGACCGCCACTCATAAGGAGGACAATCAATAAACACTTCATGCTCCGACTTCGTTACATAACGGTTCACCATACGTGCATGCTACGGGAATCACAAACTTCAACGCAAGTATTCTTTAAATTCACAACTACTTCCACTAGCATGACTCTAATATTATCACCTCCATATCTCAAAACAATTATCATGCTTCAATCTTTTCTTAGTATTCAACGCACTTAAAAGAAAATTCCACAAATCATGAATACCAAGCATATTAATATTAAGCAATTTACCATGCTATTACGACTCTCAAAATAATTTAAGTGAAGCATGAGAGATCAATAGTTTCTTTAAAACAAAACCACCACTGTGCTCTAAAAAAATCTAAGTGAAGCACATAGAGCAAAATTATAACGCTCAAAAGATATAAGTGAAGCACATAGAGCAAAACTGCCTAGCTCAAAAGATATAAGTGAAGCTCAAAGAGTATTCTAACAAATTTTAATTCATAGATGGCTCTCTCAAAGGTGTTTACAGCAAGGATGATTGTGGCACACTAACAAACAAAGACACAAATAATACAATACGCTCCAAGCAAAACACATATCAAGTTGGTGAATAAAAATATAGCTCCAAGTAAATTACCGATGGAAGTGGACGAAAGAGGGGATGCCTTCCGAGGCATCCCCAAGCTTTGAATTTTTGGTGTCCTTGTATTATATTGGGGGTGACATGGGCATCCCCAATCCTAGGCTCTTGCCACTCCTTGTTCCATAATCCATCAAAAGAACTCACCCAAAACTTGAAAACTTCACAACACAAAACTCAATAGAAATCTCGTGAGCTCCGTTAGAGAAAGAAAACATAAAACCACTTCAAGGTACTGTAATGAACTCATTATTTATTTATATTGGTGTTAAACCTACTGTATTCCAACTTCTCTATGGATCATAAACTATTTTACTAACCATAGATTCATCAAAATAAGCAAACAACACACGAAAAACAGAATCTGCCAAAAACAGAACAGTCTGTAGTAATATGTAACTAACGCAAACTTCTGGAACTCCAAAAAATCTACCAAAATTAGACGACCTAGAAAATTTATTTATTGATCAGCAGAAATTGGAATCAGTATTTTATCACGTTTTGATGATTTTTAATAATTCGGGCACTGAATGCAAAGTTTCTGGAAATTACAGCAAGATCAAATAACTATCATCCAAGAAGATCCAATAGGTCTAACTTGGCACAAACACTAATTAAAGCACAAAACCACATCCAAACAGAGGGTAGATGGGTTATTTATTCCCTAACATAAGAAAACACAAAAAACTAAAAATAAAATTGGGTTGCCTCCCAATAAGCGCTATCGTTTAACGCCCCTAGCTAGGCATAAAAGCGAGGATAGATCTAAGTATTGCCATAATAGTGGTATGTCAAATCATGAAAACTTCTTTCATATTCTCTATGTTCAGCAGCAAGTTTTGTTTGAGGCAAGCAAAAGTAATCAAAAGGGCTAAATTTAATGGGACAAAAGTCCCCAAGATCAATCTCGGGAGGTATGGGTGCCTCCCTAGGCCCTTTGTATTGCACAACCAATTCATCATTAAGAGCATTCTTTTGGCAAAAAGCTATAAGCATTCGTTCAATAGGAAAACCTAGTCCATTATTCTGAATAGCAAAATCGTCATTAAGCTCGGAAATTTTATCAACTAGAACATCGGCAGGAACCCTTTTCCTAAGATTTTCATTGTAAGCAATATGATCTAAAGATTGCAAAGGCATCATGTCTTCTTGATTAAAAAGGATAGATTCAATGGGAGGATGACTAGCATCCACCCTATAATGCGCAAAGATTTCTTTAGCCTCTTTTATTATAAATCTAAACTCATGAGCCAAAAAGATAGTAGCGGCACGCTTAACAGAAGAATGCTCAATATTAGAGAATTCTAAGAAGATTCGTTGGATGCAAGGATGCATGTGCATAAATTTTCTTTCAAGTTCAACTATAAGCATGGCAGTAGCATCCGCAAGATTACTAGTTCTATGAAGAATAGAACCGCCCATAGAGGGCAAAGCACCGGCACAAGTAAAGAAATCTTGGATAACTCCTTTTCCAATAATATTACCACTACCAACACGAATTTGTTTTGTATGCAAGGTAGGGGGTTCTTCAGTAGGAGCATCAGAATTCTCCATGATATTATTATTGTCCATATCGGCAATAATTTCCCCAAATTCAGACATGACGACAAGCAAGCAAGAAAAAGGCAAACGGAGAAGGAGAAGGAGAAGGGGAAGGAGAAAGAGAAAGAGAGGGCGAGTAAAACGGCAAGGGTGAAGTGGGGGAGAGGAAAACGAGAGGGAAATGGCAACTAATGTAATGCGAGAGATAGGGATTGTGATGGGTACTTGGTATGTTGACTTTTTGCGTAGACTCCCAGGGAACGGCGCCAGAAATTCTTCTTGCTACCTCTTGAGCTTGCGTTGGTTTTCCCCGAAGAAGAGAGGATGATGCAGCAGAGTAACGTAAGTATTTCCCTTAGTTTTTGAGAACCAAGGTATCAATCCAATAGGAGGCCACGCTCAAGTCCCTCGTACCAGCACAAATCGATAGCAACTCGCAACCAACACGATTAGGGGTTGTCAATCCCTTCACGGTCACTTACGAGAGTGAGATCTGATAGAGATAATAGTTTTGGTATTTTTGGTATAAAGATGCAAAGTGAAAAGTAAAAGGCAAAGTAAAAACAAAGCAAGATTAAAGTGATGGAGATTGATATGATGAGAATAGACCCGGGGGCCATAGGCTTCACTAGTGGCTCTCTCAAGAGCATAAGTTTTCTACGGTGGGTGAACAAATTACTGTTGAGCAATTGACAGAATTGAGCATAGTTATGCGAATATCTAGGCATGATCATGTATATAGGCATCACGTCCATGACAAGTAGATTGAAACGATTCTGCATCTACTACTATTACTCCACTCATCGACCGCTATCCAGCATGCATCTAGAGTATTAAGTTAAAAACAGAGTAACGCTTTAAGCAAGATGACATGATGTAGAGAGATAAATTCATGCAATATGGAATAAACCCCATCTTGTTATCCTCGATGGCAACGATACAATATGTTCCTTGCTGCCCCTTCTGTCACTAGGAAAGGACACCGCAAGATCGAACCCAAAGCTAAGCACTTCTCCCATGGCAAGAACTACCAATCTAGTTGGCCAAACCAAACGGATAATTCGAAGAGACTTGCAAAGATAACCAATCATACATGAAAGAATTCAGAGAAGATTCAAATATTGTTCATAGATAGACTTGATCATAAACCCACAATTCATCGGTCTCAACAAACACACCGTAAAAGAAGAAGATTACATAAAATAGATCTCCACAAGAGAGGGGGAGAACATTGTATTGAGATCCAAAAAGAGAGAAGAAACCATCTAGCTAATAACTATGGACCCGAAGGTCTGAGGTAAACTACTCACACTTCATCGGAGAGGCTATGATGATGTAGAAGCCCTCCATGATGACGGCCCTCTCCGGCGGAGCTCCGGAACAGGCCCCAAGATGGGATCTCGTGGATACAGAAAGTTGCGACAGTGGAATTAGGTTTTTGGCTCCTGTTCTAATCGTTTGGGGGTACGTGGGTATATATAGGAGGAAGAAGTACGTCGGTGGAGCTTCGACGGGCCCACGAGGGTGGGGGGCGCGCCTGGGGCTGTAGGGCGCGCCCCCTACCTCGTGCCCTCCTCGGAGCTTTCTTGGCGTAGGGTCCAAGTCTCCTGGATCTTATTCGGGAAGAAAATCACGTTCCAGAAAGGATTATTCTATTTGGACTCCGTTTGATATTCCGTTTCTTTGAAACACTGAAATAGGCAAAAAACAACAATTCTGGGCTGGGCCTCCGGTTAATAGGTTAGTCCCAAAAGTAATATAAAAGTGGAAAATAAAGCCCAATATAGTCCAAAACAGTGGATAATATAGCATGGAGCAATCAAAAATTATAGATACGTTGGAGACGTATCAATGGGTTGCTAGAGTGATAAAAGCTTAAACCCTAGTTTATGCGTTGCTTCGTAAGGGGCTGATTTGGATCCATATGTCTCATGCTATGGATAGGTTTACCTTAATACTTCTTTTGTAGTTGTGGATGCTTGCAATAGGGGTTAATCATAAGTGGGATGCTTGTCCAAGTAAGTACAACACCCAAGCACCGGTCCACCCACATATCAAATTATCAAAGTATCGAAGGCGAATCATATGAATGTGATGAAAAATAGCTTGACGATAATTCCCATGTGTCCTCGGGAGCGGTTTTCTCTATATAAGAGTTTGTCCAGGCTTGTCCTTTGCTACAAAAAGGATTGGGCCACCTTGCTGCACTTTATTTACTTTTGTTACTTGTTGCTCGTTACAAATTATCTTATCACAAAACTATCCGTTACCTATAATTTCAGTGCTTGCAGAGAATACCTTGCTGAAAACCGCTTATCATTTCCTTCTGCTCCTCGTTGGGTTCGACACTCTTACTTATCGAAAGGACTATGATAGATCCCCTATACTTGTGGTCATCAAGACTCTTTTCTGGCGCCATTGCCGGGGAGTGAAGCGCCTTTGGTAGGTGGAATTTGGTAAGGAAAAATTTATATAGTGTGCTGAAATTTACTGTCACTTGTCACTATGGAAAGTAATCCTCTGAGGGGCTTGTTCGGGGTATCTTCACCCCAACCAGTAGAGCAAAGAGTTGCTCCTCAACCTACTGAACCTACTGAAAATGAAAATTTCTACTTTGAAATTCCTTCGGGTATGGTAGAAAAACTGCTAGCTAATCCTCTTGCAGGAGATGGAACATTATAGCCTGATGAGCACCTAATCTATGTGGATGAGGTTTGTGGAGTATTTAAGCTTGCAGGTATGCCCGATGATGTTATTAAGAAGAAGGTATTCCCTTTATCTCTGAAGGGAGATGCATTGACATGGTATAGACTATGTGATGATATGGGATCATGGAACTACAAACGTTTGAAATTGGAATTTCATCAGAAGTTTGTCCTATGCATCTTGTTCATCGTGATCGTAATTATATATATAATTTTTGGCCTCACGAAGGAGAAAGCATCGCTCAAGCTTGGGGGAGGCTTAAATCAATGTTATATTCACGCCCCAATCATGAGCTCTCAAGAGAAATGATTATTCAAAATTTTAATGCTCGGCTTTCTGATAACAATCGCACCATGCTCGATACTTCTTGTGCTGGCTCTTTTATGATGAAGACTATTGAATTCAAATGGGATTTATTGGAAAGAATTAAACGCAACTCTGAAGATTGGGACCTTGACGAAGGTAAGGAGTTAGGTATGGCACCTAAGTTTGATTGTGTTAAATCTTTTATGGATACCGATGTTTTCCGTAAATTTAGCACTAAATATGGACTTGACTCTGAGATAGTAGCTTCTTTCTGTGAATCTTTTGCTACTCATGTTGATCTCCCTAAGGAGAAGTGGTTTAAATATCATCCTCCCATAGAAGTAAAAGTAGCTGCACATATTAAAGTTGAAGAAAAGACTATCACTTATAATGATCCTATTGTTCCTACTGCTTATGTTGAGAAACCACCTTTCCCTGTTAGAATAAAGGATCATGCTAAAGCTTCAACTGTGGTTCGTAAAAGCAATATTAGAACTTATACACCTCCCGAGCAAGTTAAAGTTGAACCTAATATTGCTATTGTTAAAGATCTCTTGTCTGATAATATTGACGGGCATGTTATTTATTTCTGTAATGAAAGTGCTAGAATTGCTAAACCTTGTGCTAAAGATAAACATAGACCTATGGTAGGCATGCCTGCCATTTCTGTTAAAATAGGAGATCATTGTTATCATGGCTTGTGTGATATGGGTGCTAGTGCTAGTGCAATACCTATTAACTTATACAACGAAATTATGCATTATATTGCACCTGCTGAGTTAGAAGATATTGATGTCACTATTAAGCTTGCCAATAGAGATACTATATCACCAATTGGAATTGTCAGAGATGTTGAAGTCTTGTGTGGGAAAACTAAATATCCTGCTGATTTTCTCGTTCTCGGTTCCCCACAAGATAGCATTTGTCCTATTATATTTGGTAGACCCTTCTTGAACACTGTTAATGCTAAGATAGACTGCGAAAAGGATGTTGTTACTATTGGTCTAGGTGATATGTCTCATGAGTTTAATTTCTCTAAGTTTCATAGACAACACCGTGAGGAGGAATTGCCTAGTAAAGATGAAATTATTGGTCTTGCTTCTATTGCCGTGCCTCCTAGTGATCTTTTAGAACAATATTTGCTAGACCATGAAAATGAGATGTTTATGAATGAAAGAAGGGAAATAGATGAAGTGTTCTTTAAACAAGTACCTATTCTGAAAAACAACTTGCCTGTTGAAATCCTAGGGGATCCTCCTCCACCCAAGGGTGATCCCGTGTTTGAGCTTAAACCATTGCCTGGCACTCTTAAATATGATTATCTTGATGAAAAGAAGATATATCCTGTTATTATTAGTGCTAACCTTTCAGAGAAGGAGGAAGAAAAAATATTGTAAACCCTGAAGAAGCACCGTGCTGCTATTGGATATACTCTTGATGATCTTAAGGGCATTAGTCCCACTCTATGTCAACATAAAATAAATTTGGAGAAAGATGCCAAACCAGTTATTGATCATCAATGACGGCTGAATCCTAAGATGAAAGAAGTGGTAAGAAAAGAAATAATAAAGCTCCTTGAGGCAGGTATTATTTATCCCGTTGCTGATAGTGAGTGGGTAAGTCATGGCCATTGTGTTCCTAAGAAGGGAGGTATTACTGTCGTTCCTAATGATAAATATGAATTGATCCCGCAAAGAATTATTACAGGTTATAGGATGGTAATTGATTTCCACAAATTAAATAAGGCTACTAAAAAAGATCATTACCGCTTACCTTTTATTGATCAAATGCTAGAAAGATTATCCAAACATACACATTTTTGCTTTCTAGATGGTTATTCTGGTTTCTCTCAAATACCCGTGTCAGCTGATGATAAAGCTAAGACTACTTTTACTTGCCCTTTCGGTACTTTTGCTTATAGACGTATGCCTTTTGGTTTATGCAATGCACCTGCTACCTTTCAAAGATGCATGATGGCTATATTCTCTGACTTTTGTGAAAAGATTTGTGAGGTTTTCATGGATGATCTCTCTGTTTATGGATCCTCTATTGATGATTGCCTGAGCAACCTTGATCGAGTTTTGCAGAGATGTGAAGAAACTAACCTA
Source organism: Aegilops umbellulata (assembly GCA_032464435.1). Classification (NCBI taxonomy): domain Eukaryota; kingdom Viridiplantae; phylum Streptophyta; class Magnoliopsida; order Poales; family Poaceae; genus Aegilops; species Aegilops umbellulata. The sequence continues at coordinate 37,109,225 of CP136057.1, read as the reverse complement.
GTCTTGAATTGGGAGAAGTGCCACTTTATGGTTAATGAAGGTATTGTCTTGGGGCATAAAATTTCTGAAAGAGGCATTTAAGTTGATAAAGCTAAAGTTGATGCTATTGAAAAGATGCCTTGTCCTAAGGAAATCAAAGGTATAAGAAGTTTCCTTGGTCATACCGGCTTTTATAGGAGGTTCATTAAGGACTTCTAAAAAATTTCTCGGTCTCTGACTAATTTAGTACAAAAAGATATACCATTTGTCTTTGATGATGATTGTGCATTTGAAATACTTAAGAAAGCATTGATTACTGCACCTATTGTTCAGCCACCTAATTGGAATTTACCTTTTGAAATTATGTGTGATGCTAGTGATTATGCTGTAGGTGTTGTTCTCACTACGAAAAAAAACACATCCATGACATTTTGGGCCGAACGAGTTTTTTTCTGTCATACATATGACACTTCTATGACGATAACTGTGACAAAACCCAGTATCATCATAGATGTGGTGGGCTCCTACTTCTATGACAAAAAATCATGACAGAAAATGGGCTTTTCGTCCTGGGCGGGCCGGAGACGCAGCTGCATGACATTCTTTGGGCCGTCCATGACGGAAAAAACCGTGGTAGAAGCGAGGGCGAGGAAAATTTCAGGGAGTTCCCGGTTACGGTGGGAGGTCGGGGGCCAAGCGATGCGCGTTTCTCTCGTACACGTACGCATGTGTGTGCGAGGCATTAGCTCTAACTGAACCCGAGTGAGGCGTTGGGCTCTAACTGAACCCGAGCGATTGCACTAAAGGCTAGGCGTTACTGAACCCGAGCGATCGATCGCTGGCTATTAACTGAACCTGATCGAGCGATTCCTTCGCTACTGCTACTAACTAAAGCCGATCGATGCTGCCTCTGGGATGAACAGTGAGCGTTGCGGGGGGGGGGGGGGGTTGGATGAACAGTGAGCGGTGGCGTTGCTTCTGGATGAACAGGACCCCGTGGTGTGGTGGAGGGCTGGATGAACAGTAGACGGTGGAGGGGTGCCCGTGGAGGGGTGGTTGAACAGGACCCCGTCGTGTGGAGGGCTGGATGAACAGTAGACAGTGGAGGGGTTCCCGTGGAGGGGTGGTTGAACAGTAGCCGGTGGAGTAGCGCGCGGTGGAGGCTGGATGAACAGGAGCCCGTGGAGGCTGGAGGAGGTCGACGGTGGAGATGAACAGTATCCCGTGGAGTCCCGTTTTGCGGTACGCCACACCCCTCCCGATGAACAGGACCCCCGTTTCGACCGTAGCGCTCCAACACAAGTCCGTTTTGTCCGTTTTGCGGTACGCCACACCCCTCCCGATCAACAGGACCCCCGTTTTGACCGTAGGAGGTCTGTTTCGTCCGTTTTGCGGTACGCCACACCCCTCCCGATCAACACGAACCCCGTTTCGACCGTAGGAGGTCCGTTTCTTCTGTTTTGCGGTACGCCACACCCCTCTCGATCAACAGGATCCCCGTTTCGACCGTAGGAGGTCTGTTTCCTCCGTTTTGCGGTACGCCACACTCCTCCCGATCAACAGGACCCCCGTCTCAACCGTAGGAGGTCCGTTTCCTTCGTTTTGCGATACGCCACTGTTGGGGAACGTAGTAATTTCAAAATTTTCCTACGCACACGCAAGATCATGGTGATGCATAGCAACGAGAGGGGAGAGTGTTGTCTACGTACCCTCGTAGACCGAAGCGGAAGCGTTGACACAACATAGAGGAAGTAGTCGTACGTCTTCCCGATCCAACCGATCCAAGCACCGTTACTCCGGCACCTCCGAGTTCTTAGCACACGTTCAGCTCGATGACGATCCCCGGGCTCCGATCCAGCAAAGTTTCAGGGAGGAGTTCCGTCAGCACGACGGCATGGTGACGATCTTGATGTATTACCGACGCAGGGCTTCGCCTAAGCACCGCGACAATATGACCGAGGTGGAATATGGTGGAGGGGGGCACCGCACACGGCTAAGGAACGATCACGAAGATCAACTTGTGTGTCTATGGGGTGCCCCCTGCCCCTGTATATAAAGGATGGAGGAGGAGGAGGCCGGCCAAGGCTTGGCGCGGCCAGGATGTGGAGTTCTACTAGGACCCCAAGTCCTAGTAGGAGTCCACCAAGAGGGGAGGAAGGGAGAAGGAAGTGGAGGAGAAGGAAAGGTGGCCGGCCCCCTTTTCCCTTGTCCAATTCGGACCAGAGGGAAGGGGGGGCGCAGCAGCCCCTTGTCCCTTTCTTCTCTTCCCACTAAAGCCCATCAAGGCCCATTGCTTCTTCCTCGTATTCCCGTAACTCCCCGGTACCTCCGAAAATACCCGAACCACTCAGAACCCTTCCGATGTCCGAATATAGTCGTCCAATATATCGATCTTTACGTCTCGACCATTTCGAGACTCCTCGTCATGTCCCCGATCTCATCCGGGACTCCGAACTCCTTCGGTACATCAAAACTCATAAACTCATAATATAACTGTCATCGAAACCTTAAGCGTGCGGACCCTACGGTTCGAGAACAATGTAGACATGACCGAGACACGTCTCCGGTCAATAACCAATAGCGGGACCTGGATGCCCATATTGGCTCCTACATATTCTACGAAGATATTTATCGGTCAGACCGCATAACAACATACGTTGTTCCCTTTGTCATCGGTATGTTACTTACCCGAGATTCGATCGTCGGTATCCAATACCTAGTTCAATCTCGTTACCGGCAAGTCTCTTTACTCGTTCCATAATACATCATCTCGCAACTAACTCATTAGTTGCAATGCTTGCAAGGCTTGAGTGATGTGCATTACCGAGAGGGCCCAGAGATACCTCTCCGACGATCGGAGTGACAAATCCTAATCTCGAAATACGCCAACCCAACATCTACCTTTGGAGACACCTGTAGTACTCCTTTATAATCACCCAGTTACGTTGTGACGTTTGGTAGCACCCAAAGTGTTCCTCCGGTAAACGGGAGTTGCATAATCTCATAGTCATAGGAACATGTATAAGTCATGGATAAAAGCAATAGCAACATACTAAACGATCGGGTGCTAAGCTAATGGAATGGGTCATGTCAATCAGATCATTCAACTAATGATGTGACCTCGTTAATCAAATAACAACTCTTTGTTCATGGTTAGGAAACATAACCATCTTTGATTAACGAGCTAGTCAGGTAGAGGCATACTAGTGACACTCTGTTTGTCTATGTATTCACACATGTATTATGTTTCTGTTAATACAATTCTAGCATGAATAATAAACATTTATCATGATATGTAAGGAAATAAATAATCACTTTATTATTGCCTCTAGGGCATATTTCCTTCAGTCTCCCACTTGCACTAGAGTCAATAATCTAGTTCACATCGCCATGTGATTTACCAGCAATAGTTCACATCACCATGTGATTAACACCCATAGTTCACATCGATATGTGACCAACACCCAAAGGGTTTACTAGAGTCAGTAATCTAGTTCACATCGCTTATGTGATTAACACCCAAAGAGTACTAAGGTGTGATCATGTTTTGCTTGTGAGATAATTTTAGTCCACGGGTCTGTCACATTCAGATCCGTAAGTATTTTGCAAATTTCTATGTCAACAATACTCTGCACGGAGCTACTTTAGCTAATTGCTCCCACTTTCAATATGTATCTAGATTGAGACTTAGAGTCATCTAGATTAGTGTCAAAACTTGCATCGACGTAATCTTTTACGACGAACCTTTTGTCACCTCCATAATCGAGAAACATATCCTTATTCCACTAAGGATAACTTTGACCGCTGTCCAGTGATCTACTCCTAGATCACTATTGTACTCCCTTGCCAAACTCAGTGGTAGGGTATGCAATAGATCTGGTACACAGCATGACATACTTTATAGAACCTATGGCTGAGGCATAGGGAATGACTTTCATTCTCTTTCTATCTTCTGCCGTGGTCGGGCTTTGAGTCTTACTCAATTTCACACCTTATGACACAGGCAAGAACTCTTTCTTTGACGGTTCCATTTTGAACTACTTCAAAAACTTGTCAAGGTATGTACTCATTGAAAAAACTTATCAAGCGTCTTGATCTACCTCTATAGACCTTGATGCTCAATATGTAAGCAGCTTCACTGAAGTCTTTCTTTAAAAAACTCCTTTCAAACATTCCTTTATGCTTTACAGAATAATTCTACATTATTTCCGATCAACAATATGTCATTCACATATACTTATCAGAAATGTTGTAGTGCTCCCACTCACTTTCTTGTAAATACAGGCTTCACCGCAAGTCTGTAAAAACTATATGCTTTGATCAACTTATTAAAGCGTATATTCCAACTCCGAGATGCTTGCACCAGTCCATAGATGGATCGCTGGAGCTTGCATATTTTGTTAACACCTTTAGGATTGACAAAACCTTCTGGTTGCATCATATGCAACTCTTCTTTAATAAATCCATTAAGGAATGCAGTTTTGTTTTCCATTTGCCAGATTTCACAAAATGCGGCAATTGCTAACATGATTCGAACAGACTTAAGCATAGATACGAGTGAGAAACTCTCATCGTAGTCAACACCTTGAACTTGTCGAAAACCCTTTTGCGACAATTCTAGCTTTGTAGATAGTAAAACTACTATCAGCGTCCGTCTTCCTCTTGAAGATCCATTTATTTTCTATGGCTTTGCCGATCATCGGGCAAATCCATCAAAGTTCATACTTTGTTCTCATACATGGATCATATCTCAGATTTCATGGCCTCAAACCATTTCGCGGAATCTGGGCTCATCATCGCTTCCTCATAGTTCGCAAGTTTGTCATGGTCTAGTAACATGACTTCCAGAACAAGATTACCGTACCACTCTGGTGCGGATCTCACTCTGGTTTACCTACGAAATTCGGTAGTTACTTGATCTGAAGTTACATGATCATCATCATTAGCTTCCTCACTAATTGGTGTAGTAGTCACAAGAACAGATTTCTGTGATGAACTACTTTCCAATAAGGGAGAAGGTACAATTACCTTATCAAGTTTTCTACTTTCCTCCCACTCACTTCTTTCGAAAGAAACTCCTTCTCTAGAAAGTTTCCGAACTTAGCAACAAAAGTCTTGCCTTTGGATCTGTGATAGAAGGTGTATCCAACAGTTTCCTTTGGATATCCTATGAAGACACATTTCTCCGATTTGGGTTCGAGCTTATCAGGTTGAAGCTTTTCACATAAGCATCGCAGCCCCAAACTTTAAGAAACGACAACTTTGGTTTCTTGCCAAACCATAGTTCATATTGTGTCGTCTCAACGGACTTAGATGGTGCCCCTTTTAACGTGAATGCAGCTGTCTCTAATGCATGATCCCAAAATGATATTGGTAAATCGGTAAGAAACATCATAGATTGTACTATATCCAATAAAGTACGGTTATGACGTTCGGACACACCATTATGCTGTGGTGTTCCAGGTGGCATGAATTTGTGAAACTATTCCACATTGTTTTAATTGAAGACCAAACTCGTAACTCAAATATTTGTCTCCGCGATCAGATCGTAGAAACCTTATTTTCTTATCACGATGATTTTCCACTTCACTCTAAAATTCTTTGAACTTTTCAAACGTTTCAGACTTATGTTTCATCAAGTAGATATACCCATATCTGCTCAAATCATTTGTGAAGGTTAGAAAATAATGATACTTGTCGCGAGCCTTAATATTCATCGGACCATATACATCAGTATGTATGATTTCCAACAAATCTGTTGCTTGCTCCATTGTTCCGGAGAACGGCGTTTTAGTCATCTTGCCCAAGAGGCATGGTTCGCAAGCATCAAGTGATTCATAATCAAGTGATTCCAAAATCCCATCAGCATGGAGTTTCTTCATGCGCTTTACACCAATATGACCTAAACGGCAGTGCCACAAATAGGTTGCACTATCATTATTAACTTCGCATCTTTTGGTTTCAATATTATGAATATGTGTATCACTACGATCGAGATCCAATGAACTATTTTCATTGGTGTGTATGACCATAGAAGGTTTTATTCATGTAAAAAGAACAACAATTGTTCTCTAACTTAAATGAATAACTGTATTGCAATTAACATGATCAAATCATATTCATGCTCAACGCAAACACCAAATAACACTTATTTAGTTTCAACACTAATCCCAAAAGTATAGGGAGTGTGTGATGATGATCATATCAATCTTGGAACCACTTCCAACACACATCGTCACCTTTCCCTTTAACTAGTCTTTGTTCATTCTGCAACTCCCGTTTCGAGTTACTAATCTTAGCAACTTGAACTAGTACCAAATACTGAGGGGTTGCTATGAACACTAGTAAAGTACACATCAATAACATGTATATCAAATATACTTATGTTCACTTTGCCATCCTTCTTATCCGCCAATCACTTGGGGTAGTTCCGCTTCCAGTGACCAGTCCCTTTGCAGTAGAAGCACTTAGTCTCAGGCTTAGGACCAGACTTGGGCTTTTTCACTTGAGCAGCAACTTGCTTGCCGTTCTTCTTGAAGTTCCCCTTCTTTCCTTTTGCCCTTTTCTTGAAACTAGTGATCTTGTCAACCATCAACACTTGATGTTTTTCTTTGATTTCTACCTTCGTCGATTTTAGCATCGCGAAGAGCTTGGGAATATTTTTCGTTATCCCTTGCATATTATAGTTCATCACAAAGTTCTACTAACTTGGTGATGGTGACTAGAGAATTCTGTCAAACACTATCTTATCTGGAAGATTAACTCCCACTTGATTCAAGCGATTGTAGTACCCAGACAATCTGAGCACATGCTCACTAGTTGAGCGATTCTCCTCCATCTTTTAGCTATAGAACTTGTTGGAGACTTCATATCTCTCAACTCGGGTATTTGCTTGAAATATTAACTTCAACTCCTAGAACATCTCATATGCTCCATGACGTTCAAAACGTCTTTGAAGTCCCGATTCTAAGCAGTTAAGCATGGTGCACTAAACTATTAAGTAGTCATCATATTGAGCTAGCAAAACGTTCATAATGTCTGCATCTGCTCCTGCAATAGGTCCGTCACCTAGCGGTGCATCAAGGACATAATTCTTCTGTGTAGCAATGAGGATAAACCTCAGATCACGGATCCAATCCGCATCATTGCTACTAACATTTTTCAACACAATTTTCTCTAGGAACATATCAAAATAAACACAGGGAAGCAACAACGCGAGCTATTGATCTACAACATAGATATGCTAATACTACCAGGACTAATGTTCATGATAATATTAAAGTTCAATTAATCATATTACTTAAGAACTCCCACTTAGATAGACATCCCTCTAATCTTCTAAGTGATCACGTGATCCAAATCAACTAAACCATAACCGATCATCACGTGATATGGAGTAGTTTTCAATGGTAAACATCGTTATGTTGATCATATCTACTATATGATTCACGCTCGACCTTTCGGTCTCTGTGTTCCGAGGTCATATCTTATATGCATAGCTCGTCAAGTATAACCTGAGTATTCCGCGTGTGCAACTGTTTTGCACCCGTTGTATTTGAACGTAGAGCCTATCACACCCGATCATCACGTGGTGTCTCAGCACGAAGAACTTTTGCAACGGTGCATACTCAGGGAGAACACTTCTTGATAATTTAGTGAGAGATCATCTTATAATGCTACCGTCAATCAAAGCAAGATAAGATGCATAAAAAGATAAACATCACATGCAATCAATATAAGTGATATGATATGGTCATCATCATCTTGTGCTTGTGATCTCCATCTCCGAAGCACCGTTATGATCACCATCATCACCGGCGCGACACCTTGATCTTCATCGTAGCATCGTTGTCGTCTCGCCAATCTTATGCTTCTACGACTATCGCTACCGCTTAGTGATAAAGTAAAGCATTACAGGGCGATTGCATTGCATACAATAAAGCGACAACCATATGGCTCCTGCCAGTTGCCGATAACTCAGTTACAAAACATGATCATCTCATACAATAAAATTTAGCATCATGTCTTGACCATATCACATCACAACATGCCCTGCAAAAACAAGTTAGACGTCCTCTACTTTGTTTGTTGCAAATTTTACGTGGCTGCTATGGGCTTAAGCAAGAACTCATCTTACCTACGCATCAAAACCACAACGATAGTTTGTCAAATAGACTCCGTTTTAACCTTCTCAAGGACCGGGCGTAGCCACACTCGGTTCAACTAAAGTTGGAGAGACAGTCTTCCGCAAGCCATCTATGTGCAAAGCACGTCGAGGGAACCGGTCTCGCGTAAGAGTACGCGTAAGGTTGGTCCGGATCGTCTCGTCCAACAATACCGCTGAACCAAAGTATGACATGCTGGTAGGCAGTATGACTTGTATCGTCCACAACTCACTTGTGTTCTACTCGTGCAAATAACATCAAACCATAAAACCTAGGCTCGGATGCCACTGTTGGGGAACGTAGTAATTTCAAAATTTTCCTACGCACACGCAAGATCATGGTGATGCATAGCAACGAGAGGGGAGAGTGTTGTCTACGTACCCTCGTAGACCGAAGCGGAAGCGTTGACACAACGTAGAGGAAGTAGTCGTACGTCTTCCCGATCCGACCGATCCAAGCACCGTTACTCCGGCACCTCCGAGTTCTTAGCACACGTTCAGCTCGATGACGATCCCCGGGCTCCGATCCAGCAAAGCTTCGGGGAGGAGTTCCGTCAGCACGACGGCGTGGTGACGATCTTGATGTATTACCGACGCAGGGCTTCGCCTAAGCACCGCGACAATATGACCGAGGTGGAATATGGTGGAGGGGGGCACCGCACACGGCTAAGGAACGATCACGAAGATCAACTTGTGTGTCTATGGGGTGCCCCCTGCCCCTGTATATAAAGGATGGAGGAGGAGGAGGCCGGCCAAGGCTTGGTGCGGCCAGGATGTGGAGTTCTACTAGGACTCCAAGTCCTAGTAGGAGTCCACCAAGAGGGGAGGAAGGGAGAAGGAAGTGGAGGAGAAGGAAAGGTGGCCGGCCCCCTTTTCCCTAGTCCAATTCGGACCAGAGGGAAGGGGGGGCGCAGCAGCCCCTTGGCCCTTTCTTCTCTTCCCACTAAAGCCCATCAAGGCCCATTGCTTCTTCCTCGTATTCCCGTAACTCCCCGGTACCTCCGAAAATACCCGAACCACTCAGAACCCTTCCGATGTCCGAATATAGTCGTCCAATATATCGATCTTTACGTCTCGACCATTTCGAGACTCCTCGTCATGTCCCCGATCTCATCCGGGACTCCGAACTCCTTCGGTACATCAAAACTCATAAACTCATAATATAACTGTCATCAAAACCTTAAGCGTGCGGACCCTACGGTTCGAGAACAATGTAGACATGACCGAGACACGTCTCCGGTCAATAACCAATAGCGGGACCTGGATGCCCATATTGGCTCCTACATATTCTACGAAGATCTTTATCGGTCAGACCGCATAATAACATACGTTGTTCCCTTTGTCATCGGTATGTTACTTACCCGAGATTCGATCGTCGGTATCCAATACCTAGTTCAATCTCGTTACCGGCAAGTCTCTTTACTCGTTCCATAATACATCATCTCGCAACTAACTCATTAGTTGCAATGCTTGCAAGGCTTGAGTGATGTGCATTACCGAGAGGGCCCAGAGATACCTCTCTGACGATCGGAGTGACAAATCCTAATCTCGAAATACGCCAACCCAACATCTACCTTTGGAGACACTTGTAGTACTCCTTTATAATCACCCAGTTACGTTGTGACGTTTGGTAGCACCCAAAGTGTTCCTCCGGCAAACGGGAGTTGCATAATCTCATAGTCATAGGAACATGTATAAGTCATGGATAAAAGCAATAGCAACATACTAAACGATCGGGTGCTAAGCTAATGGAATGGGTCATGTCAATCAGATCATTCAACTAATGATGTGACCTCGTTAATCAAATAACAACTCTTTGTTCATGGTTAGGAAACATAACCATCTTTGATTAACGAGCTAGTCAGGTAGAGGCATACTAGTGACACTCTGTTTGTCTATGTATTCACACATGTATTATGTTTCCGGTTAATACAATTCTAGCATGAATAATAAACATTTATCATGATATGTAAGGAAATAAATAATCACTTTATTATTGCCTCTAGGGCATATTTCCTTCAGCCACACCCCTCCCCATGAACACGACGCATTCCGTTGCCTCCCCATGAACACGACGCATTCCGTTGCCTCCCCATGAACACGACGACGACGCTGTTTCTCCGTTCTCACCCAGCCATGTACACGAGCCCTGGCCGTACGTATGCGCGAGTAGGCGTTCGAGACCCCGCCCGTATGTACACATACGTGGCCGTATTTTCTTTTTTGCACCTTGGCCGCTGTATGTACGGGTACATGCTACGTGCGCGCCTCTACTACGACACGTACGCGCCTCTACTACGACACGTGCGTGCCTCTACATACACCAGTATATATGTACGTACACGTTCGCGACCAGAATGACAATGCTACGTACGCTTCGACAAGGTGGGTCCCGACTGTCAGGCACTTCATTGCGTGCGAAGATGTAGCTGGTGGGTCCCAGCAGTCAGGGGGCGAATTGTTTTTTTTTGCCCGGACGCACTTCCTTGCGTGCGAAGATGTAGCTGGTGGGTCCCAGCAGTTAGGGGGGTGAATCGTTTTTTTACCCGGACGTACTTCCTTGTGTGCGAAGATGTAGCTGGTGGGTCCCAGCAGTCAGGGGGAAACGTTTTTTCATGAAATACGGTGGCCCGTCCGGTGGGTCCCCGCTGTCAGGTGGAGGAATCATTATTTTGCGCGTAATAAGAAGGCACTTCCTTGCTGCGGCCGTGGAACCAGCTCTCAGCCTCTCCACGTACAGTCCACGTCCGATGGAAGTCATTCCTTGACCACGTTGACCACGCCGCACCGAGAGCACCACGGCGGTGGACGACGGTGAGGACTAGGAAGGGGGCGACTCGGAGCCGGGGAAGACGCATCAGTGGATGCCCACGCGAAGAGGAGTACGAGGGTTCACTGGTTCAGCTGCGGTGTGAGGTTGCTGTCGCCGCAGAATAACATGGGGTGTGGGTGAGTAGAGGGATGGCCTGGCCAGCGGTGGGAGTAGTAGGGGGGTGAGGCCTCCGCGGCATCACAGCCGGCCACGGGAGGCAGGAGCACGCGGCACGACCGACGCTGGTTTGGGCGGCTGGAGCAAGAAGACCAGAGGTTGAAGAAGCACTACGGCCGTTGGATGAACATCGTACGGTAACAGGAGCTAGAATCGTTCATATTGACTAAGTAAGCCCTCCGTCCCCGTCAACTTGGTAGGCCCACAAGTCAGCCTCCCACTATGCTGGGCTCTAGCTGGCAGGGGGAATATTCATTTTTTGTGCGTAATAAGGAGGCACTTCCTTGCGTGCGAAGATAGCTGGTGGGTCCGACATGTCAGCGGGGGGCACGTTATTTTCGTGAAATACAGAGGCCCTTCTGGTGGTTCCCAGATGTCAGGTGGAGGAATCATTATTTTGCGCATAATAAGGAGGTATTTCCTTGTGTGCGGCCGTGGACCCAGCTGTTAGCCTCTCCACGCACAGTCTACTTCCGATGGTGTCGTTCTTTGAGCACGTTGACCACGCCGCGCCGAGCGCATCCAAGGTGGTGGACGACGGCGAGGCCCCGGACAGCAACGAGCCGGAGATGGGAAGACGCGGGAGTAGAGTCGCAGACGGAGAGGTGTACGAGGGTTAACTGGTTCTAGTGCGGTGTGGTTCGGCAGTCGGTGGAGAAGAACAAGAGGTGTGGAGGGGTGGAGGGATGGCCTGGCCAATAGTGGAGTAGCGCTTCATAGCGAAGCGTGCTAAGCAGAGTTGCTAGCAGCAAGAGGCGGGAGGTGGTCCCGGCGGCGTTGGAGGAAGAAGACGAGAGATTGAAGATGGATGCCGGTCGTTGGATGTAAATCCAACGGCTAACATGTCAGAATCATTTGTTGACTAAATTGACAAGGACTTGCATTGGCTTCAACCTATTGGCCCACATTTCAGCCTCCAAAAATGTGGCACGTATTCAACCCATTTTTTCAGAATTTACAGTCTTTTTTGCGCGGTAGAATTTACAGTCAATTTGATCTTTTTTTGAATTACAGCCATTAGCTAGGCTGGGTGAACAAATAATGTAGCGTCCATGCGGCCCATTTATTTATTTCCTAAAAAATTACAGGCCATTTGCACTTTCTCGAAATACACGATTTTGCTGGGCTGATTCTAATTATAATGTTGGGTTAGGCCAGCAATGTTATCAAAAAATAAAAAGGGGTTGAGCATTTTGTTATAAATATATTTAAATAATAAATGATATTATTACATTCGTCCTTAAATCTTACCAAGCTTTTGTACACAATCACTAGGATTTTCGTGCCAAAACAATCCAGGATTTTATTTGTTAAGAAATTATTTTTATAAGTTAATAAGATGTGGGATATTGTTTTCTTACATATGTAAGTATTTGTTAAATATATGATGACAATAAAAATAATATATAATAACATATAAAATAATTTAAATATATATAATATAGTTAGAAGGGAAACATAAGTTGGACCTGGCGTTCCTATTCTTATATAGAAAAATAGAACAGACCTCTGCGTTTTCTTCAAAAAAATACATAAATTGGGCTGCCAAAAATAAAACCTCGGATGGGAGGTCCATAAGCCGGTCGATACATGACGGCCCTAAGAAAATACAAACAGGCCTATGGACCTCCCATCCGAGGTCGTGGGCTGCGCATGTTAAAAATGAAAGCCTAGACGGGGCAGCCCAAAACCACGTCCAACACTTGCCAAAACTTCGTCCCTTGTTTTCTCTGTGTTTCGCACACTCGACATTGTGTGGGAATTTTGACTGTGCATCATATGAAGATGTGCTATGCATGAATGTTGATCAGCATGATGTTAACTGGCTGGTAGTTCCATTTTTGACCATGAATAAAACTTCCAACATGATGTTAACCCTGTTTGAAAAGGCCGTGTTAATATAAATGCTCTGCCTCTGAAAGTTGCAGTTTCTTATCTGAAACTGAACTTGCAGTTTCTTATCTGAAACTGAAACTTGCAGTTTCTTATCTGAAGTGCTAAAAATAGATCTCTAGAATTCATAAAATACTTCATATGCTCAATACTGCAAATCTGAAATTCAAAAGACATTCATATTTGAAAGTACTCTCAAAATACACAACACAAAACACAATTCACAACCTGCAAATACTGACAACCCTAAGCTCCTCCTGACAATTCACAACCTGCCCGATATTGGGTTGGGGGCAGCCCCCTCCTATTCCTCGGCGGCAGACAACCACCCCGTGAGACGATGTGAACAGCGAGGGAGACGATGGCGGGGAAGCGTCGTCGGGCCAACTGCTTTTCTCCTCTTGCAGTTGGGTTCGGTCGACGAAGACTCCACCGGCTCGCTCTCGTAGGACACCCTCACAAACGGCACCCTGTAGATGCTCGATCCTTCAATCTCTGGTGGATGCTCCATCTGGGATCGATACTCCCACCACCGCTCCCTCATGATCGGATTCGGTGAATCTGTTTGCTCCATGGCCCAGAGGAGCAGCTCTATGTACTCCGGCGCGACTCCCTCCGGGAGTATCACCGCCTTTTCGCTCTGTTGCAGATATTTGGCCATGGATGTCGCCGTCGCCGCTAGTTGGTCCTTGTTGTAAAACCAAGACTGTATCTCCAACATCCTAGCTAGCTTCACAGGGTCGCCGTCTGCGATCCTCACGTATCGGTTGTACTCCTCCATCTATTTACTTCTCCACAGCACCTTCACTCGCCGGCGGTGGTTTTTGAATAGAAGAGGAGAGGAGCAGCGCTGGTTTTGGATTAGAACGGGAGAGGAGCGATGCTGGTTTTGGACTAGAACAGGAGAGGAGGGGCGGTGGTTTTGAAATGGAAGAGGAGAGGAGCGGCGCTGCATTTAGATTGGAACAGGAGAGGAGCGGCGGTGGTTTAAGAGGAGAAGAGCGGAAGAGCGGTGCTGGTCTTGGAAGTATTTTTTTTGTTCTTTTGCGTATTTTGGGTCAAAGTTTGACCACGTACTGTATTTGACAAGCAAAATGTGAATGCATGTCACCAAAAATTGTTTCGTTTGGTTCGTATCTGAATTATTTTTGCAACGTATAACATATATTTTATGTGCGAAAATCATGGTCAATTATGACCCAGAATAAAAGGGAGACTAGTTAATGTGGGGTCGCTTTCTTAATTGAAGGGTAAATTGATTTTGATTTTGATCCAGTCACAGCGCGCCGGCCCTCTCGTCCAATCCTAAATCGCTGCAGCACGCTCCTCTCCCTCTTATCCATTGCAAAACCACCTCCTCTCCTCTCCATCATCTCCATTCCAAAACCACTATATCGCCTCTCCCTCTTCTGATCTTCTCCATTGCAAAACCACCTCCTCTCCTCTCCATCATCTCCATTCCAAAACCACTGTCTCGCCTCTCCTTCTTCTGATCTTCTCCATTGCAAAACCACCTCCTCTCCTCTCCATCATCTCCATTCCAAAACCACCGTCTCGCCTCTCCCTCTTCTGATCTTCTCCATTGCAAAACCACCTCCTCTCCTCTCCATCATCTCCAGTCCAAAACCACCGTCTCGCCTCTCCCTCTTCTCTATTGCAAGACCACCGTCTCTCCTCCCATCTTCCAAAGCTAGCACCGGACCACTCAGAAGGACATCTATGGAGAGGATGCAGCAGCGAATCAGGCAGATCGCCGGCGGCGACCGGGCAAAGTTAGCCAGGTTGAAGGAGATCCTTAGTTGGTTTGACAATGAGTGGGAGATTTCGAGGACGATGCGGGCCATGTGGCAATGTATGCGAAAGAGCGAGACGACGACGATGAGGGCGTTGATGTACATGTACTCCTCGGCGGCAGTCATGCCGCAGTCCTCCGAGTTCATCGAGTATCTCCTCTGGGCGATGGAGCAGACAGATTCGCCCGAGGCGACAGTCAGGCGGAGGTGGTGGGCGTACAGGTCGAAGGTCGAGCACCCAGAGTGTTGGGGATATTGCTATCTGGGGTGAACCGGCCTGCAGGGCCCGGGTTACCTCCGTCAATAGACCCGAGATGTTAATGCCCAAGGAGAAATAGAAGGGCCCAAGGCCTATAATCGGTTTAAAGGTTTATGGTGTAAACCGGCCTGGGGTAAACTTGTATTGTAAGTTAGGAATAGAGAGACCGACCCGGGCACGTTTATAAGCCGGAGGTCGGGACTTCGCAGACCGACGGGCGTCACCCGTGTATATAAGGGGACGGCCCGACAGCGGTTTGGGGACAGAGAAGAAGAACTCGAGGTTTAGGCGAAGCTTATTGCTCCCTAAGCCCTCGAAACCCATCAATCCCATCACAACTAGACGTAGGATTTTACCTTCATCGAAGGGGCCGAACTAGTATAAAAACCGTGTCCTTGTGTCCACTTTTAACCCCTTCAAACTAACCCGTTGCGATGGCTCCACGACTAAGTCCTCTCACTAGGACATCTGCCGTGACAAATCCACGACAGTTGGCGCCCACCGTGGGGCTATCGCGAGATGGTTTCAAGTTTTTGGAGGGCCGCTTTGAAGGACTCGAGGGTTACGCTGTGGGACGGATGACCAAGAGCCGCCGCGGAAAACTCTACATCGACAACACAGGCTGGGGCCCCGACGCCGGCTCGATCGAGTACGGGTACCGGGTCCCCTTTGGCGGCATCCATGTTTTCATCGGCAAGATCGGAGAACCGGGCCCCGAGTTAGGCGTCTGCGCCGACCTCGTCGAGACAGCTCAGTGCACGAGATCGACCCTGGCTAAACCGACCAGGAAGCACGCCTTCGTGGGAGTCATCCACGGGGGAAGCTACGAGGAAGGATCCGAATCTGGTGACGAAACCGCCATCTACTCCGGCGATGAAACGTCGACCGGGGAGACCGAATCTCTTTACCAGCTACAAGATGATCGGATTGGGGGCGGCTCCGATGGCAACAGTATTCCGGACCCCTCTGATCTGCCCTATCGGGTTGGGATCTTCATGGCTGGAACACAGGCGGCGCCACGATCATCAACTGCAGCAGCAGCGATCTCCGGATCGGCAGCAGCAACGGCTGCGCGGGCGGGAGGCCCTACGGGTTCACCAGCCCAAGTTTTGTCAGACCTGTTTGACGCACTGGCAGCGCTCATGGCGGAAGCCAACCCGGTGGATCAGGAGATTCATAATGCTGAGATTGCCAAGGTGAGAGAGCAGATCACTCAAGCTAAAGCGGAGCTGGCAGCAGAAGAGATCAGGATGACGGCGGAGCGCGCCGCTTTGGATGCACAGGCTTACAGGCTCATGATGGACCAGAATGCGTCTCAGGAAGTCTTGAAGAGGAAATCCCGATCTCGATTGCCTGCAGCCCTCGACGCCCGAAATCTCTTCAACACCCCGGGGGTAAACCGTGCGGAGGCGACAGTTGGCGCCCCGGTTCAGCACCGGATTATAAGCCTGCCTCGTCACAACACTGGTACACCACCGGCCGTGCCAACACCGTCAGGTCATTATTCCAACCCGATGGATAACCTCGTCGCGGCGGCAGCTCGGCTGGAAGCCATTCCGATCGAAGGCGATTCACCGCAGGACGTAGAGACACGCCGGGTCAAGGAGCTCCTTAGGACCGCGTTGGCCCAACAAGAAGCATATTCACAAAGCCGTGATCGGATTCACTCCACCCCTCGCCCCAGCAGGAGCCATAGTAGGCGTATGGAGGAGCCGGCTGTTTCAAGCAATGCCAGGCGTGAAGCGCTCCGCGGCAACAACCCGGCAGGCGTCGACAATGCTCAGGAGAGTGTGGATCGCACCCGTGCGGGGGAGGCCGGAATAGCAGCGCAGCATCAGGCTCGTCAGCTTACACCTATCTTCCCAGCGGCTACAGTTGAACCGGGGGTGGTCTCCAGTTCTTTGGGAGTACCGTGTCTTGTTCCCGCTTTACGCAACGTACGCCTGCCCAAAGATTTCAAAGGCCCCCGCAAGGTACCAAACTACACGGCAGATCAGCCTCCGGAGACATGGGTGGAGAGCTATGAAATGGCTATGGAGATGCTGGAGGTGGATGACACGGCGTGTGCCAAGTATTTTACTATGATGTTAGAAGGAACGGCCCGGACTTGGCTAAAGAGCTTACCGCCTAATTCAATTAGTTCATGGGCCCAATTGCGCGCCCGGTTTATCAAGAATTTCAAGGACACGTGCAAACAGCCAATGTCGATAGTTGACCTAGCAGCCTGCGTTCAGCAAGAAGGGGAATCAACTACCCATTGGGTACAGCGGGTATCAGAAGTTTTGCACTCGTCAGATCGCATCAACGCAGACACCGCCGTGGTGCTGTTGGAAAGCAACTGTCGGTTTGGCCCTTTGAAGCTAAAGCTGGGCCGGATGAAGCGTGATTGCACAGATATAGGAACGCTCATGACCGCTTTAGTGAAGTATGCGGATTCTGACAGTACCAAGGATCCTGACTCTGGTGACGACAAAGCAGGGAAGGGAAAGAAGAATAGCAACACCAAAGGCCAGCAACATCGGCCGGCAGGTAACGGTGGCGGAGGAAAGCGTAAACCGGACGGGAGCATGGACTTGGTGGCCAGCACAAGTGCACAGGATAAAGGCCAGCGGCGTAAGGGGAAACAGCCAAGTTTCCGCGCACATCCCGGTCCTAATCCGGAGCGTTTGAACTTTTTCTTAAACCAGCCCTGTCCGAAGCACGGAACAAAGGAGGAACCAGCAGCCCATCTTTGGAAGGATTGTTATATCATGAAGGAATTCAAAAGCTCAAACACTTTCCAATATGATCACAGCTCCGGCGGTGGTTCAAGTTCCGGATCAGGATATGGTGGCGGAAATTCCGGTCCAGGGTTCCAGGGTAATCCGGGCGGACAGGACAGCCGAAATAATCAAAGTAATCAAAGTGGTTACGAACAGCAGCAATCAGGTTATCAGAACAACCCGAAACAGTTGAGTGGTGGACAGTATCATGTCTTTACTACAAGCTTGGATAAACGAGATAGAAAGCTTCAGAGGCGAGCAGTCAGCGCTGTCGAACCGGCCACGCCTCACTATCTGCGTTGGTCGGAATAGCCTATCATATGGAGCCGAGAAGATCATCCTCCCAGGGTTTATAATCCGGGTCAGTTAGCACTGGTGGTAGCGCCTCAGGTGGGAGGTTATAAGCTCACCAAGGTGCTCATGGACGGAGGGAGCAGCATTAACATCTTGTATTATGAGACCTTCCGTCGCATGGGACTGGTGGATAAGGACCTCAAACCGACCCATACCGTGTTCCACGGGGTGGTGCCTGGCAAATCTGCGTATCCGGTCGGTAAGATAGCCCTTGAAGTGGTCTTTGGCGATAGTCACGATTCCAGATCAGAGACGCTGACGTTCGAAGTGGTTAAAATCCAAAGTCCGTACCACGCTTTGTTCGGACGGCCAGCCTATGCGAAATTTATGGCACGGCCCTGCTACGTGTATCTGCAACTTAAGATGCCGGGTTACAAGGGTACTATAACGGTTCATGGCAGCCGTCGAATCGCTTTGGAATGCGAGGAAGGAGATGCGACTTATGCAGAATCGGTTTGTGCTACGGAGGAGCTAAAGCAGTACAAAGACAGTGTTGATCCGGAGGATATGACTTCATTAAAAAAGCCAACTACGGACCACGATCCGGCCTTGAAGTTCAAGTCAGCGGCCGAAACTAAGCTTGTTGACTTCGTGCCTGGCGATTCATCCAAGCAGTTCAGCATTAGTGCAAACTTGGATCCAAAATAGGAAAGCGCGCTCATCGAGTTCATCCGTGAGAATCGGGACATCTTTGCATGGAAGCCGTCTGACATGCCTGGTGTACCGAGGCAACTCGCTGAGCACACCCTTAATGTGGATCCTAAGTATAAGCCGGTAAAGCAGTTCTTACGGCGGTTTAACGAAGAAAGACGTAAAGCGATTGGTGAGGAAGTGGCCAGGCTCCTGGCAGCTGGTTTTATTATTGAGGTTTTTCATCCCGAATGGCTTGCTAATCCGGTGCTGGTTCTTAAGAAAAACGGCACCTGGCGCATGTGTGTGGATTACACAGACTTGAATAAAGCTTGTCCAGCGGATCCTTTTGCTCTCCCCCGGATTGATCAAATCATCGATGCAACAGCAGGTTGCGAGCGTTTGAGTTTTTTGGATGCCTATTCGGGTTATCACCAGATCAAGATGGCAGTTAAGGACCAGGAGAAGACGGCGTTCATTACTCCCTTTGGAGCCTTCTGCTATGTGTCTATGCCCTTCGGGCTTAAGAGTGCGCAGGCTACTTATCAACGGTGTGTGCAAAATTGCCTCCACAAGCAGATTGGTCGTAATGTGCATGCTTATGTGGATGATATTGTGGTCAAGTCACGAAAGAAGGAGACCCTGGTTGACGATTTGAAGGAGACTTTCGATAACTTGAGAGTGTACCAAATGATGCTCAACCCGGCGAAATGTGTTTTTGGTGTGCCTGCAGGCAAGTTGTTGGGGTTTTTAGTATCCCATAGAGGAATTGAGGCTAATCCGGAAAAGATCACAGCCATCACCTCCCTAGCCAAACCGAAATGCGTCAATGATGTTCAGCGCATGGCCGGACGGATTGCAGCGTTGAGCCGGTTCATCAGTCGCCTCGGTGAAAAGGCGATCCCCTTGTATCAAATGCTCAAGAAGACGGATCAATTTGTCTGGAGTGCGGAGGCGGATAAAGCGTTTGAGGACTTGAAGTGGCAGCTAGTCAATCCGCCAGTTTTGGCAGCCCCTGTAGATAAAGAGCCACTCCTGTTATATGTTGCTGCGAATGCCAGAGCGGTTAGTGTGGCGATGGTGGTAGAACGAAAGGAGGCTGGAAAGGAACATCCGGTTCAGCGACCGGTTTACTATATCAGTGAAGTACTTACCGAGTCCAAACAAAGGTATCCGCATTGGCAGAAGCTGGTATATGGTGTTTTTATGGCAAGCCGGAAGCTGAGGCAATATTTTCAAGGACACCCCATCACGGTGGTCAGTTCTGCTCCTTTGGGTGACATCATACAGAACCGGGAGGCGACCGGTCGGATTGCTAAGTGGGCTATCGAGCTTGGGCCGCACGGTTTAAGATACGTGCCCCGGACGGCTATAAAGTCACAAGCACTTGTCGACTTCATAAACGATTGGACAGAGTTACAAGCGCCTGAGGAGAAGCCAGATAACACCTATTGGACTATTCATTTTGACGGGTCCAGGCAATTGGAAGGCTCGGGGGCTGGAGTCGTTTTAACTTCCCCACGAGGAGATAAGTTTTGTTATGTCCTCCGTTTAATGTTCCCCTGTACAAATAATGCGGCTGAGTATGAAGCCTTGCTTCATGGTCTTCGGATGGCTAAAGAGATGAATCTGAGCAGAGTTAGGTGCTTTGGTGATTCGGATCTGGTGGCTCAGCAGGTATCTGGCACCTGGGATTCTAAGGATCCGCTCATGGCTGCATACCGACGCGAAGTAGATATGGTGGCTGGGCATTTCAAAGGCTATCAAGTGGATCATGTGGACCGCAGAAAGAATGAGGCAGCGGACGCTTTAAGCCGCTTGGGCTCTCAGCGTAAACCGGTCCCACCCAATGTTTTCTTGGATGTATTGTATCACCCATCGGTACAGCTGCCCGGTGAGCTGGAGTTGGCTGTTCCTGATCCGGAGGCTCAATTAGTGGCGGCTCTTCACATCACCCCGGATTGGACGCTCCCTTATCTGGCATATATGAACCGGGGTGAGTTGCCAGAAGATGAAAGCTTGGCTCGACAGATAGTACGACGGTCCAAGTCTATGACCATTTTCAAAGGAGAGTTGCATCATCGCAGCGTGTCAGGAGCGCTGCAACGGTGCATATCCCCTAAGGAGGGGTGCGAGATATTACGAGAAATACATGAAGGGGATTGCGGCCACCACGCCGGTTCAAAATCATTGGTGGCTAAAGCGTTCCGCCACGGTTTCTACTGGTTAACTGCTCATGCTGATGCAGAAGACCTGGTCAGGTTATGTGATGGTTGCCAGAAATTTTCCAGACGAGCACACATACCGGCTCAAGAATTGAGGATGATTCCAATCACTTGGCCGTTTGCGACTTGGGGGCTTGATATGGTTGGGCCTTTTAAGCGTTCCAAAGATAAGAAGACCCACCTACTGGTGGCAGTTGACAGATTTACAAAGTGGGTGGAGGCAGAACCTGTCAGTAAGTGTGATGCTGCCACGGCGGTTCGGTTTATAAAGAAGGTGATCTTCCGGTTTGGCTTTCCACACAGCATCATCACAGATAATGGTACCAATCTATCCAAGGGGGCCATGAAAGAGTTCTGTGCACGGGAACATATACGGCTTGATGTTTCTTCGGTAGCGCACCCACAGTCTAATGGTCAGGCAGAACGAGCGAACCAAGAGATCTTGAGAGGTATCAAACCCCGGCTTCTGGTCCCTTTGCAAAGGACGCCGGGTTGTTGGGTGGAGGAGCTACCGTCTGTATTATGGAGCATCAACACCACGCCTAACAGGTCCACGGGGTTTACGCCGTTCTTTATGGTTTATGGAGCAGAGGCGGTTCTCCCAAGTGATATACGCCATGACTCACCTCGTGTGGCAGCATATGTTGAAGCGGACAACGAGCAGGCACGGCAGAACGCTCTTGACTTGTTGGATGAGGAACGTGACTTAGCAGCTGCCCGTTCAGCGATTTACCAGCAAGATCTTCGCCGTTACCACAGCCGTCGGGTTAGGACCAGAACCTTTCAGGAGGGGGATTTGGTGCTTCGACTCATCCAAGACCAGTCTGATCAGCATAAATTATCCCCGCCTTGGGAGGGACCTTTTGTAGTCAGCAAGAATCTGAATAATGGGTCATATTACCTGATTGATATTCGAGAGCGCAAAGATTCACGCACATCAGAGGAGGAGACCAGCAGGCCGTGGAACATAGCTCATCTTCGACCTTATTATACATGAGCCCTGGGCTCTGTTTATGTACATATCATGACCATGTATATATTATGATTAATACAATAAACCGGAGCCTCGAGTAAAGCGGGGTCTCTACTGTTCTTCACATCATGTGTGCTTACCCCTGGAGGTCGCTTCACAGAAGTTCAAATTGTAGATTCCGGTTTAAAAGCCGGTTCAAGGGAAGATGTCTCCTACAAGGCTGTGAAGCTCTTAATATCCGGTTCAATATCCCGGTTCAAGCATGAGGCTTCTTGTTCAAACATAGGTCGTATTCGAACCAAAGAGAACATAGCCATTCAGACATGGGGCTTCCTGTTCAAACATAGGTCGTATTCGAACCAAAGAGAACATAGCTATTCAAACATGGGGCTTCCTGTTCAAACATAGGTCGTGTTCGAACCAAAGAGAACATAGCTAAACCCTATAAAGTCAGTTGGGGACCTAGTCGGCCTAAACCGTAGCTACACCTCCGGGGGGCTTGGT
This sequence comes from Aegilops umbellulata, assembly GCA_032464435.1. NCBI lineage: Eukaryota > Viridiplantae > Streptophyta > Magnoliopsida > Poales > Poaceae > Aegilops > Aegilops umbellulata. Next base: position 37,086,700 of record CP136057.1, on the reverse strand, counting down.
CATGTCTTGACGACGGTAATGCCTTCTGGCTGGCACATTTGCCACTGAATCAGTTGGGGACCTAATCGACTTGAACCGTAGATTACGCATTATGGGAGCTCGGTCATGTCTTGATGATGGTAATGCCTTCTGGTCGGCTTTTTAGCCAATGAATCATTTGGGGGCTTGGTCGTGTCCGAACCAACGCAATGCCACTTGATCGGCCCTTGGCCATTGAGTCACTTGGGGGCTTGGTTGACGAACCAATGCAATGCCATTTGACCGGCATATTTGCCACGATTCAGTTAGGAACCTAGTCGACCTAAACCGTAGCTACACCTCTTGGGGGCTCGGTTTTGTCTTGACGATGGTCACGCCTTCTGAACGGTTCATAGCAACCACTATTTGCATGCGTTTTACTATCGCGTTGCCCTTTCATATTTGGTTTTGTTTTCTGCCTTTATTGTGGTGTTTTTTGTTCTTCGGAACGTCAAGTATTCTTAAACCGATTCAGCTGACATAGCCTGGTCCGTTTTTTAACCCGGAGGCAAATTGCCCGGTTTGGCAAAGGCGCAGCACGGTTCAGGTGGTCAAAAAATCACATTGTGTACTCAGTAAAGACAGGAAACATAAGTTGGAAAAGTCATTGGAAAGGGCATCAGTACCCGTGCGCGAAGGCACATTCAAACGCAGAGGTATTAAACTATCTTATTACAAGGCAGCGTAGTGCCTGAATATATTGTTCATTGACGGATTAAACGTCACCAATTAAGGTGAACCGGAGCGTTGATTACGCCTGTTCGCCGCCTCGGTTTGAAGGCTGGGGATCATCTTGCACCGCATCCTCTTGGCTACCCATTGGCTGGAAATCAGCAGTGGTCCAGTCGATTCCCATTAGCGCTTGAAAGACAGCTTCTTCGTGAATCAGCAAAGACGGTTCAATGTCAGGGGCATAGGTATGCTTACGGATTGGAGGAATAAGATTCTCTGTTGCAGGGACAGGGGCAGCTACTCGCTTATTTTGGTTATCATACTGGGCTTGGTAATGCGACAGATCAGCTTCCTCAGCCAATTGACAAGCTAGGGGGCGCACCGCCCGGTTTATCGCCCTCAAATCGTCTTCACCAAAGTCTGAACCGTCTTCCTTCAAGCTGGGATATCCTTGGGCCGCTTCGACAGGATCGAAATCTGGTACCCACGCTTTGGCCCGGATCAAGGCAGTAATGGCTCCAGTTCGAGCAGCTGATCTTTTCAACTCTTCAATCCGGGCTGGAAGCATGGACAGCCTCTTTAACGTGTCTTGAATCAGAGACGGCGCAGGGTGGTTATGCGATGCAGTGGTGATAGCTCTTTGTGCTCCGGTGTACAACTGTTCAATCAGAGTATAAGCAGCTTTGAGTTTCATCCGCACATCAGAACCCAAGTGTCCAATACGTGAGCCTGCAGTGTTTCAAGATGGATTACAAACCGGACATAGGATGTAGCAGACAAGGTACAAATTGGAAGAAGTGCATCGAAAGGTTTACCAAAGACGGCAGAGGTCATGGAGTGTATTTGTCGCTTCACGGTGGATAATTCATCGACCACCGGTTTAAGAGCAGCTTCGGCATTTTCAGCCCTCTTCGTCAAAAGAGCTCTCTCAGTAGCCCAATCAGCTTGTTCTTTCTTGCGGCTTTCTTTCAGCTGTTCCATAACGGTTAAGGCATTGGCCAATGCATCCTTCGCTTTTTCAGTTTCAGCCTATTGGGTTTTTAAGATTTCCTGAAGGTCCGAGACTTGTTTCGCTTTGGTCTTCAGATCCCCCTGCAGCAGGTCGTCAACAGTGTTCAGAAAATATTACACGGTTTGGAAGTATCAACCACACAAGCAAGTTATGTGCTCGATACTTGGGGGCTAATGCATACTTGATTTTAACGCAAGTTTTCCATTACAAAAAGTCCCAAGATTAATACAAGTATTTAAACTTGGCACTTGGGGGCTAATGGTTATCTGATGATGTTTTCTGGTTATGACCTATGTTGAAGCCTTGGGTTTTTTATTTAAACCGGACCTTAATTGTCAAGGCAGCCTGATCCGGTTTGCCATCTCGATTTGGAAATATTGATAAGCTAAGTTGCAATGGAATGAAGCACAAGGGAGTTACCTCAAGTTTCTCCTTCATCATCTTGATCATGCCAGCTTCATAATCCCGACTGGTGTACAGTCGGTTCAGGTACCCAGAATAAAGATCCGGGGCGCTTAAAGCGGCGTACGTAGAGGAATCAAGGTCCCATTTGCCCTTTATGGCCGAGATTTCGTCCTTGGCAGTATGCTTGGCTAAAGTAGCAGTGTTCCCCGGTTCAGAGTGACCGGTGCCGGTAATCACAACATCATCATCCTTGGAATCGCTGCTCTGCAGTGGCCCTGTCGGTTTATCAACAGTTCCAGAAGGGGGGATGGATTCCTCAACCCGAACAGGACTGGCAGGCGGACCAGTACGGCTGGCAGGTTCGATAGTCCTTTCTTCAGCATAGGTGTCATCTTGCGGAGATAGATAATTCTGAGTATCTTCACGACCCAGAGCGTCAGCACCAGGAGTTTTCTCTGGTTCAGGAGCGGCAGTTCCTTCAGCCGGGTTATCCAGACGAGCCTTCTTGCTCGGTCTAGGTTTAGCCCTGGAAAAAGCCCAAGGATTGAAAAAACGGTATAAGATGGATTAAGAGACTCATACAGAGATATGTTGTGATCGGTCCAACTTACCCAATAACTGTCCTCAACGGTGGCAGTTGAGTGGCTGAAGATTCACCGGAAGATGAATGGGAAGTGACCTGATAATCGGAGTCAGATGGATTTAGAGGCTGACGAGTTAAACCTGCTTTAGGAGGAAAGCTAGCGCGTAAATCGGAGACCTCTGAGCGGCGTTTCCGAACCGGGCTGTTCGGTAAACCGGCGGAGGTGACTACCTGGCCGCTATGCCGGGTGGTGCGTCGAGCTTCATGTTGCTGGGTCTTCACAAGAAATTTGGGATCCAAGTAAGCAAGAGGGTGAGAAAATTTAATTTTCCGGTTTGCTTGGCGAGGTTTTTTCAAAGGCAAAGGAACGGCATCAGAAGAAAGAATAGTTACCTCTGGGCCTTCGGCATGGCTCGCTTCAGCGTCGTCCTGACAAATATCATCATCAATAAGACGTATAAAAAGCAAACCAACTGAATCGAGGTCTACCCCGAGGTCCGGATTACCCACATCATCCTCCTCTAAATCCGGAGTAGAGGAAGCGGTGTTCCTTTTCCTCTGAGCGGGCTTCTTCACCCTCGTCTTGGGTCGGGTTACCTTTTCGGTCGGCTCTTGAAACTTTTTGCTCCAAAATGGATCATCTCCCTGTATCAGGAAGGACTGGAGTTAGCAATATGTGTATAAGGAGATCATAAGTTCTATAACAAACAGAGGGGAGATACTTACAGCAGGTGGTTTGTTTGTGGCACAAAATGGAAGCAGGCCGGTTCGGGCGCAAGCATACTCCGGTTCATTCAGCATCTTTTTCACCGCTTCAGTGACTTCGTCCTCAGTCAGCTGAATGTTGCAGTGCCTCAAAGGATCATCAACCCGGCCCGTGTATTGGCACATTAAACCGGAGCGGATGCTAAGGGGCAGGATGCTCCATGAAATCCAGCAGCGGGCAAGGTCTACCCCCGTCAAACCGTTAGCCATGAAGGCTCTGAGCTTGGACAGCTGAGGGGCATACTTACTCCTCTCTTTGGCGGTTAGCCTTTGGGGGAAGGGGTGGGTATTGCTAAGCCTCTCCGGACGGAAGCCGGGCAGTGGATTTTCTTCAGCAGGGGAAGTATCCTTGCAATAGAACCAAGTGTGATTCCATTCTTGCGGATGACTATGCAGCTTGGCATGAGGATAAGTCACTTCTTTCCTCTTTTGAATCGTCACACCACCCAGTTCCATATTAGGGCCGTCGGTGAATTCAGTACGTCGGTTCAAATGAAAGCAGTCCCGGAACAGCTCTACAGTAGGTTCCTCCTGGAAGTACGCCTCGCAAAGCACTTGAAAATGGCAGATATTCGTGACTGAGTTTGGACCAACATCTTGTGGGCGCAACTTAAAGTTAGCCAGGACGTCCCGATAAAATTTTGAACCGGGCGGATTAAAACCCCGGGCCAGGTGATCCGCAAACACTACCACTTCTCCCTCCTGTGGGGTAGGAGGACATTCATTTCCTGGAACCCTCCAATGGATGGCATTTTTGCTACTCAAAGCGCCAGTCAGAACTAAGTTGTTTAGTTGGGTCTCAGTGATGCGAGAGGGAACCCAGTTGCATTCGTACACCTGTTTTGCCATGAGGAAATCTACAAGACAAAGGTGTTCCGGTTTAAGAAGAAATGCGAATGTAAACCGAAGATGCTCTTCTATAGAGTAAGGTTATCTACGATGACATCATCCAGCGGTTGATCAAGGGGACTAATGGATGTGTGGATCGGTTTGTTCGCTTTGCTAAGAGTTAAACCGACCAGATCTAACAGTTGTGAAAGCAGAAACAGATCCCGTACGGATTCTTTCAAAGCAATGGATCTACAGCTAGGGCGAAAAAGAAATAAAAATATGAGGTTTGGCTCACAGCAGAACAGCATGGGTTCGACAAGCAGGGAGATGAGTACAGATTTATAGAGATGAGTACATAGCATCATCATCTGTTGGTAAAAACTCTCAGCAGGTATCAAACTGACGATGTCGTCCTAGCATCAAAGCTGCTATGGGGATGAACAAGGAACAGTGGCAGGATGACGAACCCTAGAACAGATCTAAAAGCAAGAAGAACAGGGGCCTTACTGGGAGCCAAGCGGATGAGAAAGGTCGCCGCGGTGCTCTGATCCGATCAGGTTGATGCAGCGGCCGGAGTGGAGGCAGTAGCTGACGGCGGCGGCGGAGCTCCGAGGTCTGGGTCGCAAGGAAGACGAAGAAGGGGGCGAAACGGAGGAAAGGAAGATGGCCTTCAAAGTCCTATTTATAAGGCGCGGCGCGCGTGCCAGGCGCGCGAATCCAGGGGCCGGAGATTTCGGGAGCCCAGCCGTCGCCCTGATTCTTGCGGATTAGCAAAAGGAGACAATAACTTCGCACTGACGTCATATCGGTTCACCGCAGTAAAAGGAGACGAAGAAAACGACGGTTCAACAGTTACTGGAAGACATTTGAAAGACAGAAATTTTTTAATAAGGATTGACATGAACCTGTTCAAATCAATCTGGGGCCTAATGTTGGGGATATTGCTATCTGGGGTGAACCGGCCTGCAGGGCCCGGGTTACCTCCGTCAATAGACCCGAGATGTTAAAGCCCAAGGAGAAATAGAAGGGCCCAAGGCCTATAATCGGTTTAAAGGTTTATGGTGTAAACCGGCCTGGGGTAAACTTGTATTGTAAGTTAGGAATAGAGAGACCGACCCGGGCACGTTTATAAGCCGGAGGTCGGGACTTCGCAGACCGACGGGCGTCACCCGTGTATATAAGGGGACGGCCCGACAGCGGTTTGGGGACAGAGAAGAAGAACTCGAGGTTTAGGCGAAGCTTATTGCTCCCTAAGCCCTCGAAACCCATCAATCCCATCACAACTAGACGTAGGCTTTTACCTTCATCGAAGGGGCTGAACTAGTATGAAAACCGTGTCCTTGTGTCCACTTTTAACCCCTTCAAACTAACCCGTTGCGATGGCTCCACGACTAAGTCCTCTCACTAGGACATCTGCCGTGACAAATCCACGACACAGAGGATAACAAATTGATCGAGTATGGTGTGCCATTCGCGAGGGTGCAGAGCCAGCCGGAGCCACAGGAGTATTCGTTCTCCCACTGCAAGAGGAGGCCGGATGGCCCGACGTCGCTTCCCCGCCGTTCTCCATGGTTCCCTCGACGCTCGCCTCATTTCAATGACGGCGGTAGGGTTTAAGGTAAGCTTCGCACTAACCTAATCTTCCACCTGCTCATGCTTATAATCAGTGTGACAGCTATAATGAAAATCATGCTTACAATCAGTCTCCGAGTACTACGCCAACCACCCTAAAATAGCTCTGGACCTTTGGGTCAAAGTTGTGACACAGTGTACAAATAAAGAAAAATAGATTGGTGCTTCTTTCAGAAAAGAGTACTCCCTAGAAAACTGCCAATATAAGCTACTAGTATTCGGTTAGATGATTTGCTGTCGAGAAAGATCCGTTCACAGAGAGCGCCACACATCCCACTGGTGGTGGTGGATGCCAATGCGTGCATGCAGCATGGTTGGTGTCGGTAATTTTTTACTTGGCACACCTCGCACTTTGCATATATGCCGGTTCCATACGTACATTTGTGCAGTTCCACCAAAATGTAGCTGAATAACCCTGTTTGCACAGATAATGAAAAAGCGTGATTACATTATAGTGGCACTAGTTGATGAAACACACAAAATAAATAGAAGAAAATATTGCGATAGTATCATAGTATGCCATGCTGCGAGGGCGAGATGGGCCCTGCGACGCCTCATACGGTACGCCTCATACTGGACATCGTCCCTAGTCTCCCAGATACACCTTCTGCCAGTGATGAACATCAGTGTACAGCGGTAGTACAAGGAGGCGCCTTGAGACATTCAAATCTCTATTTTTGTACATATCAACTAAAATTAAGCACCCCAGTTTGCAGAAACGCTTAAACATTAACAATGGGACTAGTTGATGAAACATACATTAACAAAGAGAAGCACTTTTTTATCTACATTGGAAATGAAATGATAGAGATGACACTTGCTCTATTTTAACTGTATTATTACTTCATTTTATCAGTGACACTAGGGTCGAGCAGGTGGCAAACGAGGTGTACCGTGCGTCGCAAGGATGGAGGCCGGGGGTGCTTAGACTGGGATGCTGAAGCTGGCTCTTTCAGTCACCAACATGGATGATTCAATTCATGGGACCTTTTGGTGCAGTTCACCTAAAATGAAGCAATGTCGCGTGAGCTAGCAACTTCTTCTTCAATTTTTTTTAAGAAAAGGGCTCCAGCCCCGGTTCCATTTCCATCAGAAAACGAAACCCACAGAGCTTCTTCTTCATTAGTTACAATAAAGTTGAGCAACATCAAGGTTGGTTGTGAAGCTCCTGGAATGCTCAACTATAATTTGGATATAATTTGTGCAGTTCAACTAAGATCGAGCGTGAAATGTATATCTCTGTTTGCACAAAAAAGGTGGAAAGGAGGGTGACTAACAAGTGATGAAACATGCATGAAAAGAAGCATGTTCCTTATCTGAATGACAATCCTACAAGGACAGTAGCAATTTCTAAAGCACTGGCATTGCTAGATATTAGTGTGGGCATTAGGATTAACTATGACAACCGTTAAATATGACATTACTTTGGGCACGGGAGAGTAGGCGGACCAGGAAAGTTGCATTTCTAACGAAAAGAACCAACTTATCTTAATGGGAAATTTTAGCAGGACATGTAAAGAAGTGCCACTGATTCATATTACTGGAGGCATTACATTGAAAACAACATTGGTTTAACGTGTCCTTACTTTTAACAGTGCGACTGCTACATTTTACCAGTGGCATTACATAAGAGTGGCTCGGGGCAACAAACATCAGAACAGGATATCTAGGTTGGTCCCATTTTTGTTCGGTATAGCCACCTTATACTGTGTGAGGCTAGCAAATCTAGTGCTAGACTTACTCTATTGACTTGTCCCCCAGTCCCCACTTTCTTTCCTTTTTCAACCAATAGATCGGGTTTATGTTGAGTTTGTACTGCGTTTTCCTTTATTTCCCTATTAGACCTAGAGACCAGTTAGATAGCCAGTCTCTGCTACTTTTCGCCCCCATTATTTCCTCTTTCGACCAAGTCCTAGATTCAGGTAACAAATCCTCCCCCACCCCGCACCCCCTTTCTTCCTTGTTTGAACCAAGTAGTACTAGATTCGAGTGCATGAACTAGTTTTACCTCTTAAACATAAAAAATTAGGTGGTTTTTGAACAGTCGATCGATCCTATCTATGAGGGGGCCTGAGAAATAGTAAAAGATACAAATGCAGCGACGTCAGGAGCTCGGGAAGTAGAGCAAGGCCGGTTTCGAAAGAAGTTATACCTGATGGTCGCCGGGATGTCTCTAGGTGGGCGGCGGGAGGCCGGATCTGCCCACACTACGGCAGCAAGGAAGAAGGGGTCGGAGGCCCTCCCTCGCCAGCGGTGCTTGGGAGAGAACGGCAAGGCAGGCTGATCGGGACGCGCCCAGCAGTGGGTAAGAGCCGTCGCCGAGGACGACCGCGTGAACGTTGCACCTTCTCACCTTCCCCGACGAAGAGGATCCGGCTGGATCTGTGACCAGCGGTGAGCAGAGAGAGAGAGAGAGAGAGAGTGTGGCCACCGCTGTCTTGTTTAGATCTGGAGAGGCCGAGACAGTGTGAAGAGAGCAACACTAGCAAGCAAGCGCGGAGGCTCCTGCCTAAATAGTGGAGTAGTACTAGTTTTCTTTTGTCTACCGGAGCCGGCTTGACCTCGTCAATGACTGTCGAGAAGTCTTCATGCACATGGCCCGGAGGCGCAGTTGTCGCCATTTTGATCTGAAGCGCCGGGTTATAACATATAACACAAAAAAATGCTACATGAAAAGAAATCATAACCTCACTGCCCAAAGGAGACAACATGAATCCCGACGGACAAACTAGACGAGGAACAAAGCTCAAATTAAAGATAAACTCGTAGAAAAGGGGTCCGTCAATAGATGTCCTAATTAACATAGCCGGCTTGACCTAGATGGCAGCCGAGTAGTCACTATTCGTGCATATGCCCCCAATGACTATCCCAACTCAGTTGTCGTTGTTTAACCCTCGCAGTGATCCGAAGCACATGACACCTAATTTTGAGAGATGACAAGAAACCTTTTTTTAGATTTCTCACCACAACTACTGCCATGTACAACACAGCTTGCACGATATGTAGACAATAGCCAATCCAGGCATTTCTGCTGGAGTCTGGTCACATGCATGGACGAACTGATCTTCCGTGTCTTGCAGGGATCGTCCAGGCACCAACGTAGTACAACACTTCTCTAGTACTATCGCTTGTCTCCCTCTTCTATTAAGTCACCCGACTTGCGAGGCCGGGGAGTGTGCCTATGGTCGGTTCTCAATTGCTGTCCCACATGTGTGTGCAAACGCAATATGACGCGCGTTCCATTCGGAGAGCAGCGTGCCAGACCGACTGACTGTCTGGGGTGCGACGCGAACGCAATGGGCGTGCTGTATACTCCGTACATGTGTACCGCCGTTTTCTAGACGCTTTGCTCCATGGCGCGGGCGCAATCCATGGATACAAAATTAGTATACTGTATGCTATTTAAAAGTTGAGGGTGGGGCTTTTCCTGCGCGGTAGGCGGCGGGGCAGTTCCGCCTAGTCGGTTCGACAGAGACGCGAGAAGACGAGGGAGTAGGCTGCTGCAAACGTGGGGTTGTGTGATTTGACAGCGAGTTACTGTTGGACAGGTGAGGCCCCGTGATTTGACTTGCCATTATCATTTTAACTGTGGCACTACGACCGGCTTGAGTCTCCCGATTCCTGACCACCTCCATACAGGTGCCTCTCCCAATCCTCCACCATGTAGTAGAGGCTGGCTCTTGCATGAGAGCCCACTTCTCCACTTTTTCCTTGCCTCTCTTTCCTCCACATATGCAAAAATGCCATGTAAAGTGCACTATTGTACTTACTTTTACTTGCTCCTACAGGTGCTTAAGCTTGCCACATAGGCATAAAGTCTGATGTGGCAAGTTAATCAAGAAGAGAGAGACTAGTTTGGTGACCCAAGGAAGAAACGGTGCTAAGCACGTGTACCTAGGTGAAAAGACAATTTTGAGTCTATAGCTAACTGAATGATGCAAACTTAGCAACACCATTTCATTAGAAGAGGTCACTCCTTGGAAAATGCAATAAATACTAGTACTCCCTGTGTCTCATAATATAAGAACGTTTTTGGCACTACACTAGTGTCAAAAACGTTCTTATATTATGGGATGGAGGGAGTACGAAGAAAGAGATAGAGAGAAGTAAAAAAATAAATACACTTATACCCAACCTTATAGCCAAAACCTTGTTGTAGTATGAGTGACTAAGTGATGACTATGTATGACATGCCAACATCAAATAGCCTAACGCACCGTGTTAAATCTCCAAGGGCGCGAGCGCACGAGCGACGCGACGGTCGTGGCAGGCGCGATCACGATACGGGCTGCTGGCAGCCCTTGGATCTGAGATCAAACGGTCGCATGCTAAGTTGCTGAAAATTTGTAGAATAACCCTCCAGGATAGGATATTCACCCATAGGTCTAGAATCACACCATGCAACCGTTCGATCTTAGATCCAAGGGCTCTCGGAAGCCCGTATCATGGGAGAATGGAAAGCCACTACCCGGCCATTCGCACGCTGGCAGTTCGCTCCTACTCGTCCCCGCACGTCCTTCAATACTACAACGGTTTGCTCCTAGTCGTCCCGTCCATTCACATTACGGCAGTTCCACTAATCCTAACCCTCCTCCCAAATCCATGGCGTCCCAAATCTCCCCGATCGGCGGTGAGTACAAGGTTAGAACCATCACTGGCTATGAGTTCGACGTCATCTACACCCGTTCTTCCGTGACGATGAAAGGATGCCTTTCTTGCTTCAGACGCATGTTCGAAGACTCAGATGATGAGTGGGTCGCTGGGCTAGATGTTGAGTACACCACGGTCCTGGGACGAGAGAAGGATCTAAAGGACGAAGAGAGGAAGAAGCCCGTCGTGATCCAGGTTTGTGTGCATGACTTATGCTTGGTCTACCACATATGCCATGCCGACGTTGAGTGCTAGGATTTTAAGGACTTCCTCGAGAGCAACCTAGTCAAATTCGTTACTGTAGACTTTGGTAACGACAAAGAAGTCATGCGTCGTATAGGCCTCGTTGTAGGCAACACCTTCGACCTCCAGAAGAATCGGCTGGTGTCCTCTCATCAGCCTTCAATACTGACCCTGGCAGAAGCCATGGTTCATCCTTCGTACGGTAAACTGGAGAAACCTCCATACACGTTTCATCATTATGCATGACAGCGGAATGTACTAGATATAGACCACATCCACTATGCTGCAATGGATGGCTACCTTTGCTTCAATATCTACAAGGGTTGGATGAAGAGCAACAACCAAGTGTGCGGTTCAAGCAAAGAAGTATCGGCCAAGAGGAAGAGGGACAAGGACGAAGTCGAGGACGTAGATGAGGACTTCGAGTAAGGTGGCAGTGTTGTTGCTCATGGTGGTTCTCATGCAGTGTCTACCGGAATAGGTGCAAAGTTTAATTTCAGGTGTGCTTAATTTAATTTGAGGGGTGTGTTGTGCTGAGCCCCCATCAGAACTATGTTATGTTTCTTCTCATTACTTTAACTCCTCAGTACGTACATACTAGTATTTCTTACATTTCATCTTTTAGTTGGTATAGTACTACCACTCGTTTCTTCACATTATATACGTACAATATATATGGCCAACATCATATAGCCAGCAATTTAGTTGTCAAAGAATTTCAGGGTGCTTAGTTTTGTCAAAGAATTCCAGGATGCTTAGAGGGTGCTTGGATCCAAGGGACTTATTTTAGTCTGACTAAAAATAGTCTCTTTAAGAGGATAAAGTTCCAAGCACCCCTGACTAAAGAGGGGCTAAAACTAGTCTTGAGACTAAAATTTTTTAGTCAGGGGTACCCCTACTAAAATGTGGATTAGTCCTCTCTCTACTCATTTAACTCCTCTCCTTTAACACAGGCGAGTTCTGGATTAGAGGGTTTTGAGGATAATAAATGCTCATTAACTTGATTTTAGCCTTTTTAGTATTTGGATCCAAGCATGGGTGAGGCTAGCATGTTTTAGTCCCACTACTTTTAGTCATGGGACTAAAACGTATCCAAGCATCCTCTTAGTTTTATTTGAGGGGTGGGTTGTGCTGGACACCATTATTGTGACTAGCCTTTTTAATAGTACTATATGCATAATTTGGCGACGAGCGCTCTCTATATGTACCACCTTTTTTTAATTTCAAGTTTTGCTCCATGGCGCAATCCATCGATACTACTGTTGTACAAAAGTATACATTTTTTAAAAGGCTAGAGGGTGGGGCAGTCTAGCTTGGTCGGTTTCACAAGAGGCGAGGGCCTTTGTGATTTGACGGCTCATTACTGCTGGAAGGTGGGGCCTTGTGATTTGACTGCTCGTATAAATGCGCCGACGACCTGATCGAGGAGGAGCAAAGAACCGTGCGTTATACTCAAGTTTTCAACTGGAGTAGTACTGCGACGGAGGAGCACGAAACACGGCAGCCCAGTGTCATATGGCGATAAAAAATGATCTAATTTGCTAGTCATCTCATTGTTAGCATTGTTCTATTCATTCCCTAAAAAAACCATTGTTCTATTCATGCCTCGCAGAGAACGTGACACGTGCGGCGAAACACCCGAAGCAAAAGATGAAATACAGGAGCAAAAGAAGAAGGAAGATTATCACCCCAAATGATCTAATTCGCCGCGAAGTCGTAACTGCTTCTTCATCGCCTCCACGACCTCCATCTCCTTGCGCGTCTCCTCCGCCATCTTCTTCATTCCGTCCATGACGCGGGATTTCTCGACGCGGGCCTTCATCATCTGTTCCACGGCCGCATTACGTACCTTGACAGCAGCCATGTGCTCGATGCGGAGCTTCGCCAACTCTTCCTTCTGTTCCATGACGAGGGCCTGCAACATCTTCATCGAGGAACTACTATTCTCATGCAGCTTCTTCCAGCTGACGTTCTTCTCCTTCAACAGGTTGATCTCTTGGCAGAGCTTCACCTTGTCCTCCTAAAGTCGCAGGATTTCGCCGGTCGCCTTCTTCTCCGAGGCAATGCTCTTCTTCAGCAGCATCACCAAGCCGACGGTCAACTCCCCCTGCTGATTGAGCTCAGCGGGCATGTCGTCGAGGCTCTCCTTCAGCAACTCCATCAAGCCTTGGATGAACTCCTTCTTCTTATTGAGGTGCTTATTGAGCTGATCGGGCATGCCGTCGAGGGATAACGACTCCAGCACCGCTGGCTCAGCATGTTCGCCTCTGCGGCTAGGGCGCTCCTGGGAGCCATCGCCTGCTCATGAGAGATCTTTCGAGGTCTCTGCGTGGCGGCGAGCCCTCTCTTTTTTTCTGCAGCCTTGGTTGCCGCTCCCTTGTTACGAGTAGTTCTCGACCTAGAGCTCTGCTCACCGGCCATGGCAACGACGGATGAAGAAGAAGCACTTATGAGGAGGAAAGGTAGAGTAATATTCGGTTAGGTAGTTCCCCTTTTTATAACCTAAGTACTAGCACTAGTACTAATACATGCATAGTGGGAACACGTTCAGGTTCGGTACGTACTAGTAGGTGTGAGCAGGCTTTCGAATATGATGGGAACAAGGTAAAGATTAATTGATGGTTTTGGTTTTGAGGCCCGAAACGGCTCCCGATGAGTTTAGCGGAACATAAATTTCAAGTACTACACTGCTCAAATGCGTAAATATTATGTTAGTGTCAAAAATTGGCACAAAATATGAAGGAGGCCAATGGAAGTACTACTAGCAACCCACGATTTAACTACTCGCATGTGTAGTGGAGTAATAATGTCTTTCTTCCGCCCTCACATCCACTCAATTTGCATGCGCTGTATTAATTGACCATCAATGAATTGAACGACTTTACACGCGTCAAATTATCACATGGGGTGGATCTTGGTACAAAATTGCGTCCGCCCGTGTACCCGTGTGTGTGTGCGAGGGAATGCGTGTGTGTGTGTGGCGTGCGTGCACATCTTCGCTTCGTGCATGTACCGCCAATATGGCTCAGGGAGGACGAGTACATTCTTCTGGAACCAGCAACACGTCACTGTGATCAATCCACGCAAGGAGTTCGTGACAACGCCTCCACATGTGCCACATGGCTTCATGAACTGTAAGAGAGACACTGTGTAGCGTGCCATTGGTATTCTAATTTACGTGTTTTGCACATACTCGAAGTACTAGTAAGGTACACGTGCATTGCACGCATCAGATTTTGCAAGCAAATTATGAATAAATACCACACTATAGCATGTAAGCTCTGAGTCATATATGCCTGATGTAGCCCTTCGTTTAATTATTATAGTTCATCTCATTCAAAATCAATTAGTTTTTATAAAAAAGCCAAGAATGCGGGAATAGGAAAAACATGGGATTATAGTGGAATGTCGTCTTGAATCCTACAGGATTGTACGAGTGTTTGATTGTGCATAGAAAAAACGCAGAATTCTTTCAAAGAGGTTTGAGTGGATGGGATGTTTCCTATGAAATCTAGTGCCAATGAATCATATGGAAAAATTCCTATGTTTTACAATCCTACAAATCAAACAACCAAGATAGGAAAAATTCCTAATGATTAGAATCCTCCAAAATTCCTTTGAGAACCCTTTGAATCAAAGAAGCCCTTAATCTATTTTATGATTCAAGGAATTGTGCATTGTAAAGCATAAAGTAAAAACAAATAATGGCAATTCAACTAGAAAAAAAGTTTGGGCAGTTATGATACGGAAGATTCTAGAACAAAAGAGAACCACTGTTGTTTTGAGGTTTGTGCATTATGCTTAAGTTAAACCATGGAGTCTGCTAGATTGTACATGTGCAAATATCCGGTGGGGGGCTAGAAGATGGTGCGAGGGGCCGAGTGGAGGGAGACTATGAAGGAATGCACAAGTGCGAGATCGATATTTAGAGAGAGGGGGCGAACACGTGCGCTGTTGCGCGCAGTGGCGGAGCCATGAAAAATAAATGAGCTAGGGGGCCAAGCATTGCTAATCCTTTACGAGGAGGGTCAATTCATGAACTTAAACCATTTTTAGCAGCAATTGTCTAATGATCACATTCATATTAGCCTCCATATATAGTGATGTTAGGGGGGAGGGGGCAGGGCCCTTACTACCCCTGTCTTCGCCATTGTGCACGCGTCTGAGAGATGAAGCGAAAGGCATGGATGATGAGAGGGGGACGTTGGATATATAATTAATGTGGGTGTATTAGCTATATATGTTAATCCTATATAGAGAGGTATAGATTGATCGATGTGGACGTGGGAAAGAGGGTGAGACCTCACTGGATATATCCATTGATCGGTTTGTGTGGAAAACTATGAAAGACCTAGCTATATACACACATACATAGAGGAACATCGATCGTTGCGCATGCACACGTGAGAGATAAAAAATGCCCGATATGATGGAGAGGGGGATGTGTGTGGGTGTGTGCCTTCATGGGAGACCGACCTGAAGAAAAAGATTGTATGCCTACGATGGATAATGCTGACTGGTAGTGTGTGTGCATGCATGCACGAGAGAAAGTTAGTGGTACAATTATAAAGAGAAGACTACTATGTGGGTGTAAAAGAATAGGTGAGGTCATAATCAATGTAAAGTTGAATTAAAATATTTGAATAAGAGATCTTGATGTTTGAAACCCATGCATGCATGAATATAACGGAGATCTGCGCGGTGTGGTTTGGAAACGAGCATGTTGTAATGTATACACATTGAACAAGGTCAGACTGATTTGAATTGAGATACCGATGGCAGACATCATTTGTCCACGTCGCATCCGTGCATGGACAGACTAGCAACGAGAGAGAGGGAAGTGCATCTTCATACCCTTGAAGATCGCGATGCGAAAGCATTACAAGAACGCGGATGATGGAGTCATACTCGTAGCGATTCAGATCGCGGTTGATTCCGATCTAAGCGCCGAACAACGGCGCCTCCGCGTTAAACACACGTACAGCCTGGGGACGTATCCTCCTTATTGATCCAGCAAGGGGAGAGGAGAAGTTGAGGGAGAGCTCCGGCAACACGACGGCGTGGTGGTGGAGCTTGTAGTTCTCCGGCAGGGCTTCGCCAAGCACTACTACGGAGGAGGAGGTGTTGGGGAGGGAGAGGGCTGCGCCAGGGGAAGGGGTATGGCTCCCATGCGCCTCCCCACTATATATAGGGGTGGAGGGGCTGGTTTCTTGCCCTCCAAGTCCATTGGGGCGTTGGCAAAGGTGGGGGAAAGAAATCCCATCACTTCCCTTCCCCACTGATTGTTATCCCACCTTTTTAGGGATCTTGATCTTATCCCTTCGTGATATGATCTTATTCCTTCTAAGGGGGATCTTGGTGCGCCTTGACCAAGGGTGTGGGGCCTTGCCCCCACTACCCACGTTCATGTGGGTCCCCCCATGCAGGTGGGCCCCACTCCAGAACCTTCTAGAACCTTCCCGGTACAATACCGAAAAATCTTGAACATTTTCCGGTGGCCAAAATAGGACTTCCCATATATAAATCTTTACCTCCGGACCATTCCGGAACTCCTCGTGATGTCCGGGATCTCATCCGGAACTCCGAACAACATTTGGTAACTGCACACTAATTCCCATAACAACTCTAGCGTCACCGGACCTTAAGTGTGTAGACCCTACGGGTTCGGGAATCATGCAGACATGACCGAGACAGCTCTCTGGCCAATAACCAACAGCGGGATCTGGATACCCATGTCGGCTCCCACATGTTCCACGATGATCTCATCGGATGAACCACGATGTCGGGGATTCAATCAGTCCTGTATACAATTCCCTTTGTCTATCGGTATGCTACTTGCCCGAGATTCGATCGTCGGTATCCCTATAACTTGTTCAATCTCGTTACCGGCAAGTCTCTTTACTCGTTCTGTAATGCATGATCCCGTGGCTAACTCATTAGTCACATTGAGCTCATTATGATGATGCATTACCGAGTGGGACCAGAGATACCTCTCCGTCATACGGAGTGACAAATCCCAGTCTCGATTTGTGCCAACCCAACGGACACTTTCGGAGATACCTGTAGTGCACCTTTATAGCCACCCAGTTACGTTGTGACGTTTGGTACACCCAAAGCATTCCTACGGTATCCGGGAGTTACACAATCTCATGGTCTAAGGAAATGATACTTGACATTAGAAAAGCTCTTAGCAAACGAACTACACGATCTTGTGCTATGCTTAGGATTGGGTCTTGTCCATCACATCATTCTCCTAATGATGTGATCCCGTTATCAATGACATCCAATGTCCATGGTCAGGAAACCATAACCATCTATTGATCAACGAGCTAGTCAACTAGAGGCTTACTAGGGACATGTTGTGGTCTATGTATTCACACATGTATTATGGTTTCCAGTTAATACAATTATAGCATGAACAATAGACAATTATCATGGACAAGGAAATACAATAATAACCATTTTATTATTGCCTCTAGGGCATATTTCCAACAGTCTCCCACTTGCACAAGAGTCAATAATCTAGTTCACATCACTATGTGATTGTAATGAATCCAACACCCATGGGGTTTGTTCATATCTCGCTTGTGAGAGAGGTTATTAGTCAACGGGTCTGAACCTTTCAGATCCGTGTGTGCTTTACAAATCTCTATGTCATCTTGTAGATGCAGCTACCACGCGCTACTTGGAGCTATTCCAAATAACTGCTCTACTATATGAATCCGGTTTACTACTCAGAGTCATCTAGATTAGTGTCAAAGTTTGCATCGACGTAACCCTTTATGATGAACTCTTTTTCCACCTCCATAATCGAGAAAATTTCTTAGTCCACTATTTACTAAGGATAAGTTCGACCGCTGTCATGTGATCCGTTCCTGGATCACTCTTGTACCCCTTGACAGACTCATGGCAAGGCACACTTCAAGTGCGGTACACAGCATAGCATACTATAGAGCCTACGTCTAAAGCATAGGGGACGACCTTTGTCCTTTCTATCTCTCTTTTGTTGTGGTCAGGTCTTGAGCTTTACTCAATACTCACACCTTGTAACACAGCCAAGAACTCCTTCTTTGCTGATCTATTTTGAACTCCTTCAAAATCTTGTCACGGTATGTATTCATTTGAAAGTACTATTAAGCGTTTTTGATCTATCCTTATAGATCTTGATGCTCAATGTTCAAGTAGCTTAATCCAGGTTTTCCATTGAAAAACACTTTTCAAATAACCCTGTATGCTTTCCAGAAATTCTACATCATTTCTGATCAACAATATGTTAACAACATATACTCATAAAAAATTCTATAGTGCTCCCACTCACTTCTTTGGAAATACAAGTTTCTCATAAACTTTGTATAAACCCAAAATCTTTGATCATCTTATCAAAGCGTACATTCCAACTCCGAGATGCTTACTCCAGTCCTTAGAAGGATTGTTGGAGCTTTGCATACTTGTTAGCATCTTTCAGGATTGACAAAACCTTCTGGTTGTATCACATACAACCTTTCCTCAAGAAAATCGTCGAGGAAACAATGTTTTTTGACATCCTATCTGCAAGATTTCATAAATAATGCAGTAACTGCTAATATAATTCCAATAGACTCTTAGCATCGCTACGAGTGAGAAAGTCTCATCGTAGTCAACTCCTTGAACTTGTCGGAAAACATCTTAACGACAAGTCGAGCTTTCTTAATGGTGACACTTACCATCATTGTTCGTCTTCCTTTTAAAATCCATCTGCACCCAACAGCCTTACGACCATCAAGTAGTTCTTTCAAAGTCTATACTTTGTTTTATACATGGATCCTCTCTCAGAATTTATGGCCTCGAGCCATTCGTCGGAATCCAGGCCCACCATCGCTTCTCCATAGCTCGTAGGTTCATTGTTGTCTAGCAACATGACTTCCAAGATAGGATTACGTACCACTCTGAAGTAGTACACATCCTTGTCGACCTATGAGGTTTGGTAGTGATTTGATCCGAAGTTTCATGATCACTATCATAAGCTTCCACTTCAATTGGTGTAGGTGCCACATGAACAACTTCCTGTGTCCTGCTACACACTAGTTGAAGTGACGGTTCAATAACCTCATCAAGTCTCCACCATCCTCCCACTCAATTCTTTCGAGAGAAACTTTTCCTCGAGAAAGGACCCATTTCTAGAAACAATCACTTTTGCTTCCGGATCTGAAATAGGAGGTATACCCAACTATTTTGGGTATTCTATGAAGATGCATTCATCTGCTTTGGGTTCGAGCTTATCAGCCTGAAACCTTTTCACATAAGCGTCGTAGCCCCAAACTTTTAAGAGACGACAGCAACAAAGAGTTGGATCATATAACTATCCCTCAACAATAATAACATAGTTGGATCATATAACTATCCCTCAACATGCAACAAAGAGTCACTCCAAAGTCACTAATAGCGGAGAACAAACGAAGAGATTATGGTAGGGTACAAAACCACCTCAAAGTTATTCTTTCCAATCAATCCATTGGGCTATTCCTATAAGTGTCACAAACATCCCTAGAGTTCATACTAGAATAACACTTTAAGACACAAATCAACCAACACCCTAATGTCACCTAGATACTCCAATGTCACCACAAGTATCCATGGGCATGATTATACGATATGCATCACACAATCTCAGATTCATCTATTCAATCCAACACAAAGTACTTCAAGGAGTGCCCAAAGTTTCTACCGGAGAATCACGATGAAAAAGTGTGCCAACCCCTATGCATAGGTTCATGGGCGGAACCCGCAAGTTGATCACCAAAACATACGTCAAGTGGCACGCGATATCCCATTGTCACCACAGATAAGCATGGCAAGACATACATCAAGTGTTCTCAAATCTTTAAAGACTCAATCTGATAAGATTACTTTAAAGGGAAAACTCAATCCATTACAAGAGAGAAGAGGGGGAGAAGAAACATAAGATCCAACTATAATAGCAAAGCTCGTGATACATCAAGATCGTGCCAAATCAAGAACACGAGAGAGAGAGAGATCAAACACATAGCTACTGGTACATACCCTCAGCCCCAAGGGTGAACTACTCCCTCCTCGTCATGGAGAGCACCGGGATGATGAAGATGGCCAACGATGAGGGTTCCCCCCTCCGGCAGGGTGCCGGAACAGGGTCCCGAGAGGTTTTTGGTGGCTACAGAGGCTTGCGGCGGTGGACCTCCCGATCTAATCTCCGTTCTGGAAGTTTTAGGATACGTAGGTATATATGGGTGCAAGGGGTACGTCGGTGGAGCTGCGGGGGCCCCACGAGGCAGGGGGCACGCCCTAGGGGGTGGGGGCGCCCCCACCCTCGTGGCCAGCTCCCGTATCTTCTGACGTAGAGTCCAAGTCTATCCGATGGCTTTCCTTCCGAAAATAACTTCTCCAGTTGATTTCGTTCCGTTTCGACTCTGTCTGATATTCTTTTTCCTCGAAACATTGAAATAGGCATAAAACAGCAAATCTGGGCTGGGCCTCCGGTTAATAGGTTAGTCCCAAAAATAATATAGAAGTGGATAATAAAGCCCAATATTGCCTAAAACAGTAGATAATATAGCATGGATCAATCAAAAATTATAGATACGTTGGAGACGTATCACACTCTTCCATGTCTGCTTACGTTATGCGTCGCTTAATATGATGACATGCTACATTATCGTCGTGTTCACCTATTAGACTCCGAGTCAGGTCCAAACTAATGCTGAAATTTGAGTTTTTAAATGGTTCTGGGGTACATATTGGGGCAATAATCAGTACTATCCGTCTACTATCTGGTTAATCTCCAGTGTCTACTATGAGTTTCATGTTGGGTGCAAACAAACACTAAAGGAGCCATTATTTGTATTTTTTAACTAAAGCTATTATCTGCCTGCTATCATTGGTTTTGGGTCTATCCACAGTTTGCTACCATCACTCTGGATTTGTGCATGCACTCCTTACATAATCTCACTATGTTTTATTCCTATGCATGCCAGTTATTGTACACAATGGAACTGATCATGTAGAGCAAAAGAGACGAGCCTTGCGTGGCAATAAAATTTCATGCAGACGTCGTTCCATGGTGGGTGCAAAGGCAGCCCCCCCCCCCTCCACCATTTCAGATCGTAATCAAGAGGAAGATAACTGTTCTGAGGGGGATTCAGAAGGAGAAGACCACTCATATTTACCCCATGAGGTCTTCGCTCTAACTTGGCATGCTGATGTTGGTAATATCATGCATATGGTGCCTTGCATTGCTTACTGTATATATTAAAGATGTCATCTGCTTAGTTTAGACATGCTTTGTGTCAATGCCATCTGTTTAGTTTCTTTATCGTATATGTGAATCATGCAATGCCATCTTGTCTAGCCAGGCATCATATATGTGAACTTTGCAATACCACGCTGGTTAGCCAGTCATCTTATATGTGAATTATATCATGCCATCATTTTTTATTATGTGTTAAATTTGTCAACAATTTTAGTACATTCAATTACTCTTCCTGTGCATCAGCCATTCGGCACGGTCATGGAAAAATCTGGAGTGGAAACAAGGTGTTCAGAGCAGACAATGCTATCTGATGAAGCGCATGTCTTGCTGGTTACCGATAGCTCCTCAGAGGAGGATTCAGAGACAGATGACCAGTCATATTTCCCCCCGAGGTGCATCCCTAACTTGGCAGGGTTATGTTTCTCATATCGTGTGTATGGTATCTTGCATTGCTATGTCATTTGCTTAGTTTAGACATGCTTTGTGTGAATGCCACCTGTTTAGTGTCTAATTACCATATATGTGAATTATGCAATGCCATCTTGTTGCAAGACATTATATATGTGTGAGGGAGTCCGGGATTAGGGGGTGTTCGGCCATCCGAACTATACCTTCAGCCGGACTCCAGGACTATGAAGATACAAGATTAAAGACTGCGTCCCGTGTCCGGAGGGGACTTTCCTTGGCATGGAAGGCAAGCTTGGCGATGCGGATATTTAGATCTCCTATCATTGTAACCGACTTTGTGTAACCCTAACCTTATCCGGTGTCTACATATGCCGGAGGGTTTTAGTCCGTAGGACAACAACTCCAACATACAACAATCATAACATAGGCTAGCTTCTAGGGTTTAGCCTCCTTGATCTCGTGGTAGATCTACTCTTGTACTACCCATATCATGAATATTAATCAAGCAGGACGTAGGGTTTTACCTCCATCAAGAGGGCCCGAACCTGGGTAAAACATTGTGTCCCTTGTCTCCTGTTACCATCCGCCTAGAAGCACAGTTCGGGACCCCCTACCCGAGATCCGCCGGTTTTGACACCGACATTGGTGCTTTCATTGAGAGTTCCTCTATGTCGTCACTTTTAGGCCCGATGGCTCCTTTGATCATCAACGACGATGCGGTCCCGGGTGAGACTTTTCTCCCCGGACAGATCTTCGTCTTCAGCGGCTTCGCACTGCGGGCCAATTCGTTTGGCCGCCTGGAGCAGATCGAAAGCTACGCCCCTGGCCATCAGGTCAGGTTTGGAATTTTGAACTACACGACTGACATCCGCGGGGACTTGATCTTCGACGGATTCGAGCCACAGCCAAGCGCGCGCACTGTCTCGATGGGCATGATCTAGCTCTGCCGCCGAACAGTGTCCTGGAGGCCGCACGCGCGTCGGTTCCGACCCTTAATTCGGAGTCTGCGGCGCCGATCGAGGATGAGCGGTTGGACGCCACCTCAGGGGCTGCGATCTCAAAGGCGATCGAGCCGAACACCAGCCCCGCACTCTGCATGACCTGTGACTCCGAGGATCCGGATTCCTCTCCGGATTCCGAACCCCCCGTGCCCCTGCTGATCGAATTCGATTGGGCGTCGATCATGGAGTTCACCGTTGCGGACATCTTTCAGCACTCGCCCTTCGGCGACATCCTGAACTCGCTAAAGTCTCTCTCTTTATCAGGAGAGCCCTGGCCGGACTATGGTCAGCAAGGTTGGGATGCAGACGATTAAGAAATCCAAAGCCCAACCACCACCCACTTTGTAGCCACTGTCGATGATTTAACCGACATGCTCGAGTTCGACTCTGAAGACATCGACGGTATGGACGACGATGCAGGAGACGAACAGGAACCAGCACCTGTAGGGCGCTGGAAGGCCACCTCGTCATATGACATATATATGGTGGACACTCCAAAAGATGGAGATGGCGATGGAAAAGCAGGCGATGACACCTCTAAGAAACATCCCAAGCGCCGGCATCAGTGGCGCTGTTCTAAATCCTGCCAAAGCAAAAACGGTGATTCCGGCACCGGAGATAATACTACTCCGGATAGCACCGAAGAACACCCCCTCCAGCAAGATTCGGCACAGGAAGATGGAGAAGCTAGCCCTCATGAGAGAGCGGCAGACCGAGAGGTTGAGGACGATAACTATATGCCTCCCTCCGAAGACGAGGCAAGCCTCGACGATGACAAATTCGTCTTACCATCAGACCCCGCCGAACAAGAGCGTTTCAAACGCATGCTTTTAGCCACGGCAAGCAGCCTCAAGAAAAAGCAGCAACAGCTTAGAGCTGATCAAGATTTGCTAGCTGACAGATGGACTGAAGTCCTTGTGGCCGAAGAGTATGAACTCGAACGCCCCTCCAAGCATTACCCAAAGCGCAGGATGCTACCCCGATTAGAGGAGGAAGCACCTACTGTTGGGGAACGTAGCAGAAATTCAAAATTTTCCTACGTGTCACCAAGATCTATCTATGGAGAAACCAGCAACGAGGGGAAGGAGAGTGCATCTACATACCCTTGTAGATCGCTAAGCAGAAGTGTTCAAGTGAACGGGGTTGATGGAGTCGTACTCGTCGTGATTCAGATCACCGATGATCCTAGTGCCGAACGGACAGCACCTCCGCGTTCAACACACGTACAGCCCGGTGACATCTCCCATGCCTTGATCCAGCAAGGAGAGAGGGAGAGGTTGAGGAAGACTCCATCCAGCAGCAGCACAACGGTGTGGTGATGATGGAGGAGCGTGGCAATCCAGCAGGGCTTCGCCAAGCACTGCAAGAGAGGAGAAGAACTTGGGAGAGGGAGGGGCTGCACCAAAG
Source organism: Aegilops umbellulata (assembly GCA_032464435.1). Taxonomy (NCBI): domain Eukaryota; kingdom Viridiplantae; phylum Streptophyta; class Magnoliopsida; order Poales; family Poaceae; genus Aegilops; species Aegilops umbellulata. The sequence goes on along the minus strand of CP136057.1, from coordinate 37,062,812 downwards.
GCAAAAGGTGTGTTTCAAGAGGCCCTCTACCCCCACTATATATAGGGATTCCAAGGGGGGGTGCGCCAGCCCTAGGAGATCCAATCTCCTAGGGGGCGGCGGCCAGGGGAGGATTCCCTCCCCCCAAGGCACCTAGGAGGTGCCTTACCCCCTTGGGACTCTTCCTTTAGGGTTCCCCTTCACCCTAGGCGCATGGGCCTTAGGGGAAGTGGCGCCCCAGCCCACTTTGGGCTGGATCCCTTCCCACTTCAGCCCATGGGACCCTCCGGGATAGGTGGCCCCACCCGGTGGGCCCCCGGGACCCCTCCGGTGGTCCCGGTACAATACCGATGACCCCGAAACTTGTCCCGATGGCCGAAATAGGACTTCCTATATATAAATCTTTACCTACGGACCATTCCGGAACTCCTTGTGACGTCCGGGATCTCATCCGGTACGTCGAACAACATTCGGTAACCACTTACAAGCTTCCTTTATAACCCTAGCGTCATCGAACCTTAAGTGTGTAGACCCTACGGGTTCGGGAGACATGCAGACATGACCGAGATGTTCTCCGGTCAATAACCAACAGCGGGATCTGGATACCCATGTTGGCTCCCACATGTTCCACGATGATCTCATCGGATGAACCACGATGTCAAGGACTTAATCAATCCCGTATACAATTCCCTTTGTCTATCGGTACGATACTTGCCCGAGATTCGATCGTCGGTATCCCGATACCTTGTTCAATCTCGTTACCGGTAAGTCTCTTTTACTCGTTCCGCAACACATCATCCCGTGATCAACTCCTTGATCACATTGTGCACATTATGATGATGTCCTATCGAGTGGGCCCAGAGATACCTCTCTGTTTACACGGAGTGACAAATCCCAGTCTCGATTCGTGCCACCCAACAGACACTTTCGGAGATACCCGTAGCGTACCTTTATAGCCACCCAGTTACGTTGTGACGTTTGGCACACCCAAAGCATTCCTACGGTATCCGGGAGTTGCACAATCTCATGGTCTAAGGAAACGATACTTGACATTAGAAAAGCTTTAGCATACGAACTACATGATCTTGTGCTAGGCTTAGGATTGGGTCTTGTCCATCACATCATTCTCCTAATGATGTGATCCCGTTATCAATGACATCCAATGTCCATGGTCAGGAAACCGTAACCATCTATTGATCAACGAGCTAGTCAACTAGAGGCTTACTAGGGACATGGTGTTGTCTATGTATCCACACATGTATCTGAGTTTCCTATCAATACAATTCTAGCATGGATAATAAACGATTATCATGAACAAGGAAATATAATAATAATCAATTTATTATTGCCTCTAGGGCATATTTCCAACAGTCTCCCACTTGCACTAGAGTCAATAATCTAGTTCACATCGATATGTGATTAACACTCAAGGTCACATCCCTATGTGACTAACACCCAAGAGTTCTGGGTTTGATCATGTTATGCTTGTGAGAGATGTTATAGTTAACGGGTCTGAACCTTTCAGATCCGTGTGTGCTTTACAAATCTCTATGTCATCTCCTAGATGCAGTTACCACGCTCTATTTGGAACTATTCCAAATAACTGTGCTACTATACGAATCCAATTTACTACTTAGTATAATCTGGATCAGTGTCAAAGTTTGCATCGGCGTAACCCTTTACGACAAACTCTTTTCCACCTCCATAATCGAGAAAATTCCTTAGTCCACTAGTTACTAAGGATAACCTTGACCGTTGTCCTGTGATCCATTCCTGGATCACACTTGTACCCCTTGACTGACTCATGGCTTGGCACACTTCAGGTGCGGTACACAACATAGCATACTTTAGAGCCTACGACTAAAGCATAGGGGACGACCTTCGTCCTTTCTCTCTCTTCTGTCGCGGTCAGGTCTTGAGTCTTACTCAATACTCACGCGTGTAATACAGCCAAGAACTCCTTCTTTGCTGATCTATTTTGAATTCCTTCAAAATCTTGTCACGGTATGTATTCATTTGAAAGTACTATTAAGCGATTTTGATCTATCCTTATAGATCTTGATGCTCAATGTTCAAGTAGCTTAATCCAGGTTTTCCATTGAAAACACTCTTCAAATAACCCTATATGCTTTCCAGAAATTCTACATCATTTCTAATCAACAGTATGTCAACAACATATACTCGTCAGAAATTCTATAGTGCTCCCACTCACTTCTTTGGAATTACAAGTTTCTCATAAACTTTTTATAAACCTAAAATCTTTGATCAACTCATCAAAGTGTACATTCCAACTCCGAGATGCTTACTCCAGTCCTTACAAGGATTGCTGGAGCTTTGCATACTTATTAGCATCTTTCAGGATTGACAAAACCTTCTGGCTGTATCACATACAACCTTTCCTCAAGAAAATCGTCGAGGAAACAATGTTTTGACATCCTATCTGCACAATTTCATAAATAATGCAGTAATCGCTAACATAATTCCAACAGACTCTTAGCATCGCTACGGGTGAGAAAGTCTCATCGTAGTCAACTCCTTGAACTTGTCGGAAAACATTTTAATGACAAGTCGAGCTTTCTTAATGGTGACATTTACCATCATTGTCCGTCTTCCTTTTAAAATCCATATGTACCTAACAGCCTTACGACCATCAAGTAGTTCTTCCAAAGTCTACACTTTGTTTTCATATATGGATCCTCTCTCGGATTTTATGGCCTTGAGCCATCCATCGGAATCCGGGCCCACCATCGCTTCTCCATAGCTTGTAGGTTCATTGTTGTCTAGCAACATGTCTTCCAAGACAGGATTACGTACCACTCTGAAGTAGTACGCATCCTCGTCATCCTACGAGGTTTGGGAGTGACTTGATCCGAAGTCTCATGATCACTATCATAAGCTTCCACTTCAATTGGTGTAGGTGCCATAGGAACAATTCCTGTGCCTTGCTACACACTAGTTGAAGTGACGGTTCAACAACCTCATCAAGTCTCCACCATCCTCCCACTCAATTCTTTCAAGAGAAACCTTTCCTCGAGAAAGGACCCGATTTGAGAAACAATCCCTATTGCTTTTGGATCTGAGACAGGAGGTATACCCAACTGTTTTGGGTATCCTATGAAGATGCATTTATCCGCTTTGGGTTCGAGCTTATCAGCCTGAAACTTTTTCACATAAGCGTCGTGACCCCAAACTTTTAAGAAACAACAGCTTAGGTTTCTCTAAACCATAGTTAATACGGTTTTGTCTCGACGGATTTGCGTGGTGCCCTATTTAAAGTGAGTGCGGTTGTCTCTAATGCCTAACCCATGAACGATGGTGGTAATTTGATAAGAGACATCATGGTATGCATCATATCCAATAGGGTGCAGTCATGATGTTCGGACACACCATCACACTATGGTGTTCCAGGTGGTACTAGTCGTGAAACAAATTTCCACAATGTCTAAATTGTGTACCAAACTCGCAACTCAGATATTCATCTCTATGATCATATCATAGATATTTTATCCTCTTGTCACGACGATCTTCAGCTTCATTCTGAAATTACTTGAACCATTCAATATTTCAGACTTGTGTCTCATCAAGTAAATATGCTCAGTATCTACTCAAATCATCTGTGAAGTAAGAGCATAACGATATCCACTGCTTGCCTCAGCACTCATTGGACTGCACACATCAAAATGTGTCACTTCCAACAAGTTGCTTTCTTGTTCCATTTTACTGAAACCGAAGCTTTCAGTCATCTTGCCCATGTGGTATGATTTGCATGTCTCAAGCGATTCAAAATCAAACGAGTCCAAACGGTCCATCTGCATGGACTTTCTTCATGCGTATATACCAATAGGCACGGTTCACATGTCTCAATCCTTCAAAAATGAGTGAGTCCAAAGATCCATCAACATGGAGCTTCTTCATGCGTTTTACACCAATATGACTTACATGGCAGTGCCACAAGTAGGTGGTACTATCATTACTATCTTATATCTTTTGGCATGAACATGTGTATCACTATGATCGAGATTCAATAAACCATTCATTTTTTATGCAAGACCATTGAAGGTATTAATCAAATAAATAGAGTAACCATTATTCTCCTTAAATGAATAACCGTATTGCGATAGACATAATCCAATCATGTCTACGCTCAACGCAAACACCAAATAACAATTATTTAGGTTTAACACAATCTCGATGGTAGAGGGAGCGTGCGATGCTTGATCATATCAACCTTGGAAGCACTTCCAACACATCTCGTCAGCTCACCTTTAGTTAGTCTCCGTTTATTCCGTAGCTTTTATTTCGAGTTACTAACACTTAGCAACCGAACCGGTATCTAATACCCTGATGCTACTAGGAGTACTAGTAAAGTACACATTCACATAATGTATATCCAATATACTTCTATCGACAGCCTTCTCATCTACCAAGTATCTAGGGTAATTCTGCTCCAGTAGCTGTTCCCCTCATTACAGAAGCACTTAGTCTCGGGTTTGGGTTCAATCTTGGGTTTATCCACTAGAGCAGCAGCTGATTTGCCGTTTCATGAAGTATCCCTTCTTGCCCTTGCCCTTCTTGAAACTAGTGGTTTCACTAACCATCAACAATTGATGCTCCTTCTTGATTTCTACTTTCGCGGTGTCAACCATCGCGAATATTTCAAGGATCATCATATCTATCCCTGATATGTTATAGTTCATCACGAAGCTCTCGCAGCTTGGTGGCAATGACTTTGGTGAAACATCACTATCTTATCTGGAAGATCAACTCCCACTCGATTCAAGTGATTGTTGTACCCAGACAATCTGAGCACAGGCTCAACGATTGAGCTTTTCTCCCTTAGTTTGCAGGCTAAGAAAATCGTCGGAGGTCTTATACCTCTTGACGTGGGCACGAGCCTGAAATCCCAATTTCAGCCCTCGAAACATCTCATATGTTCCGCGACATTTCAAAAAAATGTCTTCGGTGCCTCAATTCTAAACCATTTAATATTACCGAACTATCATGTAGTCATCAAAACGTGTATGTCAGATGTTCGCAACATCCACAGACCACGTTCGAGGTCCAGCACACCGAGCAGTGCATTAAGGACATAAGCCTTGTACTGTCCGCATAATTGCTACTATCATCTTTCAACTATATTTCCTCTAGGAACATATCTAAAACAGTAGAACTAAAGCGCGAGCTTACGACATAATTTGCAAAGATCTTTTGACTATGTTTAGGATAATTAAGTTCATCTTATGAACTCCCACTCAGATAGACATCCCTCTAGTCATCCAAGTGATTACATGATCCGAGTCAACTAGGCCGTGTCCGATCATCACGTGAGACGGACTAGTCAACGTCGGTGAACATCTTCATGTTGATCGTATCTACCATACGACTCATGCTCGACCTTTCGGTCTTCTGTGTTCCGAGGCCATGTCTGTACATGCTAGGCTCGTCAAGTCAACCTAAGTGTTTCGCGTGTGTAAATCTGTCTTACACCCGTTGTATGTGAACATAAGAATCTATCACACCCGATCATCACGTGGTGCTTCGAAACGACGAACTTTCGCAACGGTGCACAGTTAGGGTGAACACTTTCTTGAAATTTTAATGAGGGATCATCTTATTTACTACCGTCGTTCTAAGCAAATAAGATGTATAAACATGATAAACATCACATGCAATCAAATAGTGACATGATATGGCCATCATCACTTTGCTCCTTTTGATCTCCATCTTCGGGGCTCCATGATCATCGTCGTCACCGGCATGACACCATGATCTCCATCATCATGATCTCCATCATCGTGTCTTCATGAAGTTGTCATGTCAACTATTACTTCTACTACTATGGCTAACGCTTTAGCAATAAAGTAAAGTAATTACATGACATTTATGTTGACACGCAGGTCATAAATAAATTAAGACAACTCCTATGGCTCCTGCCGGTTGTCATACTCATCGACATGCAAGTCTTGATTCCTATTACAAGAACATGATCATCTCATACATCACATATAACATACATCACATCCTTTGGCCGTATCACATCACATAGCATACCCTGCAAAAACAAGTTAGACGTCCTCTAATTGTTGTTTGCATGTTTTACGTGGCTGCTATGGGTTTCTAGCAAGAACGTTTCTTACCTACGCAAAACCACAACGTGATATGTCAATTGCTATTTACCCTTCATAAGGACCCTTTTCATCGAATCCGATCCGACTAAAGTGGGAGAGACTGGCACCCGCTAGCCACCTTATGCAACTAGTGCATGTCAATCGGTGGAACCTGTCTCACGTAAGTGTACGTGTAAGGTCGGTCCGGGCCGCTTCATCCCACAATGCCGCCGAATCAAGATTGACTAGTAACGGTAAGCATATTGAACAAAATCAACGCCCACAACTACTTTGTGTCCTACTCGTGCAAAGAATCTACGCAATAGACCTAGCTCATGATGCCACTGTTGGGGAACGTAGCAGAAATTCAAAATTTTCCTACGTGTCACCAAGATCTATCTATGGAGAAACCAGCAACGAGGGGAAGGAGAGTGCATCTACATACCCTTGTAGATCGCTAAGCGGAAGTGTTCAAGTGAACGGGGTTGATGGAGTCGTACTCGTCGTGATTCAGATCACCGATGATCCTAGTGCCGAACTGACAGCACCTCCGTGTTCAACACACGTACAGCCCGGTGACGTCTCCCATGCCTTGATCCAGCAAGGAGAGAGGGAGAGGTTGAGGAAGACTCCATCCAGCAGCAGCACAACGGCGTGGTGATGATGGAGGAGCGTGGCAATCCAGCAGGGCTTCGCCAAGCACCGCAAGAGAGGAGAAGAACTTGGGAGAGGGAGGGGCTGGACCAAAGGCAAAAGGTGTGTTTCAAGAGGCCCTCTACCCCCACTATATATAGGGATTCCAAGGGGGGGTGCGCCAGCCCTAGGAGATCCAATCTCCTAGGGGGCGGCGTCCAGGGGAGGATTCCCTCCCCCCCAAGGCACCTAGGAGGTGCCTTACCCCCTTGGGACTCTTCCTTTAGGGTTCCCCTTCACCCTAGGCGCATGGGCCTTAGGGGAAGTGGCGCCCCAGCCCACTTTGGGCTGGATCCCTTCCCACTTCAGCCCATGGGACCCTCCGGGATAGGTGGCCCCACCCGATGGGCCCCCGGGACCCCTCCGGTGGTCCCGGTACAATACCGATGACCCCGAAACTTGTCCCGATGGCCGAAATAGGACTTCCTATATATAAATCTTTACCTACGGACCATTCCGGAACTCCTCGTGACGTCCGGGATCTCATCCGGGACTCCGAACAACATTCGGTAACCACTTACAAGCTTCCTTTATAACCCTAGCGTCATCGAACCTTAAGTGTGTAGACCCTACGGGTTCGGGAGACATGCAGACATGACCGAGATGTTCTCCGGTCAATAACCAACAGCGGGATCTGGATACCCATGTTGGCTCCCACATGTTTCACGATGATCTCATCGGATGAACCACGATGTCAAGGACTTAATCAATCCCGTATACAATTCCCTTTGTCTATCGGTACGATACTTGCCCGAGATTCGATCGTCGGTATCCCGATACCTTGTTCAATCTCGTTACCGGTAAGTCCCTTTTACTCGTTCCGCAACACATCATCCCGTGATCAACTCCTTGATCACATTGTGCACATTATGATGATGTCCTACCGAGTGGGCCCAGAGATACCTCTCTGTTTACACGGAGTGACAAATCCCAGTCTCGATTCGTGCCACCCAACAGACACTTTCGGAGATACCCGTAGCGTACCTTTATAGCCACCCAGTTACGTTGTGACGTTTGGCACACCCAAAGCATTCCTACGGTATCCGGGAGTTGCACAATCTCATGGTCTAAGGAAACGATACTTGACATTAGAAAATCTTTAGCATACGAACTACATGATCTTGTGCTAGGCTTAGGATTGGGTCTTGTCCATCACATCATTCTCCTAATGATGTGATCCCATTATCAATGACATCCAATGTCCATGGTCAGGAAACCATAACCATCTATTGATCAACGAGCTAGTCAACTAGAGGCTTACTAGGGACATGGTGTTGTCTATGTATCCACACATGTATCTGAGTTTCCTATCAATACAATTCTAGCATGGATAATAAACGATTATCATGAACAAGGAAATATAATAATAATCAATTTATTATTGCCTCTAGGGCATATTTCCAACACCTACATCACCAGCGCATGACATGGCCGACCGGCCACCTCGTGGCCGTGACATAGAGGCCTCTAAGCCCTCCGCTCAAGCCATGCCCCGACGCTGCTCAAAACATGCTAAGGCACGGGAAAACGCGCCAGACCTGCGAGATATACTGGAGGACAAGGCAAGGCAAACAAGATCGATCTACGGATCGTGCGGGCGCCCCAAGGCACGTGACGGTGATCATCACTCCGGATACAATAAATCCGGCCGGGCCGAACACAATGGACAAAGCTCCTTTGAGCTGCATCGTGATATAGCCCAGTACAGAGGCGCCACACACCCACTATGCTTCACAGATGAAGTAATGGATCATAAAATCCCTGAGGGCTTCAAACCCGTAAACATTGAATCATACGATGGCACAACAGATCCTGCGGTATGGATCGAGGATTATCTCCTTCATATCCACATGGCCCACGGTGATGATCTACATGCCATCAAATACCTCCCACTCAAACTTAAGGGACCGGCCCGGCATTGGCTCAACAGCTTGCCAGCAGACTCAATTGGTTCTTGGGAGGACCTGGAAGCTGCATTTCTTGACAACTTCCAGGGCACTTATGTGCGACCACCGGACGCCGATGACCTAAGCCACATAATCCAGCAGCCAGAGGAATCGGCCAGGCAATTCTGGACACGGTTCCTAACAAAGAAAAATCAAATAGTCGACTGTCCGGACGCAGAGGCCCTAGCAGCCTTCAAGCATAATATCCGCGATGAGTGGCTTGCCCGGCACCTGGGACAGGAAAAGCCGAAATCTATGGCAGCCCTCACGACACTCATGACCCGCTTTTGCGCGGGAGAAGACAGCTGTCTAGCTCGCAGCAACAACTTAACCAAGAACCTTGGTAATTCAGATACCAAGGACAAAAGCGGCAGGTCGCGCCGGAACAAGCAAAAGCGCCGCGTTAACAGCGACAGCAACAAGGATACGGCAGTAAATGCCAGATTCCGAGGCTATAAATCCGGTCAGCGAAAAAAGCCATTCAAAAGAAATACTCAGGGCCCGTCCAGTTTGGACCGAATACTCGACCGCTTGTGCCAGATACATGGCACCCCCGAAAAGCCAACAAATCACACCAACAGGGATTGTAAGGTGTTCAAGCAGGCAGGCAAGTTAAGAGCCGAAAACAGAGACAAGGGGCTGCATAGCGATGACGAGGAGGAGCCCAGGCAGCCGAACAGCAGTGGACAGAAGGGTTTTCCCCCACAAGTGCGGACGGTGAACATGATATACGCAACCCACATTCCCAAGAGGGAGCGGAAGCGTGCGCTGCGAGACGTATACGCGCTGGAGCCAGTCGCTCCAAAGTTCAACCCATGGTCCTCCTGCCCGATCACCTTTGATCGAAGGGACCATCCCACTAGCATCCGTCATGGCAGGTTTGCCGCATTGGTTCTTGACCCAATTATCGACGGATTCATCTCACAAGAGTCCTCATGGACGGCGGCAGCAGCCTGAACCTGCTTTACCAGGATATAGTGCGGAAAATGGGCATAGATCCCTCGAGGATCAAGCCAACCAAAACGACCTTTAAAGGCGTCATACCAGGCGTAGAAGCCAACTGTACAGGCTCAGTTACACTAGAAGTGGTCTTCGGATCCCCGGATAATTTCCGAAGCGAGGAGTTAATCTTCAACATAGTCCCGTTCCGCAGTGGCTATCACGCACTGCTCGGGCGAACCGCATTCGCAAAATTCAATGCGGTACCGCACTATGCATACCTCAAGCTCAAGATGCCAGGCCCTTGAGGAGTAATCACGGTCAACGGAAACACCGAACACTCCCTCCGAACGGAGGAGCACACGGCAGCGCTCGCAGCAGAAGTACAAAGCAGCCTCTCTAGGCAGTTCTCCAGCCCGGCCCTTAAAAAGCCGAACATTGTCAAGCGCGCCCGGAGTAACCTACAACAAGACCGCCTGGCATGTTCCGAGCTAGCGTAGCAATGCGGCCCCAACCCTAGCCCTCGCAATATAGCAAAACCAGTGCTTCGCGTACATAACTACGCTCTTGAAATACCATGGGCACAAGGGGAGGGGCACCATCACGGCACGCCCAAAACACGGCCTAAACCGTACTAGGGGCTGCCGAATTCTTTTTGAAATTTTTTCTTACTTTCAGGACTCCACACTTCGGATGAGCTGTTCGGCAATTCAACTGCCGCACAAACGATGCAAGATCCAGGAAAGCAGACAAGCCATGCCGCATTATGGAACTCCCAGGTGGTCTCTATTACGAGCAGTATACCTGTTTTGAATACAATTCCGCGGCCTGCCCCTGGCCAGGGCATGTTAAATAGTCCAATTTCTTTTGCTTATCGCACTATTTGTATCGTTCCGCTTAGATAGCAGCCTTTCTATAAACAATGCATAGCTTTTGTCTATTTTTTGCATTTTCCTCTTTTTATATATATGTTCATTAATGACTTGTGGCACCCGTACACTATGGTACGACAAATACGCCAGGGGCTTCAGTACCCCTTAATATGGTGTAAGAAGTCCGAACACTTCATAAGTGCGGCACCCCGAACTTATAGCACTATATGCATCGGCTCTGAATCATGATTTGGGTCAATAGTTGGGTTTGCCCGGCTCCTATGTTTTGGTGCCTTACGTTCCGCTATATCGGCTAAGGTAGCACTAGGAGAACTACTGCAATTGTGCCCCAGTTGAGCTGGGTGGAGCACCTCAGTAGAGAAAGCTAAAACTGACTGTCATGATAAGGCGAGAGACCAGTCGCTGTTCGAGAGGTTTTTCGGGTCCTTAAAGACCTATGCCGCTTAGAGCGAAGAACCGGATTTTGTCCGGCCAAGGCGTGGATAGCGCCCCGAACTCGGTCTTCCGAATACTAGGGGCTTCGCCGAAATTTAAAATTATAAAGTTCTATGGCTAAGTGAGAGTGTTCAAGCATTATATTCCGATTGCCTTGTTCGGTGTGCTGAGCGTCTCCCTCGAAGGACCCAAACATGGGAAAAAGAGCGCTTAGGTTTATCCCGAACACCCCAGCACTAGTGGTGTGGGGGCGGAAGCCGGCGACTGGCCATCTCTCAATTTTTTGATAAACGGCCGCACAGAAAATAATATTTTAAATTCAAAATGCATTGTTTAGCGCAAATGAACAAGTTTTCAGCGCACAGGATAAACACGAGCGAGTTCATTCAAAAATTACATCCTTGGTACATTCATCCACCACAAGGCGGGCACCCGCAAGAAGATCCTTATAGTAGTTCTCGGGCTTGCGATGCTCCTTCCCCGGCGGCGGCCCGTCCCTCACAAGCTTCTCACCGTCCAGCTTACCCCAGTGCACTTTTGCACGGGCCAGGGCCCTACGGGCACCCTCGATGCAGACGGAGCGCTTGATGACCTTGAGCCTTGGACAGGCCTCCACCAGCCGCCGCACCAGCCCGAAGTAGCTCCCAGGCAGGGCCTCTCCAGGCCACAGCCGAACTATGAAACCCTTCATGGCCTGTTCGGCCGCCTTGTGGAGCTCGACCAGCTGCTTCAGCTGGTCGCTCAAGGGCACAGGGTGCCCGGCCTCAGCGTACTAAGACCAGAACACCTTCTCCGTCGAGCTGCCCTCTGCGGCTCGGTAGAATGCTACGGCATCGGATCTGCTGCGGGGAAGATCTGCGAACGCCCCTGGAGAGCTCCGGATTCGGGTAAGAACAAGTAGTTTACTTTTATATGTCTGCTTTGCATAAAAAATGCCTTACCCGCCGCTATCTTTTTCACCGCATCCAATTCATCGAGGGCATTCTGGGCTTCGGCCTTGGCAGACTCGGCAGTTTTGACGGCCACGGCGAGCTCGGACGCTCGCGTTTTAGAGTCAAGCTCCAAACTCTCATGTTTTTTCATGAGAGCCTGAAGCTCTTGCTGCGCCTCGCCGACCTGCGCCTCAAATTTCTCCCGCTCATTGCGCTCCGAGGCTGCTCTCTTCTCGGCCTCGGACAGCGCCTGCTTGAGGGTTGCCACCTCAGTCGTGGCCCCTGCAACAAGTAGCATAGTCCTGTAATTTTTTTGCAATTGCACCTTTATATATATATTTTTTTCTATAAGGTATCTCTTACCTTCTTTCTTCTCGAGCTGCCTCTTGGCAAGGCCAAGCTCTTGCTCGGTCCGCTCGATACCCTGCTTCAGGGTACCTACCTCCGCAGTCAGTGCGGCGATAGCAAGCAGGGAAGCCTGCATACGCATATTGACTCTTTTTTTGTTAGATTCCTGCGAAATTATTTGATCCTCTATTCGGCTTTTCTTTCCGAACACCAAACAGAGCATCAGGGGCTACTGTCTATGCGGTAATATTTTTTTACATATTTTTACTTACCTCGAAGCCTGTTAAAAGGCTAGCGCAAGCTTCAGTCAGTCCGCTCTTGGCGGACTGAACCTTCTGGATCACCGTACTCATAATACTACGGTGCTCCTCGTCGATGGAGGCGCCGTTAAGCACCTCCAGCAGATTGTCCGGCACCTCCGGCTGGACGGAGGCTGCCGGCTCAGAAGGCTTGCTCCTCTTAGAAGGAGTTCGCCTACCGCGGTACGGAACCGTTGAGGATTCCGGCGCGGTGTCCGGCTCAAAGCTGGACTTGGAGCCCTGGGGGGTCTTGTCCCCTTTACCCCTGGAGTCCGGGAGGTCGCCTTGCAGCTCCTCCAGGACCACCTCCTCTTGCCCCGGAGCTTGCCGCGACGCCACTTCGGCGTCGTCCGCAGTGTGGGGGGAGACAGCGGGCGGAACTGAGTTCACGTCCGACGAATCCAGGGGGGCACTCGACGACTCGTCGAGTCCGGCCCGGGGCGGCCTGCATAATTACATTCGACATTAGGGAAAAGTTGTGCAACAACAGGGATATTATGAGTTACTCTGGTATCCAAATATTTACAATTTCGCCGGACGCTTCGTCCTTTCCGGCCACTCCTCTTCGTCCTCGTCGGCGTCGGGGGAGTAGTCCGGTGGAGGGGTTTTCCTCTTCTTGGACCCTACGGCCTCCCCAGTTGGGGCGGCCTTCCTCTTCTTTCCTCCCCCCGCTGGAGGGGGAGAGGTCTCTTCTTCCTCCTCCTCGTCTTCGCGGGACGAGTGCGTCTCGGATTCGTCAGACGACGAGTCCGACACCATCATATTACGGGAACTCTTTCGAGTCCCCGGGGCCTTCTTCTTCTTGGCCTTCTTCTCCGGCACCACATAAGGCGCCGGAGCCAGCAGCATCGATAAACGAGCATCTGCTGGATCTTCGGGCAAAGGGGCCGGACAGTTGACCTGTCCGGACTTCTCCTGCCACGCCTGTCAAAGGTAGGGGAGTTTAGATCCCGCATAAAATCAATCTACGAGAAACAAATTTCATGTAAAAGGTAAGGATAACTCACCACGCTAGCTAGACGCTGCGTGCTGAATCCGCGGTCCTCGGACGCGGATGCGGGAGCTTTGGCGCCCTTGAACAGCACCTTCTAGGCATCTTCGTACGTCGTGTCGAAGAGCCTGCTCAAGGTTTGGTGCTGCGCCGGATCGAACTCCCACAGTGTGAAAGCTCGTTGTTGACACGGAAGGATCCGGCGGACGAGCATGACTTGGACTATATTGACAAGCTTGAGACGCTTGTTTGCCAGGGATTGGATGCATGTTTGTAGTCCGGTCACCTCTTCCTCGTTGCCCCACGACAGGCCCGTCTCTTTCCAAGACGTGAGCCGCGTGGGGGTCCGGATCAGAACTCAGGGGTTGCGACCAATCAGGGTCGCGCGGCTCGGTGATGTAAAACCACCCTGGTTGCCACCCCTTCAGGGTCTCCACAAAGGAGCCCTCGAGCCATAGGACGTTGGCTATCTTGCCCGCCATGGCGCCTCCGCACTCCGCCTGGCTGCCGCGCACCACCTTCGGCTTGACGTTGAAAGTCTTGAGCCAAAGACCGAAATGGGGGCGGATGTGGAGGAAAGCCTCACACACGACGATAAACGCCGAGATGTTGAGGACAAAGTTCGGGGCCAGATCGTGGAAATCCAGACCGTAGTAGAACATGAGTCCCCGGGAAAATGGGTGGAGTGGAATACCCAGTCCGCGGAGGAAGTGGGGAAGGAATACAACCCTCTCATGGGGCCTAGGGGTGGGGAGAAGCTGCCCCTCTTCGGGAAGCCGGTGCACAATGTTATCGGACAAGTATCCGGCCTTCCTTAGTTTTTTGACATGGCCCTCCATGACGGAGGAGACCATCCACTTGCCTCCCACTCCGGACATTGCTGGAGAAGGTTGAGGCGGGAAGTGCGGGCTTGGGCGCTAGAGCTCAGGTGCGCAGAAGATGGATAGGCAAAGGAGGAAGAAGGCGCAGGTAAAAAGGTGGATCCTTATCCCCTTATATGGGCGGATGCGGCTATGCGTCCCCACCAGCCTAGTAAAACTCGCTTGCCTCCCAAGCGCCGTGATAAATGGTGCGGCTGGGTTACCCATGTCTGTATTGATGAGAATCCCGTAAAGGAGGGACACGATCTCTGCTTTGACAAGATGTGCCAAGGAAACCGCCCCGCAAAACGCGCTCAGGTGGAGAAGTGAAAACGATTCGAATAAAGGCTTGGCCGTAGTGTGATGTCACGCTATGGAATACGTCAGCAGATTAGATTTGTGTTAATATTATTCTCTCTATGGCAATATGTGGAAACTTATTTTGCAAAGCCGGACACTACTCTTGGTGTTTACAATATTTTATGAAGAACTTGGAGGAGGAACCCGCCTTGCAATGCCGAAGACAATCTGCGCGCCGGACTCGTCGTCATTGAAGCCTGGTTCAGGGGCTACTGAGGGAGTCCGGGATTAGGGGGTGTTCGGCCATCCGAACTATACCTTCGGCCGGACTCCAGGACTATGAAGATACAAGATTAAAGACTTCGTCCCGTGTCCGGAGGGGACTTTCCTTGGCGTGGAAGGCAAGCTTGGCGATGCGGATATTTAGATCTCCTATCATTGTAACTGACTTCGTGTAACCTTAACCCTATCCGGTGTCTATATAAACCGGAGGGTTTTAGTCCGTAGGACAACAACTCCAACATACAACAATCATACCATAGGCTAGCTTCTAGGGTTTAGCCTCCTTGATCTTGTGGTAGATCTACTCTTGTACTACCCATATCATCAATATTAATCAAGCAGGACGTAGGGTTTTACCTCCATCAAGAGGGCCCGAACCTGGGTAAAACATTGTGTCCCTTGTCTCCTGTTACCATCCGCCTAGACGCATAGTTCGGGACCCCCTACCCGAGATCCGCCGGTTTTGACACCGACAATGTGAATTATGCAATATTATCTTGTTGCAAGGCATTATGTATGTGAATTATGTCATGCCATGCTGTTTAGGCAAGCGTCATATATGTGAATTATATCATGCCGTCCTTTTTTTTGTATTTCTCATTGCTTTTGTCGACAATGTTTGTATATTCAACTGCTCTTCCTGTGCATCAGCCATTTGAATTGGTGATGGAGAAATCTGGAGTGAAAACAAGGTCTTCAGAGCAGACAATGCTACCTGCTGAAGCAGATATCTTGCTGGTTACAGATAGCTCTTCAGAGGAGGATTCAGAGGCAGATGACTAGTCCTATTATCCCCCTGAGGTGTATGCTCAAACTTGGCAGGGTTATATTACTCATATAATGCATATGTTGTATTGCAATGCTTAGTTTTTACATCATATACACAATATTGAATGCCATCTCCTTAGTTGACACATCATATATGCGATTGCCCTCTGCTCACTTCCTTAGTATATAAATCATATATTTGAATTATGTCATGCCATGATGTTTACATAGACATCATGTATCTGAATTATGGCGTGCCAACCCATTTTCTAAAGACATAATATAGTTATATCATCTCATCCTGTTTACATAGTCATCATATTTTAAATTATGTCATTATATCCGTGAATTATATCATGCCATCATGTTTCCATCGACAGCATGTTTGTGATTTATGGCATGCCAACCACTTTAATAGACACATCATATAGTTATATCATGTCATCCTATTTACATAGTCATCATATTTTGAAGCATGTTATTCTATCCTGTTTAGTTAGCCATCATACATGTGAAATTGTGTCATGCTATCCTGTTTAATTAGCCATCATATATGTGAAATTATGTCCTGCTATTCTGTTTTCTTAGACAACATAAATGTGAATTATTTCATGCCCTGTTTTCTTCCCTACTATCCATTGAACCTGTCTATCTTACAATGTCTGTACATTCAATTACTTTTCTTGTTTATTAGCCATTTCAATTGGAGGGAGTGATCGCAGTATTTGTGGGAGTAAAAACACGGTCTTCAGAAAAGATCGTGCTACCTGTCGATGCAGATAGAACCACGGTTGTACTTGCCCAAGAACCAGCCCCACCACACATAACCCACACTCATGCAGATTGTACCCCTACCCAGTTGGACAGAGAACCAGCTACACCCCTTCTAACCCCAACCCCAGCAGATAGACACCCAGTTCCCATTGACACAGCACCGTCTCCACCACAGAGCACCCAAACACGAGCAGTTAGTAAGGCAACTACAATGCCCAAATCACGAGGACCACCACTCCGAACCCGAAGTCAACGCTTAAAGCAGAAGAAGAATTGTTCTCGGGTCAGGTTCCGTAGCTATGGTTCATACTACTTTGCCCTTGCATCACTGTATTTACTGATACCAACTAATTTCAAATTTGAAGGATGCAATTGAAACTCCAATGGCGCAACAGGTATGTTTTAAACCTGTTTTCTTCAACGTGTTTGGCTATTTGATGTTGTAACTTGCTCTATGTTGATTTCAGTTTCAATTGAATAAACAGTTATGTTCTCATGCCATGCACATTACAAGTGTTGTTATTGATGTGTAGTTTCCCACACTTATATTTTGTCTATGCTGCTTTGTCTTAAATAGATATGATTCGAACTGTATCTATCTTGATTTGGCAACATAAACTAGAATGATATAGACCATACAGTGACCTTCATGCTGTTATCCTGTCCACCTTAGTACTGAACTGGTTTACCAAAATGAGTTTCATATACTACATTGTAAACCTGGGATGTGTTTGTTTGTTTGTCTTTTAGAACGTAGATAAAATATTGGAGAAGAGTACCCTGTTATGCAATGGTAAAGGAAGTAATGCAGATAAGGTTCAAGATAGTGAGACATCCATGTTGGTCTCCAAGAAAGCTGATAAAAACTATATTGAAGACACTGAGACAACCCCAAAGTCCTGTCTTGATGTAGTGTTCGAGTTACTGGCTACCACTGTTGGCACTAGCTCTTCAAACTTGTTTCCTGAATCAGTTCGGCTTCTTGAGTTTCAACTTCAAGTTGAAAGACATCAATCAGATGTTATGCGACAGGAAGCCGAAGGACTGAGGAAGTCCCTGCAGAATTCAGATGCATACTTTCTGGTGCAACAGCAAGCGCTGGAGGACTTAAGCGCCAAACAAGAGAAAGTTAATAAGCTTGCTAAGCATCTTGCCAGCATTATGGGTACCCAGGATATTGTTTCTTGAGCTATTCTGAAGTGGTTTCAGTTCTGGACTTGTTTTGTTGCGGCGTTTATATGCTGATGTGTTCCCTATATTTGCACTGGTGGCGAACTTTGATGCCCAGTGGATGTAATATGTGTAATAGCCGTGATAGCCTAGTGTAAGTTGCTTGCTTATTTATTTCCTTGTTGTCTTGTTTATTTCTTTGCTTGTAGTCAGTGCAGTTCTTTTTCTGCTGTTTGCTAGTGGCTGCAATAACCTATTTTTTAAAACTAGGCCACAATAACCATGGGCTAATATTTACTATAGTGACACTGGGCCTCCTACGGGCCATAGAAATAGTGGGCCTTCTACGGGGCGTATAAATAGTGGGCCTTCTACGGGCCGTAGAAACAGTGGGACTTCTACGGGCCGTAGAAACAATGGGCCTTCTACGGGCCGTAGAAACAATGGTCCATCTACGGGCCGTAGAAACAATGGTCCTCTACGGGCCGTATCATCAATGGGCCTTATACGGGCCGTATGATCGATTGGCCAAACATGGGCCAAACAGACCGCATTCTGGCCGTAAACGGGCTAGAGTTGGAATCGTCCGTTCATGGGCCGACCATAACGGGCCATCGTTAATAGGTCGTATTTGATGACGCTATGAAAACGACCCAACGTACTAACGGACCACAAACGGGCCGACTGTAACCACGGGCTGAATTTGGCCCACAAGCAAAAAATGACAGTAACGAGCCGTAAGTAAACGAATGCTAGAAAATAGCCCAAGAATAAATGGGCTCTGAGAAGGCCGAAAGATAACATGGGCTGGAAACGGCCCAACGGAATAACGGGCCGTTAATGGGTATGAAGTGATACACTATTCTTTACGGGCCAGTTTCACCACGGGCCGTTAATGGGTGTAAAGTGATACACTTTTCATTACGGTCCAGTTTCACCACGGGTCATTAATAGGCCAAGAGTTACATAGGGCCTCATATGGGCCGAAAGACGTCATGGGCCATACATGGGCCAGAAGTGAAAACAGGCTGGGATCATATTGGATGGCCCAGATGACATTACTGGGCCTAATTCGAATAGGGCGTAACGGGCCTTGGGTTAGCGGGCTGTAAATGGGCTATATGCGAACATGCCGTTAACAGGCCTTCCATGGGCCGGCCCGCCACCTTTTGACCAAGTCAAAGGGGCCGGCCTTTTCATAGGAATGGGCCTCTGTTGGGCCGTGCCACGTGTCGACGTATCATAGGTGCCTTCTGTCCAATGAGTGGATGACATCTGTCCCAGCGATGAGCTGACACGTGTTTCCTCCAGCCAATGATGATTTTACACGTGGAAAATCCCCATTGGTCGGGGCTGTTAACGGGTTATCGGATCCAAAACCCGACCCGATAGCTTAACGGTGTTCCGTTACGGTGGATGCCACGTGTCAGTCACCCTTGACGAAAGAACTTCTGTGACGCGCGATTTATCGTCACGGAAGTGGACACTTCCGTGATGATAATTTTGGTAATGTCATGGAACACTTCTATGACAGCACATGTATGACTATCTTGATTCTGTCATAAAATCGTCATGGATGTACATGCATGACAGAAAACGTGACCTACTGTGACAAACACATATCATCACGGAAGTGTATTTTTTTTGTAGTGTCTAGGGCAAAGAGTTGATAAGAAATTAAATGTTATTCAATATGCTAGTAAAACTCTAGACAATGCCCGGAGAAATTATGCTACTACTGAAAAAGAATTGTTAGCAGTTGTCTTTGCTTGTGATAAGTTCAGACCTTATATTGTTGATTCTAAAGTAACTATTCACACTGATCATGCTGCTATTAAATACCTTATGGAAAAGAAAGATGCTAAACCTAGACTTATTAGATGGGTTCTCTTGCTACAAGAATTTGATTTGCATATTATTGATAGAAAGGGAGCTGAGAACCCCATTGCACACAACTTATCTAGGTTAGAAAATGTTCTTGATGACTGAGGGAGTCCTGGATTAGGGGGTGTTCGGATAGCCGGACTATACCTTCAGCCGGACTCCAGGACTATGAAGATACAAGATTGAAGACTTCGCCCCGTGTCCGGAAGGATCTTTCCTTGGCGTGGAAGGCAAGCTAGGCGTGCGGATATTCAAGATCTCCTACCATTGTAACTGACTTTGTGTAACCCTAACCCTATCCGGTGTCTATATAAACCGGAGGGTTGTAGTCCGTAGGACAACCATCATCATACACAATCATACCATAGGCTAGCTTCTAGGGTTTAGCCTCTTTGATCTCGTGGTAGATCTACTCTTGTACTACCCATATCATCAATATTAATCTAGCAGGAGTAGGGTTTTACCTCCATCGAGAGGGCCCGAACCTGGGTAAAATAAAGTGTCCCTTGTCTCCTGTTACCATCCGACCTTGACGCACAGTTCGGGACCCCCTACCCGAGATCCGCCGGTTTTGACACCGACATTGGTGCTTTCATTGAGAGTTCCTCTGTGCCATCGCGATCAGGAAGGATGCCTCTTCCCGTCTTTAAAGACGACGCCATTACAAAAGGAGCCTTGGCTGTCGGCCAAACTCTCCGGCTAGGTGGTTTTCTCGCAATCGCCTGTTCGGCTGTTGCGCCGACGATGACCTCCCGGGTCATCGAAAGCAACCTCCACGTCGGCTCAGAACTCGCCGAGCAATTGGATCTGATGGAGCTCTCTTCTGTAAACGAGCTCCTGGATCGCATCACCGCACTGGGTGTCGCTACAAATTACGACCAGGTTGGGCTTAAACCCGATCTAAGAGAAGTTAACTCTCCCCAAGTCACCCACCATGTTGCTGTGGTGGAGACACAATGCGGCGACCCTTCATCTATCTTAAGGACTAGCTATGTCCGAATTCCCGAACCCTCCATGCCGGATATCCGCGGAGGGGAGGATACAATCCAAGACCTGAGCTTAAAATCAGGCAAATCGGATAACATCGAAGACTCCGGATCTCAGAATTCGGAAGTTCTTTGGCCTCCGAACAGCAAACTGGGCGAGGTCTCAGATTCAACGACACTCGCCCGCCCGATCTTAAGCGATCTTTCCCAAATCAGGCAAATGCCCGAAGAAACAGTACATCATTACTGGGCCAGATTCCTCCTCGTTATGAACAGGATAAAGGACTGCCGCGAGGGAGACGCAATTTCAATCTTTTGAAGTAACTGCACGGACAAGGGAATACTCAACGCCGTAAGTCGTCGTAATATTACAAGCTTTGCTGACTTGGCGTCCATAGTACAAAAGTACTGTGCGATGGAAAGTGCTTGGAAAACCGAAATAAAATTTTGGGATAATCCGGCCTTGAATAGCAATCCCGTCCGAATTAAGAGGGCGCACCACAGTAAGGCACCCTGACTAAATACCAAAAAATCAAAACCCTTTAGAGGGCATGGAACCGTACTGGAAAAGTGGCTAGATGGACCCTGCAAGATTCACAGTGCAGAGGACGCCACCCCAACTCACAGCCTCAGGGCATGTTGGATACTCCGGCAGGTGGCCAAAATTGGCGAGGACCACCTAATTCCAGAGGTCGAAGGAAACCAGCCCGAGAATTTTAGTTCCGTTCTCACAGTCTTTGAGACTTTCGCATCAAATAACATGCGAAAAAGAACACTCCGTAGCCTCACTGAAGTCTATCAAGTAGCGACAATAAACCCATGGAGTAATACTGCTATCACCTTCAACGCGAGTGACGAACCTAAATTTCGAACAGCCAGAGCACCAGCCGCATTGGTCCTCAGTCCCATAGTGGACGGCTGTCGCCTCGCAAAGGTACTCATGGACGGAGGCAGCGGATTGAACCTCATTTATGAGGAAACCCTCCAAAAGATGGAAATAGACTGGAACCGCATTGAGCGAAGCAGCACAACCTTTAGAGGAATAATCCCCAGTCAGGAAGCGCGCTGCACCGGAAAGATCACACTAGATGTGGTATTCGACACGCCGGATAATTACAGGTCCGAACAGATAATGTTCCAGGTGGCCCCGTTCAAAAGCGGATATCACACTATACTAGGACGGGAGGCTTTCACAGTTTTCCAAGCTATACCCCATTACGGGTACATGAAGCTTAAGATGCCTGGGCCAAATGGAATTATCACTCTCGCTAGTGATCCGGACATAGCACTCCGCGCCGAGAACAAGACAGCCGCATTGGCCCTCGAGGCACTATCCGAAACCTTAGCGGCCGAAGAACTGACTGCGCTGCGATCCACGGTCAATAGGGATGATGTGATACTCGATAAGAGATCCAAATCCACATCCTTCAAACCAGCGGACGAAATAGTCAAATTCCAGGTCCACCCAACGGACCCCAATAAAACAGCCTCCATCGGGGCAAGACTGAACCCTGATGTAGGCGCCGCACTGCGAGAGTTCCTACGAGAGAACTGGGACATTTTCGCTTGGCACCCTTCAGACATGTCAGGAATCCCATGCAGGTTGGCCGAACATAGCCTAAATATCCAGAAAGGATTCAAACCTGTCAAACAAGCCCTTCGGCGTTTCTCCGAACCAAAGAGACAGGCCATGGGAGAGGAGCTAGCCAAGTTATTGGTGGCCGGATTCATTAGAGACATAAAACACCCGGACTGGCTAGCAAACCTGGTGATGGTACCAAAGAAGGACAAATCCTGGCGCCTGTGTGTCGATTTCAAAGACCTTAATAAGGCTTGCCCAAAGGATCCTTTCCCCCTCCCTAGATCAAATCATCGATGCCACTGTAGGACACGATTCGCTGTGCTTCCTCGACGCATACTCCGGTTACCATCAAATCAAGATGGCAGAATCAGACCAAGCCGCAACAGCATTCATCACACCATACGACCCATTCTGCTTCAACACAATGCCCTTCGGGCTAAAAAACGCCGGCGCAACATATCAGCGCATGATTCAAACATGCCTGGCAAACCAGATCGGCAAAACAGTGGAGGCGTATGTAGATGATGTGGTCGTTAAATCAAGACATGTCGAATCTCTAGTAGATGACTTGAGGCTTACATTCGACAACCTCCGAAAATACGACATTAAGCTCAATCCGGAAAAATGCGCTTTCGGCGTTCCAGCCGGAAAGCTCCTGGGCTTCATTGCATCCGGTAGAGGAATTGAAGCAAATCCAGCTAAAATCCGAGCTTTGTCACAATTGGATGTCCCAAAAGACCTCAAACAAATACAGAAACTCACCGTAGTCGTGGCGGCTTTAAGCCGCTTTATCTCCCGCCTGGGAGAAAAGGCATTGCCCCTTTACCGCCTCCTTAGGCGCACCGAACACTTCGAGTGGACAGACGCTGCCACGGCCGGACTCGAGGAAATAAAGGCCATCTTGGCAACAAACCCAGTCCTGGCCGCGCCGAACACTGGCGAACCCATGCTATTGTACATTGCCGCAACTCATCAAGTTGTTAGCGCAGTACTCATCGTCGAGCGGGCAACGAACGGACACAAAATCCCCCTTCAAAGGCCGGTTTACTACGTGTCCACTGTCCTCACACCATGCAAATCACGGTACCCGCATTACCAAAAAATTGCATTTGCGGTGTTTATGGCATCCCGGAAGCTACGACACTACTTTCAAGAGTGTTCTATAACAGTAGCCTCGGAAGTACCACTCAACGATATTATCAACAACCGCGATGCAACGGTCCGGATAGCAAAATGGGCCATGGAGCTCCTCCCGTTCGACATAACCTACAAACCACGGCGAGCCATTAAGTCGCAAATCCTAGCCGACTTCGTCGCCGAATGGACAGAGGTCGAACTCCCTAAAGAGTACGGTACATATTCAAACTAGATCATGCATTTCGACGGCTCCAAAATGTTGGCCGGACTGGGGGATGGCGTCGTTTTGACGTCCCCTACAGGAGACACATTCCAATATGTACTCCAAATTATGTACACGGACTCCAACAATGCAGCCGAATACAAGGCCCTTCTACATGGTCTCCGGATGGCAGTATCCATGGGCATTCAATGCCTGTAAGTACGCGGGGACTCAAACCTCGCGATATCCCAAATAAATGGTGACTTCGACGCCAAAGACCCAAAAATGGCAGCTTATCGCAATGCCGTCCTAAAAATGTTAGTTCGGTTCGAGGGACTGGAGTTCCACCATATAGCCCGAGAAAATAATCAGGCAGCGGACGTCCTGGGACGCATCGGAGCAAAACGAGATGCAGTCCCCCCCCCCAACATCTTCTTAGAAAGATTATTCAAGCCATCTATAGCATGGGACGGGCAACCCTCGGATAACAGTCCGGACACAACCGCACAACCCGACGACGAACAATCCGACATATCGGAGGCCCTGCCACTGAAATCACACCTTCAGCCCACAAAATAATGGCGGTCATCACCCCGTGGACAGAACCATTCCTAGCCTACCTTACTAGGCAGGAACTCCTAGAGGACCAAAACGAGGCACGCTGCATAGTGCGGCGATCTAAATCCTATACAGTCCACGAGGGAGAGCTATATAAGAAAAGCACTACAGGAGTCCTTCAAAGATGTATCTCCGAAGAGGAAGGGCGGAGTCTGTTGGCTGAAATTCATGCCGGACTCGGTGGCCACCACGCCGCAGCTCGGTCCCTTGTAAGCAAGGCTTTCCGTACGGGCTTTTATTGGCCGACGGCCCGAGCAGACGCTCATGACTTAGTCAAACGATGCGTCGGTTGCCAGCTCTTTGCAAACCAAAGCCATATGCCGCCCAATGCCCTCCAAACTATCCCCATCACTTGGCCTTTTGCGGTCTGGGGGCTTGACATGGTGGGACCCCTTAAAGGTGGAACCCACAAGAAAAAATACTTATTGGTCATGGTGGATAAATTCACCAAATGGATAGAAGCCAAGCCTGTTAAGACGGCCGAATCCGGACCTGTGACAGACTTCATATCCGGGGTCGTACACCGTTACGGCGTCCCTCACAGCATCATCACTGATAACGGCAGAAATTTCACCTCCGATGAAGTAAAGCTGTGGTGCAAAAACATGGGCATTAAGCTCGACTATGCTTCTGTCTATCACCCACAAACTAACGGTCAGGTCGAACATGCAAATGGTTTCATCATGAGCGGCATTAAACCCAGACTAGTGCGGTCCCTCAAGGAATCTAATACGCACTGGGTGGAGGAGCTCGACTACGTACTCTGGGGGCTGCGAACCACGCCGAATCGTACCACCGGATTTGTTGGAAATATGCCCTAGAGGCAATAATAAATGGATTATTATATTTCCTTGTTCATGATAATTGTCTATTGTTCATGCTATAATTGTATTGTTCGGAAATCATAATACATGTGTGAATACATAGACCACAATGTGTCCCTGGTAAGCCTCTAGTTGACTAGCTCGTTGATCAATAGATAGTCATGGTTTCCTGACTATGGACATGGGGATGTCATTGATAACGGGATCACATCATTAGGAGAATGATGTGATGGACAAGACCCAAACCTAAGCATAGCACAAAAGATCGTATAGTTCGTTTGCTAGAGCTTTTCTGAATGTCAAGTATCATTCCTTAGACCATGAGATTATGCAACTCCCGGATACCGTAGGAGTGCTTTGGGTGTATCAAACGTCACAACGTAACTGGGTGACTATAAAGGTGCACTACAGGTATCTCCGAAAGTATCTGTTGGGTTGGCATGAATCGAGACTGGGATTTGTCACTCCGTGTGACGGAGAGGTATCTCTGGGCCCACTCGGTAAGACATCATCATAATGAGATCAATGTGATCAAGGTGTTGTTCACGGGATGATGTATTACGGGAACGAGTAAAGAGACTTGCCGGTAACGAGATTGAACAAGGTATCGGTATACCGACGATCGAATCTCGGGCAAGTATCGTACCGAT
The DNA here is from genome assembly GCA_032464435.1 of Aegilops umbellulata. Lineage (NCBI taxonomy): Eukaryota > Viridiplantae > Streptophyta > Magnoliopsida > Poales > Poaceae > Aegilops > Aegilops umbellulata. The sequence goes on along the minus strand of CP136057.1, from coordinate 37,037,213 downwards.
GGACAAAGGGAATTGAGTACGGGATTGATTAAAGTCCTCGACATCGTGGTTCATCCGATGAGATCATCGAGGAGCATGTGGGAGCCAACATGGGTATCCAGATCCCGCTGTTGGTTATTGACCGGAGATCGTCTCGGTCATGTCTGCATGTCTCCCGAACCCGTAGGGTCTACACACTTAAGGTTCGGTGACGCTAGGGTTGTTAAAGATATTAGTATGCAGCAAACCGAAGGTTGTTTGGAGTCCCGGATGAGATCCCGGACGTCACGAGAGGTTCCGGAGTGGTCCGGAGGTAAAGATTTATATATGGGAAGTTGTTGTACGGACACCGGAAAGTCTCGGGGGCATATCGGTATTGTACCGGGGCCACCGGAGAGGCACCGGGGGTCCACCTTGAGGGGCCAGCCCTCTCGGAGGGCTTCATGGGCCACAAGGGGCAGGGAACCAGCCCCTGGAGGGCTGGGCGCACCCCCTTCCCTTGGGCCCATGCGCCTAGGGTTGGGGGGAAACCCTAGTGGGGGCGCCCCCCTTGCTTGGGGGTCAAGCCCCCCACCCTTGGCCGCCGCCCCCCTGGAGATCCATCTCGAGGGCTGCGCCCCCCCTAGGGGGCCTATATAAAGGGGGGAGAGGGAGGGCAGCCGCACCCCTGCTGCATTGGTGCCTCCCTCTCCTCGTTACACCTCTCCCTCTCTCCACAGAAGCTTGGCGAAGCCCTGCTGGAACTCTGCTGCATCCACCACCACGCCGTCGTGCTGCTGGATCTTCATCAACCTCTCCTTCCCCCTTGCTGGATCAAGAAGGAGGAGACGTCGATCGTCCCGTACGTGTGTTGAACGCGGAGGTGCCGTCCTTTCGGCGCTGGTCATCGGTGATTCGGATCATGGCGAGTACGACTCCATCATCCACGTTCTACTTGAACGCTTCCGTTGCGATCTACAAGTGGTATGTAGATGCTCCCCTATCCCCTCGTTGCTAGAATACTCCATGGATAGATCTTGGTGATGCGTAGGAAAATTTTAATTTCTGCTACGATCCCCAACAGTGGCATCATGAGCTAGGTCTATGCGTAGTTTCTATGCACGAGTAGCACACAAAGTAGTTGTGGGCGTCGAATTGTCAATTCTTCTTGCCGTTACTAGTCCTATCTTGGTTCAGCGGTATTGTGGGATGAAGCGGCCCGGACCAACCTTACACGTATGCTTACGTGAGACCGGTTCCACCGACTGACATGCACTAGTTGCATAAGGTGGCTGGCGGGTGTCTGTCTCTCCCACTTTAGTTGGATCGGATTCGATGAACAGGGTCCTTATGAAGGGTAAATAGAGATTGACAATTCACGTTGTGGTTTTAACGTAGGTAAGAAACGTTCTTGCTAGCAACCTATAACAGCCACGTAAAAACTTGCAACAACAATTAGAGGACGTCTAACTTGTTTTTGCAGCAAGTGCTTTGTGATGTGATATGGCCAGAAGTTGTGATGAATCATGTGATGTATGAGATGATCTTGTTATTGTAATAGGAATCACGACTTGCATGTCGATGAGTATGACAACCGGCAGGAGCCATAGGAGTTGTCTTTATTTATTTATGACCTGCGTGTCAACTTAAATCGTCATGTAATTACTTTACTTTATTGCTAAAGCGTTAGCCATAGTAGTAGAAGTAATAGTTGACGTGACAACTTCACGAAGACACGATGATGGAGATCATGATGATGGAGATCATGGTGTCATGCCGGTGACGACAATGAACATGGCGCACCGAAGATGGAGATCAAAGGAGCGAAATGATGTTGGCCATATCATGTCACTATTTGATTGCATGTGATGTTTATCATGTTTTACATCTTATTTGCTTAGAACGACGGTAGCATAAATAAGATGATCCCTCATTAGAATATCAAAAATGTGTTCTCCCTAACTGTGCACCGTTGCTAAGGTTCGTCGTTCCGAAGCACCACGTGATGATCGGGTGTGATAGGTCCTTACGTTCGCATACAACAGGTGTAAGCCAGATTTACACACGCAATACACTTAGGTTGGATTGACGAGCCTAGCATGTACAGACATGGCCTCGGAACACGGAGGACCGAAAGGTCGAACATGAGTCGTATAGAAGATACGATCAACATGGAGATGTTCACCGATGATGACTAGTCCGTCTCACGTGATGATCGGACACGGCCTAGTTGACTCGGATCATGTATCACTTAGATGACTAGAGGGATGTCAAATCTGAGTGGGAGTTCATTCATTAATTTGATTAGGTGAACTTAATTATCATGAACTTAGTCTAAATCTTTACAATATGTCTTGTAGATCAAATGGCCCACGCTAATGTCACCCTCAACTTCAACGCGTTCCTAGAGAAAACCAAGCTGAAAGATTATGGCAGCAACTATGCGGACTGGGTCCGGAACCTGAGGATCATCCTCATAGCTGCCAAGAAAGATTATGTCCTAGAAGCACCGCTAGGTGATGCACCATTCCCAGCAAACTAGGACGTTATGAACGCCCATCAGTCTCGTGCTGATGATTACTCCCTCGTTCAGTGCGGCATGCTTTACAGCTTAGAACCGGGGCTCCAAAAGCGTTTTGAGCAACACGGAGCATATGAGATGTTCGAGGAGCTGAAATTGATTTTCCAAGCTCATGCCCGGGTCGAGAGATATGATGTCTCCGACAAGTTCTTTAGCTGTAAGATGGAGGAAAATAGCTCTGTCAGTGAACACATACTCAAGATGTCTGGGTTGCACAACCGCTTGACTCAACTGGAAGTTAATCTCCCGGATGACGCGGTCATTGATAGAATCCTTCAGTCGCTCCCACCTAGCTACAAGAGCTTCGTGATGAACTACAATATGCAGGGGATGGAAAAGACCATTCCCGAGTTGTATTCAATGCTGAAATCTGCAGAGGTGGAGATCAAAAAGGAACATCAAGTGTTGATGGTGAATAAAACCACTAAGTTCAAGAAAGGCAAGGGTAAGAAGAACTTCAAGAAGGATGGCAAGGAGGTTTCCGCGCCTGGTAAATCAGTTGCTAGGAAGAAGTCAAAGAATGGACCCAAACCTGAAACTGAGTGCTTTTATTGCAAGGGAACTGTCACTGGAAGCGGAATTGCCCCAAGTACTTAGCAGATAAGAAGGCCGGCAACACTAAAGGTATATGTGATATACATGTAATTGATGTGTACCTTACCAATGCTCATAGTAGCTCCTGGGTATTTGATACCGGTGCCGTTGCTCATATTTGTAACTCAAAACAGGAGCTGCGGAATAAACGGAGACTAGCGAAGGACGAGGTGACGATGCGCGTCGGGAATGGTTCCAAGGTCGATGTGATCGCCGTCGGCACGCTACCTCTACATTTACCTACGGGATTAGTTTTAAACCTCAATAATTGTTATTTAGTACCAAGTTTGAGCATGAACATTGTATCTGGATCTCGTTTAATACGAGATGGCTACTCATTTAAATCCGAGAATAATGGTTGTTCTATTTATATGAGTGATATGTTTTATGGTCATGCTCCGATGGTTAATGATTTATTCTTAATAAATCTCGTACGTGATGTTACACATATTCATAGTGTGAATACCAAAAGATGTAAAGTTAGTAACGATAGACCCACATACTTGTGGCACTGCCGCCTTGGTCACATTGGTGTCAAGCGCATGAAGAAGCTCCATGCTGATGGACTTTTAGAGTCTCTCGATTATGAATCATTTGACATGTGCGAACCGTGCCTCATGGGCAAAATGACCAAGACTCCATTCTCAGGGACAATGGAGCGAGCAACCAACTTGTTGGAAATCATACATACAGATGTGTGTGGTCCAATGAGCGTTGAGGCTCGAGGAGGCTATCGTTATGTTCTCACTCTCACTGATGATTTGAGTAGATATGGGTATGTCTACTTAATGAAACACAAGTCTGAGACCTTTGAAAAGTTCAAGGAGTTTCAAAGTGAGGTTGAGAATCAACGTGACAGAAAAAAAAGTTCTTACGATCAGATCGTGGGGGAGAATATTTAAGTAACGAATTTGGCACACACTTAAGAAAATGTGGAATCGTTTCACAACTCACGCCGCCTGGAACACCTCAGCGTAACGGTGTGTCCGAACATCGTAATCTCACTCTATTGGATATGGTGCGGTCTATGATGTCTCTTACAGATCTACCACTATCATTTTGGGGATACGCTCTAGAGACAGCCGCATTCACTTTAAATAGGGCTCCGTCAAAATCCGTTGAGACGACACCGTATGAATTATGGTTTGGGAAGAAACCTAAGCTTTCGTTTCTGAAAGTTTGGGGTTGCGATGTTTATGTCAAGAAACTTCAACCTGAAAAACTCGAACCCAAATCGGAAAAATGCGTCTTCATAGGATACCCCAAGGAAACAGTTGGGTATACCTTCTACCTCAGATCCGAAGGCAAGATCTTTGTTGCCAAAAACGGGTCCTTTCTAGAGAAAGAGTTTCTCGCGAAAGAAGTAAGTGGGAGGAAACTAGAGCTTGATGAAGTACTACCTCTTGAAAATCAGAGTAGCGCAGCTCAGGAAAATGTTCCTGTGGTGCCTGCACCGATTAGAGAGGAGGTTAATGATGATGATCAAGATACTTCTGATCAAGCTCCTACTGAACTTCGTAGGTCCACAAGGACGCGTTCCGCACCAGAGTGGTACGGCAACCCTGTCCTGGAAATCATGTTGTTGGACAACGGTGATTCTTCCAACTATGAAGAAGCGATGGCGGGCCCAGATTCCGACAAATGGCTAGAAGCCATGAAATCCGAGATAGAATCCATGTATGAAAACAAAGTATGGACTTTGAATGACTTGCCCGATGATCGGCGAGCCATAGAAAATAAATGGATCTTCAAGAAGAAGACAGACGCGGATGGTAATGTGACCATCTATAAAGCTCGACTTGTCGCTAAGGGTTATCGGCAAGTTCAAGGGGTTGACTACGATGAGACTTTCTCTCCCGTAGCGAAGCTGAAGTCTGTCCGAATCATGTTAGCAATTGCCGCATACTATGATTATGAGATATGGCAAATGGACGTCAAAACGGCATTCCTTAACGGCTTCCTTAAGGAAGAATTGTATATGATGCAGCCGGAAGGTTTTGTCGATCCTAAGAATGCTAACAAAGTATGCAAGCTCCAGCGCTCTATCTATGGGCTGGTGCAAGCATCTCGGAGTTGGAACATTCGCTTTGATGAGATGATCAAAGCGTTTGGGTTTATGCAGACTTATGGAGAAGCCTGCGTTTACAAGAAAGTGAGTGGGAGCTCCGTAGCATTTCTCATATTATATGTGGATGACATACTATTGATGGGAAATGATATAGAATTCTTGGAAAGCATAAAGGCCTATTTGAACAAGTGTTTTTCAATGAAGGACCTTGGAGAAGCTGCTTATATATTAGGCATCAAGATCTATAGGGATAGATCAAGACGCCTCATCGGTCTTTCACAAAGTACGTACCTTGACAAGATTTTGAAGAAGTTCAAAATGGATCAGTCCAAGAAGGGGTTCTTGCCTGTATTGCAAGGTGTGCGATTGAGCACGGCTCAATGCCCGACCACGGCAAAAGATATAGAAGAGATGAGTGTCATCCCCTATGCCTCAGCTATAGGGTCTATTATGTATGCCATGCTGTGTACCAGACCCGATGTAAACCTTGCCGTAAGTTTGGTAGGTAGGTACCAAAGTAATCCCGGCAAGGAACACTGGACAGCGGTCAAAAACATCCTGAAGTACCTGAAAAGGACTAAGGATATGTTTCTTGTTTATGGAGGTGCCGAAGAGCTCGTCGTAAAGGGTTACGTCGACACTAGCTTCGACACAGATCTGGATGACTCCAAGTCACAAACCGGATACGTGTATATTTTGAATGGAGGGGCAGTAAGCTGGTGCAGTTGCAAGCAAAGCGTCGTGGCGGGATCTACATGTGAAGCAGAGTATATGGCAGCCTCGGAGGCAGCACAAGAAGCAGTCTGGGTGAAGGAGTTCATTACCGACCTAGGAGTCATACCCAATGCGTCGGACCCGATGACTCTCTTCTGTGACAACACTAGAGCAATTGCCCTTGCGAAGGAGCCCAGGTTTCACAGGAAGACCAGGCATATCAAGCGTCGCTTCAACTCCATTCGTGAAAGTGTTCAAAATGGAGACATAGAGATTTGTAAAGTACATACGGACCTGAATGTGGCGGATCCATTGACTAAACCTCTCCCTAGAGCAAAACATGATCGACACCAAAATTCCATGGGTGTGTGATTCATCACAATGTAACTAGACTATTGTCTCTAGTGCAAGTGGGAGACTGTTGGAAATATGCCCTAGAGGCAATAATAAATGGATTATTATATTTCCTTGTTCATGATAATTGTCTATTGTTCATGCTATAATTGTATTGTTCGGAAATCATAATACATGTGTGAATACATAGACCACAATGTGTCCCTGGTAAGCCTCTAGTTGACTAGCTCGTTGATCAATAGATAGTCATGGTTTCCTGACTATGGACATGGGGATGTCATTGATAACGGGATCACATCATTAGGAGAATGATGTGGTGGACAAGACCCAAACCTAAGCATAGCACAAAAGATCGTATAGTTCGTTTGCTAGAGCTTTTCTGAATGTCAAGTATCATTCCTTAGACCATGAGATTATGCAACTCCCGGATACCGTAGGAGTGCTTTGGGTGTATCAAACGTCACAACGTAACTGGGTGACTATAAAGGTGCACTACAGGTATCTCCGAAAGTATCTGTTGGGTTGGCATGAATCGAGACTGGGATTTGTCACTCCGTGTGACGGAGAGGTATCTCTGGGCCCACTCGGTAAGACATCATCATAATGAGATCAATGTGATCAAGGTGTTGTTCACGAGATGATGTATTACGGGAACGAGTAAAGAGACTTGCCGGTAACGAGATTGAACAAGGTATCGGTATACCGACGATCGAATCTCGGGCAAGTATCGTACCGATGGACAAAGGGAATTGAGTACGGGATTGATTAAAGTCCTCGACATCGTGGTTCATCCGATGAGATCATCGAGGAGCATGTGGGAGCCAACGTGGGTATCCAGATCCCGCTGTTGGTTATTGACCGGAGATCGTCTCGGTCATGTCTGCATGTCTCCCGAACCCGTAGGGTCTACACACTTAAGGTTCGGTGACGCTAGGGTTGTTAAAGATATTAGTATGCAGCAAACCGAAGGTTGTTCGGAGTCCCGGATGAGATCCCGGACGTCACGAGAGGTTCCGGAGTGGTCCGGAGGTAAAGATTTATATATGGGAAGTTGTTGTACGGACACCGGAAAGTCTCGGGGGCATATCGATATTGTACTGGGGCCACCGGAGAGGCACCGAGGGTCCACCTTGAGGGGCCAGCCCTCTCGGAGGGCTTCATGGGCCACAAGGGGCAGGGAACCAGCCCCTGGAGGGCTGGGCGCACCCCCTTCCCTTGGGCCCATGCGCCTAGGGTTGGGGGGAAACCCTAGTGGGGGCGCCCCCTTGCTTGGGGGTCAAGCCCCCCACCCTCGGCCGCCGCCCCCCTGGAGATCCATCTCCAGGGCTGCGCCCCCCTAGGGGGCCTATATAAAGGGGGGAGAGGGAGGGCAGCCGCACCCCTGCTGCATTGGCGCCTCCCTCTCCCCGTTACACCTCTCCCTCTCTCCACAGAAGCTTGGCGAAGCCCTGCTGGAACTCTGCTGCATCCACCACCACGCCGTCGTGCTGCTGGATCTTCATCAACCTCTCCTTCCCCCTTGCTGGATCAAGAAGGAGGAGACGTCGATCGTCCCATACGTGTGTTGAACGTGGAGGTGCCGTCCTTTCGGCGCTGGTCATCGGTGATTCGGATCACGGCGAGTACGACTCCATCATCCACGTTCTACTTGAACGCTTCCGTTGCGATCTACAAGTGGTATGTAGATGCTCCCCTATCCCCTCGTTGCTAGAATACTCCATGGATAGATCTTGGTGATGCGTAGGAAAATTTTAATTTCTGCTACGATCCCCAACAGGATTCACACCATTCTTTATGGTGTACGGCGCAGAGGCAGTTCTGCCCTGCGACATAATTCATGACTCACCTCGAGTGCGCATGTACGAAGAAAGAGAAGCCGAGCTTGATCGGCTGGACAACCTAGACGCCTTAGAGGAGGAGCGCGACGTGGCTAAAGCCCGTTCCGCATTTTATCAACAGCAGACTCGAAGATATCAAAGCAGAGAAGTACAGGCCAAAAATTACAACGTTGGCGAACTAGTTCTACGCCTGCCGGATAAGAAAAAGGACAAACTCAAGCCCAAACGGGAAGGTCCCTTCATAATTGACCAAGTCCTGACTGGTGGAGCGTACCGCCTGTGAGATGCGTCGGATAACCGACTCGAGTCGAACCCATGGAATGCCGCACGTCTCCGAAGATTCTATGCCTAGCGCCGGACTCTGGGTTTGTCTCCTTCCTCTGTCCATTTATATATATATATATATATATATATATTCTGTTTTTATTTTGTCTCCTCCCACTCTTTCCTTTTATAGCCCTTAAAGGCTCATCATGTGACGCGCTACCCGCGCTCCTTAAACCTGGGGGCTTCTTTAACAGAAGCTTGTTTATATGGGTTTCACGCCCAATGCATGCGTCAGACTTCCGCATGCACCTTTTCTTCACCATTATATGCATCGATATGGCTTAAGTTTTGGCCAAGCTGGGTTGCCTGGCTCCTATGCTTACCCCTACGTTCTCGATTGTTCGGCTAGGCGGTAAAGGGAGCACCTCTGCGATTGCTACTGCCGGATAAGCCGAATGTGTACCTCAGACTGGGTGAAGCCAAAAGCTAGCGTTCTTAAGGGAATATTTGGTCGGTGAACTAAAGATGAACCTTTTTTACTTATACATGCCCCCAGATGTTTTCCTGTATTTGCAGTCCGGACGTGCACTTCAGGGCACGCCACCCCAGCGAAAGAAACCCTTAACGGAACTATTCTCTCTGGAAGATGTTTCTTACTAACCATGTAATATAACATAACTAGTTGGGCACTTGTCTGATAAAGCACTAATGACCCCTACGCCTGGTCTCCATGCATACCTCGGTTCTTATATAACCGTTATGGTATTCGGACACACTCCGGACCATCAGGTCCCGAGGTCGAAGCGAAAAGGTCGGCAACGACAAACGATCTACAATCCGGCTAGAAGGCATTACACATGTCAATTATAAATTACATAGTCATCCTGACTGATTGTATTCCTCCTCTATACCATCTAACAGGTTGTCTAATTTACAGTCCTGCTGGGAATACTTTGCGGCCAATTCTACCTGGCCATACACTAAGCTCACAGGGATCTCCTTCCCGTCAGGCCCCACCAGTCCGACCTCGGCCATGTGATTGGGGTCAGACCTCATAAAGCGGGCCTTCACCATGGCCCAGGCCTCCCTAGCGCCTTGCCGGCAGGCTGATATCTTCCACAACCGGAAGCGTCGCCGAGCTCCCTTCAACTTCTCCGCAAGTTCTCCAAGGCCCTCAGGTATGGAGTGGGCAAACCACAAGGCTTGGGCAATACCTCGCATCGCCTGCCGAACTCGTTCGAGCAGTTGCGAGAGTTCGGGAAGAAGATCGCCCGTTGAACCGGGCATCTCCTCTGCAGGACGACCTGTCAGCATACCTACAGACATAACTCTGTTAGTCGTCTTCCTCGCCGAACTCCTTTTTCAAGAGTTCGCTTAAGCACTTACTAAAAATGCCGCGTCGAAGTCGCTGATTCTCCTTATTGGAGTCCGACAGCTGGCCACGAACATCTTTTAGTTAGACATCCAGCCTGGTGTTGGCATCCTGGAGATCATTCTTCTCCCGTTTCACCTTTGTTAGCACGCTTTCACCAGCCTTTAACCGCCGTAGAAGCTGTTGCCTGTCCGTATCGAGTCCGGCGCCATCTGCAATACCATTTGTCAGATTGGCACTTAAATCCGCACAATACTAAATATTCTGGTGTATTGTTTACCTGCAGGGGTCTCTTTAGACCCCCCCTGCTGCCGTTAGCGCGGCCTCTAGTTGGGCCCTGCACCTTTCCAGCTCCTGGGACAGCGCGGTGTTCTTCTCGGTAAGAAACTGCATGTTATATGATTCTCGAATCAGTTATTTCCACTGCTTCAAGTCTCGGGGGCTACTGGCATATCTATATTTACCAAAAATTTCATACCCGCATGTCTTTTACATACTGCTCCGTGGCTCTGGCTAAACCATTTTGAGCGGCACGGAGGTACGCGTCTCCCGAATTAAAGGCATCTAAAGCCTCCTGGGAGAAACAAGCGTCGCGAAGGACTGTCCGGCGACGCCTGTGGTTCATGGCACTCTCCACCTCGGAATGGGTGGCAGACAGCCTGTCTGCATCCTCTGATGGAGGAGCGTCCGGTGTGTGCCTTGCGCGGGCCTCCGCTTCCGGGTCGGGCGTTGGAGTCTGGCTGGTGGAGGCGCGATTGGCAACCTCTCCGGATATAGTCCGGCGAGGTCTCTTCGTCCTGAAGATGGCACGAATGTTAATATACCCTGGAGGAGTAAAACACCAGGGAAAAAGAGAGGGTACGCCATACCTTTGCTCTGGCACCTCAGTCCGGACTACGTTCCTTTTTACCCCACGGGGCCCTGCGGCCCCCCGCTGGCTAGCTGCAGCGGGGTCGGCTTCCCGCCTCGGGAATCTCCCCTACAAAGCACGGTTGCTGTCAGAAGAACCAAACCCGTGAAAACGGAACCCCTCTTAAGGGGGTAAAGCTCCGGCATTTGTCACCTGGGAGGCCGGGATTAACCCTGGGTAATCAGCTATAATAGCTACCAAGGTATCGTCCTTGCTTAGCTGATAAAACACTCCGTCGATAAACTCCACCGCTAAGTCCGGATCCTCTTCGGAGTCCGTATCAAGGGACCATTCTGGGTCCTCTGGTTGTGGAGGACGGCTGTTTATGTTTTTTACCTCCTGGCGCAGGTCCTGCGTTGAAGTCATTAGACTGCCTATTTAATCATGGGAATGTAAAATGAACAGGGAAGCACGACTGTCCGCTTACCCAATTCGGAGGACTATACATGGAAAATCGGCCCTGCGGGTCGACGCGGAGTAATTCCTCTTCTTCTCCCTTGTACAAAGAAGATAAGATCTTCATTAGGGCGGTAGGCGAGTCCGGCCCTTTACGGCCGTGATGGGTGGCGTCATCTTCCCCGTTGAAATCCCACATGGGGTGGCTTCTGTATTGGAGCGGTTGCACCCCCCGCATAATGCATATGGCCATGACTTTAATCATGGTTAGTCCGGAATGAGCCTGTAGCTTAATCCGGCCCATTAAGTAAAGGACGTCTCTGTCATTCTCTCTCTGAGAGCTCCGAGGGCGCCAGCTCAGGCGTTTCTTCAGGGGAGCATTGTTGAACTCAGGGAGACCGGCCCGGATAGGGTCCGGCAGGGGGACGTCGTCTATGTAAAACCATTCTGAAGGCCAGTCCTCGGACGCCTTCTTCGGGGTTCCGGACGGGTATCCGGTCCCGGCGATGCGCCATACTTCGGCTCCGCCCACTTGATATATGGACCACTCTTGGGAACGGGGCACCAGGCAGAATATCTTCTTCCACAGCGCAAAATGAGCCTCGACGCCTAAAAATAGCTCGCAAAGAGCAACGAAGCCCGCGATGTGTAACACGGAGCCGGGCGTAAGGTGGTGCAGCTGGAGGCCATAGAACTCCAGAAGCCCGTGGAGAAAGGGATGAATTGGAAATCCCAGTCCCCTTATTAGATAAGGGACCAGGCACACCCGCTCCCCTTTAGAGGGACTAGGTGAGTTCTCTGCTTGTTTTCCGCCTTGATAAGTGGTGAGTCCGGCTCGGACCGAGACCATATAGGCTTGAGGGAGAAATCCCTTGGCTTGGAGCAACACTAATTCGCTATGCGGGATGGAACAACTCTCCCAGTCTCCAGGGATAGGACTGGAAGGGCGAGAGGAGGAGCTACGGCGGCTGGCCATGTTGGAATGGATCTTTGCTCACTACAAGAAATATGTCAACTTATGACCTTCTGTCAGTGACCCTGGAAGAATTGGTCATAGATTTATGACCATTTGAGACCAATTGGTCAAAAGCTGTTCGAGGGGCTCCAAACCCTAAACCATTGCGACCATTTTGGTCAGAAAGGTCATAATTTCCTTACATGAAATGGTCATAAAGCTAACAGCGCTAGTCCGCTGCCTTATTTCTAGTTGTTAACGACCAATATAGATGGTCATAGCCTTGTAAATTGTGGTGGGTTGCTATGACTAGGCGCCACCTCATCAGTTTTGCCTATGTGTCAATGTCCATGTGGCAGTTTTTGCCCTAGGTTGTGAAGCAACCTATATTTCTGTCATTCCCAAAATTCCCAAAAAAATCTCATAAATTCTTTGGGTCATATCTTCGTCAAATATGTAAAAACATTCCTTGCCTAGTTCAAAAATAATTCAAAAATATTCATTTTCCTATTCTGTTCAGAGTAACAGTTTGTGAAGGAAGTACCACTTTGGCATGTCCAAATAGTATCCATTTTCTACAGTGCTTTCTTATGCCCAAATAACCATCCTCCACCAAATGCCAGCTCAATCCATTCATTATTTTGAGCCGAGCTTCAACATTCGTATTTATGCCCAGCGTGGTGGTTTGCAAAGCAAGTACCACCTAGGCTCCTCCTTTTGAGCTGAAAATTTGTGAAAACGGTCTTCTTAGTAACTGATCATCCTCAGCCAAAACTCACGCCCATTAGCCATGTACATTTCCCGTACCGCTAATCAAACACTTGGCTGCTAATTCATGTTTGAGCATCGATTGGTCTCCTCGTGAGAATCTTATATTGTAATTTTCTTCCTAGCACCAACCTGGGGAGTGCCCAACCCAGTAGACATGCCTAGGCCGCCCAGAACACATGGCAACGCCACGGTCACGCGGTGACCACGCGGCGGGCATGCGAGTTTACGCGCTCTAGAGTTGGGGCCCTTGGCCACCGCCCAAACCTCGACGTATCGCCACCAAACCATGTATTTATGATTAAATAGGTCCTTATGTAACTAGAAATGATTTTTGGAAAAAATAAATAGCAAACTATGAGGCAGCTGCAGTTTAAATTTGACCCGCTTCCAACTGAATCGGCAGAAATTTGTCTTTTTCACGAGAGGTGGATCAAATTTTTTTACACCAGACCATTTTGTCAATTGTGCATTAAATATGGCCTAGTATTTTATAAAAATGATTTGGTCCAATTTTGCAACAATTATTTGGTAGTTCCTTCACAAAAAAACCTCCTTTCGGGCACGCGAAAAATGGAAAATGGTTTTTTCGTCCAACGAAAATGAAACCTTCCTTAGGCAACATTATTTGCTATTCCAATATGCACCCTTGTGCACAATATGAGAAAATTTGAACAAACTATGCCATGAATGTGGCCATAAGATTGATCATTTGGCTTGAAAGCCATGAATCTTCACACTTGATAGCTCATTTCTGAGAACACTTTTTTAAAATAATTACCGTATTACAAGTTTATTATTTTTCCTGGAAACTTGGTCACATATAATGACACAATGCGAAGGTTTTCCAATTTTTTGATTTTTTTGAATTTTTTATGCCCGTTTCAAAATGCGGTCAAAACGGCGGGCTTACCGTTCCTAGCTAGTGGTTGAATCTTGTAATTTTTTTTGGTGTTTCTATGATTAAATAGATACTTATGTACCTAGAAATGATTTTTGGAAAAATAAAGAGCAAACTATGAGGCAGCTACAGTTCAAATTTGACCCGTTTCCAGCTGAATCGACGGGAATTTGTCTTTTTCATTAGAGGTGGATCAATTTTTTTCACCCAACCATTTTGTCAATCGTGCATTAAATATGGCCTAGTATTTTATAAAATTGATTTGGTCCATTTTTGCAACAATTATTTGGTAGGTCCTTCACAAAAAAACCTCCTTTTGGGCACTCGAAAAATGGGAAATGAATTTTTCATGCAAAGAAAATGAAAACTTCCTTAGGCAACATTGTTTGCCATTCCAAGATGCACCCTTGTGCACAATATGAGATCATTTGAACAAACTATGCCATGAATGTGGCCATAAGATTGATCATTTGGCTTGAAAGCCATGAATCTTCACACTTGATAGCTCATTTCTGAGAACACTTTTTTAAAATAATTATCGTATTACAAGTTTATTATTTTTCCTGGAAACTTGGTCACATATAATGACACAATGCGAAGGTTTTCCAATTTTTTGATTTTTTTTGAATTTTTTATGCCCGTTTCAAAATGCGGTCAAAACGGCGGGCTTGACCGTTCCTAGCTAGTGGTTGAATCTTGGAATTTTTTTGGTGTTTCTCTGATTAAATAGATACTTATGTACCTAGAAATGATTTTTGGAAAAAATAAAGAGCAAACTACGAGGTAGCTACAGTTCAAATTTGACCCGGTTCCAACTGAATCGGCGGGAATTTGTCTTTTTCATCACAGGTGGATCAAAACTTTTTACACCCAACCATTTGGTCAATTGTGCATTAAATATGTCATAGAATTTTAAAAAATTGATTTGGTACAATTTTGCAACAATATATGGTAGGTCCTTCACGAAAAAACCTCATTTCGGGCACTCAAAAAATGGAAATTTGTTTTTTCGTCCAAAGAAAATGAAAAATTCCTTAGGCAACATTGTTTGCCATTCCAAGATGCACCCTAGACACTAGATCACATATAATGACACAATGCAAAGGCTTTCCATTTTTTGATTTCTTTAATTCTTTATGCCAATTTCAAAACGCGGTTAAAACCATGGGCATAACTGTTCGTAGCTGCGGGTGGAATCTTACAAAACTCATAGTGTTCTGTGATGAAATATATACATGTCTACCTAAAAATGTTTTTTGGAAAAAACAATGAGCAAACTATGAAGTTGTTGTAGTTTAAATTTGACCCGGTTCCTCCTGATTTGGTACAAGTTGGTTTAAATGGCCAAAAAAGGCTAGAATGATCGGAAATGCATACAAGTTGGTTATCATCCATAAAATGTGGTATAACTTGAGTGAAAATTTTAGTGGTTCCATTTTGTAAAATATTATTCATAGTTGCGTCATAAACCCCTTTATTTTTAGCACTTAGGGACTATATTTTAAATTACACCCAGAATCTCCAACCAATCAGGACATCTCTCCCGGATCACCCTACCTTAGGCGATCTGAACCGTCCGATCGTCCCGGATCCAACGGCACACTTGACCCCTCACCGTCTCACCCAACTAACCCTAACACAACCCGCACCACTCTTCCCCCTTTCTCCTACGCACCCACAGCCGCCGCCCTCTCCCTCTCCCTCAGATCTCGATCTGCCACCGCCCCCAAACCCACCCCCCGTCGACGACCCTCACCGTAGACGTGGTGATGTGGCGCCGAGGCCGGGCCGACATGACCGCCCTCCTCGGCCACCCTGCGCCGCCCATCCCTGACCTGCAGCCGGTTGCCGATGAGCTCGACGCGCTCATCCGCTCCACCCTCGCCGGCATCGCCTCTGCCTTCCGCCGCGTCGGGCAGGGCCAGCCCGGCTTCGGGCGCGTCTTCGCCTGACTCAGCTGCTCAAGGAACCATGAGCCTTCCTCTCCGGCCCCTTCCACACCGTCATGGACGCCGCCGAGCTCCTCCTCCACAAGATCCGGAATGGGGTGGCTATCGAATCCCCGCCCCCTCTCGTCTCCTCTGCACACATCCGATCCGATCCAATCCAGCCCCCCATCCGATCTCACCGGGAAACCTCCGATCGAAGCGAAGCGAAGGGTCTCTCCTCCTCCTCCTCCTCAAGGTATGCGATGCTCTTCCCCTCCTTCTCGCCATGTGCGTGCGTGCGTGCCCTGGGATCGTTTCTAGGACTACCCTGATCGGCTGTTGTTGGTTCCCCTCGATTCCTGTTAGTCCTTTGGAGTACATCTATGGGTCGAGGCGTTGGTGCTGTTGATCGATTGCATCTCGGTCTGTTGGCCAAGGCGGATTAGGCTCGGATGTAGTTAAATCTCTCATGATTTTCGAGTAGATATGCCAATTCTGGTGCGTTTTCTGTTGTGTCGGTCCATCTCATCTAGTTGGTATTGTTGTGGATTTATGATTTTGTATCGCTCAATATATGGCTGATCTGTCGAAGGATGTGAGCTAGTTTCTGATTCTGTAGCCCTGTTAAGGTATACACCTGTGATTTGCTAGCGGCTTTCTAGTCGCTTGGATTTATCTATAGTTCTGCATCAATTCAACTCTTTCATGTCGGTTTGTCCATATTACTGTTGGTTCGTAGACTTCTCAGCAAAACTAGACTACTTATGCTCCCACTGAAGCCAAAGATTGCGCTGGTGGGTATGCTAATAGGTTCTGCTAAAATTTAGCACTCTATGGTTAGTCAATCCATTGGCTTGTTGTAGTGGGCAGCTCCTGGGCAGTTTGCTTATTTCATCTCTCTTGCAATTTCATTTTTTTAGCATGGTGGCATTTGGTTCATCTATTGTTTGAAGTACCACAGATATCCATGTATGGTAACTTACTCTAGTTCTATCTGCTTTGTATTTACATATGCAGATCTTTGTGAGCTCGGACCAATCGCTCGCCCCTTCACGTACACACGTCTCCTGCTATTATCTCAACCCTGTGAGTGCCAACTTGCCTCTTGCCTGCGGAGAGTGTTGACTGAATTGCTTCTGATACATGTATGTGTGTGTGTTTCCATCGCAGGGAAGACCCTTTTGCTAAAATGTGTGCATGCCAAGATTCCTACAGTTGCAGACTGATTGGTGAGATTACAGTTATAAGGGTGGATCGATTAGCATACTCTGCCTACTGAATGCCAGTCTGAGAGGTAGCATCTGCTATTGTCAGGTTATATAAGGTGCGTCCACATGAACTGATTTCTCACTCAGCTACGTATAATCTATGTGGAGAAGATTGACAACAGACTGATAGGTTAATATGAACATCAAATAACTTAAACAAGGACATCGTTTGTGTTAACCCACCACTCTTTTATTGAATTTTCCCTGCAGGACCTTACAAGCAGCAGCCTTTACAACTCTTTCATACCCAATAACTGGGAAAGAGTGTGGCACAGCAACAGAGCTTTCCTTGTACCAAATGCACGCACATCACGTGGTTTCTCAAGTCCTTCCTTCCTTCTGTTTTGGCTGTTTTGGTACATGGTCCCTGGTTCCTTTGATGACATTAGTCAAAATACACTGATGGATAATTATATATTCACACTGGACAACTATTAATTTCTTTTCCTGTAAAATGAGATGACATGATGCAAAGTGCAACCTGGACAATGACATATGGAGTAGTGTTTTTCTTACTAATTTTGGAATAGATCCATTGCATTTATATACTAATCCTAGCCGAATATGAATTCCTTCCACATTGACATAGAAATAACCCCAGTTCTGCTTGTTGTTTTGTTTTACTGTGTCCTGCTGCCACTGGACATAATCTCTTCTACTTGTTTCACTAGCATAGGTTTGATCTGGTATTTACATTCACTGTACTGTATAGGTAATTAGTGCTTCAGCTATTTCTAAATCAAAATATACTTGCATTTTCTGTATCCAACCATTCACTGCTCTCTAATTGTCTGCCAGATATCTTTGCTAAATGCTGGCCCCTCGCACGAAATGTTTAGATTCTCCTTTGGTGGAACAAGTGATAACCCACTTGCTGCTGGTTCTAGTTCCAAGGTAAGGGAATGGAGAGAGGAGAGCTGCTCCTACTATGTACAGGACACCATGGTAGGTTCTTTTTTTGTTCTGTCTTTTTTCTCTTCCTGATCTGAACATGTTGAAGGCTCTATTTTGTGCAGGTTGCTCTCACTAGAAGCTGCTGCTACAGGACGACCTCCCCTCTCCTCCAACCCCTTGACAGGGTGAGCTCCACCCCTCCTTCTACCCCTTGCAGATCTGATATGAAGTGGGCATCGGTTGCAATTGTTATGGCCACAATAGTACAACAAGTATTGTTTCAGTTTTTATGTGATATTTGATTGTGAGTGTGTTGTTTGATGATGCTTGCATCATCCATTCTTCATGTCTTGTATGAAATCTTTACCCTATTAGAAGATGCCACCATCAAGTTAATAATAACACTAAAGATCATTTGATTCTAGTCTAGAGGTACAACATCATTAGTTAGATCCATGGATGGATGAATGAACACACACAGCTAGCAGCTTAGCAGTGTTAGCAACCACAAAAATTAGCCTTGTGATTCATTCTATTAATGCAAGCATGCTCTATTCGTTTTGGATCCTAGCCATATATGTACTAATAAGCTAGCTCAAGCACACGCACATACTGCTTGATTGATATCTGTAGTTATAGCAGCAGTATGTATGTGTCTCCTATACTAGATTAATTTTTAGACTTAGCTCAACAACACCAGCTCTTACCTGTTTGTTCGTTTTGGAGCAGCAGACATCCTCAGTGGACAATGATGACAACCAGGGCCACCGCGATGACGACGCTCTGCACATGGTCCAACTCGGCTACAACCTCCTCTACCGCGGATAGTGGTCGCGGTTGTCTGCGGCATCAAGTACAGCCTCCTCTTTGGGAGCCCATCTCCTACCTCTAGGTCCCTCTTTTATGCTGCTGTAGAAGTACCTTGCACTGTTCCATGCCCATCATATTTTTTGTCATAAAATGCTCAGAGTTTCAGCCATCCTCTACAGCAAGGAGCAAGCAGCGCTGCTAGTTCCTTGAGGCCAGATCGAGTAAGATGGTGCACCATGGCGTGTGGTGGCGTATTTTGCTTCCGAGAACAGTACTGTTTATGTTGTAGTGAGCTGTAGTAGGAGTGAAATGAAAATGTATCTGTTGTTGTATGTGCTATTTCCCTGTAATGTATTGTGTACATTTTACTGGAACATTAAATTCTGCTGAAAAAATGTCCTTACTGGACCTGATAGTGGCCACAGCCCAAATATACTTGTACTATTAAGATGCCATGGCCCAAAATAACCTGGGCTGAAAAGCTGTTCAGAATTATTATAAGCAGGCCTCGACTCAAATAGAAAATAGTAACAAAAAGGAAACAAACTATGTGGAAAGGTAAAGGCCCATTATAGAAAAGGCCCAAAAACATGATCAAAAAGAAAACCCGCTGTTAAAAGGGCCACACAAAGAAATCAATAAGGCTGAATTGTTGGTCCAGACCCATATAGCTAATAAAAGCACAGGAAAAAATACATTAAAAAGGCCGAATTGTTGGGCTCGGCCCATGTAGAAAATCGAATTGGACTGGGCTGAATCTTGTGCCACATCAGCTTGCCACGCTGGATGCCTACGTGGCCTGGGGAAGGTTGCTAGTGACCAAAACGCCACAGTAGGAATATTTTGGTCGTAAACGTCTTTGACCATTCTAGAAGAAAGGTCGCTATAGTCAGTTTACGACGGCCAGCTTTTGACCTTCTGTTTTTGGTCACAAAAAGGTCATAAATGGAAATTTGTGACCTTTCAGTGACCAATAGTGGTGGTCATAAGTTGACATATTTCTTGTAGTGGCTGGAGACGCTCTGATGATTTCTCGCGGAAGGGGAAGGTGTGGTTTGGATCTGAATCCTCATCCTGTTAGATAGGCGGCTCATTTATACGGCTAGGGGCTTGGATGTAAAACTGCCCCGGCTTTTTGCATTCGTTTGACACGTGGAAGGCGGCCATTATTGGGCGTGAAAGCCAAGGAGCGCTGCATTATAAAAATCGGACGTTATATCCGCAGGTACACAAAGTTTGAAGGAGAACCCGCCTTGCAATGCCGAAGACAATCTGCGCGCCGGACTCATCGTCATTGAAGCCTGGTTCGGGGGCTACTGAGGGAGTCCTGGATTAGGGGGTGTTCGGATAGCCGGACTATACCTTCAGCCGGACTCCAGGACTATGAAGATACAAGATTGAAGACTTCGCCCCGTGTCCGGAAGGATCTTTCCTTGGCGTGGAAGGCAAGCTAGGCGTGCGGATATCCAAGATCTCCTACCATTGTAACCGACTCTGTGTAACCCTAACCCTATCCGGTGTCTATATAAACCGGAGGGTTGTAGTCCGTAGGACAACCATCATCATACACAATCATACCATAGGCTAGCTTCTAGGGTTTAGCCTCTTTGATCTCGTGGTAGATCTACTCTTGTACTACCCATATCATCAATATTAATCTAGCAGGAGTAGGGTTTTACCTCCATCGAGAGGGCCCGAACCTGGGTAAAATAAAGTGTCCCTTGTCTCCTGTTACCATCCGACCTTGACGCACAGTTCGGGACCCCCTACCCGAGATCCGCCGGTTTTGACACCGACAATGACCCACTACCTATTGATGATAGCTTTCCTGATGAGCAATTAAATGTCATAAATGCTTCTCGTACTGCTCCATGGTATGCTGATTATGCTAATTACATTGTTGCTAAATTTATACCTCCTAGTTTCACATACCAGCAAAAGAAAAAGTTTTTCTATGATTTAAGACATTACTTTTGGGATGACCCACATCTTTATAAAGAAGGAGTAGACGGTGTTATTAGACGTTGTGTACCTAAGCATGAACAGGAACAGATCCTACACAAGTGTCACTCCGAGGCTTATGGAGGGCACCACGCTAGAGATAGAACTGCACATAAGGTATTGCAATCCGGTTTTTATTGGCCTACTCTCTTAAAGGATGCCCGTAAGTTTGTATTATCTTGTGATGAATGTCAAAGAATTGGTAATATTAGTAGATGTCAAGAAATGCCTATGAATTATTCACTTGTTATTGAACCATTTGATATTTGGGGCTTTGAGTATATGGGACCGTTTCCTGCCTCTAACGGATATACACATATTCTAGTCGTTGTTGATTACGTTACTAAGTGGGTAGAAGCTATTCCAACTAGTAGTGCTGATCATAACACCTCTATTAAGATGCTTAAAGAAGTTATTTTTCCGAGGTTTGGAGTCCCTAGATATTTAATGACTGATGGTGGTTCACATTTTATTCATGGTGCTTTTCGCAAAATGCTTGCTAAGTATGATGTTAATCATAGAATTGCATCTCCTTATCACCCACAGTCTAGCAGTCAAGTAGAATTGAGTAACAGAGAGGTCAAACTAATTTTGCAAAAGATGTTAATAGATCTAGAAAGAATTGGTCCAAGAAACTGGATGATGCATTATGGGCCTATAGAACTGCATATAAAAATCCTATGGGTATGTCTCCGTATAAAATGGTTTATGGAAAAGCATGGCACTTACCTCTTGAATTAGAACATAAGGCTTATTGGGCTATTAAATATCTCAATTATGATTTCAAACTTGCCGGTGATAAGAGGTTATTTGACATTAGCTCACTTGATGAATGGAGAACCGAAGCCTATGAGAATGCCAAGCTGTTTAAAGAAAAAGTTAAAATATGGCATGACAAAAGAATACAAAAGCGTGAGTTTAACGTAGGTGATTATGTATTATTATACAACTCTCGTTTAAGGTTTTTTGCAGGAAAACTTATCTCTAAATGGGAAGGCCCTTACGTTATCGAGGAGGTCTATCATTCCGGTGCCATAAAAATCAACAACTTCGAAGGCACAAATCTGAAGGTGGTGAACGGTCAAAGAATCAAACATTATATCTTAGGTAATCCTATAAATGTTGAAACCAATGTTATTGAAACCGTGACCCCCGGAAGAATACATAAGGGACACTTTCCAGAATGTTTCAGACTCCAAAAAGGAATAGGTATGTGGTATGGTAAGTAAACCGACTCCAAAACAGTTCTAATGGCAATTTTTCTCTGTTTCGGAATATTTAGAAAAATACAAAAATAAGAAGCAGTCCGGGAAGGACACGAGGGCTCCATGAGGGTGGATGGCGCGCCCCCTGCCCCGTGGGCACCTCTTGCGCTCTTCGGACTCTGTTTTCTTGCACGATACATATTTTGGTCAGTAAAAATTCATTATATAATCTCCCAAAGGTTTTGACTCCTGTACCACGCAAATATCCCCTGTTCTTGTTTCGAGTTGTTGCTGCTGCAGATTAGAGCAAGATGTCTTCTCAAGAGTCAGTCAGGGAGAGCCGGGTGTCTCATCCGGCATCGAGACCAAGGACAAACAGTGATGCTGATCACTTTGGGCCAGCAACGGAGGAAGAGATGGAGGCTGATTTGAAGAGGATAGATGCCATGGAGGAGGATCAAGAAGTCACTTCTCGCTTCCGAGGTGGATTCACGATGGGGGAACTAAAGGGCTCGGCTATTCCAAACTCGGTTATCCCTTCCAATGTTAGATTTCTTTCTTATGAAAATATGAAGAAGAGTGTCACTTGTTCTCCTGCAGCTATGCAACACCCTTGGGTGCAAGGAGCTTTAGCCATTACAGGGAAGCTTCGTAAGGAGATAATTGATCTCAAGCAACAACTCAATAAGCTCGAGGAAGAGAATCGTATCCCGAGGGGCATCATCACCAAGAATATCACATCACCATCCCCGAAGAAGGAGACATAATCACATGGGTATGGGCACTCCCCTTGGCAACTGCCAAGCTCGGGGGAGGTGCCCTGGTATCGTATCACCATCACATATCTATCTTTACCGTTTTTCTTAGTTCGATCCTTTTAGTAATATCTTGATCTAGTAGAATAAAGTTTTTGGTATGATCTAGTTTTGAGTTTTGCTTTATGATCCCTTTATGTAATCGAGCCCGTGAGCTATATAATAAAGATTAGTGTTGAGTCAAGGGCTTGATTATCTTGCTATGATCTTGAGTGAATAAAAGAAAAGAGAAAAGAATAAAAAAAGAAACAAAGAGATCATATTGATCTTATGGAGAGTAACGACTTCACATAGAAAGAGTATGATGATTAAAAGTTGTTGAGAGTTGACAAACATAGCTTTGGTCATCGTTGTAATTAATAGGAAGTAATAAAGAAAGAGAGGTTTCACATATAAATATACTATCTTGAACATCTTTTATGATTGGGAGCACTCATTAAAATATGATATGCTAAAGAGTTGATGTTGGACAAGGAAGACAATGTAATGGGTTATGTTTTCTTATATCTGAGATAAAGTATATTGTCATGGATCATCCAACATGTTGAGCTTGCCTTTCTCCCTCATGCTAGCCAAATTCTTTGCACCAAGTAGAGATAGTAGTTGTGCTTCCAAATACCCTTAAACCCAGTTTTGCCATAAGAGTCCACTATATCTACCTATGGACTGAGTAAGATCCTTCAAGTAAGTTGTCATCGGTGCAAGCAATAAAAATTGCTCTCTAAATATGTATGACTTATTAGTGTGGAGGAAATAAGCTTTATACGATCTTATGATGTGGAAGATATAAAAGCGACAGACTGCATAATAAAGGTCCATATCACAAGTGGCAATATAAAGTGACGTTCTTTCGCATTAAGATTTTGTGCATCCAACCCTAAAAGTGCATGGCAACCTCTGCTTCCCTCTGCGAAGGGCCTATCTATTATTATTATCTTCTACCTTATGCAAGAGTCATGGTGATCTTCACCTTTCCTTTTTACATTTTATCCTTTGGCAAGCACAGTGTGTCGGAAAGATCCTGATATATATATCTAATTGGATGTAAGTTAGCATGAACTATTATTGTTGACATTACCCTTGAGGTAAAAGGTTGGGAGGCGGAACTATAAGCCCCTATCTTTCTCTGTGTCTGATTAAAACTCCGTAACCACAATATTGCGTGAGTGTTAGAAATTGTGAAAGACTAAATGGTAGTTGAGTATGTGGACTTGCTAAAAAGCTCTGACATAGACTCTTTCCGATGTTATGATAAATTGCAGTTTCCTCAGTGACTGAGAGTATCGTTTGTTAGTTCTCAATAAAGTTTCTGATTCATACTTGACATTGAGAATAGATTATTACTTGAGCATAAGAAATCATATGACTTTATCCATATATGTTGCTGCTATGAGAATAATCATGATGCCCTCATGTGCGTATTTTATTTTATCGACACCTCTATCTCTAAACATGTAGACATATTTATTGTTATCGGCTTCCGCTTGAGGACAAGCGAGGTCTAAGCTTGGGGAAGTTGATACGTCCATTTTGCATCATGCTTTTATATTGATATTTATTGCATTATGGGCTGTTATTACACATTATGTCACAATACTTATGCCTATTCTCTCTTATTTTACAAGGTTTACATAAGGAGGGAGAATGCCGGCACCTGGAATTCTGGGCTGGAAAAAGAGAAAATATTAGAGACCTATTCTGCACAACTCCAAAAGTCTTGAAACTCCATGGAAGTTATTTTTGGAAATAATAAAAAACATTGAGCGGAAGAAATACCAGAGGGGGCCCACACCCTGGCCATGAGGGTGGGTGCGCGCCCCCTACCTCGTGGGCCCCCTGGTGGCCCTCCAGTGTCCATCTTGTGCTATATGAAGTCTTTCGTCCGAAGAAAAATCATAAGCAAGTTTTCGGGACGAGACTCCGCCGCCACGAGGCGGAACCTTGGCGGAACCAATCTAGGGCTCTGGCGGAGCTATTCGTAAGGGGCTGATTTGAATCCATATGTTTCATGATATGGTTAGGTTTACCTTAATACTTCTTTTGTAATTGCGGATGCTTGCAATAGGGGTTAATCATAAGTGGGATGCTTGTCCAAGTGAGGACAACACCCAAGCACCGGTCCACCCACATATCAAATTATCAAAGTACCGAACGCGAATCATATGAACGTGATGAAAACTAGCTTGACAATAATTCCCATGTGTCCTCAGGAGCGCTTTTCTCTATATAAGAGTTTGTCCAGGCTTGTCCTTTGCTACAAAAAGTATTGGGCCACCTTGCTGCACTTTATTTACTTTTGTTACTTGTTGCTCGTTACAAATTATCTTATCACAAAACTATCTGTTACCTATAATTTCAGTGCTTGCAGAGAATACCTTGCTGAAAACCGCTTATCATTTCCTTCTGCTCCTCGCTGGGTTCGACACTCTTACTTATCGAAAGGACTACGATAGATCCCCTATACTTGTGGGTCATCAAGTACCTAAGTGGTGATTTATTTTCTTATACTAACGGAGCTTATGAGTTTTCTGTTAAGTTTTGTGTTGTGAAATTTTCAAGTTTTGGGTAAAGATTCGATGGACTATGGAATAAGGAGTGGCAAGAGCCTAAGATTGGGGATGCCCAAGGCACCCCAAGGTAATATTCAAGGACAACCAAGAGCCTAAGCTTGGGGATGCCCCGGATGGCATCCCCTCTTTCGTCTTCGTTCATCGGTAACTTTACTTGGAGCTATATATTTTTTTCACCACATGATATGTGTTTTGCTTGGAGCGTCATTTAATTTTCTTTTGTTTTGCTTGATGTTTGAATAAAATACCAAGATCTGAAATTCTTAAATGTTAGAGAGTCTTCACATAGTTACATAATTATTCGACTGCTCATTGATCTTCGCTTATATCTTTTGGAGTAGTTTGTCGTTTGCTCTAGTGCTTCACTTATATCTTTTAGAGCACGACGGTAGTTTTATTTTGAAGAAATAGATGAACTCTCATGCTTCACCTATATTATTTTGAGAGTCTTTAGAACAGCATGGTAATTTTCTTTGGTTATGAATTTAGTCCTAATATGATGGGCATCCAAGAGGGATATAATAAAAACTATCATATAAAGTGCATTGAATACTATGAGAAGTTTGTTTCTTTATGATTGTTTTGAGATATGAAGATGGTGATATTAGAGTCATGCTAGTTGAGTAGTTGTGAATTTGAGAAATACTTGTGTTAAAGTTTGTGATTCCCGTAGCATGCACATATGGTGAACCGTTATGTGATGAAGTCGGAGCATGTTTTATTTATTTATTGTCTTCCTTATGAGTGGCGGTTGGGGACGAGCGATGGTATTTTCCTACCAATCTATCCCCCTAGGAGCATGCGCGTAGTACTTCGTTTTGATAACTAATATATTTTTGCAATAAGTATGTGAGTTCTTTATGACTAATGTTGAGTCCATGGATTATACGCACTCTCACCCTTCCACCATTGCTAGCCTCTCTAATACTGCGCACCTTTCTCCGGTATCATACACCCACCATATACCTTCCTCAAAACAGCCACCATACCTACCTATTATGGCATTTCCATAGCCATTCCGAGATATATTGCCATGCAACTTTTCATCGTTCCGTTTATTATGACACGCTCCATCATTGTCATATTGCTTTGCATGATCATGTAGTTGACATCGTATTTGTGGCAAAGCCACCGTTTATGATTTTCATACATGTCACTCTTGATTCATTGCATATCCCGGTACATCGCCGGAGGCATTCACATAGAGTCATATTTTGTTCTAAGTATTGAGTTGTAATCCTTGAGTTGTAAGTAAATAAAAGTGTGATGATTATCATTATTAGAGCATTGTCCCAAGTGAGGAAAGGATGATGGAGACTATGATTCCCCCACAAGTCGGGATGAGGCTCCGGACGAAGAAAAAATAATAATAAAAGAGGTCAAAGAAGCCCATATAAGAAAAGAAAAAAGAGGCCATAAAAAGGAGAAGGAAAAAAATGAGAGAAAAAGAGAGAAGGGGCAATGCTACGTACTATCCTTTTACCACGCTTGTGCTTCAAATTAGCACCATTATCTTCATGATAGAGAGTCTCCTATGTTGTCACTTTCATATACTAGTGGAAATCTTTCATTATAGAACTTGGCTTGTATATTCCAATGATGGGCTTCCTCAAAATGCCCTAGGTCTTTGTGAGCAAGCGAGTTGGATGCACACCCACTTAGTTTCTTTTGTTGAGCTTTCATACACTTATAGCTCTAGTGCATCCGTTTCATGGCAATCCCTACTCACTCACATTGATATCTATTGATGGGCATCTCCATAGCCCGTTGATACGCCTAGTTGATGTGAGACTGTCTTCTCCCTTTTGTCTTCTCCACAACCACCATTCTATTCCACCTATAGTGCTATGTCCATGGCTCACGCTCATGTATTGCGTGAAGATTGAAAAAGTTTGAGAACATTAAAAGTATGAAACAATTGCTTGGCTTGTCATCGGGGTTGTGCATGATTTAAATATTTTGTGTGATGAAGATAGAGCATAGCCATACTATATGATTTTGTAGGGATAGCTTTCTTGGCCATGCTATTTTGAGAAGACATGATTGCTTTGTTAGTATGCTTGAAGTATTATTGTTTTCATGTCAATATTAAACTTTTGTTTTGAATCTTATAGATCTGAATATTCTTGCCACAATAAAGAAGATTACATTGATAAATATGTCAGATAGCATTCCACATAAAATTCTATTTTTATCATTTACCTACTTGAGGACGAGCAGGAATTAAGCTTGGGGATGCTTGATATGTCTCCAACGTATTTATAATTTTTTATTGTTCCATGCTATTATATTATCCATCTAGGATGTTTTATATGCATTTATATGTTATTTTATATGATTTTTGAGACTAAGCTATTAACCTATAGCCCAGTGCCAGTTTTTGTTTTTTCCTTATTTTTGAGTTTCGCAGAAAAAGAAAACCAAACGGAGTCCAATTGACCTGAAACTTCACGGAACTTATTTTGGGACTAGAAGAAGGCCACGGAGTAAAAGAGTTGGGCCAGAAGAGTCCCGGGCTGCCCACGAGGGTGGGGGGCACGCCCACCCCCTGGGCGCGCCTCCCTACCTCATGGACAGCCCGGAGACCCCCCCGACTTGTTCTCGACGCCAAAACCTCTTATATATACAGAAACCCCCAAAACATAACCTAGATCGGGAGTTCCGTCATCGCAAGCCTCTGTAGCCACCGAAAACCAATCTAGACCCGTTCCGGCACCCTGCCGGAGGGGGGAATCCTTCTCCGGTGGCCATCTTCATCATCCCGACGCTCTCCATGACGAGGAGGGAGTAGTTCACCCTCGGGGCTGAGGGTATGTACCAGTAGCTATGTGTTTGATCTCTCTCTCTCTCTCTCTCTCTCTCTCGTGTTCTTGAGGTGGTACGATCTTGATGTATCGCGAGCTTTGCTATTTTAGTTGGATCTTATGATGTTTCTCCCCATCTACTCTCTTGTAATGGATTGAGTTTTCCCTTCGAAGTTATCTTATCGGATTGAGTCTTTAAAGATTTGAGAACACTTGATGTATGTCTTGCGTGGGATAACCGTGGTGACAATGGGTTATTCTATTGATTCACTTGATGTATGTTTTGGTGATCAACTTGCGGGTTCCGTGACCTTGGGAATCTATGCATAGGGGTTGGCACACGTTTTCGTCTTGACTCTCCGGTAGAAACTTTGGAGCACTCTTTGAGGTTCTCTGTGTTGGTTGAATAGATGAATCCGAGATTGTGTGATGCATATCGTATAATCATACCCACGGATACTCGAGGTGACATTGGAGTATCTAAGTGACATTAGGGTTTTGGTTGATTTGTGTCTTAAGGTGTTATTCTAGTACGAACTCTATGATAGATCAAACGGAAAGAATAACTTCGTGTTATTTACTACGGACTCTTGAATAGATCGATCAGAAAGGATAACTTTGAGGTGGTTTCGTACCCTATCATAATCTCTTCGTTTGTTTTCCGCTATTAGTAACTTTGGAGTGACTCTTTGTTGCATGTTGAGGGATAGTTATATGATCCAATTATGTTATTATTGTTGAGAGAACTTACACTAGTAAAAGTATGAACCCTAGGCCTTGTTTCCTAGCATTGCAATACCGTTTACGCTCACTTTTACCACTTG
This sequence comes from Aegilops umbellulata, assembly GCA_032464435.1. Taxonomy (NCBI): domain Eukaryota; kingdom Viridiplantae; phylum Streptophyta; class Magnoliopsida; order Poales; family Poaceae; genus Aegilops; species Aegilops umbellulata. The sequence continues at coordinate 37,008,418 of CP136057.1, read as the reverse complement.
CTACCTTGCTGTTTTTATATTTTCAGATTACAAAAACCTATTTCTATCATCCATATTGCACTTGTATCACCATCTCTTCGCCGAACTAGTGCACCTATACAATTTACCATTGTATTGGGTGTGTTGGGGACACAAGCGACTCTTTGTTATTTGGTTGCAGGGTTGCTTGAGAGAGACCATCTTCATCCTACGCCTCCCACGGATTGATAAACCTTAGGTCATCCACTTGAGAGAAATTTGCTACCGTCCTACAAACCTCTGCACTTGGAGGCCCAACAACGTCTACAAGAAGAAGGTTGCGTAGTAGACATCACCATGGTCGAGCTTAGACTAGTTTTACGGAGCACGATATAGTTTATTTAAAATATGCCCAAATGTTTTCGTCCAGTTTGTATGAAAATCATGCGATTTGCATATAATTTGCCCGGTTAGTTTAAAAGAAAATATTTGAAATGTATGCTGGTAGCGTTAGATGGCCGGCTCCCGTACCCGTGGACTAATCTTTCCTTTTTCACGGACAGATGCACAAGGAAATTTGCGGGTGAGCATCGGGGATGCCCTTGCCTTTTTTTTTCTAGGGTAGGCTGCTAGCGCTTGGGTATTGCGTGCAGGCCCAAGGAGATCTTGGACCTTGCAGTTCCCGAGGAGATCTTGGACCTTGCAATTGGGCTTCCAAGCTTGGGCCATACCGGTGCGACTGGCGGAACAGGCCCGGTGCCCCTACCTCCTCCCCTCTCCGAACCCCGAGCTCCCCCAGAGGAACTCCATCGATTCCGCCGGCGGGACTCCTGTCCGGGAAACGCCGATCTAGAATGGCGGCCAACTTCTGGACGTCGTCGCACAGGTAAAGACGCCGGCACCCGCATCCTCTCTCGACCGGTTTAGTACCGCACCAAGTCGCTCCGTGAATTTTGAGCTGCTAATTCGGTGCGTGATGGCCCCGTGCGAGCAGCAAGCAGCTGCTGGACCCGGAGGAGGTGGACGTGGTGCCGGCGCAAGACCGGGAGCGGGGCATCACGCTCGTGGAGTTCCGCCTCGTCAAGATCCACATGTCCTTCCGTGAGCTCCTCCTCCGCCGTCATCCCCATCCTGTTTTCTTTTGCTCTCTCTAGTATCTCGGCCGTCCAGATTAGCAGTAGTGTGTTTAGTTTATAGCAAGCCTTAAAATGTGCACATTTTGGTGTAATTACGGTTGGGATGGGGTGCTGTGTCGCGGAGCATAGGACGATTGGGTGCCCCTACAACGAATTATAGAATTGGCGATAAGCCCGCCCGGTCATAGGTGGGGATTTTATAGCTTTCATCATGGCAATTGGCAACCGGTGGTTTGTTTTGAAGTTTGGAGGCTCCAATGTTTGGGATGGTCGCTGTATGGTACACAACCATACCCATGGACGCACCGTGACATGTGCCTTTGTAGCATAAAATTCGCCGTGACACACATGGTGAACGTTTTCCTATCATTTCTGCTAAAACAGATATCTCACGGTCTGTTTTTACCGAATGGAGAATATCTTACAGCCTTCTTATTCTGCTTGAGCAATCTTTGCTGACGCAAGCTGTGCATTTCTTAATTTTCATTAACTAGCACAATCCTGGCTATAAATTATAAGTATTAATCTAGCATATGTGTGAAAATGTAAAAAGAAGTAGCTATTTAGCGTAGGTATAAAATTTGACCACAGGCACTTAATTCACTCCATTCCAATTGTAGCAGTCACGGAGTAAATACCGTCGTGATGATGGCATGGAGTCATGGCTTGCTTTGGTGAGAGAAGATGATAAAAATGGGGATGAACTCGTTCTTTCTTTGCAACCCACATATATAGATGATCTAGGCTAGCCCCTAACAACATAATGTGATAGAAATAATAGGAATATGTAACAGCATTATCTCATATATGCGAATCTTACATAAAGCAACTAAAGAATTAATCAACCACTTTGCTGCCTGCTGGAATACGGATGGGCACATTACAATATCTTACAAGAATTATGGGCATTCTACATTTGTTTTTTCCTCACAGAGTGCATCTGATTATTTCAGATATATGGCGGTTGGCCCAGCAGGTCAAAGTTAGACAAAGGTTAGAGACATTGTTTTCATTTCCTAACTGTACCTTTGTTTATAGTTGTGTATGATATCTGTAGACTTCAATGATCAAACAAACTTACCCGTTTTTTGCTTTAGACCATAGCTAGCAAGATTTTCTTCTACAGTAGTATGTACAGTTACATTCTTGAAGTGGTTACCTTTGTATCTAAAAAAGTTTTAACATATTGACATATATATTGCTGGTTACTACCTGAAACACATTAAATTGCTTGGTGTTATTTATTCTTTTCCTCATGAAGTTCTTATTTCTAACTTCTCTGTGGAGTTTGATTAAACTTCAAGACTGAAATAGTGATACCGAAAGCAAACTGCTCTTAAGAGAAAAAAAATGCCAGCAACATTCCCATCTCCTTTATATGTAGGGTGCTGCAATTTTTGTGCTACTGAATATCTGTTACTCCAGTTTTTTTAATGTCTGCTACTGAATCGCTCACTTTTCCAGTTTATGATATGCTGTCCATTCTCCACTAGACCTATCTGGAATTAACTCATGATTCTGACGATTCTGACGATCTTAAATCATTGTTATCTCAGAGTCATAGCTACTGCAATCACGTACTTCAGGCGTGTCTACACAAGGTATGATTGTCTATTCGATAATAATGCATCAGAGAGAAAGAATGCCCCTCTGGTTTCTAATTTTTCTGTCTGAATTTTACTATTTTCTTATTAGCCAGAGAATGAAAACATGGTATTACTTTTTTTAGTCTGTATAAGTAAGATGTTGTGGTACTAAGAAATTAGCAAGTATATTCTTATTATCTAAGATGGTCAACTTACAGTGCAGTAAGAACAGTGTACTTCCTTAAAAAAAGAGTAAGAACTGTATTATCCTGTGATTGTACGTGTTTAGGTGTTTCTCAAAAAAATTCCATGAGAACTTGTGTGCTTCATTCAGAACTCTATAATTTACCTACCTTCATTCAGAACTTGTGTGATTGTAGATGTGTGGTTCTTATAAACTTGCTTCCATCAGAATTGGCATGATGGCTTCAACCAGAAATCTTTAAATTTTAATTTACAAATAGTATACTTCAAGCATCAAACTCGTGTTTCTATATTTTCTGTCACCAAATATTGGACGTGAAGGTTCATATTTATTGCCTGTTTATACATAATTCCTTAAACATTTAATTCCTTTTTAGTGGAACTTAATCATTCAGAACTGTGTGTTTCTGGTTATAAAATAATAATTTTCAGAACTGTGTTGGAATCTATTTACAGAAAGAGCATGACAGAGTATGATCCTCGTTTGGTAGCACCAGCTTGTTTGTATTTGGCATCAAAGGTAGAGGAAAGCACAGTGCAAGCAAGGCTTCTTGTATTTTACATCAAGAAGATGTGTGGTGAGTCTCCTGATCATATAGATAGACCCATGCTTACCTGGAAGGCTGGAAGAGCTGCACAGCCTACTAACCATTTATTCTCCTTCCCCTAAATTGTAGGTTCTGATGACAAGTACCGATTTGAAATCAAAGATATCCTTGAAATGGAAATGAAGCTCCTAGAAGCACTCGACTATTATTTGGTTGTTTACCATCCATACCGTCCTCTTCTACAGTATGGCTTTGTTTCCCCTATCATCTCAATAGCAATGACATTTCCACTAGAATTGAAGCTTTTCTTCAATGGCACTGAGAGATGTTCTGCTTTACAGGTTATTGCAGGATGCTGGCATAACAGATCTGACACAATTTGCCTGGTAAGCATATCTTCTTGAATAAGAATGCGGTATCATATTGAGGACCACGTGCTGCTAATCTGCCGTGGAACTTGTCGTCCTTTCTAATTTTAGTCACACCGTGTACTGTTTTTCTTTTTGTGGATGGAAGCTGAATTCTGTCTTATATGCTAGAAAAGTTTTTTGATATGCTTTAGTGATAGTGGTTGTTAAAATTAGCCTTCTCTTTTTTGAAACATTTTATTATGAATGATTTTAGTCGGAGCAAATGGACTGCCCTTTTAGTGCCCCCTTTTAGAATTTGTCTGCACATGTATTTCATTTAAAGAAGAACATTTACTCCCTCCGTAAAGAAATATAAGAGCGTTTAGGTTTTCCTTCTCACTTAAGTATAGTAGTACGATGAGGTAAATATCTTTTATGTGGAATAGCAGGGACAACAAATATAAGTGAAGCTACTTTTTATTTCTGATATATGGGTGTATTGTATGCTCAGTCATACACGACCTATATCTATGCTGATAAGAAACTGTTACTTGCAGGGGCCTTGTCAATGATACTTACAAGATGGACCTCATTCTCATATATCCTCCTTATATGATTGCATTGGCCTGCATATACATTGCAAGCGTTCTTAAAGACAAGGACACAACCTCATGGTTTGAAGAACTCCGCGTTGACATGAACATTGTAGGCGTTGCTCTGATATTTTTCCCGTTGGTTGGCAATTTCATTATGTCCTCATATTAACCAATCGACACTCGTTTGCAACACTCAGGTTAAGAATATCTCAATGGAAATCTTGGACTTCTACGACACCTACAAGATTGATCCTCAAAGGGGCCTCCAGGAGGACAAGATCATCCCTGTGATGAACAAGTTGCCATCAAAGGCCTGAAGGCCGATTTGACACCTGACCATTTAACCACCTTAGACCGCCTCATCTGGAGCGTGTAACCCCGTAACCCTGAGGTGAGATCCAGGGAATGCCCTGGGACTTGGATGACATCAAATTGTTAGGCGATTAGGCGCAAGTTACTTTTGCGACTTTTGCGATGGTGATCCCAATGTAGGGGGTAGTCTGTAATACTTGGCATCTGATTTCTGTATCACACAAAACCCAAGTGGAATTGTTTCAACCTGAGCCCTGTTTGTTGAATTGTTCTTAGAGTTCCTCCATTTATCTGAAACCTAGTACCATTTCTGTTATGCAGTCTGGCATCTCCAGCTTTGACCATGGTTGCCCACCAGAACCTTTGCGGTAGAAAGCTCGGCACTCCTGTAAGCAGGACAGCCTGTGACCTCACATCGGACCCGAGTGGGCGAGCTGCCCTTACAGCCATGCCGCCTACGGCGATGCGGTAGGCGACGGACTGAAACATAACACACGGGGCACATCAAAAGAACACACAGATACTGAAGATGCTATCCACTGTTTTATCTCAGCTTCAAGCTTAATCTCAGTTACATAGACCAACCATCTAATGATACGTACACCAGTCAACTTAATCAATTGTTCATCTGAGCACCTGCTACAGGTTCCTCAGCAACCATAATCTATGTGATGATACTCTTTGGCGATTGATCCGCTGCTGACCTGAAAACAGATTTCACAGGAAGATGTTAGTCCAACGGCACTGTATTTGATGAGTGTAACCAGGTGAAAAAAGGCAGAAGGGCTCACCTTAACCATCCGAGTTCGGAAGGTAAATACGATGGAAGTTGTTCTTCCTCAGGGCCTTGCGGCAAGTAGGGCATTTCTTCTGAAACTGGATGGCTTGCTTGATGCACTCAGCACAGAAGATATGGCCACATTTTGTTGTCGAAGGCTCCACCAGCTTGTTAAGGCACACCGGGCAAGTGAAATTCGGTTCCTTTGGAACCACCACCTTAGCAGGCTCTTGGCTAATTTGCACCGCATTGTTCGACTGCGAGACGGAAACATACAGTTATAGTTGAACAAAAATTGTAAGGCAGTAAGACCAACAAGAACTGGGCACAAGGTTCTAACGCATGGAGAAAAATGGAGGGAAACTTCTACCTTGTTCCAACATATCCTCTAGCGTATTGCGTAACCATATCAATGCATGGCATCTATGCTACACAAGGTAAGATGGTCCTTGAAATTTAGCGGTTGCCAACTTGTCGGTGCAAAATTAAAATCTTTACGGTTAGCAGCTACCAAGAACAATCTGAAGAGACCTATATGGCATCATCATAAATTACACATATGAGTGTCTTATTATTTATCTATGGCTTGTAACAGAACAAGAAAAATATTGTCTACTTAAATCAAAGAACCTTCACACTCGTAGTTCACTAAAAGGGCAGGATATCTCAGAACTCTACAGGAAGGATAAAGACAAGCATATACCAAGCAGCTGCTATGTACATAGAGGACAAAGTAGATAGCAGCTAAGTAGCAACTAGACGGTGTCTTAAAGCTGTGAAACTGTTCCCTTAAAAAATTACAAACTTTACCTGAAGGCTGGACCCTTCTTCCCTTTCTGGGGAGAGACATATCAAAGGCGCAACCCTTTGGCGTTTGTTCCACATGTTATGAGAAGGCATAGCTGCATTATCTTAATGAAAGAGTACTGATTGAGTAAATCATAAAGCAGAATGACAAAGTTGTAATGAATCCAAATTGAGTCGGGATCAGATAGCATATGATGAACATGTTTACATCTTATACTTAAGCTTTCCAGATTCAGTGTTGATACACGTGCATTATCTTACAACAAACAACTGCAATGTGAAATTCGAAGAAGAGAACGTCAAACAATGAGTCTAATTCTGAGCAGCTTATGTTATGATTGCTTCCACATTTGAAAAATAGATATCCTCATTTTTTTTGGGGACTATAAACAGTAGGGTAAAAACCAGATATCCTCATGTTACAGGTAAGAACCCAACAATCTCCTGTGCTGCTCACGATTTCAACAGTTCTAGACAAATCTATAGACACAAATCATATTAAACTGATGCAGAATTTATTCCCATATTCTTTTATGTTAGAAGCTAAACATTTCTATCAAGTGCAATATATGATGAACTAACCTTCCAGGGCAGCATCTTCATCCAGATAAAGTGGTGTCAAAAATTGACTTCTAGTTCTCCGATTATCTGCAATGGGAAATTTAAAGAAGAATACGTCAAACAATGAGTCTAATTCTGAGCAGCTTATATTATGATTGCTTCCACATTTGAAAAATAGATGTCCTCATGTTATGGGTAAGAACCCAACAATGTACTGTGTTGTTCACGATTTCGACAGTTCTAGACGAATCTATCGACACAAATCGTATTAAAATGATGAAGAATTATTGCCAAATTCTCTCATGTTGGAAGCCAAACATTTCTATCAAGTGCAATACATGTAGTAGGTAATGAACGAACCTTCCATGGCAGCATCGTCATCGAGATAAAATGGTGTCGCACATTGCCTTATAATTCTCCAATTCTCTGCAATGGGAAATTCAAAGAAGAAAACGTCAAACAATGAGTCTAATTTCCAGCAGCTTATATCATGATTGTTTCAACATGTGAAAAATAGATGCCCTCATGTTATGGATAAGATCCCAACACTGTACCGTGTTGTTCATGGTTTCAACAGTTCTAGAAGAATCTATCAACACAACTCATACAAAACTGATGAAGAATTTATACCCAAATTCTTTTATGTTGGAAGCGGAACATTTCTATCGAGTGCAATATGTAGTAAGTAATGAACTAACCTTCCAGGACAGCATCTTCATCCAGAGCAAATGGTGCCACAGGTTGCCCTCTAGTTCTCCGGTTCACCCCCTGCAAAATGCAAGGTAGCTTTATAAAACTGATCCATGATTATAGATATATTCCTAGCAGGAAAATCTGAGCAAGAAGTACACTAAACACTAGTAAATGGTGCATACACAGACTCTGTTTCATAAACATCACCACGGATCCAATGTCATAACATTTTATTCTTGAAAAGTGAAGTGCATGATGTATCATTAAAACATGAGTATAAGAAATTTACCGGGGGAGGCACTTGTGAAGGCGATAGGGCCTGCACTTCATCATCGAGAGCTTCCACATCAATAGGCGATGTGCGTGCACCAGGGAAGACCGAGAGCCCATGATGGTTCCCCGCCACCGGCGAGCTTGCATCCAAGTCCACAACAACTTTATCAGCAGATCCATCTTGCGACTGCCTCCTCGCGGCACGCCGTGCGCCGCTGGTATTACTCATGCTATGTACCTCTGATGCTTATACTCACCTTACCCTTCTCCAGTTCTACAATCAACCTGGATTTTAACAGCGTGGTCAATCTCAATCCCACTGTTCTACAATTATTTGTGTACAAAAGACGACGATAACGATTTTGCATTACATGAACCCAGCCCAACCATCCTAAAAGCAGTACTATTATATACAAATAGGTAAACACGCCAAAACTTTTGATCGCAACTTTGGACTATCTTGGCAAAGCCATTCTGCAATAGCAAGTATAATAATTACGAAACAAAACAAAAGCTTCACCAGAAAAGGAGTAACCGAGTAGACTTTTCTTCTCCTTTTGTGGACAATCGCATTTGGGGAAGTGAATCACAGATGGTCATACTCCTACTACTATCGGGGCATAAATCCTAATCCTAATCCGGTAGAATCCGGTGGATAATAACCAGGAATGGACGGAGAAAACGAGAGCAGGAAGAGAGATACCCCTAAATCCTAACCCAGACGGAGAAGATCTGTCCAACCAAGCAGCCCGCGCGGCTACAACTTGGGGCAGAACCGAGCGAGGCCGATCCAAGGACCGAATCAAGAACTCCTCGCCCGGTCGCGGCCAGATTCCGATCGAATCGAACAAGAACGCACGCCCGAGAGGAACCACGAAATACAGATCGAAGGATATGCGGAGAGCGATCCGCGCTTACTCGAGCGTGGCGATCGAGGGGCCTGACGAGGGTTTGAGGCAGAGTCGCCCACGCACGCACGCCACCACCGCCACCAACCGACGAACTGGACTTGAATGTGTCACCCTCCTCTTCGCCCGGCGTTTAAAAGGGGGCGAGCGATGAGCGGCGCGGTTCACTCTTTTTTCCTCCCTCGCCGGACCCCACCTGGAAGTCGGATCCCTTTCGTGCCGTGGGACCGTGTGTCAGGGGGTGGGGCGTCGTGTCGAGGCGGGGGTGGTCGCCGGGGATTATTTTGGGCGGATCGGCGGCGGTGAGGTCCGCTGGCCCACACGTGTTCTCCGTCCTCCTCGTCGCCGGGGCACGGTGGGCTGGCTGGGTAGGCGGACCGTGGGCGTGCGCAGATGGTCGGACGAGGAGGGGAGAGGGGATGGGAGGATAGCGGTGGGAAGACTTGGCGGTTGACCCTGGGATCGGATCCCACTATCCCACGTCTTATTGCGTGTGCGCAGACGTCTGCAAACGCACGTAAATTGCGCAGTTGGTGCCGAAATTGGTCGATATCAGCCGCGATTTGCCTAGACTTTTACGTGCCGAAATTGATGCTTGAACTTGCCATGAATATTCAGTTTAGTGTCTGAACTTGAAAAAATACGCTAAACTGGTTATACAACTTGGCATGAATGTGCAAATACAATGCTATTTTTTTTTAAAAAAGAAAATGACCCCCGGCATCTGCATTTGGGAGATGCATGCAGTCATTTTGTTAATTATTTATAAAATACAGTGCTAATGTCATCCGCAGACGTAAAAGTGTGCCGACATAGCACCGTATATAGCTGACATGGCATTGACATGGTGCGGGGCCCACTTGTAAGACAAAAACAGGGCTTGCCAAATCCGGCACCCTATAACGTCCGTGGGGCGTCCGGACGCGTCCGCAGAGAGTGACCGGACAATACTTAAATCGACGCGTCCACACCCATGTATCTCAAGTCTGATACTCTATAATCATATTAAAGCATGCCACATGAAACTAAATTACTTATATCATCAAATGGGCGCTAGAAATGCACATAATTCACATACCGATCACCGAAAGATCCCCACAATTCACATGATCCACATAACCAACGGATAGGTTCTAAACTAGATTACTAATAACGGAAACAAACACTTAGAGAGGACGTGCTTCACCACTTCCTCGCCAGTCCTTTGCCCTTCCGGTCACCGGCGCTATTTGAAGGTGTCCGGGTAGGCAGCAAGAGGTGGGTCGTCGGAGCCATCATTTTCGGAGTCGTCAGTGATATTGGGGGAGGAGGAGGCGTCCATCTCCGCCGTTGTAAGAGAACGGTGGCAGACCCAGGCAAGAAGGCGCTCCCCATCATCGGGCACCGCCGGTAGCCCGCGGCGGCGGGAGGACTGTGCGATTGCATCCGAGGCCACCACCCACGTCTCCCTAGCCCACTGCCGATCGTAGTGGACGACACGAGCCTCCGATTCGGGCGGGCACGTCCGCGACATCGACAGAGCAGGCACTAAAACCCACCACTGCCTTTGCGGAGTAGTGACACGAGGTTTAGGTGGGAGGCGTGGAGTGGGTATAATGCGGACCAGCACCGCGCAGAGCTCTGCGTGGTGCAGGACGGGCCCGCACTAGCATCAACGCTGTGGCGGCGGGCGTCAAGGGACGAAGTAGAGCCGGAGTTGCGTCCCAATCATCGCCGGATCTGTTCATCGATGCCGGAGCTGGACATGGTGGATGGGGAAGTGGAGGGGGTTGAATTGGGGAAAGGGAGGAGAAGATATGGAGAGCGCGACGAAGTAAGTGAGCTAGGGTTTGCTCTACGTGGGGGTTTTATGAGGACAGAGTGGGGTAGTGGTGGGGAAGCGTGGGTTGGGTTGACGTGATGGACGCGCCCAGGCGCGCCCGGGCCTTCCCATATTCGCCCCAGATTAGGGCTGGATATGTGGGGTGCTGGGCAACCCGGGCGTATGGGGCCGATTTGAGGCGCCCGACTGGGTCGCCTTTTTTGTCCGATCAGTGACCATTCCGTCTGCCGAGTCATTTGAGACCAGTTTGAGGCGCCCGACTATAGATGCTCTAAAAGTCATGCTTATTTTTGCAATAAGATGTAGCCACTGTTTGAATTCTGATATTTTGACTACTAAGAGCCAGCGCAAGTATAATAAGATGACGTAGGTGGGCGGCACGACTTTAATTTTTTTTTGCTGAATGTGAGGAAAGAGTAGAGAATCGGGCTATAGATTGACAATAAGCTACAACACATGCTCCTAGAGACAGTGCGAAATGGGCCATATATCAATAAAGGAGCATATTTTTATATTTAAGTATTGTACTTGCCGACTATAAATTTGATTATAGACGATATGACAATATTATATATCAATCGGCTGGTTGTACTATTAACATGCTCTAAACAAGGAATGATAATATTCATTGTCCGGTCTAAAACATAAGGTGTAGAAGTTTTGTCCCAAGTTAAAGTTTTCTAGGTTTGTTCAAGTTTTGTGGAACAAAATCATCTACATCTACAATGCCAAATCGATCAGTAGCTTCGTCATGACTTTCTTTTTTATATTGATTTTTTCGACGACATTGATGTTGGTTTCTTTAACTATAGGCTTGGTCTATGATACGTCTCCAACGTATCTATAATTTTTTATTGTTCCATACTATTATATTATCCATCTAGGATGTTTTATATGCATTTATATGCTATTTTATATGAATTTTGGGACTAACCTATTAACCTAGAGCACAATGCCAGTTTCTGTTTTACCTTGTTTTTGAGTATCGCAGAAAAGGAAAACCAAACAGAGTCCAATTGACCTGAAAAATCACGGAGATTATTTTTGGACCAGAAGAAGCCCATGGAGTATCGGAGATGGGCCAGAAGAGTCCCGAGGCACCCACGAGGGTGGGGGGGCGCGCCCTACCCCCTGGGCGCGCCCCCTACCTCGTGGCCGTCTCGGAGACCCCCCCCCCCTGACTTGTTCCCAAAGCCAACACCTCTTATATATACCCAAACTTCCAGAACATAACCTAGATCGAGAGTTCCGCAGCCGCAAGCTTCTGTAGCCACCAAAAACCTATCGGGACCCTGTTCCGGCACCCTGCCGGAGGGGGGATCCCTCACCGGTGGCCATCTTCATCATCCCGCGCTCTCCATGATGAGGAGGGAGTAGTTCACCCTCGGGGTTGAGGGTATGTACCAGTAGCTATGTGTTTGATCTCTCTCTCTCTCTCTCTCTCTCTCTCTCTCTCTCTCTCTCTCTCTTGTTCTTGACTTGGCACGATCTTGATGTATTGCGAGCTTTGCTATTATAGTTGGATCTTATGTTGTTTCTCCCCCTCTACCTTCTTGTAATGGATTGAGTTTTCCCTTTGAAGTTATCTTATCGGATTGAGTCTTTAAGGATTTCAGAACACTTGATGTATGTTTTGCGTGGGATACCCGTGGTGACAATGGCGTATTCTATTGATTCACTTGATGTATGTTTTGGTGATCAACTTGTGGGTTCCGTGACTTTGGGAATCTATGCATAGGGGTTGGCACACGTTTTCGTCTTGACTATTCGGTAGAAACTTTGGGACACTCTTTGAAGTTCTTTGTGTTGGTTGAATAGATGAATCTGAGATTGTGTGATGCATATCATATAATCATACCCGCAGATACTTGAGGTGACATTGGAGTATCTAGGTGACATTCGGGTTTTGGTTGATTTGTGTCTTAAGGTGTTATTCTAGTATGAACTCTAGGATAGATCGAACGGAAAGAATAGCTTCGTGTTATTTTATTACGGACTCTTGAATAGATCGATCAGAAAGAATAACTTTGAGGTGGTTTCGTACCCTACAATAATCTCTTCGTTTGTTCTTCGCTATTAGTGACTTTGGAGTGACTCTTTGTTGCATGTTGAGGGATTGTTATATGATCCAATTATGTTATTATTGTTGAGAGAATTTGCACTAGTGAAAGTATGAACCCTAGGCCTTGTTTCAATGCATTGCAATACCATTTACGCTCACTTTTATCATTAGTTACCTTGCTGTTTTTATATTTTCAGATTACAAAAACATATACCTACCATCCATATTGCACTTGTATCACCATCTCTTCGCCGAACTAGTGCACCTATACAATTTACCATTGTATTGGGTGTGTTGGGGACACAAGAGACTCTTTGTTATTTGGTTGTAGGGTTGTTTGAGAGAGACCATCTTCATCCTACGCCTCCCACAGATTGATAAACCTTAGGTCATCCACTTGAGGGAAATTTGCTACTGTCCTACAAACCTCTGCACTTGGAGGCCCAACAACGTCTACAAGAAGAAGGTTGTGTAGTAGACGTCAGTCTACATGCAAGATGGTCCCCCATGCTCCGCTCCCGCCCCACCTGCTACCCGCATCGCCGGTGGCCAAAGTTGTCGCCGGCCAACCACAACCCCCTCCCCCCTCCCCCATGCTCCTCCGCATCCACCTGCAACCTCGGAGACCGACTTCTCCATGCCAGAAACTACACTCGCTTCCAACTGAGCCTTGATGAAGCGGACGGCTAGATTTCCAAAATCTGGTCTAGAACGAGCTTCCGTCTCGCGTTCTGCCATCGAGCGTAGGTCTTCAACCTGCAACCACGCTCCTCATCGACTTTCTCCCATCCACCCAGTCTCTCGACACCTTCCTGGTCGCCACCCTGCCTCAGTTCTGCTTCAGTGGTGAAGCTGCCGATTTCGTGGTCTCACCCATCTCCAGCTGCAGCTTCTCCTTCCTATCAGCATCAAACTCTGTCACCACCCGCATTGCTGCATGCTCATCAATCCCTGACCGCACTACTTGTCCTACAAATCCATCAAACCTCTGTCACCCACATGCTCGACCCCCACTCCTCCACGCTTGGAGGGGCCATGGAACCCGTGGATGCTACTGATACGTCTCCAACGTATCTATAATTTTTGATTGCTCCATGGTATTATATATTCTGTTTTAGATGTTTAATGGGCTTTATTATACACTTTTATATTATTTTTGGGACCAACCTACTAAGCCAAGGTCCAGTGCAAATTGCTGTTTTTTTGCCCATTTCAGTGTTTCGCAGAAAAGGAATATCAAACGGAGTCCAAAAGGAATGAAACCTTCGGGAGAGTTATTTTTGGAACAAATGTGATCCAGAGGACTTGGAGTGGACATCAAGAAACAACCGAGGAGGCCACGAGGCAGGGAGGCGCGCCTGCCCCCTGGGCGCGCCCCACCCTCGTGGGCCCCTCGTAGCTCCACCGACCTACTTCTTCCTCCTATATATACCTACGTACCCCAAAACCATCCAGGAGCACCATGAAACCCTATTTCACTGCCGCAACCTTCTGTGCCCATGAGATCCCATCTTGGGGCCTTTTCCGGCGCTCCGCCAGAGGGGTCATCGATCACGGAGGGCTTCTACATCAACACCATAGCCTCTCTGGTGATGTGTGAGTAGTTTACCATAGACCTTCGGGTCCATACACTACAAAAAAAAGACATATCCGTGACATTTTGGGCCGAACAATTTTTTTTCCTGTCATACATATGACACTTCTATGACGATAATTGTGACAAAACCCGGTATCATCATAGATGTGGTGGGCTCCTACTTCTATGACAAAAAATCATGACAGAAAATGGGCTTTTCGTCCTGGGCGGGCCGGAGACGCAGTTGCATGCCATTCTTTGGGCCGTCCATGACGGAAAAAACCGTGGTAGAAGTGAGGGGGAGGAAAATTTCGGGGAGTTCCCGGTTACGGTGGGAGGTCGGGGGCCGAGCGACGCGCGTTTCTCTCGTACACGTACGCGCGTGTGTGCGAGGCGTTGGCTCTAACTGAACCCGAGCGAGGCATTGGGCTCTAACTGAACCCGAGCGATTGCACTGCAGGCTACGCGTTACTGAACCCGAGCGATCGATCGATGGCTGTTAACTGAACCTGATCGAGCGATTCCTTCGCTACTGCTGCTGACTGAAGCCGATCGATGCTACCTCTGGGATGAACAGTGAGCGTTGCGGGGGGGGGGGGGGGGGGTTGGATGAACAGTGAGCGGTGGCGTTGCCTCTGGATGAACAGGACCCCATGGTGTGGAGGGCTGCATGAACAGTAGATGGTGGAGGGGTGCCCGTGCAGGGGTGGTTGAACAGGACCCCGTGGTGTGGAGGCTGGATGAACAGTAGACGGTGGGGAGGTGGTTGAACAGTAGCCGATGGAGTAGCGCGCGGTGGAGGCTGGAGGAGGTCGACGGTAGCCCGTGGAGGTGATAACCCACAAGTATAGGGGATCGCAACAGTTTTCGAGGGTAGAGTATTCAACCCAAATTTGTTGACTCGACACAAGGGGAGCCAAAGAATATTCTCAAGTATTAGCAGCTGAGTTGTCAATTCAACCACACCTGGAAACTTAATATCTGCAGCAAAGTGTTTAGTAGCAAAGTAATATGATAGTGGTGGTAACGGTAACAAAAGTAAAGACAACAAAAGTAATGTTTTTGGTATTTTTGTAGTGATTGTAACAGTAGCAACGGAAAAGTAAATAAGCGTAAACCAGTATATGGAAAACTCGTAGGCACCGGATCAATGATGGATAATTATGCCGGATGTGGTTCATCATGTAACAGTCATAACATAGGGTGACACAAAACTAGCTCGAGTTCATCAATATAATGTAGGCATGTATTCCGTAAATAGTCATACATGCTTATGGAAAAGAACTTGCATGACATCTTTTGTCCTACCCTCCCGTGGCAGTGGGGTCCTATTGGAAACTAAGGGATATTAAGGCCTCCTTTTAATAGAGAACCGGAACAAAGCATTAACACATAGTGAATACATGAACTCCTCAAACTATGGTCATCACCGGGAGTGGTCCCGATTATTGTCACTTCGGGGTTGCCGGATCATAACACATAGTAGGTGACTATAGACTTGCAAGATAGGATCTAGAACTCACATATATTCATGAAAACATAATAGGTTCAGATCTGAAATCATGGCACTTGGGCCCTAGTGACAAGCATTAAACATAGCAAAGTCATAGCAACATCAATCTCAGAACAAAGTGGATACTAGGGATCAAACCCTAACAAAACTAACTCGATTACATGATAAATCTCATCCAACCCATCACCGTCCAGCAAGCCTACGATGCAATTACTCACGCACGGCGGTGAGCACCATGAAATTAGTGATGGAGGATGATTGATGATGACGACGGCGACGAATCCCCCTCTCCGGAGCCCCGAACGGACTCCAGATCAGCCCTCCCGAGAGAGATTAGGGTTTGGCGGCGGCTCCGTATCGTAAAACGCGATGAAACTTTCTCTCTGATTTTTTTCTCCCCGAAAGCCAATATATAGAGTTGGAGTTGGCTTCGGAGGGCATCCATGGGGCCCACGAGGTAGGGGGGCGCGCCCAGGGGGGAGGGGCACGCCCCCCACCCTCGTGGACAGGGTGTGGGCCCCCTGGTCTTCATCTTTGGTGAGGATTTTTTATTATTTATTCTAAGATATTCCGTGGAGTTTCAGGTCATTCCGAGAACTTTTGTTTTCTGCACATAAAACAACACCATGGCAATTCTGCTGAAAACAACGTCAGTCCGGGTTAGTTCCATTCTAATCATACAAGTTAGAGTCCAAAGCAAGGGCAAACGTGTTTGGAAAAGTAGATACGACGGAGACGTATCAACTCCCCCAAGCTTAAACCCTTGCTTGTCCTCAAGCAATTCAGTTGACAAACTGAAAGAGAAAAAGAAAAAATTTTACAAACTCTGTTTGCTCTTGTTGTTGTAAACATGAAAAGCCAGCATTCAAGTTTCAGCAATTATTATGAACTAACCATACTCACAATAACACGTAGGTATCACAATTACTCATATCAATAGCATAATCAGCTAGCGAGCCATAATAATTAAACTCGGATGACAACACTTTCTCAAAATAATCATAACATGATATAACAAAATGGTATCTCGCTAGCCCTTTCTGAGACCGCAAAACATAAATGCAGAGCACCTTTAAAGATCAAGGACTGACTAAACATTGTAATTCATGGTAAAAGAGATCCAGTCAAGTCATACCCAATATAAACCAATCATAATGAATGCAAACGACAGTGTGCTCTCCAGCGGGTGCTTTTTAATAAGAAGGGTGATGACTCAACATAAAAGTAAATAGATAGGCCCTTCGTAGAGGGAAGTAGGGATTTGTAGAGGTGCCAGAGCTCGATTTTTGAAATAGAGATAAATAATATTTTGAGCGGCATACTTTCACTGTCAACGCAACAACTATTATCTTCCATACTACATGCATTATAGGCAGTTCCCAAACAGAATGGTAAAGGTTTATACTCCCCCTCCTCCACAAGCATCAATCCATGGCTTGCTCGAAACAACGAGTGCCTCCAACATTCAATGGGTCCCAGGGGGAGTTTTGTTTAATTATTTTGATTTGCTTTGATCTTTTTGGATCATGGGACTGGGCATCCCGGTTACCGGCCCTTTCTCGTGAATGAGGAGCGGAGTCCACTCCTCTTGAGAATAACCCACCTAGCATGGAAGATATAGGCAGCCATAGTTGCACATGAGCTGCTCGAGCATACAAAACAGAATTTCATTTGAAGGTTTGGAGTTTGGCACATACAAATTTACTTGGAACGGCAGGTAGATACCGCATATAGGATGGTATAGTGGACTCATATGGAACAACTTTGGGGTTTAAGGAGTTTGGATGCACAAGCAGTATTCCCGCTTAGTACAGGTGAAGGCTAGCAAAAGACTGGGAAGCGACCAACTGAGAGAGCGACAACAGTCGTAAACATGCATTAAAATTAATTCACACCGAATATAAACATGAGTAGGATATAATCCACCATGATCATAAATATCATGAAGGCTATGTTGATTTGATTCAACTACATGCGTGAACATGTGCCAAGTCGAGTCACTCAATTCATTTAAAGGAGGATACCATCCTATCATACCACATCATAATCATCTCAATAGCATGGTGGCACGCAAGGTTAACCATTATAACTCATAGCTAATCAAGCATGGCACAAGCAACTATAATCTCTAAATGTCATTGCAAATATGTTTACTTCATAATAGCTGAATCAGGAACGATGAATCATCATATTTACAAAAACAAGAGAGGTCAAGTTCATACCAGCTTTTCTCATCCCAATGAGTCCATCATATATCATCATTATTGCCTTTCACTTGCATGACTGAACGGTGTATATAATAATAAGAGTGCACGTGCATTGGACTAAGCTGGAATCTGCAAGCATTCAACTCAAGAAGACAAGTAATATGGGCTCTAAGTTAAATAAACAATCATGCATATAAGAGCCACTAAGCATTTTCAATATAGTCTTCTCGACCCTCAAAGTAAGGAAAAGAAAAATAAAAACTATTTACACGGGAAAGCTCCCAACAAGCAAAAGAAGGACGGGAAATATTTTTGGGTTTTCTTTTTAATTCTACTACAAGCATGGAAAGTAGACTAACTAAATTTTTTGTTTTTTTCTTAAGGTTTATCAAAAACACAAGAAGAAAGCTAGAAAAATAAATTTAAACTAACATGGATATTACAATGAAAGAGTATGAGCACCGACGTCTAGCAATGAGTGTGTGTGAACATGAATGTAATGTCGGTGGGAAATACGTACTCCCCCAAGCTTAGGCTTTTGGCCTAAGTTGGTCTATTGCCAGGGATAACCTGGCTGATATCCGTAGGTGAAGCTGGGGTCGTACTGCGATGAAGAATAGTTGGGATCATAATGTGATGAAGAGGACTCTGACTGCCACTGGCTGGCAACCGCCTCAGGATCCCAAGAATAAACAGACATTCATGGAGGCTCCGGTTCCGAGGCTGGTGCAGGATTCCGATAGGCTTGAACAGCCGCCCACGGAACAATGTAAGTACCTGCAGACAAGTTAAACAAAGAGGGAGCAGGCAAAGTAATAGTCTCAGGGTGATGTTTAACAAAGTACAATTTACATTTAAGCGCCCCTTCGTGATTCTTAACAAGAAAATCATGCGCTACCATACTCTTATAATCTAAATAAGCACGGGGCAGCGCTGTTTCTTCTTTCTCCTCATGCCTAATAGGTATTTCAAAATGTTCAGCTAGGCGTGAAGCATAAATGCCTCCAAAGATGGGGCCCTTAGTACGGTTCGTATTCAACCGTCTAGCAACAATTCCACCCATACTAGTAGAGTTATTGCGGTATAAACCATGGAGCAAAATAATAATATCAGGAATACTAAGGTTCCCACAGTTCCCGCGACCAATCAAGCAACGACTAGCAAATAAGGCAAAGTAGCATAAAACAGGGAAATGTATGCTAGTAATTCTTGCATCAGAAACCTTCCTGGTTTCTCCCACAGTGATAGTGTCAATATAAGCTTCCACTTCATTACGGTGTGGTTCATCTAAAGAACCCTCGAAAGGTATTTTGCAAACCTCGCAAAATGCAGCTAATGTCATCTCCCTAGCAACATCATATAAATGGAACTCTACTGTTGGAGGTGATTTCTTAGGGAAAAAGTAGAAGTTCTGCACAAAAGTATTTGTGAGTAAGAGATACTGATGACGTTGGTCGCGGAGGAAGTTGGTGAGGCCGGCGTTCTCAATCAATAGATAGAAATCTTCATAAATCCCAGCACTCCTCAAGAAATCATCGGAAGGCCATTCACACGGCTGGACCTCCGTGATACGAGGCAGATTAAATTTGGGCTTCTGTTCTTCTTCCTTTTGTTTCTCCTTAGAACTTCGGCTCGACGAGCCCCTCAAAAGTCTCTTCATTATTTCTGAAATAATCTGAAATTTTTAGTAACTTCAAACAAAAGTGAACCAACTTCAATAAGATTAATAACAACTACTCATACAAGTGCCTAGAGCATATATCAAGCATTAGAACTACTTGGAACCATATAAATTTGACATGCAAACTCAATAACATGGTCACCTATGCAGCACAAATTTGCAATGAATAAAGCACTAGAACAAAAACTAATTGGACCAATGGAGGAGTCACATACCAAGGAACAATCTCCCCAAGCAGTTTTGCGAGAGGGGCTTTGAGCAAGGAGATCGAAAATCGCAGCAAAAGTTGCTGGAACACGAGCTTGAGTTGGTTTTTCGGGTTTGTGTGAGGCAGAGGAAGAAGATGGGTGCAGGGATAAGTGGAGGAGGGCCACCGTGGGCCCACGAGGCAGGGGGGCGCCCAGGGGGTAGGGCGCGCCCTCCACCCTCGTGACCAGGTGGCAGCTCCCCCCGCGGTAATTTTTGCACTAAAAATCCTTAAATATTCCCGAAAAAATCATATTAAATTGGCATGGCATTCTGAGGACTTTTATTTTCGGGATATTTTTATATTGCACGGATAAGTCAGGAAACAGACAGAAAAATACTATTTTACTTTATTTCTACTAAAGAAAAAAAAATATAAAGAGGGTACAGAAGGTTGTGCTTCTAGTTTCATCCATCTCATGCTCATAAAAAAGAATCCACTAACAAGGTTGATCAAGTCTTGTTAACAAACTCATTCCGATAATCATGGAACCGGAGAAATTTCAAATAACACTATGTTACCTCAACGGGGATATGGACAGCCCCAACAATAAGTATATCATATTTCTTTTTAACAGTAGGAAGAGGAAATTCAAAACCTCCAAATATAATCGATGGAATTTTTCCAATAGAGTTGATACTATAAACTTGAGGTTGTTTCCTCGGAAAGTGCACCGTATGCTCATTACCATTAACATGAAAAGTGACATTGCCTTTGTTGCAATCAATAACAGCCCCTGCAGTATTAAGGA
Organism: Aegilops umbellulata; assembly: GCA_032464435.1. Classification (NCBI taxonomy): domain Eukaryota; kingdom Viridiplantae; phylum Streptophyta; class Magnoliopsida; order Poales; family Poaceae; genus Aegilops; species Aegilops umbellulata. The sequence continues at coordinate 36,987,849 of CP136057.1, read as the reverse complement.
AAGGTCTTCCAAGAATAATAGACATACTATCATCCTCGGGAATATCAAGAATAACAAAGTCCGTTAAAATAGTAACGTTTGCAACCACAACATGCACATCCTCACAAATACCGACAGGTATAGCAGTTGATTTATCAGCCATTTGCAAAGATATTTCAGTAGGTGTCAACTTATTCAAGTCAAGACTATGATATAAAGAGAGCGGCATAACACTAACACCGGCTCCAAGATCACATAAAGCAGTTTTAACATAATTTCTTTTAATGGAGCATGGTATAGTAGGTGCTCCTGGATCTCCAAGTTTCTTTGGTACTCCACCCTTAAAAGTGTAATTAGCAAGCATGGTGGAAATTTCAGTCTCCGGTATCTTTCTTTTATTAGTAATGATATCCTTCATATACTTAGCATAAGGATTTGTTTTGAGCACATCAGTCAATCGCATACGCAAAAAGATAGGTCTAATCATTTCAGCAAAGCGCTCAAAATCCTCATCATCCTTTTTCTTGGATGGTTTCGGAGGAAAAGGCATGGGTTTCTGAACCCATGGTTCTCTTTCTTTACCATGTTTCCTAGCAACGAAGTCTCTTTTATCATAACCTTGATTCTTTGATTGTGGGTTATCAAGATCAACAGCAGGTTCAACTTCTACATCATTATCATTACTAGGTTGAGCATCATCATGAACATCATCATTAACATTTTCACTAGGTTCATGTTCATTACCAGATTGTATTTCAGCATCAGACATAGAGATATCATTTGGATTATCGGGTGGTTCAGCAATAGGTTCACTAGAAGTTTGCACAGTTCTATCATTTTTCTTTTTCTTCCTTTTAGAAGAACTAGGTGCATCAATATTATTTCTTTGAGAACCTTGCTCGATTCTCTTAGGGTGGCCTTCAGGATACAAAGGTTCCTGAGTCATTCTACCAGTTCTAGTAGCCACTCTAACAGCATAATCATTTTTCTTACTATTCATTTCATCAAGCATTTCTTTCTGAGCTTTAAGTACTTGTTCTACTTGAGTGGTAACCATAGAAGCATGTTTGCTAACAAGTTTAAATTCACCTCTAATATTATCCATATCATCACTCAAGCGTTTAATCATAAAGGTATTCTACTTTAATTGTCTACCAAAATAAGCATTAAAGTCATCTTGCTTAAACATAAAGTCATCAAACTCATCCAAGCACTGACTAGCAATTTCAGTAGGAGGGACTTCAACTTTATCATATCTATAGAGATAATTTACCTTTACTACCTGTGTCGGGATATCGGGCGGTTCTTCAGTAAATAAGTAATTGAGATCATATACTTCTTCAAAAGGCGGTAAATTAAGACCATGTATTTCTTCAATAGGAGGTAAACTCTTAACATCTTCAGCTTTAATACCTTTTTCTTTCATAGATTTCTTTGCCTCTTGCATATCTTCGGGACTGAGAAATAGAACACCTCTCTTCTTCGGAGTTGGTTTAGGAATAGGCTCAGTAATTGGCTCAGGAGCTGGCTCAGGAGTTGGCTCGGGAGGTGGCTCAGGAGGTGCCCAATTATTTTCATTTGCCAACATATTATTCAATAAAATTTCAGCGTCATCCGGTGTTCTTTCCCTGAAAAGAGAACCAGCACAACTATCCAGGTAATCTCTGGAAGCATCAGCTAGTCCATTATAAAAGATATCAAATATTTCAGGTTTCTTAAGAGGATGATCAGGCAAAGCATTAAGTAACTTGAGAAGCCTCCCCAAGCTTGTGGGAGACTCTCTTCTTCAATTTGCACAAAATTGTATATTTCCCTCAAAGTAGCTTGTTTCTTATGAGCAGGGAAATATTTAGCAGAGAAGTAATAAATCATATCCTGGGGACTTTGCACATAGGCAGGATCAAGAGAATTAAACCATTTCTTAGCATCACCCTTTAATGAGAACGGAAATATTTTGAGTATATAAAAGTGGCGCGATCTCAGATTATTAGTAAACAGGGCAGCTATTTCATCTAACTTACGGAGATGTGCCACAACAGTTTCAGATTCATAGCCATATAAAGGATCAGATTCAACCAAGGTAATTATATCTGGATCAACAGTAATATTATAATAATCTTGATCAGGAACACAGATAGGTGAAGTAGCAAAAGCAGGGTCGGGTCTCATCCTACCTCTAAAAGATTCCTTACTCCACTTAATTAGTAACCTCTTACGTTCAGGTTTATCCGGACAAGCAAGAATAGCTTCATAAGATTCATTATTAAAAAGATAACCCTCAGGAATAATAGGCATAGGTTCATCATCACTAACATCATCGTGTTCAGGTTCACTAATTTCTCTTTCTCTAGACTTAGAAATTTGCTCATCTAGAAATTCACCAAGTGGCACAGTAGTATCAAGCATAGAAGTAGTTTCATCATAAGTATCATGCATAGCAGAAGTGGCATCATCAATAACATGCGACATATCAGAATTCATAGCAGTAGTAGGTTTAGGTGTCACTAGCTTACTCATAACATAAGGTGTATCAAGTGCAGAGCTAGATGGCAGTTCCTTACCTCCCCTCGTAGTTGAGGGATAAATTTTTGTCTTAGCGTCTTTCAAGTTCTTCATAGTGTCCAGCAGATATAAATCCCAAGTGACTCAAAGAATAGAGCTATGCTCCCCGGCAACGGCGCCAGAAAAAGGTCTTGATAACCCACAAGTATAGGGGATCGCAACAGTTTTCGAGGGTAGAGTATTCAACCCAAATTTGTTGATTCGACACAAGGGGAGCCAAAGAATATTCTCAAGTATTAGCAGCTGAGTTGTCAATTCAACCACACCTGGAAACTTAATATCTGCAGCAAAGTGTTTAGTAGCAAAGTAATATGATAGTGGTGGTAACGGTAACAAAAGTAAAGACAACAAAAGTAATGTTTTTGGTATTTTTGTAGTGATTGTAACAGTAGCAACGAAAAAGTAAATAAGCGTAAACCAGTATATGGAAAACTCGTAGGCACCGGATCAATGATGGATAATTATGCCGGATGTGGTTCATCATGTAACAGTCATAACATAGGGTGACACAAAACTAGCTCCAGTTCATCAATATAATGTAGGCATGTATTCCGTAAATAGTCATACGTGCTTATGGAAAAGAACTTGCATGACATCTTTTGTCCTACCCTCCCGTGGCAGCGGGGTCCTATTGGAAACTAAGGGATATTAAGGCCTCCTTTTAATAGAGAACCGGAACAAAGCATTAACACATAGTGAATACATGAACTCCTCAAACTATGGTCATCACCGGGAGTGGTCCCGATTATTGTCACTTCGGGGTTGCCGGATCATAACACATAGTAGGTGACTATAGACTTGCAAGATAAGATCTAGAACTCACATATATTTATGAAAACATAATAGGTTCAGATCTGAAATCATGGCACTCGGGCCCTAGTGACAAGCATTAAACATAGCAAAGTCATAGCAACATCAATCTGAGAACACAGTGGATACTAGGGATCAAACCCTAACAAAACTAACTCGATTACATGATAAATCTCATCCAACCCATCACCGTCCAGCAAGCCTACGATGCAATTACTCACGCACGGCGGTGAGCACCATGAAATTAGTGATGGAGGATGGTTGATGATGACGACGGCGACGAATCCCCCTCTCCGGAGCCCCGAACGGACTCCAGATCAGCCCTCCCGAGAGAGATTAGGGTTTGGCGGCGGCTCCGTATCGTAAAACGCGATGAAACTTTCTCTTTGATTTTTCTCCCCGAAAGCCAATATATAGAGTTGGAGTTGGCGTCGGAGGGCATCCAGGGGGCCCACGAGGTAGGGGGGCGCGCCCAGGGGGAGGGGCGCGCCCCCACCCTCGTGGACAGGGTGTGGGCCCCCTGGTCTTCATCTTTGGCGAGGATTTATTATTATTTATTCTAAGATATTCCGTGGAGTTTCTGGTCATTCTGAGAACTTTTGTTTTCTGCACATAAAACAACACCATGGCAATTCTGCTGAAAACAGCGTCAGTCCGGGTTAGTTCCATTCAAATCATACAAGTTAGAGTCCAAAACAAGAGCAAACGTGTTTGGAAAAGTAGATACGACGGAGACGTATCAGGAGGCTGGAGGAGGTCGACGGTGGAGATGAACAGTATCCCGTGGAGTCCCGTTTTGCGGTACGCCACACCCCTCCCGATGAACAGGACCCCTGTTTCGACCGTAGGAGGCCCGTTTCGTCCGTTTTGCGGTACGCCACACCCCTCCCGATCAACAGGACCCCCGTTTCGACCATAGGAGGTCCATTTCGTCCGTTTTGCGGTACGCCACACCCCTCCCGATCAACAGGACCCCCGTTTCGACCATAGGAGGTCCGTTTCGTCCGTTTTGCGGTATGCCACACCCCTCCCGATCAACAGGACCCCCGTTTCGACCATAGGAGGTCCGTTTCCTCCGTTTTGCGGTACGCCACACCCCACCCGATCAACAAGACCCCCATTTCGACCGTAGGAGGTCCGTTTCCTCCGTTTTGCGGTACGCCAGGCCTCATTTCCATCGCCTGTTCCGTCCAAGCCCTCCCTATGAACACGACCACACATTCCGTTTCGACCCAGCCGGTTGGCTCCCACGCGTTCCGTTGCCTCCCGATGAACACGATGCATTCCGTTACCTCCCGATGAACACGACGCATTCCGTTGCCTCCCCATGAACACGACGCATTCCATTGCCTCCCCATGAACACGACGCATTCCGTTGCCTCCCCATGAACACGACGACGACGCTGTTTCTCCGTTCCGACCCAGCCATGTACACGAGGCCTGGCCGTACGTATGCGTGAGTAGGCGTTCGCGACCCTGCCCGTATGTACACATACGTGGCCGTATTTTCTTTCTTGCACCCTGGCCGCTGTACGTACGTGTACATGCTACGTGCGCGCCTCTACTACGACACGTGCGCGCCTCTACCACGACACGTGCACGCCTCTACATCGCCCAGTATGTACGTACACGTTCGCGACCAGAATGACAACGCTACGTACGCTTCGACCAGGTGGGTCCCGACTGTCAGGCACTTCCTTGCCTGCGAAGATGTAGCTGATGGGTCCCATCATTCAGGGGGTGAATCGTTTTTTTGCCCGGACGCACTTCCTTGCGTGCGAACGTGTAGCAGCTGGGTCCCAGCAGTCAGGGGGGCGAATCATTTTTTTGCCTGGACGCACTTCCTTGCGTGCGAAGGTGTAGCTGGTGGGTCCCAGCAGTCGGGGGGCGAATCATTGTTTTTTTCGGACGCACTTCCTTGCGTGCGAAGATGTAACTGGTGGGTCCCAGTAGTCAGGGGGCGAATCGTTTTTTTCAGACGCACTTCCTTGCGTGCGAAGATGTAGCTCGTGCCCAACAGTCAGGGGGCGAATCATTTTTTTCGCGAAATATGGTGGCCCGTCCGGTGGGTCCCCGATGTCAGGTGGAGGAATAATTTTTTTGTGCATAATATGGAGGCACTTCCTTGCGGTTGCCGTGGACCCAACTGTCAGCCTCTCCACGTACAGTCCACGTCCGATGGAAGTCGTTCCTTGACCACGTTGACCACGCCGCGCCGAGAGCACCAGGGCGGTGGACGACGGTGAGGCCTAGGAAGTTGACGACGCGGAGCCGGGGAAGACGCGATAGTGGATGCACACGCGGAGAGGAGTACGAGGGTTCACTGGTTCGGCTGCGCTGCCGTCGCCACAGAATAACAGAGTGTGTGGGTGAGTGGAGCGATGGCCTGGCCAGCGGTGGGAGTAGTAGGGGCGGTGAGGCCTCCGCGGTAGCATAGCCGGCCACGGGAGGCAGGAGCAGGCGGCACGACCGACGCTGCTTTGGGCGGCCGGAGCAAGAAGACCAGAGGTTGAAGAAGCACGACAACCGTTGGATGGACATCGTACGGTCACTACAGCTAGAATCGTTTTATATTGACTAAGTTGACAAAGCCCTTGGTACGTCAACTTAGTAGGCCCACAGGTCAGCTTCCGAAACGGTGCGCCCCAGATGTCAGGGGGAGGAATCACTTTTTGGGCGGGTGAAGCTAGAATATCCGAGATTGAAGAAGAAGCATGGCATCCATTGGATGGACATCCAACGGCCACTGCTGCTAGAACCGTGTGTTGACTATAAGTTGACAAAGCCTTGCATATGCGTCAACTCTGTTTTTTTAGGGGACGCGTCAACTTTGTAAGGCCAGAAGTGTGTGGCAGAGAACTTATAGCCCATTTGAGATTTGTAAGAATGTGTAGCCCATTTTTGAATTCTAATGGAATTTACTACAGCCCATTTACAGTTTGTTAAAAGTACAACCCATTTCAACCAACCGTTCAAAACAGAATTCAATAAAATTTCCCACATTTTGATGGGATCCGAAATATTTTTATGCCGAAATTTCTAGTCAGATTAAATACAATTTCAATATAAATTTATGTTACGTAAAAATCCAACGAAACATTGCGCTCGCAACAATTAATGAAATTAAAATTGTCAATATCCAAAAATAACATTTTATAAAGTAATCACATGTTTGGTGCATTTTTTTATAGTTCCTGCCCAGTTTTTATAATTACATCCCATTTATTATTTCTTAAAGCCCATTTTCTTGTTAAGCCTAATGCATCCCTCCTAGGAAAGATTTGCAGCCTAGCGGGGAGGGGAATAACAACTTGACCTTGCCTGGGTATTCCTAAAAAAAGTATAGCTGGGCTAGCCATTTTCAGCTTGAAAAAAATTAATTCCTGGGCTGGATATCTGGCCTGGGCTAGACGGGCCACAGCCCGCCCAGTTAATACCTGCAGCGATGTTTTCGTTGTTGTTCAGAGGAGAAAAATTAATATCTGGGCTAAACATCGAAAAACTCTGCAGTGCTCACACCTTAAAAACACAAATACTACTCGAGCTGCTTGGTCCCAGCTGTCGGCCGCTTCTTGTGCAATTCTCTCATTTATTGACTACTACATAGGTTGACAATGACGTGGGACCGTGATGTCAGGAAACCAGGAGGAAGCAAAATAAATTATAGTTTTATAATAAGGAGGCTCTTGCGTACGTGAGGCTATGGACCTGGTGGGTCCCCATTGCCATCCTCTCCAAGTAAAGTCATCTCCTCGCCCGCGCGCGCTTTCCGCCCGAAACAGTCAGCGCCGCCCGCCCCGCTTCCCGGTGTAGGCGATTGCTCCGCCTTCAAACGACACAAGTGTCATCCGTCCGTCCATCTGCCGCCCACATTAATGATACGCGGTTGCCGAGGCAGATACTCCGGCGCCACACGTCCGTCCCTCCGCCCGCCCACCATTGCTATATAAACTGCTACGCCGGCCATAGCCGCAGTCATCCGCATCTGTTCCTATTCTCCTGTCCACACCACTACTACCCACCATGGCTTCCTCGCGCTCCAGCGCTCTTCGGGACGGGCGGACGACGGACCACAAGGAGATGGCAGCCATTGCTGCCGGTCGGCTGGCCGGCAGGCAGCCGGAGGACGACAATGTCCCAATGGAGAACATGGTAGTCAACGATCCGGCGCCAACCCCCTCCTCCGCGCCATCCTCGCCGGTGCATTGCACCATGACCATCGGCGAGGCCCGTGCCCAATATATGGACAGGGTGAGGCAGATGCGTGAGGAGCAGTTCCGGGAGGCGCAGGTCGACGCCACCTACAACCACCATCTCCTCCAGGAGCACCTGCAGGCGGAGGAGATCGCCGCGGAGCGGGCGGAGTAGGAGACGCAGCTCGACTCGTACCGCTCAGCCCGCAAGGGCCGCGTCGAGCGCTGGCGGTACCGCATGCGGGTGGCGGAGGCTGCGGCCGCCTACAAAGAGGCTAGCAAAGAGGGCGATGAAGCGGGCGATGCGCTGTTTGGCGAGACCGAGGACGAGGTAGAGGACAATGCCGGCTCCGACGAGTCCCCGCTCCGCTGGCGTCGATGAGGCCCTGCTCCGCCGAGGCCCCGCGGCGCCAACAACGAGGCAGAGGACACCGCCAGCTCCGCCGAGGCCCCGCCCCGCCAACAACGAGGAAGAGGACATCACCGGCTCAGCCGAGGCCCCACCCTGCCGGCAACGTGGGGGAGGATTTCCACCGCTCCGCTGAGGCGCCGCCCGCGGCAACGAGACAGAGGACATCACCGGCTCCGCCGAGGCCCCGCCCCGCTGCCAACGAGGCCGCGCCACACAGAAAACAAGGAAGAGTAGAACATGGTAGGTCGCCGGCGCTCGGGTCCAAGTAAGGCCACCACTGCTACCCTCCGGTTGAAGCCAAGCTAGGCCGGTTGACCATTGACGGCCGGTTAGCTTCTTGGCGGCAACGTGGAGTCGGAGAGCTGCACTGGAGAAGAACGCTGCTTCTACTTAACTGCTGGTGCAGTTGGCTGACTAACACATGGGCCCAACAGGCCACATGTGAGTTATGCAACTGCACCTGCAGTTAAGTCACTGATGCTTCTGTTCGGCTCAGCGGGACACAGGTGGGTAGCTTCGGTTAATTGATTATACCTCCAGCGCATCCCTTTTTAGTTGAAGAATGTATGAAATGTAATGAAATCCGGCATGTTTATATGAAATCTGACCGTGTATGATGAATTTATTTCGATTAGTTCGAATTACTGTATCACTGGCATTGGATGAACATGCAAAACAATACGTACTAGCATTATTCCCAGGGTGATCACCTCGTTTGCAGCAGTTTCACATGTACTCCCTCCGGTCCTTTCTAGTCTGCATACAAGTTTTGTCTGCAGTCAAAGTATCTCTACTTTGACCAATCTTATACAAAAAAGTATGCACTTTCACAATGTGCAAAGTAAAAAGGAACAGAAGGAGTACAAAGAGTTTGAGCAGCTTTTTAGCGTTTCTGTACATTGCAATCAAACACACAGACCTGGCAATCCATAGAGAACATTCAAAACAATCAATGATTATGCATCTCAGCAACTCACATGTCAGAGGCCATATTTACTTCGCAACTAAAGAATAAAGAAAAAATTGATCGACGCTGCTGACAGCAAAGGGCGTCCCATTCGAAAATATCAAACGCATGTCTTGCTAAAATCAATGAGCAAAATTTGACAAGGTTGTCCCGTTCCAAAATATTAAAATGCCTACGATTGTGGAATGGGCAGGGTTTTCCATCAGTTCGGGCATTGACATTGCACCTCGTGCTAAATAAACCAGCTGTTCTTTTTGTGCAGTTCCACCAAAATCAACCAAATTCACGCATAGCTTGTATGGTTTCGCCCTTATATGTTGCAACGCCTTGAACTTATCAGCACCTCCTTTCTTGTGGTGGAAATGAATGATTCGATGTATTCATGAACATTTTGTGCAGTTCCCATTGAAACCAAGCTGAGCACCCCTGTTTGCACAAATACAAAAAAGTGATTAGTACACAACAAACTGTACTATGAATTGACAGTTTCAACAGGCACATACATGGTCCATGTAGAGCACACTTTTAGAAAAATGGAACTCACCAGAAAGAATCCTAGAACAACATTGTACTCCCGCATCATAGCAAAAAAATGGAGATTTGTCAGTCCTTCTGAGCTGAAGTCAGTTTGGTCTTGTGGGGAGTAATGTAACCATCCTTCAACTGCTCCTTCTGATGAGAAGATAGACAGGGCTTCTTCATCCTGGCATAATCGGAACTAGTCACTTCACGTACTCCATATTCTTCTTCAGAGGAAGGTGATCCTGTTGTGCAAAGACAAGAGGACTACTAAATGCTAGCATCCTTGTTTGCTCGAAAAAAAAGGAAAGGAAATATTTAAAACAACACAGATGAAGCACTTCTCAAGGACAATACCACTTTTTCATGACAGTATCTAAATAGTAGCACAACACCAATAGAGATGACAAAGCTCAATCATATGGATGAAATCAGTGGGCGAGTACCAACCTTTGTCAGGAGGCTTATTGTGTAGAGCATACAGATGAAGCACTTCTCCGGAACCATCTGTTGCTATCTACGGTGGTGGCCATGCTTACTATATACTCCTCGATTAGTTTAATGTTTCCAACATTTTCTTGTGCAGTTCCACTAAAATATATGGTATCTTCAAAGAAGATCCCTGTTTCCACAAGTAGAGATAATTACATATTACATTAAGAGTGGCATCAAATCAGTGGCAAAACAATTGCTCGTTCCAGCCATAGCAATAAATTAAGATGCAAAACTATATCATTACTTGTGTCATCACAGTTCCAGTGCTTCATTACAGCACCGGGAGTTGATTTTTGTTTTTCTTCTGCTTGTTCTTCCCCTTCATCACTTGGTTCAATAACATACAAGCTTCGCCTTCAATGTAAGATTTGGCATGTCAATTAGGGAGCACAAGTGTAGTAATAGACTTAATTTTTGGATGAAAGTGGCAAAATACAGGCCAGCAGTTGTGAAATATCCTTATCTTACCTCAATGGGATATTACGGTGCACATACAGATTGGAAGTCTTGTCTCCATTTGTGCAGTTCACTAAAATCAAGCAACATTATCGTACAAGTAGCACAACATATGAAAGCACACTGCAGAATCATGTGAAAGAAGGCTTGTACTGACCTCTCATGACGCGGAATTCAAACAACTCACAAGAAGAAGATCTGAACCAAATTTGCCTTAACGGATAGGAAGTAAGATCTCCTCTTGTGTAGTTCCACTAAGATCAAGCAATCAAGCAACGTTGTCGGTGTGACATTTTGGTTGAACTGCACAAAACACTCTTAAAACAAAAGTGTTTTGTGCAGTGCAACAAAAGCTCACAATGGCAACGAGGTGAAGTAGATAACCCTGTTTACACAGAGGTGCAAAGGAAACAATTAGTGGTCAATAACGGTGGATGACACAGAAGCCAACAAAAAGAAGCATCTACCTTATCTAAATGGAAAGAAAGCAAGACAGTAGCATTTCTCAAATGGTGGCATTGATTAATATTAACATAGAGATTATATTAACAATAAAATTCGTTAAACATGTAATTTGCTTTTAACTGTGGCATTGCATCAATTTTCCAGCGGCATTATTAGAGGGTGTTTTTTTACAGGGACATTTTGGTGTAGGGACTAAAAAAACTCCATGTCAGTCCCATCTAAACCAAACAAGAGGGACTTTTAGGGACTAAAAGTGGGCATTTGGGACTAAAGAAAGAAGACCCCGAGGGAGTCTTTTTGGGACTTTTTCCAATAGTTGCCCCTGCCACGCATCGCACCTTGTCTCTATTAGTTCATTACTAGGGGTAACATGGTCTTTTAGCATGTCATTTAATAACCTCTAGTCCATGTTTAGTCCCTGGAACCAAGCAGGTAGGGACTAGGGAGTTTTTAACCAAACAGGGCCTTAGATTAACAACAGCTAATGAGTTGCACGAGACAGTGGACGCACCAGCACCATGTGCATCTACCGATGTACTGTGGTCATGCACAGTCTGTTGCAACAAAGAACAAACAACCAAGGAGCATATTTGTGTTGGTCCCAGTTTTGTTATCTTTAGGCACCTTTCCCTATGTGAGCGCAGCAAATCTAGTCCTGCTCAAACTCTACAGCCTTGTCCCTTCCTTTCCTTTTTGAACTAGTACTTTCGCCCCTTCCTTTCCTCTTTGAACCACGTCCTAGATTTATGCGATACAACTTTCCCCCATTCCTTTCCTCTTTGAACCACGTCATAGATTCATGCTATACAACTTTCCCCCTTCATTTCCTCTTTGAACCACGTCCTAGATTCATGCTATACACAACTTTTCCCACTACTTTCTCCCACTCCTTTCCTCTTTGAACTACGTCCTAGATTCATGGTATACATGCAGCTAGAGCAATGCATGTGGAGTAAGTAAATTATACCTTAAGGTTCTTGGGGCGTGGTTCGGTGGGCGACGGGACGACAGCGAAGAAGAAGGGGTCGGAGGTCCTCCCGCGCCGCCACTGGGTGGAAAGTGAACAACTGCACTGGTAGTCCCTCGCCGACGGTGATGACGTTAAGCCTCCTTCCCGTCCCGGCGAACGGATCCTGCCGGCTCTTTGAGCAGCAGTGAGGGGAGAGAGAGGCCAACGAAGTCTTGTTTAGATCTGGAGAGGGCGAGAGAGTGTGAAGAGAGAAACTACAAGCGCCGAGGCTCCAGTGGGAGAGGGCGAGAGAGTGTGAAGAGAGCAACTACAAGCGCTGAGGCTCCAGCGTGTATATATATACTGGAGAGAGAGTGTGAAGCGTGCAAACCCTAGAAAACATTTTGACCAGTCAAAGAATCCTCCTGGCACAAATTATGCTCAAGTGTAGTTATCGAACCTGAGAGCTCAAGTTTGATGAGCGAACAGGCTAACCAGCTACACAACCCTCCCGTTATGTTCAACGACAGGGACATAACCTTTTATACATTCCTGCATTCGTGTGACAAGCATGCCGTGTTTTTTTTGTGTGTGTGGGAGTCATTGGGATTTCAATCACAATCGTGTCATGTGGCTTTGGTGGTAAGACTATCCATAGTGGTGCAGAAATAATGCAGCCTTAGTCACCTTACCTCTCTCCACGTAGTACGTTGGGTCCCACCAGTCAGAGGGTGAAACAAACAAATTAATAAGAAAAATTAAAAGCGCCAACGGTGTATCTTACCTCACACATCTCGCTACTGCTCGGGAACACTGTCCAATTGATCCCTCTGTTCGCTCACCTACTATTTTAAGTGAACCTTATTATAACATGCACAGAAATTTTGGGCACTTGTATTCGACTTAAGTCAGTGTGCCACCGTATCTCGTATACTTACTACTCCCTCCGTCTAGGTGTAATAAGTCACGTTAGAAGGTGCAACGGGACCAAGGTGCGTGCGTGCATGCGTGCGTGTGCGTGCGTGTGTGTGTGTGTGTTTAACAACATGTGTGTGTTAGAGAGAGCGATAGATCGACCTACTCCTACAGAGAGATGTTGTGTAGTGTACGATTTTAGCCACGAGAGTCAGTGCATCCTCTCGTTTCCGGGCGTGTCCGGTAGGGACATGCGGACAGCTGCCACGCCCGCTCCTGACCATCCTGGCCCACCCAAATCCCCTCCATCGCCCACGCGCGCTTCCCGCCTGAAACGGTCAGCGCCGCTCCAAAGAATCGGTGCCGCATTCATGCCCGGGCAGAGCGGACGCGACCTCTCACTGGCGCAAGAGTGATGGTTGCTTCGTCCGTCCAACTTACTGCTGGGTCTATGTGATTTGACGGCTCATTGGTCTTTATTACTAAGGTGGTAGGACTGCTGGATGTCCCACGCTTTCGGCGAAAGGAGGTACTACTACTAGATTACAATTTTCTCCATTCTTACAGCGGAGGCGTGCAAGAGCAGTGAAAACACGCATGCTCAGTGATTACATGGCCCACCTCACACTATCACCGTGCGACACCTAACTCTTTACATAGTACTCCCTTCGTTCCTAAATATTACTAGATGAGTCCCCGCGCGTTGCTGCGGAACAGCGGTATATCTCTCTGCGCAAAATTATCGATTTCATAGAACTAAGAAAAACTCTATAACCGCATGACAAATGTGGTAGCCAAACTAAATAAACTCCCATCATCATTTAGATCATCCCACGTAAGGAAAAAAGATCAGCCAGCTCCTACTGCATAATGGGATTATATTTTTCTTTTTGACATGTTAATGGGACTTAAAAGCTCACTTACATGCATGCTACCGGTGCATGCTTGCATGCAGACATGTTGATGTGATTTAAAACCCACTCACATGCATGTGCCACGGTATTTTTGCATGCTTGCATGTGGCTTAGTGCGGAGCCTCTCAACGTCTAGATCAGACGGCTATTATGGACTGATTTACTTCCTCTAACGGCTACATCAATTTTGATGATGTGGCTCAAGGAGAGGATAGAGAATTCCTAGTAGTGGGGGCTAGCTATTACTAGTAGATAAGTCTTTGTAGAGATTCCACTACATACGGAACAAAATGAATGAATCTACACTTAAAATGCATCTATATACATCCGCATGTGGTTCATGGTGAAATCTCTACAAAGACTTATATTTAGGAACGGAGGAAGTACTAGTATAGTACGTACTGTAATTTATCAGCGAGATAAATTTGTACAATGCTATGAAGCTTCCAGCTTCTGTTACATGTATCTTGCGTCCAAGGTTGCCCGTTGCAACATTTCATCAAATACAAAGGAGACTAACATGCATGCTATTGCATCTCAATGATTGACAGATCATAGCAAATATGTACTCCCTTCGTTCCAAAATAAGTGTCTCAACTTTATGCAAACTTTAGTACAAAGTTGTACTACTACTAAAGTTGAAACTTATTTTGGAACAGAGGCAGCTAAAGAAAAAACGATCCATACAGTCCCTAGCCCTTGAACCGTGAACCCTGACCAGGCTTCAATTTGCTGGCAACGTTCGAGCTTCCTAATAAATGAAGTTTGCAACCTTTTGACCATCGGATCATTTTGTGCAGTTTCACCAAAATCGAGATGAGCATCCCTGTGGCAAAGAAATTGAAGAAGTGTGATTAGAATAAGATTACTGGGACTAGTTGATGAGACATAAACTCATCACAAATACAGTACGTAGAAGCCAGTAGAGGTATGTGCGGGGCAAAGAAGTAGAGAAATATCCACAGGGAGTGATGTGGGCAGCTGGAGCAGTGGTGCAAGCCGGCTGTAAAGGGAGTTGTACCTGAGGGACGTAGCTCAACCTTGAGGAGGGTGGTGGGAGGCGGCAACTGCCCACGTCGCGGCTGTGAGCAAGGGACGAAGGCAACCTCACTGGCTTTGTGAGAGAGAACGGCGGGGACCCCTGATCGGGACGTGCCGACAGTGGGTTTTCGCCATCGGCGACGGCCACCGCATCTACACTAAGCATCCACCCCTTCCCCAAGCGGACGTGGTCCGCCGAGATGTTAGAGATGTGTCCACAGTCGTTTTGTGCGAGAGAGTGTGAAGAGAGCAACCCTGGCAAGCAACCGTGTAGGCTGGCCCGTCCTGACTATGTATATAGTGGAGCGGTTTCCTTTTCTCTCCATATGAACCTATCATATTGCGTACGTGCCACTGAAGAAAAAAAAACTTTATTTATAAATGACGCGGCACCTACTACTCGTTCTCCTATAACCTTGTGCTTGGCATCTCCAATGTATTAACCTTGCGATTGGCTCTTCGCCTCTTCGGAAAGTCAAGCAATAATGGTATTGCAGTATATATCGTTCTGGCTATATGAGACCGAATGAATTGTTGTACGTCCACCACGTGGGCGAGGGTCGAGGGGCGAGGGAGAGTGCTACATATGGAGCAAAATGAGTGAATCTACACTCTAAAATACGTCTATATACATCAGTGTTTGGAGTATGTACTAGTAGTTCATATTGAAATCTACTAAAGGACATATATATTCCAAACAATATGATATAATCTCTATAACCAAGATAGTAGGGATGAGGAGTAAACGGAGGGAGTAGTAAATGTTTCTCCTCGTCCTGCGAGCCACCGCGCGCATGGGCGAGGGAGCGGGCGTAAGGCAAAGCAAGCTTCACCTCATCCTGCGAGCCACCGCACCCGTGGGCGGGGGAGACGGCGTACTAAGCAAGCTTCTCCTCGTTCTGCGAGTTGACGGGACACATCAAAAGTACTCCAGTGTATAGAGCCTTGCCTCTAAGGTAGGCCCCACATGGTTTGCCTCTTTTTTAACGTAACACGTCAAGTCGCAATTTGTTTGTTCACCCGTGGTAGACGATCCTCCCTCCACCAAGTGGACAACCAGTACACGTGCCAAATTACCACGTGGGTTGCCTTTTTCGTATAGAAATGAGCTCCACCGTGTACCCACACGGGTGTGGTTGGGAAAGAGACGGGAGTACGTGCGCCATGCATGCACCTCTTCTCTTCGTGCACGTCCCCCACCTACGTGGGTGTGTGTGAGAGATACAAACCGCGTTCTTGAGTGTTTTTCGTTTTAGGGTGGGGGGTGGGGTGGGGGTTGATTTCGTGAATTATTTGTGGGAATATGTGTCGATGACATCTCAAACAAAATTTTGCATGCAATGTGTGTGAAATGGAGGCCTATCCATATCATACATAGAGGGTCGGGCAATCCACGGGAAGAGAGGGAGGGGTCATAGCTATCGATAGAGTCGAAGGGAGGATCAAGTGGGTGGTGCGAGATCGATGAAGAGAGCCATCGAAATTGTGTGTGTGTGTGTGTGTGCAAGTCAAAGATATAGGGTGACTGGCCTACCGGAACGTTAGAGGGCACATGTCAAGTTTGTGTGTGGCAGGGAGACATGACTAGAGCGCTCGATGTATCGGTGTGTATGGGGGGTAGGGGGGTGGGGGGAGGGGTAGGCAGAGGCCTAACTATAGAGGTAGAACGACTCGTATATGTGTTGAGAAGGAGAGACCCAACTATGTCTTGAGGGAGATCGGTCGACATCCATACATAACTGAAGGACGGGTAATATGATGGGACAAAGAGAGAGAGAGAGAGAGAGGAGAGAGAGAGGGAGGGAGAGGGGTAGAGTGCTAGATGGGTGATGGAGTTGCTTCTCGAAGATGGTGGGAGAGGCCTACTAGACAAACTGAGGGTCGAACTGCAATGTTATCAATAAGAGTGGGGATGTGTTTCTGTGTGTGCCTGTGCATGATAGATCTGTCGGGACGCATCCATGGATGATGAAGGGGAACCATGTGTTTGGTAAGCAAACCTAACTAGATCGGTAGATCAATTGTTGTTTGTCGGAGGAAGGGAGAGACACAACTAATGAGGTAGACCGATTGGCGTGTGGGTAAAAACGAGTTATATGGACCTAGCTAGCTATATGTATAGCGAGAGATCGGTCGGTGTACGTCCATTTGTTAGAGGCAAATAAGGCCCAGCGAGACGGATAGACAGAGAGAATGGAGCTAGGAGGTGGTGCGAGAGGCCCAACTACTAGCTAGATAGGGGGGGAGTGTGCGGTTGTGAGATCGATGAAAAGAGGGGCGAGAGTTTACACGTGTGTCTGACCGTATGAGAGACACGAGGCAAGGACACATAAAGGAGGAGATTGAAGGTGTGTGTGTATGTTGTAGGCAGGCATCGCTGGAGAGGTTTACCGATTGGTGTGTGTCGGAAAGGAGTTGTGGAGACTCTGGGAGAACGGCCTAAAGAAAAAAAATGAATGTGCCCGGTGGATAGAATGCCGAGGGAAGGGGAGGGCGAGGAGGGCGTGTGCATGCACGAGAGAAAGTTAGTGGTAGCTACAAAGGTTAGAGGATTGTGTGGATGTAACAGACTAACAAAGATCATAATTTGATACGAAAGCGGATTCATATATTTGAATAGGAGATCATAGTGTTTTAAACATTGCATGCATGAATATAGCGGCGATAAAGTGCTGTGCACATGTTATACCATAATGTGATAATGCATGGCATTTGCAACTCACAGCTAAATGCCGAACAATCTAAACCATACTATACATCAAACAATCTCACATTTTATTTGAATTTGTGATAATGTGTGGCGTTTGCAGCTTACAACTAAATATCGAACAATCTAAACAATACTATATATCGAATATTCTCACATTTTATTTGAATTTGTGGTAATGTGTGGTGTTTGCAACTCACATCTAAATACTTGTAGGCGTAGGGGGTGGGGCACCATACATAATGTGATAAACACATTATACATATGAGACATGGTTTAGATTATGAAGATCTAGCTAGCGCTAGAAATGTAATGTGATTTGAAATCAAAATAAAGTGGATTCAAAAAATCTAGTTCGAGTTCATATAGTACACATAGTTCATATGTAACTCGAGACTAATCATGTGGTGTGCTGTGAAGATAATACACAAACGATGGTTTGACTTGACAATAATGATGATTGTAGGTCTTATTAAAACAGAGAAACGAATTCAAATGCTTTGACTTCACAACAATCATTATTGTAGATCTTATTCAAATAGAGAAACGAATTCAAATTTCGTTCATATTGAAGCGGTAGTATATACGTTTGGAATGCACTAAAACATTTATTTGAGTAGTAGGTTGCATGCATTATACACGTAGCGAAATATTTTAATTGAACATAACATGAATTCAAAGTTTTGAATGACATTTGTAGTGCGCATTGATTTGGTACAGTACACGTTAGGCTGGTCTGGAAATTTCAACCCGCGCCTTGTTAGCCCGAAATATTTAAGATATATCTTTGTCTCGTTGTGCTCCGACAACTCCCTCCATCTCAACCCGCGCCTTTCTATACCGAAATTACAACACGCGCGAAAACTCCCACCTCCTGTGAAATCCCGACACGTGAAATGCCCGTGGTACCTCTGAACCGAAAGAACCGCCTCAAATCGGTGGGGGTACTTTCGTAACTTACCCCACATTTCGGACAAGCGCGTCTCTAAGCCATGGTTCCCCACTGCCATCCCATCCGCCCACCCGTTCGTACACCGAGGCCGCGAAAACCCGCGACGAAACCCCACACCCTGCTCCGTCCGCCACCCAGCCGGAGCCTTTTCCCCGACGACGTCGTCCAGAACAACACCTTGATGTCCCTCATCCACTGTACCGGATGAGGATCCGTCGTCGATCTCATCGTCCCGCCGGTTCAGCCACCCTGTCCTCCACTGAAAGTGCAACTATCCCTAGGTGGTTTTGGTAATTCCTAACAACATATAGCTCATTGAGCTAACATTATTCCAAGATTAATATTTCAGGAAAAGCTCAATGAATGGCATGGCATGGATGAGGAAAGTGGATCCCTCAAATTCTAAGGACAAAAAGTTTGGCTCAAGCTTGAAGCTCAAGACTCTACATTTTATATTTTAGTGATCCAAGATCACATTGAGTCTATAGGAAAAGCCAATACTATCAAGGAGGGATGAGGTGTTGCTTAATGGCTTGCTTGCTCAAAGTGCTTAGTGATATGATCCAAAACCCACAACTACCTTCCCACATCCACATATGACCTAAACCAAAAGTCAAACTCGGCCCCACCGATTCTTTCTATCCTGCGCCATCGAGTTTCAAATGTCATAGCCACTGCCACAAACCCTAGGAAAATCGGTCTCACCGATAGGGATCTCGGTCTCACCGAGATGGGATTGTAATCTCTCTGTTTCCCTTCGTAACGTTTCGGTCTTACCGAGATGAGCGATCGGTCCCACTGAGATTGCAATGTAAACTCTCTGTTTCCCTTTTGTAACATTTTGGTCTCACCGAGATGAGCGAATCGGTCCCACCGAGTTTACCTGACCAACTCTCTGGTTAGCTTATTACCAAAATCGGTCACACCGAGTTTGTGTAATCAGTCACACCGAGATTACGTTATGCTCTAACCCTAACCATATCGGTCCTACCGAGTTGCATCTCAGTCCCACTGAAAATCCTAATGGTCACTAGGTTTGTTGAATTGGTCCGACCGAGTTTAACTATTCGGTCCCACCGAGTTTGGCTAATCGTGTGTAACGGATAGATTTTGTGTGGAGGCTATATATACCCCTCCACCCACTCTTCATTCGGGGAGAGAGCCATCAGAACATACCTACACTTCCAATACACATTTTCTGAGAGAGAACCACCTACACTTGTGTTGAGGTCAAGACATTCCATTCCAACCATATGAATCTTGATCTCTAGCCTTCCCTAAGTTGCTTTCCACTCAAATCTTCTTTCCACCAAATCCAAATCCTGTGAGAGAGAGTTGAGTGTTGGGGAGACTATCATTTGAAGCACAAGAGCAAGGAGTTCATCATCAACACACCATTTGTTACTTCTTGGAGATTGGTGTCTCCTAGATTGGCTAGGTGTCAATTGGGAGCCTCTGACAAGATTGTGGAGTTGAACCAAGGAGTTTGTAAGGGCAAGGAGATCGCCTACTTCGTGAAGATCTACCGCTAGTGAGGCAAGTCCTTCATGGGCGACGGCCATGATGGAATAGACAAGGTTTCTTCTTCATGGATCCTTCATGGGTGGAGCCCTCCATGGACTCGCGCAACCGTTACCCTCCGTGGGTTGAAGTCTCCATCAACAAGGATGTACGATAGCACCACCTATCGGAACCACGACAAAAACATCCGTGTCTCCAATTGCGTTTGAATCCTCCAAACCCTTCCCTTTACATTCTTGCAAGTTGCATGCTTTACTTTCCGCTGCTCATATACTCTTTTGCATGCTTGCTTGAATTGTGTGGAGATTGCTTGACTTGTGCTAAGATAGCTAAAATCTGCCAAGAACTAAAATTGGGAAAAGGCTAGATTTTTATTTGGTCAAGTAGTCTAATCACCCCCTCTAGACATACTTTCGATCCTACAAGTGGTATCAGAGCTTTGGTCTCCATTTGCTTTGATTTCCATAGCTTTAGGTGGTCATAGCCTTGGTTTCACAACCTAGGAGAGTATGGCGTCTAGCGAGGGAAATTATCACCGTAGAGGTCCTTACTTTGATGGTACTAATTTTGCTAGTTGGAAGCATAAGATGAAAATGCATATTCTTGGACATAACCCCGCCGTTTGGGCTATTGTGTGTATTGGCTTGCAAGGTGAATTCTTTGATACGAAAGAACCGAACCGTGAAGCCACCGCAGAAGAGTTGAAAATGCTGCAATACAATGCTCAAGCTTGTGATATCCTCTTCAACGGATTGTGCCCCGAAGAATTCAACAAAATCAACCGTCATGAGAATGCAAAGGAAATTTGGGATACTTTTATTGATATGCACGAAGGTACCGACTCCGTCAAGGAATCCAAATTGGATGTGCTTCAAAGTCAACTTGACAAGTTCAAAATGAAGGATGGTGAAGGTGTCGCTGAAATGTACTCTAGGCTTGCTCTTATCACAAATGAGATTGCCGGCTTAGGGAGTGAAGAGATGACCGATAGATTCATCATCAAGAAGATCCTAAGAGCCTTGGATGGAAAATATGATACCGTGTGCACATTGATCCAAATGATGCCCAATTACAAAGATCTCAAGCCAACGGAAGTCATTGGAAGAATTGTTGCTCATGAGATGTCACTCAAGGATAAAGTGGAACTTCACAACAAATCAGGTGGTGCTTACAAAGCCTCATGTGAAGCCCCCACATCATCGAGTGAGAAACAAACCTTCAATGAAGAATTGAGCTTAATGGTGAAGAACTTCAACAAGTTCTACAAGAGTAGAAGCAAAGAGAGAAGTTCCAAGTCAAGGTCCTACAATGACAAAAGATCTTCTAGTCAAGAGCGAAACTACTACAATTGTGGAAGGCCCGAACACTATTCCAATGAGTGTACGACCCCCTACAAGAGAAGAGAAGATTCTCCCAAGATAAGAAGTAGAAGAGAAGAATCACCATCTAGATAAAGAAGAAGTAGAGATGATCGTTACGAACGAAGACCCTCACGGAGAAGCAAGGATTCGGAAAGAAAGGACAAGTCATCAAGGAGCTACACAAAACAAATACATCAAGCTCACGTTGGTGAATGGGTATCCGGCTCCGACTCCGATAACCACTCCGAGAGAAGCTATCACTCCGACTCCGAATATACTCAAGATGAAGGTGTTGCCGGTCTAGCACTTGTGACAACCAACTCCTATGACATATTTGACTCACCAAATGAAGGAGTTGGAACATGCTTCATGGCTAAAGGCCCAAAGGTATCACACCCCGAGTATGTTGATTTTAATAGTGATGAAGATGACTTGTTAGGTGATGATGATTTACTTGTTGACAACTCTAGTGATGAATACTATGATGAAATGTCAATTAATCATGCCAATCAAGATAAAACGAATGACAATGATAAGGAGAAGATTGAGTCTCTAACTAAAGAACTGAACACTCTTCAGTTAGCTCATGAAACTATCTTAGGAGATCATCGATAACTTTTAAGGACTCATGAGAAATTACGCTTTGAAAAGCTCAACCTTGAGCAAGAGCATGAGTTCTTAAAAGCAATCAATGATGACCTTCGTAAGAAAAGTTCTTCTTACATTGCCAAACGTTTACTCTCATCCACTTACATGCCTCAAGTCAAGTCTAGTAACAAGAACAAGAAAGATTCTTCCACTAGTAGTAACAATTATCATGCTAAATCCAGTATTGTTGCTTCTAGTAGTTCTCTTGATTCCACTATGATTCTCTTAGCCAAGTTACACTTGAGCAAGAAAATAGCTTATTGAAGGGAATTATAGAGAAAGGTGTTTACAAGAGCCTTGCCGGAAGTAAGCAATTCGAGGAAATTGTACGCAAGCAAGGAAGGCACCGGAAGAACCAAGGTGTTGGTTTTAAACGAAAATTCAATGCCAATGGAGTTGAGTGGGAAGAAGATCAATACTCCAAGATGAAGTTTGTTCCTCAACAAGATAAGTACGACCCTACTTCTTTCGAAGGGACACAAGCTCAAGATGATCTTCCACCACAAGACCACAAGCAAAAAGGCAAGGACAAGCTTCAAGAGGAAATTTATGCATTTGAAGAAGCTCCTAAGGCCTTGGTCAAGTGGGTTCCCAAGACTACTTCAAGTTCCACTTCATCAAGCACAACTACAACACCGAGGATTCCCATCAAGATGGTGTGGATCCCGAAGAAGAAGAACTAGAGAGTTCTTGAGGGTGACTCCGCCAACATACTTCACTCTTATCATCTTGGCAAGAACAAGTGTAATCAACTTCCACATCTTGCACTAGTTCAAGGAGTCACAAACCCTCTTGTTGGTAAGACAAGGGACAAGGTAACCTAAAAGCTTTCATAGACATCATCTTGTGTGTGCATCACTCTATGTCTATGGATATTCTTGTTTGTTCCTTGTGGGACTAACCCGTGTAGGTATTGAAAGTACAACTCACTCCAATGGATAGCTCCAAATAATCTACATCAACATTGAGCATCCACATCTTCAACATCTACATGAAGTCATCATCGACAAAACCCAAGGTTAGTTCATCCCTCTTAGGGGGGATCTCACATCTAGGGGGAGCTTTACTCTAAGAATTGAGCTAAAGCAACTCTAATGGTGTGAACACAACAATGCTTTATGTAAAAGTGGTAACCCCACTTGTGCTTAAACGATGAGTATGACCTATGATCAAATGTTCTCATTTGACTCCTAAGTCAATATACTCATATGTAGATGACCTAGTCATCGCCAATTGTTTGATAGATGCTAGAATTGGTTGTGTATGCTTTGCCACATATTTCAATTGCCATTTTATTGTGTGAGCATGTTGATTGCATATTTTACTCATTCGAGGACATCCACTTGTTGTTTTGATTGGTTTTCTTTTCTTTTGCCAAGTGGATGGACAAGAATGCCTAAGAACCCTCTCTAGCTATCTATGCTTTTCTCGTCTCAAACTCTATTCATGCTACATCACAAAATTTGATCAAGTCAGATGAACCACTCTATGTGAGGAGCACTCAGAGTTCCCGATTCGTCATAGACTTAAACTTCCAAAACTTCTTTGTGCGTTTCGGTCTAACCGATTCATCCATTTCGGTCATACCGAGATCACTAAGTCGATCTAGGTTTTCAATCTCGGTGCAACCGATTTGAACCTTTCGGTCACACCGAGTTGTTCCACTCGGTCACACTGACAGGGTCGGGCTATATATATCCACGGGCAATTTTTTTGGAAATTTCTCCGAAGTCTTTTCCCCCGCGCTTAGCCCGCTCTGCCTCCAGGGTCTCCGGATCGTCCTCCTCGTCGCCAGTTGCCTCCTGCCGCTGGTCTCCGCCGTCGTCAACGGATATCATTCCCGCCATTGCCGCCGTAGCAAGTTCATCGCCGAACTAGGGTATGAACTTGATCACTGTGCTATCCTCAATCCGGTTCCTAGCACATTGTGTTTTCCATGAATCTTGCCACGATTGAAACGATCTTATCCAGTCAAAACACTCCATAGATTAGAGTTGAATTGAAAATTTAGGGTTAGGTTTCCGCCGAAACCATCTCGGACCATCCGAGTTGTGGAACTCGGTACCACTGATTCGGCTCAGGCCATTGCACATCAGGTTCTCGGTCTGACCGAGAATTGAAAATCGGTGTGACCGAGTTCAGGACTTTGTGAAACCCTAGCAGTCTCGGTGCCACCTAACCGTGACTCGGTCTGACCGAGTTCACTAGTTTTGGTTCCAACAGCTGCTTCGGTATCACCGAGTTTACAAATCGGTTGATCCGAAATGCTTTCTGAGGAAAACTAAAACTAAGTTTTTGATTCATTCTTTTGCAAAAACCTATGTATTTTGTGATGCTTATCTACTCTACCTCATCTAAAATCTATTCACAGGGACAATTGTTAGTGTTTGCATCATGTCTGATCAGAGTGACAGTCAGAACAAGTCAGAGGAGCAGGTTCACATGAGTGAGGGCACTAGTCCCTCTAGCAGCTCAGATGATGGAAGCAGGAGCACTCCCAGCAACTTGCCCAAAGCTGCCACCAGAACAAGGAAGAAGAAAACTTCAGAGTCTGAGGATGAAGACTATGTGGCAGTTGAGGATGATGCCACATCAAAGAAGAAAGTGCTGAAAAAGGAATATGGCTCAGCTGCAGCCACAAAGCCAGGTATGCAGAAGAAGGTACCTGCCAGGAGAGTTCCCACTTCCAAACCTAGGAAGGTTGCCACTGGAGAAACCATAAAGTTTACCATTGAGTCAGAAGAGGAAGCTGTTGGCCAAGATAAAAGGAAAAAGAGAGTCAGAACCACTACTGCCAGAGTTCTTGGCAAACCCTCTATGAGAAGAGATTCTGAAGAAGAAGAAGAAGAAGAAGAGGAAGAGGTTGCTGCACCAGCACCTAAGGCCCAGAAGCTTATGGGTGATGCTATCAGGACAGGGGCTGCATCATCAAAGCCCAAAGAAGCACCCAAAGCTGCCTCCAAGCCCAAGACCGCACCAAAGAGGAATACCAGAAACATATCTGCTGCTGAGAAGAACAAGGCCCCAGTGCCTGAGACTGTTGCTGAAGAAGAAGATGAAGAGCATGTTCGGAGAAAATTGAAGCCAAAAATTCCAGACCACAATGATGCTCATCCTGTGGCTGAGAACATGAAGATCAGGAGAGACTCAGGACTGAGGAAATGGAGAGAGACAGACCCATATGCTACAAGAAGAAGAACTGTTGTGGATTATAGGTTCCACACCAAGGAACAACAAGATTTCTATGAGATAGTGCTGCTGGACAAGAAACCTATAGTGTGTGACATGAGGTGGGTCGACTGGACCTACATGAAGGAGAATGAGGAACACTATCCTGGTGTGTATGACAGTTTCAAGGCTTGTGGAGTGGATGAGTTTGTGGCTCAGAAGCTCACTAAGTGGAATGATGAACTTATCATGCAATTCTACTCCACAACTCACTTCTACCTAGATGGAAGAATTGTCTGGATGTCTGAAGGCACTAAATACCAGTCTATAGTTGTAGAATTGGCTCAGTTGATCAATGCCCCAGAAGAGCAAGAAGATGACTTGGATGTCTATGCCAAGAAGAAGAAGGATCACAACTCCATGGCCAACATGTACAAGGAAATTCCAGATGAAGATCTTGAGACTCACTAGTTTGGGTCAGTGAAACATTTGCTGTCAGGACTGTCTACTATCAATTGGATACTAAGGCATACTCTTCTGCCCAAGTCTGGAGATCACAGGATGATCAGAGGCCACTCCATAAATTTGCTACATATATTTGATGTGCCACATAAGTTCAAGGTCATGAGTCTCATTGTTGAAACTATCAAGAGGACTGCTGCAGACGAAAAGAGAAGCTGTGGATATGCCCCATAGATCCAGGAGTTGATTAACTCAAAGATGGGCACTGGCACATACTTGTTGGACAAGGAACACTTGGCCATCTATCCAGATTTCGAGGACAACCAATTGGTTATGAATGAAGATGAGCCATCCTCAGTACAAGCACAAGCGAAGAGGGAGAAGGCAAAGACAGAAAAAGCAGCAAAGATGCCAACCTAGGAGGAGGCATCTCAGTATCTTCTAAAAAGCAAGCAAGATCAGCTTGGCTACTTGATTGCATCCACTCTAAGGATTGAGAAAGGACTGGCCACCCTGACTCGAAACCAGGAGAGCTTGGAAAGAATCATGGAGCAGAAGTTCTATGACATGGATGTGAAGGTAACTGAGATCCAGTCTGTTGTGGAGCAACTTCAGGATGACATGCAGGAGAGGAAGGGCAAGACAACAACTGATGCATTTGCCAGAGTGCCTAGAGCTCAGAGGTCAACTACAGTACCAGTACCAGACACTAGAGACACCTCATCTGCACCACCTACAGCCTCAGTGCCACCAGCTCCAGCACCTACCCCAGCAGCTCCATCTACTTCGACTGAAGCCTTCGTCCTTGGAGTTATCCGGACACCACCACCTGAAGACCAAGCTTGAGAGACGTTTTAGTGCTATGCATTTTCTATGAACTTTTTGGTAACTTGTTGCCAAAGGGGGAGAAAAATGTATAGATCATAGGCTTCGAGAGAGAGCGTTGCTTTTTATTCTCTCTTGCTTTGGTGGTTGAACTTTATTTGCTTGTTTGTGATACTTGGATGATCATGTGTGTTTGATGTGTGTTTGATCATATGCTAAATTAATGCTTGTTGGATGATACTATCATTTTATCCCTATTTGATCATTCACTTTGCTTGGTGATGAGTGCATGTATTTAATTCTTATCATTTTGAGCGCTCCACCAAGATGTATGTGACATGGAAGAGTAACCCATGATCCTAACTCATTGTGCATTTGCAGTCCAAAGCAAATCTTAAGATATGCACAAATTTAGGGGGAGCTCTTGCTTTTCACATACTTCTCAAAGCGACAATATCTTTCACTCTTATTATCATTTGTCGAAGGTTTGATCTATATGTTTTCATCAATTACCAAAAAGGGGGAGATTGAAAGTGCAACTATCCCTGGGTGGTTTTGGTAATTCCTGACAACATATAGCTCATTGAGCTAACATTATTCCAAGATTAATATTTCAGGAAAAGCTCAATGAATGGCATGGCATGGATGAGGAAAGTGGATCCCTTAAAATTCTAAGGACAAAAAGTTTGGCTCAAGCTTGAAGCTCAAAACTCTACATTTTATATTTTAGTGATCCAAGATCACATTGAGTCTATATGAAAAGCCAATACTATCAAGGAGGGATGAGGTGTTGCTTAATGGCTTGCTTGCTCAAAGTGCTTAGTGATATGCTCCGAAACCCTCAACAACCTTCCCACATCCACATATGACCTAAACCAAAAGTCAAACTCGACCCCACCGATTCTTTCTATCCGGCGCCACCGAGTTTCAAATGTCATAGCCACTGCCACAAACCCTAGGAAAATCGGTCTCACTGATAGGGATCTTGGTCTCACCGAGATGGGATTGTAATCTCTCTGTTTCCCTTCGTAACGTTTCGGTCTTACCGAGATGAGTGATCGGTCCCACCGAGATTGCAATGTAAACTCTCTGTTTCCCTTTTGTAACATTTCGGTCTCACCGAGATGAGCGAATCGGTCCCATCGAGTTTACCTGACCAACTCTCTGGTTAGCTTATTACCAAAATCGGTCCCACTGAGTTTGTGTAATCGGTCATACCGAGATTACGTTATGCTCTAACCCTAACCATATCGGTCCTACCGAGTTGCATCTCAGTCCCATCGAAAATCCTAACGGTCACTAGGTTTGCTGAATCGGTCCGACCGAGTTTGGCTAATCGTGTGTAACTGTTAGATTTTATGTGGAGGCTATATATACCCCTCCACCCACTCTTCATTCGGGGAGAGAGCCACCCGAACATACCTACACTTCCAATACACATTTTCTGAGAGAGAACCACCTACACTTGTGTTGAGGTCAAGACATTCCATTCCAACCATATGAATCTTAATCTCTAGCCTTCCCCAAGTTGCTTTCCACTCAAATCTTCTTTCCACCAAATCCAAGTCCTGTGAGAGAGAGTTGAGTGTTGGGGAGACTATCATTTGAAGCACAAGAGCAAGGAGTTCATCATCAACACACCATTTGTTACTTCTTGGAGAGTGGTGTCTCCTAGATTGGCTAGGTGTCAATTGGGAGCCTCTGACAAGATTGTGGAGTTGAACCAAGGAGTTTGTAAGGGCAAGGAGATCGCCTACTTCGTGAAGATCTACCGCTAGTGAGGCAAGTCCTTCATGGGCGACGGCCGTGATGGAATAGACAAGGTTGCTTCTTCATGGATCCTTCATGGGTGGAGCCCTCCATGGACTCGCGCAACCGTTACCCTCCGTGGGTTGAAGTCTCCATCAACAAGGATGTACGATAGCACCACCTATCGGAACCACGACAAAAACATCCGTGTCTCCAATTGCGTTTGAGTCCTCCAAACCCTTCCCTTTACATTCTTGCAAGTTGCATGCTTTACTTTCCGCTGCTCATATACTCTTTTGCATGCTTGCTTGAATTGTGTGGAGATTGCTTGACTTGTGCTAAGATAGCTAAAATCTGCCAAGAACTAAAATTGGGAAAAGGCTAGATTTTTATTTGGTCAAGTAGTCTAATCACCCCCTCTAGACATACTTTCGATCCTACAAGTGGTATCAGAGCTTTGGTCTCCATTTGCTTTGATTTCCATAGCTTTAGGTGGTCATAGCCTTGGTTTCACAACCTAGGAGAGTATGGCGTCTAGCGAGGGAAATTATCACCGTAGAGGTCCTTACTTTGATGGTACTAATTTTGCTAGTTGGAAGCATAAGATGAAAATGCATATTCTTGGACATAACCCCGCCGTTTGGGCTATTGTGTGTATTGGCTTGCAAGGTGAATTCTTTGATACGAAAGAACCGAACCGTGAAGCCACCGCAGAAGAGTTGAAAATGCTGCAATACAATGCTCAAGCTTGTGATATCCTCTTCAACGGATTGTGCCCCGAAGAATTCAACAAAATCAACCGTCATGAGAATGCAAAGGAAATTTGGGATACTTTTATTGATATGCACGAAGGTACCGACTCCGTCAAGGAATCCAAATTGGATGTGCTTCAAAGTCAACTTGACAAGTTCAAAATGAAGGATGGTGAAGGTGTCGCTGAAATGTACTCTAGGCTTGCTCTTATCACAAATGAGATTTCCGGCTTAGGGAGTGAAGAGATGACCGATAGATTCATCATCAAGAAGATCCTAAGAGCCTTGGATGGAAAATATGATACCGTGTGCACATTGATCAAAATGATGCCCAATTACAAAGATCTCAAGCCAACGAAAGTCATTGGAAGAATTGTTGCTCATGAGATGTCACTCAAGGATAAAGTGGAACTTCACAACAAATCAGGTGGTGCTTACAAAGCCTCATGTGAAGCCCCCACATCATCGAGTGAGAAACAAACCTTCAATGAAGAATTGAGCTTAATGGTGAAGAACTTCAACAAGTTCTACAAGAGTAGAAGCAAAGAGAGAAGTTCCAAGTCAAGGTCCTACAATGACAAAAGATCTTCTAGTCAAGAGCGAAACTACTACAATTGTGGAAGGCCCGAACACTATTCCAATGAGTGTACGACCCCCTACAAGAGAAGAGAAGATTCTCCCAAGATAAGAAGTAGAAGAGAAGAATCACCATCTAGATAAATAAGAAGTAGAGATGATCGTTATGAACGAAGACCCTCACGGAGAAGCAAGGATTCGGAAAGAAAGGACAAGTCATCAAGGAGCTACACAAAACAAATACATCAAGCTCACGTTGGTGAATGGGTATCCGGCTCCAACTCCGATAACCACTCCGAGAGAAGCTATCACTCCGACTCCGAATATACTCAAGATGAAGGTGTTGCCGGTCTAGCACTTGTGACAACCAACTCCTATGACATATTTGACTCACCAAATGAAGGAGTTGGAACATGCTTCATGGCTAAAGGCCCAAAGGTATCACACCCCGAG
The DNA here is from genome assembly GCA_032464435.1 of Aegilops umbellulata. Taxonomy (NCBI): domain Eukaryota; kingdom Viridiplantae; phylum Streptophyta; class Magnoliopsida; order Poales; family Poaceae; genus Aegilops; species Aegilops umbellulata. The sequence goes on along the minus strand of CP136057.1, from coordinate 36,957,998 downwards.
TATGTTGATTTTAATAGTGATGAAGATGACTTGTTAGGTGATGATGATTTACTTGTTGACAACTCTAGTGATGAATACTATGATGAAATGTCAATTAATCATGCCAATCAAGATAAAACGAATGACAATGATAAGGAGAAGATTGAGTCTCTAACTAAAGAACTGAACACTCTTCAGTTAGCTCATGAAACTATCTTAGGAGATCATCGATAACTTTTAAGGACTCATGAGAAATTACGCTTTGAAAAGCTCAACCTTGAGCAAGAGCATGAGTTCTTAAAAGCAATCAATGATGATCTTCGTAAGAAATGTTCTTCTTACATTGCCAAACGTTTACTCTCATCCACTTACATGCCTCAAGTCAAGTCTAGTAACAAGAACAAGAAAGATTCTTCCACTAGTAGTAACAATTATCATGCTAAATCCAGTATTGTTGCTTCTAGTAGTTCTCTTGATTCCACTATGATTCTCTTAGCCAAGTTACACTTGAGCAAGAAAATAGCTTATTGAAGGGAATTATAGAGAAAGGTGTTTACAAGAGCCTTGCCGGAAGTAAGCAATTCGAGGAAATTGTACGCAAGCAAGGAAGGCACCGGAAGAACCAAGGTGTTGGTTTTAAACGAAAATTCAATGCCAATGGAGTTGAGTGGGAAGAAGATCAATACTCCAAGACGAAGTTTGTTCCTCAACAAGATAAGTACGACCCTACTTCTTTCGAAGGGACACAAGCTCAAGATGATCTTCCACCACAAGACCACAAGCAAAAAGGCAAGGACAAGCTTCAAGAGGAAATTTATGCATTTGAAGAAGCTCCTAAGGCCTTGGTCAAGTGGGTTCCCAAGACTACTTCAAGTTCCACTTCATCAAGCACAACTACAACACCGAGGATTCCCATCAAGATGGTGTGGATCCCGAAGAAGAAGAACTAGAGAGTTCTTGAGGGTGACTCCGCCAACATACTTCACTCTTATCATCTTGGCAAGAACAAGTGTAATAAACTTCCACATCTTGCACTAGTTCAAGGAGTCACAAACCCTCTTGTTGGTAAGACAAGGGACAAGGTAACCTAAAAGCTTTCATAGACATCATCTTGTGTGTGCATCACTCTATGTCTATGGATATTCTTGTTTGTTCCTTGTGGGACTAACCCGTGTAGGTATTGAAAGTACAACTCACTCCAATGGATAGCTCCAAATAATCTACATCAACATTGAGCATCCACATCTTCAACATCTACATGAAGTCATCATCGACAAAACCCAAGGTTAGTTCATCCCTCTTAGGGGGGATCTCACATCTAGGGGGAGCTTTACTCTAAGAATTGAGCTAAAGCAACTCTAATGGTGTGAACACAAAAATGCTTTATGTAAAAGTGGTAACCCCAATTGTGCTTAAACGATGAGTATGACCTATGATCAAATGTTCTCATTTGACTCCTAAGTCAATATACTCATATGTAGATGACCTAGTCATCGCCAATTGTTTGATAGATGCTAGAATTGGTTGTGTATGCTTTGCCACATATTTCAATTGCCATTTTATTGTGTGAGCATGTTGATTGCATATTTTACTCATTCGAGGACATCCACTTGTTGTTTTGATTGGTTTTCTTTTCTTTTGCCAAGTGGATGGACAAGAATGCCTAAGAACCCTCTCTAGCTATCTATGCTTTTCTCGTCTCAAACTCTATTCATGCTACATCACAAAATTTGATCAAGTCAGATGAACCACTCTATGTGAGGAGCACTCAGAGTTCCCGATTCGTCATAGACTTAAACTTCCAAAACTTCTTTGTGCGTTTCGGTCTAACCGATTCATCCATTTCGGTCATACCGAGATCACTAAGTCGATCTAGGTTTTCAATCTCGGTGCAACCGATTTGAACCTTTCGGTCACACCGAGTTGTTCCACTCGGTCACACTGACAGGGTCGGGCTATATATATCCACGGGCAATTTTTTTGGAAATTTCTCCGAAGTCTTTTCGCCCGCGCTTAGCCCGCTCTGCCTCCAGGGTCTCCGGATCGTCCTCCTCGTCGCCAGTTGCCTCCTGCCGCTGGTCTCCGCCGTCGTCAACGGATATCATTCCCGCCATTGCCGCCGTAGCAAGTTCATCGCCGAACTAGGGTATGAACTTGATCACTGTGCTATCCTCAATCCGGTTCCTAGCACATTGTGTTTTCCATGAATCTTGCCACGATTGAAACGATCTTATCCAGTCAAAACACTCCGTAGATTAGAGTTGAATTGAAAATTTAGGGTTAGGTTTCCGCCGAAACCATCTCGGACCATCCGAGTTGTGGAACTCGGTACCACTGATTCGGCTCAGGACATTGCACATCAGGTTCTCGGTCTGACCGAGAATTGAAAATCGGTGTGACCGAGTTCAGGACTTTGTGAAACCCTAGCAGTCTCGGTGCCACCTAACCGTGACTCGGTCTGACCGAGTTCACTAGTTTTGGTTCCAACAGCTGCTTCGGTATCACCGAGTTTACAAATCGGTTGATCCGAAATGCTTTCTGAGGAAAACTAAAACTAAGTTTTTGATTCATTCTTTTGCAAAAACCTATGTATTTTGTGATGCTTATCTACTCTACCTCATCTAAAATCTATTCACAGGGACAATTGTTAGTGTTTGCATCATGTCTGATCAGAGTGACAGTCAGAACAAGTCAGAGGAGCAGGTTCACATGAGTGAGGGCACTAGTCCCTCTAGCAGCTCAGATGATGGAAGCAGGAGCACTCCCAGCAACTTGCCCAAAGCTGCCACCAGAACAAGGAAGAAGAAAACTTCAGAGTCTGAGGATGAAGACTATGTGGCAGTTGAGGATGATGCCACATCAAAGAAGAAAGTGCTGAAAAAGGAATATGGCTCAGCTGCAGCCACAAAGCCAGGTATGCAGAAGAAGGTACCTGCCAGGAGAGTTCCCACTTCCAAACCTAGGAAGGTTGCCACTGGAGAAACCATAAAGTTTACCATTGAGTCAGAAGAGGAAGCTGTTGGCCAAGATAAAAGGAAAAAGAGAGTCAGAACCACTACTGCCAGAGTTCTTGGCAAACCCTCTATGAGAAGAGATTCTGAAGAAGAAGAAGAAGAAGAAGAGGAAGAGGTTGCTGCACCAGCACCTAAGGCCCAGAAGCTTATGGGTGATGCTATCAGGACAGGGGCTGCATCATCAAAGCCCAAAGAAGCACCCAAAGCTGCCTCCAAGCCCAAGACCGCACCAAAGAGGAATACCAGAAACATATCTGCTGCTGAGAAGAACAAGGCCCCAGTGCCTGAGACTGTTGCTGAAGAAGAAGATGAAGAGCATGTTCGGAGAAAATTGAAGCCAAAAATTCCAGACCACAATGATGCTCATCCTGTGGCTGAGAACATGAAGATCAGGAGAGACTCAGGACTGAGGAAATGGAGAGAGACAGACCCATATGCTACAAGAAGAAGAACTGTTGTGGATTATAGGTTCCACACCAAGGAACAACAAGATTTCTATGAGATAGTGCTGCTGGACAAGAAACCTATAGTGTGTGACATGAGGTGGGTCGACTGGACCTACATGAAGGAGAATGAGGAACACTATCCTGGTGTGTATGACAGTTTCAAGGCTTGTGGAGTGGATGAGTTTGTGGCTCAGAAGCTCACTAAGTGGAATGATGAACTTATCATGCAATTCTACTCCACAACTCACTTCTACCTAGATGGAAGAATTGTCTGGATGTCTGAAGGCACTAAATACCAGTCTATAGTTGTAGAATTGGCTCAGTTGATCAATGCCCCAGAAGAGCAAGAAGATGACTTGGATGTCTATGCCAAGAAGAAGAAGGATCACAACTCCATGGCCAACATGTACAAGGAAATTCCAGATGAAGATCTTGAGACTCACCAGTTTGGGTCAGTGAAACATTTGCTGTCAGGACTGTCTACTATCAATTGGATACTAAGGCATACTCTTCTGCCCAAGTCTGGAGATCACAGGATGATCAGAGGCCACTCCATAAATTTGCTACATATATTTGATGTGCCACATAAGTTCAAGGTCATGAGTCTCATTGTTGAAACTATCAAGAGGACTGCTGCAGACGAAAAGAGAAGCTGTGGATATGCCCCATAGATCCAGGAGTTGATTAACTCAAAGATGGGCACTGGCACATACTTGTTGGACAAGGAACACTTGGCCATCTATCCAGATTTCGAGGACAACCAATTGGTTATGAATGAAGATGAGCCATCCTCAGTACAAGCACAAGCGAAGAGGGAGAAGGCAAAGACAGAAAAAGCAGCAAAGATGCCAACCTAGGAGGAGGCATCTCAGTATCTTCTAAAAAGCAAGCAAGATCAGCTTGGCTACTTGATTGCATCCACTCTAAGGATTGAGAAAGGACTGGCCACCCTGACTCGAAACCAGGAGAGCTTGGAAAGAATCATGGAGCAGAAGTTCTATGACATGGATGTGAAGGTAACTGAGATCCAGTCTGTTGTGGAGCAACTTCAGGATGACATGCAGGAGAGGAAGGGCAAGACAACAACTGATGCATTTGCCAGAGTGCCTAGAGCTCAGAGGTCAACTACAGTACCAGTACCAGACACTAGAGACACCTCATCTGCACCACCTACAGCCTCAGTGCCACCAGCTCCAGCACCTACCCCAGCAGCTCCATCTACTTCAACTGAAGCCTTCGTCCTTGGAGTTATCCGGACACCACCACCTGAAGACCAAGCTTGAGAGACGTTTTAGTGCTATGCATTTTCTATGAACTTTTTGGTAACTTGTTGCCAAAGGGGGAGAAAAATGTATAGATCATAGGCTTCGAGAGAGAGCGTTGCTTTTTATTCTCTCTTGCTTTGGTGGTTGAACTTTATTTGCTTGTTTGTGATACTTGGATGATCATGTGTGTTTGATGTGTGTTTGATCATATGCTAAATTAATGCTTGTTGGATGATACTATCATTTTATCCCTATTTGATCATTCACTTTGCTTGGTGATGAGTGCATGTATTTAATTCTTATCATTTTGAGCGCTCCACCAAGATGTATGTGACATGGAAGAGTAACCCATGATCCTAACTCATTGTGCATTTGCAGTCCAAAGCAAATCTTAAGATATGCACAAATTTAGGGGGAGCTCTTGCTTTTCACATACTTCTCAAAGCGACAATATCTTTCACTCTTATTATCATTTGTCGAAGGTTTGATCTATATGTTTTCATCAATTACCAAAAAGGGGGAGATTGAAAGTGCAACTATCCCTGGGTGGTTTTGGTAATTCCTGACAACATATAGCTCATTGAGCTAACATTATTCCAAGATTAATATTTCAGGAAAAGCTCAATGAATGGCATGGCATGGATGAGGAAAGTGGATCCCTTAAAATTCTAAGGACAAAAAGTTTGGCTCAAGCTTGAAGCTCAAAACTCTACATTTTATATTTTAGTGATCCAAGATCACATTGAGTCTATATGAAAAGCCAATACTATCAAGGAGGGATGAGGTGTTGCTTAATGGCTTGCTTGCTCAAAGTGCTTAGTGATATGCTCCGAAACCCTCAACAACCTTCCCACATCCACATATGACCTAAACCAAAAGTCAAACTCGACCCCACCGATTCTTTCTATCCGGCGCCACCGAGTTTCAAATGTCATAGCCACTGCCACAAACCCTAGGAAAATCGGTCTCACTGATAGGGATCTTGGTCTCACCGAGATGGGATTGTAATCTCTCTGTTTCCCTTCGTAACGTTTCGGTCTTACCGAGATGAGTGATCGGTCCCACCGAGATTGCAATGTAAACTCTCTGTTTCCCTTTTGTAACATTTCGGTCTCACCGAGATGAGCGAATCGGTCCCATCGAGTTTACCTGACCAACTCTCTGGTTAGCTTATTACCAAAATCGGTCCCACTGAGTTTGTGTAATCGGTCATACCGAGATTACGTTATGCTCTAACCCTAACCATATCGGTCCTACCGAGTTGCATCTCAGTCCCATCGAAAATCCTAACGGTCACTAGGTTTGCTGAATCGGTCCGACCGAGTTTGGCTAATCGTGTGTAACTGTTAGATTTTATGTGGAGGCTATATATACCCCTCCACCCACTCTTCATTCGGGGAGAGAGCCACCCGAACATACCTACACTTCCAATACACATTTTCTGAGAGAGAACCACCTACACTTGTGTTGAGGTCAAGACATTCCATTCCAACCATATGAATCTTAATCTCTAGCCTTCCCCAAGTTGCTTTCCACTCAAATCTTCTTTCCACCAAATCCAAGTCCTGTGAGAGAGAGTTGAGTGTTGGGGAGACTATCATTTGAAGCACAAGAGCAAGGAGTTCATCATCAACACACCATTTGTTACTTCTTGGAGAGTGGTGTCTCCTAGATTGGCTAGGTGTCAATTGGGAGCCTCTGACAAGATTGTGGAGTTGAACCAAGGAGTTTGTAAGGGCAAGGAGATCGCCTACTTCGTGAAGATCTACCGCTAGTGAGGCAAGTCCTTCATGGGCGACGGCCGTGATGGAATAGACAAGGTTGCTTCTTCATGGATCCTTCATGGGTGGAGCCCTCCATGGACTCGCGCAACCGTTACCCTCCGTGGGTTGAAGTCTCCATCAACAAGGATGTACGATAGCACCACCTATCGGAACCACGACAAAAACATCCGTGTCTCCAATTGCGTTTGAGTCCTCCAAACCCTTCCCTTTACATTCTTGCAAGTTGCATGCTTTACTTTCCGCTGCTCATATACTCTTTTGCATGCTTGCTTGAATTGTGTGGAGATTGCTTGACTTGTGCTAAGATAGCTAAAATCTGCCAAGAACTAAAATTGGGAAAAGGCTAGATTTTTATTTGGTCAAGTAGTCTAATCACCCCCTCTAGACATACTTTCGATCCTACAAGTGGTATCAGAGCTTTGGTCTCCATTTGCTTTGATTTCCATAGCTTTAGGTGGTCATAGCCTTGGTTTCACAACCTAGGAGAGTATGGCGTCTAGCGAGGGAAATTATCACCGTAGAGGTCCTTACTTTGATGGTACTAATTTTGCTAGTTGGAAGCATAAGATGAAAATGCATATTCTTGGACATAACCCCGCCGTTTGGGCTATTGTGTGTATTGGCTTGCAAGGTGAATTCTTTGATACGAAAGAACCGAACCGTGAAGCCACCGCAGAAGAGTTGAAAATGCTGCAATACAATGCTCAAGCTTGTGATATCCTCTTCAACGGATTGTGCCCCGAAGAATTCAACAAAATCAACCGTCATGAGAATGCAAAGGAAATTTGGGATACTTTTATTGATATGCACGAAGGTACCGACTCCGTCAAGGAATCCAAATTGGATGTGCTTCAAAGTCAACTTGACAAGTTCAAAATGAAGGATGGTGAAGGTGTCGCTGAAATGTACTCTAGGCTTGCTCTTATCACAAATGAGATTTCCGGCTTAGGGAGTGAAGAGATGACCGATAGATTCATCATCAAGAAGATCCTAAGAGCCTTGGATGGAAAATATGATACCGTGTGCACATTGATCAAAATGATGCCCAATTACAAAGATCTCAAGCCAACGAAAGTCATTGGAAGAATTGTTGCTCATGAGATGTCACTCAAGGATAAAGTGGAACTTCACAACAAATCAGGTGGTGCTTACAAAGCCTCATGTGAAGCCCCCACATCATCGAGTGAGAAACAAACCTTCAATGAAGAATTGAGCTTAATGGTGAAGAACTTCAACAAGTTCTACAAGAGTAGAAGCAAAGAGAGAAGTTCCAAGTCAAGGTCCTACAATGACAAAAGATCTTCTAGTCAAGAGCGAAACTACTACAATTGTGGAAGGCCCGAACACTATTCCAATGAGTGTACGACCCCCTACAAGAGAAGAGAAGATTCTCCCAAGATAAGAAGTAGAAGAGAAGAATCACCATCTAGATAAATAAGAAGTAGAGATGATCGTTACGAACGAAGACCCTCACGGAGAAGCAAGGATTCGGAAAGAAAGGACAAGTCATCAAGGAGCTACACAAAACAAATACATCAAGCTCACGTTGGTGAATGGGTATCCGGCTCCAACTCCGATAACCACTCCGAGAGAAGCTATCACTCCGACTCCGAATATACTCAAGATGAAGGTGTTGCCGGTCTAGCACTTGTGACAACCAACTCCTATGACATATTTGACTCACCAAATGAAGGAGTTGGAACATGCTTCATGGCTAAAGGCCCAAAGGTATCACACCCCGAGTATGTTGATTTTAATAGTGATGAAGATGACTTGTTAGGTGATGATGATTTACTTGTTGACAACTCTAGTGATGAATACTATGATGAAATGTCAATTAATCATGCCAATCAAGATAAAACGAATGACAATGATAAGGAGAAGATTGAGTCTCTAACTAAAGAACTGAACACTCTTCAGTTAGCTCATGAAACTATCTTAGGAGATCATCGATAACTTTTAAGGACTCATGAGAAATTACGCTTTGAAAAGCTCAACCTTGAGCAAGAGCATGAGTTCTTAAAAGCAATCAATGATGATCTTCGTAAGAAATGTTCTTCTTACATTGCCAAACGTTTACTCTCATCCACTTACATGCCTCAAGTCAAGTCTAGTAACAAGAACAAGAAAGATTCTTCCACTAGTAGTAACAATTATCATGCTAAATCCAGTATTGTTGCTTCTAGTAGTTCTCTTGATTCCACTATGATTCTCTTAGCCAAGTTACACTTGAGCAAGAAAATAGCTTATTGAAGGGAATTATAGAGAAAGGTGTTTACAAGAGCCTTGCCGGAAGTAAGCAATTCGAGGAAATTGTACGCAAGCAAGGAAGGCACCGGAAGAACCAAGGTGTTGGTTTTAAACGAAAATTCAATGCCAATGGAGTTGAGTGGGAAGAAGATCAATACTCCAAGACGAAGTTTGTTCCTCAACAAGATAAGTACGACCCTACTTCTTTCGAAGGGACACAAGCTCAAGATGATCTTCCACCACAAGACCACAAGCAAAAAGGCAAGGACAAGCTTCAAGAGGAAATTTATGCATTTGAAGAAGCTCCTAAGGCCTTGGTCAAGTGGGTTCCCAAGACTACTTCAAGTTCCACTTCATCAAGCACAACTACAACACCGAGGATTCCCATCAAGATGGTGTGGATCCCGAAGAAGAAGAACTAGAGAGTTCTTGAGGGTGACTCCGCCAACATACTTCACTCTTATCATCTTGGCAAGAACAAGTGTAATCAACTTCCACATCTTGCACTAGTTCAAGGAGTCACAAACCCTCTTGTTGGTAAGACAAGGGACAAGGTAACCTAAAAGCTTTCATAGACATCATCTTGTGTGTGCATCACTCTATGTCTATGGATATTCTTGTTTGTTCCTTGTGGGACTAACCCGTGTAGGTATTGAAAGTACAACTCACTCCAATGGATAGCTCCAAATAATCTACATCAACATTGAGCATCCACATCTTCAACATCTACATGAAGTCATCATCGACAAAACCCAAGGTTAGTTCATCCCTCTTAGGGGGGATCTCACATCTAGGGGGAGCTTTACTCTAAGAATTGAGCTAAAGCAACTCTAATGGTGTGAACACAAAAATGCTTTATGTAAAAGTGGTAACCCCAATTGTGCTTAAACGATGAGTATGACCTATGATCAAATGTTCTCATTTGACTCCTAAGTCAATATACTCATATGTAGATGACCTAGTCATCGCCAATTGTTTGATAGATGCTAGAATTGGTTGTGTATGCTTTGCCACATATTTCAATTGCCATTTTATTGTGTGAGCATGTTGATTGCATATTTTACTCATTCGAGGACATCCACTTGTTGTTTTGATTGGTTTTCTTTTCTTTTGCCAAGTGGATGGACAAGAATGCCTAAGAACCCTCTCTAGCTATCTATGCTTTTCTCGTCTCAAACTCTATTCATGCTACATCACAAAATTTGATCAAGTCAGATGAACCACTCTGTGTGAGGAGCACTCAGAGTTCCCGATTCGTCATAGACTTAAACTTCCAAAACTTCTTTGTGCGTTTCGGTCTAACCGATTCATCCATTTCGGTCATACCGAGATCACTAAGTCGATCTAGGTTTTCAATCTCGGTGCAACCGATTTGAACCTTTCGGTCACACCGAGTTGTTCCACTCGGTCACACCGACAGGGTCGGGCTATATATATCCACGGGCAATTTTTTTGGAAATTTCTCCGAAGTCTTTTCGCCCGCGCTTAGCCCGCTCTGCCTCCAGGGTCTCCGGATCGTCCTCCTCGTCGCCAGTTGCCTCCTGCCGCTGGTCTCCGCCGTCGTCAACGGATATCATTCCCGCCGTTGCCGCCGTAGCAAGTTCATCGCCGAACTAGGGTATGAACTTGATCACTGTGCTATCCTCAATCCGGTTCCTAGCACATTGTGTTTTCCATGAATCTTGCCACGATTGAAACGATCTTATCCAGTCAAAACACTCCGTAGATTAGAGTTGAATTGAAAATTTAGGGTTAGGTTTCCGCCGAAACCATCTCGGACCATCCGAGTTGTGGAACTCGGTACCACTGATTCGGCTCAGGCCATTGCACATCAGGTTCTCGGTCTGACCGAGAATTGAAAATCGGTGTGACCGAGTTCAGGACTTTGTGAAACCCTAGCAGTCTCGGTGCCACCTAACCGTGACTCGGTCTGACCGAGTTCACTAGTTTTGGTTCCAACAGCTGCTTCGGTATCACCGAGTTTACAAATCGGTTGATCCGAAATGCTTTCTGAGGAAAACTAAAACTAAGTTTTTGATTCATTCTTTTGCAAAAACCTATGTATTTTGTGATGCTTATCTACTCTACCTCATCTAAAAGCTATTCACAGGGACAATTGTTAGTGTTTGCATCATGTCTGATCAGAGTGACAGTCAGAACAAGTCAGAGGAGCAGGTTCACATGAGTGAGGGCACTAGTCCCTCTAGCAGCTCAGATGATGGAAGCAGGAGCACTCCCAGCAACTTGCCCAAAGCTGCCACCAGAACAAGGAAGAAGAAAACTTCAGAGTCTGAGGATGAAGACTATGTGGCAGTTGAGGATGATGCCACATCAAAGAAGAAAGTGCTGAAAAAGGAATATGGCTCAGCTGCAGCCACAAAGCCAGGTATGCAGAAGAAGGTACCTGCCAGGAGAGTTCCCACTTCCAAACCTAGGAAGGTTGCCACTGGAGAAACCATAAAGTTTACCATTGAGTCAGAAGAGGAAGCTGTTGGCCAAGATAAAAGGAAAAAGAGAGTCAGAACCACTACTGCCAGAGTTCTTGGCAAACCCTCTATGAGAAGAGATTCTGAAGAAGAAGAAGAAGAAGAAGAGGAAGAGGTTGCTGCACCAGCACCTAAGGCCCAGAAGCTTATGGGTGATGCTATCAGGACAGGGGCTGCATCATCAAAGCCCAAAGAAGCACCCAAAGCTGCCTCCAAGCCCAAGACCGCACCAAAGAGGAATACCAGAAACATATCTGCTGCTGAGAAGAACAAGGCCCCAGTGCCTGAGACTGTTGCTGAAGAAGAAGATGAAGAGCATGTTCGGAGAAAATTGAAGCCAAAAATTCCATACCACAATGATGCTCATCCTGTGGCTGAGAACATGAAGATCAGGAGAGACTCAGGACTGAGGAAATGGAGAGAGACAGACCCATATGCTACAAGAAGAAGAACTGTTGTGGATTATAGGTTCCACACCAAGGAACAACAAGATTTCTATGAGATAGTGCTGCTGGACAAGAAACCTATAGTGTGTGACATGAGGTGGGTCGACTGGACCTACATGAAGGAGAATGAGGAACACTATCCTGGTGTGTATGACAGTTTCAAGGCTTGTGGAGTGGATGAGTTTGTGGCTCAGAAGCTCACTAAGTGGAATGATGAACTTATCATGCAATTCTACTCCACAACTCACTTCTACCTAGATGGAAGAATTGTCTGGATGTCTGAAGGCACTAAATACCAGTCTATAGTTGTAGAATTGGCTCAGTTGATCAATGCCCCAGAAGAGCAAGAAGATGACTTGGATGTCTATGCCAAGAAGAAGAAGGATCACAACTCCATGGCCAACATGTACAAGGAAATTCCAGATGAAGATCTTGAGACTCACCAGTTTGGGTCAGTGAAACATTTGCTGTCAGGACTGTCTACTATCAATTGGATACTAAGGCATACTCTTCTGCCCAAGTCTGGAGATCACAGGATGATCAGAGGCCACTCCATAAATTTGCTACATATATTTGATGTGCCACATAAGTTCAAGGTCATGAGTCTCATTGTTGAAACTATCAAGAGGACTGCTGCAGACGAAAAGAGAAGCTGTGGATATGCCCCATAGATCCAGGAGTTGATTAACTCAAAGATGGGCACTGGCACATACTTGTTGGACAAGGAACACTTGGCCATCTATCCAGATTTCGAGGACAACCAATTGGTTATGAATGAAGATGAGCCATCCTCAGTACAAGCACAAGCGAAGAGGGAGAAGGCAAAGACAGAAAAAGCAGCAAAGATGCCAACCCAGGAGGAGGCATCTCAGTATCTTCTAAAAAGCAAGCAAGATCAGCTTGGCTACTTGATTGCATCCACTCTAAGGATTGAGAAAGGACTGGCCACCCTGACTCGAAACCAGGAGAGCTTGGAAATAATCATGGAGCAGAAGTTCTATGACATGGATGTGAAGGTAACTGAGATCCAGTCTGTTGTGGAGCAACTTCAGGATGACATGCAGGAGAGGAAGGGCAAGACAACAACTGAGGCATTTGCCAGAGTGCCTAGAGCTCAGAGGTCAACTACAGTACCAGTACCAGACACTAGAGCCACCTCATCTGCACCACCTACAGCCTCAGTGCCACCAGCTCCAGCACCTACCCCAGCAGCTCCATCTACTTCGACTGAAGCCTTCGTCCTTGGAGTTATCCGGACACCACCACCTGAAGACCAAGCTTGAGAGACGTTTTAGTGCTATGCATTTTCTATGAACTTTTTGGTAACTTGTTGCCAAAGGGGGAGAAAAATGTATAGATCATAGGCTTCGAGAGAGAGCGTTGCTTTTTATTCTCTCTTGCTTTGGTGGTTGAACTTTATTTGCTTGTTTGTGATACTTGGATGATCATGTGTGTTTGATGTGTGTTTGATCATATGCTAAATTAATGCTTGTTGGATGATACTATCATTTTATCCCTATTTGATCATTCACTTTGCTTGGTGATGAGTGCATGTATTTAATTCTTATCATTTTGAGCGCTCCACCAAGATGTATGTGACATGGAAGAGTAACCCATGATCCTAACTCATTGTGCATTTGCAGTCCAAAGCAAATCTTAAGATATGCACAAATTTAGGGGGAGCTCTTGCTTTTCACATACTTCTCAAAGCGACAATATCTTTCACTCTTATTATCATTTGTCGAAGGTTTGATCTATATGTTTTCATCAATTACCAAAAAGGGGGAGATTGAAAGTGCAACTATCCCTGGGTGGTTTTGGTAATTCCTGACAACATATAGCTCATTGAGCTAACATTATTCCAAGATTAATATTTCAGGAAAAGCTCAATGAATGGCATGGCATGGATGAGGAAAGTGGATCCCTTAAAATTCTAAGGACAAAAAGTTTGGCTCAAGCTTGAAGCTCAAAACTCTACATTTTATATTTTAGTGATCCAAGATCACATTGAGTCTATATGAAAAGCCAATACTATCAAGGAGGGATGAGGTGTTGCTTAATGGCTTGCTTGCTCAAAGTGCTTAGTGATATGCTCCGAAACCCTCAACAACCTTCCCACATCCACATATGACCTAAACCAAAAGTCAAACTCGACCCCACCGATTCTTTCTATCCGGCGCCACCGAGTTTCAAATGTCATAGCCACTGCCACAAACCCTAGGAAAATCGGTCTCACTGATAGGGATCTCGGTCTCACCGAGATGGGATTGTAATCTCTCTGTTTCCCTTCGTAACGTTTCGGTCTTACCGAGATGAGTGATCGGTCCCACCGAGATTGCAATGTAAACTCTCTGTTTCCCTTTTGTAACATTTCGGTCTCACCGAGATGAGCGAATCGGTCCCATCGAGTTTACCTGACCAACTCTCTGGTTAGCTTATTACCAAAATCGGTCCCACTGAGTTTGTGTAATCGGTCATACCGAGATTACGTTATGCTCTAACCCTAACCATATCGGTCCTACCGAGTTGCATCTCAGTCCCATCGAAAATCCTAACGGTCACTAGGTTTGCTGAATCGGTCCGACCGAGTTTGGCTAATCGTGTGTAACTGTTAGATTTTATGTGGAGGCTATATATACCCCTCCACCCACTCTTCATTCGGGGAGAGAGCCACCCGAACATACCTACACTTCCAATACACATTTTCTGAGAGAGAACCACCTACACTTGTGTTGAGGTCAAGACATTCCATTCCAACCATATGAATCTTAATCTCTAGCCTTCCCCAAGTTGCTTTCCACTCAAATCTTCTTTCCACCAAATCCAAGTCCTGTGAGAGAGAGTTGAGTGTTGGGGAGACTATCATTTGAAGCACAAGAGCAAGGAGTTCATCATCAACACACCATTTGTTACTTCTTGGAGAATGGTGTCTCCTAGATTGACTAGGTGTCAATTGGGAGCCTCTGACAAGATTGTGGAGTTGAACCAAGGAGTTTGTAAGGGCAAGGAGATCGCCTACTTCGTGAAGATCTACCGCTAGTGAGGCAAGTCCTTCATGGGCGACGGCCGTGATGGAATAGACAAGGTTGCTTCTTCATGGATCCTTCATGGGTGGAGCCCTCCATGGACTCGCGCAACCGTTACCCTCCGTGGGTTGAAGTCTCCATCAACAAGGATGTACGATAGCACCACCTATCGGAACCACGACAAAAACATCCGTGTCTCCAATTGCGTTTGAATCCTCCAAACCCTTCCCTTTACATTCTTGCAAGTTGCATGCTTTACTTTCCGCTGCTCATATACTCTTTTGCATGCTTGCTTGAATTGTGTGGAGATTGCTTGACTTGTGCTAAGATAGCTAAAATCTGCCAAGAACTAAAATTGGGAAAAGGCTAGATTTTTATTTGGTCAAGTAGTCTAATCACCCCCTCTAGACATACTTTCGATCCTACAAGTGGTATCAGAGCTTTGGTCTCCATTTGCTTTGATTTCCATAGCTTTAGGTGGTCATAGCCTTGGTTTCACAACCTATGAGAGTATGGCGTCTAGCGAGGGAAATTATCACCGTAGAGGTCCTTACTTTGATGGTACTAATTTTGCTAGTTGGAAGCATAAGATGAAAATGCATATTCTTGGACATAACCCCGCCGTTTGGGCTATTGTGTGTATTGGCTTGCAAGGTGAATTCTTTGATACGAAAGAACCGAACCGTGAAGCCACCGCAGAAGAGTTGAAAATGCTGCAATACAATGCTCAAGCTTGTGATATCCTCTTCAACGGATTGTGCCCCGAAGAATTCAACAAAATCAACCGTCATGAGAATGCAAAGGAAATTTGGGATACTTTTATTGATATGCACGAAGGTACCGACTCCGTCAAGGAATCCAAATTGGATGTGCTTCAAAGTCAACTTGACAAGTTCAAAATGAAGGATGGTGAAGGTGTCGCTGAAATGTACTCTAGGCTTGCTCTTATCACAAATGAGATTGCCGGCTTAGGGAGTGAAGAGATGACCGATAGATTCATCATCAAGAAGATCCTAAGAGCCTTGGATGGAAAATATGATACTGTGTGCACATTGATCCAAATGATGCCCAATTACAAAGATCTCAAGCCAACGGAAGTCATTGGAAGAATTGTTGCTCATGAGATGTCACTCAAGGATAAAGTGGAACTTCACAACAAATCAGGTGGTGCTTACAAAGCCTCATGTGAAGCCCCCACATCATCGAGTGAGAAACAAACCTTCAATGAAGAATTGAGCTTAATGGTGAAGAACTTCAACAAGTTCTACAAGAGTAGAAGCAAAGAGAGAAGTTCCAAGTCAAGGTCCTACAATGACAAAAGATCTTCTAGTCAAGAGCAAAACTACTACAATTGTGGAAGGCCCGAACACTATTCCAATGAGTGTACGACCCCCTACAAGAGAAGAGAAGATTCTCCCAAGATAAGAAGTAGAAGAGAAGAATCACCATCTAGATAAAGAAGAAGTAGAGATGATCGTTACGAACGAAGACCCTCACGGAGAAGCAAGGATTCGGAAAGAAAGGACAAGTCATCAAGGAGCTACACAAAACAAATACATCAAGCTCACGTTGGTGAATGGGTATCCGGCTCCGACTCCGATAACCACTCCGAGAGAAGCTATCACTCCGACTCCGAATATACTCAAGATGAAGGTGTTGCCGGTCTAGCACTTGTGACAACCAACTCCTATGACATATTTGACTCACCAAATGAAGGAGTTGGAACATGCTTCATGGCTAAAGGCCCAAAGGTATCACACCCCGAGTATGTTGATTTTAATAGTGATGAAGATGACTTGTTAGGTGATGATGATTTACTTGTTGACAACTCTAGTGATGAATACTATGATGAAATGTCAATTAATCATGCCAATCAAGATAAAACGAATGACAATGATAAGGAGAAGATTGAGTCTCTAACTAAAGAACTGAACACTCTTCAGTTAGCTCATGAAACTATCTTAGGAGATCATCGATAACTTTTAAGGACTCATGAGAAATTACGCTTTGAAAAGCTCAACCTTGAGCAAGAGCATGAGTTCTTAAAAGCAATCAATGATGATCTTCGTAAGAAAAGTTCTTCTTACATTGCCAAACGTTTACTCTCATCCACTTACATGCCTCAAGTCAAGTCTAGTAACAAGAACAAGAAAGATTCTTCCACTAGTAGTAACAATTATCATGCTAAATCCAGTATTGTTGCTTCTAGTAGTTCTCTTGATTCCACTATGATTCTCTTAGCCAAGTTACACTTGAGCAAGAAAATAGCTTATTGAAGGGAATTATAGAGAAAGGTGTTTACAAGAGCCTTGCCGGAAGTAAGCAATTCGAGGAAATTGTACGCAAGCAAGGAAGGCACCGGAAGAACCAAGGTGTTGGTTTTAAACGAAAATTCAATGCCAATGGAGTTGAGTGGGAAGAAGATCAATACTCCAAGACGAAGTTTGTTCCTCAACAAGATAAGTACGACCCTACTTCTTTCAAAGGGACACAAGCTCAAGATGATCTTCCACCACAAGACCACAAGCAAAAAGGCAAGGACAAGCTTCAAGAGGAAATTTATGCATTTGAAGAAGCTCCTAAGGCCTTGGTCAAGTGGGTTCCCAAGACTACTTCAAGTTCCACTTCATCAAGCACAACTACAACACCGAGGATTCCCATCAAGATGGTGTGGATCCCGAAGAAGAAGAACTAGAGAGTTCTTGAGGGTGACTCCGCCAACATACTTCACTCTTATCATCTTGGCAAGAACAAGTGTAATCAACTTCCACATCTTGCACTAGTTCAAGGAGTCACAAACCCTCTTGTTGGTAAGACAAGGGACAAGGTAACCTAAAAGCTTTCATAGACATCATCTTGTGTGTGCATCACTCTATGTCTCACCGAGATGGGATTGTAATCTCTCTGTTTCCCTTCGTAACTTTTCGGTCTTACCGAGATGAGCGATCGGTCCCACTGAGATTGCAATGTAAACTCTCTGTTTCCCTTTTGTAACATTTTGGTCTCACTGAGATGAGCGAATCGGTCCCACCGAGTTTACCTGACCAACTCTCTGGTTAGCTTATTACCAAAATCGGTCCCACCGAGTTTGTGTAATCAGTCACACCGAGATTACGTTATGCTCTAACCCTAACCATATCGGTCCTACCGAGTTGCATCTCAGTCCCACTGAAAATCCTAATGGTCACTAGGTTTGTTGAATCGGTCCGACCGAGTTTAACTATTCGGTCCCACCGAGTTTGGCTAATCGTGTGTAACGGATAGATTTTGTGTGGAGGCTATATATACCCCTCCACCCACTCTTCATTCGGGGAGAGAGCCATCAGAACATACCTACACTTCCAATACACATTTTCTGAGAGAGAACCACCTACACTTGTGTTGAGGTCAAGACATTCCATTCCAACCATATGAATCTTGATCTCTAGCCTTCCCCAAGTTGCTTTCCACTCAAATGTTCTTTCCACCAAATCCAAATCCTGTGAGAGAGAGTTGAGTGTTGGGGAGACTATCATTTGAAGCACAAGAGCAAGGAGTTCATCATCAACACACCATTTGTTACTTCTTGGAGAGTGGTGTCTCCTAGATTGGCTAGGTGTCACTTGGGAGCCTCCGACAAGATTGTGGAGTTGAACCAAGGAGTTTGTAAGGGCAAGGAGATCGCCTACTTCGTGAAGATCTACCGCTAGTGAGGCAAGTCCTTCGTGGGCGATGGCCGTGATGGAATAGACAAGGTTGCTTCTTCGTGGACCCTTCGTGGGTGGATCCCTCCGTGGACTCGCGCAACCGTTACCCTCCGTGGGTTGAAGTCTCCATCAACGTGGATGTACGATAGCACAACCTATCGGAACCATGACAAAAACATCCGTGTCTCCAATTGCGTTTGAATCCTCCAAACCCTTCCCTTAACATTCTTGCAAGTTGCATGCTTTACTTTCCGCTGCTCATATACTCTTTTGCATGCTTGCTTGAATTGTGTGGAGATTGCTTGACTTGTTCTAAGATAGCTAAAATCTGCCAAGAACAAAAATTGGGAAAACGCTAGATTTTTATTTGGTCAAGTAGTCTAATCACCCCCCCTCTAGACATACTTTCGATCCTACATCCACCTCCAAGGAGCTGCCCCGACATTCCCCTCGTCTTTCGCGCCACCTCCATTCCCACACCGCCGTCTTCACCTGCACCACCGGAAGAGCATCATCATCACTATTTCCTCGGATGAAGCTGCGGCCTAATCGGCGCCACCAAAGAGGTTGTACACTAATCGCCGCATTTTATTCTTGATTCGATCTCACGGTGCTGCCGGCGCTCAATCCCGAGCCGACACGGTGCGGCTCCATCCACGGCGGCATCGCCGACCACTTCCTCCATGGCGTCGCTCCCTCGGCGGCGACGTCCACATTAGTAGGAGATGCTGCTGCTTTAGCTCTCGCTCGCACTGCTGGTCTGCTCTTGCTCTCAGTCCCCTGCCTGGTCTGCTCTTGCTATTGCTCTTGCTCGCGCTGCTGCTCTCGCTCTTGCTCTTGCTTGCGATGCTGCTCCGATTTAGCTACACTTCAGTCGACTGAATTGACTTTTGGGTCAATCGATTTTCAGGGGGTGGGGGTGGGGGGGGGGGCTCGCCGGGGTGAAGGAAGAACCAGCCGCAGTGGGGAGGGGGGCTCGCCGGAGAGGTACCCCATGATCTATCTTAGGGTTCAGGATGGGGGCGGTGGTCGCCGGCGGTGGCGGGGCGTTGGCGAGGCGGTGGCGTGGGGATCGCCGGAGAAAAAGCTCGGCGGGGGGGGGGGGCTAGAGGGATCGCCGGGGCGGTGGCGGACCAGCGATGGGGAGTGTTTTCGGGGCGGGCGAGGCGGTGCACCGCGGGCCGCGGGCGGCGGGGGGCTGCTGTTTGGCTGGTGGTGGCTAGCGGCTCAGGGGGGTGGAGGTTGAAGATGAACCGCAGGCCCTTGATTTCATATCCAACGGCTGCAAAATCGACTGACCAAAGATGAAAAAGTCAGTCGACCAACATGTAGCCTCACCTTGTTAGTGCGTTCAGTTTCGACATCAAAATTCAGTTTCGACAGCAAAATTCAGTTTTGACAGTTAAGTTCAGTTTCAACAGTTAAGTTCAGTTTCGACAGTTAAGTTTAGTTTCTACAGTTAAGTTCAGAGATGAGCGGCTGATGTATTTTACATCTAGCACTTTGTGTTTATGTATTTTACATCATGTATTGGAGATGCTATTAGAATTCCACTCAAGTTAATGTTGTTCATTGTCTCTCTTGTCCTGCTTCAGCCTCGGCGTCGTACAACTCACCGGAGCTGCTCCAACGACGAAACCCTCCATCACAGCGGAGCAGTACCTCGGGCTCCATCTCCAGACGCCTAAGATCGTCTTCCCCTCCTCCGACAGCAAAGTCAGCTGGAGCATCCTCACCGGCCAACCCAATCACGCTGAGATCGACATGGCTTCGCCAAAGAGGTTGTACACTTGTTGCATCTCTTTTTTACTCCACATGTTATATATATTGTCCATTGAGCACACGGATTTGTTCCTTTAGTGTCTCCTTGAAAGAAAAAACGTAGGAATTTTAATTTACACTTGTCCTTCTTTTCAAATTCCTATTCATGAAGCACAAGACTAAGAGATAGTAGCATAATAGCATTATAACCGTACATTTTCTTGTGGTTTGACTTAATCTCACCATGCTTCTTTGCATCCTGTGATCTTCCAATTGTTGTGAATCAAACACCCAGATTGGCAGAAATCCTGTGTTTTTAAATTCTCTATTTTGCACGTGCATTCCTATCCTATTCCTGTCTATTTCCTATCCCTGCTTGTTGGAATCCTCCAATTCAAACGAGCCTTTACAGAATTACTTCTCTTACAGATAGTTGTCAAAGAAAACCTTGCGTGGTTTGTCCCGCTCCTGCTGCGCCGTCGTCCACCCCAGCTCAGCTGCTCCAATGACAGAAGGGTCCAGCACGACAGGGATCCAGCCTCCAGACTGTCTTTCGCCGCCTCAGATCTTCTTCCCCCCCGCTGGCAGCCATGAAAACTGCATTACCATCATCAACCGAGCAGATGACCTCGAGGACTACACGGGTTCGCAAGAGAGGTCGCATTCTTTCGTGTCTGCTTACGTTATGCATCGCTTAATATTACATGCTACTTTATCGTCCAGTTCACCGATTAGACTCTGAGTCAGCTCCAAACTAATGGTCAAACTTGATTTTTTAAATGGTTGTGGGATACATATCAGGGCCGCTATCAATAGTATCTATCTACTATCTGGTTAATCTCCGGTGTCTACTATGAGTTTCATGTTAGGTGGGAAACAAACAGTAAAGAAGCCATTGTCGGTGTCAAAGCCGGCGGATCTCGGGTAGGGGGTCCCAAACTATGCGTCTAGGCGGATGGTAACAGGAGACAAGGGACACGATGTTTTTACCCAGGTTCGGGCCCTCTCGATGGAGGTAAAACCCTACTCCTGCTTGATTAATATTGAGGATATGGGTAGTACAAGAGTAGATCTACCACAAGATCAGAGAGGCTAAACCCTAGAAGCTAGCCTATGGTATGATTGTTCTTGTTGTGTCCTACAGACTAAACCCCTCCGGTTTATATAGACACCGAAGGGGGCTAGGGTTACACAGAGTCAGTTACAATGGGAAGAGATCTACAAATCTGTATTGCCAAGCTTGCCTTCCACGCCAAGGAAAGTCCCATCCGGACACATGACGAAGTCTTCAATCTTGTATCTTCATAGTCCAACAGTCCGGCCAAAGGATATAGTCCGGCTGTCCGGACACCCCCTAATCCAGGACTCCCTCAGTTGCCCCTGAACCAGGCTTCAATGACGACGAGTCCAGCGCGCAAATTGTCTTCGGCATTGCAAGGCGGGTTCCTCCTCCAAATACTTCATAGAAGATTTTGAACACGAGGATCGTGTCCGGCTCTGCAAAACAAGTTCCACATACCACCGTGGAGAGAATTATATTTCCACAGATCTATCCCGCTGACGTATTCCGTGGTACGACGTCACACGACAGCCAAGCCTTTATTTGAATTGTTTTTTACCCCCCACCTCAGCGCGTTTCGCGAGGCGGTTTCTTTGGCACGTCTTGTCGAAGCAGAGATCGTGTCCCCTTTATTTATTGTATTCTCATCAACATGGACGTGGGTAATCCAATCGTGCCCGTTGGTATGTCCCCCCGACCAAAGGTAAGTCCCAAACGGTCATAGGGGGGCTCTTGGTATTCAACCTCTTTTAAAGATACCAAGGACTTACTCCTTTCTTTCGATCTCAACCGAATCCGCCTCCCGCCTCGAGTTCCAGCACCCAAGGTTCCAGATTCAGGCGCTTCGGACATTCGATGATGTCCGGACCCAACCTTCGAGGCTGATGGGTGCCTTCCTCGAAGACGTACTAAAGCTAAGGGAGGCCCGGTACTTGACCGGCGAAATCCCGCATAGGCTGCCTGCTCAAGGGCAGGTTATTCCCACTCCCAAGCCTGGTGAGAGTGTTGTGTTCATGTCTCACTTCCTCCGAGGGCTAGGCTTCGCGCCGGATCCCTTCGTGAGGGGGCTCATGTTCTATTATGGACTGGAATTCCACGACTTAGCTCCGGAGTCTATCCTCCACATCTCATCGTTCATCGTCGTGTGCGAAGCTTTCCTCCGTATTACTCCTCACTTCGGACTGTGGCTTAAGACCTTCAAAGTGGAGCCGAAGATGATAGAGGGAGAGCACGCAGAGTGCTGAGGTGCTGTAATAAGCAAGGATGCTAATGTTCCGTGGCCCGAGGGCTCTTTTCAAGAGGAGTCCAGCTCATGGCAACAAGAGTGGTTTTATATCATAGCTCCCAGGGGTACCAAGTGGGTGGCGCCGCCTGCTTTTCGCTCGGGTCCCCCGCCCCGACTAGCATCATGGGTAAATAAGGGGCTGGACCGGGGGCCAGCAAAGGTTGTGCGCCTGTTGCAGAGCCGCATCCGAGATCTCCTGGAAAGAGACAGTCTGGTCGTGGTGACGCAAGTCATGTTAATTCGCCGAGTCCTGCCCTGCAAACATCGCCCCCTTCGCCTGTGGGAGTTCAATCCGGAGGGACCGCGAGCTCTCCAACATCTTCTTGGTGTGACGCCCGTGGAGATGTACAAATTGTTCTTCGGACCACAAGTAATGTGTCCGGACTCTACTAAGGACGCAGGTCTGAGCTGCAATCGTCCGGATACCCAAGTAAGTAGCCCTGTGCCCGGACATGCCATCTGTTCATTTATCACAACACCGCCCTTAAAAGAGTTGTTCTTGAAACAGGAGTGGATAGCGAAGGCGAAGTTAATCAGGTGTCCGGTCCCCCTTCCCGAGACCTCGCCAGATCCTGTGTTAACCAGGATGCTGGAGATCGCGCCTTCGATAGAAAACGAAGGGGGGAACAAGGAAGCTACTGCCTCCGCGGAGGAGGTTGTCCGGAAGGGAGGAATCGAAAATTCCTCTCCTCAGGGGAAGAAGAGGACCGCCTCTAAAGACCTGGAGACAACGGTCTCAAAGCAGGGGAAGTAATCTTCACTAGAGGGTCCTGTGATAGGGGATATCCCGGCCGTACTATGCCCTCAAGGGGATCAACCCTCCACAGAGACGTAAGTAAAAGGGTGTTTAATAATAAGAGAAATCCTTGCTTCACTTTTGAGGAAGATAACCAAAAATTTACCTTGTAGTTCGGATCTTAGCCCTTCTCAGCAGAGCTCGTCTTCGGGGGATCTTTCTTCCAGAGATGATGGAGAGCAGAACGCCTCCCCTTGCCATCCCGCCTCATGAGGCGGGCGACCCTGAGGTGTCGTCGCGGAGGGTTTCTCCCGATCTGGTAAGGCCAGAAGGTAGTCATATGGCCACCTGAAGCCTTCCGTGTCCGGCTTTTGGAAGAAGCAATCGAACGAGTCCGGCACCGCCTGGTGCACGGTCGGAGGTACTGAAGGATCTGCTAGGGCGGGCGTCTATCTCAGAGGAGCACCGTGCGTTGATGGGCACGGTAATTGAAAGGATTTCGTCCGCGGAGAGTGGGTTGCATGAAGCTGTCATGAGTTTATTGACAGGTTTTGAGGTACGTGAAATGATGTACCTTTTGACAGTACCGCATACTGTAAGATGCGTCCTGCATAGATAGTAGCCCCTGAGACTCTAGGTGCTGTCGAAGACGACGACACGTGGAGGATCATAGTCCCAGGTATAATTTTGCCGCCGTCATATGTAGGTGGCGAAGTGTCCGGTGGCCGGCCGGACTGAAGAATTTGCCGAGCTAAAGCGACAACTTGACGTGGCAGATGCCGACATCACGCTTGTTAACAAGCGGCTTGACGAGGCACAAGGTATGTAATTTCTCCGGAGACACCTGGTAAGAGGAGCTTGATGCCAGTATCTTACAATGTGTGCGCTTGATGCAGATGGGCCTGCCACTGTGGAGGACCTTCGGGCAGAGCTTGCCCGAGCCAAAGAGCAAGCCAGAAAAAGCGATGTGCCTGCCCTAAAGGCGGTTGAGGAGCTAAAAGCCGAACAGGCTGCTCACTGCCGAAGCAAGGAGGAAATGGCCGAGATGGCTGTGAAATTAAAGAACGCTGCTGACCGCTACAAGCTTCTTGAAAAGGAAGATCGGGCGGAGTGGACAGACCTGGATAAGGCCACTACGATGGCCAAGGATGCTCGTTCTGCGATGAAGGAGGAGCTGCGTCAAGCCAGAGATATCACGGCTGGGAAGCCCTTTATGCTGCGGATGAAGTTCGGAGATCCTAAATATGCTTCGTTGGACCGAATGTGGAGTTCGGCGGACGCATATCTGGATTTAGCGGCGAGTGCCGCTGATGCGGCCGAACACTTCCGAGATCAGAAAGATCACGAAGTGGAAAAGCTATTCTGGTCACAGTTCAACAATCCAGAGCGTCTGCTTCCATTGACCGATCATTTGGCCGAATGGGCCGAGCTGAATAGGTTGTTCGGACTTGCCATATGGTATGTCGTGGATCATCTGTGGCCGGAAAGGCCAAAGCCGAACAGTTATTTTAGCTTGGTGCAGCAGTTCCTTGGTGCAGTGACGTATATCAACGCGATGAAGAGGTCAGCATGCATGGAGGGTGCGTGGATGGCCCATGGCTGTGTCAAGACATACTGGGCGGAGATGGAGGCCACCGCCGTTGCATCCCAAGATGCGCACGAAAGCCGAGTACCTGCCGAGCACTACTTTCAAGAAGTTCTGGAAGGCGCTCGTGCAATAGAGACGCAGTGCTTGAAGGATATTATGTTCGAATAACATGTATTCTTGTTGAAAACAATATTTTACTAAAATCTAGAAGCTTTTTATACTTGTGCCTGCAAGAATTATAATACCTCCTGTGCGGCCGTTAATGTATATATGTATATAACCTGAAAGATGGCAGTCGTCGGCTTCAGCCCCCACGCACATAATGCAGGGGTGTTCGCAGAAGACGTATTTTCTCACTTGATCCAACGTCTTGGTCAATTAAGGAGGTGATAGCGCAGCGAACTAGGCAATCGGACTATAATGCTTTATCACTTTCACTTAGCCATAGGAGTTTGACAGTGGGGCTACTATATAGCCCCTGGTGGCGCCGCGCTCACCCGAATTTGGGGCGCGTGTGTGACTGGCCGGGAAACGGCCCTCCGTTAATGCGGAGGAATCCCGAAGATTCCGATAGGTCATCGAGTGGTTGACCAGTCTCATGCTATATCATGACAGTCAGTTTTCGGCTTTCTCTACTGAGGTGCTCGCCTGGCTGAACTGGGGCACAATCACAGTAGTTCTCCTGGTGCCGCCTTAGCCGATAGAGCGGAACGTAAGGCAGCAAAACATAGGAGCCAGGCAAACCCAACATTTGACCAAAGACATGATTCGGAGATGATGCATATAAGGCCAAACTCGTGACGCCGAACACTCCCTAAGGTATTCGGTCTTTATGATTTTAAACAGGCTGAACAATGCCCTTAGTAATAAGCTCCTAGTGTCCAGGTACGTGCAATATTCTGACGTGGCCACATGCCAAGACGTCAGCCCCCTTCTCGGTTATACTGAGAATCCGGGGGATGTGTATCAACAAGAGACAGTGAAAAAGGTTTACGCAGGGTCTTAATCTGAAAAGAATCCTTGGAACGGGTCCCTGCTGCATGTCTACGCCTGTGTCTTCGTTGTGCCGTGTCCTGGATGGGTGTAGCACGGTGTTCATCTGTAAAAGAGAGGAACTTAGTTGAAAAAGTAGTCATGCGAAATGTATGTTATACTAAATAAACAAAGTATAATTCAAGCTGGGTAAAATTGAGCCTTATTGTCACTTGTTTTACATGCGCGGAGCCCCTTGTATAGGGGTATACGACTATTAAACCTTTATCAATTATATGTTTACGCCGGACTCGTCTAGCCGTGTCCGTGGTCTTAACGACCTATTAAATGCTTTGGTTGGTGAAGCTGTTTTAGTGACATGATGCCTCGTGGGCCGGGCATCTTAAGCATGAGAGACGCATAATGCGGTATTGCGTTAAAGCGGGTGAAAGCTTCATGTCCCAGTAGTGATTGATAACCACTTTGAAACGGAGCGATGTGGAAGGTTAGCTTTTCGCTACGGAAGTTATCGGGGGAGCCGAACATAACTTCT
Source organism: Aegilops umbellulata (assembly GCA_032464435.1). Classification (NCBI taxonomy): domain Eukaryota; kingdom Viridiplantae; phylum Streptophyta; class Magnoliopsida; order Poales; family Poaceae; genus Aegilops; species Aegilops umbellulata. The sequence continues at coordinate 36,931,661 of CP136057.1, read as the reverse complement.
AGTAGGAGGGAGCCCGTGCAATGGGCTTCTGGGCCTGGTGTTACTCCTTTAAAGGAAGTATTGCTATGGCTAATTTTTATTGGGTCCATCCCCATTTTGCGGACTGTGTCCTGATATATCACGTTTAAACTACTGCCGCCGTCCATCAGGACTCGTGTAAAGTGGAATCCGTCAATTATCGGGTCTAACACCAAGGCAGCCTAGCCTGCATGTCGGATACTTCCGGAGTAATCCCGATGGTCGAAGGTGATCGGTTTTGACAACCAGTGGCGAAACTCCTTGGTGATAGGCCGCATGGCACGTATCTTTGTGGGCGCCACTTCGTTTCTCCCTTTTGCCACATGTAGTACGTTTACTATTTTGACTTCTTGTGGGAATTTCTTTTGTTCCCCAGTGCTTTGTTTGTGGGGTTCATCATCGTCTTCACTTGGTGTATCCAGCCCCTTGTGTTCGGCATTGAGTTTGTCGGATTGCTTGAAGAACCAACGTTCTCTGTGGGTATGATTTGCAGGCTTCCTAGGGGTGCTGTGGATTTGACATATCTTGTCCAGGATTTTGTTTAGGTTAGACAGTTCGTCCCTGTTATCTTTGAGGGGCAGCTTTTGCTGACCCTGCCAAGAGCTTTTGAATTCGGCGTTAACTGCCGTGCTCTTCGGGTTGTTTCCTTTATTCCGGCGCTGGTCTTTGCTGTGTCGTGGCTTCCCATTTCCATCCCTGACTTCGGATGTACTTGGGTCACTGGTGCTGCATCTTGCCAACCAGCTGTCCTCTCTCGCACAAAAGCGGGTCATGAGGCTTGTTAATGCGGCCATTGTTGTTGGCTTTTCTTGGTCGAGGTGTCTGGCGAGCCATTCGTCTCGAACGCTATGTTTGAAAGCTGCTAAGGCTTCGGCGTCCGGACAGTCGACTATCTGGTTCTTTTTAGTAAGAAATCTGTTCCAGAGCTTTCGGGCTGACTCTCTGGGTTGTTGAGTTATATGACTTAAATCGTCTGCATCCGGTGGTCGGACATAGGTCCCTTGAAAATTTGCCCGAAAAGCGTCCTCGAGCTCTTCCCAACTTCCAATGGTGTTTTCGGGAAGGCCTTTAAGCCAATGCTGGGCTGGCCCTTTGAGCTTGAGGGGTAAGTATTTGATGGCGTGGAGGTCATCTCCTCGAGCCATGTGGATGTGGAGGATATAATCCTCAATCCAGACCCCCGGGTTTGTAGTTCCGTCATAGGCCTCCATGTTTACGGGTTTGAATCCCGCTGGGAATTCATGGTCCAGCACCTCATCAGTGAAACATAGGGGGTGTGCGGCACCCCTGTATTTGGGTGTGCCGTGGTGTTCGGATATTTGTTGTGTTGCATTGCTTGCTAGAGCTTGCTTTCTTGGCCCGTAGGTAGATCTGGCCGGGCCATCTTTTTGATGCGAATCCTCGTGTGGATCGCGTGCTGGCTTGTGTGCGGTGCCGTTTGCCGCTCTATGTTGGCCATGAGGTCGTCTATCCGACCGGATGACTACTTTGTTTTTTGATTGCAGGGGCTCTAATGCCTCCTCATCAAATTCGGGCAGTAGCTTTCGCTTCGGGTAGCTCTTTGTGTGGCGACTGCCGCCATATTTGTCTGCGGTGTTGAGTACTTTGCTCCATCTGATTCTGAGTGCATCTTCCGCAGTCTTGAGCTTCCGCTTCTGCCTTTTCAGGCTACGCGCAGTGGCGACGAGCCTTTTATGGAGGTTCTTCTGCTCCAGGAACTTGTCCGGCGTGAGGTCATCCGGACTGTTATCTTCACCGGGGACGGGTTGTTTGGTTTGGTTATCCAAGTTGCCTTGTTTGGACGGTTGCTCGATGCCATGTTCATCGTCCGCCGGCTCGCCCTGCTCTGTGATTGGGTCTGTATGACTGCTGTCTCTATCGAGGCGGGGTTTGGAGCGGCGCTTACGCCGCCGCTTTGACTGCTTTTCGAAGGAACGATCCTTCGTTGCGTCCTCCCGTTCCTCGTCATCGTTTCCTTTGGGTGTGTCCACCATGTATACATCGTAGGATGAGGTGACTTGCCAGTGCCCTGTAGGCGCTGGTTCCTGTTCGTCTCCTACATCGTCGTCCATACCGTCGATGTCTTCGGAGTCGAAGTCGAGCATGTCGGTCAAGTCATCAAGAGTGGCTATGAAGTGGGTGGTGGGTGGGCGTCGAATTTCTTTGTCGTCCACATCCCAATCCTGCCGGTCGTAATCCGGCCAGGACTCTCCTGACAAAGAGAGAGACCTTAGTGAATTCAGTATGTTGCCGAAGGGCAAGTGCTGAAAGATATCTGTGGCAGTGAACTCCATGATCGGCGCCCAATCGGATTCGATTGGCAGGGGCACGGAGGGTTCAGAGTTCGGAGGAGAGTCCGACAATGTGGAGTCACGGGCCTTGCGAAGGATAAGGTTGGTGTTCGGCTCGATCGCCGTTGAGGCTGCAACCTCGGTGGCGGGGTCTAGCCACCCGCCCTCGGTCGACGCAGTTGGCTCCGAATTAAAGGTCGGAGCGGATGCGGGTGCGGCCTCCAGGACACTGTTCGACGTCAGAGCTAAATCACGCCCATCGTGACAGTGCGGCGCACTCGGCAAGGGCACGAATCCGTCGAAGATCAAGTCTCCACGGATATCGACCGTGTAGTTTAAGCTTCCAAACCTGACCTGATGGCCAGGGGCATAGCTTTCAATCTTCTCCAGATGGCCAGGCGAATTGGCCCGCAGTGCAAAGCCGCCGAATACAAAAATCTGTCCGGGGAGAAAACTCTCACCCTGGAATGCATCGCTAACGATGATCGAAGGAGCCATCAAGCCTGATGATGATGACAAAGAGGAACTCTCAATGAAAGCACCAATGTCGGTGTCAAAGCCGGCGGATCTCGGGTAGGGGGTCCCAAACTGTGCGTCTAGGCGGATGGTAACAGGAGACAAGGGACACGATGTTTTTACCCAGGTTCGGGCCCTCTCGATGGAGGTAAAACCCTACTCCTGCTTGGTTAATATTGATGATATGGGTAGTACAAGAGTAGATCTACCACGAGATTAGAGAGGCTAAACCCTAGAAGCTAGCCTATGGTATGATTGTTCTTGTTGTGTCCTACGGACTAAACCCCTCCGGTTTATATAGACACCGAAGGGGGCTAGGGTTACACAGAGTCGGTTACAATGGGAGGAGATCTACATATTCGTATTGCCAAGCTTGCCTTCCACGCCAAGGAAAGTCCCATCCGAACACAGGACGAAGTCTTCAATCTTGTATCTTCATAGTCCAACAGCCGGCCAAAGTTTATAGTCCGGCTGTGCGGACACCCCCTAATCCAGGACTCCCTCAGCCATTATCTGTATTTTTTAACTGAAGCCATTATCTGCCTGCTATTATTGGTTTTGGGTCTATCCGTAGGTTGCTACCATCACTCTGGATTTCTGCATGCACTCCTTACATAATCTCACTATGTTTTATTCCTATGCATGACAGTTATTGTAAACAATGGAACTGAACATGTAAAGCAAAAGAGACGAGCCTTGCGTGGCAATAAAATTTCATGCAGACGTCGCTCCATGGTAGGCGCAAAGGCAGCCCCCCTCCACGCATTTCGGATTGTAATTCAGAAGGAGAAGACAACTCCTATTTACCCCTTGAGGTCTTCGCTCTAACTTGGCATGCTGATGTTGGTTATATCATGCATATGGTGTCTTGCATTGCTTACTTTATACATCAAATATGTCATCTGCTTAGTTTAGACATCCTTTGTGCGAATGCCATCTGTTTAGTTTATTCATCGTTTATGTGAATTATGCAACGCCATCTTGTTTAGCCAGGCATCATATATGTGAATTTTGCAATGCCATCCTGCTTAGCCAGTCATCTTATATGTAAATTATATCAGGCCATCCTTTTTTTCGTTACATATTACATTTGTCAACAATGTTAGTACATTCAACTGCTCTTCGTGTGCATCAGCCATTTGACACGGTGATGGCAAATTCTGGAGTGAAAACAAGGTCTTCAGAGCAAACTATGCTATCTGACGAAGCGCATATCTCGCTGGTTACGGATAGCTCCTCAGAGGAGGATTCAGAGACAGATGACCAGTCCTATTCCCCCCCCCCCCGAGGTGTATGCTCTAACTTGGTAGGGTTATGTTGCTCATATCGTGCGTATGGTGTCTCGCATTGCTATGTCATTTGATAAGTTTAGACATGCTTTGTGTGAATACCACCTGTTCAGTGTCTAATTACCATATATGTGAATTATGCATTGCCATCTTGTTGCAAGACATTATATATGTGAATTATACAATGCTATCTTGTTGCAAAGGCATTGTATATGTGAATTATGCAATGCCATGCTGTTTAGCCAATCATCATGTATGTGAATTATATCATGCTATCATTTTTTTGTATTACGTGTTCCATTTGTCGACAACATTTGTATATTCAACTACTCTTCCTGTGCATCAGCCATTTGAAGTGGTGATGGAAGTATCTGGAGTGAAAACAAGGTATTCAGAGTAGACAATGCTACCTGCTGAAGCAGACATCTTGCTGGTTACAGAGAGCTCCTTAGAGGAGGATTCAGAGACTGATGACCAGTCCTATTTCCCCCCTGAGGTCTATGCTCAATCTTGGCAGGGTTATATTACCCATGTCATGCATGTTGTCTTGCATTGCTTAGTTTTTACATCATATATGGATTGCCATCTGCTTACTTGCTTACTATATAAATCATATATTTGAATTATATCATGCCATCATGTTTACATAGTACATACACATCATCTATCTGAATTATGGCATGGCAACCCATTTAATAAAGACATCATATAGTTATATCATCTCATCCTGTTTAGTGTTTACAGTCATCATATTTTGAACTATGGCATTCTATCCGTGTACGTATGTGAATTATGGCATGCCAACCTATTTAATAAACACATTATATAGTTATGTCATGTCATCCTGTTTACATAGTCTCATATTTTGAACTATGTCTTTCCATCTTTTTTAGTTAGCCATCATAATGTGAAATTGTGTCATGCTATCCTGTTTAGTTAGCCATCATATATGTGAAATTGTGTCATGCTACCCTGTTTGGTTAGACAACATAAATATGAATTATTTCATGCCCTCTTTTATTCCCCACTATCCATTGCACTTGTCTATCATACAATGTCTATACTTTCAATTACTTTTCTTATTTATCAGCCATTTGAATTGGAGAGCGTGATGGCAGTATCTAAGGGAGTAACAACACGATCTTCAGAAAAGATAGTGCTACCAGTTGATGCAGATAGAACCATGGTTGTACTTACCTGCTACCTCTTGAGCACTGTGTTGGATTTCCCCGAAGAGGGGAGGATGATGCAGCAAAGTAGTGTAAGTATTTCCCTCAGTTTTTGAGAACCAAGGTATCAATCCAGTAGGAGGCTACACGCAAGTCCCTCGTACCTACACAAAAACAATAGCTCCTCGCAACCAACGCGATTAGGGGTTGTCAATCCCTTCATGGTCACTTACGAGAGTGAGATCTGATAGTGATGATAGATAATATTTTTGGTATTTTTGACATAGAGATGCAAAGTGAAAAGTAAAAGGCAAAGTAAAAAAGCAAAGCAATAATAAAGTGATGGAGATTGATATGATGAGAATAGACCCGAGGGCCATAGGTTTCACTAGTGGCTTCTCTCAAGAGCATAAGTATTCTACGGTGGGTGAACAAATTACTGTTGAGCAATTGACAGAATTGAGCATAGTTATGGGAATATCTAGGTATGATCATGTATATAGGCATCACGTCCGAGACAAGTAGACCGACTCCCGCCTGCATCTACTACTATTACTCCATTCATCGACCGCTATCCATCATGCATCTAGAGTATTAAGTTAAAAACAGAGTAACGCCTTAAGCAAGATGACATGATGTAGAGGGATAGTTTCATGCAATATGATAAAACCCCGTCTTGTTATCCTCGATGGCAACAATACAAGATGTGCCTTGCTACCCCTTCTGTCACTGGGAAAGGACACCGCAAAATTGAACCCAAAGCTAAGCACTTCTCCCATTGTAAGAAAAACCAATCTAGTAGTCCAAACCAAACTGATAATTCGAAGAGACTTGCAAAGATAACCAATCATACATAAAAGAATTCAGAGAAGATTCAAATATTATTCATAGATAGACTTGATCATAAACCCACAATTCATCGATCTCAACAAACACACCGCAAAAAGAAGATTACATCAAATAGATCTCCACGAGAGAGGGGGAGAACATTGTATTGAGATCCAAAAAGAGAGAAGAAGCCATCTAGCTAATAACTATGGACCCGAAGGTCTGAGGTAAACTACTCACACTTCATCGGAGAGGCTATGATGATGTAGAAGCCCTCCGTGATGACGGCCCTCTCCGGCGGAGCTCCGGAACAGGCCCCAAGATGGGATCTCGTGGATATAGAAAGTTGCGGCGGTGGAATTAGGTTTTTGGCTCCGTATCTGATCGTTTGGGGGTACGTAGGTATATATAGGAGGAAGGAGTACATCAGTGGAGCAACAGGGGGCCCACAAGGCAGGGGGGCGCGTCCTAGGGGTGGCACCCCTCACCCTCGTGACCGTCTCTTTGACTCCTTGGAGTAGGGTCCAAGTCTCCTGGATCACGTTCGGTGAGAAAATCACGTTCCCGAAGGTTTCATTCCGTTTGGACTCCGTTTGATATTCTGTTTCTTCGAAACACTGAAATAGGCAAAAAACAAAAATTCTGGGCTGGGCCTCCGGTTAATAGGTTAGTCCCAAAAATAATATAAAAGTGGAAAATAAAGCCCAATATAGTCCAAAACAGTAGATAATATAGCATGGAGCAATAAAAAATTATAGATACGTTGGAGACGTATCATTACCCAAGGACCAGATCCACCACACATAACCCAGACTCTCGCAGATTGTACCCCTACCCAGTTGGACAGAGAACCAGCTACACCCCTTCTAACCCCAACCCCGGCAGATAGTAACCAAATTCCAGTTGACACAGCACCGTCTCCACCACAGAGCACCCAAACACGAGCAGTTATTTAGGGAACTGCAGTGCCCAAAGCACGAGGACCACCACTCCGAATCCCAACTCAACGCTTAAAGGAGAAGAAGATTTGTTCTCAGGTCAGGTTCTGTAGCTATGGTTCATACTCCTTTGCTCTTGCATTACTGTATTTACTCATACCAACTATTTTCAAATTTGAAGGATGCAATTGAAACTCCAATGACGCAACAGGTATGTTTTAAACCTGTTTCTTTACTGGTTTGTTGTTGTAACCTGCTCTATGTTGATTTCAGTTTCAATTGAATAAACAAGTATGTTATCATGTCATGCACATTACAAGTGTTGTTATTGCTCTATAGTTACCCACACTTATATTCTGTCTATTCTGCTTTGTCTTGAACAAGTATTATTTGAACTGTGTCTCTATCTTGATTTGGCAACAAAAACAAGAATGATATAGACCATAAAGTGACCATCGTACATAGATATATGTTTGTTTCATGCTGTTATCCTGTCCACTTTACTACTGAACTCATTTACCAAAATGAGTTTCATATACAACATGGTAAACATGTGATGTGTCTGCTTGTTTCTCTTTTAGAATGCGGACAAAATATTGGAGAACAGTACCGCGTTATCCAATGGTAAAGGAAGTAATGCAGATAAGGTTCAAGATAGTGAGATATCCCTGTTGGTCTCCAAGAAAGCTGATAAAAACTATCTTGGCGACAGTGAGGGAACCCAAAAGTCCTGTCTTGATGTAGTGTTCGAGTTACTGGCCACTACTGCTGGCACAAGCTCTTCGAACTCGCTGCCTGAATCAGTTCACCTTCTTGAGTGTCAACTTCAAGTTGAAAGACATCGATCAGATGTGCTGCGACAGGAAGCTGAAGGACCGAGGAAGCCCCTGTAGAATTCAGATGCATATTTTCTGGTGCAACAGCAAGCGCTGGAGGATTTAAGCGCTAAACAAGAGAAATTTAATAAGCTTGCTAAGCATCTTGCCACCATTATGGGTACCCAGGATATTGTTTCTTGAGATCTTCTGAAGTGGTTTCAGTTCTGGATTTGTTTTGTTGTGGCGTTTATTTGCGCTGGTCACTAACTTTGACAACCAGTGTATATGATATGCTGCTTTGTTCCCTATATTTGCACTGGTGGCGAACTTTGATGCCCAGTGGATGTAATATGTGTAATAGTCGTGATAGCCTAGTGTTAGTTGCTTGCTTATTTATTTCCTTGTTGTCTTGTTTATTTGTTTGCTTGTAGTAATTGCAGTTCTTTTTCCGCGGTTAGCTAGTGGCTGCAATAACCTATTTTTTAAAACTAGGCCACAATAACCATGGGCTAACATTTACTGTAGTGACACTGGGCCTCCTACTGGCCGTAGAAACAATGGGCCTTCTATGGGCCGTAGAAACAATGGGCCTTCTACGGGTCGTAGAAACAATGGGCCTTCTGCGGGCCGTATCATCAATGGCCTTATACGGGCCGTATGATCTATTGGCCAAACATGGGCCAAACAGACCGCATTCTAGCCGTAAACGGGCTAGAGTTGGAATCGTCCGTTCATGGGCCGACCATAACGGGCCATCGTTAATAGGCCGTATTTGATGACGCTATGAAAACGGCTCAACGTATTAACGGACCACAAACGGGCCGACTGTAACCACGGGCTGAATTTGGCCCACAAGCAGAAAATGACAGTAACGGCCGTAAGTAAACGAATGCTGGAAATGAGCCCAAGAATAAATGGGCTCTGAGAAGGCCGAAAGATAACATGGGCTGGAAATGGCCCAACGGAATAACGGGCCGTTAATGGGTATAAAGTGATACACTGTTCATTACGAGCCAGTTTCACCACGGGCCGTTATTGGGTGTAAAGTGATACACTGTTCATTACGGGCCAGTTTCACCACGGGCCGTTAATAGGCCAAGAGTTACATAGGGCCTCATATGGGCCGAAAGACGTCATGGGCCATACATGGGCCAGAAGTGAAAACAGGCTAGAATCATATTGGATGGCCCAGATGACGCTACTGGACCTAATTCGAATAGGGCGTAACGGGCCTTGGGTTAGTGGGCTATAAATGGGCTATATGCGAACAAGCCGTTAACAGGCTTTCCATGGGCCGGCCCGCCACCTTTTGGCCAAGTCAAACGGACCGGCCTTTTCACAGGAATGGGCCTCTGTTGGGCCGTGCCACGTGTCGACGTATCATAGGCACCTTCTGTCCAATGAGTGGATGACATCTGTCCCAGTGATGAACCGACACGTGTTTCCTCCAGCCAATGATGATTTTACATGTGGAAAATCCCCATTGGTCGGGGCTGTTAACGGGTTATCAGATCCAAAACCCGACCTGATAGCTTAACGGCGTTCCGTTACGGTGGATGCCACGTGTCGGTCACCCTTGACGAAAGCACTTCTGTGACGCGCGATTTATCATCATGGAAGTGGACACTTCCGTGATGATAATTTTGGTAATGTCATGGAACACTTCTACGACAACACATATATGACTATCTTGATTCTATCATAAAATCGTCATGGATGTACATGCTTGACAGAAAACGCGACCTACTGTGACAAACACGTATCATCATGGAAGTGTATTTTTTTGTAGTGATAGTTATTAGCTAGATGGCTTCTTCTCTCTCTTTGGATCTCAATGCAAAGTTCTCCTCGATATTCTTGGAGATCAATTCGATGTAACTCTTTTTGCGGTGTGTTTGTCGAGATCTGATGAATTGTGGGTTTATGATCAAGATTATCTATGAACAATATTTGAATCTTCTCTGAATTCTTTTATGTATGATTGGTTATCTTTGCAAGTCTCTTCGAATTATCAGTTTGGTTTGACCTACTAGATTGATCTTTCTTGCAATGAGAGAAGTGCTTGCTTAGCTTTGGGTTCAATCATGCGGTGCTCGATCCCAGTGACAGTAGGGGAAACAACACGTATTATATTGTTGCCATCAAGGATAAAAAATGGGGTTTATATTATATTGCTTGAGTTTATCTGAGGGAGTCCTGGATTAGGGGGTGTCTGGACGGCTGGACTATAACCTTTGGCCGGACTGTTGGACTATGAAGATACAAGATTGAAGACTTCGTCCCGTGTCCGGATGGGACTTTCCTTGGCGTGGAAGGCAAGCTTGGCAATACAGATGTGTAGATCTCCTCCCATTGTAACCGACTCTGTGTAACCCTAGCCCCCTCCGGTGTCTATATAAACCAGAGGGTTTAGTCCATAGGCAACAACAACAATCATACCATAGGCTAGCTTCTAGGGTTTAGCCTCTCTGATCTCGTGGTAGATCTACTCTTGTACTACCCATATCATCATTATTAATCAAGCTGGAGTAGGGTTTTACCTCCATTGAGAGGGCCTGAACCTGGGTAAAAACATCGTGTCCCTTGTCTCCTGTTACCATCCGCCTAGACGCACAGTTCGGGACCCCTACCCGAGATCAGCTGGTTTTGACACCGACATTGGTGCTTTCATTGAGAGTTCCTCTGTGTCGTCATCATCAGGCTTGATGGCTCCTTCGATCATCGTTAGCGATGCAGTCTAGGGTGAGACTTTTCTCCCCGGACAGATTTTTGTATTCGGTGGCTTTGCACTGCGGGCCAATTCGCTTGGCCATCTGGAGCAGATTGAAAGCTACGCCTCTGGCCATCAGGTCAGGTTTGGAAGCTTAAACTACACGGCCGATATCCGCGGAGACTTGATCTTCGACGAATTCGTGCCCTTGCCGAGTGCGCCGCACTGTCACGATGGGCATGATTTAGCTCTGCCGTCGAACAGTGTCCTGGAGGCCGCACCCACACCCGCTCCAACCTTTAATTCGGAGCCAACTGCGCCGACCGAGGGCGGGTGGCTAGACCCCGCCATGGAGGCTGCAGCCTCAACGGCGATCGAGCCAAACACCAACCTTATCCTTCGTGAGGCCCGGGACTCCACATTGCCGGACTCTCCTCCGAACTCTGAACCATCCGCGCCCCTGCCAATCGAATCCGATTGGGCGCCGATCATGGAGTTCACCGCCACGGATATCTTTTAGCACTCGCCCTTTGGCGACATACTGAATTCACTAAGGTCTCTCTCCTTGTCAGGAGAGTCTTGGCCGGATTATGACCGGCAGGATTGGGATGCGGACGACGAAGAAATTCAACGCCCACCCACCACCCACTTCATAGCCACTGTCGATGATTTGACCGACATGCTCGACTTCGACTCCAAGGACATCGACGGTATGGACGACGATGTAGGAGACGAACGGGAACCAGCGCCTATAGGGCACTGGAAAGCCACCTCGTCATATGACATATACATGGTGGACACACCCAAAGAAGGCAATGGCGACGGAACAACGGGGGATGACCCCTCCAAGAAGCAACCTAAGCGCCGGCGTCAGCGGCGTCGCTCTAAGTCCCGCCAAAGCAAAAACGGTGATACCGGCACAGGAGATAATAACACCCCGGACAGTGCCGAAGACAACTCCCTCCAGCAAGATTCAGCGCAGGAGGATGGAGAATCCAACCCCCCTGAGAGAGCGGCAGATAGAGAGGAAGAGGATGATAATTACATGCCTCCCTCTGAAGACGAGGGAAGCCTCGACGACGACGAATTCGTCGTGCCTGAGGATCCCGTCGAGCAAGAGCGCTTCAAGCGCAGACTTATGGCCACAGTGAGTAGCCTTAAGAAAAAGCAGCAGCACCTTAGAGCTGATCAAGACTTGCTAGCCGACAGATGGACTGAAGTCCTTGCGGCCGAGGAATACGAACTCGAACGCCCCTCCAAGAGCTACCCAAAGCGCAGGTTGCTACCCCAATTAGAGGAGGAAGCATCTAAACCCACATCTCCAGCGGCTGACCAGGCACCTCGCGGCCGTGACAGAGAGGCCTCTCGGCCCACAACTCAAGCCGCACCCCGGCGTAACTCAAAAAACACCAAGGCACGGGGAAATGCGTTAGACCTGCGAGATATATTGGAGGAGAAAGCAAGGCAAACAAGATTGATCTACGGATCGCGTGGGCGCCCCACGACACGAGACGATAGCCGTCACGCCGGACACAGTAAAAGTAAATCCGGCCGGGCCGAACACAATAGACAAAACTCATTCGAGTTGTGTCGTGATATAGCCCAGTACAGAGGCGCCGCACACCCACTATGCTTCACAGATGAAGTAATGGATCATCAAATCCCAGAGGGTTTTAAACCCGTGAATATTGAATCATACGATGGTACGACAAATCCTGCGGTATGGATTGAGGACTATCTCCTTCATATCCACATGGCCCGTGGCGACGATCTACACACCATCAAATACCTCCCACTCAAGCTTAAAGGACTAGCCCGACATTGGCTCAACAGCTTGCCAGTAGAATCCATTGGGTGTTGGGAAGACCTGAAAGCTGCATTCCTCGACAACTTCTAGGGTACCTATGTGCGACCACCAGACGCCGATGACCTGAGCCACATAATTCAGCAGCCAGAGGAATCGGCCAGAAAATTCTGGACACGGTTCCTAACCAAGAAAAATCAAATCGTCGACTGTCCGGATACAGAGGCCCTAGCGGCTTTCAAGCATAACATCCGAGACGAGTGGCTTGCCCGGCACCTTGGAAAGGAAAAGCCGAAATCCATGGCAGCCCTCACGACACTCATGACCCGCTTTTGTGCGGGAGAAGACAGCTGGCTGGCTTGCAGCAATAACATGTCAAAGAGCCCTGGTAATTCGGATACCAAGTACAACAATGGAAGGTCACGTCGCAACAAGCGCAAGCACCGCATTAACAATGACAATACGGGTGACACGACAGTTATTGCCGGATTCAGAGGCTCTAAGCCTGGTCAGCGGAAAAAGCCATTCAAAAGAAGCACTCCGGGGCCGTCCAGTTTGGACCGTATACTCGATCGGTCATGCCAGATACATGGCACCCCTGACAAGCCAGCCAACCACACCAACAGGGATTGTTGGGTGTTCAAGCAGGCCGGCAAGTTAAATGCCGAAAATAAAGACAATGGGCTACATAGCGACGACGAGGGTGAGCCCCGGCCGCCGAACACCAGAGGACAGAAGGGGTTTCCCCCACAAGTGTGGACGGTGAACATGATATACGCAACCCACATCCCCAAGAGGGAGCGGAAGCGTGCGTTAAGGGACGTATACGCGTTGGAGCCAGTCGCCCCAAAGTTCAACCCATGGTCCTCCTGCCCGATCACTTTCGATCACAGGGACCACCCCACTAGAATCCGCCACGGCGGATTTTCCTCATTGGTTCTAGACCCAATCATTGACGGATTTCACCTCACTCGAGTCCTTATGGACGGCGGTAGCAGCTTGAACCTACTTTACCAGGACACAGTGCGCAAAATGGGCATAGATCCCTCAAGGATTAAACCCACAAAAACGAACTTTAAGGGTGTAATACCAGGTGTAGAGGCCTATTGCACAGGCTCAGTCACACTGGAAGTGGTCTTCGGATCCTCGGATAATTTCCGAAGCGAGGAGTTAATCTTCGATATAGTCCCGTTCCGCAGTGGCTACCATGCACTGCTCGGGTGAACCGCGTTTGCAAAGTTCAATGCGGTGCTGCACTATGCATACCTCAAGCTCAAGATGCCAGGACCTCAGGGAGTCATTACAGTCAATGGAAACACTGAGCGCTCTCTCCGAACAGAGGAGCACACGGCGGCCCTCGCAGCGGAAGTACAAAGCAGCCTCTCAAGGCAATTATCCAATCCGGCGATAAAGCATCCGGACACCACCAAGCGCGCCCAGAGTAACCTACAACAAAACCGCCTGGCATGTTCCGAGCAAGCGTAGCAATACGGCCCCAACCCCAACCCTCGCGAAACGGTGAAAACTGTGCTACGCGTACATAATTACGCTCTGAAAATACCATGGGCACAGGGGGAGGGGCACGACCACGACATGCCTCAAAACACGGCTAAACCGCACTAGGGGCTGCTGACTTTATCATTTTTTCTTACTTTCAGGACTTTACTCTCCGGAAGACCTGTAAGGCAGTACAATTGCCGAACACACGATACAATAACCAAGGAGGCAGAAAGCTGCGTCACACGGTGGAATTCCCAGGTGGTCTCTATAACGAGCAAAAATACCTATCTTAAATACCATTCTGCAGCTCGCCCTGGAGGGGGACATGTGAAATAGTCCCACCTCTTGCTTATCGCACTATTTGTATCGTTCTGCTTTTAATGCACCTTTTTCGAATAAACAATGCTTAGCTTCAGTCTATTATTGCATTCTCCATTCATTCCTTTTTATGTATATATGTTCAGTCATGACATTTAGCACCCGTACACTTTGGTACGGCCAATACGCCAGGGGCTCAAGCACCCCATAACACGGCGTGAGAAGTCCGAACACTTTCACAAGTGCGGCGCTCTAAACTTATAGCATTATATGCATCAGCTCCGAATCATGTCTTTGGTCAATAGTTGGGTTTGCCCGGCTCCCATGTTTTGGCACCTTACGTTCCGCTATATCGGCTAAGGTAGCACTGGGAGAACTACTGCGATTGTGCCCCCGTTCAGCTGGGCTAAGCACCACAGTAGAGAAAGCTAAAACTGACTGTCATGATAGGGCGAGAGCTGGTCGCTGTTCGAGAGGTTTCGAGTCCCTAAAGACTTATGCCGCTTAGGGCGAGGAGTCGGCTTTGTCCGGCCTAGGCGTGTATAGCGCCCCGAACTCGGTCTTCCGAACACTAGGGGCTTCGCCAAAATTTAAAATTATAGAATTCTCTGGCTAAGTGAGAGTGATAACGCATTATAGTCCGATTACCTTGTTCGTTGTGCTGAGCACCTCCCTCGAAGGACCCAAGAATGGGAAAAAGAGTGCTCAGGTTTATCCCGAACACCCCAGCACTCGTGGCATGGGGGCAGAAGCCGACGACTCGCCATCTCTCAGATTCAATAAACGGCCGTACAGAAGGCAATATTTTAAATCAAACAAGCGTTGCATAGCGCATATGAAAAAGTTTTCAGCGTACAGGATCACAAATGCGAGTTCACTCAAAAATTACATCCTTGGAACATTCATCCGCCACAAGGCGGGCACCCTTCAGGATGCCCTCATATTACATCTCGGGGTTGCGGTGCTCCTTGCCCTGCGGCGGCCCGTGCTTCACCAGCTTCTCAGCATCCATCTTGCCCCAGTGTACTTTAACATAGGCAAGCGCCCTGCGGGCGCCCTCGATGCAGACGGAGCGCTTGATGACTTCAAGCCATGGACAGGCATCCGCCAGCCGCCTCACCAGCCCAAAGTAGCTCCCAGGCACTCCAGGCCACAGCCGGACTATAAGACCCTTCATGGCCTATTCGGCCACCTTGTGGAGCTCGACCAAGTGCTTCAGCTGGTCGCTCAAGGGCACCGGGTGTCCGACCTCAGCATACTGAGACCAGAACACCTTCTCCGTCGAGCTCCCTTGCTCGACCCGGTAGTAGGTGGCGGCATCTGACACGCTGCGGGGCAAATCTGCGAACGCTCCTAGAGAGCTCCGGACTCGGGTAAGTAACAAGTAATTCACTTTCACGTGCTTTGTTTCCATATTGAATGCCTTACCTGCCGCTATCTTCTTCATCGCCTCAATTTCCTGGAGGGCTTTTTGGGCTTCGGCCTTGGCAGACTTGACGCTTTCAAGGGCCGCCGCGAGTTCGGACTCTCGCATCATTGAGTCAAGCTCCAAACTCTCGTGTTTTTTCATGAGAGCCTGGAGCTCTTGCTGCACCTCCTCCACCCGCGCTTCCTATTTCCCTCGCTCGGTGCGCTCCGTGGCCGCTTTGTTTTCGGCCTCGGACAGCGCTTGCTTCAGGGTAGCCACCTCGTTCGTGGCCCCTGCCATAGCCACGATGATCCTGTCATTTTTTGCAACCACATCTTTTTAATGTATATTTACACAAGGTATTACTTACCTTCCTTCTCCTCGAGCTGCTTCTTGGCAAGGCCGAGCTCTTTCTCGGACCGCTCGAGGCTCTGCTTCAACGCATCGACCTCTGCAGTCAGTGCGGCAGAGGTCAGCAGCACAGCCTCCATACCCATATTGACATGTTTATATTAGACTCCTGCGTTTATTATTAGATCCTCTATTCGGCTTTTCTTTGTGAACACCAAACAGAGCATCAGGGGCTACTGTCTATGCGGTAATATTTTCATATATTTTTACATACCTCAAAGCCTGTTAGAAGGTTAGCATAGGCTTCAGTCAGCCCACTTTTGGCGGACTGAACTTTCTGGATCACCGCACTCACAATAGTGCGGTGCTCCTCGTCGATGGAGGCGCCGTTAAGCACCTCCAGCAAGTTATCCGGTGCCTCCGGTTGGACGGAGGTCACAGGCGCAGTAGGCTTCCCCTTCTTAGTGGGGGGCCGCCTGCCGGAATCCGGAACCACTGAAGGTTCCGGTGCGGTGTTCGGGCCAGGGCCGGACTTGGAGCTCTTGGGAGCCTTGCTCCCTTTTCGCCTGCAGTCCGGTAGGTCGCCTTGCGGCGCCTCTAGGACCACCTCCCCTTGGCTTGGAACCTTTTGGGACAACACCTTGGCATTGTCCGTAGGGCGAGGGGTGGAAGCGGTCGGAAGTGAAAAGCTATTCACATCCGACGAATCCAAGGAACCACTCGACGATATGTCGACTTGGGCTCGGGGCGGACTGCATGATTATATTCGGCGTTAGGAGAAGCTGTGCAATAAAGGAACGCTACGAGTCACTCTGGTGTCCGAATACTTACGACTTAGCCAGGGGCTTGGCCCTGGGCGGCCACTCCTCTTCACTGTCGGCCATGTTGGTGGAGTAGTCCGGAGGAAGGGTCCTTCCCTTCTTTGACCCTCCGACCTCCCCAGTTGGGGCGGCCTTACTTTTCTTTTCTCCTCTTGCTGGAGGGGTAGAAGCCTCTTTTTCCTCCTCCTCATCTTCATGGGAGAAGTGCACCTTGGAGCCATCGTACGATGAGTCCGACACCACCGGGCGCCCGGAACTCTTTCGGGTTCCCGTGGCCTTCTTCTCCGGCACCACGTAAGGTGCCGGAACCAGCAGCTCCGCCAAGCGGGCATCTGCTGGGCCTTCGAGCAAAGGAGCCGGACAGTCAATCTGTCCGGCCGTCTCCTGCCAGCCCTGTCAAAGGTACGGGAGCTTTGATCCCACATAGAGTCAAACTATGAAAGACGAGTATCCTGTAAGAGGTAAAACAGCTTACCACGCTGGCTTGGCGCTTCGCGCAGAATCCGTGATCCTCGGTAGTGGGAGGGGGAACCTCGGCGCCCTTCAATAGCACCTTCCAGGCATCCTCGTGTGTTGTGTCGAAGAGCATGTTCAGAGTTTGGTGCTGGGCCGGTTCGAACTCCCACAAGTTGAAAGCCCGTCGTTGACACGGGAGGATCCGGCAGATGAGCATCACCTGGACTACATTGACGAGTTTGAGTTTCTTGCTCACCATGTTTTGGATACATGTATGGAGTCCGGTCAGCTCTCCCGAACTACCCCAGGACAGGCCCTTCTCTTGCCAGGAGGTGAGCCGCGTGGGGATGCCAGATCGGAACTCAGGGGCCGCTGCCCATTCAGGGTCACGTGGCTCGGTGATGTAGAACCACCCTGATTGCCACCCCTTTATGGTCTCCATGAAGGAGCCCTCGAGCCATGTGACGTTGGGTATCTTGCCCACCATGGCGCCTCCGCACTCCGCCTGGCGGCCGCTCACTACCTTCGGCTTGACAATGAAGGTCTTCAGCCATAAGCCGAAGTGGGGCTTGATGCGGAGGAAGGCCTCGCACACAACGATGAAAGCCGAGATATTGAGGATGAAGTTCGGGGCCAGATCATGGAAATCCTGCCCATAGTAGAACATGAGCCCCCGGACGAATGAGTGGAGAGGGAATCCCAGTCCACGGAGGAAATGGGTAAGGAACACTACCCTCTCATGGGGCCTGGGGGTGGGGATGAGCTGCCCCTCATCTGGGAGCCGGTGCGCGATGTCGTCGGCCTGGTATCCGGCTCTCCTCAGCTTCTTTATGTGTCCCTCCGTGACGGAGGAGACCATCCACCTGCCTCCCGCTTCGGACATGGTTGGAGAAGGTTGAGGTGGGAAATGCGGACTTGGGTGCTGGCGCTCGAGTGTGCGAAAATGGATGAGCAAAGGAGGAAGAAGGCGTGGATGAAAAGGTGAATCCTTATCCCTTTATATGGGCGGACGAAACTATGCATCCCCACCAGCGTGGTAAAACTCGCTTATCCCCCAAGCACCGTAATCAATGGCACGGTTGGGTTACCCACGCCCGTATTGATGAGAATCCTGTGATAAGGGGACACAATCTCTGCTTCAACAAGACGTGCCAAGGAAACCGCCTTGCAAAATGCGCTGAGGTGGCACAGTAAAAAATGATTCGAATGAAGGCTTGGCTGTGGTGTGGTGACACGCTACAGAATACGTCAGCAGATTGGACTTGTGAAAACGATACTCTCTCTCTCTACGATGGTATGTGGAACTTGTTCTGCAGAGCCGGACACGATCCTCGTGTTCAAAATCTTCTATGAAGTATTCGGAGGAGGAACCCGCCTTGCAATGCCGAAAACAATCTGCGCGCCGGACTCATCGTCATTGAAGCCTGGTTCAGGGGCTACTGAGGGAGTCCTGGATTAGGGGGTGTCCGGACGGCCGGACTATAACCTTTGGCCGGACTGTTGGACTATGAAGATACAAGATTGAAGACTTCGTCCCATGTCCGGATGGGACTTTCCTTGGCGTGGAAGGCAAGCTTGGCAATATGGATGTGTAGATCTCCTCCCATTGTAACCGACTTTGTGTAACCCTAGCCCCCTCCGGTGTCTATATAAACCGGAGGGTTTAGTCCGTAGGCAAGAACAACAATCATACCATAGGCTAGCTTCTAGGGTTTAGCCTCTCTGATCTCATGGTAGATCTACTCTTGTACTACCCATATCATCAATATTAATCAAGCAGGAGTAGGGTTTTACCTCCATCGAGAGGGCCCGAACCTGGGTAAAAACATCGTGTCCCTTGTCTCCTGTTACCATCCGCCTAGACGCACAGTTCGGGACCCCCTACCCGAGATCCGCCGGTTTTGACACCGACATTATCCCTCTATATCATGTCATCTTACCTAATGCGTTACTCTGTTCTTATGAACTTAATATTCTAGATGCGTGCTGGATAGCGGTCGATGTGTGGAGTAATAGTAGTAGATGAAGGCAGGAGTTGGTCTACTTGTTGCGGACGTGATGCCTATATACATGATCATGCCTAGATATTCTCATAATTATGCACTTTTCTATCAATTGCTCGACAGTAATTTGTTCACCCACCATAATACTTATGCTATCTTGAGAGAAGCCGCTAGTGAAACCTATGGCCCCCGGGTCTATTTTCCATCATATCAATCTTTCATCAACTAGCTATTTCTGTCGCTGTTTACTTTGCAGTCTTTACTTTCAACCTTTATCATAAAAATACCTAAAATATAATCTTATCATCTCTATCAGATCTCACTTTTGCAACTGGCCGTGAAGGGATTGACAACCCCTTTATCGCGTTGGTTGCAAGGTTCTTATTTGTTTTTGTAGGTACGAGGGACTTGAGTGTGGCCTCCTACTGGATTGATACCTTGGTTCTCAAAAACTGAGGGAAATACTTAAGCTACTTTGCTGCATCACCCTTTCCTCTTCAAGGAAAAAACCAATGCATGCTCAAGAGGTAGCAAGAAGGATTTCTGGCGCCGTTGCCGGGGAGGCTTACACCAAGTCAAGTCAAGATTTGATCTCCCGTCAACGAGCCATTTCTGGCGCCGTTGCCGGGGAGTCTACGCACAAGTCAAGACATACCAAGTACCCATCACAAACTCTTATCCCTCGCATTACATTATTTGCCATTTGCCTCTCGTTTTCCTCTCCCCCACTTCACCCTTGTCGTTTTATTCGCCCTCTTTTTCTATTCGCCTCTTTTTCACTTGCTTCTTGTTTGCTTGTGTGTTGGATTGCTTGCTTGTCACGATGGCTCAAGATAATACTAAATTGTGTGACTTTGCCAATACCAACAACAATGATTTTCTTAGCACTCCGATTGCTCCTCTTACCGATGCTGAATCTTGTGAAATTAACGCTATTTTGCTGAATCTTGTCATGAAAGATCAATTCGCCGGCCTTCCTAGTGAAGATGTCGCTACCCATCTGTCGGTGTCAAAACCGGCGGATCTCGGGTAGGGGCTCCCGAACTGTGCGTCTAGGTGGATGGTAACAAGAGACAAGGGACACGATGTTTTTACCCAGGTTCGGGCCCTCTCGATGGAGGTAAAACCCTACTCCTGCTTGATTAATATTGATGATATGGGTAGTACAAGAGTAGATCTACCACGGGATCAGAGGGGCTGAACCCTAGAAGCTAGCCTATGGTATGATTGTTGTTGTTTCCTATGGACTAAACCCTCCGGTTTATATAGACACCGGAGGGGGCTAGGGTTACACAGAGTCGGTTACAATGGGAGGAGATCTACACATCCGTATTGCCAAGCTTGCCTTCCACGCCAAGGAAAGTCCCATCCGGACACGGGACGAAGTCTTCAATCTTGTATCTTCATAGTCCAACAGTCCGGCCAAAGGTTATAGTCCGGCCGTCCGGACACCCCCTAATCCAGGACTCCCTCAGTAGCCCCTGAACCAGGCTTCAATGACGACGAGTCCGGCACACAGATTGTCTTCGGCATTGCAAGGCGGGTTCCTCCTCTAAATACTTCATAGAAGATTTTGAACACGAGGATCGTGTCCGGCTCTGCAAAACAAGTTCCACATACCATCGTAGAGAGAGAGTATCGTTTTCACAAGTCCAATCTGCTGACGTATTCTGTAGCATGTCACCACACCACAGCCAAGCCTTCATTTGAATCGTTTTTTACTGTGCCACCTCAGCACGTTTTGTGAGGCGGTTTCTTTGGCACGTCTTGTCGAAGCAGAGATCGTGTCCCCTTATCACGGGATTCTCATCAATACGGGAGTGGGTAACCCAACCGTGCCATTGATTACGACGCTTGGGGGATAAGCGAGTTTTACCAGGCTGGGGGGACGCATAGTTTCGTCCACCCATATAAAGGGATAAGGATTCACATTTTCATCCACGCCTTCTTCCTCCTTTGCTCATACATTTTCGCACACTCGAGCTCCAGTGCCCAAGTCCTCATTTCCCACCTCAACTTTCTCCAACCATGTCCGAAGCGGGAGGCAGGTGGATGGTCTCCTCCGTCATGGAGGGACACATCAAGAAGCCGAGGAGATCTGGATACCTGCCCGACGACATCGCGCACCGGCTCCCAGATGAGGGGCAGCTCATCCCCACCCCCAGGCCCCACGAGAGTGTAGTGTTCCTTACTAATTTCCTCCGCAGACTAGGATTCCCTCTCCACCCATTCGTCCGGGGGCTCATGTTCTACTACGGCCTGGATTTCCACGATCTGGCCCCGAACCTCATCCTCAACATCCCGGCGTTTATCGTCGTGTGCGAGGCCTTCCACCGCATCAAGCCCCACTTTGGCTTATGGCTGAAGACCTTCAATGTCAAGCCGAAGGTGGTGAGCGGCCGCCAGGCGGAGTGCGGAGGCACCATGGTGGGAAAGATGCCTAACGTCACATGGCTCGAGGCCTCCTTCGTGGAGACCATAAAGGGGTGGCAATCGGGGTGGTTCTACATCATCGAGCCGCGTGACCCTGAATGGGCAGCGGCCCCCGAGTTCCGATCTGGCATCCCCACGCGGCTCACCTCCTGGCAAGAGGAAGGGCCTGTCCTGGGGTAGTTCGGGAGAGCTGACCGGACTCCAAACATGTATCCAAAACATGGTGAGCAAGAAGCTCAAACTCGTCAACGTAGTCCAGGTCATGCTCATCCGCCGGATCCTCCCGTGTCAACGACGAGCTTTCAACTTGTGGGAGTTCAACCCGGCCCAGCACCAAACTCTGAATAGGCTCTTAGACACAACACACGAGGATGCCTGGAAGGTGCTATTCAAGGGCGCCGAGGTTCCCCCTCCCACTACCAAGGATCGTGGATTCTTCGCGAAACGCCAAGCCAGCGCGGTAAGTTGTTTTACCTCTTACAGGATACTCGTCTTTCATAGTTTGACCCTATGCGGGATCTAAGCTACCGTACCTTTGACAGGACTGGTAGGAGATGGCCGGACGGATCGACTGTCCGGCTCCTTTGCCCGAAGGCCCAGCAGATGCCCGCTTGGCGGAGCTGCTGGTACCGGCACCTTACGTGGTGCCGGAGAAGAAGGCCAAGAAGAAGGCCACGGGAACCCGAAAGAGTTCCCGGCGCCCGGTGGTGTCGGACTCATCGTCTGATGACTCCGAGGCGCACTCCTCCCACGAAGATGAGGAGTAGGAAAAAGAGGCTTCTTCCCCTCCAGCAGGGGGAGAAAAGAGAAGGAAGGCCGCCCCACCTGGGGAGGCCGGAGGGTCCAAGAAGAGAAGGACCCTTCCTCCGGACTGCTCCACCAACGCCGCCGACAGCGAAGAGGAGTGGCCGCCCAGGGCCAAGCCCCTGGCTCAGTCGTAAGTATTCGGACACCAGAGTGACTCATAGCGTTCCTTTATTGCACAGCTTATCCTAACGCCGAATATAATCATGCAGTCCGCCCCGAGCCCAAGTCGACATATCGTCGAGTGGTTCCTTGGATTCGTCGGATGTGAATAGCTTTTCACTTCTGACCGCTTCCTCCCCTCGCCCTACGGACAACGCCGAGGTGTTGTTCTAAAAGGTTCCAAGCCAAGGGGAGGTGGTCCTGCAGGTGCCGCAAGGCGACATTCCGGACTGCAGGAGAAAAGGGAGCAAGGCTCCAAAGGGCTCCAAGTCTGGCCCTGGGCCGAGCACCGCACCGGAACCTTCAGTGGTTCCAGACTCCAGAAGGCGGCCCCCCGCTAAGAAGGGCAAGCCTACCGCGCCGGTGACCTCCTTCCAACCGGAGGCACCGGATAACTTGTTGGAGGTGCTTAACGGCGCCTCGATCGACGAGGAGCACCGCACTATTATGAGTGCGGTGATCTAGAAAGTTCAGTCCGCCAAAAGTGGGCTGACTGAAGCCTATGCTAACCTTCTAACAGGCTTTGAGGTATGTAAAAATATATGAAAATATTACCGCATAGACAGTAGCCCCTGATGCTCTGTTTGGTGTTCACAAAGAAAAGCCGAATAGAGGATCTAATAATAAACGCAGGAGTCTAATATAAACATGTCAATATGGGTATGGAGGCTGTGCTGCTGACCTCTGCCGCACTGACTGCAGAGGTCGATGCGTTGAAGCAGAGCCTCGAGCGGTCCGAGAAAGAGCTCGGCCTTGCCAAGAAGCAGCTCGAGGAGAAGGAAGGTAAGTAATACCTTGCGTAAGTATATATTAAAAAGATGTGGTTGCAAAAAATGACAGGATCATCGTGGCTATGGCAGGGGCCACGAACGAGGTGGTGACCCTGAAGGAAGCGCTATCCGAGGCCAAAAACAAAGCAGCCACGGAGCGCACGGAGCTAGGGAAACAGGAAGCGCGGGTGGAGGAGGTGCAGCAAGAGATCCAGGCTCTTGTGAAAAACACGAGAGTTTGGAGCTTGACTCGAAGATGCGAGAGTCCAAGCTCGCTGCGGCCCTTGAGAGCGCCAAGTCTGCCAAGGCCGAAGCCCAGAAAGCCCTCCAGGAAATTGAGGTGATGAAGAAGACAGCGGCGGGTAAGGCATTCATTATGCAAAGCAAGAACGTGAAAGTGAATTACTTGTTACTTACCCGAGTCCGGAGCTCTCCAGGATCGTTCGCAGATTTGCCCTGCAGCGTGTCAGATGCCACCACCTACTACCAGGCCGAGGAAGGGAGCTCGATGGAGAAGGTGTTCTGGTCTTAGTATGCTGAGGCCGGACACCCGGTGCCCTTGAGCGACCAGCTAAAGCAATTTGTCGAGCTCCATAAGGTGGCCGAACAGGCCATGAAGGGTCTTATAATCCGGCTGTGGCCTAGAGAGGTCGTGCCTGGGAGCTACTTTGGGCTGGTGAGGCGGCTGGCGGATGCCTGTCCATGGCTTGAAGTCATCAAGCGCTCCGTCTGCATCGAGGGCGCCCGCAGGGCGCTTGCCCGTGTTAAAGTACACTGGGGCAAGATGGATGCTGAGAAGCTGGTGAAGGACGGCCCACTGCAGGGCAAGGAGCATCACAACCCCGAGATGTACTATGAGGGCGTCCTGAAGGGTGCCCGCCTTGTGGTGGATGAATGTTCCAAGGATGTAATTTTTGAGTGAACTCGCATTTGTGATCCTGTACGCTGAAAAAAAATTCATATGCGCTATGCAATGCTTGTGTGAATTTAAAATGTTACCTTCTGTACGACCGTTTATTAAATCTGAGAGATGGCGAGTCATCGGATTCTGCCCCCATGCCACGAGTGCTGGGGTGTTCGGGATAAACTTGAGCACTCTTTTTCCCATTCTTGGGTCCTTCGAGGGAGGTGCTCAGCACAACGAACAAGGCAATCAGACTATAATGCGTTATCACTCTCACTTAGCCAGAGAATTCTATAATTATAATTTTGGCAAAGCCCCTAGTGTTCGGAATACCGAGTTTGGGGCGCTATACACGCCTAGGCCGGACAAAGCCGACTCCTCGGCCTAAGCGGCATAAGTCTTTAGGGACTCGAAACCTCTCAAACAGCGACCAGCTCTTGCCCTATCATGACAGTCAGTTTTAGCTTTCTCTACTGAGGTGCTTAGCCCAGCTGAACTGGGGCACAATCGCAGTAGTTCTCCCAGTGCTACCTTAGCCGATATAGCGGAACGTAAGGTACCAAAACATGGGAGCCGGGCAAACCCAACTATTGACCAAAGACATGATTCGGAGTTGATGCATATAATGCTATAACTTCAGAGTGCCGCACTTGTGAAAGTGTTCGGACTTCTCACGCCGTGTTATGGGGTGCTTGAGCCCCTGGCGTATTGGCCGTACCAAAGTGTACGTGTGCTAAATGTCTTGGCTGAACATATATACATAAAAAGGAATGAATGGAGAATGCAATAGTAGACTGAAGCTAAGCATTGTTTATTCGAAAAAGGTGCATTAAAAGCAGAACGATACAAGTAGTGCGATAAGCAAGAGGTGGGACTATTTGACATGTCCCCCTCCAGGGGCGGGCTACGGAATGGTATTTAAGACAGGTAATTTTGCTCGTTATAGGGACCACCTGGAAATTCCACAGTGTGACGTAGCTTTTTGCTTCCATGGTTGTTGTATCGTGTGTTTAGCGATTGTACTGCCGAGCAGGTCTTCCGGAGAGCGAAGTCCTGAAAGTAAGAAAAAATGATAAAATCGGCAGCCCCTGGTGCAGTTGAGCCGCGTTGTGGGCATGCCGTGGTCGTGCCCCCCTTGTGCCCATGGTATTTTCAGAGCGTAATTATGTACGCGTAGCACGGATTTCACCGTTTCGCGAGGGCTATGGTTGGGGCCGCATTGCTATGCTTGCTCGGAACGTGCCAGGCGGTCTTGTTGTAGGTTACTCCGAGCGTGCTTGACGGTGTCCGGACGTTTTATCGCCGGACTGGAGAATTGCCTTGAGAGGCTGCTTTGTATTTCCGTTGCGAGGGCCGCCGTGTGCTCCTCCGTTCGGAGAGAGCGCTCAGTGTTTCCATTGACTGTAATGACTCCCCGAGGTCCTGGCATCTTGAGCTTGATGTATGCATAGTGCGGCACCGCATTGAACTTTGTGAACGCGGTTCGCCCGAGCAGTGCGTGGTAGCCACTGCGGAACGGGACTATATCGAGGATTAACTCTTCACTTCGGAAATTATCCGGGGATCCGAAGACTACTTCAAGTGTGACTGAGCCTGTGCAATGGGCCTCTACACCTGGTATTACGCCCTTAAAGGTCGTTTTTGTGGGTTTAATCCTTGAGGGATCTATGCCCATTTTGCGCATTGTGTCCTGGTAAAGCAGGTCCAGGCTGCTACCGCCGTCCATAAGGACTCGAGTGAGGTGAAATCCGTCAATGATTGGGTCTAGAACCAATGCGGCAAATCCGCCATGGCGGATACTAGTGGGGTGGTCCCTGCGATCGAAAGTGATCGGGCAGGAGGACCATGGGTTGAACTTTGGGGCGACTGGCTCCAACGCATATACGTCCCTTAACGCATGCTCCCGCTCCGTCTTGGGGATGTGGGTTGCGTATATCATGTTCACCGTCCGCACTTGTGGGGGAAACCCCTTCTGTCCTCTGGTGTTCGGCGGCCGGGGCTCATCCTCGTCGTCGCTATGTAGCCCCTTGTCTTTTTTCGGCATTTAACTTGCCGGCCTGCTTGAACACCCAACAATCCTTGTTGGTGTGGTTGGCTGGCTTGTCAGGGGTGCCATGTATCTGGCATGACCGATCGAGTATACGATCCAAACTGGACGGGCCCGAAGTGCTTCTTTTGAATGGCTTTTTCCGCTGACCGGGCTTAGAGCCTCTGAATCCGGCATTAACTGTCGTGTCCTCCATATTGTCGCTGTTAATGCGGCGCTTGTGCTTGTTGCAACGTGACCTGCCATTGCTGTCCTTGGTATCCGAATTACCAGGGCTCTTTGATATGTTATTGCTGCGAGCCAGCCAGCTGTCTTCTCCCGCACAAAAGCGGGTCATGAGTGTCGTGAGGACTGCCATGGATTTCCGCTTTTCCTGTCCAAGGTGCCGGGCAAGCCACTCGTCGCGGATGTTATGCTTGAAAGACGCTAGGGCCTCTGCATCCGGACAGTCGACGATTTGATTTTTCTTGGTTAGGAACCGTGTCCAGAATTGTCTGGCGATTCGTCTGGCTGCTGAATTATGTGGCTCAGGTCATCGGCGTCTGGTGGTCGCACATAGGTGCCTTGGAAGTCGTCGAGGAATGTGGCTTCCAGGTCTTCCCAACACCTAATGGATTTTGCTGGCAAGCTGTTGAGCCAATGTCGGGCTGGTCCTTTAAGCTTGAGTGGGAGGTATTTGATGGCGTGTAGATCGTCGCCACGGGCCATGTGGATATGAAGGAGATAGTCCTCAATCCATACCGTAGGATCTGTCGTAGCATCGTATGATTCAATATTCACGGGTTTGAAACCCTCTGGGATTTGATGATCCATTACTTCATCTGTGAAGCATAGTG
This sequence comes from Aegilops umbellulata, assembly GCA_032464435.1. Classification (NCBI taxonomy): domain Eukaryota; kingdom Viridiplantae; phylum Streptophyta; class Magnoliopsida; order Poales; family Poaceae; genus Aegilops; species Aegilops umbellulata. Next base: position 36,904,467 of record CP136057.1, on the reverse strand, counting down.
GGTGTGCGGCCCCTCTGTACTGGGCTATATCACGACGCAACTCGAATGAGTTTTGTCTATTGTGTTCGGCCCGGCCGGATTTACTTTTACTGTATCCGGCGTGACGGCTATCATCTCGTGTCGTGGGGCGCCCACGCGATCCGTAGATCGATCTTGTTTGCCTTGCTTTGTCCTCCAATATATCTCGCAGGTCTAACGCATTTCCCCGTGCCTTGGTGTTTTTTGAGTTACGCCGGGGTGCGGCTTGAGTTGTGGGCCGAGAGGCCTCTCTGTCGCGGCCGCGAGGTGGCCGGTCAGCCGCTGGAGATGTGGGTTTAGATGCTTCCTCCTCTAATCGGGGTAGCAACCTGCGCTTTGGGTAGCTCTTGGAGGGGCGTTCGGGTTCGTATTCCTCGGCCGCAAGGACTTCAGTGCATCTTTCGGCTCGCAAGTCTTGATCAGCTCTAAGCTGCTGCTTTTTTTTCTTAAGGCTACTCGCCATGGCCATAAGCCTGCGCTTGAAGCGCTCTTGCTCGACGGGATCCTCAGGCACGACAAATTCGTCGTCGTCGAGGCTTGCCTCATCTTCGGAGGGAGGCATGTAATTATCATCCTCTTCCTCTCTATCTGCCGCTCTCTCAGGGGGGCTGGCTTCTCCATCCTCCCACGCTGAATCTTGCTGGAGGGAGTTGTCTTCGGCACTGTTCGGGGTGTTATTATCTCCTGTGCTGGTATCACCATTTTTGCTTTGGCGGGACTTAGAGCGGCGCCGCTGACGCCGGTGCTTAGGTTGCTTCTTGGAGGGGTCATCCCCCGCCGTTCCGTCGCCATTGCCTTCTTCGGGTGTGTCCATCATATATATGTCATATGACGAGGTGGCTTTCCAGTGCCCTATAGGCGCTGGTTCCTGTTCGTCTCCTAGATCGTCGTCCATACCGTCGATGTCCTCGGAGTCGAAGTCGAGCATGTCGGTCAAATCATCGACAATGGCTATGAAGTGGGTGGTGGGTGGGCGTCGAATTTCTTTGTCGTCCGCATCCCAATCCTGCCGGTCATAATCCGGCCAAGACTCTCCTGACAAGGAGAGAGACCTTAGTGAATTCAGTACGTCGCCAAAGGGCGAGTGCTGAAAGATATCCGCGGCGGTGAACTCCATGATCGGCGCCCAATCGGATTCGATTGGCAGGGGCACGGATGGTTCAGAGTTCGGAGGAGAGTCCGGCAATGTGGAGTCCTGGGCCTCATGAAGGATAAGGTTGGTGTTTGGCTCGATCGCCATTGAGGCTGCAGCCTCCATGGCGGGGTCTAGCCACCCGCCCTCGATCGGTGCAGTTGGCTCCGAGTTAAAGGTTGGAGCAGGTGCGGGTGCGGCCTCCAGGACACTGTTCGACGGTAGAGCAAAATCATGCCCATCGTGACAATGCGGCGCACTCTGCAGGGGCTCGAATCTGTCGAAGATCAAGTCTCCGCGGATGTCGGCCGTGTAGTTTAAGCTTCCAAACCTGACCTGATGGCCAGGGGCGTAACCTTCAATCTGCTCTAGATGGCCAAGCGAATTGACCCACAGTGCAAAGCCGCCGAATACAAAAATCTGTCTGGGGAGAAAAGTCTCACCCTGGACTGCATCGCTAACGATGATCGAAGGAGCCATCAAGCCTGATGATGACGACACAGAGGAACTCTCAGTGAAAGCACCAATGTCGGTGTCAAAACCGGCGGATCTCGGGTAGGGGCTCCCGAACTGTGCGTCTAAGCGGATGGTAACAGGAGACAAGGGACACGATGTTTTTACCCAGGTTCGGGCCGTCCCGATGGAGGTAAAACCCTACTCCTGCTTAATTAATACTGATGATATGGGTAGTACAAGAATAGATCTACCACGAGATTAGAGGGGCTAAACCCTAGAAGCTAGCCTATGGTATGATTGTTGTTGTTGCCTACGGACTAAGCCCTTCGGTTTATATAGACACCGGAGGGGGCTAGGGTTACACAGAGTCTGTTACAATGGGAGGAGATCTACACATCCGTATTGCCAAGCTTACCTTCCACGCCAATTAAAGTCCCATCCGGACACGGGACGAAGTCTTCAATCTTGTATCTTCATAGTCCAACAGTCCGGCCAAAGGTTATAGTCTGGCCGTCCGGACACCCCCTAATCCAGGACTCCCTCACCACCTAAATAGCTTTGTTGATTTGTGTGATATGCAAAAGAAGAAAGATGTGGACAATGATATTGTTAAACTGAAGCTATTTCCGTTTTCGCTTAGAGATTGTGCTAAAACTTGGTTTTCGTCTTTGCCTAAAAATAGTATTGATTCTTGGAATAAGTGCAAAGATGTTTTTATCTCTAAGTATTTTTCTCCCGCTAAGATCATCTCTCTTAGAAACGATATTATGAATTTTAAGCAACTTGATCATGAACATGTTGCACAAGCTTGGGGGAGGATGAAATTAATGATACGTAATTGCCCTACACATGGTTTGAATTTATGGATGATTATACAAAATTTTTATGCCGGATTGAATTTTGCTTCTAGAAATCTTTTAGATTCGGCCGCGGGAGGCACTTTTATGGAAATCACCTTAGGAGAAGCTAATAAACTCCTAGATAATATTATGGTTAATTATTCTCAATGGCACACTGAAAGATCTACTAGTAAGAAGGTGCATGCAATTGAAGAGATTAATGGTTTGAGTGGAATGATGAATGAACTTTTGAAATTGTTTGCTAATAAGAGTGTTTCTTATGATCCCAATGATATGCCTTTGTCTACTTTGATTGAGAATAATAATGAATCTATTGATGTGAATTTTTTTGGTAGGAACAATTTTGGTAACAACGCTTATAGAGGAAACTTTAATCCTAGGCCGTATCCTAGTAATTCCTCTAATAATTATGGTAATTCCTACAACAACTCTTATGAAAATTTTAATAAGATGCCCTCTGATTTTGAGACTAGTGTTAAAGAATTTATGATTTCTCAAAAGAATTTCAATGCTTTGCTTGAAGAAAAATTGCCTAAGATTGACGAATTGGCTAGGAACATGGATAGAATTTTTCTTGATGTTGATTCTTTGAAACTTAGATCTATTCCACCTAAGCATGATATCAATGAGTCTACCAAAGCCATGAGAATTTACATTGATGAGTGCAAAGAAAGAACCGCTAGGATGCGTGCTAAGAAAGATTGCTTTATAAAAGCGTGGTCTTCTAGTTTTCATGATAATAAGGATGAAGATCTAAAAGTCATTGATGTGTCCCCTATTAAATCTTTGTTTTGCAATATGAATCTTGATAATGATGGGACTGGAGATGAGTCAACTTTAGTTAAAAAGGCGTCCCAATGATTCGGAGTTTTTAGATCTTGATGCAAAAATTGGTAAAAGTGGGATTCAAGAGGTCAAAACTTTACATAGCAATGAACCCACTATTTTGGATTTCAAGAAATTTAATTATGATAATTGTTCTTTAATAGATTGTATTTCCTTGTTGCAATCCATGCTAAATTCTCAACATGCTTATAGTCAAAATAAGGCTTTTGCCAAACATATCGTTGATGCTTTAATGCAATCTTATAAAGAAAAGCTCGAATTGGAAGTTTCTATCCCTAGAAAACTTTATGATGAGTGGGAACCTACTATTAAAATTAAAATTAAAGATCATGAATGCTATGCTGTGTGATTTGGGTGCTAGTGTTTCCACTATTCCAAAAACTTTGTGTGATTTGTTGGGTTTCCGTGAATTTGATGATTGTTCTTTAAACTTGCACCTTGCGGATTCCACCATTAAGAAACCTATGGGAAGAATTAATGATGTTCTTATGGTTGCAAATAGGAATTATGTGCCCGTAGATTTCATTGTTTTTGATATAGAGTGCAATCCTTCATGTCCTATAATTCCTGGTAGACCTTTCCTTAGAACGATTGGTGCAATTATTGATATGAAGGAAGGGAATATTAGATTCCAATTTCTGTTAAGGAAATGCATGGAACACTTTCCTAGAAAGAAAATTAAATTACCCTATGAATCTATCATGAGAGCCACTTATGGATTGCATGCCAAAGATGGCAATACCTAGATCTATCCTTGCTTCATGCCTAGCTAGGGGCGTTAAACGATAGCGCTTGTTGGGAGGCAACCTAATTTTATTTTTGTTTCTTGATTTTTGGTTCTGTTTAGAAATCAATAATCCATCTAGCTTCTGGTTATATGTTTTTTGTGTTTTATTTAGTGTTTGTGCCAAGTAGGACCTTTGGGAAGACTTGGGTGAAGTCTTTTTGATCTTGCTGTAAAAACAGAAACTTTAGCGCTCACGAGATTAGCTACAACTTTTTACTGGAGAGTGCTATTTAGTTGATTCTTTTTGAAGATGATTACCTACAAATTATTGTTGGGCAATTGATAGAATAGCCTCATAGTTATGATGATTCTTCATGGCATGATCAATATATAGGCATTACGTCCGAGACAAGTAGACTGACATCCATCTGCATCTACTACTATTACTCCACCCCAAGACCGCTATCCATCATCCATTTAAAAGTATTAAGTCCATAACGAACAGAGTAATGCCTGAAGCATGATGCCATAATGTAGACAAAACAAGACCAAATAATATGTTTGAGCCCCATCTTTTTACACTTAGTAGCAACAATACAAAAAAGTGTCTTGCAACTCCTCCCGACACAGAGTAAGGACACCACAAGGTTGAACCTACCACCTCTCCCACTGAAGATAAATGAATCTAATTGGTCAAAAGAGATAGATAGATCAAAGAGAAATACAATGCTATAAAATCATACATAAATAAATCTCAGAAAAGACTCAAATACTTTTAGTGAATGATTTGATCATAAAACCCATAATTCATCAGAGCCCCAACAAACACACAGCAAAAGTTTACATCAGATTGATCTCAGATGAGAGCATTATATTGAAGATCAAGAGAGAGAGAGGGAGGGAGAGGGAGGGAGAGAGAGAGAGTCATCTAGCTACTGCTATGGACCCGTAGGTCCTGTGGGAACTACTCACACGTCATCTGGAGGCAGCAAGGTTGCTGAAGATGGTCTCCATGATGGATTTTTCATCTGGCAGAGTACTAGAAAAGTCCTTCAGATGCGATCACGGAAGAACAGAGGCTTGCGACGGTGAAATAATTTTCTAGACCTCTCCTGGTTCTTTTTGGATATATGGGAATTTGTAGCATTGGAATTAGGTCAAATGGAGCCATAGGGGGGCCACAAGGCACCAGGGCACGCCCCCTGCCTGGCCGCTCCCTCGTGCAGCGTCTGCTCTCCTCCTGAAGCTTCGAGGGTCTCTTTTTTTAGAAAAAATCGTCAAAATTTTTCATCGTGTTTGGACACTGAGTTAATAGGTTAGTTCCCAAAAATGATATAAAACGACATAAAAGCATACAAGATTGATGATATAATAGTATGAAACAATAAAAAATATAGATACGTCGGAGACGTATCATGATGGCGCGCCATAGACAAAGCGAAGGAGGATGTCCTGTTGGAGCTTGGCTGAGGCGAGGTGCTGGGAGGAGACGTCATGGAGCCTACACCAGCTGCTCATGGGCTCAGTGAGGACGAGCATCGGGCCGTTCTGGAGACCGCGTCCTCATTTGCTCTCATCAATAGCTCTTATTTTCTTCTCCTTAGCACATGCCGACACGACTGAATCGTCATTGACCAACAGTGCAATTGTGCGAAGAGCCATCCCAAGGCTAAGCATGGAGCCGACTGTCGAGACCTATTGTCGAGGTAGTGGCGCCGACTGCTACTTGTGATCTGCGTTGGTATTTCTCCGAAGAGGAGAGGATGATGCAGTACAATAAAGGTAAGTATTTTCCTCAATTATAAAACCAAGGTTATCATTCTAGTAGGAGAACCAAGCAACACTATGTAAACAACACATGCACACAAACAACAAATACTTGCAACCCAACGTGTAAAGGGGTTGTCAATCCCTCAACAGTTACGTGCAAGATTAAATTGTATAGGATTTGATAAATAGATCTAACTAAATAGAAAAATAAGTTAAATAAAAGAAAATTGCAGCAAGATATTTTTAGGATTTGTATATAATAAAAGATAGACCCAGGGGCCATAGTTTTCACTAGAGGCTTCTCTCGAGAAAAATAGCATATGGCGGGTAAACAAATTACTGTTGAGCGATAGAAAAGCAAATAATTATGACGATATCCAAGGCAATGATCATACATAGGCATCACGTGCAAGATTAGTAGACCAAAACGATTCTGCATCTACTACTATTAGTTCACACATTGACCGTTATCCAGCATGCATCTAGTGTATTATGTTCATGGAAAAACAGAGTAATGCATTTGGCAAGATGACACGATGTCCACAAGATAAACTCATGTATGAATAAACCCCATCTTTTTATCCTTAATGGCAATGATACATACGTGTCATGTCCCTTTCTGTCACTGGTATTGAGCACTGCAAGATCGAACCCATCACAAAGCACCTCTTCCCATGTCAAGATAAATCTATCTAGTTGGCCAAATCAAACCAATAAATCGGAAAGAAATATGAGGCTATATTAATCATGCATAAAAGAGTTCAGAGCCAAATAATATTCATGGATAGATCTGATTATAAACTCACAATTCATCAGATCTCAACAAATACACCACAAAAAAGAATTACATCGGATAGAACTCCAAGAACATCAAGGAGTACATTGTATTGAATAACATCGAGAGAGAAGAAGTCATCTAGCTACTAACTATGGACAAGTAGGTCAACGGTAAACTACTCAGGCATCATCAAAGGGGCAACAAGGTTGATGAAGAACCCCTCTGTGATCGTTTTCACCTCTGGCAGAGTGCCGGAAAAGGCCTCTAGATTGAATCTCGTGGTTCTGGAACTTACAGCGGCGGAAAAAGTATTTCGTGGACTTCCCCGAGGGTTTTGGAATTTATGGGTATTTATAGAGGCAGAATTAGGTCAGACGAAGCCTTAGGGGCCCCACCACCCATCAGGGCGCGCCCTGGTGGGTGGTGGGTCCATGCTCCCACGTCTGGTCTTCTCCCGAAGCTTCTAGTGTTCATTATGTCCAGAAAAAAAATCTTTAAAAAGTATCGTGGCATTTGGAATTCGTTTGGTACTATTATTCTGCGAAACCAGAAACAAGTAAAACACAACAACTGGCATTGGGCACTAGGTTAATAGGTTAGTCCCAAAAATTGATATAAAGTTGCTTGTAAATGTATATAAAACATCCAAGATTGATACTTTAATAGTATGAAACAATAAAAAATTATAGATACGTTGGAGACGTATCACCGACTGCTTTCTCTTTTGCTCGCCCAAGTATAACTACTTATCCTCCCCTTCCCTCCTTAATTTTAGTTTTGTGGCTGCACGAATTGCCATGAATACAGTGTAATTTGAGGTATATTTTCTTATAAACATGTAATATCGTGTATATAAATTGTCTTGGTTAAACGTGAAGGAAATATGCCCTAGAGGCAATAATAAAGTTATTATTTATTTCCTTATATCATGATAAATGTTTATTATTCATGCTAGAATTGTATTAACTGGAAACATAATACATGTGTGAATACATAGACAAACAGAGTGTCACTAGTATGCCTCTACTTGACTAGCTCATTAATCAAAGATGGTTATGTTTCCTAGCCATGAACAAAGAGTTGTTATTTGATTAACGAGATCACATCATTAGTTGAATGATCTGATTGACATGACCCATTCCATTAGCATAGCACCCGATCGTTTAGTATGTTGCTATTGCTTTTATCCATGACTTATACATGTTCCTTTAACTATGAGACTATGCAACTCCCATTTACCGTAGGAACACTTTGTGTGCTACCAAACGTCACAACGTAACTGGGTGATTATAAAGGTGCTCTACAGGTGTCTCTAAAGGTACATGTTGAGTTGGCGTATTTCGAGATTAGGATTTGTCACTCCGATTGTCGGAGAGGTATCTCAGGGCCTTCTCGGTAATGCACATCACATAAAGCCTTGCAAGCATTGCAACCAATGAGTTAGTTGCGAGATGATGTATTACAGAACGAGAAAAGAGACTTGCCGGTAACGAGATTGAACTAGGTATTGGATACCGACGATCGAATCTCGGGCAAGTAACATACCGATGACAAAGGGAACAACGTATGTTGTTATGCGGTCTGACCGATAAAGATCTTCGTAGAATATGTAGGAGCCAATATGGGCATCTAGGTCCCGCTATTGGTTATTGACCGGAGACGTGTCTCGGTCATGTCTACATTGTTCTCGAACCGTAGGGTCCGCACGCTTAACGTTACGATGACAGTTATTATGAGTTTATACATTTTGATGTACCGAAGGAGTTCGGAGTCCCGGATGTGATCACGGACGTGACGAGGAGTCTCGAAATGGTCGAGACATAAAGAATTATATATTGGAAGCCTATGTTTGGACATCGGATGCATTCCAGGTGAAATCAGGATTTTACCGGAATACCGGGAGGGTTACCGGAACCCCCCGGGAGCATAATGGGCCAACATGGGCCTTGGAGGAGAGGTGAGAGGGCTGCCCTCATGGGCTGTGCGCCTCCCCCCTTCCCCTAGTCCTATTAGGACTAGGAGAGGTGGGCGCCCCCTCTCTCTCTCTCTCCCCCTTGGAGAATCCTAGTCCAACTAGGATTGGGGGGGGGGGGGAATCCTACTCCCAGAGGGAGTAGGACTCTCTGGCGCGCCAAGGCCTGGCCGGCCAGCCCCTCCCCCTTGGCTCCTTTATATACGGGGGAAGGGGGCACCCCAGACACACACAAGTTGATCTACGGATCGTTCCTTAGCCGTGTGCGGTGCCCCCTTCCACCAAATTCCACCTCGATCATATCGTTGCAGTGCTTAGGCGAAGCCCTGCGCCGGTAACACATCAAGATCGTCACCACGCCGTCGTGCTGACGGAACTCTTCCTCGACGCTTTGCTGGATCGGAGCCCGGGGATCGTCATCGAGCTGAACGTGTGCCAAGAACTCGGAGGTACCGGAGTAACGGTGCTGTGATCGGTTGGATCGCGAGGAGAACGTACGACTACTTCCTCTACGTTGTGTCAACGCTTCCGCTTCGGTCTACGAGGGTACGTAGACAACACTCTCCCCTCTCGTTGCTATGCATCACCATGATCTTGCGTGTGCGTAGGAAATTTTTTAAAATTACTACGTTCCCAACAGTGGCATCCGAGCCTAGGTTTTTATGGTTTGATGTTATTTGCACGAGTAGAACACAAGTGAGTTGTGGACGATACAAGTCATACTTCCTACCAGCATGTCATACTTTGGTTCAGCGGTATTGTTGGACGAGACGATCCGGACCAACCTTACGCGTACGCTTACGCGAGACCGGTTCCCTCGACGTGCTTTGCACATAGATGGCTTGCGGAAGACTGTCTCTCCAACTTTAGTTGAACCAAGTGTGGCTACGCCCGGTCCTTGAGAAGGTTAAAACGGAGTCTATTTGACAAACTATCGTTGTGGTTTTGATGCGTAGGTAAGATGAGTTCTTGCTTAAGCCCGTAGCAGCCACGTAAAACTTGCAACAACAAAGTAGAGGACGTCTAACTTGTTTTTGCAGGGCATGTTGTGATGTGATATGGTCAAGACATGATGCTAAATTTTATTGTATGAGATGATCATGTTTTGTAACCGAGTTATCGGCAACTGGCAGGAGCCATATGGTTGTCACTTTATTGTATGCAATGCAATCGCGATGTAATGCTTTACTTTATTACTAAGCGGTAGTGATAGTCGTGGAAGCATAAGATTGGCGAGACGACAACGATGCTGCGATGGAGATCAAGGTGTCGCGCCGGTGACGATGGTGATCATGACGGTGCTGCGGAGATGGAGATCACAAGCACAAGATGATGATGGCCATATCATATCACTTATATTGATTGCATGTGATGTTTATCATTTATGCATCTTATCTTGCTTTGATTGACGGTAGCATTATAAGATGATCTCTCACTAATTATCAAGAAGTGTTCTCCCTGAGTATGCACCGTTGCGAAAGTTCTTCGTGCTGAGACACCACGTGATGATCGGGTGTGATAGGCTCTACGTTCAAATACAACGGGTGCAAAACAGTTGCACACGCGGAATACTCAGGTTATACTTGACGAGCCTAGCATATAACAGATATGGCCTCGGAACACGGAGACCGAAAGGTCGAGCGTGAATCATATAGTAGATATGATCAACATAGTGATGTTCACCATTGAAACTACTCCATCTCACGTGATGATCGGACATGGTTTAGTTGATTTGGATCACGTGATCACTTAGAGGATTAGAGGGATGTCTATCTAAGTGGGAGTTCTTAAGTAATATGATTAATTGAACTTTAATTTATCATGAACTTAGTCCTGGTAGTATTAGCATATCTTTGTTGTAGATCAATAGCTCGCGTTGTTACTTCCCTATGTTTATTTTGATATGTTCCTAGAGAAAATTGTGTTGAAAAATGTTAGTAGCAATAATGCGGATTGGATCCGTGATCTGAGGTTTATCCTCATTGCTGCACAGAAGAATTATGTCCTTGATGCACCGCTAGGTGACGGACCTATTGCAGGAGCAGATGCAGACATTATGAACGTTTTGCTAGCTCAATATGATGACTACTTAATAGTTTAGTGCACCATGCTTAACTACTTAGAATCGGGACTTCAAAGACGTTTTGAACGTCATGGAGCATATGATATGTTCTAGGAGTTGAAGTTAATATTTCAAGCAAATACCCGAGTTGAGAGATATGAAGTCTCCAACAAGTTCTATAGCTAAAAGATGGAGGAGAATCGCTCAACTAGTGAGCATGTGCTCATATTGTCTGGGTACTACAATCGCTTGAATCAAGTGGGAGTTAATCTTCCAGATAAGATAGTGATTGACAGAATTCTCTAGTCACCATCACCAAGTTAGTAGAACTTCGTGATGAACTATAATATGCAAGGGATAAACGGAAAATATTCCCAAGCTCTTCACGATGCTAAAATCAGCGAAGGTAGAAATTAAAGAAAAACATCAAGTGTTGATGGTTGACAAGATCACTAGTTTCAAGAAAAGGGCAAAAGGAAAGAAGGGGAACTTCAAGAAGAACGGAAAGCAAGTTGCTGCTCAAGTGAAAAAGCCCAAATATGGTCCTAAGCCTGAGACTAAGTGCTTCTACTGCAAAGGGACTGGTCACTGGAAGCGGAACTACCCCAAGTGATTGGCGGATAAGAAGGATGGCAAAGTGAACATAAGTATATTTGATATACATGTTATTGATGTGTACTTTACTAGTGTTCATAGCAACCCCTTAGTATTTGGTACTAGTTCAGTTGCTAAAATTTAGTAACTCGAAACGGGAGTTGCAGAATGAACAAAGACTAGTTAAAGGACAAGGTGACGATGTGTGTTGGAAGTGGTTCCAAGATTGATATGATCATTATCACACACTCCCTATACTTTCGGGATTAGTGTTGAAACTAAATAAGTGTTATTTGGTGTTTGCGTTGAGCATGAATATGATCTGATCATGTTTATTGCAAAACGGTTATTCATGTAAATTAGAGAATAATTGTTGTTCTGTTTACATGAATAAAACCTTCTATGGTCATACACACCAATGAAAATAGTTCATTGGATCTCGATCGCAGTGATACACATATTCATGATATTGAAACCAAAAAGATGCGAAGTTAATAATGATAGTGCAACCTATTTGTGGCACTGCCGTTTAGGTCATATTGGTGTAAAGCGCATGAAGAAACTCCATGCTGATGGGATTTTGGAATCACTTGATTATGAATCACTTGATGCTTGCGAACCATGCCTCTTGGGCAAGATGACTAAAAACGCCGTTCTCCGGAACAATGGAGCAAGCAACAGATTTGTTGGAAATCATACATACTGATGTATATGATCCATGAATATTAAGGCTCGCGACAAGTATCATTATTTTCTAACCTTCACAGATGATTTGAGCAGATATGAGTATATCTACTTGATGAAACATAGGTCTGAAACGTTTGAAAAGTTCAAAGAATTTTAGAGTGAAGTGAAAATCATCGTGACAAGAAAATAAGGTTTCTACGATCTGATCGCGGAGACAAATATTTGAGTTACGAGTTTGGTCTTCAATTAAAACAATGTGGAATAGTTTCACAAATTCATGCCACCTGGAACACCACAGCATAATGGTGTGTCCGAACATCATAACCGTACTTTATTGGATATAGTACAATCTATGATGTTTCTTACCGATTTACCAATATCGTTTTGGGATCATGCATTAGAGACAGCTGCATTCACGTTAAAAGAGGCACCATCTAAATCCGTTGAGACGACACCGTATGGTTTAGCAATAAACCTAAAGCTGTCGTTTCTTAAAGTTTGGAGTTGCGATGCTTATGTGAAAAAGTTTCATCCTGATAAGCTCGAACCCAAATCGGAGAAATGCGTCTTCATAGAATACCCAAAGGAAATTGTTGGGTACACCTTCTATCACAGATCCAAAGGCAAGACATTTGTTGCTGAGAATGGATCCTTTCTAGAGAAGGAGATTCTCTCGAAAGAAGTGAGTGGGAGGAAAGTAGAAAACTTGATAAGGTAATTGTACCTTCTCCCTTATTGGAAAGTAGTTCATCACAGGAATCTGTTCTTGTGACTACTACACCAATTAGTGAGGAAGCTAATGATGATGATCATGTAACTTCAGATCAAGTAACTACCGAATCTCGTAGGTAAACCAGAGTGAGATCCGCACCAGAGTGGTACGGTAATCCTGTTCTGGAAGTCATGTTACTAGACCATGACGAACTTGCGAACTATGAGGAAGCGATGATGAGCCCAGATTCCGCAAAATGGTTAGAGGCCATGAAATCTGAGATATGATCCATGTATGAGAACAAAGTATGGACTTTGATGGATTTGCCCGATGATCGGCAAGCCAAAGAAAATAAATGGATCTTCAAGAGGAAGATGGACACTGATAGTAGTGTTACTATCTACAAAGCTAGAATTGTTGCAAAAGGTTTTCGACAAGTTCAAGGTGTTGACTACGATGAGAGTTTCTCACTCGTATCTATGCTTAAGTCTGTCCGAATCATGTTAGCAATTGTCGCATTTTATGAAATCCGGCAAATGGATAAACAAAACTACATTCCTTAATGGATTTATTAAAGAAGAGTTGTATACGATGCAACTAGAAGGTTTTGTCGATCCTGAAGGTGTTAACAAAATATGCAAGCTCCAGCGATCCATCTATGGACTGGTGCAAGCATCTCGGAGTTGGAATATACGCTTTGATAAGTTGATCAAAGCACATTGTTTTATACAGACTTGCGGTGAAGCCTGTATTTACAAGAAAGTGAGTGGGAGCACTACAGCATTTCTGATAAGTATATGTAAATGACATATTATTGATCGGAAATAATGTAGAATTATTCTGTGAAGCATAAAGGAGTATTTGAAAGGAGTTTTTCAAAGAAAGACCTCGGGGAAGCTACTTACATATCGAGCATCAAGATCTATAGAGATAGATCGAGACGCTTGATAAGTTTTTTCAATGAGTACATACCTTGACAAGATTTTGAAGTAGTTCAAAATGGAACAGTCAAAGAAAGAGTTCTTGCCTGTGTTACAAAGTGTGAAATTGAGTAAGACTCAAAGTCCGACCACGGAAGAAGATAGAAAGAGAATGAAAGTCATTCCCTATGCTTTGGCCATAGGTTCTATAAAGTATGCCATGCTGTGTACCAGACCTATTGTATACCCTACCCTGAGATTGGCACGGGAGTACAATAGTGATTTAGGAGTAGATCACTGGACGGCGGTCAAAATTATCCTTAGTGGAATAAGGATATGTTTCTCGGTTATGGAGGTGACAAAAAGGTTCGTCGTAAAAGGTTACGTCGATGCAAGTTTTGACACTAATCTAGATGACTCTAAGTCTCAATCTAGATACATATTGAAAGTGGGAGCAATTAGCTAAAGTAGCTCCGTGCAGAGCATTGTAGACATAGAAAATTGCAAAATACATAACGGATCTGAATGTGGCAGACCCGTTGACTAAATTTCTCTCACAAGCAAAACATGATCACACCGTAGTACTCTTTGAGTGTTAATCACACAGCGATGTGAACTAGATTACTGAATCTAGTAAACCCTTTGGGTGTTGGTCACATATCGATGTGAACCATGGGTGTTAATCACATGATGATGTGAACTATTGATGTTAATCACATGGTGATGTGATCTAGATTATTGACTCTAGTGCAAGTGGGAGACTGAAGGAAATATGCCCTAGAGGCAATAATAAAGTTATTATTTATTTCCTTATATCATGATAAATGTTTATTATTCATGCTAGAATTGTATTAACTGGAAACATAATACATGTGTGAATACATAGACAAACAGAGTGTCACTAGTATGCCTCTACTTGACTAGCTCATTAATCAAAGATGGTTATGTTTCCTAGCCATGAACAAAGAGTTGTTATTTGATTAACGAGATCACATCATTAGTTGAATGATCTGATTGACATGACCCATTCCATTAGCATAGCACCCGATCGTTTAGTATGTTGCTATTGCTTTTATCCATGACTTATACATGTTCCTTTAACTATGAGACTATGCAACTCCCATTTACCGTAGGAACACTTTGTGTGCTACCAAACGTCACAACGTAACTGGGTGATTATAAAGGTGCTCTACAGGTGTCTCCAAAGGTACATGTTGAGTTGGCGTATTTCGAGATTAGGATTTGTCACTCCGATTGTCGGAGAGGTATCTCAGGGCCTTCTCGGTAATGCACATCACATAAAGCCTTGCAAGCATTGCAACCAATGAGTTAGTTGCGAGATGATGTATTACAGAACGAGAAAAGAGACTTGCCGGTAACGAGATTGAACTAGGTATTGGATACCGACGATCGAATCTCGGGCAAGTAACATACCGATGACAAAGGGAACAACGTATGTTGTTATGCGGTCTGACCGATAAAGATCTTCGTAGAATATGTAGGAGCCAATATGGGCATCCAGGTCCCGCTATTGGTTATTGACCGGAGACGTGTCTCGGTCATGTCTACATTGTTCTCGAACCGTAGGGTCCGCACGCTTAACGTTACGATGACAGTTATTATGAGTTTATACATTTTGATGTACCGAAGGAGTTCGGAGTCCCGGATGTGATCACGGACGTGACGAGGAGTCTCGAAATGGTCGAGACATAAAGAATTATATATTGGAAGCCTATGTTTGGACATCGGATGCATTCCAGGTGAAATCAGGATTTTACCGGAATACCGGGAGGGTTACCGGAACCCCCCGGGAGCATAATGGGCCAACATGGGCCTTGGAGGAGAGGTGAGAGGGCTGCCCTCATGGGCTGTGCGCCTCCCCCTTCCCCTAGTCCTATTAGGACTAGGAGAGGTGGGCGCCCCCTCTCTCTCTCTCTCCCCCTTGGAGAATCCTAGTCCAACTAGGATTGGGGGGGGGGAATCCTACTCCCAGAGGGAGTAGGACTCTCTGGCGCGCCAAGGCCTGGCCGGCCAGCCCCTCCCCCTTGGCTCCTTTATATACGGGGGCAGGGGGCACCCCAGACACACACAAGTTGATCTACGGATCGTTCCTTAGCCGTGTGCGGTGCCCCCTTCCACCAAATTCCACCTCGATCATATCGTTGCAGTGCTTAGGCGAAGCCCTGCGCCGGTAACACATCAAGATCGTCACCACGCCGTCGTGCTGACGGAACTCTTCCTCGACACTTTGCTGGATCGGAGCCCGGGGATCGTCATCGAGCTGAACGTGTGCCAAGAACTCGGAGGTGCCGGAGTAACGGTGTTGTGATCGGTTGGATCGCGAGGAGAACGTACGACTACTTCCTCTACGTTGTGTCAACGCTTCCGCTTCGGTCTACGAGGGTACGTAGACAACACTCTCCCCTCTCGTTGCTATGCATCACCATGATCTTGCGTGTGCGTAGGAAATTTTTTAAAATTACTACGTTCCCAACAAAACGGACAATTTTTTATTTAGTTTTACGTCTGCGCCTTAACATGCGGGTGACTTAGTTTTTTTTGAAACTTCGATCACTTTATTGAATCATATAACTGTTACATTGTCCACCAATCCTTTTACAATAAAATCCGGCGGTTCCTCGACCCATAGTAAAGGTGACAAACTCGCCAATCCAGCTAGATCGTGGGATACCGAATTTGCCTCTCTAGGGCAATGAGCAAATGTGACCGAAGTATATCCTATAACGAGAGCCAAACAATCCGAATAAATCGCCGCTGCCCCTGAAGCCATGAAGCCTCCATTCTGCATGGTATTGATCACCTCGAGACAGTCCGACTCAACCACAAGCTTACATATCCCGAGTTGTTGCGCCAGTAGCAATCCATGTCGAAGTGCATAGGCTTCTGCCGTCCCTGCATCTGCAACATGCTCCAGTTGTTCATTGGACACCGCAACGAATCCACCCTTGTGATCCCATAGAATAGCACCAAAAGCTCCCTGGAGGGAGTGTGCTCTGAATGATGCGTCCACATTTAACTTCACGAAGCCTTCAAGCGGCTTTGTCCAACCATTTTTCCTCGGTTCGGCGCTTTTCTTCATGGCCTTAAGATAATTAGCAGTTAGCGACGCAATCGATAGTGCTGACCGAGCCAGGGCTTGCACCTCCTCGCCATGAACGTGTTATCGTTGTTCCCACCATATATACCAAATTCCAACTAGGATGAGAGCTTGGGCAGGAGCATGCGATATCGGACTCACTTGTGGCGGAGCACATAAAATATAGTCCAATGCCACCGTTCCCGCCCTATCAGTCGCGCAAGCTTCATCAATGAAATTGTCCAGCTTCAGGCATCTCCAAATTTCAGCTGCTCTCGGGCAAGTAAACAGTGAGTGCATGATGTCCTCAGATCCACCAGCACACATAGGGCAGCTATCGTCCGTACCAATGTGCCGGTTCACCAGAACCCCACGGCAAGGCATAAATCCATGTAGAACCCTCCAAGCATGGATCTTGATCTTCGCTGGGACTTGAGAACTCCACAGATTTGCCCAAACCGGGTGTCGTTGTGACGGTTGTCCTTCTATTCTCTCGTACCAGCGAGCAAATTGATGATCCCATTCAACGTAGTAAGCTGATCTTACCGAAAAGATATTGTTCCTTGTAAATCTCCAAGCCACAGAGTCTTCCATCATACCATTCGGCGCCAGTGGGATTGACAAGATTCGATGGGCATCAACCGGCCAGAATACATTATTTATCAGCTCATGGTCCCATAGACCGGTGACAGGATCAATCAGTTCTGAAACCTTGGTCAGCAAGGTCGCACCTCTTGTGTAATGATCCGTCCATCAACACTAGTCTGAATCCACGGGTCAGACCATATATTCACTTGTGATCCATCTCCTATGCGCCAAATTGCTCCTCTCCTGAACGTGTTAATCCCAGCACAAATACTCTGCCACGTATTCGAACTCCCACTCTTTAATTTAGCGTCTAATAACTTTCCATCCGGATAATATTTGGCCCTCAAGATCCGTGCACAAAGAGAGTCCGGGTTTTCTACCAACTTCCACACTTGTTTAGCAAGTAAGGCAAGGTTAAAGCTATGAAAATCCCTGAACCCCAGCCCTCCTCTATCCTTAGGCACACAGAGTTTCCACCATGCCGCCCAATGAATACGCTTGTGGTTGTCATCATCACCCCACCAGTACTTTGCTATTGCGTCCGTCATTCCTTTGCAAATTTTCTTTAAAATTTTGAACACAGACATCGCAAATACCGGCATAGCTTGAGCAACAGCCTTAATAAGCATCTCTTTACCACCAGAGGAGAGCAATTTCTCCTTCCATCCAATGACCACTTGATTTATTCTATCGATCAGGTACTCAAAAGAATCACTCCTGTCAACACCCACCATTGCAGGTAGGCCAAGGTATTTGTCATTAAGAGCTTCAGTGTCAATATTGCGGTGCTGGCATATGCCAACTGTCGGTGTCAAAACCGGCGGATGTCGGGTAGGGGGTCCCGATCTGTGCGTCAAGGTCGGATGGTAACAGGAGACAAGGGACACTTTATTTTACCCAGGTTCGGGCCCTCTCGATGGAGGTAAAACCCTACTCCTGCTAGATTAATATTGATGATATGGGTAGTACAAGGGTAGATCTACCACGAGATCAAGGAGGCTAAACCCTAGAAGCTAGCCTATGGGTATGATGATGGTTATGATGTGTTCGTCCTACGGACTACAACCCTCCGGTTTATATAGGCACCGGATAGGGTTAGGGTTACACAGAGTCGGTTACATTGGTAGGAGATCTTGAATATCCGCACGCCTAGCTTGCCTTCCATGCCAAGGAAAGAACCTTCCGGACACGGGACGAAGTCTTCAATCTTGTATCTTCATAGTCCTAGAGTCCGACTGAAGATATAGTTCGGCTATCCGAACACCCCCTATTCCAGGACTCCCTCAGTAGCCCCTGAACCAGGCTTCAATGACGACGAGTCCGGCGTGCAAATTGTCTTCGGCATTGCAAGGCGGGTTCCTCCTCCAAATTCTTCAAGAAGATAATAAACACCAAAATAGTGTTCGGCTCTGCAAAACAAGTTTCCACGTATTGCCATATAGAGAATAATACAAACACAAATCAAATCTGCTGACGCATTCCGCAGTGCGTCATAACACTGCGACCAAGCCTTCTGTATGGATTATTTTTTGTTGTTCCACCGCAGCACGTTCAACGAGGCGGTTTCCTTGGCACGTCTTGTCGAAGCAGAGATCGTGTGCCCCCTTTAACGGGATTCTCATTAATACGGACGTGGGTAACCCAACCGTGCCCGATAAGCACGTCCTGCCTTGATTAAAGGCTAGTCCAAGACGGTTACGGGGAGGGCTCTTGATATTCTGCCTCTTATAAAGAGACCGAGACCTTGCTCCCCTCTTGTGTTCTCAAAACAAGCTCTCCCATAGCCTCGAGTTCCAACACCCCAGGCTTTTAGATTCTAGGCGCACCGGACCATCGACAATGTCCGGCTCCGTCCTTCAAGGCCAATCGATGCCCTCCTTCGTTACGGAGGAGGACGTATCAAGGTTGAGGGAGGCTAGGTTCCTGACCAGCGAGATCCCACACAGGTTGCCTGCTCAAGGACAAGCGATCCCAAGCCCTCAGCCTGGTGAGAGCGTAGTATTCATCTCCCACTTCCTTCGGGGATTAGGCTTCCCAACGGAGGGCTGATGTTTTATTATGGGCTAGAATTCCATGACCTAGCTCCGGAGTCCATCCTCCATATCTCCTCCTTCATTGTTGTGTGTGAAGCGTTTCTCCATATCACCCCTCACTTCGGATTATGGCTCAAGACCTTCAAGGTAGAACCGAAGATAATCCAGGGGCGTCACGTAGAGTGCGGAGGTGCTGTTATAAAAAGGAATACCGATGCTCCATGGCCCGAGGGCACTTTTCAAGAGGAGCTCGGCTTATGGCAACAGGAGTGGTTCTACATCACCTCTCCTCGGGGCACCACTTGGGTAGCGCCTCCCGCCTTTCGCTCGGGCCCCCCACCACGTTTAACATCGTGGATCAACACAGGGTTAGATCGGGGCTTGCCCAAAGACGTTCCTCTGTTGCAGGGCCGCATAAAGGATCTCCTAAAAGGAGACCTCAACCTGGTCAAGGTGACACAAGTTATGCTGATTCGCCGAATACTGCCCGGCCAACGTCGCCCCCTCCGCTTATGGGAGTTCAACCCAGAGGGGCCACGAGTTCTCCGAAATTTCAAGGGCGTGACGCCTACGGAGATGTATAGACTGTTCTTCGGACCACAAGGAGTGAGTCCGGATTTGACCGAGGATGCTGGTTTAAGCCGCAACCGCCCGGATACAGAAGTAGGTGACCTTGCGCCCGGACCTTCTATCCGTACAATTGACTTATTTTTTAACAGTACTTCTCCTTTTTACGCAGGAGTGGATAGCGAAGGCGAAGCTGGTCCGGTGTCCGGCTCCCCTTCCCGAGACCAGGCTAGATCATGTGCTAGTCAGGATGTTGGAGGTGGCGCCTCGGGAGGAAAATGAAGGGGCGGACAAGGAAACCATGGCCTCTTCGAAAGAGGCCATCCCAAAGGGGGGAATCGACAACTCCTCTCCAAAGGGGAAGAAAAGGGCCGCCTCTGACGACCCGGGAGCCGTAGCTCCAAAGTGGGGGAAAGAATCCGCGTCAGAGGACCCGACGCCGGGGAGCCCCTCGGCCGAACTAAATCCTCAAAAGGAGCAGCCCTCCAACGAGCCGTAAGTAGAAAGAGAGTCATTCTTTTAAGAGAAATCCTTAATTTATATCTGAGAAGTTTTAACCGAAACCTTACCTTGTAGTTCGGACCTCGACCCTTCTCGGCAGAGCTCGTCATCGGGGGATCTTTTTCCGGAGATGATGGAGAGCGGAACGCCTCCTCCTTCATCGCCTAGCAAGGCGGGCGACGCCGAAGTGTCGTCGCAGAGGATTTCTCTTCTGCCAGAGGCAGAAGGTGATCATGTGGCCCCCCGGGGTTCTCCGTGTCCGGCCTTCGAAGAAGGCCATGGGACGAGTCCGGCACCATCTGGTGTTCGGTCGGAGGAGCTGAAGGTTCTGCTGGGCCGAGCCTCTGTTTCATCCGCGGAAAGCGGACTGAACGAGGCCGTCAAGAGTTTACTGGCGGGCCTTGAGGTACGTTTTGAATAACGAACATTAGTGTTAATTGCGCATAACAACATGCGCCTTGTATAGATAGTAGCCCCTGAGACTCTGTGTGCCGCAAAGATTAGCGGCGCGCAGAGGATCTTAATCCCAGGTCCTTTAAGTGGCACATTTGTATGTAGGTGGCAGGTTGTCTGGAGTCGAGCCGGACTCGAGATTTTGCCGAAATGAAACAGCAACTCGATGAGGCAGAGGCCGACATCGTGCTTGTTAACAAGCGGCTTGATGATGCTCAAGGTATTGAGTTTATTTGGCGATTGTTAGTAAGAGGAGCTTTATGTCAATATCTTACCTTGTGTATGCTTGATGCAGATGGTGCGGCGGCCGTAGAAGGACTTAGGGCCGAGCTCGCCAAAGCAAAGGAACAAGCCAGAAAAAGCGATGCGGCTGCCGGAAGAGCCCGTGAAGAGCTGAAAGCCGAACAGGCTTCCCATTGCCGAAGCAAGGAGGAGATGGCTGATATAGCCGTAAAGTTGAAAAGTGCTACTGACCATTGCAAACTTCTTGAAGAGGAAGGTCGAGCCCGGCAGACGGATTTAAAGAAGGCCATCACCGACGCCAAGGACGCCCGCTCTGGTATGAGAGCGTCAAGGGAAGAGCTGCGTCAAGCTGGACTAATTGCGGATGGAAAGCCCTTCCTGCTGCGGAGAAAATTCTGTGATCCGAAGTTCGCCCCGTTGGACCGAGCGTGGAGCGTGGAGGACACCTATCTGGATTTGTCGGCTAGTGTAGCTGATGCGACCAGGTACTTTCAAGATAAGAAAGATCATGAAGTGGAAAAGCTCTTCTGGTCACAGTTCACTAATCAAGAGCATCCACTATCAGTGGATGATCACCTGGCCCAATGGGCCGAGCTGAATAGGTTGTCCGGACTCGCCATGAAGTATGCCATGGACCGCCTGTGTCCGGGGAGATCGAAGCCGAGAAGCTATTTCAGTTTGGTGCAGCAATTTCTTGACGTGGTGCCTCGGATTGAAGCTCTAAAGAGGTCCGCTTGCACAGAGGGCGCGCGGCTGGCTCTTGCCCTTGTCAAGACATACTGGGCGGATATGGATCCCACCGTTGTTGCGTCCCGTGATTCGGATAAAAGCCGAATTCCTTCCGAGCACTATTTTGAGGAAGTCCTCGCGGGCGCTCGTATAATAGAGACGAAGTGTTCGAAAGATGCTGTTTTATGACAGCATATGTAATCGTAGATCAATATTTTTATAAATTGTACTGGCATAATTTAGACTTGTGCCTTCAAGTATTAATAACACCTCTTGTGCGGCCGTTTTAATATATAAATTCTGAAAGATTGCAGTCGTTGCTTCAGCCCCCACGCACATAGTGCGGGGGTGCGCGCGGAGAACGCATTTTCACACTTAACCCAACGTCTTGGTCCTACAAAGGAGGTGATAGCGCCGCGGGCTAGGCAACCGGACTATAATGCTTTAACACTTACACTTAGCCATAGGAGCTTGACAGTGGGACTCTTTAGGTAGCCCTTTAATGGCGACTGCGTTTACCCGAATTCGGGACGCATATGTGTCTGACCGGGAAGCGGACCTTCGTCAAAACGGAGGAATTCGATAAATTCCTATAAGTCATCGAGTGGCGACCAGTCTCGCGCTACATCATGACAGTCGGTTTTCGGCTTTCTCTACTGAGGTGCTCACCCGGCCGAACCGAGGCACAATGGCAGTAGTTCTCCTGGTGCAACCTTAGCCGACAGAACGGAACGTAAGGTGGCCGAACTCAGGAGCCGGGCAACCCGACATGTGACCAAAATCATGACTCGGAGCTGATGCATATAGTGCCAAAACTCGCGACGCCGAACACTCCCTAAGGTGTTCGGTCTTTGTGGGTGCGTGTAAAACAACACCCTTGAAGAAGAAAAAAGCCCCTTGTGTCCAGGTACGGGCAAGAATTCTGGCGTGGCCACATGCCAAAACGCCAGTCACCTCCATGGTTATAGTGAGGCAAACCAGGGGATGTATAGCAGCAAGAGACAGTAAAAAAGGTTTACGCAGGGTCTTAATCTAAGAAGAATCCTTTGGGGCGGGTCCCTACTGCACATCTGCGCCCGTGTCTCCGCTGTGTCGTGTCCTGGACGGGCGCCGTACGACGTTCATCTGTAAAAGGGAAGAACTAAATTGAAAAATGGGTCGTGCGGATCAAAAAGAATAATAAATAAAATGTCAAGTGAGAAATAGATACGGTCGAGTTTTATTGTCTCTGCGTACAGCCCCTGGTGAGGCGTACCAAGCCTATACCGAAAATTGGCTTGTGCCGAACTCATTGAGTCCGGGTCCGCGGCCTTTTGTGACTTACATGGAAAAAGTCTTTTGGCTGGCGAGGCCATTTTGTTGGGCGGCCGTTTAAGCGGCCGCACAATCCTCCGTTTGGAGGAGATGTAGTTTAGTATGCTCCCTTTAAAGAGATGATGCCTCGAGGACCGGGCATCTTTAGCGTGAGGGATGCATAATGCGGTATTGCGTTAAAGCGAGCGAAAGCTCCGCGTCCCATTAGTGCTTGATAGCGACTTGAAAACGGGACTATGTGGAAGATAAGCTTTTCGCGACGAAAATTATTGGCAGAGCCAAATATGACCACAAGCCGGAGAAAACCCATACAGTGGGTGTCCGGGCCTGGTGCTACTCCTTGAAAGGTGGTTTTACTGTGACGGATTCGTGCTGGGTTTATGCCCATGCGGTGAATTGTATCCTAATATATCAGAATTAGTCCACTCCCACCGTCCATAAGGACATTGGTAAACTGGAATCCGTCTATTATTGGATTAAGTATCAGGGCAGTCCAGCCTGCGTGTTTGATATTGCGAGAATAATCTAGCTGATAAAAAATGATTGGCTTTAGTGACCAGTGGCCAGACTCCTGAGGGGTAGGCTTGAATGTGCGGACCTTTATGGGTGCCTCATGCCTTGTTATGTGAAGTGAGTTCACTGTTTTGACTTCTTGCGGGAAGTTCTTTTGCCTCCTGGTGTTTTGCTTTTGGGGTTCGTCCTATTCCTCACTTGGTGTGTCGAGTCCCTTATGTTCGGCGTTAAGCCTTCCGGATTGTTTGAAAACCCAACAGTCTCTGTAGGTATGATTAGCAGGCTTTCCAGGAGTACTGTGTATCTGACATATCCTGTCCATGATTATCTTTAGACTGGACGGATCTTCCCTATTATCTTGAGGGGGTGATTTTGTCTGATTTTGCCGTGAGCTTTTGAATCCGGCATTGACTGTCGTGCTCTTCGGACTTTTTCTTTTGATTCGGCGAAGGTCCTTGTTTCGCCGCGGTTTCCCGTTTCCATCCCTGATTTCTGATGTACTTGGGTCGCTGGGGCTGCATCGTGCCAACCAGCTGTCCTCTCCTGCGCAAAAGCGGGTCATGAGGCTTGTGAGTGCGGCCATTGTTCTTGGCTTTTCCTGGCCGAGGTGTCTGGCGAGCCATTCGTCTCGGACATTGTGCCTGAAAGCCGCTAGGGCTTCGGCGTCCGGACAATCCACTATTTGATTCTTTTTAGTGAGGAATCTGTTCCAGAACTGCCGAGCTGATTCTCCGGATTGCTGAGTTATGTGACTGAGATCGTCTGCGTCCGGGGGGACGGACGTAGGTCCCTTGAAAATTTGCTCGGAAAGCGTCCTCGAGCTCTTCCCAACTTCCAATTGTGTTTTCGGGAAGGCTTTTAAGCCAGTGCCGGGCTGGCCCTTTAAGCTTAAGGGGTAAATATTTTATGGCGTGGAGATCATCTCCTCTAGCCATATGTATGTGGAGGATATAATCCTCGATCCAGACTCCCAGGTCTGTTGTTCCATCATACGCCTCTATGTTAACGGGTTTAAACCCCTCTGGGAATTCATATTCCAGGACCTCATCGGTGAAACATAGAGGGTGTGCGGCGCCCCTATATTTGGGTGTGCCGGATTCTGATGGTGGATTTTTTGCATTGCTTGCGAGAGCTTGCTTTCTTGGCCCGTAAATGGACCTGGCTGGGCCATGATGCACGTCTTTGATTGTGTCGCATGCCGCATTGAGTGCGGCGCCGTTTGTCATATTGTAGTGGCTGAGAGGTCGTTTATTTGACCGTGTAGCCTTTTTGTTTTTCGAGTTTGGGGGCTCTAGGGACTCCTGGTCGAATTCGGGCAGTAGCTTTCTCTTCGGATAGCTTTTGGTGCGGCGGCTGCCGCCGTATTTGTTTGCGGTCTTTATTACTTTGCTCCATCTTGTTTTGAGTGCATCTTCCGCCGTCTTTAGCTTTTGCTTCTGCTTCTTCAGGCTTCGTGCTGTGGCGACGAGCCTTTCTTGGAGATTCTTCTGCTCCATGATTTTGTCCGGCGTGGTATCGTCCGGAGTTCTCTTATGACCGGGGGAGGACTATTCGTCTTCTGTGCCCGTGTTACCCTTTTCGGACGGCTGTTCTGGGATGCGTTCGTCATCTGCCGGCTCGTCCTGCTCTATGGCTGGGTCTTGATCGAGGCGGGGCTTCGCTCGGCGTTTACGTCGCCGCTTTGAGTGCTTTTCGGAGGGTTTACCCTTCTTTTCGCCCCCTTCTTCCTCATTGTGAGTTTTTTCCGGTGTATCCACCATGAATACGTCATTAAGTGGGGTGGAGGTCCAGTGCCCTATGGGCGCTGGTTCCCGTTCGTCTCCGTCTTCGTCGTCCATACCGTCGAAGTCTTCGGAGTCGAAGTCGAGCATGTCGGTTAAATCGTCGACAGTGGCTATTAAGTGGGTGGTGGGTGGGCTTTGAATTTCTTCGTCGTCCGAATCACAACCTCGCAGGACACAGTTCGGCCTGGGCTCTCCTGAAAAAGAGAGAGACTTGAGAGATTTCAGAATATCACCGAGAGGCGAATACTGAAAGATGTCCGCGGCGGTGAACTCCATTATCGGCGCCCAATATGATTCGATTGGCAGGGGCGCGGGAGGTTCGGAGTTCGGAGAAGAGTCCGGCTCCTTGGAGTCATGTGCCATGCGGAGTGCGGGGCTTGCGTTTGGCTCAATGGCTTTTAAGATCGCAACCCCTGAGGTGACGTCCAACCGTTCACCCTCAAAGAACGCAGCGGGCTCCGGATCGAGGATCGGGGCCGGAGTGTATGCGGCCTCCAGGACACTGTTCGGAGGCAGAGCTATATCATGCCCCTCGAGATAGTGCGGCGCGCTTGGCTGTGGCTTGAATCCATCGAAGATCAGGTCTCCGAGGGTATCTGCCGTGTAGTTTAGGCTTCCAAACCTGACTTGATGGCCAGGGGCGTAGCTCTCGATCTGCTCCAGATGACCAAGCGAGTTGGCCCGCAGAGCGAAGCCGCCGAAGACGAAGATCTGTCTGGGGAGAAAAGTCTCACCCTGGACCTCATCGTTGTTGATGATCAAAGGAGCCATCGGGCCTAAAGGCGACGACACAGAGGAACTCTCAATGAAAGCACCAATGTCGGTGTCAAAACCGGCGGATCTCGGGTAGGGGGTCCCGATCTGTGCGTCAAGGTCGGATGGTAACAGGAGACAAGGGACACTTTATTTTACCTAGGTTTGGGCCATCTCGATGGAGGTAAAACCCTACTCCTGCTAGATTAATATTGATGATATGGGTAGTACAAGAGTAGATCTACCACGAGATCAAGGAGGCTAAACCCTAGAAGCTAGCCTATGGGTATGATGATGGTTATGATGTGTTCGTCCTACGGACTACAACCCTCCGGTTTATATAGGCACCGGATAGGGTTAGGGTTACACAGAGTCGGTTACATTGGTAGGAGATCTTGAATATCCGCACGCCTAGCTTGCCTTCCACGCCAAGGAAAGAACCTTCCGGACACGGGACGAAGTCTTCAATCTTGTATCTTCATAGTCCTGGAGTCCGGCTGAAGATATAGTTCGGCTATCCGAACACCCCCTAATCCAGGACTCCCTCAACAACCTTCTCCTGCACCGGAGTGTTTGCACTGAAGTAGATGCTAGACTTTGCATCACTAACCAATTGACCTGAGCTCGCACAATAGTCATCGAGTACCCTTCGAAGGCACGCTGCATTGGCCCCATCCGCTTTCATTAAGATCAAAGAGTCATCAGCGAAAAGCAAATGTGAAATTTCCGGTGCCTCCCTACATACCTTGACCCCAATAAGCGAGCCATCATTCTCCTCCACCTGGAGCATACTGGATAGCGACTCCGCACATATCAAGAACAAGTAAGGTGACAACGGGTCGCCTTGTTGAAGCCCGCGAGTAGGAGAGAAACCCTCCGCACAGCAGGAGTTATATCTCACAATATATGACACCGAAGACACGCACTCCATAATCAAAGCGATCCACTGCTCCGCAAAACCAAGTCTCTGCATCACTCGCCTGAGAAAGCACCACTCAACTCGATCATATGCCTTGTGGATGTCGAGCTTAACTGCACATAGGCCGGACTTTCCTTTCTTCCTCTTAATTGTGTTAACACACTCATATGCTATTAATATGTTATCTGTGATCAATCTCCCGGGGACGAATGCACTCTGCGTCGGGCTTATGACCTCCGGGAGAATCACCTTGAGCCGACTCGCGAGCATCTTGGAAATGATTTTGTACACTATGTTACATAAGCTAATCGGCCTGAACTGCGTGATGCTTGTAGGATTTTCCACTTTCGGTGTCAACACTATGGTTGTACTGTTCCACCCCTCGGGGATTACTCTTGAGTTTATAGCCTCTAGCACCTCCTTCACAAGATCATCCTTTAACATGCTCCAGAATCTCTTATAGAATGCAGCGTGCAATCCATCCGGTCCTGGTGCTTTGAAGTCACCTATACTGAAAACCGCACGGCGTACATCCTCCTCTGTGAATGGAGCCAGCAAGGCCTTATTCATTTGTGTTGACACCCTTGGGATTACCTTCTCAATTACAACTTCATTAGTGGCATGAACCTGAGATGAAAACAAAGTTGTAAAATAATTCTTAATGATGTCGTCCATCTCCTATGGCCCTTCCTGCATTACCCCATTCTCATCCTTTAAACCCTTTATCGTATTTCTCTTCTTCCTCGCAGAAGCATACATATGAAAAAAGTTTGTGTTGCGTCGCCTTGCTTCAGCCAGTTAGCTCTACCTCTCTGCACCCATTCAATCTCTTCTTGCTCCATCAAGTTTTCAATGACTATAAGTATTTCTTTTTGTCTGTCAATCACTGGATCCGTTGTTGGACCTCTTCTCAAATTCTCTAGCTCCTTTTTCAACTTCGCCAATCTCTTCTGTGGCCTTTTAAGTGTCTCTTTGTCCCATTTATGCAGTTCCACATGAACTGAATCAACTTTTTGTTTGAATGGTCCGGAGCCTAGTAACGACGCCTTCATCCAGGCCGTACGGACCACCTCCTCGACTGTTTCCTCCTTAAGCCATCTCCCCTCAAATCTCCTCATTGAGCTAGGAGACCCGTTGGCCTATGCATATTGGTCAGTATCAATCACCAACGACCGATGGTCTGATTTAGTCATCTCCCCGTTAATGACCCCCGCATGAGGGAAAAGTTAACTCCATCTAGAGTTACAAATTGCTCGATCAAGCCTTTCCTTGATCAGTCCTCTACTCCACGTATAAACGTCCCCCGTCGCTCCCATATCCTCCTGCTCACAATCAGAAAGAGCGTCTCTGAATGCTTGCATGTATCGTTGCTCTCTAGCTGCTCCACCTTCCTTTTCATGCATAAATAGTATCTCATTAAAATCTCCAAATGCTATCCATGGTTCATCTCTAAGTTGGTGCAGTGCACACAAGTACTCCCATGATTCGTGCAGGTGACTTAGTTGGGACACCAGCTCGCTAGGTTGCACTATAAGGGCTGACTAGGAGCTCCCGGTTGACGGCCGTTGATCAAATACACACCCCCTCCCTCGCCACGTGAATTTGGGGTGGCCCAAGTAGCGCAGGCTCGTCTTCCATTATTTTGTTTTTCTCTTTTTTATTTGTTTTTGTTTTATTTTATTTTTTTCAATTTTCCTTTTCTTTTCTTCATGTTTGTTTTTTCTTTTCTTTTTTATCCTTTTTCTTTTTTTATTTTGCGAATGTCTTTTCAAATTCGCAAACATTGTCTAAAATGGTGAACTTTTTTTGAATTATGAACATATTTAAATTTGCAATCATTTTTGAATTGATTCCACTTTTTTTAAATCCTGAACATTTTTTGTAATCAAAAACATTTTTCAAATTCGAGAACTTTTGTTTGCAAATTTGCAATATTTTTCAAAATTATGAACATTCTTTTACAATTTCCCAAACTTTTTTTGCAACCGTTATATTTTTTCAAATTTGCGGACATTATTTGAAATAATGAACATTTTTACATGTCACATTTTTTTTGAAATCATGAACATTTTTTAAATCGCAACCATTTTTTAAATTCATGATCAATTTTTGTAAGTCGTGAACATTTTTTGAATTAGCTTCATGAGCTTTTCTCAACTTTGGGGGCACTTTTTGAAATCATGAATTTTTTTTGGAATCACTAATATTTTTTGAATTCTCCAACATTTTTCAAATTCAAAGTGTTTTTTCAAACTCATGAACATGTTTTGAATTCTAGGGCATTTATAAAATTTGTGAAGATTTAAAATTCGGATTTGTTGAAATCTTGAACATTTTTTAATGAAGTAAATAAATAAAAAAATAAAAGGAAAAAAATGGGGGTGGGAATCTCACGCCCCACACAAGGGCCAGCCCAAAAGCATGCGTGAGATGTGGGGGGGGGGGGTGGGGTGGGGTTTGCTCGTTCTCCGCCATGCAGGTCAATGAACAGGAGGTCCGCTGGACAATCCAGACTGATTCATCCAGACGGTCCGGGTGAATGCCTGGACGCTGAGAACAGGCTAGCCCATGTATGCCAGCTAGCACCCTTCGTCCCTTACCTATACATACATTTCCTTGGGTCAGATCTAGGGTTAGTAATAACATAAACTAAGAACTTGATAGAGCTTTGGTCATCTAACTTTCGAAATTGGGATCAAGACCTCCTAGGGGAGAAGACTCTGTGAGGAGTGCAAGCCCGCCCATGGGAGAAGACTCCATTCGGCTACAATACCCCCACGGGTGAAGGATTCCATGAAGCACAAGACCTCCATCTCTAAAATTTGGGGATGAACTATGTTTCTTCGTTCTACCTTTCTCCCTCAGAGTTGTTGGATTAATTGTTAGTCGAATTGGCCGTGAGATGTTTGGTCCGTTTGAGGATCTTATGCTCCTTGAGTGAATCCTACTCGTATCTATGTGTTTCGCTAGTGCCTTTTAAGAAAAAGGGTTCCCCCGCTTTATAGACAAAGCACCATCACCAACACATTCGAGTAAGATACAAACGCACTCCACCACCACACTCAACGCATGCACCCAAGGCGAGATACAAAGGTGCCGAGCACCGAACAAATCACCCCAACGACGACTAAGCACCCTAATGAAAAGCCGATGACCACCATGAAGATGAACAATCAACCGAGGAGCGATGAGACAGACACGGGCAAAGCGGGGACTCCAAGACGATGCCCTCAAGAAGGATACGACCGTAGAAAGCCGTCATCGTCTGATCCAGAAGATCAAGTTTTCACCCGGGGTGACGCGTAGGAGGTGGGAGCACCACGACGAAGCCTGCAGGGAGGGGAACGACGTCCGCGGACGCCACCTCCGTCAGCCAGTACCGGGACTGGTCAAGTGGTGAACCCCGGTGCTCCAACCTCTCCGCCGCAACCCCGCTCCACCAACCACCCGCAGCCATGCCGCCCAAGCGACCGTGGTTGCCCGCCCGCACCCGAGCCGCGCGGTCAGCCCACGACCAATGCGCCTCCCGCCGCCAGAGCCGCCGCTCTGCCTCCAGACCGCCCTGATGATCACCAAAGGCCGAGATTTTGAGCAAATCCGCACCCCAACTGCCCCCGAGACCGCCGGCCAACCACCTCCGCCTCGAGCAACGCCGGAACCGAGAACACATGAGGATGGGGAAGGGGGGAGGGGGAGGAATGGCCCATGGCCATGACCGGCAACCACTTGGGCCGGTGACGGGCGGCTCGGCAACGGAGCTCCCGTCCTTCCAACCAGCTCCCAACCCCGAAACCACCGGTTTTCGCCCCACCATGCGATAGGTCCGGCCCCGCGCCCGACAAGGTAGCGGCGCACGCATCCACCAGCTGCGCGCCGCCCCCTGCCCCCGAGCCATGGTAGGAGAGGCCGACCGTGACCCAGGTCGCCCGCGACCCCCGGCTCCGGGGGTGGATCTGGGCGCGCCGATGGATGCAGCCGCCGCCACCACCGGCCTCCAGCCCGCACCACCTCCGCGCTGCCCGTCGCATCGCCGCCACGCCCCGTCGCCGGCCGACGCCGGAGCGTCGTCGAGCTGCTGCACCCAGCGCCAAGCGCCACATCCGGGTTGAGGCATCCGGCCCGTGCCGTACCCCTCGAGCGCGGAGACGAGAGAGCCCTGCCGTCGCCCGCTCGCGCCCTCCGGTGGCGGCGAGGGAGGAGGGAGTGGGGGAGGGAGCGACCGGCGGCAGCGCTAGGGTTAGGCCCCCTGGACGCCCACGGGAGCATCGCGGGAAGAAGGGGGGACTCCTTGCTAGTGCCTTTTCCTTCTTGTTCTTTGTCTCTCTTATGTTCTTACACTCCTCTACCTTCAATTTGTGAAATCGGACACACGTCCGGGAATGATCTGTAACCCGTTTGGTGCTAATTATGATGTTGCCATTTTTTTTATAATAACACCTACCCTCACATCCCTTGGCACCAGTGCTAGTAAATTTCCCCACATCTTAGTCGATATATTTTGTTGAGTAAAAGGCTTTTTGCTTACTGCAGTAAGCTGAGAGTTACTATTGAGTTACTTTTTTTTCGCGAATACGCAAAAGCTTTGCGTATCATTGCATTGATAGGTAGAGTAGCGATACATGTGGGTCTTACAAGATGAATGGTAGGCTAGTTAGCTCGTACGCAAGGATGGCCAGCATCGATAGCCTTGGCACACAGACGACGGGGTGTGCTGCCCAATCGGACGGAGCCTACGTCTCTGGCAGGATGAGGGCCATGCCCTTGGCACCGGCGCGCGCCCATAGCCGCGCCTCCTCCTGGATCATGTGCACTACGCGTCCGACAGCGGGCTGGTCGCCGTCGAATAGGCACCCGTTCCGGTGTTTCCAGCGGTGCCAGGCGGTAAGGACGGCAATGGAGGCGAGGCCGCGGCGAAGAGTAGCCGAGGTGTTGGAGATGGCTGTGGATAGCCAGCTGGCGAACTCGTCGTCTGGTACAGGGATCGCGGTGGTGAAACGGCACCACGAGAGCACCTCATGCCAGGTTTGGCGGGAGAAGGAGCAGCCCGTCAGGATATGTTGCATGGTTTTCGGTTCTTGATCGCATAGTAGGCAGCGCGGCTCGTGGGGAAGGCCATGCCGTGCCAGGCGATCGGCAGTCCAGCACCTACCCAGAATAGCAAGCCATACGAAGAATTTGATGTGAAGCGGAGCCCATGGTCTCCACGTGATACGCCAATGCGGGTCGGTGATGGAGCCGGCGAAAAGAGCCTGATAGCAGGAGTGTGCAGAATAGATCCCTGATTCAGTCCATCGCCACGAAAGTCGGTCCTCCTCCTCAGTCAGATTGAAGTGCCTGAGGCTCCGCCAGAGCGTGACATACTGGACGGTCATGGCCGCGCCCATGGCGCCTTGAATGTCGCCGATCCACGCCTGTTCGAACAGGCCCTCTCGAACCATGCGTGACTTGCGCCGGCGTTTGGCCACCCTGCAGTAAACCAACGGCGCAATCTCGAAGATGCTTTTCCCGTCCAACCAGTGGTCCTCCCAGAATAGACAGCTCTCGCCATTGCCAACGCACCAAGAGGTTGAGGCCCTGAAGATGGTCCGGACCTCCGGGCAGTGGGGGATGTGCAGGTGCTGCCACGGCCACGAGACGTCGGATCTTTGCTGCCACAGCCACCGGGCGCGCAGCGAGATGCCGGCGCGCTGGAGGTCTGGGATCCTGAGGCCGCCGAGGGAGATGGGTCTGCATACCTGGCGCCAGTTGACCTTGCAGTGGCCACCGCTCGCGTCCTTCCGGCCATACCAGAGGAAGTTGCGTATCAAGCGGTTGATGCGCTTGAGGATGGGCGGGTTGACGGCCATCGCAATCATGATGTGTGTTGGCATGGCCGAGAGAACATGACGGCACAGGGAGAGCTGGTCGCCCCTCGACATGAGGGATGCCCACCACGGTGAGAGTCGGCGCTCCAGCTTGTCGATGATGGTATGTAGAGCGGTGGAGCTGACTTTACGGACCGATAGCGGCAGCCCGATATAGGTGGTGGGGAAGTCTTGCAGCGGGCAGGCGAGATTCATGGTGATCATGTCCCGGTCCGCGTCCGTGCACTGGATGGGGGAGGCCGCACATTTGGCATAGTTGGTGTGCAACCCAGAAGCCGCCCCAAACACCCGTAGCAGCTCGCGGACGGCGGCAAGATCGTGCCCGTCCGGTCGGCAGAAGACAATGACGTCATCGGAGTAGATGGAGACGCTTGAGGCCATGTGGCGCGCAGTCAGGCGTTGCAGTACCCCCTCGCTGGCCGCACGGCATATGAGGTGTTGAGGGTGTCGATGACCGTGAGGAAGAGCATGGGGGACACGGGATCCCCCTGGCGCAGTCCGCAACGGTGCTGGATGGGTGGACCGGGGACGCCGTTGGTGAGGACACGTGTGCTGGCCGTACCCAGCAGAATGCATATCCACTCGCACCATCGGCGACCGAATCCGAGGTGGCGTAGAGTCTCCAGCAGGCAAGCCCAGGACACGGAGTCGAAAGCGCGTGCGATGTCGAGCTTGAGCATGACTCGCGGGTTCTTCAGGTTGTGAAGCTGCCTCGCTGTTTGCTGCACGAGCAAGAAGTTGTCGTGTATACATCGGCCGGCGATGAAGACGCTTTGGTTGGCGGAGATCATGTCATTGAGGCGTGGTGCGAGGCGGAGCGAGAGCACCTTAGCGAAGAGTTTGGCAAAGATGTGAATCAAACTAATCGGCCGATAGTCCGAGAGGGATGCAGCATCTTGCTTCTTGGGTAGGAGGATGAGTAGTGCCTCGTTTAGCCGCTGGAACCCATGGCCATTGAGATGGTATAACTTGCCAAAAGCCGCCACGAAGTCGTCTTTGATGGTTGCCCAAGAGGCACAGAGGAACTCCGACGTGAAGCCATCCGGGCCGGGCGCCCGTCCCTTTGGGAGCCGCCAACGGCCTCCCATATCTCATCCTCGGTGAAGGGGAGCTCGAGGTCCAGCAGCTCGAAGGAGCGCGGGTCTAGGGCGTCCAGGTCGATGGATGAGGTACGCTCGACGCCGGTGCCAAGGATCGCCGTGAAGTGGTCGAAAGCTGCATGAGCGATCGCCTCATGGCCATGGATGTGTCCGTCACCGTCCTGAAGCTGAAAGATGTGGTTCTTGCGGGCACGTTAGGCGGCATGGAGCCGGAAGAAGGCGGGGCCAGTGTCGCCCGCGTTGAGTAAGCTTAGTCTCGTACGCTGCCGCGCCAGGGATCGCTCCAGGGAAGCCAACCCTAGGTACACGGCTTTGAGCCAGCGTCGGAGCCAGGCCTCGGCCGGAGAGAGCACTCTCCAATCTTGTGCCGCGTCGAAGCGCGCAATCAGCTCACGGGCAATGGACAGCTGCAGCGAGACGTTCCCCACCGTCTTGGAGCTCCATTGTTGCAGACTCTTGGCAGTGGCACGGAGCCTCGCGAAGACGCGACGGAACGGGTCTGGCTCGTGGGGTGTAGAGTTCCACGCTTGCGCGACCACCTCGTGGTAGCCCGGGAGCGAGGGCCAGAACCGTTCGAAATGGAATCGCCTTGGCCTGCAGGAGCGCGGAAGGGAGTCGATGATGAGCGGCGCGTGGTCAGATGCCGTGGATGACAGGCAGCGCAGCATGCAGCTAGGGTGATCGGTCGCCCAGCCGGCAGTGCAGAGTACGTGGTCGATGCGCTCTAGGGTCGGAGCCTCGCGTTCGTTCGACCAGGTGTAGCGTCGGCCGTGTAGATAGATATCCTGGAGCTCCTCGTCGGCGATGAAGTTTCTAAAGCGGCGCATGGCAGCCCGGTGCAGGTTCCCATTGTTCTTGTCCTCGGCGCTCGCAATCATGTTGAAGTCGCCCCCGACTAGCCAAGGCCTGGCGCAGCAAGATCTCGTGTCATGAAGGTCGGCGAGGAAGGCAATCTTGTCCGGTTCGTCTTGTGGCCCGTAAACCCCTGTCACCCACCAATGTGGGCTGCCATCGCGTGGGGTCACCAACGCGTTAATGAAGTGGTCGGCGATGGTAGGGTGGGAGAGGGAGACGATGTCGCTCTGCCATGCGAGGAGGATGCCACCGCGTGTCTTCGTGGCCGGGAGGAAGAAATAATCAGCAAACGAGGCGCCCAGTGTATCGCGCACAAGGGACGACGAGACAGCAGCGATCTTTGTTTCCTGAAGGCACACGATACACGGGTTGGCTGGTCGGATGACGGAGCGTACAGTACTACGCTTAGCTGGGCAGTTGAGGCCCCGCACGTTCCAAAATAAAACCCTTTGGTTGTACTCCATTGGCAAACTGGTGATGTCTCGATTGGGCAACTGGTCAAGGGGACTCCTGAGCCCCGCTCCCGCTCCGCACACTCCGCCGCCGGCCACTCCGGCCCCGGCGTCCATCGCTCTCGACGGCGGCCACCCCGGTCCCGCCGCCCACCTCCCCCCTCGGCATGGCTTCGCCCTCACCCGCCGGCGGCCGCGGCCGCGAGCTCCGGTGGCTGGACTCCAGCCCGTCCACTGTCGGATCTGCTAGCCCGGCCGCACCTCGCTCCTTCCGGGCCGTACTCTGCGAGGGGCCCCTCGCGTCATCCGAGGGGGACTCGCAGCCCCTGCCACGCCCCGGGCTGAGATCTGAGGTTCACTGCGTCAGCTCCGAGGCGCCCTGGGAGCCCGCGCACGGCCGCAAGCGTCCTCGCCGCCGCTCCCCCCGTCGCCGCCGAGCTAACCCAACCTCTCCGCGGCGCCCCCCTCACGCGGCGGCGCCCGGCGAGTGCCCGCGCTGCTACAACACCGGCCACCCCCGCTCGGAGTGCCGCCGGGCCATCTGCTGCCGCCGCTGTAGGTTCTCGGGCCACGTTGCTCGCGACTGCCCCAACCAGCGTTCCCCGACCTCCTCTGCCGAGCCGCCATCCAAGCGACACCGCGGCTCCCCTCCGCAGACTCGTCTCCCCCCAGCTTCGCCCTCTCCCTCGAGCCCGGACGCGAGTGTCGCCGGCCCAAGCCATCCCGTGCTCTCCGGGTGTGGGGGCCGGTCCTCGCCCGCCTCGACTTCGCCGTCGCCTCCTCTCAAAGCTACTCCTCCAACACCTCGAGCAAGACGCCGGTCGTGCTCTCCGGCCATCCTGCCCTCCGCCCCGCGTCTGCCGTGTGCTACCTGCCACGCACGACCAGGCTGGTCGCCACCGAGATGGAGCTTCGGGAGCGCGCCCTCACGGCCACCGTCGCTGGGAACCGCTCAGGCATTGGTCGCGAGGAGGTCGCTGGGCTGCTGCGCGCATGATTCGGTCGCGCCGACGACGAGTTCTCCGTCCACAGCCGCGGCCACGATGAGTTCCTCCTCAAGTTCTCCTCGTCCAAGGCCCGCACCAGGGTGGCCCTGCGCCCGGTGCGCTCGCCGCGCTTCAGACTCATCATCCACCCATGGAGTCACTCGGCCGGCTGCGAGCCGGTGCAACTGCGTTTTCGGGTGGAGGTCGAGCTCGTCGGCCTCCCCGACCAGGCGTGGCACCGCTCCTCCGTCGAGTCCAAGCTCTCCCCGTTTCTCGAGATCGAGCACCTCCTCCCCTCCACCCGTGATGGCAGCGACATGTCCAAGTTTAGGTTCTCGGCATGGACTGCGAACCCGGACGCCATCCCGCAGTCTACCGACCTGCTGCTCCCGGAGCTAGACGTCGTCGACGCCGACGCCGACCCCGACCGCGCCGAGCGCCTTGTCCGACGCACACTCCGCAAGCCAGTGCAGATCCTGGTCACTGCCTCGGAAGACTTCCGTGTGCCGGCGCCTCCGCCAGCACGGCCGCGCTCGCCGGACGGCGCTGATGACGGTGACGCGAACCACCCGTCCCCCCCCCCCCGCTCCCTCCACGCTGGCCCCGGTGACACGAGTTCCCGCCGCGCTCCTCTCGGGCGTCACCGCCTGGCACCCGGCAGGCTGGGACCGCCGACCATGGCCAACGTCGCCGCCGTGGTACGCGTCCTCCGTACCGCGGGTGGCGAGGCATTCTGGGCCCCCACCCGTCCACGGCCCCTGTCCCTGCTTGCGGGCCCGCACTTCGCCAACGGATTGCTGCTGCCACGACCGGGCCCTTGCCTGTCGGTTGCCAGTCTACCTCGGGCGCTCCAGTCAACGGTTTGACGCAGTCCCCGCCACACGACACCGAAGAGCTGCCTCCCCGGGTCAGCCCTGGCAGGCACGGGCTTGCCACTTGTCAGCCTTCTGCGCCCGGCCAGGCCCTGCTGAGCCCATCACGGGGACCAGCCTCTGAGCCCGATACCCCACGCTGCCCCGACAGTGCTGCCTCTGGCCATCCTGCCGCCAACAGGCCGGAGATTCCTGAAACCCTCTGCACCAACCCCATCTCAACACCGGCCTGCGACCCGCTGGTGACGCAGCCCGGACCCACCGCGGCGCAGACAAAGCCAACCCCACCCCCCGCCCGCGTGCTACAGGCTGAGGCCCCCGCGGTGCCGGGCAGTGCTTTGCATGGCCCTGTGACGCAGCAGCCAACCCTGGCGCAGGAAGTGGTTGGCGGGCCCAACACCTGCCAAGCCATAACTATTGAGTTACGAAGGATTGATTATTGTGACAAGAGGAATAATTTGAGTGGGGCTGAGGATGAGTGAGGTAGCAGACTTGAATGTTTGTGAATCCACTTTGGTATATCTTTGCCTTTTCTTGTTCCCCATGGCAATTCATTCATGCTTCACACACAAACATGAAGAATCCATCCCCACTTTCCTTCCAGCACCAGCAGAGGGCAGAGGGAGATCACATAGCTAGCTTCCTGCTTTGTGAAAAGCAAGAAGAGAAAGGGGGAAAGGTTGCTTTCCTTCTCCCACTTTCCTAGATTATATGATGGCCATGATGATTACCAGCTTCCTTAATCACCTTTGCTCTCTCTTGTCTGGTCTTAAGTCTTAACTGCTAGCTAATTCAACAGCGATGGATATACACATGCATCTTCCTTGGCAGCTTTAGCATCTTGTGATGTAGCCTAGCCAGCCATGGGCGTCTCCATCAGGGCAGGCAGGCAGGTGCTTTTCTTCTCCTCAGGCCAAAGGGGAAAATGCATGGAGTGGAAAGACAAGATGATGGTTGATGCAGCAGCAAGCAAGAAACCATACATTTTGGATCATCATAATCACCCATGTAACAACAACTAAAATGATGTTTGCAAAGTCTCAAAGTTTATTAGTGGTTATATCAACTACCACTAACTATAACCAGAGAAAATATATACTGGCAGTGCCACCCACAAACCTTATCTCAGCTCACACGCACCACCCCTCTCTCTCTCTCTCTCTCTCTCTCTCTCTCTCTCTCACCCTCTTGTGCACCACCATGTCCCGCATCACGGACGACCCCGAGCACTCCCCGAGGGACTGCGCCACCAAGCACCGCCACCACCACTCGGCTGGGCGCCGCCGGCTGCTGATTGGGGCGTTGTCGGCGGCGGCCTCGCTGCTAGGCCTGGCCATCATACTCTGGCTCACCCTCCGCCCTTCCAGCCCGCACTTCACGCTGCTGGCCGCCACGGCCACCGCCCCCAACGCCACCTCCGGCGGCATCGTGCGGCTCGACGCGGCCTTCGTCGCGCACAACCCCAACGCGCGCGCCGCTGCGCTCTACGACCGGCTCCAGGCGCGTGCGTCCTACGCCGGCGTCCAGCTCGCCGCCACCGCGCCGCTTCCGCCGTTCCAGCAGGCCCAGGGCGACGCCGTGCTCACCGCCTCGCTCTCGGCGTCATCTGCGGCGGCGTCGGCAGCCGAAACTGCAGAGGCCGGGCGCACGACGCTGCTGCTGAGGCTGCGCGTCGAGGGGCAGCTCCGGTGGAAGGTGTCCGCCTGGGTGTCCGGCAGCCGCGCCCTTGCCGCCGAGTGCGTCGCTGTCGTCGTGCCGTCGCAGCTCACGGCCGTCGTCGTGCAGGGTTCCCAGTGCGCCACCACCCTCCAGTGAATGAATTATGTGCACATATGTATGCATCAGTCGATAAATTACTTTTGCAATTAGCGCGTCTGCTTAGCTTAATTGCACTATTGTTCGTGTACTTATGATAGACATACTATAACTCTACTTAATTATTATTATTTTTAAGTCTTGCTAAGTCTCGATGCTATATCCGTGAGATCTTACATTGAGATTCGTGAAAAAAAATCTTCATTTTTTCTTTCTCTCTCTTGCATGTAAGGAGAAGATCCACGACACGTGCATGCAATGGTTGGATACCTTCTCTAGTTTATTTCATAGCGTTTGCTAAATCTCAGGTTTCTGGAAAAAAAATCTAGCGTCAGCCATTTGTGCTTCCCCTGAGGCCAAAGGCGAGGAGGAGGTGAGGAGCGACATGAAGGGTATCGGCCACGGCGAGGCCAAGCCATGAACGAGCAAGAGCCGGTGGTGTGAGACAAGAACTTGACAGGTATATGCCGGGACGAGGACGGGGATACAGGGGTTACCGGAGTTGCGGTAGCTCGGGGGAGCTTTAGAGGGATGGCCGTGGCGGTGGCTATCACGGTGGGGTGGGCAGGGGTGGGGAGTTGAGGGAAGGCCGAGGCGGCAAGGTGATGCGTGGTAGAGCCTGCCAACAGCAAGGGATGGATGCCGGTGGTTAGGGCTAGGTCGGAACAAGGGCGGCTACATGAGGAAGAAGATGAACATGGCCGCTTAAGGAGGAGAAGCAACAAGAGTCGTTGGACGTCGACCTAATGGCGGCTAGGAAAAAAAAGTGAATTACACAATCGATTTTTTGAAGTTGTTTAGGCGTGCCTTTTTGTAAAACACACTAAAATCGCCGGCATTCACCTTATGGTCACACACATGCATACCCTATCCCTATGAGTATCTCTGAGCCGACACAACATTTTGAGATTGACGAAGTCACCACATGCGCCATGTAATCAACGTGAACGTCTTCTCCTACTGAACAAACATCGCCGGAAAGCTTTTCTTAACAAAGTACAATCACAAATGCTCACATACAAGCACATACACTCACCCTACAAACCCGCACATGCACACCTTACCCTTATGAGCACAGCTTGAGCTCGCACTACATCTTAAGATTGACGAAGTAACCATAGACGCCTCGTACTCGACGAGAATGTCTCCTCCCATTGAACGAACATCGCCAGAAAGTCTGAAATAAATCCAGGAAAGCACCAGTGACAAGTCTAGGACTAGAACCCTGGTGGGCTGGTTCCACCACAAGGAACACAACCATCTGAGCTACGTTCAATTTGTGACGCTCCCTTATTTTATACTACAAACATCCATCTATATACTCTCTCTGTCCCAAAAATAGTATGTATTATTAATAGTTTAAATCAAACTATGTAAATTTTAACCAAATTTATCAACATCAAGAATGCCAAATCACTAGTTTAGATTTAACCATACCTTTAGATTCATCTTGATATATATATTTTCATATGGTACGCATTTGTTACTGTGAAATACACACATTTTTCTCTATAAACTTGATTAAATTTTGTGAAGCTTAACTTTTGTGAAAACTAATGCACACTATATTAAGGGACAAAAAGAATATTGTGTCATCATGAAGAGATAGGACCAACACTACATTGCACTTCTTCGAGGAAAAATAACAACAACACTACATTGCACTTATACTTACAATTACTAAGCTCCCTAGGAATAAAGGCCTGCAAGAGATTCTAAGTATTTTCTGTAAGTGGATCCCGCCTATAAGGGCCTGATAGTGTCATGGGTCCCGCATGATGATATTGGAACCGACATTTCATTCATAACTTTTCGAAAAATAAAAACATTTTTTGTGTAGTTTCAAACATGTTCACAAATTTCATAAAACATTCTTGATTTTTAAACAATGTTAATATGGAAAAGCTATTCATGTATTCTCAAAAATGTTCACAAGTTCCATATGTTCATTTCTTAATGTTTATGAATTCATAGTTTCAAAAAATATTTCTAAATTTTAAAATGTTCATGAACATGAAAAAATATTAAAAAAATGTTTGCACTATGAGGTGGGTTGTAGCCCATTAAGGTGGTGAAAGTGCGTTATATCAACTAGAGGGGGGTGAATAGGCGATTTTTATGAATACTTCACTGAGGAATTTGCCGGTGAGGAAATTCCTTAGCGAAGAACTACTTGCAGCGGAATAAGTACTCAGAAGTAAACATAACAGAAGACAAGCATAGTCATCATGATGAAATGAAGACAAGCACAGAGTACACAAAGCGTAATCACAGGATAACACAGGATGAAGACAAACAGACTGAAGAAATTGAACTGAGGAAATTGAGAAAGTCTTCAGTCAAAGTCTTCAAACACAGATATGACAAGCATACAACACAGTAATGAGGAAATGAAAGAGTTGAGGAAATAGAACCAGTTGGTTTGGTGAAGACAATGATTTGGTAGACCAGTTACAACTGCTGTCTCAGTTATACATCTGGTTGGAGTGGCTAGGTATTTAAACCTAAGGACACACAGTCCCGGACACACAGTCCTCACCGTATTCTCCTTGAGCTAAGGTCACACAGTCCTCGCCCAATCACTCGTGGTAAGTCTTCAGGTGACTTCCGAACCTTCACAAACTCGGTCACTCGGCGATCCAATTCCTCTTGGATGCTCTAGACCATGACGCCTAACCGTCTGGAAGAAGCACAGTCTTCAAAGGTAACAAGCGTCGGATCCACGCAGGATCAATTTCTTCAGTGATGCTCAATCACTTTGGGTTTGTAGGTGTTTGGGTTTGGGTTTTCCTCACTCGATAATTTTCGCTCAAAGTCCTCGGAGAATGGGATGCTCTCAAATGACAAGTGTCAGTTTCTCTCAGAGCAGCCAACCAGCTAGTGGTTGTAGGGGGCGGCTATTTATAGCCTAGGGAGCAGCCCGACATGATAAGACATAAATGCCCTTCAATGATATGACCGTTAGGTGGATAAGATATTTTGGGACAGCTGGCGCTCAACACAGCAATGGTCGGAATTTTGAGGCTCAAATTCCTCAGGGCTATCATGTTCCTCACTGTGTAGGTGTAACACCCCGGAGATCATGCTACGGTAATCTTCCCTTAATGGTGGCCATCTAATCATGATTACTATGCAAATGGCCACTTGACAAAAATCAAAGTCAAATTGAAATTTAAATTGCAAGTGAAACAATTATTTCTTCGAACGGTAGAACTAAAATGTTCTAATAATCCTATAAGTTCCCCTGATCATTGTAATGTTGAAACCAACTTCACTTGACTCGCATAAATTCCTAGGAAATTAATAAGTGGTCCAACAATGAATAAAATGGCCTTTTCAAAATAAACTATTATTTATTTAACTCTAATTGCCCCAAACTTTTTTGTGCTAACTCAAAATAATCCCTCTTATTTATATGTCAAATTTCATGTTTACCAAAAATTG
Source organism: Aegilops umbellulata (assembly GCA_032464435.1). Lineage (NCBI taxonomy): Eukaryota > Viridiplantae > Streptophyta > Magnoliopsida > Poales > Poaceae > Aegilops > Aegilops umbellulata. The sequence continues at coordinate 36,862,051 of CP136057.1, read as the reverse complement.
TTTGGTACAAAAGGAAAATAGAAAACGGTGCCAGAAATATAAAACAGAAAACGATAAAAAAGAAATGGGCCTAGAGATCTACTGTGCACATGGGCCCTAGTGGCCTTGGTGCACGCACAACCCAGACCGCCTCCCCTGTCTTCCACCTCCCGCTACAGTGGGAGGCAGGGAGCAGTCGTGGCGCCATCTCCATTGCCGGCGCCACACGTTGAGCATCCCACGGCTCCCCCTTTGGATAAGGTCGTCGCCCGCACCCCTCCCTGCTAACCCTAGCCCCAGATCCCCCTCGCTCGCGCTCTCCCCACATGCTCTCGCTCACCCCTCCCCCTCTCTCTGTTTTGACGGCCGGGCGGGACGTCACCACGCCGTCGCTAGGCCCGCGGCCACTGGCCACCGCTCGCCGCATCGACGAGTCCAGGAGGATCGCCATCGTCGACCTCGTCCATCCAGAGCGTCAAATCGAGCGGAGCCGCACCGAATCGCCATCATCGATCTCATCTTCGACATCCTGCACCGCCGGCCGCCGGCGTCGTTTCGCTCCATCCCGAACGTCCCCAGCCTCCCCGACCTCACCATCTGCATCACAGTGAGCTGCTCCTTCCTATCCCCCTCGCCCCGATGTCGATCTGTCGCCGTAGAACCATGCCCGCCCGAGGCCGCCTTGGCCGGAGTTCCGCGTCCGCGCACATCCACTGCTAGCCCTGCTCGTGTTGCTCCTCCTGCAGTCGCCTGTCGCGCACGACCACGCACGCGCTCATCCACCCACACACGCCCGTGCTCACGCCGTGCCTATTGCCGCTCGCCCGCTGCCGTTCCCCTGCCTCGCTTGCCGCGCTCCGCGTGCCTCCCTGTCGGGCTCCACGGCGCCCAGGGCCGCATCTTGGCCGCCCTCGCCTGTGCACACGCGCCCGTGGGCCGCGCTCAGCCCCCCACTCTCCCGCTGCACCCGCCGTGCCTCACCCGTCCGCTCCGCTGCAGCCGGCCGCCTTCGCCGCCCACCCCCGTGACGCCGCACCCTCGCTCCCCTACTGTTGCTCGCTCCGGCCACCACCGCAGCCGCGCCCCAACTGCCCCTCCTCGCCGGCCGCTCCATGCGCCACCGCGTAGCCCTGGCCATGGCCTCCCTGGTGCGGGCGTGCCCAGCCGAGGCCACCGTTGGTTTTTGCCTTGGCTAGTGGGATCAGGGCTTTAACCCACTAATTAGGCCACTAATCCCCCCTTTTTAACTTAATGAGCCTCTGATACGTGGGTCAGCCTCTAATAACCCCTAAATTAGGAATTAACTAAACACTGTTAGAAAACTACAGAGTATGACAACTGGGCCCCACCTGCCATATTTGACTAGTCAACAGTCAAACCAGTTGACTGTTGACTGGGCTGTTGACTTGGTTAACTGGGCCCTTTGGACTCACCAGTCAGCCTCTCGGTGGATTTACTTTCGGGTACGCTTAGCAAATTCTGTTTTTAATTTCGAATTAATAATAAATCCAGGAATTTCAGAAAAACTTTAAAACTTTAGAAAATCATATAAATTAATCCATAACTCGGATGAAAATGTTTTCTACATGAAAGTTGCTCAGAACGACGAGAAGAATCCGAATACGCAGTCCGTTTGTTCACCACGCATCCCTAGCATAGCGAACCTGCAACAATCCACCTCCGGTTCATCTGTCCGAAAATGCCAAACACAGGGGATACTTTCCCGAATGTTTCCCATCTTCGCCGGTATCACCTATCCCTGCGTTAGATCACCACTAGCACCGCGTTTGTCATGTTATGCTTTGATTAGTCTGTTATTTATTGTGTTCCCTCTCCGTTACTTTTTACGGTAGACCCCGAGAGAGCTGCCGGTACCCCCCCTGTGATAGACTACGGTGTTGACGACCCCTCTCTTGCCAGAGCAACCAGGCAAGCCCCCCCCCCTTGATCACCAGATATCGCCTATTCTCCTCTATACTGCTTGCATTAGAGTAGTGTAGCATGTTACTGCTTTCAGTTAATCCTATACTGCTGCATAGCCTGTCCTTGCTACTACTGTTGTTACCTTTACCTGCTATCCTACTACTTAGTATAGGATGCTAGTTTTCCATCAGTGGCCCTACATTCTTGTCCGTTTGCTGTGCTATACTATCGGGCCGTGGTCACTCGGGAGTTGATCATGGGTATATACTATACTTTATACAAGATACATGTGGTGACCAAAGTCGGGTCGGCTCGAGGAGTACCCGCGAGTGATTCACGGATTGGGGGATGAAAGGGCCTTTGTCCCAACGGCCCTCCGTGTGGATCTTTGTGGCGGAGCGACAGGGCAGGTTGAGACTACCTAGGTGAGAGGTGAGTCTGGCCCTGTCGGCGTTCGCGGATACTTAACACGCTTAACGAGATCTTGGTATTTGATCTGAGTCTGGCTACTGGCCTATACGCACTAACCAACTACGCGGGAAAGATATGGGCACTCGGTGTCGTGGTATCAGCCGAAGCCTTCGTGACGTCAGCGACTGAGTGGCGCGCGCCGCATTGGATCGTAAGCTCGCGCCTGTATTAAGGGGGCTAGATCTGCTTCCGGTCACGTTCGCAACATGCAGGTGTGCTATGGGCGATGGGCCCAGACCCCTGTGAGCTTAGGATTAGACCGGCGTGCTGACCGCTCTGTTGTGCCTAGGTGGGGCTGCGACGTGTTGATCTTCCGAGGCCGGGCATGACCCAAGAAAGTGTGTCCGGCGAAATGGGATCAAGCGTGTTGGGTTATGTGGTGCACCCCTGCAGGGAAGTTAACCTATTCGAATAGCTGTGATCTTCGGTAACAGGACGACTTGGAGTTGTACCTTGACCTTATGACAACTAGAACCGGATACTTAATAAAACACACCCTTCCAAGTGCCAGATACAACCCGGTGATCGCTCTCTAACAGGGCATTGAGGAGGGGATCGCCGGGTAGGATTATGCTATGCGATGCTACTTGGAGAACTTTAGTCTACTCTCTTCTACATGCTGCAAGACGGAGGCTGCCAGAAGCTTAGTATTCGACGGGATTAGCTATCCCCCTCTTATTCTGCCATTCTGCAGTTCAGTCCACTGATATGGCCCTTTACACATATATCCATGCATATGTAGTGTAGCTCCTTGCTTGCGAGTACTTTTGATGAGTACTCACGGTTGCCTTGTTTCCCCTTTTCCCCATCTCTCTACCCGATTGCTGCAACCAGACGATGGAGTCCAGGAGCCAGACGCCACCGTCGACGATGACTCCTACTACACTGGAGGTGCCTACTACTACGTGTAGCCCGCTGACGACGACCAGGAGTAGTTAGGAGGATCCCAGGCAGGAGTCCAACGCCTCTTTCGATCTGTATCCCAGTTTGTGTTAGCCTTCTTAAGGCAAACTTGTTTAACTTATGTCTGTACTCAGATATTGTTGCTTCCGCTGACTCGTCTATGATCGAGCACTTGTATTCGAGCCCTCGAGGCCCCTGGCTTGTATTATGATGCTTGTATGACTTATTTATGTTTTAGAGTTGTGTTGTGATATCTTCCCGTGAGTCCCTAATCTTGATCGTACACATTTGCGTGCATGATTAGTGTATGATTGAATCGGGGGCGTCACAGTAGGCAATCCGCACTGGCGAATTCCTAACTCTTCAGTCAGAACAAATTCCTCAGTGACCAGAAGAACTTCGTCTCTGTCACTGAAGAAATTGAATGAACTGTATGTGATTTCCAATGGCTTCACTCGAAGAGATTGGTAGGTGTAGGATTTTGAGTTGAGCATCACATGGAACTTTTTCCTTAGTATTTCCTCGACCCCCTTTAACAGTATGGTGTTTCCTATGACTCAAGAAAGAGAAAAATAAACTACGAAAACAAAAGTCTTCATGCTTCATATTCCTCGAATGAATACCAAGTCTTCAAGGTCACACCGATTTCTTCACTTTCAAAGTCTTCAGAAAGTCTTCAGAGTACCAAAGTCTTCAGTCGAAGAACTTCATTTTTAGGGGTCGACTTTCTCTGTAAATATCAAACTCCTCATAGACTTATAGACCTGTGTACACTTACAAACGCATTAGTTCCTTAACCTATAAGTCTTCAATACACCATAATCACTAAGGGGCACTAGATGCACTTACAATCTCCCCCTTTTTGGTGATTGATGACAATATAGGTTAAGTTTTCAAAGGGGATAAACATATGAAGTGTAAATGCTGATATTGAGGAATTTGATTGCAAGATATAGAAGAACTCCCCTGAAGATGTGCATAGTGAGGAATTTGCTTTTGAAGCAATGCACACTTGAAGAGTTGAATCATGGAGATCTCCCCCTATATCTTGTAATTCATACACGCATCTGACATATATATTATGAAGAATTTGAAATGCATGATGAAATATGGTGAGTGATGAAATTCAACATGCGTGCAATAATATTAACGAGGAATAAGCATGCAGAATAACACATCAAAAGTATCAGAGCACCATTGGGTTTAAGTTTACAACTCGAACCAATAAAGTTTCAGAAGAACGAGAGTTGTAACTTAGCAAAAAAAACGCCCATGTAATAGACCCGTTTGAAGACTAACTCAAATTTCTCCACCTTTGTCATCAAATAACCAAAAGGAGCGAAACTTAGGACTAATGCCCCTGAAGAATATCAAGTTGATGAAGGAGCGCCGGCGGTGGCGGGGTCGTTTGTCGTAGTAGGGCCTGCCGCAGTGTCATCCAAGTCTTCATGTTCATCAGTGTCGCGCGATGAAGAATAGGAGCTGGCCACCAAAGAAGGAACCTTGACCTTGTTGTATTTCTTCGGAGGAGGTGCAGACCAGTCAAAGTCTTCCTTGAGACCCATTTTCTTCAGATCTTCTTCGTTGTAGACATGAGACAAAACAGCCCAGGTACGGTTGAAGGTTTCATGGAGGTAGTATTGATTTTTCTTCACTTCATTATGGGTTGAGGTCATGTTGTGAAGAATTGAACCAAACTGTCTCTTGACCCATTTATGATTGCGATCAACCTTCTGATGAAGACTGAGGAGTAGCTCACGATCAATCATCACCCTGGGTGCTGTGCCTTGAGGATTTTGCTTGGCTGTGTTGGCGGCAGAGTCATGGGTGGCAGAGTCGTCATTGGTTGAGTAGGATGCAGCCTTGCGAAATTGACCACCCAATGGACGAATGCCTTCATCTATAACAGCAGAGGCCTTGCCTTTGTCATCAGCTGAGGAAAATGTCCATTTGAGGACTTTAATCGGAGGCAAGTAGCTGCAGTGGTTCAGTGTATCAGCTTTGCAGTTGAGTGAAGACCTTGTCCTGATGAATCTCATAATCCAAGGTGCATAAGGCTTCAGCTCAAAAGGTGACATAGCGACATTGGCCAGAGTCCTCATGAAGAAATCATGGAAGTTGACGGGAACGCCATGAATGATATCGAAGAGCAGATTCTTCATGGTGCCAACGACTTCTTCTTCATTCGAGTCATGGCCCTTGATTGGACTCAATGTCTTCGTCAGAATGCGATAGATAGTCCGAGGCACATAAAGTAATTTCTTGACGAGGAATTTGGTTCGTGGGGCCTGCCCTGGCTTCAAAGGCTTCATCAGCACTTGCATGTAATGATTTGTAAGCTCAGGTTCACTGTAGACACATCGAGCAGCTTCAAGGGGAGGACTGAGTGGTAGGGCATGAAGCAATTCAGTAGCTGGTGCCTTATAGTGAGTGTTTTCAGACATCCAGTCCAGCACCCATGAGTTCACATCTTCAGAACCTCCTGTGATGTGCAGCGTCGCATAGAATTGAAGAATCAGTTCTTCATTCCAATCACATATGTCAGTGCAGAAATTTAACAGTCCAGCGTCGTGAAGAACACTGAGGACTGGCTCGAAGCTTGGCAGAGACTCCATATACACATGAGGAATGTGTGCATGATCGAAGACTTTGTCTTTGTTGAACAGCACTGAGGAATAAAAATAGCCTGACTGGCAGTCCAGAAATGCCTCTTCCTTATGCGAGCAGAATCATAGGGGTTGTAGTCTATGAAGAATACATGCTCGCCGAAGAAATCTTCAGCCTTGAACTTTTGCTTCCTTGAGAATGGATCCTTTGGCTTGGGAAGAGGAATGTGAGTGAGTTGCATCACAACCTCAGGAATCGCAATCTCAGGTTCTTCAGGCTGAGGAATTTCTGGTTCCTCTTCAGTGGCAGTCTGCATGTTCAAGTGATCAGTAGCAGCAGTTTCTTCAGCACTAGTGGCTGGAATTTCTTCACGTACAGATGAAGTGGGGTGAGTTTCTTCAGAGCCCATTTGAACGGTTGGTGCAGGGGACTGAGGAATTTGCTGTAAAGGGGTGAGGAGTGGAGAATTGGGGTGTTGAATTTCCCAAAAGTCATCATTCATCACTGGTGTAGTACTCCCAATGTCCACATCTTCATCTTCCATTTCTTCAACGCCAGCCTCTTCTGCTATGAACTGAGGCATGGGCGAGGAAACAACAGGTGTTGAAGGGATGTTATCCGCTTCAATTTCTTCATCAATCTGCTCTGACGAAGCAGCAGAATGATTTTCTTCATCAGATCCGCCAGGGATCACATATTCTTCACCAAAAGGAACAAGGTCCTTTGATGGCATGCTTGAGATCGGAACAATGTCAATAGGATTTTCAAACGAGCTGGTCATAGGCTTCATCTTCTTCGGAGCTGAAGAATCTGAAGTAGCTGATGCTTTCCTTTTCTTCACAGCTGCACGCTCTGCAGCCTTGGTCTTCTTCACTGTAGCGACCATACCTCAAATAGTCTGATCTCTGTGCTCAGGTGTCATCCCTGGATCAGTAATGCTGACACCACACAGTACTTGAAGGAATTATAACAGAGTAGAAATCACACACTTATTACATCGAATATCTTAAAAGAGAACTTATTATAATAAATATGGCTTAAGGCCATGTAATAACGATAACAGCGGAAGGCTTGGAAGGTAAGCGAGTCAATCAACTCCAACGGCATCACTGAGTATAGAACCACGACCTAAGGCACCTTACTCGTCGTCTGAAAAGTCTGCAACATGAAACGTTGCAGCCCGAAAATGGGTCAGCACATGGAATATGCTGGCAATGTAACACATAGAGAGTAATGAAAAAGTAAGCCTATACTACATGCATATATGGCTGGTGAAAAAGCTCTATGGTTACAATTTTGCGTAAAGCCAATTTTTCCCTAGTGCAAAGGAATAAATTTTTATTTAACTATCATGGTGGTTGTTAAACATTGAGAACGGTTGACAGCATCCTCAATCCCAATTAAGCATCATCATTAAAACCCAACAAGATTAATTAAAGTAACATGATGAGATTCACATGATAATCCAAGTACTAGATACTCAAGACGTCCATAACCGGGGACACGGCTAATCATGATTAGTTTATACACTCTGCAGAGGTTGCACACTTTTCCCCACAAGACTCGATCTCCTCCGTTGGATTTCTCGCACTACATGGTGTTTGAGAAATGGATGACCGAGACATAGTCTTTCAGAAGCGCTAGCACCTTACGATGGGTAGACCGTTACACCTACTTTCCCCTACATCTGCTAGTCTACCACTGTAAGAGTTCGCACGACTTAGTCAACTATGCTAGAGCCCATAGTAGCTTGTGGCTGAACACAGAAGTTTTTAGTATGAATAATCTCATGATCCCTTTGAGCCTGGGTGGCGGTCCATAAAGAAAAACAGGCAATCCTGGAATACCCAGGTACCTCAATCCACCCAGATGTGTGTTTAAGTTGCCACCTTAAATAAACCATTAATTAACAAACTCACATCTGTCATGGATATCACTCACCCAATCCACGTCTACTAGCATAGCATGGCATAATAAGCAAACGTAGAAGTAACTCCCAAGGGTTTGATAATAAAACAGGTATTAGGTACTACCTCATCTACTTCCCATCCCACAATTTAAATAGATCCTAATCATGCAATGTTTGAGGATTGAACTAATGCAATAAAACTGGGTAGTAGGAAGGTATGATCAAATTGTTACTTGCCTTGCTGATGATCCGCGAAACCTAGAGATTCGAAGTAACAGGCGGCACACTCCGGATACTCTATCGCAAACAAACAAACAAACAAACAAGCATACAATAAGTACTCATCTAATGCACAGGTAAAACTCAAATAAGAGATCTAACCAGAAAGTTCAACTTAAGAACTCCGGTTTGCAAAAATATTCAAATCAAACGAAGCAACGAAAGTCAAACGGCGAAAGAAACCAACTTCGTTTTACTAATCTGGACCTAGGTCAAATTTTACAGAAACAAAAACTTGTTTGAGTTGGTTAAACGGAAAGAGGGTTTCGAGGCGAAACTCTAGGCGCTTGAATCGCCTGATTCCGATAAACGAGCGAAAAGTTGTACTAAAACAAAAATCGGATCAGAAATCGCGATCAGAAATAATCGCGGAAAATCCGAGGAAAAGAAAAACGATGAACAGAGTGACGAACGAATGTTCGTTATCTGGATCTAAATGATGAACGCGTTCGTTAAAACGAATGAATGAGCGAACGCTCGCTAATTAAACTAAACCGAAAAAACCGATCTAATAAAAAAAGGAAACTAAAAAAAACGACGAAAAACCGACGGAAAAACCTAACGGTTTTTCAAAAAAAAACGGCGGCGAGATCGAGGTCAACCTCGGGCGGCGGGTCGGCGGGCGGCGGGGTCGGCGGCAGCGGCTCTGGCGAGCGGGCGGGGCGGCGGCGGCGCGGGGTTCGGCTGGGCCTCCCCCGGCTTATAAAGCCGGTCGGGCCAGGTGTCCGGGTCGGACACGGCCCGTTAGGTCGGTTCGCGTTTTTTTAAATAATAACACACAGAAAAACAAATAAAAGAAATACTAAACGGCCTCCAAAAATCGCGAAATAAATTTTCCCCGACTTCTAAAATAAAGTTGGAAAAAGTGAACATTTATTTGGGGCCTAAATGCAATTTTGAAAAACGCACATTTTTCGTAAATTCAAATAAAATAGCAAAAAACTCCAAAATAAAATCTTATTTGATTTTATTATTAAATACTCAATATTTCATTATTTTGGGAAAGTCATTTTATTCCCTCTCTCATATTTTTGTAATAGAAATAATTAAAGATAAAATAATTAAAATCAAATGATCCTATTCTCAAAATTTGAGAAAACTCAAATATGAAAATAACGAAATCCCCAACTCTCTCCGTGGGTCCTTTAGTTGCATAGAATTTCTAGGATCAAAACCAAAAGCAAATAAAATATGATATGCAATGATGATCTAATGTATAACATTCCAAATTGAAAATTTGGGATGTTACATTCACATCTGATGCAGATGGAAGGATTGGAGTTGGTGTAGGCGCAGGAGGAGCAGAGGAATTTGGTTGATGTTCTTCGGTTTCTTCAGGCGCAGGCACAACTGATGCAGTTGCCCTGACTTCTTCGGTTTGTTCAGGCGAACCACTAGTGGATGCCCTGGCAATTTCTTCAGCAGCTGGAATAGAGTCATCAGCCCTGGAATTCACATTTTCTTCAGCAGCCTGAAAGTCATCAGCGGTGTTGGCATGTTCTTCAGTTTGCTGAGAAGATGCTTCAGCCTGAGGAATTTCCTGTTGCGATGGAGCTGCAACATTGGAGATGAACTTCTCAGTCAGTCTAACAAACCTGACCTTGGATCCTTTGCAATCAGCATAGTAAGCATTGAAATCATCGCTGAGGGTTTTGATTTCAGACTGGATTTTTATAAGTTCATCAGTTGTCATAGAGACAACGTTGGTCTTCAGAAACTTCTCCTTCTTGTACTGTGCCTTCTTGGTCTGCCTGGCCTTCTCATATGTCCATTTCTCTTCTTGGATGAAATGAGTCAGCATGTGATTTTGACCAGGAGTCAACTTGAAGTCAGGCATAGGAGTGTTTGGGTCGTTGTGCCAGAGATCAATATAGTCGAGGATCAACCTTGGATCCAAAAGTAGTGGCACATTTGTGCCTTTGGCTCTAGTGGCCCTGACTTGCCTATCTCTGATGATCTCAGCAAGTTCTTCATCATCAGCTTCGTCTTCTTCAGACGACACTTGGAAGGCGACCTGCTTCTTCTGAGGACTAGGGCGAGGACCTCGTCCAGCAGTTGCCTTTGTATTCACCATAGAGGGTCCCGTTGAAGAATTTGGTGCAGCTCAGGAACTAGCTGAGACACCTGAGGCAATGGAGATGCCTGTAGTCCTTTGGCACGTGGCAAGATGCACAGGTGTTGAGGACTTTGTCGAAACAGCTGAGGACTTTGGAGGAGCTGAGGATTTTGGAGGAGCAGGAGCAGCATAAGGAATTGGCCTTGAGGACTTTGAAGATTCTGGCCGTGAGGGCATAGCTGAGGAACTTGGCCTTGAGGGCACTGTTGGTGAAGCACTTGGCTTGCGAGCAGGCTTCTTTGCCATTGATTTCTTAGGCTTGAAGGGGGCCTCAGCAGCAGCAGCAGCAGCAGAGTCTTCATTGAATTTCCTCACTTCTTCTTTGGCTTGTCTAGCCAACTTGGCTTGGCGCTTGGCCCATTCTTCAGGAAAGTTGGTGGGGTCTGCTTCTTGGCCAGGTGCCAATTGAGGTCTTGGGCATGGAGGATTGAGTGCAAATTTCTTCATGTACTTTGGAGTTACATACCTGTACTCCCTCCATTCTCTTGCCGATCTCCTTTCAATCCTCTGGATGCGCACCTTGCGCTGATTTTTGTTCTCCTTACCAAACTTGGCCTCACCAGGAGTGCAACAGTCTTTGTATATATCATCAGGGATCTCAAATGCAGTCATGACCTCAGGCTTCTTTCCTCCTTTCTGCGGCTTCTTACCGTCTGCCATATTCTTCAGTTGAGGAATTTGAACAATCGAATTCTCTGAAGAAGTATGCAACTTTTCTTCGAGGAACCCTGCAAATGAGTTAAGTTGATGAGAACCTAGTGATTCAGCAGCGGACATGAGTACCTGTGAACAGAGTATAGTTGCGAGGAATTTGGAGAGGTCATATGCGTTCTCAGAAGGTTTTTCAAAAAGAACAAGTTTGAGGAAATTTGACCAGATGAGTCTTGAAGAATTTCACTAAGCGTTCTTTGTCTTAGGTTCCAGAGTTGTATAGATCGAAGATCCACACAATTGAGGAATCTTGAAGAAAAAATGATGCTTAGAGAAACGAATCAAGAACAGATGACTTGTGAGGTGTTTTCTTGTGTGAGGATTTGAAGAAAAACACCTTTGAAGATTTTGTAGAAAACATTCGAATCAAAGAGGGCAGTACAAGTAAGTTTTAATTACCCTGGACGAAGAACACGACAAACTGTGAGATGGAGAGGTGAAGTTCATCTGTGTAAATCTTCCATGCCCTAACTTGGCGGAGGAATACGGCTACGGCGGCGGCGGAGTGAAGATTTCCGCGGCCGGCGCAAGTACGATGGCGACAAGGTCGAGGCAGTGAAGCTCTTCCTCACCGGCGGTGATGGAGTAGCGGCAATGCTAGGGTTTGAGAAGCTCGAGCTGGAGAGAGGTCGAGCGGAGTAAAGGAAGTGAGGAAGGAGAGAGGGGGTATGTATAGCCACGGTGAAAAACTGTTCGCCCAAAGATTTTGGACGAACGTGCCCCTGACCCTTCTCCTTCGCATGACATGTGTCACCCACGTACTGAGAAGTGGAGATCGTGTTAGATCGTGGGTGAATAGAAAAATATATCATGGGATGCGGAACGGTTTGAGCGGCAAAACCGAAAATTTTCGATAAGATAAGTTTTAACGTTCCGTGAAGATTTTGCAAATTTGAAGAATTTGAACAACTGAGGAATTTCAAAACTGAGGAAAAACTCAAATTAAAGATTTTTCAACTTTGGTGGTGGCGTGACCCACCATATAAGCATGATGATTTCAGACACTGCGTACAATTGTCGTAGGGTTCTGAGAATCAAATTCTTCGTTAATTTCTTCACACTTAGAGTGTTATTCTTCATTGATTGAAGAAAAATGTTTCTTCATGTGTTGCACATCTAAGTCATCAATTTTGCATAAGTGTTAGGATGAGTGTCCTTTTCAAAGAACATTCGAAGATTCTAAGATATTTAGCTCACAACGCAACTTGCTAAATCTCTTCTCATCCAAGGGCTTTGTGAAGATATCGGCTAGCTGTTCTTCAGTCTTCACATGCTCAATAGAAATGTCGCCCTTCAACACATGATCACGAAGAAAATGATGACGAATCTGAATGTGCTTCGTCTTCGAGTGCTGAACTGGGTTGTGAGCAATCTTGATGTCACTTCATTTTCACATAGGAGAGGCACATTCTTGACATTGACGCCGTAGTCCTTGAGAGTTTGCTTCATCCATAGCAGTTGAGCACAGCAAGAACCAGCAACAATGTACTCAGCTTCAGCAGTAGACAGTGATACGCAGTTATGTTTCTTCGAGGACCTACAGACCAAAGATCGTCCGAGGAAATGACATGTACCAGATGTTGACTTGCGGTCCACATGAGCACCAGCATAGTCAGAGTCAAAATATCCAATGAGATCAAAAGCCGAGCCCTTGGGGTACCATAATCCTAGTGTTGGTGTGTGAGCTAGATATCGAAGAATATGTTTCATAGCCTTATGGTGTGATTCCTTCGGTGTAGCTTGAAATCGGGCACACGTGCAAACACTAAGAATTATATCTGGCCTAGATGCACATAAGTACAATAAAGAACCAATCATGGAGCGGTATACCTTATGATCAAAGTCAATACCATTTTCATCAGTGCACAGATGGCCATTTGTGGGCATAGGAATTTTGACGCCTTTGCAATCTTGCATGTCGAATTTCGTCAGTACATCCTTGAGGTATTTCTCCCGAGATATGAATATGCCATTTCGCTGTTGACGAATTTGAAGACCTAAGAAGAATTTCAACTCTCCCATCATAGACATTTGATATTCTTCACTCATCATATAGGCAAATTCATCACTATAACATTGGTCAGTACAGCCAAAGATAATATCATCAACATATATTTGGCACACAAACAGTTCACCAGCATAAGATTTAGTAAAGAGAGTAGGGTCAAGTGAACCGGGTGTGAAGCCATTCTTCATGAGGAATTCCTTCAAAGTATCATACCACGCCCGAGGGGCCTGCTTGAGGCCATAGAGGGCCTTGTTGAGTCTAAAGACTTTGTCAGGATTCTTTGGATCTTCAAAACCTGGGGGCTGAGCAACATATACTTCTTCCTCAAGCTCACCATTGAGGAATGCACTTTTCACATCCATTTGATATGGAATGATATCATGATGGTTAGCATAAGCAAGTAATATGCGAATAGCCTCAAGTCTAGCAACAGGTGCAAAAGTTTCATCGAAATCAATTCCTTCAACCTGTGTGTTGCCTTGAGCTACAAGCCGTGCCTTATTCCTCACCACAAGGCCATTTTCATCTTGCTTCTTGCGATAGATCCACTTTGTGCCAATGATAATGTGCTTGCGAGGATCTGGATGTTTGACCAGTTCCCATACGTTGTTGAGTTTGAATTGATGTAATTCTTCTTGCATGGCCTGAATCCACTCAGGCTCCAGAAATGCTTCATCTACCTTAGTGGGCTCTGTGATAGAGACAAAGGCATAGTGCCCACAAAAGTTAGACAAATGTGAAGCTTTTGAGCGGGTGAGAGGACCTGGTGCTTTGATGTCATCGATGATCTTTTCAACTTGCACTTCTTGTGCAACACGAGGATGAGCTGGTTGTCGTTGAGGAATTTGATCAGCATTTTCTTCAGCACCATTTTCTTCAGCATTTTCCTCAGGTGCATCAGCTCGACGTTCTTCACAATCTGGAATGAATTCTTCAGCAGATTCTTTGGTAGGAATGACATCCTCCGTAGCCTTGAACTTGATAGAATCCTTAGGTGTTGGTTCATCTATCACAGAAGGTAGGTTCTCTCTTTGCGAGCCATTAGTTTCATCGAACCGCACATCTACAGTTTCAACAACCTTGTGACGAACGTTGTTGAAGACTCTGTAGGTGTGCGAGTCCTTTCCGTAACCAAGCATAAAACCTTCATGTGCTTTCGGTGCAAATTTAGCATTGTGATGAGGATCTCTAATCCAGCATTTAGCACCGAAGACGTCGAAATAACTCACATTGGGTTTCTTGTCAAGGAGGAGTTCATAGGAAGTCTTCTTGAAGAATTTGTGAAGATATACCCTGTTGATGATATGGCAAGCAGTATCAATTGCATCAATCCAGAAACGATGAGGCGTTTTGTATTCATCAAGCATAGTGCGAGCCATCTCAGCAGGAGTCCTGTTCTTGCGCTCCATGATGCCATTCTGCTGAGGAGTATAAGGAGCAGATAACTCATGAGTAATACCAAGTTCATCAAGATAGTCATCAAGACCAGAATTCTCGAACTCAGTTCCATTGTCACTTCTGATGTTCTTGATCTTCACACCAAAGTTGGTTGAAGCCCTCGAGGAAAATCGTTTGAAGACTTCCTGCACTTCATGTTTGTAAGTAACAAGGTGTACCCATGTGTAACGAGAGTAATATCAACAATAACAAAGCCATATTGAGATGCTTCATTTGAAATGGCAGAATAATGGTTAGGACCGAAGAGATCCATGTGAAGCAATTCAAATGGACGAGTAGTGGTCATGATAATCTTCGCTGGATGCTTGGCCTTGGTCATCTTTCCAGCTTCACAGGCTCCGCATAAGTGATACTTGAGGAATTTAACATTATCAATGCCAATGACATGCTTCTTCTTCACAAGCGTGTGCAAATTCCTCATGCCTGATGGCTCCTCCGATCATCAACAACGATGCGGTCCAGGGTGAGACCTTTCTCCCCGGACAGATCTTCGTATTCGGCGGCTTTGCACTGCGAGCTAATTCGCTTGGCCATCTGGAGCAGATTGAAAGCTACGCCCCTGACCATCAGGTCAGATTTGGAAGTTTGAACTACACGGCCGACATCCGTGGAGATTTGATCTTCGACGGATTCGAGCCACAGCCAAGCGCGCCGCACTGTCATGATGGGTATGACCTAGCTCTGCCGCCGAACAGTGCCCTAGAGGCCGCGCCCGCACCAGCTCCGACCCTTAGCTCGGAGCCGTCTGCGTCGATCGAGGACAAGTTGCTAGACACTGCCTTGGGGGCCGCAGCCTCAACGGTGATCGAGCCGAACACCAGCCTTATCCTTTGTGAAACCCGTGACTCTAGGGTGCCAGACTCTTTTCTGGACTCCGAACCCTCCGCGCCCCTGCCAATCGAATCCGATTGGGCACCGATCATGGAATTCACCTCCACGGTTATCTTTCAGCATTCGCCCTTTGGTGACATTTTGAATTCACTAAGGTCTCTCTCTTTGTCACGAGAGCCCTGGCCGTATTATGGCCAACAGGATTGGGATGCGGACGACGAAGAAATTCCACGCCCACCCACCACCCACTTCGTAGCCACTGTCGATGATTTTACCGACATGCTAGACTTCGACTCCGAAGACATCAACGGTATGGACGATGATGTAGGAGACGAACATGAACCAGCACCTATAGGGCACTAGAAAGCCACCTCGTCATATGACATATATATGGTGGATACACCCAAAGTAGGCAATGGCGACGAAACAGCGGGGGATGACCCCTCCAAAAAGCAACCCAAACGCCGGCGTCAGCGGCGCCGCTCTAAGTCCCGCCAAAGCAAGAACGGTGATACCGGCACGGGAGATAATAACACCCCGGACAGTGCTAAAGACAACTCCCTCCAGCAAGATTCAGCGCAGGAGTATGGAGAAGCCAGCCCCCCTGAGAGAGCGGCAGACAGAGAGGAAGAGGATTATAACTACATGCCTCCCTCTCAAGACGAGGCAAGCCTCGGCGACGACGAATTTTTTGTGCCTGAGGATCCCGTCGAACAAGAGCTATTTAAGCGCAGACTTATGGCTACGACAGGTAGCCTCAAGAAAAAACAGCAATAGCTTAGAGCTGATCAAGACTTGCTATCCGACAGATGGACTGAAGTCCTTGCGGCTGAGGAGTACGAACTCGAACGCCCCTCCAAGAGCTACCCAAAGCGCAGGTTGCTACCCCGATTAGAGGAGGAAGCACTTAAACCTACGTCACCAGCGCATGATGCGGCTGACCGGCCACCTCGCGGCCGCGACAGAGAGGCCTCTAGGCCCTCTACCCAAGCCGCATCGCGGCGTCGCTCAAAAAATACTAAGGCACGGGGAAACGCGCTAGACCTGCGAGACATGCTGGAGGACAAGGCAAGGCAAACAAGATCAATCTACGGATCGCGTGGGCGCCCCACGACACGTGACGATAACCGTCACGCCGGATACAATAAATCTGGCCGTGCCGAACACAGCAGACAAAGCTCATTTGAGCTACGTCGCGATATAGCCCAGTACAGAGGTGCCGCATACCCACTATGCTTCACAGATGAAGTAATGGATCGTCAGATCCCATTGGGTTTCAAACCCGTAAACATTGAATCATACGATGGCACAACAGATCCCGCGGTATGGATCAAGGACTATCTCCTTCATATCCACATGGCCCGTGGCGATGATCTACACGCCATCAAATACCTCCCACTCAAGCTTAAAGGACCAGCTCGGCATTGGCTTACCAGCTTGCCAGCAGAATCAATTGGTTGCTGGGAGGACCTGGAAGCCGCATTCCTCGACAATTTCCAGGGCACCTATGTGCGACCACCAGACGCCGATGACCTAAGCCACATAACACAGCAGCCAAAAGAATCTGCCAGACAATTCTGGACACGGTTCCTAACCAAGAAAATCAAATCGTCGACTGTCCGGATGCAGAGGCCCTAGCAGCCTTCAAGCATAACATCCGTGATGAGTGGCTTGCCCGGCACCTTGGACAAGAAAAGCCAAAATCTATGGCAGCCCTTACGACACTCATGACCCGCTTCTACGCGGGAGAAGACAACTGGCTAGCTCGTAGCAATAACATGACCAAGAGCCCTGGTAATTCGGATAACAAGGACAGCAATGGCAGGTCGCCTCGCAACAAGCACAAGCGCCGCATTAACAGCAAAAGTGCTGAGGATACAGCAGTTAATGCCGGATTCAGAGGCTCCAAACCCGGTCAGCGGAAAAAGCCATTCAAAATAAATACTCCGGGCCCGTCTAGTTTGGACCGTATACTTGATCGCTCATGCCAGATACATGGCACCCCCGAAAAACCAGCCAATCACACCAACAGGGATTGTTGGGTGTTCAAGCAGGCCGGCAAATTAAATGCCAAAAACATAGACAAGGGGCTACATAGCGACGACGAGGAGGATCCCCGGCCGCCAAACAATAGTGGACAGAAGGGCTTCCCCTCACAAGTGTGGACGGTGAACATGATATACGCAACCCACATCCCCAAGAGGGAACATAAGCATGCGCTAAGGGACATATACGCGTTGGAGCCAGTTGCCCCAAAGTTCAACCCATGGTGCTCTTGCCTGATCACTTTTGATCGAAGGGACCACCCCACTAGCATCCGCCATGGCGGATTCACCGCATTGGTTCTAGACCCAATCATTGACGGATTTCACCTCACTAGAGTCCTTATGGACGGCGGCAGCAGCCTGAACCTACTTTATCAGGATACAGTGCGGAAAATGGACATAGATCCCTCAAGGATTAAACCCACAAAAAGGACCTTTAAAGGCGTCATACCAGGTGTAGAGGCCAACTGTACAGGGTCAATCACACTGGAAGTGGTCTTCGGATCCCCGGATAATTTCCGAAGCGAGGAGTTAATCTTTGACATAGTCCCGTTCCGCAGTGGCTATCATGCACTGCTCGGACGAACCGCATTTGCAAAGCTCAATGCGGTGCCGCACTACGCATACCTCAAGCTCAAGATGACAGGCCCTCGAGGAGTCATTACGGTCAATGGAAACACCGAATGCTCTTTCCGAAGGGAGGAGCATACGGCGGCCCTCGCAACAGAAGTACAAAGCAGCCTCTCAAGGCAATTCTCCAGTCCGGCTCTTAAACATTCGGACACCGTCAAGTGCGCCCGGAGTAACCTACAACAAGACCGCCTGGCACGTTCCGAGCAAGCGTAGCAATGCGGCCCCAACCCCAGCCCTCGCGAAACTGCGCAATCAGTACCACGCGTACATAACTACGCTTTGAAAATACCATGGGCACAGGGGGAGGGGCACGACCACGGCATGCCCAAAAATGCGGCTCAACCGCACTAGGGTCTCCCGATTTTATCCTTTTTTCCTACTTGTAGGACTCCACTCTTCGGAAGGCCTGTCCGGCAGTATAATCGCCGAACACACGATGCAACAACCAAGGAGGCAGAAAGCTACGTCGAATTCCCAGGTGGTCTCTATAACGAGCAAAATACCTGCCTTACATACCATCTCGCAGCTCGCCCCTGGAGGGGGACATGTCAAATAGTCCCATCTCTTGCTTACCGCACTATTTGTATCGTTCTGCTTTCGCAACAGCCGTTTAAAAATAAACAATGCTTAGCTTCAGCTTATTATTGCATTCTCTATTCATTTCTTTTTCAATATATATGTTCAGTTATGACATTTAGCAGCCGTGCACATTGGTACGGTCAATACGCCAGGGGCTCAAGCACCCCATAATACGGCGTGAGAAGTCCGAACACTTTCACAAGTGCGGCCCTCCGAACTTATAGCATTATATGCATCAGCTCCGAATCATATCTTTGGTCAATAGTTGGGGTTGCCCGGCTCCCATGTTTTGCTACTTTACGTTCCGCTATATCGACTAAGGTAGCATTGGGTGAACTACTGCGATTGTGCCCCAGTTGAGCTGGGCTAAGCACCTCAGTAGAGAAAGCTAAAACTAACTGTCATGATAGGGCGAGAGCTGGTCGCTGTTCGAGAGGTCTCGAGTCCCTAAAGACTTATGCCTCTTAGAGAGAGGAGTCGGATTTGTCTGGCCCAGGCGTGTATAGCGCCCCGAACTCGGTCTTCCGAACACTAGGGGCTTCGTCGAAATTTAAAATTATAGAATTCTCTGGCCAAGTGAGAGTGATAACGCATTATAGTCCGATTGCCTTGTTCGTCGTGCTGAGCACCTCCCTCGAAGGACCCAAGAATGGGAAAAAGAGTGCTCAGGTTTATCCCAAACACCCCAGCACTCGTAGCATGGGGGCTGAAGCCGACGACTCGCCATCTCTCAGATTTGACAAACGGCCGCATAGAAGGTAATATTTTAAATTAGAACAAGCGTTGCATAGCGCATATGAACAAGTTTTCAGTGCACATGATAAATAGAACAAGTTTCACTCAAATATTACGTCTTTAGAACATTCGTCCGCCACAAGGCGGGCACCCTTCAGGACGCCCTCGTAATACATCTCGGGGTGGCGATGCTCCTTGCCCGGCGGCGGCCCGTCCTTCGCAAGCTTCTCAGCATCCATCTTCACCAGTGCACTTTAGCACGGGTAAGTGCCCTACGGACACCCTCGATGCAGACGGAGCGCTTGATGACTTCAAGCCGTGGACAGGCATCCACCAGCCCGAAGTAGCTCCTAGGCATAGCCTCTCCGGGCCACAAACGGACTAGGAGACCCGTCATGGCCTGTTCGGCCACCTTATGGAGCTCGACCAGCTGCTTCAGCTGGTCGCTCAAGGGCACCTGGTGTCCGGTCTCAGCATACTGAGACCAGAACTTCTTCTCCGTCGAGCTCCCCTCCTCGGCCCGGTAAAAGGCGGCAGCATCTGACACGCTACGGGGCAAATCTGCGAATGCTCCTGGAGAGCTCCGGACTCGGGTAAGTAACAAGTAATTCACTTTGACGTGCTTGCTTTGCATAAAGAATGCCTTACCCCGCCGCTATCTTCTTCATCGCCTCAACTTCCTGGAGGGCTTTCTGGGCTTCGGCCTTGGCAGATTTGGCGCTTTCAAGGGCTGTCGCGAGCTCAGACTCTCGCGTCTTTGAGTCAAGCTCCAAACTCTCGTATTTTTTCACGAGAGCCTGGAGCTCTTGCTGCACCTCGCCAACCCGTGCCTCATGCTTCTCCCGCTCGGTGCGCTCCGTGGCCGCCCTATTTTCGGCCTCGGATAACGCTTGCCTAAGGGTCGCCACCTCAGTCGTGGCCCCTATGAAACCAATAGCGATCCTGTCATTTTTTGCAACTGCATCTTTTTATAATATACTCCACAAGGTATTACTTACCTTCTTTTTCCCCGAGCTCCTTCTTGGCAAGGCCGAGCTCTTGCTCCGATCGCTCGAGGCTCTGCTTCAGGCTTCTGCGCATCCACCTCCGCAGTCAGTGCGGCAGAGGCTAGCAGCGAAGCCTGCATACGCATATTGACTTAATTCTGTTAGACTCCTGCGAATGTTATTAGATCCTCTATTCGGCTTTTCTTTCCGAACACCAAACAGAGCATCAGGGGATACTGTCTATGCAGTAATATTTTCACATATTTTTTACATACCTCAAAGCCTGTTAGCAGGCTGGCACAGGCTTCAGTCAGCCCGCTCTTGGCGGACAGAACCTTCTGGATCACCGCATTGATGATAGTGCGGTGCTCCTCGTCGATGGAAGCACCGTTAAGCACCTCCAACAAGTTATCCGGCGCCTCCGGTTGGACGGAGGTTGCCGACATCGTAGGCCTGCCCTTCTTCTTAGGGGGCCGCCTGCCGGACTCCGGAACCTTTGAAGGTTCCGGTGCGATGTCCGGCCCAGGGCCGGACTTGGAGCCCTTGGGGGTTTTATCCTCTTTGCACCTGGAGTCCGAGAGGTCGCCTTGCGGCGCCTCCAGGACCACCTCCCCCTGGCTTGGAACCTTTTGGGACAACACCTCGGCGTCGTCCGTAGGGGGAGGGGAGGTAGCGGCCGGAAGTGGAAAGCTATTCACATCCGACGAATCCAAGGAGCCACTCGAAGATACGTCGAGCCGGTCTCGGGCCGGACTGCATGATTATATTCGGCGTTAGGAAAAGTTGTGCAATAAAGGAACACTATGAGTCACTCTGGTGTCCGAATACTTACGACTTCGCCAGGGGCTTGGCCCTGGGCGGCCACTCCTCCTCGCTGTCGGCGGCGTTGGTGGAGTAGTCCGGAGGGAGGGTCTTCCCCTTCTTGGACCCTCCAGCCTCCCTAGTTGGGGCGGCCTTTCTTTTATTTTCTCCCCCTGCTGGGGGAGAAACCTCTCTTTCCTCCTCCTCGTCTTCGTGGGAGGAGTCCGCCTCGGAGTCATTGGACGATGAGTCCGACTCGGACGCCGGGAACTCTTCCGAGTTCCCGTGGCCTTCTTCTTGGCCTTCTTCTCCGGCACCACATAAGGTGCCGGGACCAGCAGCCCCCTTAGGCGGGCGTCTGTTGTACCTTCTGGCAAAGGAGCCGAACAGTTGATCTGCCAGGACGTCTCCTGCCAATCCTGTCAAAGGTACGGGAGTTTAGATCCCGCATAGAGTCAAACTATGAAAGACAAATATCATGTAAGAGGTCAAATAGCTTACCGCGTTGGCTTGGCACTGCACGAAAAATCCGCGATCCTTGGTGGCGGAAGCGGGAGCCTCGGCACCCTTGGACAGCACCTTCCAGGCATCTTCGTACGTTGTGTCGAAGAGCCGGCTCAGAGTTCGGTGCTGGGCCGGATCGAACTCCCACAAATTGAAAGCCCGTTGTTGACACGGGAGGATCCGGCGGATGAGCATAACCTGGACTACGTCAACTAGTTTGAGCTTTTGCTCACCAGGTTCCGGACACATGTTTGAAGTCCGGTCACCTCTTCCGAATTACCCCACAGCAGGCCCTTCTCTTTCCAGGAGGTGAGCCGCATAGGGGCTCCGGATCGAAACTCGGGGGGCTGCGACCCATTTAGGGTCACGCGGCTCGGTGATGTAGAACCACCCAGATTGCCACCCCTTTATGGTCTCCACGAAGGAGCCCACGAGCCATAGGACGTTGGGCATCTTACCCACCATGGCGCCTCTGCACTCCGCCTGGCGGCCGCCCACAACCTTTGGCTTGACATTGAAGGTCTTCAGCCATAAGCCGAAGTGCGGCCGGACGCAGAGGAAGGCCTCGCACACGACGATAAACACCGAGATGTTGAGGATGAAGTTCGGGGCCAGATCGTGGAAGTCCAGGTCGTAGTAGAACATGAGCCCACGGATGAATGAATGGAGGGGGAATCCCAGCCTGCGGAGGAAATGGGTCAGGAAGACGACCCTCTCATGGGGCCTGGGGGTGGGGATGAGCTTCCCCTTGTCTGAGCCGGTGCGTGATGTCGTCGGGCAGGTATCCGGCTCTCCTCAACTTTTTGACGTCTCCCTCCGTGACGGAGGAGACCATCCACTTGCCTCCCGCTCCAGATATGGTTGGAGAAGGTGGAGGAAGAAAATGCGGACTTGGGCGCTGGAGCTCGAGTGTGCGAAAATGGATAAGCAAAGGAGGAAGAAGGCGTGGGTTAAGAAGGCAGATCCTTATCCCCTTATATGGGCGGACGAAACTGTGCGTCCCCACCAGCCTGGTAAAACTCGCATATCTCCCAAGCGCCGTAATCAATGGCGCGGTTGGGTTACCCACGCCCGTATTGATGAGAATCCCGGAATAAGGGGACACAATCTCTGCTTCGACAAGACGTGCCAAGGAAACCGCCTCGCTAAAACACGCTGAGGTGGGACAGTAGAAACGATTCGAATAAAGTCTTGGCTGTGGTGTGATGTCACGCCATGATTTGGTGCAGCTGAGGAACTAGCTGAGACACCTGAGGCAATGGAGATGCCTATAGTCCTTTGGCACGTGGCAAGATGCACAGGTGTTGAGGACTTTGTCGGAACAGCTGAGGACTTTGGAGGAGCTGAGGATTTTGGAGGAGCAGGAGCAGCATGAGGAATTGGCCTTGAGGACTTTGAAGATTCTGGCCGTGAGGGCATAGCTGAGGAACTTGGCCTTGAGGGCACTGTTGGTGAAGCACTTGGCTTGCGAGCAGGCTTCTTTGCCATTGATTTCTTAGGCTCGACAGGGGCCTTAGCAGCAGCAGCAACAGCAGAGTCTTCATTGAATTTCCTCACTGCTTCTTTGGCTTGTCTAGCCAACTTGGCTTGGCGCTTGGCCCATTCTTCAGGAAAGTCCTCACCGCGCTTGATGTTGGTGGGGTCTGCTTCTTGGCCAGGTGCCAATGGAGGTCTTGGGCCTGGAGGATTGAGTGCGAATTTCTTCATGTACTTTGGAGTTACATACCTATACTCCCTCCATTCTCTTGCCCATCTCCTTTCAATCCTCTGGATACCCACCTTGCGCTGATTTTTGTTCTCCTTACCAAACTTGGACTCATCAGGAGTGCAATAGTCTCTGTATATATCTTCAGGGATCTCAAAAGCAGTCATGACCTCAGGCTTCTTTCCTCCTTTATGCGGCTTCTTACCGTCTGCCATATTCTTCAGTTGAGGAATTTGAACAATCAAATTCTCTAAATAAGTATGCAACTTTTCTTCGAGGAATGCTGCAAATGAGTTAAGTTGATGAGAATCTAGTGATTCAGCAGCGGACATGAGTACCTGTGAACAGAGTATAGTTGCGAGGAATTTGGAGAGGTCATATGCGTTCTCAGAAGGTTTTTCAAAAAGAACAAGTTTGAGGAATTTGACCGGATGAGTCTTGAAGAATTTCACTAAGCATTCTTTGTCTTAGGTAACAGAGTTGTATAGATCGAAGATCCACACAATTGAGGAATCTTGAAGAAAAATGACGCTTAGTTAAACAAATCAAGAACAGATGACTTGTGAGGTGTTTTCGTGTGTGAGGATTTGAAGAAAAACACCTTTGAAGATTTTGTAGAAAACATTCGAATCAAAGAGGGCAGTAAAAGTAACTTTTAATTACCCTGGATGAAGAACACGACGAACTGTGAGATGGAGAGGTGAAGTTCGTCTGTGTAGATCTTCCACGCCCTAACTTGGCGGAGGAAGACGGCTACGGCGGCGGCGGAGTGAAGATTTCCGTGGCCAGCGCGAGTACGACGGCGACGAGGTCGAGGCAGTGAAGCTCTTCCTCACCGGCGGTGATGGAGTAGCGGCAATGCTAGGGTTTGAGAAGCTCGAGCTAGAGAGAGGTCGAGTTGAGTAAAGGAAGTGAGGAAGGAGAGAGGGGGTATTTATAGCCACGGTGAAAAACTGTTCGCCCGAAGATTTTGGATGAACGTGCCCCTGACCCTTCTCCTTCGCACCACATGTGTCACCCACGTACTGAGAAGTGGAGATCGTGTTAGATCGTGGGTGAATAGAAAAAAATATTGTGGGATGCATAACGGTTTGAGCGGCAAAACTGAAAATTTTGGATAAGATAAGTTTTAACGTTCCGTTCGCAAATTTTTCAGCTGATGAGGACACAGTGAAGATTCTGAACGAGTTTCAAATAGAACGCACATGAAGAATTTGTGAGTAGATTGGGTTGAGTATAGCATAGAGGGGGAAGGGTCCGATCACATTCCCTTAGCAGAAAAACCAACTTGAAGAATTAGCCATAAGTGAATGTTGTAGAGGACATAAACTCACACACACACACACACACACACACAGATATATATATATATATATATATATATATATATATATATATATATATATATATATAGCCAAGGAAGAAAAACGACAGAAACAGTGAATATTTTGCAAAGTTGAAGAATTTGAACAACTGAGGAAAAACTCAAATTGAAGATTTTCAACTTTGGTGGTGGCGTGACCCATCATATAAGAATGATGATTTCAGACACCGCGTACAATTGTCGTAGGGTTCTGAGAATCAAATTCTTCGTTAATTTCTTTACACTTAGAGTGTTATTCTTCATTGATTAAAGAAAAATGTTTCTTCATGTGTTGCACATCTAAGTCATCAATTTCGCATAAGTGTTAGGATGAGTGTCCTTTTCAAAGAACATTCGAAGATTCTAAGATATTTAGCTCACAACGCAACTTGCTAAATCTGTTCTCATCCAATGGCTTTGTGAAGATATCGGCTAGCTGTTCTTCAGTCTTCACATGCTCAATAGAAATGTCGCCCTTGAACACATGATCACGAAGACAATGATGACGAATTTGAATGTGCTTCGTCTTCGAGTGCTGAACTGGGTTGTGAGTAATCTTGATGTTACTCTCATTGTCACAGAGGAGAGGCACATTCTTGAAATTGACGCCGTAGTCCTTGAGAGTTTGCTTCATCCATAGCAGTTGAGCACAGCAAGAACCAGCAGCAATGTACTCAGCTTCAACAGTAGACAGTGATACGCAGTTCTGTTTCTTCGAGGACCAACAGACCAAAGATCGTCCGAGGAAATGACATGTACCAGATGTTGACTTGTGGTCCACACGATCACCAGCATAGTCAGAGTCAAAATATCCAATGAGATCAAAAGCCGAGCCCTTGGGGTACCATAATCCTAGTGTTGGTGTGTGAGCTAGATATCGAAGAATATGTTTCACAGCCTTATGGTGTGATTCCTTCGGTGTAGCTTGAAACCGGGCACACATGCAAACACTAAGCATTATATCTGTCCTAGATGCACATAAGTACAATAAAGAACCAATCATGGAGCGGTATACCTTATGATCGAAGTCAATACCATTTTCATCAGTGCACAGATGGCCATTTGTGGGCATAGGAATTTTGACGCCTTTGCAATCTTGCATGCCGAATTTCCTCAGTACATCCTTGAGGTATTTCTCCTGAGATATGAATATGCCATTTCGCTATTGACGAAATTGAAGACCTAAGAAGAATTTCAACTCTCCCATCACAGACATTTGATATTCTTCACTCATCATATAGGCAAATTCATCACTATAACCTTGGTCAGTACAGCCAAAGATAATATCATCAACATATATTTGGCACACAAACAGTTCACCATCATAAGATTTAGTAAAGAGAGTAGGGTCGAGTGAACTGGGTGTGAAGCCATTCTTCATGAGGAATTCCTTGAAAGTATCATACCACGCCCGAGGGGCCTGCTTGAGGCCATAGAGGGCCTTGTTGAGTCTAAAGACTTTGTCAGGATTCTTTGGATCTTCAAAACCTGGGGGCTGAGCAACATATACTTCTTCCTCAAGCTTACCATTTAGGAATGCACTTTTCACATCCATTTGATATGGAATGATATCATGATGGTTAGCATAAGCAAGTAATATGCGAATAGCCTCAAGTCTAGCAACAGGTGCAAAAGTTTCATCGAAATCAATTCCTTCAACCTGTGTGTTGCCTTGAGCTACAAGCCGTGCCTTATTCCTCACCACAAGGCCATTTTCATCTTGCTTCTTGCGATAGAGCCACTTTGTGCCAATGATATTGTGCTTGCGAGGATCTGGATGTTTGACCAGTTCCCATACGTTGTTGAGTTTGAATTGATGTAATTCTTCTTGCATTGCCTGAATCCACTCAGGCTCCAGAAATGCTTCATCTACCTTAGTGGGCTCTGTGATAGAGACAAAGGCATAGTGCCCACAAAAGTTAGACAAATGTGAAGGTTTTGAGCGGGTGAGAGGACCTGGTGCTTTGATGTCATCGATGATCTTTTCAACTTGCACTTCTTGTGCAACACGAGGATGAGCTGGTTGTCGTTGAGGAATTTGATCAGCATTTTCTTCAGCACCATTTTCTTCAGCATTTTCCTCAGGTGCATCAGCTCGACGTTCTTCACAATCTGGAATGAATTCTTCAGCAGATTCTTTGGTAGGAATGACATCCTCCGTAGCCTTGAACTTGATAGAATCCTTAGGTGTTGGTTCATCTATCACAGAAGGTAGGTTCTCTCTTTGCGAGCCATTAGTTTCATCGAACCGCACATCTACAGTTTCAACAACCTTGTGACGAACGTTGTTGAAGACTCTGTAGGTGTGCGAGTCCTTTCCGTAACCAAGCATAAAACCTTCATGTGCTTTCGGTGCAAATTTAGCATTGTGATGAGGATCTCTAATCCAACATTTAGCACCGAAGAATTTGAAATAACTCACATTGGGTTTCTTGTCAGTGAGGAGTTCATAGGCAATCTTCTTGAAGAATTTGTGAAGATATACCCTGTTGATGATATGGCACGCAGTATCAATTGCATCAATCCAGAAACAACGAGGCATTTTGTATTCATCAAGCATAGTGCGAGCCATCTCAGTAGGAGTCCTGTTCTTGCGCTCCACGACGCCATTCTGCTGAGGAGTATAAGGAGCAGATAACTCATGAGTAATACCAAGTTCTCAAGATAGTCATCAAGACCAGAATTCTTGAACTCAGTTCCATTGTCACTTCTGATGTGCTCGATCTTCACACCAAAGTTGGTTGAAGCCCTCGAGGAAAATCGTTTGAAGACTTCCTGCACTTCATGTTTGTAAGTAACAAGGTGTACCCATGTGTAACGAGAGTAATCATCAACAATAACAAAGCCATATTGAGATGCTTCATTTGAAACGGCTGAATAATGGTTAGGACCGAAGAGATCCATGTGAAGGAATTCAAATGGATGAGTAGTGGTCATGATAGTCTTCGCTGGATGCTTGGCCTTGGTCATCTTTCCAGCTTCACAGGCTCCGCATAAGTGATCCTTGAGGAATTTGACATTATCAATGCCAATGACATGCTTCTTCTTCACAAGCGTGTGCAAATTCCTCATGCCTGCGTGACCAAGTCGTCGATGCCATAGCCAGCCTTCTGAAGCTTTTGCAAGTAGGCAAACGGCTGGTTGAGGTCCTGTAGAGAAATCAACAATATACAAGTCTCCTTGAGGGAGTCCTGGATTAGGGGGTGTCCGGGTAGCCGGACTATAACCTTTGGACGGACTCTTGGAGTATGAAGATACAAGATTGAAGACTTCGTCCCGTGTCCGGATGGGACTTTCCTTGGCGTGGAAGGCAAGCTTGGCGATACGGATGTGTAGATCTCCTTCCATTGTAACCGACTCTGTGTAACCCTAGCCATCTCCGGTGTCTATATAAACCGGAGGGTTTTAGCCCATAGGACGAACAACAATCATACCATAGGCTAGCTTCTTGGGTTTAGCCTCTCTGATCTCGTGGTAGATCTACTCTTGTACTACCCATATCATCAATATTAATCAAGCAGGAGTAGGGTTTTACCTCCATCGAGAGGGCCCGAACCTGGGTAAAAACATTGTGCCCCTTGTTGAGGGAGTCCTGGATTAGGGGGTGTCCAGATAGCCGGACTATGACCTTTGGCCGGACTCCTGGACTATGAAGATACAAGATTGAAGACTTCGTCCCGTGTCCGGATGGGACTTTCCTTGGCATGGAAGGAAAGCTTGGCGATACGGATATGTAGATCTCCTTCCGTTGTAACCGACTCTGTGTAACCCTAACCCTCTCCAGTGTCTATATAAACCGGAGGGTTTTTAGTCCATAGGACGATCAACAATCATACCATAGGCTAGCTTCTAGGGTTTAGCCTCTCTGATCTCCTGGTAGATCTACTCTTGTACTACCCATATCATCAATATTAATCAAGCAGGAGTAGGGTTTTACCTCCATCGAGAGGGACCGAACCTGGGTAAAAACATCGTGCCCTTGTCTCCAGTTACCATCCGCCTAGATGCATAGTTCGGGACCCCCTACCCAAGATCCGCCGGTTTTGACACCGACATTGGTGCTTTCATTGAGAGTTCCTCTGTGTCGTCACTTTTAGGCCCGATGGCTCCTCCGATTATCAACGGCGATGCGGTCCAGGGTGAGACCTTTCTCCCCGGACAGATCTTCGTATTCGGCGGCTTTGCACTGCGGGCCAATTCGCTTAGCCATCTGGAGCAGATTGAAAGCTATGCCCCTGGCCATCAGGTTAGATTTGGAAGCTTGAACTACACGACTGATATCTGCGGAGACTTGATCTTCAACGGATTCGAGCCACAGCCGGGCGCGCCGCACTGTCACGAAGGGCATGATCTAGCTCTGCCGCCAGACAGTGCCCTGGAGGCCGCACCCGTGTCCGCTCCGACCCTTAGCTCGGAGCCGACTGCACCGATCGAGGACGGGTGGCTGGACACCGCCTCGGGGGCTGCAATCTCTATGGCGATCGAGCCGAACACCAGCCTTACCCTCTGCGAAGCCCATGACTCCAAGGTGCCGGACTCCTTTCCTGACTCCGAGCCCTCTGCGCCCTTGCCAATCGAATCCGATTGGGCGCCGATCATGGAATTCACTGCCGCGGATATCTTTCAGCACTCGCCCTTCGGCGATATTCTAAATTCACTAAGGTCTCTCACTTTGTCAGGAGAGTCCTGGTCGGATTATGGCCAACATGATTGGGATACGGACGACGAAGAAATTCGATGCCTACCCACCACCCACTTCGTAGCCACTGTCGATGATTTAACCGACATGCTAGACTTCGACTCCGAAGACATCGACGGTATGGACGACGATGTAGGAGACGAACAGGAACCAGCGCCTATAGGGCACTGGACAACCACCTCATCTCACGAGGTATATATGGTGGAAACACCTAAAGGAAGCCACAACAAGGATCAACGGGACGCAACGGGGGATCGTTCCCTCGAAAAGCAGTCAAAGCAGCGACGTAAGCGCCGCTCCAAGCCCCGCCTCAGGAGAGACAGCAGCCAGAGAGACCCAGCCATAGAGCAGGGCGAACCGGCGGTCGGCCAACATGCCATCGAGAAACCGTCTGAACAAGATAACTTGGATACACAAACCGCACAACCCGTCCTCGGCGAAGATAACAGTCCGGACAACCTCACGCCGGACAAACTCCCAGAACAGGAAAACCTCCACAAATGGCTCACCGCCACGGCACGCACCCTCAAAAAGCAAAAGCGGAAACTCAAAACCGCGGGAGACGCACTCCGAATTAGATGGAGGAAAGTATTCAACACCGCAGACAAATACGGAGATAGTCGCCACACAAAGAGCTACCCGAAGCGAAAGCAACTGCCTGAATTTGATGAAGAGGCCCTAGAGCCCCCAAAATCTAAAAATAAGGACGCCACCCGGTCGGATAGACGACCCCATGGCCAACACAGAACGGCATATGGCGCCGCGCACAAACCAACAAGCGATCCACCCAATGATTCACATCAAAAGGATGGCCCAACCATGTCTCTCTACGGGCCAAGAAAGCAAGCTCTAGTAAGCAATGCGACGCAACAAACATCCGAACAACACGGCACACCCAAATACAGGGGTGCCACACACCCCCTCTGTTTCACCGATGAGGTGCTGAACCATGATTTTCCAGCGGGATTTAAGCCCATAAACATAGAGGCATACGACAGAACCACAGACCCTGGAGTCTGGATTGAGGATTATATCCTCCACATACACATGGCCCGAGGAGACGACCTCCACGCCATAAAATACTTACCCCTCAAGCTCAAAGGGCCAGCCCGGCATTGGCTTAAAGGCCTTCCCTAAAACACCATTGGAAGTTGGGAAGAGCTCGAGGAGGCTTTTCGGGCAAATTTTCAAGGAACCTATGTACGACCTTCGGATGCAGACGATCTAAGTCATATAACTCAACAGCCTGGAGAGTTAGCCCAGAAACTCTGGAACAGATTTCTTACTAAAAAGAACCAGATAGTCGACTGTCCGGATGCCGAAGCCTTAGCAGCTTTCAAACACAGCGTTCGAGACGAATGGCTCGCCAGACACCTCGGCCAAGAAAAGCAAAGAACAATGGCCGCATTAACAAGCCTCATGACCCGCTTTTGCGCGGGAGAGGACAGCTAGTTGGCAAGATGCAGCACCAATGACCCAAGTACATCCGAAGTCAGGGATGGAAACGGAAAACCACGACGCAGTAAGGAACAGCGCCGGAATAAGGAAAGCAGCTCGAAGAGCACGTCAACGCCGGATTCAAAAGCTCTCGGCAAAACCAGAAAAAGCTGCCCCCCAAGGATAACAGGGATGAGCTATATAACCTTAACAAAATCTTGGATAAGATATATCAAATCCACAACACCCCCGGGAAGCCTGCAAACCATACCCATAGAGAATGTTGGGTCTTCAAGCAATCCGGCCAACTCAACACCGAACACAATGGGCTCGACACACCAAGTGTGGACGATGACGAACCCCACAAGCAGAGCACGGGGAAACAAAGGAATTTCCCACTTGATGTCAAAACAGTAAACTTACTTCACGTGACAAAAGGGAAAAATAGAGTGGCGCCTATGCGGCCTACCCCAAAGGAGTCCCGCCACTGGTTGTTAAAACCGATCACCTTCGACCATCAGGATTACTCTAGAAGTATCCGGAATGAAGGTTGGACTGCCTTAGTGTTAGATCCAATAATCGAAGGACTCCACTTTACACATGTCCTTATGGACGGCAGCAGTGGTTTAAACCTGCTATATCAGGACACAATCCGCAAAATGGGGATAGACCCAACAAGAATTCGCCATAGCAACACTTCCTTTCAAGGAGTAATGCCAGGCCCCGATGCCCATTGCATAGGTTCTCTCCGGTTAGAAGTTATGTTCGGCTCCCCCGATAACTTCCGCCGCGAAAAGCTAACCTTCCACATCGCCCCATTTTCAAGTAGCTATCAAGCACTACTGGGACGAGAGGCTTTCGCCTGCTTTAACGCAATACCACATTATGCATCTCTTACGCTTAAGATGCCCGGTCCACGAGGCATCATCTCACTAAAGGGAAATACCAAGTGTCCCGCGAGCGCGAAAGAATATGTGGCTGCCTTGACAACCATACATTAAAACAGCTTCACCAAGAAAAGCATCTACCAGGTCATCAAGACCACAGACTCGGCTAGGCGAGTCCGGAGCAAACATATAATTGATAAAGGTTTAGTAGCCATACACACCTGTACATGGGGCTCCGCATATGTAAAATACACGACAATAAGGCTCAATTTTACCCATCTTAAATTATACATTGTTTATCTAGTACAGCGTACATTCCGCACTACTATTCTTTTCCTTGTCAGCTAAGTTCCTCTCTTTTATAGATGAACACCATGCTACGCCCGTCCAGGACACGGCACAACGGAGAGACACAGGCGCAGACGTGCAGCAGGGACCCGTCCCCAGGATTCTTTTTAGATTAAGACCCTGCGTAAACCTGTTTTACTGTCTCTTGTTGATATACATCCCCCGGATTTTCAGTATAACCGAGGAGGAGGCTGGCGTCTTGGCATGTGGCCACGTCAGAATTTTGCTCGTACCTGGACATCAGGGGCTTATTATCAAGGGCACTGCTTCGCCCGTTTTTCATAAAGACCGAATACCTTAGGGAGTGTTCCGCGTCGCGAGTTTGACCTTATATGCATCAGCTCCGAATCATGTCTTTGGTCAAATGTTGGGTTTGCCCGGCTCCTGTATTTTGTTGCCTTACGTTCCGCTCTATCGGCTAAGGAGACACCAAGAGAACTACTGCGATTGTGCCCCGGTTCAGCCAAGCGAGCACCTCAGTAGAGAAAGCCGAAAACTGACTATCATGATATAGCGTGAGACTGGTCAACCACTCGATGACCCGCCGGAATCTTTAGGATTCCTCCGCATTAACGAAGGGCCGTTTCCCGGCCAGGCAGACACGCGACCCGAATTTCGGCAAGCGCGGTGCCACCAGGGGCTATATAGTAGCTCCACGGTCAAACTCCTATGGCTAAGTGAAAGTGATAAAGCATTATAGTCCGGTTGCCTAGTTCGCTGCGCTACCACCTCCTTAATGGACCAAGACATTGGATCAAGTGTGATGATGTGCCTTTTGCGAACACCCCCGCATTATATGCAAGGGGGCTAAAGCCAACGACTGCAATCTTTCAGGTTACATATACATATACGTAAATGGCCGCACAGGAGGCATCATAATTCTTGTAAGCACAAGTATAAAAAGCTTCTGCATTTCAGCAAAATATTGTTTTTAATAAAAAAATACATGTTATTCGAACATAACATCCTTCGAGCACTGTGTCTCTATTAAACGAGCGCCCTCCAGGACTTCTTCAAAGTAGTGCTCGGCAGGTATTCGGCTTTCGCCCGAATCTTGGGCTGCAACAGCGGTGGCCTCCATCTCCACCCAGTATGTCTTGACGCAGGCAAGGTCCATCCGTGCACCCTCCACACACGCTGACCTCTTCATCGCATTGATATGCGGCACCGCACCAAGGAACTGCTGCACCAAGCTAAAGTAACTGTTCGGCTTCGGCCTTTTCGGCCACAGATGATCCACGACATACTTCATGGCGAGTCCGGATAACCTATTCAGCTTGGCCCATTCCGCCAAACGATCAGGTAATGTAAGTGGACGCTCTGGATTATGGAACTGCGACCAGAAAAGCTTTTCCACTTCATGACCCTCCTGATCTCGGAAGTGTTCGACCGCATCAGCGGCACTCACCACTAAATCCATATATGCGTCCGCCGAACTCCACATCCGGTCCAACGGAGCATATTTAGGATCCCCGAACTTCATCCGCAGCATAAAGGGCTTTCCAGCCATGATATCTCCGGCCTGACACAGCTCCTCCTTCATCGCTCTCATCGCAGAACGAGCATCCTTAGCTGCCGTAATGGCCTTTTCCAGGTCTGTCCGCTCCGCCCGATCTTCTTTCTCAAAAGGCTTGCAGCGGTCAGCAGCGGTCTTCAACTCCGCATCCATCTCGGCCATTTTCCTTTTGCTTTGGCAATGAGCAGCCTGTTCAACTTTCAACTCCTCAACCGCCTTTAAGGCAGCCGCATCACTTTCCCTGGCTTGTTCCTTGGCTCGGGCAAGCTCTGCCCGAAGGTCCTCCATAGAGGCAACCCCATCTACATCAGGTGCAAACACTGTAAGATACTGGCGTCAAGCTCCTCTTACCAGGTGTCTCCGGAGAGATTATACATACCTTGTGCCTCGTCCAGCCGCTTGTTGACAAGCGCGATGTCGGCATCTGCCACGTCAAGTTGCCGCTTTAATTCGGCAAATTCATCAGTCCGGCTAGCCGCCGGACATTTCGCCACCTACACATGAAAGGCGACATATTATACATGGGATTATGATCCTCTGCGCGCCGTCACTTTTGACACCGCACAAAGTCTCAGGGGCTACTATCTACACAGGACGCATTTTATATATGCGGAACTGGCAAAAGGTACATCATTTCGCGTACCTCAAAACCTGTCAGTAAACTCCTCACGGCCTCGTGCAACCCACTCTCCGCGTATGAAATCCTTTCAATCACCGCAACCATCAACATACGGTGTTCTTCTGAGATAGACACTCGCCCGAGCAGATCCTTCAGCTCCTCCGGCCGTGCACCAGACGGTGTCGGACTCATCCGATGGCCTTTTTCAAAGGCCGGATACGGAGAGCTTTGTGGGGCCATATGACTGCCTTCCGGCCCTGCCAGATTCGGAGAAACCCTCCGAGACGACACCTCAGGGTCGCCCGCCTCGTGAGGCGGTACGGCAAGGGGAGGCGTTCCGCTCTCCATCATCTCCGGAAGAAGATCCCCTGAAGATGAGCTCTGCTGAGAAGGGCTGAGATCCGAACTACAAAGTAAAATTCGGTTACTTTCCTCAGAAATAAAATAGGGGTGTTTTTCATTTTAAACTCCCCTCTCTACTTACGGCTCGGTGGAGGGCTGATCCCCTTGGGGGCACAGTACGACCAAGGTATCCCTCGGCGCAAGACTCTCTTGTAAAGATTTCTTCCCCCGCTTTGAGATCATGGTCTCCGGGTCTTCAGAGGCGCTCCTCTTCTTCCCCTGGGGGGAGGAATTTTTGATTCCTCCTTTCCCAACAGACTCCTTCGAGGAGGCGGTAGCTCCCTTGTCCCCCTCCTCTTTCTCTTCTAAAGGCACAATCTCCAGCATCCTGGTCAACACGGGATTCGCCGAGGTCTCAGGAAGGGGGGCCGGACACCTGATTAACTTCGCCTTCGCTATCCACTCCTATTTCAAAGACAACTCCTTTAAGGGTGATGTCGTGATGAATGAATGGATGGTGTGTCTGGAAACAGGGCAACTTACTTGAGTATCCGGACGATTGCAGCTTAGTCCTACGTCCTCCGTAAAATCCGGACGCTTTACTTCTGGTCTGAAGAACAATTTGTACATCTCCACGGGCGTCATGCCAAGAAAGTGCTGGAGTGCTCGTGGTCCCTCCGGGTTGAACTCCCATAGACGGAGAGGGTGACATTTGCAAGGCAAGACTCGGTGAATTAACATAACCCGCGTCACCACAACCAGACTGATGTCTCTTTCTAGGAGATCTCGGATGCGGCCTTGCAATAGGGGCACGTCTTTTGCTGGCCCCCAGTCCAGCCCCTTATTGACCCACGACGCTAGTCGGGGCGGGGGACCCGAGCGGAAAACAGGCGGTGCCACTCACTTGGTGCCCCTGGGAGCGGTGATATAGAACCACTCTTGTTGCCATAAGCTGGACTCCTCCTGAAAAGAGCCCTCGGGCCATGGAGCGTCAGCGTTCTTGCTTATAATAGCGCCTCTGCACTCCGTGTGTTGTCCCTCGATCATCTTCGGCTCTACTTTAAAAGTCTTAAGCCACAGTCCGAAGTGAGGAGTAATGCGGAGGAAGGCTTCACACACAACGATGAATGATGAGATATGGAGGATGGACTCCGGAGCTAAGTCGTGAAATTCCAGCCCATAATAGAACATGAGCCCCCTCACGAAGGGATCCGTCGTGAAGCCGAGTCCTCGGAGGAAGTGAGACACGAATACCACACTCTCACCAGGCTCGGGAGTAGGAACGACCTGCCCTTGAGCAGGCAGCCTATGCGAAATTTCGCCGGTCAAGAACCTGGCTTCTCTCAACTTCAGCATGTCCCCCTCCGTAATGGAGGAAGGCGTCCATCATCCTCGGAGGTCGGATTCGGACATCGTCGAAGGTCCGAAGCGCCTAAAATCTGGGGCCTTGGGTGTTGGAACTCGAGGCGAAGGGCGAACTCGATTAAGATTGAAAGAAAGGGGTAAGGCCTTGGTCTCTTTATAAGGGGTTGAATACCAAGAGCCCTCCCAGTGACCGTTTGGGACTCGCCTTTAATTGAGGAGACACACCAACGGGCATGACTGGGTTGCCCACGTCCGTATTGATGAGAACCCCGTAAATTAAGGGGACACGATCTCTGCTTCGACCAGACGTGCCAAGGAAACCGCCTCGCTAAACGCACTGAAGTGGGGCAGTAAAATGATTCGAATAAAAGCTTGGCCGTGGTGTGATGTCGCGCTACGGAATACGTCGGCAGATTAGATTTGTGTAAATATTATTCTCCCTATGGCAATATGTGGAACTTATGTTGCAGAGCCGGACACTATCCTTGTGTTCAAAATCTTCTACGAAGTATTCGGAGGAGGAACCCGCCTTGCAATGCCGAAGACAATTTGCGCGCCGGACTCGTCGTCATTGAAGCCTGGTTTAGCGGCTACTGAGGGAGTCCTAGATTAGGGGGTGTCCGGATAGCCGGACTCCTGGACTATGAAGATACAAGATTGAAGACTTCGTCTCGTGTCCGGATGGGACTTTCCTTGGCGTGAAAGGCAAGCTTGGCGATACGGATATGTAGATCTCCTTCCGTTGTAACCGACTCTGTGTAACACTAACCCTCTCCGGTGTCTATATAAACCGGAGGGTTTTTAGTCCATAGGACGAACAACAATCATACCATAGGCTAGCTTCTAGGGTTTAGCCTCTCTGATCTCGTGGTAGATCTACTCTTGTACTACCCATATCATCAATATTAATCAAGAAGGAGTAGGGTTTTACCTCCATCGAGAGGGCCCGAACCTGGGTAAAAACATCGTGTCCCTTGTCTCCTGTTACCATCCACCTAGACGCACAGTTCGGGACCCCCTACCCGAGATCCGCCGGTTTTGACACCTACACCTTATGTTCTAATTCAAGAGGTAAGTGACATGCTTTTCCATAAACCATTTTATACGGAGGCATACCCATAGGATTTTTATATGCAGTTCTATAGGCCCATAATGCATCATCCAGTTTCTTGGACCAATTCTTTCTAGATCTATTAACAATCTTTTGCAAAATTAGAACATAAGGTGTCGTTTACTTTTGATCAATGCCCGTTCACTTTTGATCGAAGGGACCACCCCACTAGCATCCTCCATGGCGGATTCGCCGCATTGGTTCTACACTCAATCATTAACGGATTTCACCTCACTAGAGTCCTTATGGCCGGCGGCAACAGCCTGAACCTGCTTTATCAGGATACAGTGCGGAAAATGGGCATAGATCCCTCAAGGATTAAACCCACAAAAACGACCTTTAAAGGCATCATACCAGGTGTAGAGGCCAACTGTATAGGCTCAGTCACACTTGAAGTGGTCTTCGGATCCCCGGATAATTTCCGAAGCGAGGAGTTAATCTTCGACATAGTCCCGTTCCGTAGTGGCTATCACGCACTGCTCGGACGAACCGCATTTTCAAAGTTCAATGCGGTGCCGCACTACGCATACCTCAAGCTCAAGATGCCAGGACCTCGTGGAGTCATTACGGTCAATGGAAACACCGAACGCTCTCTCCGAACGGAGGAGCATACGGCGGCCCTCACAGAGGAAGTACAAAGCAGCCTCTCAAGGCAACTCTCTAGTCCGGCTCTTAAACGTCCGGACACCGTCAAGCGCGCCCGGAGTAACCTACAACAAGACCGCCTGGCACGTTCCGAGCAAGCGTAGCAATGCGGCCCCAACCCCAGCCCTCGCGAAACTGCGCAATCAGTACCACGCGTACATAACTATGCTCTGAAAATACCATGGGCACAGGGGGAGGGGCACGACCACGGCATGCCCAAAAATGCGGCTCA
This sequence comes from Aegilops umbellulata, assembly GCA_032464435.1. NCBI lineage: Eukaryota > Viridiplantae > Streptophyta > Magnoliopsida > Poales > Poaceae > Aegilops > Aegilops umbellulata. The sequence goes on along the minus strand of CP136057.1, from coordinate 36,824,304 downwards.
ACCGCACTAGGGGCTCCCGATTTTATCATTTTTCCTAGTTGCAGGACTCCACTCTTCGGAAGGCCTGTCCGGCAGTATAATCGTCAAACACACGATGCAACAACCAAGGAGGCAGAAAGCTACGTTGAATTCCCAGGTGGTCTCTATAACGAGCAAAATACCTGCCTTACATACCATCTCGCAGCTCGCCCCTGGAGGGGGACATGTCAAATAGTCCCATCTCTTGCTTACCGCACTATTTGTATCATTTTGCTTTCGCAGCAGCCATTTAAAAATAAACAATGCTTAGCTTCAGCTTATTCTTGCATTCTCTATTCATTTCTTTTTCAATATATATGTTCAGTTATGACATTTAGCACCCATACACTTTGGTACGGTCAATACGCCAGGTGTTGGGGATATTACTACTGGGCGTAAACCGGCCTAGCTGGGCCGGGTTGACTTCATCAGTAGTCTAAAGGTGCTAAAGCCCAGAGGCTAGACAAAGGCCCAAGGCCATAGTCGGTTCAGTATCTGTAGCCGTAAACCGGCGTGTATATAAACTTGTATTATAAGTTAGGAATAGGGAGAGACCAACCCGGATACGAATATAAACCGGAGATTGGGACTCTATGAACCGACGGGTGTCACCCGTGTATATAAGGGGACAACCCGATAGCGGTTCAAGGACAGACCACCATAACTCGAGGCCTAGGCGAAGCTTGTTTGCTCCCTAGTCATCGAAACCCCATCAATTCCATCACAAACTAGACGTAGGCTTTTACCTTCATCGAAGGGGCCGAACTAGTATAAACTTCCTGTGTCCCTTGTCCGCTTTAACCCCTTCGAGTTAACCCGCTGCGATGGCTCCACGACTAAGTCCTTTCGCTAGGACATCTGTCGTGACAAACCCACGATAGTTGGCGCCCACCATGGGGCAATCGCATGATGGTTTCAAGTTCTTGGAGGGCCGCTTTGAAGGACTCGAGGGATACGCCGTGGGCCGGATGACCAAGAGTCGTCGCGGCAAGATCTACATCGACGACGCAGGCTGGGGCCCCGATGCCGGCTCAATTGAGTACGGGTACCGGGTCCCCTTTGGTGGCATACATGTCTTCATCAGCAAGATCGGTGAACCGGGCCCTGAGCTGGACACCTGCACCGACCTCGTCGAGACAGCTCAGCGTGCACGCCCTGCCCGGGTTAAACCGGCCGTGAAGCATGCCTTCGTGGGAGTCATCCATGGAGGAAGCTATGAGGATGGATCAGGATCTGGTGGTGAAACCGTCGTTTACTCTGGCAACGAGTCATCGACCGGAGAGACTAAGTCATTGTATCAGCTACAAGATGGCCGGATTGGGGGCTGTTCCGATGGCGACAGTATTCCAGACCCCTCCGATCTGCCCAACCGGGTTGGGATATTCATGGCTGGTACACAAGCAGCACCTCACTCATCGACAGCCGTGGCGATGATTTCCGGTTCAGCAGCAGCAACGGCTGCCGGAGCAGGAGGCTCGGTGCGCCCGCCGGCTCAAGTGTTATCAGATCTATTCGACGCATTGGCTGCACTCATGGCGGAGGCTAATCCAGTGGATCAGGATGCTCATAACGCAGAGATCGCAAAGGTGAGAGAGCATATTACCCAGGCCAAAGCGGATCTGGCAGCAGAAGAGGTCAGGATGACTGCGGAGCGGGCCACTTTGACGCCCAAGCTTATAAACTCATGCTGGACCAGAACGCCTCACAGGAAGTCATGAGGAGGAAATACCGATCTCGGTTGCCCTTAGTTTTTGAAGGAAGGAACCTTTTCAACACCCCTGAAGCGGGAATCAATAATCCGCCGGTAGTAAACCGGGCGGAGGCACCTGCGACAGGAGCGCCGGTTCAGCCCCGTTTAATAGATCTGCCTCATCATAATGCTGGTGTACCGCAGGTCGTGCCTACACCTCCGGGTCACTACTCCAATCCGATGGATAACCTCGTTGCAGCTGCGGCACGGCTGGAGGCTATTCCGGTTGAAGGTGATTCGTTACAGGTGATCGAAACTCGCCGGGTTAAGGAGCTCCTTAGGACGGCTTTCATCCAACAGGAAGCATACTCATACAGCCGTCACCGGATTCATTCTACCCCACGTCCGGCCCAGAGTTATAGCAGGCGTATGGAGGAACCAACTGTGTCAAGTAACGCGCGGCGTGAAGCACCCCGTGGCAACAATCCGGCTCCCGATGCCCAGGAGGTGGTAGACCGGGCCCGAGCGCGCAGGGAAGCTGAGTTAGCAGCGCAGTATCAGACTCATCAATTCACGCCGGTTCGTCCCACCACTTCGGTTGAACCGGGGCTCACTTCTAGCGCTTTGGGAGTGCCTTGTCTTGTCCCCGCTTTACGCAATGTGCACCTCCCCAAAGATTTTAAGGGCCCGCGCAAGGTGCCGAACTATACGGCAGATCAACCCCCAGAGACGTGGGTGGAAAGTTATGAGATGGCCATGGAGATGCTTGATGTCGATGAGGCGGCGTGTGCAAAATATTTTACCATGATGCTTGAAGGGACAGCCCGCACTTGGTTAAAAAGCCTGTCGCCCAATTCTATCAGTTCATGGGCCCAGTTGCGAGATCGGTTCATCAATAATTTCAAAGACACATGTAAGCAGCCCATGTCGATAGTGGATTTAGCTGCCTGTGTCCAGGAGGAAGGAGAATCAACAACTCATTGGGTGCGCAGGGTCTCACGGGTTCTGCATTCCTCAGACCGCATCAATGCGGACACCGCAGTTATAACCTTGGAAGGCAATTGCCGGTTTGGACCCCTGAAGTTGAAGTTAGGACGGATGAAACGCCATTGTACTGACATGGGGACCCTCATGGGCGCCTTGGTAAAGTACGCTGATTCTGATAGTACCAAGGACCCTGAGTCTGATGATGAGAAGACAGGGAAGGGAAAGAAGAACGGCAACTTCAGAGGTCAGCAGCATCACTCAGCAGGAAACGGTGGCGGAGGCAAGCGTAAAGCGGATGGCAACATGGATTTTGTCGCCAATACTAACGTGCAGAACGGGGGCCAGCGACGAAAAGGCAAAAACCGCAGTGGAGCGCCTAGTCCTAATCCGGAACGCCTAAATTATCTGTTGAACTAGCCCTGTCCAAAGCATGGGACGAGGGAGGAACCAGCAAACCACCTTTGGAAAGATTGCTATATTATGCAAGAGTTCAAGAGCTCCAATGCCTTCCGGTATGACCCCGGCTCTGGTGGTGGTTCTGGATCTGGACCGAGTCACGGTGGAGGAAATTCCGGTTCAGGGGTTAATGGTAACCCAGGCGGACATAACAATCAGCATAATCAGAATAACCAGGGTGGTCACAATCAGCAAGAGCAGCAGTCGGGTTACCAGAGCAATCCAAAGCAGCTAAATAGTGGGCAGTATCATGTATTCACCACTAGCTTGGACAAGCTGGACTGGAAGGTCCAGAAGCGGGCAGTTAATTCTGTTGAACCGGCCGTGCCCCGATATCTGCGCTGGTCAGAGCAGCCAAGCATATGGAGTAGGGAGGATCACCCTCCCCGGGTTGACAATCCGGGTCAGCTGGCATTAGTGGTGGCACTTCAGGTGGGAGGTTATAAGTTCACCAAGGTACTCATGGATGGGGGTAGCAGCATTAACATCCTGTACTATGAGACTTTCCGTCGAATGGGGCTAACAGATAAGGAACTCCGGCCTTCGAATACGGTTTTTCATGGTGTGGTACCTGGCAAGTCAGCATACCCCGTTGGGAAGATAGCATTGGAAGTGGCCTTCAGAGATGATCATGATTCCCGGTCCGAGACGCTAACGTTCGAGGTGGTGAAAATCCAAAGCCCGTATCACGCCCTGTTCGGTAGACCGGCCTATGCAAAATTCATGGCACGGCCCTGTTATGTGTACTTACAACTCAAGATGCCAGGTCATAAGGGGACCATCACGGTTCACGGAAGCCGCAAGGTCGCTTTGGAATGCGAAGAAGGAGATGCGGCTTACGCAGAGTCGGTTTGTAGCACCGAGGAACTCAAGTATTACAAAGACAATGTTGATCCGACGGATATGACTCCTTTAAAGAAGCCTACTACGGAGCATGATCCGGCCCTGAAGTTTACGTCAGCCGCTGAGACTAAGCTTGTTGACTTCGTACCTGGCGATTCGTCCAAGCAGTTCAGTATCAGTGCCAATCTGGATCCGAAATAGGAAAGCGCGCTCATCGAGTTCATCCGTGAGAATCGGGACATCTTTGCGTGGAAGCCTTCTGACATGCCTGGTGTACCGAGGCGACTCGCTGAGCACACTCTAAACATGGATCCTAAATACAAACCGGTGAAACAGTTCCTCCACCGGTTCAACGAGGAGAGGCGAAAAGCTATTGGAGAAGAGGTGGCCAGGCTCTTAGCAGCTGGCTTCATTGTTGAAGTTTTCCACCATGAGTGTCTTGCTAATCCGGTGCTAGTCCTTAAGAAAAATGGCACCTGGCGCATGTGTGTGGATTATACTGATCTTAATAAAGCATGTCCCGCAGATCCTTTTGCCCTCCCCCGTATTGATCAGATAATTGATGCTACGGCGGGTTGCGAGCGTTTATGTTGCCTGGATGCTTATTCCGGCTATCATCAGATCAAAATGGCAGTTAAGGACCAGGAGAAGACGGTGTTCATAACTCCTTTTGGAGCCTTCTGCTATGTGTCTATGCCTTTTGGGCTCAAAAGTGCCCAGGCAACCTATCAACGGTGTGTGCAAAATTGTCTCCACAATCAGATTGGCCGTAATATGCATGCTTATGTGGATGATATCGTTGTTAATTCAAGGAAGAAGGAGACTTTGGTCGATGACTTGAAGGAAACCTTTGATAACCTGAGGACGTACAAGGTGATGCTCAATCCGGCCAAATGTGTCTTTGGTGTACCAGCAGGCAAGTTATTGGGTTTTCTGGTGTCCAACAGGGGAATTGAGGCTAATCCGGAGAAGATCACGGCTATCACTTCTCTGGCTAAACCGAAATGTATTAATGATGTTCAACGTTTGGCTGGCCGGATTGCCGCGTTGAGACGGTTTATCAGCCGCCTTGGTGAGAAAGCGATCCCGTTGTATCAGATGTTGAAGAAAACGGATCAGTTCGTTTGGAGTTCTGTCGCGGATCAGGCATTGGAGGATTTAAAGCGGCAATTGGCCAATCCGCCTGTACTCGCCGCCCCCGTTGACAAGGAACCATTATTGTTGTATGTCGCTGCTAATGCTCGTGCGGTCAGTGTAGCTATAGTGGTGGAGTGGAAGGAGGCGGGCAAAGAGTACCCGGTTCAGTGTCTGGTTTATTATATCAGCGAAGTGCTTATTGAGTCCAAACAAAGATATCCGCATTGCCAGAAGCTGGTATACGGAGTTTTCATGGCAAGCCGGAAGCTGAAGCAGTATTTCCAAGGGCATCCCATCACAGTGGTCAGCTCTGCCCCTTTGGGTGATATCATCCAGAACCGGGAAGCAACAGGTCGGATTACCAAGTGGGCTATAGAGCTTCGGCCACACGGTTTGAAATACGTGCCTCGGACGGCGGTGAAGTCCCAAGCACTTGTCAATTTCATTAATGACTGGACAGAGCTGCAGGCCCCTGAAGAGAAGCCGGATCACACATATTGGACCATCCATTTTGACGGATCACGGCAATTGGAGGGCTCGGGGGCTGGAGTTGTATTAACTTCCCCACGAGGTGACAAGTTTTGTTATGTTCTCTGCTTAATGTTCCCTTGTACTAACAATGCAGCTGAGTACGAAGCCTTGCTCCATGGTCTCCAGATGGCTAAAGAGATGAACTTAAGCCGGGTTAAGTGCTTCGGTGACTCGGACCTGGTAGCTCAACAAGTGTCTGGTACTTGGGATTCTAAGGACCCACTCATGGAGGCATATCGTCGTGAGGTTGATGATGTTGCTGGTCATTTCAAGGGTTATCAGGTGGATCACGTGGACCGTCGGAAGAATGAAGCGGCGGACGCTTTGAGTCGGCTAGGCTCACAGCGTAAACCGGTCCCGCCCAATGTCTTTCTCGACATACTACACAACCCATCGGTTCAGCTACCTGGAGAAGCAGATTTGGCTGTTCCTGATCCGGAGGCTCAGTTGGTGGCAGCACTCCATGTCATTCCGGATTGGACACTTCCCTACCTGGCGTACATGAACCGGGGCGAGTTACCAGAGGATGAGACTCTGGCCAGACAAATAATACGGCGGTCCAAGTCCATGACAATCATCAATGGCGAGTTGCATCATTGCAGTGTATCAGGAGCGTTTCAACGTTGTGTGTCTCCTGAGGAAGGTTGTGAAATCTTGCGTGAGATCCATGAAGGGGATTGTGGTCACCATGCCAGTTCAGAATCTCTGGTAGCTAAAGCGTTCCGCCACGGTTTCTATTGGTTAACTACCCATGCTGATGCGGAGGATCTGGTCCGACGATGTGATGGTTGCCAAAAGTTTTCAAGACGCACTCATGTTCCGGCTCAAGAATTGAGGATGATTCCAATTACTTGGCCGTTTGCAACTTGGGGGCTGGATATGGTTGGGCCTTTCAAAAGGTCCAAGGACAAGAAGACCCACCTCCTGGTGGCGGTTGATAAATTTACAAAGTGGGTGGAAGCAGAGCCTGTTAGTAAGTGTGACGCAGCCACCGCGGTTCAGTTCATCAAGAAGGTGATTTTCCGGTTTGGCTTTCCACACAGTATCATTACAGACAACGGTACCAATTTGTATTCGAACGTAAGAATCTATCACACCCGATCATCACGTGGTGCTTCGAAACGACGAACTTTCGCAACGGTGCACAGTTAGGGGGAACACTTTCTTGAAATTTTAATGAGGGATCATCTTATTTACTACCGTCGTTCTAAGCAAATATGATGCAAAAAACATGATAAACATCACATGCAATCAAATAGTGACATGATATGGCCATCATCACTTTGCTCCTTTCGATCTCCATCTTCGGGGCTCCATGATCATCATCGTCACCGGCATGACACCATGATCTTCATCGTCATGATCTCCGTGAAGTTGTCTCGTCAACTATTACTTCTACTACTATGGCTAACGGTTAGCAATAAAGTAAAGTAATTACATGACGTTTATGTTGACACGCAGGTCATAAATAAATTAAAGACAACTCCTATGGCTCCTGCCGGTTGTCATACTCATCGACATGCAAGTCGTGATTCCTATTACAAGAACATGATCATCTCATACATCACATATATCATACATCACATCCTTTGGCCATATCACATCACATGGCATACCCTGCAAAAACAAGTTAGACGTCCTCTAATTGTTGTTTGCATGTTTTACGTGGCTGCTATGGGTTTCTAGCAAGAACGTTTCTTACCTACGCAAAACCACAACGTGATATGTCAATTGCTATTTACCCTTCATAAGGACCCTTTTCATCGAATCCGATCCGACTAAAGTGGGAGAGACTGGCACCCGCTAGCCACCTTATGCAACTAGTGCATCTCAGTCGGTGGAACCTGTCTCACGTAAGTGTACGTGTAAGGTCAGTCCGGGCCGCTTCATCCCACAATGCCGCCGAATCAAGATTGACTAGTAACGGTAAGCATATTGAACAAAATCAACGCCCACAACTACTTTGTGTTCTACTCGTGCAAAGAATCTACGCAATAGACCTAGCTCATGATGCCACTGTTGGGGAACGTAGCAGAAATTTAAAATTTTCCTACGTGTCACCAAGATCTATCTATGGAGAAACCAGCAACGAGGGGAAAGAGAGTGCATCTACATACCCTTGTAGATCGCTAAGCGGAAGCGTTAAAGTGAACGGGGTTGATGGAGTCGTACTCGTCGTGATCCAAATCACCGATGACCAAGTGCTGAACGGACGGCACCTCCGCGTTCAACACACGTACAGCCCGGTGATGTCTCCCATGCCTTGATCCAGCAAGGAGAGAGGGAGAGGTTGAGGAAGACTCCATCCAGCTGCAGCACAACGGCGTGGTGGTGGTGGAGGAGCGTGGCAATCCTGCAGGGCTTCGCCAAGCACCGCGGGAGAGGAGGAAGGAGAGATGCAGGGCTACGCCATTAACAGGAGAGGAACTCGTGTGTTGTGGGCAGCCCAAACCTCAACTATATATAGGGGAAGGGGAGGGGCTGCGCCCCATTTAGGGTTTTCACCCCTAGGGGTGGCGGCCAGCCTAGATCCCATCTAAGGGAGGCGGCCAAGGGGGAGGGGGAGAGGGAGGCGCACCAGGAGTGGGCCTTAGGGCCCATCTGCCCTAGGGTTTACCCCCTTTCCCCTCTTCCTTGTGCCTTGGGCCTTGTGGGGGGGCGCACCAGCCCACCTAGGGCTGGTCCTCTCCCACACTTAGCCCAAGTAGCCCTCCGGGGATGGTGGCCCCACTTGGTGGACCCCCGGACACCTTCGGTGGTCCCGGTACACTACCGGTGATGCCCAGAACACTTCCGGTGGCCAAAACCATACTTCCTATATATAAATCTTTACCTCCGGACCATTCTGGAACTCCTCGTGACGTCCGGGATCTCATCCGGGACTCCGAACAACATTCGGTAACCACATACAAGCTTCCTTTATAACCCTAGCATCATCGAACCTTAAGTGTGTAGACCCTACGGGTTCGGGAGACATGCAGACATGACCGAGACGTTCTCCGGTCAATAACCAACAGCGGGATCTGGATACCCATGTTGGCTCCCACATGTTCCACGATGATCTCATCGGATGAACCACGATGTCAAGGACTTAATCAATCCCGTATACAATTCCCTTTGTCTATCGGTACGATACTTGCCCGAGATTCGATCGTCGGTATCCCGATACCTTGTTCAATCTCGTTACCGGCAAGTCTCTTTTACTCGTTCTGCAACACATCATCCCGTGATCAACTCCTTGATCACATTGTGCACATTATGATGATGTCCTGCCGAGTGGGCCCAGAGATACCTCTCCGTCACACGGAGTGACAAATCCCAGTCTCGATTCGTGCCAACCCAACAGACACTTTCGGAGATACCTGTAGTGTACCTTTATAGACACCCAGTTACGTTGTGACGTTTGGCACACCCAAAGCACTCCTAAGGTATCCGGGAGTTGCACAATCTCATGGTCTAAGGAAACGATACTTGACATTAGAAAAGCTTTAGCATACGAACTACATGATCTTGTGCTAGGCTTAGGATTGGGTCTTGTCCATCACATCATTCTCCTAATGATGTGATCCCGTTATCAACGACATCCAAAGTCCATGGTCAGGAAACCGTAACCATCTATTGATCAATGAGCTAGTCAACTAGAGGCTTACTAGGGACATGGTGTTGTCTATGTATCCACACATGTATCTGAGTTTCCTATCAATACAATTCTAGCATGGATAATAAACGATTATCATGAACAAGGAAATATAATAATAATCAATTTATTATTGCCTCTAGGGCATATTTTCAACAGTCTCTTCGATATGTGATTAACACTCAAGGTCACATCCCTATGTGACTAACACCCAAGAGTTCTGGGTTTTATCATGTTATGCTTGTGAGAGAGGTTATAGTCAACGGGTCTGAACCTTTCAGATCCGTGTGTGCTTTACAAATATCTATGTCATCTCCTAGATGCAGTTACCACGCTCTATTTGGTGCTATTCCAAATAACTGTTCTACTATACGAATCCAGTTTACTACTCAGAATAATCTGGATTAGTTTCAAAGCTTGCATCGGCGTAACCCTTTACGACGAACTCTTTTACCACCTCCATAATCGAGAAAATTCCTTAGTCCACTAGTTACTAAGGATAACTTTGACCGTTGTCCTATGATCCATTTCTAGATCACACTTGTACCCCTTGACTGACTCATGGTTTGGCACACTTCAGGTGCGGTACATAACATAGCATACTTTAGAGCCTACGACTAAAGCATAGGGCACGACCTTCGTCCTTTCTATTCTGCCGTGGTCATGTCTTGAGTCTTGCTCAATACTCACACCTTGTAACACAGCCGAGAACTCCTTCTTTGCTGATCTATTTTGAACTCCTTCAAAATCTTGTTGTGGTATGTGTTTGTTTGAAAGTACTATTAAGCGATTTTGATCTATCCTTGTAGATCTTGATGCTCAATGTTTAACTAGCTTAATCCAGGTTTTCCATTGAAAACACTTTTCAAATAACCCTATATGCTTTCCAGAAATTCTACATCATTTCTGATCAACAATATGTCAACAACATATACTCATCAGAAATTCTATAGTGCTCCCACTCACTTCTTTGGAAATACAAGTTTCTCATAAACTTTGTATAAACCCAAATCTTTGATCATCTCATCAAAGCGTACATTCCAACTCCGAGATGCTTACTCCAGTCCTTAGAAGGATTGCTGGAGCTTTGCATACTTGTTAGCATCTTTCAGGATTGACAAAAATCTTCTGGTTGTATCACATACAACCTTTCCTCAAGAAAATCGTCGAGGAAACAATGTTTTGACATCCTATCTGCACAATTTCATAAATAATGCAGTAATCGCTAATATAATTTCAACAGACTCTTAGCATCGCTACGAGTGAGAAAGCCTCATCGCATTCAACTCCTTGAACTTGTCGGAAAACATCTTAATGACAAGTCAAGCTTTCTTAATGGTGACATTTACCATCATTGTCCGTCTTCCTTTTAAAATCCATCTGTACTCAACAGCCTCACGACCATCGAGTCGTTCTGCCAAAGTCTACACTTTGTTTTCATACATGGATCCTCTCTCGGATTTTATGGCCTCGAGCCATTCATCGGAATCCGGGCCCACCATCGCTTCTCCATAGCTCGTAGGTTCATAGTTGTCCAGCAACATGACTTCCAAGACAGGATTACGTACCACTCTGAAGTAGTACGCATCCTTGTCATCCTACGAGGTTTGGGAGTGACTTGATTCGAAGTCTCATGATCACTATCATAAGATTCCACTTCAATTGGTGTAGTTGCCATAGGAACAACTCATGTGCCCTGCTACACACTAGTTGAAGTGACGGTTCAATAACCTCATCAAGTGTCCACCATCCTCCCACTCAATTCTTTCGAGAGAAACTTTTCCTCGAGAAAGGACCCGATTTGAGAAACAACCCCTATTGCTTTCGGATCTGAGACAGGAGGTATACCCAACTGTTTTGGGTGTCCTATGAAGATGCAGTTATCCGCTTTGGGTTCGAGCTTATCAGCCTGAAACTTTTTCATATAAGCGTCGCAGCCCCAAACTTTAAAGAAATGACAGCTTAGGTTTCTCTAAACCATAGTTCATACGGTGTCATCTCATCGGAATTACGTGGTGCCCTATTTAAAGTGAGTGCGGTTGTCTCCAATGCCTAACCCATGAACGATAGTGGTAATTCGATAAGAGACGTCATCATATCCATTAGTTATGATGTTCGGACACACCATCACTCTATGGTGTTCCAGGAGGTACTAGTCGTGAAACAATTTCCACAGTGCCAAACTCGTAACTCAGATATTCATTTCTATGATCATATCATAGATATTTTATCCTCTTGTCACGACGATATTCAACTTCACTCTGAAATTACTTGAACCATTCAATAATTCAGACTTGTGTTTCATCAAGTAAATATGCTCAGTATCTACTCAAATCATCTGTGAAGTAAGAGCATAACGATATCCACTGCGTGCCTCAACACTCATTGGACTGCACACATCAAAATGTGTTACTTCCAACAAGTTGCTTTCTTGTTCCATTTTACTGAAACCGAAGCTTTCAGCCATCTTGCCCATGTGGTATGATCTGCATGTCTCAAGCGATTCAAAATCAAGTGAGTCCAAATGGTCCATCTGCATGGAGTTTCTTCATGCGTATATACCAATAGACATGGTTCACATGTCTCAATCCTTTTCAAAAATGAGTGAGTCCAAAGATCCATCAACATGGAGCTTCTTCATGCGTTTTATACCAATATGACTTACATGGCAGTGCCACAAGTAGGTGGTACTATCATTACTATCTTATATCTTTTGGCATGAACATGTGTATCACTATGGTCGAGATTCAATAAACCATTCATTTTAGGTCCAAGACCATTGAAGGTATTATTCAAATAAATAGAGTAACCATTATTCTCCTTAAATGAATAACCGTATTGCGATAGACATAATCCAATCATGTCTATGCTCAACGCAAACACCAAATAACAATTATTTAAGTTTAACACCAATCTCGATGGTAGAGGGAGCGTGTGATGCTTGATCATATCAACCTTGGAAACACTTCCAACACATCTCGTCAGCTCACCTTTAGCTAGTCTCCGTTTATTCCGTAGCTTTTATTTCGAGTTACTAACACTTAGCAACCGAACCGGTATCTAATACCCTGATGCTACTAGGAGTACTAGTAAAGTACACATTCACATAATGTATATCCAATATACTTCTATCGACAGCCTTCTCATCTACCAAGTATCTAGGGTAATTCTGCTCCAGTAACTGTTCTCCTCATTACAGAAGCACTTAGTCTCGGGTTTGGGTTCAACCTTGGGTTTCTCCAATAGAGCAGCAGCTGATTTGCCGTTTCATGAAGGATCCCTTCTTGCCCTTGCCCTTCTTGAAACTAGTGGTTTCACTAACCATCAATAATTGATGCTCCTTCTTGATTTCTACTTTCGCGGTGTCAAACATCGCGAATATTTCAAGGATCATCATATCCATCCCTGATATAGTTCATCACAAAGCTGTAGCAGCTTGGTGGCAATGACTTTGGAAAAACATCACTATCTTATCTGGAAGATCAACTCCCACTCAATTCAAGTGATTGTTGTACTCAGACAATCTGAGCACAAGCTCAACGATTGAGCTTTTCTCCCTTAGTTTGCAGGCCAAGAAAATCGTCGGAGGTCTCATACCTCTTGACGTGGGCACGAGCCTGAAATCCCAATTTCAGCCCTCGAAACATCTCATATGTTCCGCGACATTTCAAAATGTCTTCGGTGCCTCAATTCTAAACCATTTATCATTACCGAACTATCATGTAGTCATCAAAACATGTATGTCAGATGTTCGCAACATCCACAGACCACGTTCGAGGTCCAGCACACCGAGCGGTGCATTGAGGACACAAGCCTTCTACTATCCGCATAATTGCTACTATCAACTTTCAACTATATTTTCTCTAGGAACATATCTAAAACAGTAGAACTAAAGCGCGAGCTTACGACATAATTTGCAAAGATCTTTTGACTATGTTCAGGATAATTAAGTTCATCTTATGAACTCCCACTCAGATAGACATCCCTCTAGTCATCCAAGTGATTACATGATCCGAGTCAACTAGGCCGTGTCCGATCATCACGTGAGACGGACTAGTCAACGTCGGTGAACATCTTCATGTTGATCGTATCTACCATACGACTCATGCTCGACCTTTCGGTCTTCTGTGTTCCGAGGCCATGTCTGTACATGCTAAGCTCGTCAAGTCAACCTAAGTGTTTGCATGTGTTCCGAGGCCATGTCTGTACATGCTAGGCTCGTCAACACCCGTTGTATTCGAACGTAAGAATCTATCACACCCGATCATCACGTGGTGCTTCGAAACGACGAACTTTCGCAACGGTGCACAGTTAGGGGGAACACTTTCTTGAAATTTTAATGAGGGATCATCTTATTTACTACCGTCGTTCTAAGCAAATAAGATGCAAAAACATGATAAACATCACATGCAATCAAATAGTGACATGATATGGCCATCATCACTTTGCTCCTTTCGATCTCCATCTTCGGGGCTCCATGATCATCATCGTCACCGGCATGACACCATGATCTTCATCGTCATGATCTCCGTGAAGTTGTCTCGTCAACTATTACTTCCACTACTATGGCTAACGGTTAGCAATAAAGTAAAGTAATTACATGACGTTTATGTTGACACGCAGGTCATAAATAAATTAAAGACAACTCCTATGGCTCCTGCCGGTTGTCATACTCATCGACATGCAAGTCGTGATTCCTATTACAAGAACATGATCATCTCATACATCACATATATCATACATCACATCCTTTGGACATATCACATCACATGGCATACCCTGCAAAAACAAGTTAGACGTCCTCTTATTGTTGTTTGCATGTTTTACGTGGCTGCTATGGGTTTCTAGCAAGAACGTTTCTTACCTACGCAAAACCACAACGTGATATGTCAATTGCTATTTACCCTTCATAAGGACCCTTTTCATCGAATCCGATCCGACTAAAGTGGGAGAGACTGGCACCCGCTAGCCACCTTATGCAACTAGTGCATGTCAGTCGGTGGAACCTGTCTCACGTAAGTGTACGTGTAAGGTCGGTCCGGGCCGCTTCATCCCACAATGCCGCCGAATCAAGATTGACTAGTAACAGTAAGCATATTGAACAAAATCAACGCCCACAACTACTTTGTGTTCTACTCGTGCAAAGAATCTACGCAATAGACCTAGCTCATGATGCCACTATTGGGGAACGTAGCAGAAATTTAAAATTTTCCTACGTGTCACCAAGATCTATCTATGGAGAAACCAGCAACGAGGGGAAAGAGAGTGCATCTACATACCCTTGTAGATCGCTAAGCGGAAGCGTTCAAGTGAACGGGGTTGATGGAGTCGTACTCGTCGTGATCCAAATCACCGATGACCAAGTGCCGAACGGACGGCACCTCCGCGTTCAACACACGTACAGCCCGGTGACGTCTCCCATGCCTTGATCCAGCAAGGAGAGAGGGAGAGGTTGAGGAAGACTCCATCCAGCAGCAGCACAACGGCGTGGTGGTGGTGGAGGAGCGTGGCAATCCTGCAGGGCTTCGCCAAGCACCGCGGGAGAGGAGGAAGGAGAGATGCAGGGCTGCGCCATTAACAGGAGAGGAACTCGTGTGTTGTGGGCAGCCCAAACCTCAACTATATATAGGGGAAGGGGAGGGGCTGCGCCCCCTTTAGGGTTTTCACCCCTAGGGGTGGCGGCCAGCCTAGATCCCATCTAAGGGAGGCGGCCAAGGGGGAGGGGGGGAGGGAGGCGCACCAGGAGTGGGCCTTAGGGCCCATCTGCCCTAGGGTTTGCCCCCTTTCCCCTCTTCCTTGTGCCTTGGGCCTTGTGGGGGGGGGCGCACCAGCCCACCTGGGGCTGGTCCTCTCCCACACTTAGCCCAAGTAGCCCTCCGGGGATGGTGGCCCCACTTGGTGGACCCCCGGACACCTCCGGTTGTCCCGGTACACTACCAGTGATGCCCAGAACACTTCCGGTGGCCAAAACCATACTTCCTATATATAAATCTTTACCTCCGGACCATTCCAGAACTCCTCATGACGTCCGGGATCTCATCCGGGACTCCAAACAACATTCGGTAACCACATACAAGCTTCCTTTATAACCCTAGCGTCATCGAACCTTAAGTGTGTAGACCCTACGGGTTCGGGAGACATGCAGACATGACCGAGACGTTCTCCGGTCAATAACCAAAAGCGGGATCTGGATACCCATGTTGGCTCCCACATTTCCACGATGATCTCATCGGATGAACCACGATGTCAAGGACTTAATCAATCCCGTATACAATTCCCTTTGTCTATCGGTACGATACTTGCCCGAGATTCGATCGTCGGTATCCTGATACCTTGTTCAATCTCGTTACCGGCAAGTCTCTTTTATTCGTTCCGCAACACATCATCCCATGATCAACTCCTTGATCACATTGTGCACATTATGATGATGTCCTACCGAGTGGGCCCAGAGATACCTCTCCGTCACACGGAGTGACAAATCCCAGTCTCGATTCGTGCCAACCCAACAGACACTTTCGGAGATACCTGTAGTGTACCTTTATAGCCACCCAGTTATGTTGTGACGTTTGGCACACCCAAAGCACTCCTACGGTATCCGGGAGTTGCACAATCTCATGGTCTAAGGAAACGATACTTGACATTAGAAAAGCTTTAGCATACGAACTACATGATCTTGTGCTAGGCTTAGGATTGGGTCTTGTCCATCACATCATTCTCCTAATGATGTGATCCCGTTATCAACGACATCCAATGTCCATGGTCAGGAAACCGTAACCATCTATTGATCAACGAGCTAGTCAACTAGAGGCTTACTAGGGACATGGTGTTGTCTATGTATCCACACATGTATCTGAGTTTCCTATCAATACAATTCTAGCATGGATAATAAACGATTATCATGAACAAGGAAATATAATAATAATCAATTTATTATTGCCTCTAGGGCATATTTCCAACACAGATCAATAGGATACACGCCGTTCTTCATGGTTTATGGAGCAAAGGCGGTTCCCCCTAGTGATATCCGTCATGATTCACCTCGGGTTGCGGCTTATGTTGAAACAGACAACGAGACAGCTCGACAAGACGCTTTGGACCGGTTGGATGAAGAGCGAGACACAGCAGCTGCCCGCTCAGCGATTTACCAACAAGATCTTCATCGCTATCACAGTCGTCGGGTCAGAACCAGAACCTTTCAAGAAGGAGATTTGGTGCTTCGACTCATTCAAGATCAAACCGATATGCATAAATTATCCCCACCTTGGGAGGGACCTTTTGTCGTCAGCAAGAATTTGCATAATGGGTCATACTATCTGATTGATATTCGAGAGCATAAGGACTCACGTAAGTCAGAAGAGGAGACCAGCAGGCCGTGGAACATAGCTCATCATCGGCCTTACTATACTTGAGCCATTGGCTCTGCTTATGTACATATTGTGACAATGTATATATTACAATAAACCGAATCCTCAGCTAAAGCGGGGTATCTGTTCTTTTATATCATGTGTGGTTACATGGAGTTGTTCTGTTTTAAGACGGCCTCCGGTTTACCCCTTGCAAAAATTATCAATATCACTTGGGGGCTCGGTCATGTCTGAACCGATGCAACACCTTTTGATAGGCGAAAGCCACCAGATCACTTGGGGGCTCGGTCATGTCTGAACCGATGCAACACCTCTTGATCAGCGAAAGCCACCAGATCACTTGGGGACACGGTCAAGTCTGAACCGGTCACGCCTCTTGGTCGGCCTACAGGCCTTAGAGTCACTTGGGGGCTTGGTCGAACCCGAACCATTGCCATGCCACTTGGCCGGCGTAATGCCACGAGTCATTTGGAGACCTGGCCGACTGGCACCATAGCTACACCTTTGGGGAGCTTGGTTGCGTCTGACCATGGTAACACCATCTGATCGGCTCAGTAAAGCCTCTCTTTTTGCAAAAAGTTTTATCATTGCTTTTGCTTTAAATAGCCTTTCTTAAGGAGTTGCTATTTTATCTTAGTTGTGTTTTTTAAACCGACAGTGCTTTGTACCGGTTCAAACTGCCAAGTTGGCGGAACACGGTCCATTTTTAAAACCGAAGATAATTTGCCGGTTTGATTTTTTCTGTTCACATCCTTTTTTGGAGTAACAAAAGGCTATTATGATCAAAGCACGGTTTACACAGTAAGCCGACGTTATATATACAGGAGTTGTTTTCTCCCATGACGGTTTAGGGTTATCAAACCCCCGTTTCAAGATTGGCTACACGCCTACTTTGTGCCCAATAAATGGCAGGTATTTCGTATCACAAAATTTGATCATATTTGCAAGTCTCCTGGCGTATCTACATAAAGATTCATAAACCGGATAGCGGTACAACCGCCCTGGTAGTTTAAGATTTTATGATTGCAGGAGATATAAGTTGGCAATATTGACCTTCCAAATAAAGGTATCAGCACAGATGCACGAAGGCATCTAAAGAAGCAAAAAGTATTGTCTATCCTATTACAAGGAAGCTTGGTGCCCAAATGAGATCATTGTTTTCTTGACAAGATATAACAAGGAAGCTAGTTCAAGCTGCCTTCGGTTCACGCCTGCTGGCCACCCCGGTTTGATTGTTCTAGATCATCCTACGCCGCTTCAGCTTCCTCGTCTCTACCCAGCGGCTGGAAGTCAACAATGGTCCAGTCGATTCCCATTAATGCTTGAAAGACAGCCTCTTCATGGATCAGTGAAGATGGTTCAATATCAGGGGCGTAAGTATGCTTACGGATTGGAGGAATCAGGTTTTCCGCTTCAGGGATTGGTGCAGCCACTCTTTTGTTCTGGTCATTATACTGAGCTTGATAATGCGACAAATTTGCTTCCTCTACCAATTGGCAGGCCAGAGGGCGCACCGCCCGGTTTATCTCTCTTAAATCCTCTTCGCTGAATTCGGAGCCATCCTCCTTCAAGCTGGGATAGCCTTGCGCCACTTCAACAGGATCAAAATCGGGCACCCATGCTTTGGCCCGGATTAAGGCATTGATGGCTCCGGTTCGAGCAGCAGACTTTTTTAGCTCATCAATCCGAGCAGGGAGCATTGACAGTCTCTTCAGCGTATCTTCGATCAAAGTGGGTGCTAGATTATTGTGTGACGCAGTTGAGATAATCCGCTGCGCTCCAGTGTACAGCTGCTCGATTAAGGTGTAGGCGGCTTTCAGTTTCATCCGCACATCCGACCCCAAGTGGTTAATGTGAGTGCCTGTAACATGATCAGCAGTTTACAAACCGGGCTGTTTATAAGAGGATCACGATTATTATACAAGTCGCAAGAAGCTTACCAAAGATGGCGGCAGTCATTGCGTGCACTTGTCGCTTTATGCTGGTTAATTCATCAGTTACCGGTTTAAGGGCAGCCTCCGCATCTTCAATCTTCTTGGTTAAAGCGGCCTTTTCTGTGGCCCAGTCAGCCCGTTCCTTCTTGAAGCCCTCCTTCAGCTGCTCCATGGTGCCTAAAGCGCTGGTTAACTCCTCCTTGGCCTTGGTGGTTTCAGCTTGCTGGGACTTCAAGTTCTCTTGAAGGTCGGCGGCTTGGTTCTCTTTGACCTTCAGTTCAGCCTGCAATCCGACAGTTATACGGTTTAACCAATGAAGTACCAACCACATAACAAGTTATGCGCTTTGTACTTGGGGGCTAATGCCTATTTGATTTATAGCTATCAATTAATTATCAAAGTCCCAAGCTCAAAACAAGTATTCAACTTGGCACTTGGGGGCTAATGGCCATTTGCTCTGATGATATTTCGGATGCTACTGTATGAAGATTAAAGTTTCGGTTTCAACTATATTAAGTTGAACCGACCCTTGGGGGCTATATCAGTGAACTTTGGAACATAGAGTTTTATGACAAGACCCGATTCAATTATACTAAAGTTGGACCGGCCCTTGGGGGATACAGTGGTGATAAACAAAGAACAAGTACATGGAGACTACCTCAAATTTTTCCTTCATCATCTTTACCAGATTGGCTTCATAATCACGGCTAGTATATAGCCGGTTTAAATAACCAGAATGAATATCTTGGGCGCTGAGAGCAGTGTATGTTGCCAGATCAACATCCCATTTGCCTTTGCTCATGGCAGAAAATTCTTCTTTGGCAGTACGCTTGGCTAAAGCGACGGGATTCCCCGGTTCAGAACGACCAATGCCAGTGATTATGACTTCATCATCCTTAGACTCGCCGATTTGAACTGGCGCAGTCGGTTTATCGGCAGGTTTGGAGGGACTGGTGGTTTTCTCAATCCGGATGGGACTGGCTGGCTGGTCAGCAGGACCGGAGGTGTTAACAAAACCTTCTTCAGCAGTAACAACTTCATCTCGTACTAGTGGGTCATTAACCACATCTTCATGGATGACCGCTTCAATGTTTGGGGTAGCATCCGGTTCAGGAGCAGCGTCTTCCTCAGCTGCCTTATCCAGGCGAGCTTTCTTACTTGGCCTCGGTTTGGCCCTAAAAAGAAGCAGCAAAATCAAAGACAGTACATATTGAAAGCTACAAAAATCAACAACGTTATGATAAGTGCAAGCTTACCCAAGCACGGTTTTAAGTGGAGGCAGCTGGGTGCCAGTTGACTCGCCAGAAGATGAGTGTGAGGTAACCTGATAATCGGAGTCAGACGGATTAAGCGGTTGATGAAAACAGCCCGCTTTAGGACGAATACTGACAAGCAAATTAGAGACATCTGAATGACGTCTCCAAACCGGATTGTTCGGTAAACCGGCGGAGGTAACTACCTGACCGCTGTGCCGAGTTGTGCGGCGCACCTCATGCAGTTGGGTCTTCATAAGAAAGTTGGGATCCAAATAAGCAAGGGGATGAGAAAATTTAACTTTGCGGTTTGCCTGACGGATTTTATGTAAAGGCGGAAGGCTTGAGTCAGAGGAAAGAACAATTACCTCTACATCGTCAGCATGGCTAGCTTCGGCATCATCCTGACAAATATCATCATCAATAAAGTGTATAAAAAGTAAACCGAGGGAATCAAGTTCTGCCTCAAGGTCCGGATTACCCACATCGTCATCAGCGGGCGGATCAGAGGAAGCGGTGGTTCTCCTTTTATGAGCAGACTTCTTAACGACCTTGGTCTTAGGCCGGATTGGTCTGTCCGGTTTATCGTTTTTCTCTTGTGTGATTTTCTTGCTCCAAAACGGATCATTACCCTGCATCAAACAGATGTCGGCATCAGTAATAGACAAGTACAATAGCATCAAAGCTAGTA
This sequence comes from Aegilops umbellulata, assembly GCA_032464435.1. Classification (NCBI taxonomy): domain Eukaryota; kingdom Viridiplantae; phylum Streptophyta; class Magnoliopsida; order Poales; family Poaceae; genus Aegilops; species Aegilops umbellulata. The sequence goes on along the minus strand of CP136057.1, from coordinate 36,803,763 downwards.
CAAAGGAAAAATGCAGACTTACGGCTGGCGGTTTGTTGGTGGCGCAAAAAGGAAGCAGGCCGATACGAGCGCAGACGTGCTCCGGTTCATTCAAAATTTTCTTTACAGCTTCTATGACTTCTTCATCAGTAAGCTGGATGTTTACATGCCACAGCGGATCGTCAACACTGCCCGTATATTCACACATCAAACCGGAGCGTCGGCTGAGGGGCAGTATACTCCAGGATATCCAACAACGGGCAAGATCAACTCCAGTTAAACCGTTGGCTAGGAAAGCTCTGAGCTTGGACAATTGGGGAGCGTACTTACTCCTCTCTTTGCTAGTTAACCTCTGAGGAAAGGGGTGAGTGTTGCTAAGCCGTTCCGGACGGAGACCAGGCAATGGATTCTCTTCGGCAGGGGAGGTGTCTTTGCAATAGAACCAGGAATTATTCCACTCCTGGGGATGACTGTGCAGTTTTGCATGAGGATAAGTGACTTCTTTCCTTTTTTGAATCGCCATACCACCAAGTTCCATATTAGGGCCATCAGTAAACTCTGTGCGACGGTTCAAGTGAAAGAAGTCTCGGAACAATTCCACTGTGGATTCCTCTTGGAAGTACACTTCGCAAAGCACTTGGAAGTGGCATATATTAGTAACAGAGTTGGGACCGATATCTTGTGGGCGCAGTTGGAAATTGGCTAAGACATCCCGATAAAACTTTGAAACGGGCGGACTAAAGCCCCGGGCCAGGTGATCCGCAAAAACAACAACCTCTCCCTCTTCAGGGGTGGGAGGACATTCTGTGCCTGGGACTCGCCAGTGGATGGTGTTTTTACTGCTTAAAGCGCCAGTGAGAACTAAGTTGTTCAGCTGTGTTTTCGTAACACGGGAAGGAACCCAGTTGCACTCATATATTTGCTTGGCCATGAGGAAATCTACAAGACAAGTGGTTCCAGTTCAAGTATATGTTTGATTAAACCGGATGCATATCTATTTAAACCGAAGGCAGTCCTATCTAAACCAGAGTTATGCAAGGTGGCGACGTCTGGCGGTTCAAACAAGGGGACTAATGATATATACCGGTCCTTTACATTTTCTACGCCAAAGTTAAACCACCGGATCTGAACATTGAAAGCAATTGAGGGTGTACAAATACAGAAACAGATTTCACAAGACTTCTCTACAACGATGGATCTAAAGCCAGTTCAGAAAAAGGAAAATATTTAAAAGCTTAAGGCAGAACAATATTGATTCAAAGAGCAGAAAGGTTATTGGGATCTATGAACTTAAGCATGAATCTACAAGACGAATGCTAAAGGCCCATCGATAATCACAGTAGGGTTTTTCTTGGATCTATCCAGAGGTATGAGCAGGAATACGAACAGTGAGCAAGAACACGGCAAGAACAGGAAACCCTAGTATGGATCCAGGTTGATAAAAACAGAGATCTTACCGGAGCTAAGGGAGACGCAGAAGGACGCAGTGGTTTTCTGGTACGGTCAGGTCGATGCAGCGGCCCAGGATGATGCAGAGGTCAGCAGCGGCGGCGGAGCTCCGAGGCTGGCGGCGCGAAGAAGACGAAGAGAAAGGGGATGAAGGGAAGAAAAGGAAATGACCCTTCGGCCCTATTTATGAGGCAAAGGACAGGTGTCAGGCGCGCGAATCCAGGAGCCACAATATTCGGAGTTGTCGCCTCGATTATTGCGGATCTGTTAAACAAAGAAGGCATCATAAAAGCTAGCTTCATGATGACGTCATGCCGGTTTACAGCAACCAAAGAAGATGACGACACGACGGTTCAACAGATACAGGAAGATGATGAAGACAAAGATTTTTTCTAAGGATTGATATGAACCCGTTCAAATCAATCTGGGGCCTAATGTTGGGGATATTACTACTAGGCGTAAACCGGCCTAGCTGGGCCGGGTTGACTTCATCAGTAGTCTAAAGGTGCTAAAGCCCAGAGGCTAGACAAAGGCCCAAGGCCATAGTCGGTTCAGTATCTGTAGCCGTAAACCGGCGTGTATATAAACTTGTATTATAAGTTAGGAATAGGGAGAGACCAACCCGGATACGAATATAAACCGGAGATTGGGACTCTATGAACCGACGGGTGTCACCCGTGTATATAAGGGGACAACCCGATAGCGGTTCAAGGACAGACCACCATAACTCGAGGCCTAGGCGAAGCTTGTTTGCTCCCTAGTCATCGAAACCCCATCAATTCCATCACAAACTAGACGTAGGCTTTTACCTTCATCGAAGGGGCCGAACTAGTATAAACTTCATGTGTCCCTTGTCCGCTTTAACCCCTTCGAGTTAACCCGTTGCGATGGCTCCACGACTAAGTCCTTTCGCTAGGACATCTGTCGTGACAAACCCACGACACCAGGGGCTCAAGCACCCCATAATACGGCGTGAGAAGTCCGAACACTTTCACAAGTGCAGCCCTCCGAACTTATAGCATTATATGCATCAGCTTCGAATCATGTCTTTGGTCGATAGTTGGGTTTGCCCGGCTCCCATGTTTTGGTACCTTACGTTCCGCTATATCGGCTAACGTAGCGCTGGGAGAACTACTGCGATTGTGCCCCAGTTGAGCTGGGCTAAGCACCTCAGTAGAGAAAGCTAAAACTGACTATCATGATAGGGCGAGAGTTGGTCGCTATTCGAGAGGTTTCGAGTCCCTAAAGACTTATGCCGCTTAGAGCGAGGAGTCGGCTTTGTCCGGCCCAGGCGTGCATAGCGCCCCGAACTCGGAATTCCGAACACTAGGGGCTTCGCCAATTTAAAATTATAGAATTCTCTGGCCAAGTGAGAGTGATAACGCATTATAGTCTGATTGCCTTGTTCGTCGTGCTGAGCACCTCCCTCGAAGGACCCAAGAATGGGAAAAAGAGTGCTCAGGTTTATCCCGAACACCCCAGCAGTTGTAGCATGGGGGCTGAAGCCGACGACTCGCCATCTCTCAGATTTGATAAACGGCCGCATAGAAGGTAATATTTTAAACTAAAACAAGCGTTGCATAGCGCATATGAACAAGTTTTCAGCGCACAGGATAAAACGAACAAGTTTCACTCAAATATTACATCTTTAGAACATTCGTCCGCCACAAGGCGGACACCCTTCAGGACGCCCTTGTAATACATCTCGGGGTGGCGATGCTCCTTACCCGGCGGCGGCCCGTCCTTCACAAGCTTCTCGGCATCCATCTTGCCCCAGTGCACTTTAGCACAGGCAAGTGCCCTACAGACACCCTCGATGCAGACGGAGCGCTTGATGACTTCAAGCCGTGGACAGGCATCCACCAGCTGCCTCACCAGCCCGAAGTAGCTCCCAGGCATAGCCTCTTCGGGCCATAGCCGGAATAGGAGACCCATCATGCCCTGTTCGGCCACCTTATGGAGCTCGACTAGCTGCTTCAGCTGGCCGCTCAAGGGCACCGGGTGTCCGGTCTCAGCATACTGAGACCAGAACACCTTCTCCATCGAGCTCCCCTCCTCGGCCCGGTAAAAGGCGGCAGCATCTGACACGCTACGGGGCAAATCTGCGAATGCTCCTGGAGAGCTCCGGAATCGGGTAAGTAACAAGTAATTCACTTTGACGTGCTTGCTTTGCATAAAGAATGCCTTACCCGCCGCTATCTTCTTCATCACCTCAACTTACTAGAGGGCTTTTTGGGCTTCGGCCTTGGCAGATTTGGCGCTTTCAATGGCCGTCGCGAGCTCAGACTCTCGCGTCTTTGAGTCAAGCTCCAAACTCTCGTGTTTTTTCACGAGAGCCTGGAACTCTTGCTGCACCTCGCCAACCCGCGCCTCATGCTTCTCCTACTCGGTGCGCTCCGTGGCCACCCTCTTTTCAGCCTCGGACAACGCTTTCCTAAGGGTCGCCACCTCAGTCGTGGCCCCTATGACACCACTAGTGATCCTGTCATTTTTTGCAACTGCATCTTTTTATAATATACTCCACAAGGTATTACTTACCTTCTTTTTCCCCGAGCTCCTTCTTGGCAAGGCCGAGCTCTTGCTCCGACCGCTCGAGGCTCTGCTTCAGGCTTCAGCGCATCCACCTCCGCAGTCAGTGCGGCAGAGGCTAGCAGCGAAGCCTGCATACGCATATTGACTTAATTATGTTAGACTCCTGCGAATTTTATTAGATCCTCTATTCGGCTTTTCTTTCCGAACGCCAAACAGAGCATCGGGGGCTACTGTCTATGCGGTAATATTTTCACATATTTTTTACATACCTCAAAGCCTGTTAGCAGGCTGGCACAGGCTTCAGTCAACCCGCTCTTGGCGGACAGAACCTTCTGGATCACCGCACTCATGATAGTGTGGTGCTCCTCGTCGATGGAAGCGCCGTTAAGCACCTCCAACAAGTTATCCGGCGCCTCTGGTTGGACGGAGGTCGCCGGCGTCGTAGGCCTGCCCTTCTTCTTAGGGGGCCGCCTGCCGGTCTCCGGAACCTTTGAAGGTTCCGGTGCGGTGTCCGGCCCAGGGCCGGACTTGGAGCCCTTGGAGGTTTTATCCTCTTTGCACCTAGAGTCCGGGAGGTCGCCTTGCGGCGCCTACAGGACCACCTCCCCCTTGCTTGGAACCTTTTGGGACAACACCTCGGCATCGTCCGCAGGGGGAGGGGAGGTAGCGGCCGGAAGTGAAAAGCTATTCACATCTGACGAATCCAAGGAGCCGCTCGAAGATACGTCGAGCCGGTCTCGGGCCGGACTACACGATTATATTTGGCGTTAGAAAAAGTTGTGCAACAAAGGAACACTATGAGTCACTCTGGTGTCCAAATACTTACGACTTCGCCAGGGGCTTGGCCCTGGGCGGCCACTCCTCCTCGCTGTCGGCGGCGCTGGTGGAGTAGTCCGGAGGGAGGGTCTTCCCCTTCTTGGACCCTCCGGCCTCCCTAGTTGGGGCGGCCTTTCTTTTCTTTTCTCCCCCTGCTGGGGGAGAAACCTCTCTTTCCACCTCCTCGTCTTCGTGAGAGGAGTCCGCCTCGGAGTCATCGGACGATGAGTCCGACTCGGACGTCGGGAACTCTTCTGAGTTCCCGTGGCCTTCTTCTTGGCCTTCTTCTCCGGCACCACGTAAGGTGCTGGGACCAGCAGCCCCTCTAGGCGGGCGTCTGCTGGACCTTCGAGCAAAGGAGCCGGATAGTTGATCTGCCCGGACGTCTCCTGCCAATCCTGTCAAAGGTACGGGAGTTTAGATCCCGCATAGAGTCAAACTATGAAAGACAAGTATCCTGTAAGAGGTAAAATATCTTACCACGTTGTCTTGGCGCTGCATGGAAAATCCGCGATCCTCGGTGGCGGAAGCGGGAGCCTCGGCACCCTTGAACAGCACCTTCCAGGCATCTTCGTACGTTGTGTCGAAGAGCCGGCTTAGAGTTCGGTGTTGGGCCGGATCGAACTCCCACAAATTGAAAGCCCGTTGTTGACATGGGAGGATCCGGCGGATGAGCATAACCTGGACTACGTTGACTAGTTTGAGCTTCTTGCTCACCAGGTTCCAGACACATGTTTGAAGTCCGGTCACCTCTTCCGAACTACCCCACAGCAGGCCCTTCTCTTTCCAGGAGGTGAGCCGCGTAGGGGCTCCAAATCGGAACTCGGGGGGCTGCAACCCATTTAGGGTCACGCGGCTCGGTGATGTAGAACCACCCCGATTGCCACCCCTTTATGGTCTCCACGAAGGAGCCCTCGAGGCATAGGACGTTGGGCATCTTACCCACCATGGTGCCTCCGCACTCCGCCTGGCGGCCGCCCACAACCTTCGGCTTGACATTGAAGGTCTTCAGCCATAAGCCGAAGTGGGGTCGGATGCAGAGGAAGGCCTCGCACACGACGATAAACGTCGAGATGTTGAGGATGAAGTTCGGGGCCAGATCGTGGAAGTCTAGGCCGTAGTAGAACATGAGCCCCCGGACGAATGAATGGAGGGGGAATCCCAGCCCGCGGAGGAAATGGGTAAGGAAGACGACCCTCTCATGGGGCCTGGGGGTGGGGATGAGCTGCCCCTTGTCTGGAGCCGGTGCGCGATGTCGTCGGGCAGGTATTCAGCTCTCCTCAACTTTTTGACGTATCCCTCTGTGACGGAGGAGACCATCCACTTGCCTCCCGCTCCAGACATGGCTGGAGAAGGTGGAGGAAGAAAATGCGGACTTGGGCGCTGGAGCTCGAGTGTGCGAAAATGGATAAGCAAAGGAGGAAGAAGGCGTGGGTGAAGAAGGCGGATCCCTATCCCCTTATATGGGCGGACGAAACTGTGCGTCCCCACCAGCCTGGTAAAACTCGCTTATCTCCCAAGCGCCGTAATCAATGGTGCGATTGGGTTACCCACGCCTGTATTTATGAGAATCCCGGAATAAGGGGACACGCTCTGCTTCGAAAAGACGTGCAAAGGAAACCGCCTCGCTAAAACACGCTGAGGTGGGACAGTAAAAATGATTCGAATAAAGGCTTGTCCGTGGTGTGATGTCGCGCCACGGAATACATCAGCAGATTAGATTTGTGTAAATACTATTCTCTCTATGGCAGTATGTGGAACTTATTTTGCAGAGCCGGACACTATCCTTGTGTTCAAAATCTTCTATGAAGTATTCTGAGGAGGAACCCGCCTTGCAATGCCGAAGACAATCTGCGTGCCAGACTCGTCGTCATTGAAGCCTGGTTCAGGGGCTACTGAGGGAGTCCTGGATTAGGGGGTGTCCGGATAGCCGGACTATAACCTTCGGCCGGACTCTTGGACTATGAAGATACAAGATTGAAGACTTCGTCCCGTGTCCGGATGGGACTTTCCTTGGCGTGGAAGGCAAGCTTGGCGATACGGATGTGTAGATCTCCTTCCATTGTAACCGACTCTGTGTAACCCTAGCCGTCGGTGTCAAAACCGGCGGATCTCGGGTAGGGGGTCCCGAACTGTGCGTCTAGGCGGATGGTAACAGGAGACAAGGGACATAATGTTTTTACCCAGGTTCGGACCCTCTCGATGGAGGTAAAACCCTACTCCTGCTTGATTAATATTGATGATATGGGTAGTACAAGAGTAGATCTACCAAGAGATTAGAGAGGCTAAACCCTAGAAGCTAGCCTATGGTATGATTGTTGTTCTTCTTCTGTCCTATGGACTAAAAACTCTCCGGTTTATATAAACACCGGAGAGGGCTAGGGTTACACAGAGTCGGTTACAACGGAAGGAGATCTACATATCCATATCGCCAAGCGTGCCTTCCACGCCAAGAAAAGTCCCATCCGGACACGGGACGAAGTCTTCAATCTTGTATCTTCATAGTCCAGGAGTCCGGCCAAAGGTTATAATCCGGCTATCCGGACACCCCCTAATCCAGGACTCCCTCAGTAGCCCCTGAACCAGGCTTCAATGACGACGAGTCCGGCGCGCAAATTGTCTTCGACATTGCAAGGCGGGTTCCTCCTTCGAATACTTCGTAGAAGATTTTTAACACAAGGATAGTGTTCGGCTCTGCAAAATAAGTTCCACATATTGCCATAGAGAGAATAATATTTACACAAATCTAATCTGCTGACGTACTCCGTAGTGTGAGATCACACCACGGCCAAGTCTTTATTCGAATTGTTTTACTGTCCCACCTCAGCGCGTTTAGCGAGGCGGTTTCCTTGGCACGTCTTGTCAAAGCAGAGATCGTGTCCCCTTATTCTGGGATTCTCATCAATACGGGCGTGGGTAACCCAACCGCGCCATTGATTACGACGCTTGGGAGATAAGTGAGTTTTACCAGGCTGGTGAGGGCACACAGTTTTGTCCGCCCATATAAGGCACTACTGGAAATTAGGTCATTAACGATGAGCTATGAACAATACTTGGTCGTTACTGTTAGGCCGGGCCAACACACGTCCAACTTACGCACGCGAGAACCCATAGTATTAGGTGGTGGTCGTCGTTGCAATCTCCTTATCTTATCTTTTTTGAGTAGTTAACAATTTATTTAATATTAATCGGTGAAAAGGATAAATATCATCGTATTGAGTCTAGATTTCTTAACCTAATAACTAAGGCGGCCCCTTTGACCGAAACAGGACGCTCGCCTCGATTCAGATCGGCCCGCCGATGGCGTCGACGGCGGCTTTCGAGAAGGATTGCCGAATGCTGGAGGAGGCAGAGGCAGATGCGCTGCTGGTACAGAAGGTGGGCGTGCTACCCTCCGGGTTCTACGACGCCTTCGTGCTCCGCGACATCCGCGTCCACGCCGTCTGGCCCAGCCGCCTCCTCTGCCACTTCACCGTCACCACCCGCCTCCTCGTGAGCCCCCTCCCACCTGCAGCCAGATCTAATCTTCTTCCCGTCCCCTCACCTGCTCAATTCCTGCTAGATGCTTGCTAATTATTTCACGCAGTACCCAAAACCAAGCATGATTTAGTCTCCTCATCTACTACTGTACTACTTCCGCTGGCACTTCTCTGCAGAATTACCTTCCCTCCGTACTGTAGCTGAAAAACAAGTTGTGCCATCATCCATGTAGCAGCTTGTGTACTACTGCGTTTTGCTGATGGTTGTGTTATTGAATTCTCAATTCCTGCTGGATTTTGTTAATTATGGCACTAGTACTGAACCCCAAGCATAATTTTGCATCTACTATTATTCTACATCCATTGACATTTCTTCAAAAAATATTATCTTTCCACTGTATACCCAAGGAATTTAATTTTCGTAATAATTGCATAGTTTCATTCCCTCGTCTAATTGTTCACTGGAAAAATAACTCGTACCATCATGCATGGAACAGCCAGTTTGTTTACCGCATTTTGTTGAGTGTTGCTGAGATGATGCATTTTTTGTGATGGTTGTGTTACTGAGAAATCATAGAACTCGGGCAACTTCCTGCAAGGGGCGTGACTGCATTGCTGGTTTACTTGATGGGCTCTGTTGTACACCGCTGGGTCACAAACTAGGGTCTCACCACTAGAGATGAACATCTACCTAGATACTGCATTTTCTGATGTGAGTGACTATCTTACTCAGTCGGAATTGGATGCGAAATAATACATGTGGTGGTTCATCAGCATCACTTCTCAAGGTATGCTTGTTGGTGATGTTGCTTGTTATGTTATTTTTGGTTTTGTATGACTTTCTTCCGGAGGAGGTTCATATTTAAAATCATTTCTGCTCAATTATATCAGGTTGGTCTGTCATGCTTAAAGCGGATATAGTGACTAGTTTGTTATGTGCTTTGCAGGTTAGTCATATGGTTTGTATAATGGACCTATAGCTCGTTCTTGTCTTTTTCAGGTTCAGAAATCAGCGCATTATTAGTTGCTTCACTATATGCTTTGATATCCAGGTTACAACTAGGATTTTCATATGTATGTATATCACTTATCACATAGTAGAACAGTATTCCTTTTTCTAGCAGAGGAGAATAATTTTCAGTGTTAATTTAGTTGGGTACAGACCATCAACCAAAAAAGCTCAAAACATTTTGCCTATATATAGAATAACTCAAGTCTTGCTAGAACTAGATAAGAAACAGACTAATTAATTGTTCGCAAAAATAGTTTCTTCTTTGTTGCATAAGGACTGTGCAAGAATTTGGATTAAGACATGTCTAAGCTACAGGAAATAGTATACAATGTTATTTAGTCTAAAATGATTCACATGCAATTTTTTTCATATGTGCTACTATCCTTTTGAGCAAATTCATTTATATGTTCTACTAATAAATCATTTCTGTTTTTGCAGAACGGATGGTTCACCATAATAGGAGCATCACAAGACATTGTAGTCATTGGTGAAGAATGATATGTAGTGAAACACAAGGATTTATGATGGTGTCCCATGACTGAAGATTATGAAAAATAAATCACTCTTCTAGTTGATGTATTTCTGGTTAGATATGGACTAAAATAGTTGTCTACAAGGTGTTTTTGGTTTATATTTTCTAAATGGTATTTATTAACTCCGCTGTTTGTGAGGATCATCTTCAATATGTATGATTTGGATTAATGAAAACAGGTTATATACTTTGACTGTCCAAATTTTTTTGTTGCTTGATGAGTGTGGCCAATAATCTTCAAAAGTGATCATCAATCATACTTAAATCACCATAAGAACATTACTAGCGATGACAAAAGTGGTCGTTAATACTACAATTATGGTTGTTATTGCATCAGCATTGACGACGACAGATCATCGCGTCGTTACAAAATAACGACCACAATATGTGGTCGTTACAAAATAACGACAACAATATGTGGTCGTTATACTTTTAACGATGGAGCCTATCACGACCAACATATTGTGGTCGTTAATGACCTTTAACGAGCACAATCCGACTTTCAACGACCACATATACCGTTGTTAAAAACTATTTTCCTAGTAGTGCGGGGATAAGGATCCACCTTTTCACCTACGCCTTCTTCCTCCTTTGCTCAACAATTTTTGCACACTCGAGCTCCAGCGCCCAAGTTCGCCCTCCCCACCTCAACCTTCTCCGGCCATGTCCGGAGCGGGAGGCAAGTGGATGGTCTCCTCCATCACGGAGGGACACATCAAAAAGCTGAGGAAGGCCGAATACTTGTCTCACGACATTGCGCACCGGCTTTCCGAAGAGGGGCAGCTCATCCCCACCCCTAGGCCCCATGAGAGGGTGTTGTTCCTCACCCATTTCCTCTGCGGACTAGGTTTCCCTCTCCACCCATTTGTCCGGGGGCTCATGTTCTACTACGGCCTGGACTTCCATGATCTGGCCCCGTACTTCATCCTCAACATCTCGGCGTTCATCGTCGTGTGCGAGGCCTTCCTCTGCATCCAGCCCCACTTCGGCTTATGGCTGAAGACCTTTAATGTGAGGCCGAAGGTAGTGGGCGGCCGCCAGGCGGAGTGCGGAGGCGCCATGGTGGGAAAGCTGCCCAATGTCCTATGGCTCGAGGGCTCCTTCGTGGAGACCATAAAGGGGTGGCAATCGGAATGGTTCTACATCACCGAGCCGCGCGACCCTGCATGGGTCGCAGCCCCTGAGTTCCGATCCGGAATCCCCACGCGGCTCACCTCCTGGAAAGAGAAGGTCCTGCCGTGGGGCAAAAAAGGAGAGCTGGCCGGACTCCAAACATGCGTCCAAACCCTGGTGAACAAGAAGCTCAAGCTTGTCAATGTAGTCCAGGTCATGCTCATCTGTCGGATACTTCCGTGCCAACAACGGGCTTTCAGCTTGTGGGAGTTCAATCCGGCCCAGCACCGAACTCTGAGCAGGCTCTTCGACACAACGTACGAAGATGCCTGGAAGGTGCTATTCAAGGGTGCCGAAGCTCCCGCATCCGCTACTGAGGATCGCGGATTCAGCGCGCAGCGTCAAGCCAGCGCGGTAAGCTATTTTTACCTCTTATAGGATATTTATCTTTCATAGTTTGACTCTATGCGGGATCTAAGCTCCCTTACCTTTGATAGGATTGGCAGGAGACGTCTGGACAGATCGACTGTCCAGCTCCTTTTCCCGAAGATCCAGCAGACGCTCGCTTGGAAAAGCTGCTGGTTCCGGACCCCTATGTGGTGCCGGAGAAGAAGGCCAAGAAGAAGGCCACGGGAACCCGGAAGAGTTCCCGGCGCCCGGTGGAATCGGACTCGTCGTACGATGATTCCGAGGCGGACTCCTCTCACGAAGACGAGGAGGAGGAAAGAGAGGTCTCTCCCCCAGCGGGGGAAGAGAAGAAAAGGAAGGCCTCTCCAACGGGGGAGGCCGGAGGGTCCAAGAAAGGAAGGACCCTCCCTCCGGACTACTCCACCAATGCCGCCGACGACAAAGAGGAGTGGCCACACAGGGCCAAGCCCCTGGCAAAATCGTAAGTGTTCGGATACCAGAATGACTCATGGCGTTCCTTTATTGCATAGTTTTTCCTGACGCCGAATATGTTTATGCAGTCCGCCCAAAGACCGGCTCGACGTGTCGCCGAGCGGTTCCCTGGATTCGTCGGATGTGAACAGCACTTCACTTCCGGCCGCCTCCTCCCTTCACCCTACGGATAATGCCGAGGTGTTCTCCCAGGAGGCTCCAGGCCAGGAGGAGGTGGTCCTGGAGGCGCCGCAAGGCGACCTCCCGGACTCCAGCCGCCAAGGGGACAAAACCCCCGAGGGCTCCAAGCCCGGCCCCAGGCCGGACACCGCACCGGAACCTTCAAAGGTTCCGGAGTCCGGCAGGCGGCCCCTTAGGAAGCAGGGCAAGCCTACGACGCCGGTGACCTCCGCCCAACCGGAGGCACCAGGTAACTTGCTGGAGGTGCTTAACGGCGCCTCCATCGGTGAGGAGCACCGCACCATTATGAGTGCGGTGACTCAGAAGGTTCAGTCCGCCAAGAGCGGGCTGACCGAAGCGTGTGCCAGCCTGTTGACAGGCTTTGAGGTATGTAAAAATATTACCGCATGGACAGTAGCCCCTGATGCTCTGTTTGGCGTTCGGAAAGAAAAGCCGAATAGAGGATCTAATAACATTCGCAAGAGTCTAACAGAATTAAGTCAATATGTGTATGCAGGCTTCGCTGCTAGCCTCCGCCGCACTGACTGCGGAGGTGGATGCACTGAAGTAGAGCCTTGAGCGGTCTGAGCAGGAGCTCGGCCTTGCCAAGAAGGAGCTCAGGGAAAAAGAAGGTAAGTAATACCTTGTGGAGTATAATATAAAAAGATGCAGTTTTAAAAAATGACAGGATCGCTATTGGTGCCATAGGGGCCACGATTGAGGTGGCGACCCTTAGGCAAGGGTTGTCCGAGACCGAAAAGAAGGCGGACATGAAACGCACCGAGCGGGAGAAGCATGAGGCGCGGGTTGGCGAGGTGCAGCAAGAGCTCCAGGCTCTCGTGAAAAAACATGAGAGTTTGGAGCTTGACTCAAAGACGCGAGAGTCCGAGCTTGCGGCGGCCCTTGAAAGCGCCAAGTCTGCCAAGGCCGAAGCCCAAAAAGCCCTCCAGGAAGTTGAGGCGATGAAGAAGATAGCGGCGGGTAAGGCTTTCTTTATGCAAAGCAAGCACGTGAAAGTGAATTACTTGTTACTTACCCGAATCCGGAGCTCTCCAGGAGCATTCGCAGATTTGCCCCGTAGTGTGTCAGACGCCGCCGCTTTCTACCGAGCCGAGGAGGGCAGCTCGACGGAGAAGGTGTTCTGGTCTCAGTATGCTGAGGGCGGACACCCGGTGCCTTTGAGCAACCAGTTGAAGCAACTGGTCGAGCTCCACAAGGTGGCCGAACAGGCCCTGAAGGGCTTTATAGTTCGGTTGTGGCCTGGAGAGGCCCTGCCTGGGTGCTACTTCGGGCTGGTGAGGCAGCTGGTGGACGCCTGTCCGAGGCTTGACGTCGTCAAGCGCTCCGTATGCATCGAGGGTGCCCGTAGGGCCCTTGCCCGTGCCAAGGTGCACTGGGGTAAATTGGATGCCGTGAAGCTTGTGAAGGACGGGTCGCCACAGGGCAAGGAGCATCGCCACCCCGAGATGTATTACGAGGGCGTCCTGAAGGGTGCCCGCCTTGTGGTGGATGAATGCTCGAAAGATGTAATATTTGAGTGAAACTTGTTCATTTTATCCTGTGCGCTGAAAACTTGTTCATATGCGCTGTGCAACGCTTGTTTAATTTAAAATATTACCTTCTATGCGACCGTTTATTAAATTTGAGAGATGGCGAGTCGTCGGCTTCTGCCCCCATGCCACGAGTGCTGGGGTGTTTGGGATAAACCTGAGCACTCTTTTTCCCATTCTTGTGTCCTTCGAGGGAGGTGCTCAGCACAACGAACAAGGCAATCGGACTATAATGCGTTATCACTCTCACTTAGCCAGAGAATTCTATAATTTTAAATTTCGGCGAAGCCCCTAGTGTTCGGAAGACCGAGTTCGGGGCGCTATACACGCCTAGGCCGGACAAAGCCGACTCCTCGCTCGAAGCGGCATAAGTCTTTAGGGACTCGAAACCTACCGAACAACGACCAGCTCTCTCCCTATCATGACAGTCAGTTTTAGCTTTCTCTACTGAGGTGCTTAGGCCCAGCTCAACTGGGGCACAATAAAAGTAGGTCTCCCAGTGCTACCTTAGCCGATATAGGGGAACGTAAGGTACCAAAACATGGGAGCCGGGCAAACCCAACTATTGACCAAAGACATGATTCGGAGCTGATGCATATAATGCTATAAGTTCGGAGGGCCGCACTTGTAAAAGTGTTCGGACTTCTCACGCCGTATTATGGGGTACTTGAGCCCCTGGCATATTGACCGTACCAAAGTGTACGGGTGCTAAATGTCATAACTGAACATATATATTAAAAAGCAAATGAAATAGAGAATGTAGTAATGAGCTGAAGCTAAGCATTGTTTATTTTAAAATGCTGTTGTAAAAGCAGAACGATACAAATAGTGCGGTAAGCAAGAGATGGGACTATTTGACATGTCCCCCTCCGGGGGCGAGCTGCGAGACGATATGTAAGACAGGTATTTTGCTCGTTATAGAGACCACCTGGGGATTTCGACGTAGCTTCCTGCCTCCTTGGTTGTTGCATCGTGTGTTCGGCGATTGTACTGCCGGATAGGCCTTCAGTATGATGGAGTCCTGAAAGTAAGAAAGAATGACGAAATCGGGAGCCCCTAGTGCGGTTGAGCCACATTTAGGGCATGCCGTGGATGTGCCCCTCCCCCTGTGCCCATGGAATTTTCAGAGCGTAGTTATGTACGCGTAGCACTGATTTCGCAGTTTCGCAAGGGCTCGGGTTGGGGCTGTATTGCTACGCTTGCTCGGAACGTGCCAGGCGGTCTTGTTGTAGGTTACTTCGGGCGCGCTTGACGGTGTCCGGACGTTTAAAAGCCGGACTGGAGAGTTGCCTTGAGAGGCTGCTCTGTACTTCCGTTGCCAGTGCCGCCGTATCCTCCTCCGTTCGGAGAGAGCATTCGGTGTTTACATTGACCGTAATGACTCCTCGAGGGCCTGGCATCTTGAGCTTGAGGTATGCGTAGTGCGGCACCGCATTGAACTTTGCAAATGCGGTTCGTCTGAGCAGTGTGTGATAGCCGCTGCGGAACGGGACTATGTCGAAAATTAGTTCCTCGCTTCGGAAATTATCCGGGGATCCGAAGACCACTTCAAGTGTAACTGAGCCAGTACAATTGGCCTCTACACCTGATATGATGCCTTTAAAGGTTGGTTTTTTTGGGTTTAATCCTTGAGGGATCTATGCCCATTTTCCGCCCTGTATACTGATAAAGCAGGTTCAGGCTGCTGCCGCCGTCCATAAGGACTCTAGTGAGGTGAAATCCGTTAATGATTGGGTCAAGAACCAATGCGGTGAATCCGCCATGACGGATGCTAGTGGGGTGGTCCCTTCGATCAAAAGTGATCGGACAGGAGGACCATGGGTTGAACTTTGGGGCGACTGGCTCCAACGCGTATACGTCCCTTAACGCACGCTTTCGCTCCCTCTTGGGGATGTGGGTTGCGTATATCATGTTCACCATCCGCACTTGTGGGAGGAAGCCCTTCTGTCCACTATTGTTCAGCGGCCGGGGCTCTTCGTCCTCGTCGCTCTGCAACCCCTTGTCTCTACTTTCGGTATTTAACTTACCGGCCTGCTTGAACACCCAACAATCCCTGTTGGTGTGATTGGCTGGCTTCTCGGGGGTGCCATGTATCTGGCACGAGCGATCGAGTATTCGGTCCAAACTGGACGGTCCCCGTGTATTTCTTTTGAATGGCTTTTTCCACTGGCCGGGTTTAGAGCCTCTGAGTCCGGCATTGACTGTCGTATCTTCAGTATTATCGCTGCTAATGCGACGGTTGTGCTTGTTGCGATGCGACCTGCCATTGTTGTCCTTGGTATCCGAATTACCAGGGCTCTTGGTCATGTTATTGCTATGAGCCAGCCAGCTGTCTTCTCCCGCGCAAACGCGGGTCATGAGTGTCTTGAGACCTGCCATTGATTTCGGCTTTTCCTGTCCTAGGTGCCGGGCTAGCCACTCGTCACGGATGTTATGCTTGAAGGCTTCTAGAGCCTCTGCGTCTGGACAATCGACAATTTGGTTTTTCTTGGTTAGGAACCGTGTCCAGAATTGTCTGGCCGATTCTTCTGGCTACTGAATTATGTGGCTCAGGTCATCGGCATCTGGTGGTCGCACATAGGTGCCCTGGAAATTATCGAGGAATGCAGCTTCCAGGTCCTCCCAACAACCAATTGATTCTGCTGGCAAGTTATTAAGCCAATGCCGAGCTGGTCCTTTAAGCTTGAGTGGGAGGTATTTGATGGCGTGTAGATCATCACCGCGGGCCATGTGGATATGAAGGAGATAGTCCTCGATCCATACCGCAGGGTCTGTTGTGCCATCGTATGATTCGATGTTTACGGGTTTGAAACCCTCTGGGATTTGATGATCCATTACTTCATCTGTGAAGTATAGTGGGTGTGCGGCCCCTCTGTACTGGGCTATATCACGACGTAGCTCAAATGGGCTTTGTCTACTGTGTTCGGCCCGGCCGGACTTACTGTATCTGGCATGACGGTTATCGTCTCATGCCGTGGGGCGCCCACGCGATCCTTAGATCGATCTTGTTTGCCTTGCCTTGTCCTCCAGCATATCGCGTAGGTCTGGCGCATTTCCCCGCGCCTTGGTGTTTTTTGAGCGACACCGGGGTGCGGCTTGAGTGGAGGGCTGAGAGTCCTCTCTGTCACGACCGCGAGGTGGCCGATCAGCCGCCTCATGCGCTGGCGATGTAGGTTTAAGTGCTTCCTCCTCCAATCGGGGTAGCAACCTGCGCTTTGGGTAGCTCTTGGAGGGGCGTTTGAGTTCGTATTCCTCGGCCGCAAGGATTTCAGTCCATCTGTCGGCAAGCAAATCTTGATCAGCTCTAAGTTGTTGCCGCTTTTTCTTAAGGCTACTCGCCGTGGCTATAAGCCTGCGCTTAAAGCGCTCTTGTTCGACGGGATCCTCAGGCACGACAAATTCGTCGTCGCCGAGGCTTGCCTCGTCTTCAGAGGGAGGCATGTAATTATCCTCCTCTTCCTCTCTGTCTGCCGCCCTCTCAGGAGGGGTGGCTACTCCATCTTCCTGCGCTGAGTCTTGCTGGAGGGAGTTATCTTCGGCACTATCCGGGGTGTTATTGTCTCCCGTGCCGGTATCACTGTTTTTGCTTTGGCGGGACTTAGAGCGGCGCCACTGACGCCGGCGCTTGGGTTGCTTCTTTGAGGGGTCATCCCCCGTTGTTCCGTCGCCATTGGCTTCTTTGGGTGTATCCACCATATATATGTCGTATGACGAGGTGGCTTTCCAGTGCCCTATAGGCGCTGGTTCATGTTCGTCTCCTACATCGTCGTCCATACCGTCGATGTCTTCGAAGTCGAAGTCTAGCATGTTGGATAAATCATCGACAGTGGCTACGAGGTGGGTGGTGGGTGGGCATCGAATTTCTTCGTCGTCCGCATCCCAATCCTGTTGGCCATAATCCGGCCAGGACTCTCCTGACAAGGAGAGGGACCTTAGTGAATTCAGAATATCACCAAAGGGCGAATGCTGAAAGATGTCCGCGGTGGTGAATTCCATGATCGGCGCCCAGTCGGGTTCGATTGGCAGGGGCGCGGAGGGTTCGGAGTCCGAAGAGGAGTCCGACACCTTGGAGTCACGAGCTTCGCAAAGGACAAGGCTGGTGTTCGGCTCGACCGCCATAGAGATTGCAGCCCCCGAGGCGGGGTCCAGCCACCCGTCCTCGATTGGCGCAGTCAGCTCCGAGCTAAGGGTCAGAGCAGACACGGGTGCGGCCTCCAGGGCACTGTTCGGTTGCAGAGTTAGGTCATGCCCATCGTGATAGTGCGGCGCGCCCGGCTGCGGCTCGAATCCATCGAAGATCAAGTCTCTGCGGATGTCAGCCGTGTAGTTCAAGCTTCCAAATCTGACCTGATGGCCAGGGGTGTAGCTTTCAATCTGCTCCAGATGGCCAAGCGAATTGGCCCGCAGTGCAAAGCCACCGAATATGAAGATCTGTCCGGGGAGAAAAGTCTCACCCTGGACCGCATCGCTGTTGATGATCGGAGGAGCCATCGGGCCTAAAGATGACGACACAGAGGAACTCTCAATGAAAGCACCAATGTCGGTGTCAAAACCGGCGGATCTCGGGTAGGGGGTCCCAAACTGTGCGTCTAGGCGGATGGTAACAGGAGACAAGGGACACAATGTTTTTACCCAGGTTCGGGCCCTCTCGATGGAGGTAAAACCCTACTCCTGTTTGATTAATATTGATGATATGGGTAGTACAAGAGTAGATCTACCACGAGATCAGAGAGGCTAAACCCTAGAAGCTAGCCTATGGTATGATTGTTGTTCTTCTTCTGTCCTATGGACTAAAAACTCTCCGGTTTATATAGACAACGAAGAGGGCTAGGGTTACACAGAGTCGATTACAACGGAAGGAGATCGACATATCCGTATCGCCAAGCTTGCCTTCCACGCCAAGGAAAGTCCCATTCGGACACGGGACGAAGTCTTCAATCTTGTATCTTCATAGTCCAGGAGTCCGGCCAAAGGTTATAATCCGGCTATCCGGACACCCCCTAATCTAGGACTCCCTCACTAGCCCTCTCCGGTGTCTATATAAACCAGAGGGTTTTAGTCCATAGGACGAACAACAATGATACCATAGGCTAGCTTCTAGGGTTTAGCCTCTCTGATCTCGTGGTAGATCTACTCTTGTACTACCCATATCATCAATATTAATCAAGCAGGAGTAGGGTTTTACCTCCACCGAGAGGAGCCGAACCTGGGTAAAAACATTGTGTCCCTTGTCTCATGTTACCATCCGCCTAGACGCACAGTTCGGGACCCCCTACCCGAGATCCGCCGGTTTTGACACCGACACTCCTCTCCTAAAGCCTTCGAAGACTTTGGAATTGTCAGCTTCCATAACCACAACACAACGATACTTGCCAAAGACAACAACCATATCAAGATCACAAAGCATTGAGACAGACATAAGGTTGTATCCTAAGGACTCAACAAGCATGACTTTGTCCACGTGTTGATCCTTTGTGATCGCAACCTTACCTAGACTCAATAACTGACTTTTGCCTTTGTCAGCGAAGATGATATGCTTCAGATGCGATGGTGATAAGGGAGCATCCATCAATAGATTCTTGTCACCAGTCATGTGATTTGTACATCCACTATCGAGGACCCACTCAGTGGCTTTGGGTTGATCATCCTGCAGATGAATTAGTGCAGCTTACGAACTCATATACTTCATCAGTGAATAATATGACATCAAATTCATCAGATCAATTTCATCAAGCAGTAAGACAGATATAGCAACATGAGGACATGAGAAATGAAAGTTCATTTCTTCATGATTAGC
Source organism: Aegilops umbellulata (assembly GCA_032464435.1). Taxonomy (NCBI): domain Eukaryota; kingdom Viridiplantae; phylum Streptophyta; class Magnoliopsida; order Poales; family Poaceae; genus Aegilops; species Aegilops umbellulata. Next base: position 36,784,445 of record CP136057.1, on the reverse strand, counting down.
CTGCGTCCTTTCAGGCACTTTTCATGTCTCCAGCAAATTCATCAAACGTTTGAGCATGTCTGGAGACCTGACCCTGCATAAGAGATTAGTTCTTTTTCTTCACCACCCACATCTAAAGGGGTGGCAAAGAGTTCATCACTCTGTGAGCTCCATATGAGAAAGGTGGCATAGAAGCCAAACCATTTCGTTTCACATAAGAGGAGTTAGGGTAAGCATATCAATAAGCAGAGAAATTCTTTGAGGACTTATAAACATAATGATTAGAAGAATAATGCTCATATTCGTAGCCCTTAGCTCTTCCCTGCGAAACGGAGTTGTTAGCACGATGATGTTCATATGAGGACTTTGATCCTTTTGAGGAATTTGATCCACGTGAGGAATTTGGTCCGTATGAGGACTTGGATCCATATGAAGAATTTGGTCCATATGAAGAATTAAGAATCTGGTCCATATGAAGAATTTGATTTGGGGTTCCTATTCTTCACAGGTGGTGTCATGAGGACATTCACCTGAAGACTTTCAAGGCACCTTTTGGGAACCCAGATTTTCTTCATAGGGGAACCGTTCCTGCAGTCAGTGCCAACATATCTAGCAAATGCTTCACCATTCTGATTTTTGAACAGTTTATAGTTGGAGTCAAATGACTCATCAGAAGAATGAGAAGATTCACATGTATAGCCAGATAAATTAGATAGATCAACTGGAGGTCCCTTTGCAGCAACCCACGAGGTTTTGGGGTACTACTCAGGCTTCCAATATGTACCATCAGCATTGAGTTTCCTCTCAAAGGCAATACCCTCTTTCCTAGGGTTCCTGTTGAGGATCTGCTTTTTAAGCACATCACAAAGAGTCTGATGCCCTTTGAGGCTTTTGTACATGCCTGTCATGTACAATTCCTTCAGCCCTGCATCATTAGTGATACTAGCAATGTCCTCAGATGAGGAATTAGTGATAGCAGAGGCAGGTGAAGAATTTGTAACATTAGAAGCATTTGAACATTCAGGTGAAGAATTAGCAGATTCACATTCAATGCATTTCAAACATGGAGGAACAAATTCTTCCTGAGCAGCGCTGATTTGTTGAGCTAGCAATGAATAGCGCTCCTTCTGAAGATCTTCATAACTCACTCTTAGCTTCTCAAGATCTTGCTTTCTTTGAAGAAATTCATAAGAAAGCTTCTCATGATCAGATAAGAGAGTGTTATGTTGATCTTGAAGGGTATCATACTTAGTATGAAGTCTCTGAAGACTTTCAGCCAAGGCTTTTGACTGATCCATTTCTTCACCCAACATATCATCGCTCTTATTTAGCATGTGTTGAACTTTTTCTAAATCTCTTTGTTTTTAGTTGGCAAGGGAAGCAAGTTTGACATAGTTGGGTCCAAATTCATCACCAGATTCTTCATCACTTGACTCGGATAGGTAGCATTGAGTTACCTCAGCAATTTTTGCCATAAGGCATGATGAAGAGGATGATGATTCTGGTTCGAATGTCATCGCTTTGAGAGATTCCTTGAAGTCCTAAAACCAAGGATCATGACGGGTTCGATGACCTTCATAGACCTCAGAGAGATGGTCCTAGATAAGCTTCACATGATCGAGATGCATGATGTTCCTGAACTGATTTTGAGATAGACAGGAGCAGATGACGTCCTTCGCCGTGAGGTTGAGAAGAGTGTACTTGCGAATGTCATCAACTTCCTCCATCTTACACAGATCGGTCAAACCAATCTCAGTGACAGTCCACAGCTCGTTGTTCATCGCCATGAGGCGCTTCTTAATCATGGCCTTCCACTTGGGATACTCGTGACTGTCAAAGATAGGGCATGTCACTTTCTTCATACCTGCGGTCGACATAACTAAAACTCCAGGCGGTTAAACCAAAATCACATAGAACAAGGGAGTACCTTGCTCTAATACCAATTGAAAGTGCGTTATATCGACTAGAGGGGGGTGAATAGGCGATTTTTATGAATTCTTCACTGAGGAATTTGCCGGTGAGAAAATTCCTTAGCGAAGAACTACTTGCAGCAGAATAAATATTCAGAAGTAAACATAACTGAAGACAAGCATAGTCATCATGATGAAATGAAGACAAGCACAGAGTACAGAAAGCGTAATCAGAGGATAACACAGGATGAAGACAAACAAACTGAAGAAATTGAACTGAGGAAATTGAGAAAGTCTTCAGTCAAAGTCTTCAAACACAGATATGACAAGCACACAACACAGTAATGAGGAAATGAAAGAGTTGAGGAAATAGAACCAGTTGGCTTGGTGAAGACAATGATTTGGTAGACCAGTTCCAACTGTTGTCTCAGTTATACATCTGGTTGGAGCGGCTAGGTATTTAAACCTGAGGACACACAGTCCTCACCGTATTCTCCTTGAGCTAAGGTCACACAGTCCTCGCCCAATCGCTCGTGGTAAGTCTTTAGGTGACTTCCGAACCTTCACAATCTCGGTCACTCGGTGATCCACAATTCCTCTTGGATGCTCTAGACCATGACGCCTAACCGTCTGGAAGAAGCACAGTCTTCAAATGTAACAAGCATCGAATCCACGCAGGATCAATCTCTTTAGTGATGCTCAATCACTTTGGGTTTGTAGGTGTTTGGGTTTGGGTTTTCCTCACTCGATGATTTTCGCTCAAAGTCCTCGGAGGATGGGATGCTCTCAAATGACAAGTGTCAGTTTCTCTCAGAGCAGCCAACCAGCTAGTGGTTGTAGGGGGCGACTATTTATAGCCTAGGGAGCAGCCCGACATGATAAGACATAAATGCCCTTCAATGATATGACCGTTAGGTGGATAAGATATTTTGGGACAGTTGGCGCTCAGCACAGCAACGGTCGGAATTTTGAGGCTCAAATTAATCAGGGCTATCATGTTCCTCACTGTGTAGGCAATCCGCACTAGCGAATTCCTAATTCCTCAGTCAGAACAAATTCCTCAATGACCAGAAGAACTTCGTCTCTGTCACTGAAGAAATTGACTGAACTATATGAGATTTCCAATGGCTTCACTCGAAGGGATTGGTAGGTGTAGGATTTTGAGTTGAGCATCACATGGAAACTTTTCCTTAGTTTTCCTCGACCCCCTTTAACAGTACGGTGTTTCCTATGATTCAAGAAAGAGAAAAAGAAACTACGAAAACAAAAGTCTTCATGCTTCATATTCCTCGAATGAATACCAAGTCTTCAAGGTCACACCAATTTCTTCACTTTCAAAGTCTTCAGAAAGTCTTCAGAGTACCAAAGTTTTCAGTCGAAGAACTTCATTTTTAGGGGTCGACCTTTTCTGTAAATATCAAACTCCTCATAGACTTATAGATCTGTGTACACTTATAAACGCATTAGTTCCTTAACCTATAAGTCTTCAATACACCAAAATCACTAAGGGGCACTAGATGCACTTACAGGTGGGTTGTAGCCCATTAAGGGAGAATGTGTGCACTATTTGGAGTCTTCTTTGCTTAGGGTTGAGCTTCTTTGCTCCTTTGAGTTCATTTTACTTAGTGTTTTATGTGGTCTTCATCATTTGACTTATTGATGATGGAAGTTTGCTTGGATTTTCGTTGACCGGGGTGACTTAATTGGACCCATGGGAGCCTACTTGGACTTTAATGACCTCCTTGACTTTAGTGTCCTTGAATTTTTTCAACTATCTATGTAGAGTGCCGTGTGGGATAGAGGGTGGAACCTCAAGGGGCAAAATCATTACTACAACAGGTGTCCCTTTGACCCGGAGTCATCAGAGTCTTATTTATGGCTTCAGGTCAATAAACTTAGTCCCAAAGTACTTCCTTAGATGTCTTGGTTTGGTCGGTGCTCTTGGAGCCTTAACGCTTGACGAGTCTTGGTCCTGGAGTATGTTGAATTTGTTTTTTTGCGAATACATTGGACATATTATAGTACATTTGTTTTCGTAGGAGTCTTTCGTATGTTAGATAGGTAGACATAAAATGACCGTTTAGAAATAGTTATTTCTTAGAAATATCAAACCCGAGTAAATTAACAGTCTATGCCTCAATTTTTTGTCCAAATGATTCAAAGTTTAATGGATATAAGGCTCGAAAGACAAAGTACTACCCTAATTAATTTGGACCCCAATATGGTGCTGACATTCGATCTAGAGCATCCCCAGCCCGATCGAATCGTTCGTGAGGGCATGAGGGATCGATCAAACGATTTCGTTCGATCTCAAAAATATCCCAGGTCGAGCGCATCGAGGAAACTTTATGCTTTTGAAACCCCCACGATCCTAAAGAAAGAAAAAGAACTGGGCCAAAATAAAGGCCCCGATTTAAGCACATATAGTAGAAGACCTTTAACAAAAAAATATTTTCCTATCATATAAATTGCCATGACAAATGATAGTACTGTTAGTTTAAAAGAAAATGACAAACGTAAAGTGGGATATTGCACACAATTGCCATGATACATAAAAAAAGAAAATTCCAGATTGCTACATAAAAAAATTTCTTCATGGCTAAAAAACAAGAAAATCAAATATTTTTTCTCTAACGTGCATGGCAAATCTTTTGAAAAACGGCCCTAATATTTGTATAGCATGGCAATGTATTTTTTATTTTGCTGGCAAAACTAGATAGTTGACCAATGCAAACGGCCCTAATATTTGCATATTATGGAGTTGGGTGTATATATGTGTATGTAAACCCAAAGTGGAGGGGCTCTTTACCCCCCTTTTCTCTTCTATAATATATAGTACGCACTCTCTCGAGAAAAAAAAATGCAACTCCATATTTTTCCATTATGCTTTTTATGGCATAGCGGATTCACTTTCAAGATAAAAAGATTTGTGTTCCTTAAAATATTTGTGGCATGGAAGATTCACTTTCGGAATAGGATTTTTTATCTTTGAAGAAAATATTGCAAATTCAAAACAATTGCGCATTGAACAAAAAAGATGAGAAATTTTGAATTTGCCAAGGGAACATGACAAAATTGGGAAAGTTGTTCTCTAAAGAAGCATGGTATCCCTAATAAAAGAAGTATAATATTCCATGGGAACATGACAAATTTATAAAGCAAAATGGTATAACTAAATAATAATGGCATTTTTAAGTAATGAAAGTACAATGGTGTAATTAATAAATCTGCATGGTCTTAAGAATTAAAATTGCCATCCCACCAATAGTAAAACTAACATTATGTAATTAGTAATTTTGCCATAATCTAAGTAATAAAGTTACCATGATCTTAAAGATGCCATGCTACATCAATTGAATATGCCATGGCCTAATTAAATGAAATTGCCATGATCTAAAAATGAGTAAAATTTCCATGCTAGAAGAATTGAAATTGGCATGGTCTAATTAATAAAATTAGATGTAATAGCACTGCAGGTCCTTGAACTTGTCCTCCATGTGATGATTTGATCCTCAAACTTGCAAAAGTGGATTATTTGATCCTGGAACTTGTTCTCATGGTGCACATTTGGTCCTGGGCCAATCAACAACAGCCAAGTGGAGCCAGCTGGTGTCGTGGTTCTAAGTCTGACAGTGAGAATGGGGGGTAAGTATGGAGAGGCAAGATCCTAGCTATGGAGTAGTTGTATGCGCAAGGAGTTTTACGAGTTCGGGCCCTTCTCTGAGGAAGTAACAGCCCTACGTCTCGGAGCCCGGAGGCGGTCGACTAGATTATGTGTGTGTGTGTTACAAAGTTCCGAACCCTTGTCCTAGTGGAGGGGGGTGGCTTATATAGAGTTCGCCAGGACCCCAGCCAGCCCACGTTACAAGGAGTTTAATGTACATAAAGAGAGGGGGTTACTGGTAACGCCCGCAATAAAGGACCATGAAGGCCATAAAAGCTACTTATGAGGTGACCGTTTGTAGGCAGTGCCTTTAGGTCTTCTTATAGTCGAGTGGCTGTCTTCATGGTCGACTGCTTGTGCTTCTGGTCGAGTGCGCTCGTGTCCGTCGACTGGGCTGACCAGGTCGACTGGAATGTTGATACTTCTTAGAATGTCTTTCATTGTAGGAGTCATGTCCTTGATTGGGTACCTCAGGTATGATAAGTTACCCTACCCTAGGTACGTATCCTCATCATTAGCCCCCGAATGGGTCAGGGGTTAAGTGAGAATGGGGCCGAGCCTATGCTTCCGACTCAACCTCCATGCTTCGGTTGCGTCTGTCTTTGGATAAATGGAAAGTTACGGTGGGAACTCATTCTTCAGTTGCCTTGATCCATTCAGATGTCCGTCGAGTGGCTTCATATTACCGTCGAGTGTGTTTAGGTGACGAGTCTCTAGGGAGACTTAAGGAAACGGATCTTTTCGTCTGACAAACCATCCTGTCGATCGCGGATCTTGCGGGATTTGAAAATTGGGAAGCGCTCCGGACGGAGAAAATCGCGCGAATCGGCTGGATAAGGCAAGGGCGCCTCGATCTCCGCGCCACCTTTTTCGCCACGTACTGCGCGTGCGTCCGCTGCGGGATTTGACTGGGGGGCGCAGGCCCACTGATCAGCCACTCGGGTGTGGCCTTATATAAGGTAATGATTCCGATTTTTTTACTGTGCGCCCTTGTTTTTCTTCTCTTTTCCTCCGCAAGCCTCCGCCTCGCTCTTCCCTGCAATCTCGACACTGCCGCTCGGCCAAGACCTCGCTCGAGATGATGGGGCAGGACAAGACGGCGGCGGCAGAACGTGCGAAGAAGGCCGCGGCAAAGGGCAAGGGGAAGAAATCTGGCCGAGGCGGGTCGTCCTCGCGGGCCGCTCTGCCGTCCGGCTGGTTACAGGGGGATTGGATGCCCTCCATCCTTACTCAGGCGGATATCGACGACATGGTGGAGGGGGGACTCATTCCCCACAAGGCTGCTCGCCTTCCTGGGAAGGAGACGGAGCCGAAACCTCGCGAGGGTGAGCGCGTCCTGATAGCCACCCATGTCAACCGGGGGTTTTCCCTGCCCCCGAGTCCTTTTTTTAGGGCCTTTCTGAACTTCTTCGGAGCGCAGCTCCACCATTTCACGCCCAACTCCATAGTCTATCTTGCTGCGTTCGTGTCTCTGTGTGAGTGTTTCTTAGGCTGTCGACCTCACTGGGGCCTCTTCAAGCATATCTTCACTTGCCGATCCCAGTCGGTTAAAAGGCTTAACCCGGACGGGGAAAGGACGCAGGTAATCCAGATGTGCGGGGGCCTCGGGATCCAGATGAGGGGTAAGAGTTGTTTTCCTCCCATGACACTTCCCGATTCCGTGCGCGGGTGGCAGTCGACTTGGTTCTACTGCAAGGACCAGCCGACCCCTGGCCACTCGACCGGCCTTCCTCCTTTTACCTTGGACCGAGTGCAGAAACCCGCTTCTTTGAAAGTGGTTCCAGAGGAGAAGGCTCAGGTGAAGGTATTAGTCAGTCGAGTGGTTGAGTTGGTTCGGGAAGGCGTGACCGGCATGGACTTGCTCGAAGTCTTCCTCCAGCGACGAATCCAACCTCTCCAGGCTCGGGATCACTCGATGTGGTTGTATTCCAGGCCCGACGACTCCACTCGGATCCACCCGGAGGCGGTCGAGGCTTCTGTACTGGAGAGCTGGCTGACCAGCATGACCGGGAATAAGGACAACCCCAGGGGTTCTAGGAGGATTGCTCCGCTTGATGGGATGATGGAGACAGACAAGGTACGTTTTACTTCTTCCGACTGAAATTTTCACTCCGTCTAGTAACTGGCTTGCGATGAGTCGACTGATCCTTGCTCTGCCCGTTGTCTTGTAGGAGATCAACGACATGTATTCGATGCCGAATGGGAACCAGGAGCAAGTATCTGAAGGAGGAGGGAGTGGAGGCGAAGGAAGTGAGAATGAAGTTGAAGTCGAGGAGTGGGACTCTGATGATGACGTAGAGGAGGAGGCCAGCGACGACTCGGGCGACGAAGATGAAGAGGTGGAGGTCGACCCTCCTCGACGCGAGAGACGCTCCAAGAACGCTCAGGATCCCGCCGCCGAGCGCGGTCAGTCGAGTGCTCCGGTGGGCCAGTCATCCAAGCGCCCTCGACCGCGTCGCCGGCCCCAACTGAGAAGGCACCCAAGCAGCCCAGAGCTATCCCGACCAAGCCACCTAAGGCCTTGCCCAAGATCAGGGTCGCCGTCCCTGTCATCTCTGGGTAAGTGACTGTTTTTATCTTTCTTGAGTCGACTAGAACGGATTCTTAGTCGATTCACTTTCAAATTATTTGCTTGGAATCGTGCAGCGCCGCTACTTCCGAGACTTCCATCCAGAATGTCGATGAGATGATGGAGGACGCCGTCACTTCCAACTCAGGTATACTCTTTGACACGATCCGACTGTTTAACTGCTGAGTCGATTGGATATTCATTTCTGAACTTTTGTAGCTCCGACCAACATTATTGACCTTCCGGATGATGAGGAGGAGGCGGAAGTGCCGCTCAGGCCTTTTGGGAGGAGAGGCCGGAGGGCCCTGGTCGACAAGGCTCCTCAGACCGCGCCGACTGCTGAGGCGGTGGTCCAAGGGGGTGACAACACCGCCCGGACTATTGTGACTTTTGCTGAACCACTGACGACTGCCCGGCCTTCGTCGTCGACTGCTCCCCCACTGGTCGACCCGCCCTCGTTCTTCGCCGCCTACCAGACCCCGGAGGATCAAGTGAGTGCTGCTAAGGAGGCTATACGTCAGGCGGGGCTCATGATGGAGCAGACCAAAGCGGCTCGGGATGCCAGTCAAGCGGCCTATGACATCAGCTCGGCATTGCAGCAGAACGTCCAGGTTAGTTGGTCTTCACTTGCGTTGTACACCCACTGGGTGCTGTTGATTTGAAATTTTTCATTGGTGGGGGCACGCTGAGTGCACCCACTGGGTGTAGTCCCCAAGGCCACGGTCGACTGCTGGCAGTCGACTGCGGTCTTTATGCTTTCAAACTTCCTCACTCGACTGACCGGATTGGGTCGAGTGGATATCAAGGAAAACCGGTGGGGGCACGCTGAGTGCACCCACTGGGTGTAGTCCCCGAGGCTACTGTCGAATGTTTTGATTCGGCTGTAGTCTTAGAAGTGTTGTGCTCTTTCTTTTAGTCACTCGGGAGTAACTTGTCTTTGATACCCTTTGTCGATTGACTCTTTGCAGAAGTCTTGTGAGCTTGTTGCTCAGCTCGCTGATCTAAAGGATAAGCAGATCCAGCTTAATCTTGATTTACAGTTTGCTCAGGAAAACATGCAGAAGGCGAAGGATGAAGCAAAAGGTATGGCTGGTGAGGACTCGACGGCTGTCTCTGTTCTCCTGCCTGTTCTCAACTCTGTGTTCATTGTTGCTTTGCAGACGAACTGGAGAAGGCCCTGAAGAAGAAAGATCTTGACCTTGCGGAGGCACAAAAGGCGGCTGCGGAGAAGTTGAAGCTCGCTGAAGAGAAACTTGCTTCAGTCGGTCAACTTGAGAGCGAGAATGCTAGGCTGAAGTCTGCTCTTGACGCGGCCAATAAGGAAGTGAGTCGACTGAAGACCGACAAGAGTACTCTGAACGACAAGCTCGGCCAGCTGGCGGGGAAGCACAAGGACTTGGAGGATTATCTTGGGGGTCTTGCCAAGAAGCTATACCTCATGCTTGAAGGTAACCCCCTTTGTGCGATTAATCTTGTTGTTGTCGACTCACCATTTGGTTACAGTTTTGCTCTGTCAAAACTTCTTTCAGAATTCTGCCGGAATTTTGAGGAAGAGACCAGTCGAGTGGAGACCAGCCTGGACCCTATCAATTCTCCTGTGAAGGACGAAGTGGCCATGAATGTCCTCCGGTTGGAATCCCGTGTTGCTGGCGTGGTGGACTACCTTGCTCGACTGAAAGCTGCAGTGTCGCGGATCGACTCCGCACTCTGGCCCAAGGAGACGCTTCAGAACGACCTTGAATCCTTGGTCACTCGACTAAGTGAGGTTCCAGGCCGAGTGCAAGAATGGAAAAAGTATTCTGCCAGGTGTGGTGCCGATGTTGCTCTGTCGCTGGTTCGTGTCCACTGCAAGGAGGCTCGAGAAGAGAAGCTGGCCGCCCTCCAAGTTGCCAATACGAGGAAGCATAACTTTCAGGACTTCATGGAGACCTTCATCGCTGCTGCCACTCGAATCTCTGATGGGATTGACTTGGACGAATTTGTTGCACCATCCAGTCCTCCACCGGAGGAGTAAAAAACTGTTGTTCCTTGCCTTAAATTTGCCTCGGAATGCCGAGTGGTTTATGTAACCGATAAACTCCGTCGAGCTTATAGCTCGAGTACTTTTATTTGCGATCTAGGATCTTTTGATTTTATCCGAACATGGCTCGACGTTGAATGTCTTCGTGACTTGATCCGCCGATCTACTATTCGTTGTTCCCTCAGAGGCTGCCTGGTTTGCACGATGCTTATCGCCGCGATGGTGTCTGTCAACATGGCTTAGGCGAGCACTGGGCTGCAGCTAAGTCCCCGAGTGGGAGGTTTGCTCTCCACTCGGTAGGATTCCAATTACTTAGGCGAGTGCTTGGACTGCAGCTAAGCCCCCGAGTGGGAGGTTCGCTCTCCACTCGGTAGGATTTCAATTACTTAGGCGAGTACTTGGACTGCAGCTAAGCCCCCGAGTGGGAGGTTTGCTCTCCACTCGGTAGGATTTCAATTACTTAGGCGAGTGCTTGGACTGCAGCTAAGCCCCCGAGTGGGAGGTTTGCTCTCCACTCGGTAGGATTTCAATTACTTAGGCGAGTGCTTGGACTGCAGCTAAGCCTCCGAGTGGGAGGTTTGCTCTCCACTCGGTAGGATTTCAATTACTTAGGCGAGTGCTTGGACTGCAGCTAAGCCTCCGAGTGGGAGGTTTGCTCTCCACTCGGTAGGATTTCAATTACTTAGGCGAGTGCTTGGACTGCAGCTAAGCCCCCGAGTGGGAGGTTTGCTCTCCACTCGGTAGGATTTCAATTACTTAGGCGAGTCCTTGGACTGCAGCTAAGCCCCCGAGTGGGAGGTTTGCTCTCCACTCGGTAGGATTTCAATTACTTAGGCGAGTCCTTGGACTGCAGCTAAGCCCCCGAGTGGGAGGTTTGCTCTCCACTCGGTAGGATTTCAATTACTTAGGCGAGTCCTTGGACTGCAGCTAAGCCCCCGAGTGGGAGGTTTGCTCTCCACTCGGTAGGATTTCAATTACTTAGGCGAGTCCTTGGACTGCAGCTAAGCCCCCGAGTGGGAGGTTGGCTCTCCACTCGGTAGGATTTCAATTACTTAGGCGAGTACTTGGACTGCAGCTAAGCCCCTGAGTGGGAGGATGGCTCTCCACTCGGTGGGATTTTTTCAAACTTAGGCGAGTGCTTGGACTGCAGCTAAGCCCCCGAGTGGGAGGCTGGCTCTCCACTCGATAGGATTTTAATTTCCTAGGCGAAAACGGATTCGCAGCTAAGCCCCCGAGTGGGAGACTTGCTCTCCACTCGGTAGGATTCCGCGATGGTGTCTGTCAACATGGCTTAGGCGAGCACTGGGCTGCAGCTAAGTCCCCGAGTGGGAGGTTTGCTCTCCACTCGGTAGGATTCCAATTACTTAGGCGAGTGCTTGGACTGCAGCTAAGCCCCCGAGTGGGAGGTTTGCTCTCCACTCGGTAGGATTTCAATTACTTAGGCGAGTCCTTGGACTGCACCTAAGCCCCCGAGTGGGAGGTTTGCTCTCCACTCGGTAGGATTTCAATTACTTAGGCGAGTCCTTGGACTGCAGCTAAGCCCCCGAGTGGGAGGTTTGCTCTCCACTCGGTAGGATTTCAATTACTTAGGCGAGTACTTGGACTGCAGCTAAGCCCCCGAGTGGGAGGCTGGCTCTCCACTCGGTGGGATTTTTTCAAACTTAGGCGAGTGCTTGGACTGCAGCTAAGCCCCTGAGTGGGAGGCTGGCTCTCCACTCGGTAGGATTTTAATTTCTTAGGCGAAAACGGATTCGCAGCTAAGCCCCCGAGTGGGAGACTTGCTCTCCACTCGGTAGGATTTCCTGAAAACTTAGCCGAAGCGGATTCGCAGCTAAGTCACCCACTGGGGGAAATTTTAGACAAATAGAAAAAGAAATTCTTGCTTGAAACAAAAGAACTACAGAGGTACTTTTATTACATCTCAGTCGAGTGAGTTTTTAAGTGTAAAAAGGACGGAGCAGGTCCGCGTTCCATGCTCGAGGCTCGTCGATCCGTCGATCGATGTTGTAGAGGTGATACGCTCCGTTGTGCAGGACTTTGGTGATGATGAAGGGGCCTTCCCAGGTCGGGGCAAGTTTGTGAGGTTTTTGCTGATCCACGCGGAGGACCAAATCTCCTTCCTGAAAGGCTCGACCCTTCACGTTTCTGGCGTAGAACCGACGCAACTCTTGTTGGTAGATGGTCGAGCGGATTAGAGCCATCTCTCTTTCCTCCTCTAAGAGGTTGACTGCATCTTGCCGGGCCTGTTCTGCTTCTGCTTCGGAATATAACTCGACTCGAGGCGCGTTGTGGAGCAGGTCGCTCGGCCTAACCGCTTCGGCTCCATAGACCAGAAAGAATGGTGTTCTTCCAGTCGACCGGTTAGGGGTGGTCCTCAACCCCCATAGAACTGACGGAAGTTCGTCGACCCATGCGCCTGCTGCGTGTTTGAGATCACGCATCAGTCGGGGTTTTAGTCCTTTGAGGATGAGGCCATTCGCGCGTTCGGCCTGTCCATTCGACTGAGGATGAGCAACTGAAGCGTAGTCGACTCGAGTGCCCTGAGAGGCGCAGAAGGCTTTGAATCTGTCATTATCAAAGTTTGATCCGTTATCCGTGATGATGCTGTGCGGAACTCCATATCTGAATATCAATCCCCTGATAAAACTGATGGCAGTGCTTGCGTCGAGGTCCTTTATGGGTTTGGCTTCTATCCACTTCGTGAACTTGTCGACTGCAACCAACAAGTGGGTGAAGCCACTCCTACCAGTTCTCAGTGGTCCGATCATGTCTAGACCCCAGACAGCGAAAGGCCAGACGAGTGGAATGGTCTTCAAGGCGGAGGCGGGTTTGTGAGACATGTTGGAATAAAACTGGCACCCCTCGCACTTGTCGACTATATCCTTTGCCATTTCGTTCGCCTTTGGCCAGTAAAAACCCGCTCGATATGCTTTGGCCACAATGGTCCGAGAGGACGCATGATGGCCACAGGTCCCCGAGTGGATATCCTCAAGAATTATCTATCCTTCTTCAGGTGTGATGCACTTCTGACCAACTCCAGTCGCGCTTTCTCTGTATAGCTGCCCTTTGATTACTGTAAAGGCTTTGGATCGACGGACGATCTGTCGAGCCTCTTCTTCATCTTCTGGGAGCTCTTTTTTCATGATATACGCAATGTACGGCACTGTCCAATCGGGAGTGGTGACCATAACTTCCATAATCAGGTCGACCACAGCTGGAACCTCCACTTCGGTCGAGTCAGAGGCGCTTTTTGGTTGTGGAGGCTCTTCTGTGAAAGGATCTTCTTGCACTGATGGTGTGTGAATGTGCTCCAAACACACATCTTTAGGGATGGCCTCCCTTTTGGACCCTATCTTCGCCAGATCATCTGCAGCTTGATTTTTCAGTCGGGGTATATGATGAAGCTCCAACCCCTCGAATCGTTTCTCCAGCTTCCTCACTGCGCTGCAATATCCTGTCATGGATGGGCTTCAGACGTCCCACTCCTTCATCACTTGATTAACAACCAGATCTGAGTCGCCGTAGACCATGAGGCGACGGACGCCGAGTGAAATGGCCATACGTAATCCGTATAGAAGCGCTTCATACTCTGCCTCATTGTTGGAGGAATCAAAGTGAATCTGGAGGACATACTTGAGCTTATCTCCTCGGGGGGAAACCAGTACAACCCCCGCACCGGATCCGTTCAGCATCTTGGAGCCATCGAAAAACATAGTCCAGTGCTTCGAGTGAACTTGAGTCGGAAGCTCCTGCTCGGTCCACTCGGCGAGGAAATCAGCTATTGCCTGGGACTTAATAGCTTTCTTTGCCTCGAACTTGATATCAAGAGGAAGAAGTTCAATTGCCCATTTCGCCACTCGACCAGTTGCATCTCTGTTATGAAGAATCTCTGATAATGGAGCGTCGCTGACGACTGTGATAGAGTGATCAGAGAAATAATGAGCAACCTTCTTCGTGGTCATGTAAATCCCGTAAACAAGCTTCTGATAGTGGGGATATCTTTGCTTCGATGGGGTCAGAACTTCAGAGAGATAATAAACTGGGCGTTGAACTTTGAAGGTCTTTCCTTCCTCTTCCCGCTCGACCGTAAGAACGGTACTAACGACTTGTCCCGTGGCTGCTATGTAAAGCAACAATGGCTCTTTGCTGACAGGAGCAGCAAGCACCGGCTGGGTGGAGAGCAGAGCTTTTAGCTCTGCAAATGCTGCATCAGCTTCTGGAGTCCATTCGAACGTGTCTGACCTCTTCATCAGTCGGTAAAGAGGCAGCGCCCTTTCACCGAGCCTGGAGATGAATCGACTTAGGGCGGCCAAGCATCCAGTAAGTTTCTGGACATCGTGCACACGCACGGGGCGTTTCATCCGGAGTATGGTGCCAACTTTTTCGGGGTTAGCGTCGATTCCTCGTTCGGAAACAAGAAAACCGAGTAACTTTCCTCCAGGGACTCCAAATGTGCACTTCGACGGATTGAGCTTGATATCATAATTCCTGAGATTGGCAAAAGTTTCAGCTAGGTCAGTCAGCAGGTCGGAACCTTTTCGTGACTTGACCACTATGTCATCCATGTATGCTTCTACATTCCGACTGATTTGAGTGATTAGGCACTTCTGAATCATTCTCATGAATGTAGCTCCGGCGTTCTTGAGACCGAAAGGCATGGTAACATAGCAGAAACACCCAAATGGGGTGATGAAGGCTGTTTTTATTTTATCGGGTCCATACAGACGGATCTGATGGTATCCAGAGTAAGCATCTAAAAAAGATAACCTCTCGCATCCTGCAGTCGAGTCGACTATTTGGTCGATGCGAGGAAGAGGAAAATGATCTTTCGGGCAGGCCCGATTGATATGCTTAAAATCGATGCACATGCACAACGATTTGTCCTTCTTAGGGACCATTACCACATTGGCGAGCCACTCGGAGTGGTAGATCTCGCGAATGAATTCTGCTGCTAGGAGTCGGGCCACTTCTTCGCCAATGGCCTTCCTCTTCTGAACGGCGGACCGTCGAAGATGCTCCTTGACTGGTTTGACCTTTGCGTCGACTCGAAGGCGGTGCTCGGCCAGTCCCCTGGGCACACCTGGCATGTCAGCAGGCTTCCATGCAAAGATGTCCCAGTTCTCATGGAGGAACTGGACGAGCGCTTCTTCCTATTTGGAGTCGAGTGTAGTGGAGATGTTGGTTGGAGCCGCATTTGGATCGGTCGGGTGGATGTGGACTTGCTTGGTCTCACCAGTCGACTGAAATGCTGACTCCGTGGCGGGCTTCTTGGCTCGTAACAACTCACTCGGATCCGCAGTCTTCTGGTACTCTTGTATCTCTATCTTGGCCATCTGAGCATCAGCAATTTTGGCGCCTTTCTGGAAGCACTCCTCTGCCTTCTTCCGATTGCCAACGATGGTGATTACACCTTTGGGGCCAGGCATCTTCAGCTTGAGGTATACGTAGCATGGTCGAGCCATGAAACGAGCATAGGCTAGCCTCCCAAGAATGGCGTGGTACGCACTCTGAAAATCCACGACCTCAAAGGTTAACTTTTCTTTCCGGAAATTCTTCGATTCACCAAAGACGACGTCGAGAGTGATTTGACTGAGTGACTCAGCTCTCTTCCCAGGAATGACTCCGTGGAAGCTCATGTTGCTGGGGCTGAGTCGGGACATCGGAATGCCCATCCCCTTCAACGTCTCTGCATACAACAAGTTTAGCCCACTGCCGCCGTCCATCAGAACCTTGGTCAGTCGAGTGCCTTCAATAATTGGGTCGACCACCAACGCTTGCCTCCCTGGGGTGGCAATATGAGTCGGATGATCGGACTGGTCGAAGGTGATGGCGGTCTGGGACCACTTCAGGTAATGGGGTGTCACCGGAGCGACCATGTTTACTTCGCGATTGATGACCTTCAGTCGACTCTTACTTTCGACATCAGCGAAAATCATCAGAGTGGAATTGACTTGGGGGTATTCTTCACCGCTGTCTTCCCTGTCTTCAACTTTGTCTGACTCTTTCTCTTTGCCCTTGGCCTGCTTCCCTTGGAACTGTTGCATCAGGAGTCGACATTGTCGAGTGGTATGCTTAGGGTAAATGAGATTTCCCTCTTCATCTTTCTTCGTGTGAATGTGGCATGGTAAGTCCATCACATCGTTCCCGTCCTGGTCTTTCACTTTCTTGGGGTTCCAAGGACCCTTGGGTTTCCCCTTAAACTTCCCTGGGGTCACAGCTAAGGCTTCCCCGGGGGCGACTGGCTCGGCCTTGCGCTTCTGCTTCCGACTGGAGTGTCCTCCGCCGGCCTCATTAGCGGCTGCCTTATACTTGCCACTCCGGAGTCTATCTTCCTCTTCTCCGTTCGCGTACTTGGTGGCGATTTCCATCATTCGACTCAGGGTCATATCCCCGGTTCGACCGAACTTCAAAGTTAACTCTCTGTTTCTGACGCCTTCCTTGAAGGCGCAAACTGCCTGATGATCGGACACATTCTCGACCGTGTGATTCAGAGTGATCCACCTTTGGATATAATCCCTCAGGGTTTCACTCGACTTCTGAACACATGACTGCAATTCTGTCAACCCTGCCGGTCGCTTGCAAGTCCCTTCGAATGTCCTGACAAACACTTGGGCTAGATCTTCCCAAGTATAAATACTGCTGGGAGCCAACTGATTCAACCACGCTCTGGCTGATCCTTCCAACATGAGGGGCAAATGCTTCATGGCCACCTCGTCATTGCCGCCTCCGATCTGAACAGCCACTCGGTAATCCTTGAGCCATGTGTCCGGCTTGGACTCTCCGGTGAACTTGCTGACTCCAGCCGCCAACCTGAAGTTGGGAGGAATCACTGCGGCTCTGATTGCTCTGCTGAAACACTCGGGGCCTGAGACGCGAACTCTGCTGCTGGACGGCGCGCCTCTGTCACGGTCTTCTCGGTGAGCTCTATTTCGGTCGACCAGACCTTGAACGATGATGGATCTCGCATCAAAGCCTGGTTCTCTGGGGTCGACTGGGGCCCTTCGCCCAGTACTGAACTGGCGTCTGTCCTCTTGCCGTCGAGGAACGTACGACTCCGCTCTTGGGGCAGGAGAAGGCACTCGACGTCGATCGTTGCGATCGAATCGGTGCTCATACCGCTCGTGCCCTTGGTATTGATCCTCGTGCCGGCCTCTATGTCCTTCACGCCTCGGGGGCGACCTTGGACTATGAGCCGACTGAACGGAATTCGCAGCGACGGATCGACTGTGAATCCTGTGGCGCGACTGGGATACGGCTGAATTCTGGTCACCCGCTGCACGGAGCAAATCTCTGATCTGCAACAGACCTCTCCCTGCCTCTGACTGTGAAGGCTGGATCGACTCCGCTATGCGAGCCGCAGCTGCCAAATTCTGAATCGGGGTACGGTATACCTGGGTCGGCGGCTGGAAGAGGCGACGACGACTGGACTCGGGAACGGGCGGTCGTGCGCGCTCGTCGAGTGCTCTCTGAAGATTCTCCAGTCGAGTACGTTCAGCCAAGTTGGCCAAGCGCACCTCCTCCAGGGCTCGTGCCTCAGGGGTTTCTCCAACGATAGGAGTGTGAAGGGCGTCCATGTTCCGGCGGCGGAGTTCCTCCCTCTGCACCGAGGTAAGGGGCTCGGGCCTGTACTCTTCGTGGCCCCGCGCCGGAATCCCCCCTGCGGCAACCTCTTCGGTGTGGGGGAATCCGGGGGGACTACGTGGTCCGTCGACCATTAGTACTTCCGCCGCTGGATCACTGCTGTCGCACTCGGACGCAGTCTCTACGGAGCCAGTCGACAGGTCGAACAGGCCGTAGAGTGACTCGTCGGGCTCGATTGCCGCGACTTGGGGGATGGCCGACTGGCGGGCCAGTGCGTGCTTCACCCACAGCTGGAGTCTCGACCGACCGGTGCGCTTGCGCCGGTGGGAAACTGATGACGACGATGGCGAAACGAATGCCGACCCGTACTGGGTCGATGGTTGCCGCAGGAGGACGCCGCGGACGCATGCGCGAAAATGCGTGGCTCCGCGGGCGGGAAGCGCGTCCACGTCGAGTGGAGCCTCCTGCAGCCAAGCAGAGTTGTCAACGATGAAGGAGAGAGCGCCGAGACGGATCTCGCGGCTCTCGACCATGACTCCGCTCGAAAACATGATGTGGGGTGAAAGAATCCCAACTCCTCCAACAAATCGCTAGAACACCTGCCCCACGGTGGGCGCCAACTGTCGTGGTTCTAAGTCTGACAGTGAGAATGGGGGGTAAGTATGGAGAGGCAAGATCCTAGCTATGGAGTAGTTGTATGCGCAAGGAGTTTTACGAGTTCGGGCCCTTCTCTGAGGAAGTAACAGCCCTACGTCTCGGAGCCCGGAGGCGGTCGACTGGATTATGTGTGTGTGTGTTACAAAGTTCCGAACCCTTGTCCTAGTGGAGGGGGGTGGCTTATATAGAGTTCGCCAGGACCCCAGCCAGCCCACGTTACAAGGAGTTTAATGTACATAAAGAGAGGGGGTTACTGGTAACGCCCGCAATAAAGGACCATGAAGGCCATAAAAGCTACTTATGAGGTGACCGTTTGTAGGCAGTGCCTTTAGGTCTTCTTATAGTCGAGTGGCTGTCTTCATGGTCGACTGCTTGTGCTTCTGGTCGAGTGCGCTCGTGTCCGTCGACTGGGCTGACCAGGTTGACTGGAATGTTGATACTTCTTAGAATGTCTTTCATTGTAGGAGTCATGTCTTTGATTAGGTACCTCAGGTATGATAAGTTACCCTACCCTAGGTACGTATCCTCATCAGCTGGGCCGAGCCAGTCAGCGACGCTTTTTTTGTATTTAGCCCCTTTTTGTTTATCGAAATTAACCCGCGGGATACCTTTGCTGGAGTGGATAGCTAGCTCTCTGCAGCCTCGACGCACCCATGCCAGCTGCTCGACGGCGGGGACGCGCGGAGGGACACGTCGGCCGAGGTGCGTAGGCTCAGCCAGGGGCGGGACCGTGGCGCCGTCGCGTGGCGGCGAAAAGACGGCCGGAAGGTACTCAACGGTGTGGCACGCGAAGGTGGAGAGGCTGAAGTGCCTCACCAGCCTCTGCCTGCCTGCAAAGCCCAACGGCTCACTGTGCCAGAGGACAAACCGCATGAATACATGCATGCATCGACGACACGAAGGAGGCTTGTGTGTCCGTGCACGTTCTTTACCTGTATGTACGCGGCGCCGATGTTGATGATCTTACCGCTGCCGAGCGACCGGTTTCAACCATGTCTGTGCAGGGCGTAGTGCAGCCCGCGCGCCGCGTCGGCCGTCGTGAGGTTGACGAAGGCGTACCCCTTGTTGCTGCAACGCTGCCCGTTTTTGAACTGCTGAAAGATTCATTCAGGCTAGAAGACCAAACTAACTAAAGTTATGCATGCTTTCATTGGTTGTTTGTTCCCCTGGCTTGCTTTGGTTGTTTGTCGCTCGAGGAGCTCTTCGCCGCGATGTGCCTGTCCCACGCCCTCGCCGGCGTCACGCTCCTCTCGCTCGGCCACGGCGTGCTGGTTGGCGCGCTCTTCGTGACCACCGTTGTCGCCGGCGTCGTCGCGCTCGCTGCCGTCGTGGAGATGCGCGGGTTCGTGCGCGACCTCTGCTTCCTCTTCTTCGCGCTTTGCAACCTCGTGCGCGTGCTGGTGAGCGGCAAGGTCAACGTCTGGGTGACCGCGTCCTTTGTGTCCATCTGCGTGGCCTACGTCGTCCTTGTCTGGACCTCCCAGTGCTGCGCCGAGCCGGGGAAACCGCCGCACCCCGACCTGGCGGCGTCGCTCCTCCTAGAGGACGACGACGTACCTCCCCTGCCGTCCTACTCCTCCAAGATCGCGCAGGCTCCACGACAGCAGCCTGCCTGCATTACCTCGAGTGCGAGCTCCGCATGCCGTTGTACCTTCCACGCCGCCTCACCATCCCGGGCATCGCCGCGCACCGCTGGTCTCGGCCCTGCGCCGTGGCCTTCGCCGCGCTGGTGCCCGTGCTCCTCGCCACGACATGGACCTCGCACAACCCGGCGAAATCATCCTCGCGACATGCCGCCACCACAACAGTGACGACCACACGATCCTCCTCGCCGGCGGCGTCCTTGGCCTCCTCCTCGCGGCCCTCGCCGCGGCCACAACGGACGTCGCGTCCCCTTCCCACGGGCGCCCGCGTGCCATGGCTGGCGGTGGGGTTCCTGATGAGCGTCCTCTGGGGATCTGGGCATACACCCTAGCGCGTGAACTGGTGGCGCTCCTGGTGGCCATCGGGTACCGTAAATGGTGGGCGCGAAGGCGAGCATGCTGGGCGTGATGGTACTGGCATGCAGAGACTCGTTGGGCGACCTAGTCTCCAACGTAACGATGGCGACACACAGGTGCCCCGACGGCGCGTAGATGGCCGTGCCATCCTGCTGCGCCGGGCCGCTGTTCAACACGGTGGTGGGGCTGAGGCTTTCGCTGACACTGGCGGCGGGCGCGCAGTACTTGGCACCGTTCATGCTCCCGGCGGATCCAGCGGTGTACGAGACGGTGGGGAAGCTGTGCACCGGGTTGGCGTGGGTGCTGGTGGTGGTGAAGGCGAGGGGCATGCGGCTCGATCGGGTGCACGGGCTGGGCCTCATCGTCATCTACGTCCGCGTCCTTGACAGCCTCGGCGTTTGGTTCGAGTAGCAACGGCTGCAAACAGAGGAAGCTGCTCTGCTCCCGTCAATGGCAACCACTGTCCACTGATGTACGTAGATGGAGGATGATAGTTGATAGATTAGATGCTTGTACAGTCGTAGTAGCACTAGCTGGTAGTATTAGCCTGTAGGTGATTACCGATGGATTAGTTAGTGGTGTAATTGTTGCTTGTTTTGGTTGGCATCAAGATGATTTCCCCATGAGTTGAAATCGATAAACGACAGGGAGCTAAATGCAAAAGTGCGGGGCTGACCGGCTTGGTCCAGTTGGCTCCACTTGGCTGCTCATGAATGGCCCAGGACCAAACGTGCACCTTGAGGACAAGTTGCAGGACCAAATAATCCACTTTTACAAGTTTGATGACTAAAACATCACATGCAAGACAAGTTCGAGGACCTGCGGTGCTATTACCTCATAAAATTAGTACCCTCTGAATAGTAAAATTGCCATGGTACCTAAATTAAAACTCTAATGGTTTAAATATCTATATATTTGCCATGAGTAAGATTCGAAGATTTATACAATTTGCCATGGTTTGGACAGCAATGTGTTATGAATTTGACATGCATGTGCAAAGATAAGAATTTGCCATGTTATGAACATTCACATAAAAAATTGCCATTAACCATGGCAACCTATATAAAAATTATATACAAAAAGCATTGCAAGTTTGCCATAAAGTGAAAACCTATTGCGCCATGGTAAACATGTCAACCTATACAAACTACTATGGCGCTATTGTATATACAAAACATGTTTGCTATTACAAATTTGTTCGTTATGGAAAATAGTTTATGAAATCTACAGGGCAAATTTTACTTTGTATACATGGCAAATATATTGCATACACTATGATATTTTTTAGCCGGCGCAAAAATACAAGGCAAAAAAGTACATGTTTTTCCCTATGAAACAAAACAAAATTTCCATGATCCAAAATTAAGAAATTGCCATGGTTTTTGTCAAGATCCATTAAACCAAAATTTTGATGATGCATGAACTAAATTTGCCATGGTCCAGAAAGAGCAATTTTGCCATGGCATATACATTTGATATGATGGCAAAAAGTATCCATCAATAGTTTCCCATGGCAAAAGACTTGAAGAAAATGCCATGGCAACACATGATAATTAAAAATGGCGGGATGATTTTTTATGTTTACGACAATTTCCATTTTATGCCATTTTTTTACAAAAGAACTACATGGCAAAAAATAATCTATATCCACGGCAAATCTATTGCATATAGTATGGCATTTTGTTTTACTCAACACGAATAACCATGGCAAAAACTGCATGGCTTTGCTTAAGAAACAAAGCAAATTGCCATGGTTAAGAATCAAAATGGCCATGGTAAAAATGCAATGGATTTTCCATGATCCATTAGTGAACTAAATTTTTCATGGTGCAGAAAGCAAAGTTGACGAGCAAGTTGAAGGTAGCTAAAATTTGGATTGCTTAAAAAAGTACCACCCACAAATAATTCTCTAAAGAAAGGTAAAAATGAGTTTCATCGTTCTACTAATGTTTCAACAGTTTGCCATTTTCAATATATACTAATGCTCAATAGGTTGCCATGTTCTACTCAATTTAGCCATGCCTAACATTTCAAACCAATTTGCCATGTTCCACTCAATATACTCAAAATAACCATGTCCAACATTTTCAACAAATTTTCCATGTTCTACTAAATGTCTACACACAACAGGATTAAGTCTAAATCTAAGTCCAATCCAGTAGCACATATCGCAACCACCTTTCGTTTGAGTCGCTACAAGGAGTTGATGTTGGATGTGGAGATAGAAAAATAGCAGCCCATGAGCCGAGCTTCAGCACCCGCCTCGATGCCATAACCCTCGCCAACCACTAGCTCCGCCACATCCACTTGCATTGATACCAACCAGCCACGCAAATCACACCGCTGCCAACCGCCGCCAGTCGAGGATCTAGTCGGGAATAGTGGGCTCGCTGCTGCAACACGTCAGAGTATCTGGTGGGGGGGGGGGGGGTTCGATCTAATTGGGGATGGAGTGCGGCAGAGAGAAAGTGAGGGAAAAGGGGAAACTAGCTTAACAGGAGGGGAGGGATAAACCAAAGTGGACGATGCCTCGTTCGCTCGGCCAGTTTAATGGATCGAATGGCGAACCAAAGTGTGATTGAATGGTTAAGAAGACAGTGGTATTCCCAACCCATCAGGTTCAAACCTTGGTGCTCGCATTTATCTTGGATTTATTTCAGGATTTTCAGCGATGTGCGTTTATTGGGAGGAAGCGTTCCCATCGACTACGGGGTTCCTACGGTGACGTAGTAAAATCTAAAGATGATATGCCGATTTAGTCTTTTAAATGTGCTCATAGGGATAGATTGTGCATGTGTGCGTTTATAAGGATGAGTGCATGCGCGTATATATGAACGCTTGCATCTGTTCTGTGTTTAAAAAAAGTTTAATGGATTGAACATCTCGTGGTGAGGACGTGCCTAGCCGCCCACGCCAAGATGCGTGCGCTGGATCGAACGGCTACGAGGACGTCCGATCTGAAATCCTAAAAAAAACAGACGTCCCATTTTTATCGATTCCGATTAATTTTTGTACAGAAAAAACTGGATTGGAAGCTAGTCGGCACGATCGATGGATAAATTCGGGCCCATCACGCCCCTGGCCCTGGGCGAAGCAACCGATGACAGACAGGCAGATCGATCATTCGTACGTGGAGCGCGTCGCGTCAGTCTAACGCCACACGATCGCATCCGCTTATATAATCCTCTTTCCCCGCGGCCCACCGACCGACCCGATCGCTTTCCTCTCCCACACCCGCTCCATCCGTCCTCCCTCCCGATCACCGCCGAATTCCCCTCGACTCCTCACTCAACCACCCACCCCGCCGGCCGGCCATGGGCGCCGCCAACAGCCGCGAGGACCTCGACCTCACCTCCTCCTCCGGCGAGGAGGAGGAGGAGTCGGACGCCGACGAGGAGTACGACCCCGGGTCCGCGTCCGGGCCGCGGAAGGACGACCCGCTCCGGGCCGCCACCCCCGCCTCCATCGAGTTCCTCGACGCCAAGCTCCGGGCCCTCGACCTCAAGTACAAGCAGCCCGACAACGCCGCCCGCCTCTACCTCCACGTCGGCGGCGCCTCCGCCGACGCCCGCTGGGTCCCCGCCGAGCGCCGCGCCACCTACGCCTTCCTCGACAAGGCCGCCGCTGCCGCCGCTGAGGACGACGACTACTACGACGACGACCGCCGCGGCCGCCGCTCCTCGTCCTCGTCGGCCTCGCGGGGGCCCAGGTGGGTCCTCGAGGTGGGCCCGGGCCGGCGGGTGACGGCGCCCGTGGGGCAGGAGCTGCAGCTCAAGGCGCTCCCGGGGCAGCGCCGGGCGGACTTCGCCGCGGACGGCTCCGTGTGGGCGCTGCGGTTCCCCAACGACGCCGCCTTCCGCCGCTTCCGGGAGCAGTACGACCGGTGCCTCTTCGAGAACACGTACGGGGTCGAGGCCACGGACGAGGGCCTTCGGGAGGTCTTCGGCGCCGACTTCGCCGCCTGGGCGCGCCCCGCAGAGGCCGACGACGCCGTGTGGGCCGACGCGGAGGACGACCTCGCCCCTCCCCCCGCCGCGCCCGCCAGGGACCTGCTCGAGGAGTTCGAGGAGGAGGCCGGGGACGGCAGCGGCATCCAGAGCCTCGCGCTCGGCGCGCTCGACAACAGCTTCCTGGTCGGCGGCGCCGGGATTCAGGTGGTCAAGAACTTCCGCCACGGCGTGCACGGCAAGGGCGTGTCGGTCAGGATCTCGGGCGGCCGCGGTGGCAGCAGCACCACCACCTACTCGACGCCCAAGAAGGCCCTGCTGATGCGCGGCGAGACCAACATGCTGCTGATGAGCCCCGGGGACACCACCGGCGCGCCGCACTCCAACGGCGTCCACCACGTCGACATCGAGACCGGCAAGGTCGTCACCGAGTGGCGGTTCGAGAAGGACGGCACCGACATCACGATGCGGGACATCGCCAACGACAGCAAGAGCGCGCAGCTCGAGCCCTCCGGATCAACCTTCCTGGGGCTGGACGACAACCGGCTGTGCAGGTGGGACATGCGCGACGCGAGGGGCAGGGTGCAGACCATCGGCAACTCCTCCGACTCGCCGGTGCTGCACTGGTCACAGGGCCACCAGTTCTCGCGGGGCACCAACTTCCAGTGCTTCGCGAGCACCGGGGATGGCTCGATCGTCGTTGGCTCCGTGGACGGCAAGATCAGGCTCTACTCCAAGAGCTCGATGCGGATGGCCAAGACTGTGTTCCCAGGGCTTGGGTCGCCGATCACGCATGTGGATGTTACTTACGATGGGAAGTGGATTCTGGGCACCACGGACACGTACTTGGTTTTGATCTGCACCATCTTCAAGGACAAGGATGGGAAGGAGAAGACTGGGTTCAGTGGGCGCATGGGAAACAGGATCGCGGCGCCCAGGTTGCTGAAGCTCAGTCCACTTGATTCAATCTTGGCTGGGAATGACAACAAATTCCATGGTGGACAATTTTCATGGGTAAGTCTCATATTCTTATTCTGGCACATAAAATTTCCTGTTCCTCCTGCTATTTTTTGATTATGTCCTTTTGAGTTTAATCAAATTTTGTCTCGAATGTGCAAGATTAGCTGTTCATCTAGACTTATATGTGAATTCAGTGAAGGTACTATGCTAGTAATCAGTTAGTGCAAAATGTTTGCTATCCATAATGGCAGTTCGCTAACTTACTAACTTTGTTATAGCTCTAATGGGAAATCTGTGCTGATTAAATTCCAGTTTACAGGAAAATTCATGCACGCCATCTATTATTAACTATGAATATGCGGTAGTAATTAGCATATCCATCTCGACATGGTAGTGTGATGACTTCTAGGGTAATCAGTAGCCAGACAGTTTTGTGATACTCTCAATTTAGACCGCATTACTTTTGTTAGTAGTACCAATGACTAGAACAAGTTCAGTTCATAGTACAAATGTCAATTCAGAACCAACACCAATTGAACCATTTCTGAAATCTCCTCTCTGTTTTTACATGAAACTAACTTGTGACTTCAACGCCACTACCAATGGAAGTATAAAATTTGTCCATGCTTTCTGTGGTCCCATGTCTTCATGGCTTATATAAACATGTTTCTTCAATTGGAAATAGGGTATAATGTTTGGGAAATAACAATTTCTGCAGTATACACATTCATGTTCTTCCTAAATGATACCTGAAATTAATAGTCTATTTCTCATGCCATTGGTTGTTTCAGATGTTACATCTATGCTATCTTCATTTGTATGCAAATGGCTTCTTACAGCTTCCTTAATTCTTCATTATTGAAAAGCATATCCCCTAATCCGTCTTCCTCTGCTGTGATTTTGCCCCCAGGTAACGGAGGACGGGAAGCAAGAAAAGCACCTCGTCGCGACAGTCGGCAAGTTCAGCCTCATATGGAACTTCCAAAAAGTGAAGGACAGCAACCATCACTGCTACCGCGACCAGGAGGGCCTCAAGAGCTGCTACTGCTACAAGGTCGTCCTCAAGGAAGAGTCCATCGTCGACAGCCGGTTCATGCACGAGAACTTCGCCGGCTCCGACTCCCCTGAAGCTCCCCTGGTGGTCGCCACGCCGATGAAAGTCAGCTCCTTCAGCATCGCAAACAGGCGTTGATTCTGATGTTTCTCGGTTCTGAACCGTAGTGTTAGTTAGAAGTTACGCGTCTCTGTGCAGATTGGTCACTCTTCTGGTTTTTTCTGGTTCTTGCGACCTTCTTTTCAATGTAGAGTCATGTACTTATTTGCTTGCGGTTTTAGACTTGCGTGTTTGCTTGTTGATATAACATATGGCCCGTTTCTGAATGTTCGGACAATGGTGTAGTGAGTGGTGTTCTGTGTGTGTAATGCAAACATCATTTTCACGCGTGTACAATGGAAGTGTGTTAAAAAAAGCATATAAATGTTTGTTCTTTATCCTCCCTTGTTTTTTGTTATTCAATTTCGTATCGTTCAGCAATTCATCGGTGGCAAAGACCAGTAGTGCCATACCCTGACAGGTCATCATGTGGCATTACAAGAGCGCGACGAACTTCGAAGCTTTCAGCCAAAGAAAACGATTTACCGAATCCCTCAAAAATAAAAATAAAAACGATTTACTGAAGGTATTTCAAAAAGTCTGAGCACAGGGGTGTGTTGTCGCGTTGGTATTTGCCTCCAGAATGCCACTACTACGTCCGTTCACAATGTAAGATGCTTTAAGTTTTTTTCTGAATTAGATGTATATGGACATGTTCACAATGTAGTCTGTATTGAAATATCCAAAACATCTTATATTTGTGAAGGGGGTACTGCTAAGAACCAAGATAACACGACATTACTTTGGTAGAAAAAAAGAAGATTTCATCAATTGTTTCAGTAGAAATTGGAAGATTTCATCCGAGACGACCAAAAGTATTTACAGGTTCTCTAATGCTGTCCATCGTATCCGAGATCCGACAGACAGGCACACTGCTGGTAAGTAACCAGAGCCAAAAAGAAAAACGCTTCTAAAGACCAACCTGTGGTCAACTACGAATCGCAGCACAACCTCAATCAGCAGTACTTCAGCTTGCAGCACCTCCGTGTCTTTTTACAGCGCCGCCCTCTCAGCGCCTTCCCGAAAACCTGCACCATCATCTCAAATTACGTGTGTTCAAGTTGTAGACAGAAGGGATTCTGAGTTTGGTCGCAGCGTTTTACTGTAGGACAGATTTCCGAGTTTGGTGACTGAAGGGAAAAAGAAAAAGTACATAGTTCTTGCAAGATGTGTATGCTCTGAGTACGCAGTTCACACACTCCCTACATGTGCATCAATCCCACTGTTTTTCCTACGCGCGGCTGCAGTTTAACATCCAACGACGGCTCGTGTGGTTAATGCTGTTGTGGATGGATAGAGATAGGGTCAGTTCTGTCGCACTTGAATCATACCGATACCGCCTCTGATAAGTGAAATGGCCAGAGGTCAAGTGCGAGACTAGGATGAAAAAAGTTTTTCTTTTTTTGACTCGTCAACGGCGGGCTTACGCCTGCCTGAACTTTTATTGTCAAAACCAACAGCACAGGTACAAGTAGCAGAAGTGCAGGGGGGTTAAGGAAGGAAAGGAAAAAGCAAGTTTACACATAGGTGGAGGGTTTACAATCTCCCAGCAAGGTGAAACAACATGGAGCCCCAGTCCCGAAGACTGATTTGCTTCTGAATGTTTTTGCATCTGTAGGACCAGAGGCGAAGGTCATCAGCAGCGGAGCTGGCAATTTGATGTAGCTGCTGGTGCTCATTCCTGAAAACCTTGGCGTTGCGTCTTTTTCAGATATTTCAGGGGGTGGCCAGTAGAACCGTGGATCTGGTTTTATTGGTTAAATCTCCCTCCCAGGCCTGAAGCAGCACCCGAGGAGAGTGGCATAGGCCGTTTAGTTCGGCCCAAAGGGGGGCCAGCCTCCTGCAGGTGAAGAGCAGGTGGTCGATGGTTTCATCTTGATTGCAGAAGGGGCACTTAGCCGAAGTAGTGATGCCCCGGCGAAAACGCTGCTCATTGGTGAACAGGCGGTCCTTGTGGGCAAGCCAGGCGAAGATTCTGCATTTGTTGGGGGCGTAGTTCCTCCAAAGAGCCGGTGCGAAAGGGTCTGTAGGCCGGTGTTTCCAAACTGCCTCATATGCCCGCTTAGTGATTAGAGGGTGCCCAGCCTCCCTCATCGATCGTCGGTCAGCAGCCTGCAAATTCAGGTTAACCGTAGCCAACAGAGATCGCAGATCATTGAGCTCTCTCTCAGCCGTGTAGGAGAGCCTAGGGGTAAGGTCCAGGGTAAGGTCGCTCGAGGCCATTGCACGTGCCACCGAAGTGTGAACCCTGTCGGAGTGAGTGAACAGCGCCGGGAATTGCTGCGCTAGGGTTTCAGTGGCGTTTGGTAACCAAAGATCAAGCCAGAAGGATGTGGTGGCCCCGTTACCAACATGGACCCTATCACCCTAGGATGAAAAAAGTGTCTATAGATTGCTTCATTTTTTTTGTTATGCTTTGTTTATTTATTTAGAAAGAAAATCATATATTGCTCTGCTCTGAGATTATTGCATAAACAGATGAATCTATCTTTTATCTTACAGTTTATATCTATGTATGGTAGCTTCAGTGCAGTATTTAAATGCAGGCTGGGCATTCAGATTAGATGGATGCTAGTGAGCCAAAGCAGAAGTAAGACCAGATCACCCAAAAGAGGGGGGAAGCTCGATCTCAACGATATGCTCTCCATTGAAAACTTAAAATGCTGCCTCCATCAATAGTAGTGCCTTCTAGCCTAGCAAATCAAGTTTGTTTGATGCAGATATCCTGAGGACGTTGCTCTCTGCAAAATTGCCTACTTCGCAGTTTTGATCTCATTGTGGCTGTGATTCTTTACTGCTAAATCAGGGGGAAACAATTTTTAGTATACTGCATGTATTCACATTTTTTTTTGGAAAAGGAGGTTAAGACCCCCGGTCTTTGCGTCAATCAATGCATACGGCCACTGCATGTATTCACATGAATTCTGTTTTCTACTGTGTATAAATATACGTTGCATTTTGCATAGTCCAGATTTTTTTAATGTGCGAAAAGAAATGGAACCGTAGCTCCTCTCATAATTGTAACATATATATATATTAGTTGATCACTTGTATATAGGAAAACATAAAGGGAAGGACTAAGTTTTTATGAATTTGTGTGAATCTTACTATGACTCGACAATGTGAATCCCACTAGTGCTGTTCTAATTCATATGGTTGCATGCTTCTACTAACCTCCCATCCAAACGGAAAATAAAAGAGTTCTTCTACAGTACCCTGGGTTTAATATGAGCCATCCATTTATTCAGATCCAACGGGCGTGCTTAAATGGTACTCCATTGAAAGCATCGAGGAGTACTCCAGCCAAATACCAGGGAGTACCTTAATTCTGAGGGTATATTCGTCATGTACAAGAGCTAGACTCAGATCCAAAGTTCGATGACTAGTATGATGCTACTCCGGCGGTCAGCTGCAGCGAGTTCTTTGTTCATGCTCCAACTTATGCACCTTCGATCATGCACCAGCGAGTTCTTCGGTCGTGCACCAACGTATGGTCCTTCTTCCCTTGGCGAAGAGAAACACAAAATCATGCAGGCATGAACGATCCAACAAGGATTTCTGATTCACGCTGATTGAATATGGACATGGGGGAATTTATGATCAGCAAATTACAGGGGCGGCCCATTTGATTTCAGTAACGCTGGCAGATTCGTCTATAACAAAGAAGATCGTTTTGATTTCAGCAACGCTGGCAGATTCGTATATAACAAAGGCGACGGATCTCAAAAACTGAGATGGCGGCGGCTGATTCGGTCGCTGCGGCGGCGCCGTAGACACAAGTCGATTGGATTAGGGTAATCAAACCACCACGTGAACTTTAAAATGTCTCTAATGCCCTCCAATATTAACGGCTGGATTTAGTTGGTACTCCACATAGGCCTTGGGGAGTACCAGGGTACCGTAAAAAGACACAAATAAAAAGGTGTTTAATGTTTTCCCTTGCAATCATTGGTATGGTTTGTGCACAGTACAACTTTTTTTCTTCGAAAAGGGGGTTATTCCCCGGCCTCTGCATCAGAACGATGCATACGATCATATTATTGATAAGCAAAAGGTTCAAACAAAGTCTTCAGGTCTCAAACAAGGAAAAAGGCTCATATAGAGCATAAACAAAAGAGCAGAATAGCCACAACCGGCAGGACATGTCGAGACCAGATAATTGTGAGGATATCCAAATACAACTGTACAGGGTAATCTTATTACATGTGGAGAGTCTGCCGGCGCGTTTGGTTCGGCCACTCTGTTTTCTGTTACGATGCTACCGGATGCAACGTTTCACATCTGCGAAACGTTTAATCCCGGCCGCATATAGAATCCCTTCCCCTCCGCTCTGAGATTATTGCATAAACAGATTAACTTTTTTTATCTAAAATGTAAGACGTTTTTTCATTCTAGTGTAGTGTCAAAAAATGTTTTATATTATAGGACGGAGGGAGTATCTATGTATGGAGGTGCTACTGTTGCTGGAGGCAGCACTTTCAGTTTTCAGTGGATACCAGATAATTGAGATCGATTTCCCCCCTTCTTTTGGGTCATCTGTTCTTACTTCTTCTGCTTTGGCTCACTAACATCCATCTAATGTGAATCCCAAGCTCCATTCAAACACTGCACTGAAGCAATCTATAGCCAAGCCAATCAAGTTTGTTTGATGCAGAAATTCTGAGGACGTTGCTCTCTGCTATTGTCTTCGCAAATTTCCTGCTTCACAGTTTTGATCTCATTGGGGGTTGTGATTCTTTACTGCTGAACCAGGGGGAAACGATTTTTGGTATACTGCATGTATTCACATGAATTCTGTTTTCTACTGTGTATAAATATACCTTGCATTTTGCATAGTTCAGATTTTTTTAATGTGCAAAAAGAGATGGAACCATAGCTCCTCTCATTTTTTTTTTTGAAAAGGGGGATTCCCCGGCCTCTGCATCAGAAAGATGCATACGGCCATCTTATTAACCAAATAAAGTAGTGACAACATGGTTTCAAAGGTCTCCAAAAGTAATAAAAAAGCACAGAAAGCTCACACAGAGCCAATAAGGGCTAGAAACACCAACTAGCCAATAGAAGAAGCCACAACCGGCTGGCTAAAACTAGATAGGGAAACTAAATGCCTATCCTATTACACGACCGCCATCCAAACCGGTTGAAGTTATCCCGAGCTACCATCTCCCAGCGGAAAGACCCAGTAACCAAATGCTCCCTGGCCTCCGTCTGGGTGAGTATCGACCACGAACGGATCAGTGCCGTAGTTCGGAATATGACCTGCAAAAAATGTATACATGATATTCTGTTAAAGACCAAATCATTTCTGCAAGTCCAGATAGTCC
This sequence comes from Aegilops umbellulata, assembly GCA_032464435.1. NCBI lineage: Eukaryota > Viridiplantae > Streptophyta > Magnoliopsida > Poales > Poaceae > Aegilops > Aegilops umbellulata. Next base: position 36,752,681 of record CP136057.1, on the reverse strand, counting down.
ACAGCAAAGCACAAACTCCAACCCGAATATGTCTCGCTAAGTCGGGCTCAATCCCATTAAGCCATGTCCCAAATAATGCATTAACAGAATTCAGTGGATTGATATTAAAAGCAATGTGGACCGTCTGCCAAAGTACCTTGGCCAACGGGCAATCAAAAAAGAGCTGTTTGATAGTCTCATCCCGATCGCAGAAACTACACCTAGTAGGTCATGTCCAATTACGCTTTATCAAGTTGTCCTTAGTTAAAATAACTTGTTTATGGACAAACCACATAAACACTTTTATTTTCAAAGGGACTTTGACATCCCAAACATGCTTGGACGTAGGAATGGAGTTCGAATTAATAACATCAATATACATTGATTTCACTGTGAATACTCCAGACTTAGTCAATTTCCAGCGTAATTCATCGGGTTGTTGTGAAAGCTGGACTTCCATCAGTCTCCTAACTAGACGGAGCCATTCTTCCCAACGATTGCCCGCTAGCGTTCGTCGGAACTGAATATTAAGGGGGGTAGATTGAAAGACTGATGCGACGAATACCTCACGTCATTGAACAATGCGGTACAAAGACGGATATTGGATGGCAAAGGGTGTGTCGCCGAGCCAAGTATCCTCCCAGAAACGTGTACTCGTGCCGTTTCCAATAACAAACTTCGTCCTATTAAACAAGGACTGTTTGACTTTCATCAGGCCTTTCCAGAAAGGCAAATCGGTTGGCCTGACTGTAACCTGGGACGAAGTTTTTGTCTGGAGGTACTTGCTGCGAAGGATTTGAGCCCACATAGCATCATTCTCTGATGAGAGCTTCCACAGCCACTTGCTAAGAAGCCATTTATTCTTAACTTCTAGATTCTCAATACCGAGACCCCCTTGGTCTTTCGGTCTACAAATGATATCCCATTTAGCAAGCCGATATTTTCTTTTAACCTCATCACCCTGCCAAAAGAAACGCGATCGATAGAAGTCCAGTCTCTTCCTAACACCAACTGGGACCTCAAAGAACGATAGGAGAAACATTGGCATACTCGTGAGCACCGAATTAATCAGGATTAATCGGCCTCCGTAGGACATAAGCTTACCCTTCCAGCAGCTCAATTTCTTCTCAAATCGGTCCTCGATGCACTTCCGCTCTCTTTTTGTCAGCCTACGATGGTGGATTGGAATCCCCAGGTAAGAGAAGGGTAACTCTCCCAACTCACACCCAAACAATTGCCTATAAGCATCATGTTCCTCTTTTGCCCTACCAAAACAGAACAGCTCACTCTTATGAAAGTTGATCTTTAACCCGGTCAATTGATCAAATAGGCATAACACAGGCTTCATATTTCTCGCCTTGGCCAAGTCATGCTCCATGAAGATGATTGTATCATCAGCGTACTGAAGGATGGATACACCTCCATCAATAAGATGAGGTACCAATCCACCTACTTGACCATTTTCCTTAGCCCTTCCTATCAAAATTGCTAACATATCCACCACAATGTTAAACAAGATAGGAGACATCGGATCTCCTTGTCTTAGGCCTTTATGTGTCTGGAAGTAATGACCTATGTCATCATTAACTTTAATTCCCACACTACCTTTTTGCGTAAATGATTCAACCTGTCGGCGCCAGGCTTCATCAAAACCTTTCATACGCAATGACTGTTGGAGGAATGGCCATTTGACCTTATCGTACGCTTTCTCGAAATCCACCTTAAAAATTACTCCATCTAATTTTTTGGAGTGGATTTCATGGAGTGTTTCATGCAGGATGACCACCCCTTCAAGGATATTTCTGTCCGGCATGAAAGCAGTTTGGGACTGTTGCACCACAGAATGCGCAATCTGTGTGAGTCTGTTAGTCCCGACCTTGGTGAAAATTTTGAAACTAACATTGAGGAGACAAATCGGCTTGAATTGCTCAATTCTCACAGCATCCGTCTTCTTTGGAAGCAGTGTGATAGTCCCAAAATTCAAGTGAAATAATTGAAGCTGTCCAGAGAATAGATCATGGAACATAGGTAGTAAATCCCCCTTAATAATGTGCCAACACTTTTTATAGAACTCAGCCGGGAATCCATCCAGACCGGGAGCCTTATTGTTTTTCATCTGTGCAATAGCATCAAACACCTCCTTCTCCGAGAACGGGGCAACCAGAATATCATTATCGGCAGCTGATAGCTGAGGTACGTCCTCAGTCCTGGACTCATCGAGGGACACACAATTATCCTCCGGAGGTCCAAATAACTGCTTATAATAATCGGTAATATATGTTTTTAGGTTATCCTGACCTAAAATAGTGCCCTCGTCTTGCTCAAGCTGAAAGATGCGCTTCTTTCTGTGCTTACCATTAGCTATCAAATGGAAGAACTGAGTATTCGCGTCCCCTTTGACCACTTTGCGGACTTTAGCACGTAAAGCCCACTTCAATTCTTCTTCACGGAGCAGTTCTTTCAACCTCTTCTCCGCCTCATTTTTAACCTGAAGCTCAGCTGGCGATAAAATAGTGGATTCGGCCTGTGTGTCCAGGGCCTGTATAAGAGTAAGGAATCTATCCTTCCAGCCTTATACACACCACTGAGGTGCTTAGCCCAACCCCGTAAGAAACTTCTCAAGTGCCGAATCTTATTCTGCCAACGCTCTATCGCAGTCTTGCCTCCTACACCTCTATTCCATTCCCTGGCAATCAAGTCCAAGAACCCCTCACGTTCAAACCATGACATCTCGAAGGAGAAGGTGTTCTTGTTACCCACATGGTTTGGCTCCCCTGAGTCCACGGACAATGGGGTGTGATCAGATATTCCCCTCGAAAGAGCTTGCACCGTAACCAGAGGGAACTTTTGTTCCCACTCCACGCTTGCAAGAACTCCATCAAGTTTTTCATAGGTTGGGTTTGGCAGAGCATTAGCCCAGGTGAACTTTCTACCAGAAAGCTCTATCTCTCTCAGATCCAAGCTTTCAATAATGGTATTGAACATAAACGACCATCTGTCGTCAAAGTTATCATTGTTCTTCTCCTCTCTCCTCCTGATGATATTGAAATCACCTCCAACTAAAATTGGAAGCTGTTCTGACCCACAGATTCGAACAAGGTCGCCAGAAACTCCGCTTTAAGCTCGGGTTGTGCGGCACCATAAACTGCCACCAAAGCCCAGTTAAAACCTTCTATCCTAGACCTGACTCGAAACTTCACCGCGAAGTCTCCCATCACTACACTTCGGACTTCAAGCGAGTCGCATCTCACACCTAGTAAGATACCACCCGATCTTCCTCGCGGGGGGAGGCAATGCCAATCGAAATCAATACCACCCACAAGAGAAGAGAGAAACGGGGCGCAACGTTATCTCTACCCGTCTCCGATAGAGCAACAGAATCTAACCTCTGCTCAAGAGCTGCCTCAGCTAGGAATCTTCTTTTAGCCAAGTCCTTCATACCTCTGCTATTCCAAAAAATTCCTCTCATAATTCATCATGGAATTTTTTAGTGGTTCGAATCCTAGCACTCCTACGAACTGCGGAATCGGGATAGATCTTCCGTTTCCACTTACGCTTAGGTTTACTGGGCTCTGTCGCCCAGTCCTCTTAACCGGGTTCACACATATTACTAGCCTCATTCTCTAGGGGTACATCATCTTCCTCAGAATCATGATTGGGGGGTGCTAGATCCGCACACAAATTATCGAGCACTCTAACCCCTAACACATCAATCTCATCATCAATCATTGGTTTAACTACTTCAAGATTACAAATAGTCTCTAAGGCACGTTCCGCCTCCAAATCTAATAGATCATTCACCGAATTGGTAATCTCACTATCCGTAGCACCTAGTGAAACTCCTAATTGGTTTGCATTATTTATAATCTCCTCATTAGAAAAATGCAATAAGGAATTAGATAAGTTGACGGACATACCAGAAGATAAAGCAGCCTCCTGAAGCTTCGCCGCCCTCATAGCGCACCGCTGCTGCATATCATCCACCTCAGGGATGTCGAGGATGCGGGCACTCATCCGTCTCCCCTCGGAGATAGGGTCCGGGATCCCGCCAAACGCGACAACCTCCTCCCTAGTAAAACCTGGCACAGAGTCCCTCAAAGGGTCTACTGAGGTCACCAGAGAAGGCGTCTGCGGGCCCCCGATACCCTCAAACGGGTGCCCCACACCAAGGGCCCCGGCCATGGGTAAGAGCGGAGAGGGGATGACGGGGACCTCCTGCCCGTGCCCTCCTCCCACCCCAGCCACCGGCTCAGACGGATGAGCCATCGGCTAGGGAGAAGCGGTCCTCCTGACCGTCGGAGAAGAAGGAGGAGCCAGGGCCTCCTGCCTCCTGCCCCAGCACCCCCCCAACGCAGCTGCTGTCGCGGTGGTTACCGCCACCGTCGGAGTAGCAGGAGCCGAGGCCGTCTGCCTCGGGCTCCCTCTCCCGGCACTAGCCGACCCCCTCGGGGCCGGCGTCACCGACGCCACCGAGATCGGGATGGGGATGGGAGAAGATGAGGCCACCTGCCCCGAACCCCCTCCCCCACGACTCATCTCGCCCGCCGTCGCCGACACCGGAGTCGCGTCCACGTGAGGCGCCAGAACAAGAGAAGCACCCTCCGGCCTCCTCTCCGTAGCCCCGACCAAAGTCCTTGCCGGCCGTCCAGCAAACAATCTAGCATCCCCCTCGAACTCCAACGGAGGGAGCGTGTGCTCAAGATAGTCATCAGAATCTACCCGGTCACTCCATAGTCTGGGAGGTGCTGAGGCTGGCTCAAAAGACCCAAAACGCAGAGTAGTCATGGGCACCGCTGGTGATGCTGCGGGCTCGACCCTGGGCCCATCCCCAGGCGACTGAGTAGCTGGGTGAGAACCGTTAGACCCCTCCCGCGTGGGCTCATCTGACGGTGTCCCCTTGGCCCCCGCATTGCCATCACTGTCGTGCATGTCAACATCGTTACCATTAACCACATCAGCAAATAAATCAGTGTCCTCAAACTCGATCTCTAGCGGGAACACCTCTCCCCTATAGGTCCAGTTGACCTTATCAGGCACGAACTCAATATCCAGAACACTCACTAGAAGTCGGGCCACCCCATGGGCACGTGTGAAAGCCATATCCACTTTTTCTGTCTTCCCAACCATGATGCCCATACTAGCCACCACTCGAGCATCCTGCAGAGGCTTAGATGGAGCCCCTATAAACCGCAACCAGACCTGCGTAAGCGGCTTTCCCTTAGGCTCAACCTGCTTCCACTCGTGGAACTCCAGGATACACTTAGTGCCAGGAACTCTACACAAGCCAAAGCTCAACAATCTTTGTAAATCATCCACGGTTGGGAAATCAACCTTAAAAACTCTGTCCTCGATACGCACCAATTCCCATCTAAAATCCTCGGGAGCCAGCTCCTGAAGCCTCCTCATAATCCGTGCCTCAGTCACCTCGCCCTGAGTCGCTTTCACAATCCCGGTAGTCAAGCTCAGGGTATCTTCCGGTACCTCTCTCGCCGCCGGGGACTTAAAAAACATGAGCTCAGCACAATAGACTCCATAAATATTCAGCGTCGGAGGCACGTCACGCAACAACGGGCACTCCACCGAGTCATGTGCAGGCTTGCCACACGACTCACACAGCTGGGCCACACACTCAGCAATGAAGTGGCCCTTCTCACCACAACGGTAGCAAATCATCCTCTCCTTCTTACGCGCATATTTGGACGCCATCTCGGCATCAGACCTGTCGGTAGCCTCATCCATCGTCCCCGCCTCAGGAACCTCAACACTGGCCAAGGCGTTCACCACCTCCATCGCCTGGGGAGGAAGCTCAGTGGAAGTATGGTCAGGCTCCACTGTAGACGCCGCAGGATCGACTGCCCTGGGCGGGGGCGGTCGGCGAAATCTCCCAGGGCCCCCACCCCGACCACCACGATGGCCACGAAAGCCTCCTCTCTGACGGTGATCCGGGCCGGAGGCCCCCTCGACAAAACCACCTGTCGGGCCGAGAAACGGTTTCTCCGCAGACCCGTTGCTTTGCCAGGCATATCCACGACCTCCACCCGTGGAGGAGGATCCTCGGTGCTGTCCGTCACCATACGCATCATACCCATCATCCCCCCACTGGCCTCGGGGCGGATCCTTGGACTCTCTGTTGTTTGCCTGAGTCGGACCGGACCGGTTTTGCGCCGGCCTCGCAACGTAATGGGGCGGAAGAGCAGCACGATGTTGATTGCCCGAGGGCGTCGGCACGCCCCCAACAGGCCGAGGCCCGCCACCGCGGCCAGCCGGAGCCACACCGGTCGCGCCCGGCGCAACAGGCTGAAGCCCTCCGCGACCCGCAGCTCGCAGAGCAGGGGGTGCCACGCCCGGGGCCGGGGGCCTCATGCCGCCCCGACCAGCGGCCAGCTGTAGGGGCACTTGCCTCGGAGGCCGCGCGCCCAAGTGGCCCACACCTCGCCCCGGGTTGCCCTGAGCGACGCCCTCGCCCGCCGGCGGCCTCTGGCCAGACGACGTCGGGACTCCACGTCCAGCGGCCGCCGCCGGTGGCGGGGCTGTCCCGCCCCGTCCCACAGGACCAGACGCGGCCTTCTTGGCTGGCGGCGGTGCCGCCCCGCGGCCGGCCATGTCAGGCAGCGGGCAAATCCTCCTAGCCCGACGTAGACCACAGGCAGGAAAACCTCTCGTGCCGTGCCTACGAACCCTAGGGCGAAGAGGCGGCCATGGACGATCGAGAGAAAAGCAATCCCGCTCGTACGTGCATGGCAACGCAATAGGTGTAGGAGAGTGGCCCGGTCCAGCATGGGCCTCATACCCATCTTTCTCCGGCCCAACATCTCGCGGACCCGGTCCACTCCAAACCGGCCCAACTCCACCTAGCAGCTGAGTCAATCGCTGCGATCTCGCAAGCGAGATCGTAGTCATCGCCGCTGCCGTCACGGGCGCCGCCGTTGCCGGAAAACCGGCGCGCCGCCTCGCGTTCTTCTTGTTCTTGACAGTGATTCAAGACTCCGACTTAATCATATCGAATAACATGAGATTCGGAAGACTTACCTTAGGTATGGGTCCCTTCCACGGTCTGCGCGGCGACGCCGCCGTCTTCCGATGAACGACGCGTCGGATCAGCTCATTCTTCTCGCCCGCGTGAAGACCAATACGCGCCGGATCATCCGGTGGCAGAATCCGGTCAATCGTCGTAGCCACTTCATCCTCGCTATAACCTGAATGAAAAAACTCACATATGAGATCGGAGGGCGTCGGAGACGGCGGCGATTCCGCCGGAGAATTCTCCCCATCGTCGTCCGCGTCATCTTCGTCGGATTCGGCGAGGGCCCAGAAGCGCCCGCCGACCCGCCGGCGATCCCCCCCGTTGGACGACAATAGGTCCTCTCATAATTGTAAGATATATAATCGTTGATCATTTGTATGAAGGAAAACATAAAGTGCAAATGAATTCTAAGGAAAATTACACAGAGATTTTAGTGGATGCGCATTTTTCTCCAAAATAAAGTGCAAATGAATTCTGAGGAAAATCACCAAGCATTTCAGTCCTGTGAATGAAATAGGCAACATAGCAAAATCCATAGTATCTAAGTCATTCTAAAAATCCTACTGTATAAAAATCGTATGCTTCGTCTAGTTACTCTCATAGTCCCGTTGTCGTTACATGCCGACACTTTCGATCTTCCATCCTCTTAAGCAGACAATACAGTACCATTTTTGCAAGCGAAAAGAAGGATCGGATATTTCCGGGGAATCATCTTCTTCCCGGACAAGCTGGGACGTGGCGACCGGGACGCGCCACTGGCTTCACAGGCCCGGCCCCCCTAGTCGGCAGCCACCTGCCGACCACTGACGCGACCACACGTAGCGCCCAGCCGCGGCGATTCGTCCATCTGACCACCCCTCTTTATGGGCTAGTCGGCACTCACCTGCCCGTCCACTCACGAGCGCGCACGTCGTGCTTCGTCTACCCTCCAACGGCCTATAAATACTGCCGCGTGCTGCACATACTTTACACAACCACCTGCTTCACACTACCAAGGCAAGTACACAGCAGCAGTACGTAGTAGATTTCCCGAGTGAGAAGCTCGGCGCAAGATGGAGAACCAGGCACACATCGCCGGCGAGAAGAAGGGCATCATGGAGAAGATCAAGGAGAAGCTGCCCGGCGGCCACGGCGACCACAAGGAGACCGCTGGTACCCATGGGCACGCCGGCACGGCGGCGACGCATGGTGCCCCGGCCACTGGTGGTGCCTACGGGCAGGAGGGTCACGCTGGAGCCACCGGCACGGGGTTGCATGCCGCCCACGCCGGCGAGAAGAAGGGCGTCGTGGAGAACATCAAGGACAAGCTCCCTGGTGGTCACGGTGACCACCAGCAGGCCGGTGGCCACTACGGGCAGCAGGGACACACCGGCACGGCGGGACATGGCGCCCCGGCGACTGGTGGTGCCTATGGGCAGCAGGGGCATACTGGCACGGCGACGCATGGCACCTATGGGGAGCAGGGACACACCGGGATGACCGGCACGGGGACGCACGGCACCGGCGAGAAGAAGGGTCTCATGGAGAACATTAAGGACAAGCTCCCTGGTGGCCATGGTGACCACCAGCAGACCGGTGGCACCTACGGCCAGCAGGGACACACCGGCGCGGCGACGCATGGCACCCCGGCCGGCGGCGGCACCTATGAGCAGCACGGACACACCGGGATGACCGGCACGGCGACACACGGCACTGGCGAGAAGAAGGGCGTCATGGAGAACATCAAGGACAAGCTCCCTGGTGGCCACGGTGACCACCAGCAGACCGGTGGAGCCTACGGGCAGCAGGGACACACCGGCGCGGTGACGCATGGCACCCCGGCTGGTGGTGGCACCTATGAGCAGCACGGACACACTGGGATGACCGGCGCGGGGACACACGGCACCGGCGAGAAGAAGGGCGTCATGGAGAATATCAAGGAGAAGCTCCCTGGTGGCCACGGTGACCACCAGCAGACCGGTGGAGCTTACGGGCAGCAGGGACACACCGGCACGGCGACGCATGGCACCCCGGCCGGCGGCGGCACCTATGAGCAGCATGGACACGCTGGAATGATCGGCACGGAGACGCATGGCACCACGGCCACCGGCGGCACCCATGGGCAGCACGGACACGCCGGAACGACCGGCACTGGGACACACGGCACCGACGGGGTCGGTGAGAAGAAGAGCCTCATGGACAAGATCAAGGACAAGCTGCCTGGACAGCACTGAGCCTGGTCTGCCCGCGGCCGCTACCTTTCAAGAATAATAACCCCACCGTATATGAGTTGATTGAGTCTAGTTCACCTAGCTCACTTGGTTGTTGGAGGAGCGAATGGATTATGTATCTTGTTTTAAGTTTTCATGGACAGAGTGTAAAGTGTGTTCACGGTTTCCGTCTGTTTACACTCTTTACGTGCAAATTTCCTTTTTGTTCGTTTTCTTTTGTCCATCTTATCCGACAGACAGACGCAGCGATCATTGTCAGATCAAACTCCGGGTTAATTTCAACCCAAGTATCAGGCGACACTCGGCGTTTGATCTCAATCCTAGTATCAGGCGACGCTCGGTGAAATTGCTAGCTATTGCGAAAAGAGGTCGGCAAGAAGCAAAATGGCCGAGACAAAATACAGCGACGGCGACGTGGCCACACAGGCATCCTACAATGTATGGCCAACCAGGCATCCTACATTGGGGTAGTGCTTAGCGCAAAGCACATACAATGAATACAGAATCATCCTCCAAATCCTCGCTCTTTTTACCCATTGCCCATGGAATACATGGCCAAACAGGCATGTTAACAATGTTGAAAGAAATCTTGCAACTACCTCGGAGCGGTAAAAGAAATGGTAGCTTCGTGCTGCAGGACTTTCCAAGTGGTACTTGAAAGAAGCCTGTGATCAGGTTCAGTTTTACTTTTACAAAGTTCAAAACAAAAGAAACACACTCTACAACAGCGTTCTAGGACAGACTTCTGACTTATAGGGCACTTAAAAAAAGCTGAACACAAAACCCGAGGTCGCCCTACCGGCGACAGGGATGAGGATCCCCTGACGTCGTCGTCATCATCATCAACCCTTTTCCATCAACAATTCCATGATGCTCATCACCGGAAGTGAGTAATTCCTTCATAGGCTTGCTGGTCGGTGATGGAGTTGGATGAGATTTGTCATGTAATCGAGTCAATTTATTAGGGCTTGATCCCTAGTATCCACTATGTTCTGAGATTGATATTGTTATGACTTTGCAATGCTTAATGCTTATCACTAGGGCCCGAGTGCCATGATTTCAGATATGAACCCTTTATGTTTTCATGAATATATTTCAGTTCTTGATCCTATCTTGCAAGTTAATTGTATGCACCTATTACGTGTTATGATCCGCATACCACAAGGTGACAAAAATTGGGATTCTTTCCGGTGATTACTGTAGTATGAGGAGTTCATGTACTCACTAAGTGTTAATGCTTTGTTCCAGTTCTCTTTTAAAAGGAGGCCTTAATATCCCTTAGATTTCCTTATGGACCCCGCTGCCACGGGAGGGTAGGACAAAAGATGACATGCAAGTTCTTATTATAAGCACGTATGACTATATACGGAATACATGCCTACATTATATTGATGAATTGGAGCTATTATGTATCACTCTAGGTTGTCACTGAAATGATGAATATCATCCAAAACAATTATCTATTGCTGATCCAATGCCTACACTTTTTTTCATATTGGTCTTTGCTAAGTTACTTTCATTGCTGCTGATGTTACAATCACTACAAAACTGCTTCTGTTACTATTGCTGTTACAATTGCTACTGTTACTACTGCTATCAAACTATTATATTACTGTGCTACTAAATACTTTGCTGCAGAAATATAATTTCCCAGGTGTGGTTGAATTGACAACTCAACAACTAAGGCTCATAAATATTTTTTGGCTCCCCTTGTGTCGAATCAATTGGATGAAATACTACCCTCGAAGACTGTCGCGATCCCCTATACTTATGGGTTATCACTAGACTCTATGGCTGATGCCGGGCTAGGAGTGAAAGGAGATGACTTTTACTCCTACTATCTTAGTGAGTGTATTGTGATGTGGGGGTGTGGTGGTGTCTCGGACATGGATGCCGGGGCGCTGGTCCCGGATGGTAGTTCGCATGGTTGGCTCTCCGGGGGCACCATTGTGGTAGTGTTTGCTTTTCATATTGGTCGTGTGGGCGGCGACAGGTGGAGCGCACCGGGGGGGGGGGGGGGCTCGTGCGCGCTCTCTGTCATTTCTGTCACTGGCAGTGGAGGCTCCCCGATCTGGATCTAGAGTTCTGAACTCTTCACGCTTGTCATGGAAACCTCGTGGTGGCACAAGGGAGCCGTCGAGCGAAAGCTTTGCACTTTGTGACCCACGACAGCAACACTTATGGTCGTCTATCTCTTCTTGAAGACGTCATTGTGGTGCATCTCCCCGTGTTTGGGTTCTGGATGAAAACCTTTGTCCATTGTGGACACGGCAGTGGCGATGCATAGCGTTGTTCTCCCTCATGGGGGATGCCCTTTGGCGCTCAACCAATTTTGCATTGCCTGCGTCATTTCACGTGAGAAACCCAGCCAGGTAAGGCTAGCGGCATGGCACTCGATCACACACCGACTAGAGTGTTGGTGGGGCCATTATGTTGTGTCTGTGTACCTGACTGCCTGGTTGATGTTTGGGGTCTGTGATGCCATTGGTTGGGGCTATTGCCTGTCTTATCCGCTGGGCACACGTATGCACTCATGCAAGGCGGTGTTGTGGCTTGCGCGAGGTGTTGATGCGGGCAATGGTGATATTCCTATTTACACCAGCATATATGAAACAACCCACGCAACACATATATAAATAACTCATGAACTCTAGGATTTGTTCAGTAGGGTACCAAGGTATGAAATTATCCTGAATACGCCCCCAACGATTAACAATGTACTCCCTCCATCCCATAATATAAGAGTGTGTGTCCAAAACTCTCTCATATTATGGGACGGAGGGAGTAGTAGAAAGGCAACATCCAACCACAACATTTTATGAAGCAACAACATTGCACACCTTTGCGGGACATTGGCAGCATCAATGGGTGTGTTCCCACCCAGTTTAAGTTTTTAGCAAACATCTTCCTTGAGGGGCTGGCTGCGCACCTTTTCCATCCTTTGTCACACGCTCGAAAAAATTCATGATTCTCCACAACATGGTAGGACGGGTCAAGAATAGGCACATGAAGATGCACAGAAGAAAAGAAAGAGAAAACAACAAGAGCATCAGAGCGATGAAGGGGGTTGAACAATGATAAAACAAATAGAGCCAAGAATTTTCGACCACCCTCAGAAGGTTGATTTGAGTTACATGGATAGTCATCATCGTTGAAGAGAACCGGGTGCTTGTATTGCAGAGTGACAAACTCCACTTCCCGCAGAAGCTCTTCGCCATGTTGCGCATGGCCACAATTATGACACCGTTCAGCTTCAGCGCGACATCTCTAAGCCATTGTGCTCCTCTGGCGGTTCTTTTTTGGTGAAACGATGCTCAATGTCACCCTATTCAAGCATGAGCTCCAGACCGATAGTTCCAATGATATGGGGCAATTTTGGCTGCGTGGTAGGTCGACGACTAAATTCAAGGTGGACCAAGTGGTCAGCGAGGTTGCAGGATGCTGGCAGTGTCGGGGATATACCCCGCAGTGTAACCCGGCCGGAAGTATAGCCCGACCAGACTTGGCGACTCACTAATGACCCGCCCTGATTGGACGACTCACTAAGTGACCCGCCCGAGCCTGGCGACTCATGGGTGACCCGGCAAGCCGGTCAGAGGAGCGACAAGACCCGGTGGCCCAGAAGGCGGTTCATGGAAGGCCGGCTCACGTTATGTTATGTCGGCTTAAGAGGAAAGCATAAGGAATATTCCCTTGCAAAGGAAGCAAGACTAGGACTCCACTTGTGATAGATAGTCCTAATCCTACTAGGAATCCACATATTAGGTTTAGACAAACAAGTCAATAGCTCTTGAGAGAGAGCACCCCTGTAATCATGATCATCATCATCAATATCAATGAAGCAGGATGTATGCTTTTACCTCCATCGTGAGGGGACGAACCTGGGTAAAAAACCCCGCGTCTCTCGTCCCACTCAACCCCTCACAAGCTACCACATAGATGCGTTGGCCTCGCGACTAAGTCCTGACACTAAGGACATCTGCCATGACAAATCCACTGAAGGAAATATGCCCTAGAGGCAATAATAAAGTTATTATTTATTTCCTTATTTCATGATAAATGTTTATTATTCATGCTAGAATTGTATTAACCGGAAACTTGATACATGTGTGAATACATAGACAAACATAGTGTCACTAGTATGCCTCTACTTGACTAGCTCGTTAATCAAAGATGGTTGAGTATCCTAGCCATAGACATGAGTTGTCATTTGATTAACGGGATCACATCATTAGGAGAATGATGTGATTGACTTGACCTATTCCATTAGCTTAGCACTTGATCGTTTAGTATGTTGCTATTGCTTTCTTCATGACTTATACATGTTCCTATGACTATGAGATTATGCAACTCCCGTTTACCGGAGGAACACTTTGTGTGCTACCAAACGTCACAACGTAACTGGGTGATTATAAAGGTGCTCTAAAGGTGTCTCCGAAGGTACTTGTTGGGTTGGCGTATTTCGAGATTAGGATTTGTCACTCCGATTGTCGGAGAGGTATCTCTAGGCCCACTCAGTAATGCACATCACTATAAGCCTTGCAAGCATTGTAACTAATGAGTTAGTTGCGGGATGATGTATTACGGAACGAGCAAAGAGACTTGTCGGTAACGAGATTGAACTAGGTATTGAGATACCGATGATCGAATCTCGGGCAAGTAACATACCGATGACAAAGGGAACAACGTATGTTGTTATGCGGTTTGACCGATAAAGATCTGCGTAGAATATGTGGGAGCCAATATGAGCATCCAGGTTCCGCTATTGGTTATTGACCGGAGACGTGTCTCGGTCATGTCTACATTGTTCTCAAACCCGTAGGGTCCGCACGCTTAAAGTTCGATGACGGTTATATTATGAGTTTATGTGTTTTGATGTACCGAAGGTAGTTCGGAGTCCTGGATGAGATCGGGGACATGACGAGGAGTCTCGAAATGGTCGAGACGTAAAGATTGATATATTGGACGACTATATTCGGACATCGGAAAGGTTCCGAGTGATTCGGGTATTTTTCGGAGTACCGGAGAGTTACAGGAATTCGCCGCGGCGTATATGGGACTTATTGGGCTTTAGGGGAAAGAGAGAGGAGAGGCTGGGCGCCCCCCAATGCCTAGTCCAAATTGGACTAGGGGGAGGGGCTGCGCCCCCTCCTTCCTTCTCTTCTCTCTCCCCTTCCCTTGACTCCTACTCCTACTACTTGGAAGGGGGGAATCCTACTTCCGGTGGGAGTAGGACTCCTCCTAGGGCGCGCCATAGAGAGGGCCGGTCCTCCCCTCATCCACTCCTTTATATACGGGGAGGGGGGCACCCCTTGGAGACACAACAATTGATCATTTATCTTTAGCCATGTGCGGTGCCCCCTCCACCATATTCCACCTCGATAATATCATAGCGGTGCTTAGGCGAAGCCCTGCGTCGGTAGAACATCATCATCGTCACCAGCCGTCGTGCTGACGAAACTCTCCCTCAACACTCAGCTGGATCGGAGTTCGAGGGACGTCATCGGGCTGAACGGGTGCTGAACTCGGAGGTGTCGTGTGTTCGGTACTTGATCGGTTGGATCGTGAAGACGTATGACTACATCAACCGCGTTGTGCTAACGCTTCCGCTTTCGGTCTACGAGGGTACGTGGACACACTCTCCCCTCTCGTTGCTATGCATCACCATGATCTTGCGTGTGCGTAGGAATTTTTTTAAAATTACTACGTTCCCCAACAGTGGCATCCGAGCCTGGTTTTATGCGCTGATGTTATATGCACGAGTAGAACACAATTGAGTTGTGGGCGATACAAGTCATACTGCTTACCAGCATGTCACACTTTGGTTCGGTGGTATTGTTGGATGAAGCGGCCCGGACCGACACTACGCGTACGCTTACGCGAGACTGGTTCTACAGACGTGCTTTGCACATAGTTGGCTGGCGGGTGTCAGTTTCTCCAACTTTAGTTGAACCGAGTGTGGCTACGCCTGGTCCTTGAGAAGGTTAAAACAGTACTAACTTGACGAACTATCGTTGTGGTTTTGATGCGTAGGTAAGAACGGTTCTTGCTCAGCCCCTAGCAGCCACGTAAAACTTGCAACAACAAAGTAGAGGACGTCTAGCTTGTTTTTGCAGGGCATGTTGTGATGTGATATGGTCAAGGCATGATGCTATATTTTATTGTATGAGATGATCATGTTTTGTAACCGAGTTATCGGCAACTGGCAGGAGCCATATGGTTGTCGCTTTATTGTATGCAATGCAATCGCCCTGTAATTGCTTTACTTTATCACTAAGCGGTAGCGATAGTCGTAGAAGCAATAGTTGGCGAGACGACAACGATGCTACAATGGAGATCAAGGTGTCGCGCCGGTGACGATGGTGATCATGATGGTGCTTCGGAGATGGAGATCACAAGCACAAGATGATGATGGCCATATCATATCACTTATATTGATTGCATGTGATGTTTATCTTTTATGCATCTTATCTTGCTTTGATTGACGGTAGCATTATAAGATGATCTCTCACTAAATTTCAAGATAAAAGTGTTCTCCCTGAGTATGCACTGTTGCCAAAGTTCGTCGTACCCAGACACCACGTGATGATCGGGTGTGAAGCTCTACGTCCATCTACAATGGGTGCAAGCCAGTTTTGCACACGCAAAATACTCAGGTTAAACTTGACGAGCCTAGCATATGCAGATATGGCCTCGGAACACTGAGACCGAAAGGTCGAGCGTGAATCATATAGTAGATATGATCAACATAGTGATGTTCACCATTCAAAACTACTCCATTTCACGTGATGATCGGTTATGGTTTAGTTGATTTGGATCACGTGATCACTTAGATGATTAGAGGGATGTCTATCTAAGTGGGAGTTCTTAAGTAATATGATTAATTGAACTTTAATTTATCATGAACTTAGTCCTGGTAGTATTAGCATATCTATGTTGTAGATCAATAGCTCGCATTTAGCTCCCCTGTTTTATTTTGATATGTTCCTAGAGAAAACTGAGTTGAAAGATGTTAGTAGCAATGATGCGGATTGGATACGTGATCTGAGGATTATCCTCATTGCTGCACAGAAGAATTATGTCCTTGATGCATCGCTAGGTGACAGACCTATTGCAGGAACAGATGCAGACGTTATGAACGTTTTGACAAAAGCTCAGTATGATGACTACTTGATAGTTAAATGCACCATGCTTTACGGCTTAGAACCGGGACTTCAAAAATGTTTTGAAACGCCATGGAACATATAAGATGTTCCAAGAGTTGAAATTGGTATTTCATACTCATGCCCGTGTCGAGAGGTATTTTGACCTATGGCAATATTTTGCCTACAAGATGGAGGAGAATTGCTCAGCTATGAGCATGTGCTCAGAATGTCTGATTACTACAATCACTTGAATCAAGTGGGAGTTAATCTTCCAGATAAGATAGTGATTGACATAGTTCTCTAGTCATTATCACCAAGTTACTAGAACTTCGTGATGAACTATAATATGCAAGGGATAACGGAAACGATTCCCAAGCTCTTCGTGATGCTGAAATTGACGAAGGTAGAAATCAAGAAAAATATCAAGTGTTGATGGTTGACAAGACCACTAGTTTCAAGAAAACGGCAAAGGGAATAAGGGGAACTTCAAGAAGAACGGCAAGCGAGTTGCTCCTCAAGTGAAGAAGCCCAAGTCTGGACCTAAGCCTGAGACGAGTGCTTCTACTGCAAAGGAACTGGTCACTAGAAGCAGAACTGCCCCAAGTATTTGGCGGATAAGAAGGATGGCAAAGTGAACAAAGGTATATTTGATATACAAATTATTGATGTGTACTTTACTAGTGTTTATAGCAACCCCTAAGTATTTGATACTAGTTCAGTTGCTATGATTAGTAACTCGAAACGGGAGTTGCAGAATAAACAGAGACTGGTTAAGGGTGAAGTGACGATGTGTGTTGGAAGTGGTTCCAAGATTGATATGATCATCATCGCAGACTCCCTATACTTTCGGGATTAGTGTTGAACCTAAATAAGTGTTATTTGGTGTTTGCGTTGAGCATGAATATGATTTGATCATGTTTATTGCAATACGGTTATTCATTTAAGTTAGAGAACAATTGTTGTTCTGTTTACATGAATAAAACCTTCTATGGTCATACACACCAACGAAAATGGTTTGTTGGATCTCGATCGTAGTGATACACATATTCATAATACTGAAGCCAAAAAGATGCAAAGTTAATAATGATAGTGCAACTTATTTGTGGCACTGCCGTTTAGGTCATACTGGTATAAAACGCATGAAGAAACTCCATGTTGATGGGATTTGGAATCACTTGATTATGAATCACTTGATGCTTGCGAACCATGCCTCTTGGGCAAGATGACTAAAACACCATTCTCCGGAACAATGAAGCAAGCAACAGATTTGTTGGAAATCATACATACTGATGTATGTGGTCCGATGAGTGTTGAGGCTCGCGGCGGGTATCGTTATTTTCTGACCGTCCCAGATGATTCGAGCAGATATGGGTATATCTACTTGATGAAACAGAAGTCTGAAACATTTGAAAAGTTCAAAGAATTTCAGAGTGAAGTGGAAAATCATCGTGACAAGAAAATAAGGTTTCTACAATCTGATCACGAAGACGAATATTTGAGCTACGAGTTTGGTCTTCAATTAAAACAATGTGGAATAGTTTCACAAATTCGTGCCACCTGGAACACCACAGCATAATGGTGTGTCCGAACATCATAACCGTACTTTATTGGATATAGTGCAATCTATGATGTCTCTTACCGATTTACCACTATCATTTTGGGGTGATGCATTAGAGACAGCTGCATTCACGTTAAATAGGGCACCATCTAAATCCGTTGAGACGACACCATATGAAATGTGGTTTGGCAAGAAACCAAAGTTGTCGTTTCTTAAAGTTTGGGATTGCAATGCTTATAAGAAAAAGTTTCATCCTGATAAGCTCAAACCCAAGTCGGAGAAATGTGTCTTCATAGGATACCCAAAGGAGACAGTTGGGTACACCTTCTATCATAGATCCGAAGGCAAGATATTCGTTGCTAAATTTGGATCCTTTCTAGAGAAGGAGTTTCTCTCGAAAGAAGTGATTGGGAGGAAAGTAGAACTTGATGAGGTAACTGTACCTGCTCCCTTATTGGAAAGTAGTTCATCACAGAAACCGGTTCCTGTGACTCCTACACAAATTAGTGAGGAAGCTAATGATGATGATCATGTAACTTCAGATCAAGTTACTACCGAACCTCGTAGGTTAACCAGAGTGAGATCCACACCAGAGTGGTACGGTAATCCTATTCTGGAGGTCATGTTACTTGACCATGACGAACCTACGAACTATAAGGAAGCAATGATGAGCCCAGATTCCGCGAAATGGTTTGAGGCCATGAAATCTGAGATGGGATCCATGTATGAGAACAAAGTATGGACTTTGATTTACTTGCCCAAATGATCGGCGAGCCATTGAGATTAAATGGATCTTTAAGAGGAAGACGGACGCTGATAGTAGTGTTACTATCTACAAAACTAGAATTGTCGCAAAAGGTTTTCTACAAGTTCAAGATGTTGACTACGATGAGAGTTTCTCACTCGTATATATGCTTAAGTCTGTCCGAATCATGTTAGCAATTGCCGCATTTTATGAAATCTGGCAAATGGATAACCGAAACTGCATTCCTTAATGGATTTATTAAAGAAGAGTTGTATATGATACAAACAGAAGGTTTTGTCGATCCTAAAGGTGTTAACAAAATGTGCAAGCTCCAGCGATTCATCTATGGACTGGTGCAAGCATCTCGGAGTTGGAATATACGCTTTGATGAGTTGATCAAAGCATATAGTTTTATACAGACTTGCGGTGAAGCCTGTATTTACAAGATAGTGAGTGGGAGCACTATAACATTTCTGATAAGTATATGTGAATGACATATTGTTGATCGGAAATATTGTAGAATTATTCTGCAAAGCATAAAGGAGTGTTTGAAAGGAGATTTTTCAAAGAAAGACCTCGGTGAAGCTGCTTACATATTGAGCATCAAGATATATAGAGATAGATCAAAACGCTTGAGAAGTTTTTTCAATGAGTACATACCTTGACAAGATTTTGAAGTAGTTCAAAATGGAACAGTCAAAGAAAGAGTTCCTGCCTGTGTTACAAGGTGTGAAATTGAGTAAGACTCAAAGCCCGACCACGACAGAAGATAGAAAGAGAATGAAAGTCATTCCCTATGCCTCAGCCATATGTTCTATAAAGTATGTCATGCTGTGTACCAGATCTATTGTATACCCTACACTGTGTTTTGCAAGGGAGTACAATAGTGATCTCGGAGTAGATCACTGGACAACAGTCAAAATTATCCTTAGTGGAATAAGGATATGTTTCTCGATTATAGAGGTGACAAAAGGTTCGTCGTAAAGGGTACGTCGATGCAAGTTTTGACACTGATCCAGATGACTCTAAGTCTCAATCTGGATACATATTGAAAGTGGGAGCAATTAGCTAGAGTAGCTCCGTGCAGAGTATTGTAGATATAGAATATTCGCAAAATACATACGGCTCTGAATGTGACAGACCCGTTGACTAAACTTCTCTCACAAGCAAAACATGATCACACCTTAGTACTCTTTGGGTGTTAATCACATAGCGATGTGAACTAGATTATTGACTCTAGTAAACCCTTTGGGTGTTGGTCACATGACGATGTGAACTATGGGTGTTAATCACATGGTGATGTGAAGTATTGGTGTTAAATCACATGGCGATGTGAACTAGATTATTGACTCTAGTGCAAGTGGGAGACTGAAGGAAATATGCCCTAGAGGCAATAATAAAGTTATTATTTATTTCCTTATTTCATGATAAATGTTTATTATTCATGCTAGAATTGTATTAACCGGAAACTTGATACATGTGTGAATACATAGACAAACATAATGTCACTAGTATGCCTCTACTTGACTAGCTCGTTAATCAAAGATGGTTGAGTTTCCTAGCCATAGACATGAGTTTCATTTGATTAATGGGATCACATCATTAGGCGAATGATGTGATTGACTTGACCCATTCCGTTAGCTTAGCACTTGATCGTTTAGTATGTTGCTATTGCTTTCTTCATGACTTATACATGTTCCTATGACTATGAGATTATGCAACTTCCGTTTACCGGAGGAACACTTTGTGTGCTACCAAACATCACAACGTAACTGGGTGAATATAAAGGTGCTCTACAGGTGTCTCCGAAGGTACTTGTTGGGTTGGCGTATTTAGAGATTAGGATTTGTCACTCCGATTGTCGAAGAGGTATCTCTAGGCCCACTCAGTAATGCACATCACTATAAGCCTTGCAAGCATTGTAACTAATGAGTTAGTTGCGGGATGATGTATTACGGAACGAGTAAAGAGACTTGCTGGTAACAAGATTGAAATAGGTATTGAGATACCGATGATCGAATCTCAGGCAAATAACATACCGATGACAAAGGGAACAACGTATGTTGTTATGCGGTTTGACCGATAAAGATCTTCGTAGAATATGTGGGAGCCAGTATGAGCATCCAGGTTCCGCTATTGGTTATTGACCGGAGACGTGTCTCGGTCATGTCTACATTGTTCTCGAACCCGTAGGGTCCGCACGCTTAAAGTTCGATGACGGTTATATTATGAGTTTATTTTTTTTTGATGTACCGAAGGTAGCTCGGAGTCCCGGATGAGATCGGGGACATGACGAGGAGTCTCAAAATGGTCGAGACGTAAAGATCGATATATTGGATGACTATATTCAGACATCGGAAAGGTTCCGAGTGATTCGGGTATTTTTTGGAGTACCGGAGAGTTACGAGAATTCGCCGGGGAGTATATGGGCCTTATTGAGCTTTAGGGGAAAGAGAGAGGAGACGTTGGGCGCCCCCCCAAGGCCTAGTCCGAATTCTAGTCCGAATTGGACTAGGGGGAGGTGACGAGGATACGTACCTAGGGTAGGGTAACTTATCATACCTGAGGTACCCAATCAAGGACATGACTCCTACAATGGAAGACATTCTAAGAAGTATCAACATTTCAGTCGACCTGGTCAGCCCAGTCGACGGACACGAGCGTACTCGACCAGAAGCACAAGCAGTCGACCATGAAGACAGCCACTCGACTATGAGAAGACCTAAAGGCACTGCCTACAATCGGTCATCTCATAAGTAGCTTTTATGGCCTTCATGGTCCTTTATTACAGGCGTTACCAGTAACCCCCTCTCTTTATGTACATTAAACTCCTTGTAACGTGGGCTAGCTGGGGTCCTGGCGAACTCTATATAAGCCACCCCCCTCCACTAGGACAGGGGTTCGCAACTTTGTAACACACACACACATAATCCAGTCGACTGCCTCCGGGCTCCGAGACGTAGGGCTGTTACTTCCTCAGAGAAGGGCCCGAACTCGTAAAACTCCTTGCGCATACAACTACTCCATAGCTAGGATCTTGCCTCTCCATACTTACCCCCCATTCTTACTGTCAGACTTAGAACCACGACAGTTGGCGCCCACCGTGGGGCAGGTGTTCTAGCGATTTGTTGGAGGAGTTGGGATTCTTTCACCCCACATCATGTTTTCGAGCGGAGTCATGGTCGAGAGCCGCGAGATCCGTCTCGGCGCTCTCTCCTTCATCGTTGACAACTCTGCTTGGCTGCAGGAGGCTCCACTCGACGTGGACGCGCTTCCCGCCCGCGGAGCCACGCATTTTCGCGCATGCGTCCGCGGCGTCCTCCTGCGGCAACCGTCGACCCAGTACGGGTCGGCATTCGTTTCGCCATCGTCGTCATCAGTTTCCCACCGGCACAAGCGCACCGGTCGGTCGAGACTCTAGCGGTGGGTGAAGCACGCACTGGCCCGCCAGTCGGCCATCCCCCAAGTCGCGGCAATCGAGCCCCACGAATCACTCTACGGCCTGTTCGACCTGTCGACTGGCTCCGTAGAGACTGCGTCCGAGTGCGACAGCAGTGATCCAGCGGCGGAAGTACTAATGGTCGACGGACCACGTAGTCCCCCCGGATTCCCCCACACCGAAGAGGTTGCCGCAGGGGGGATTCCGGCGCGGGGCCACGAAGAGTACAGGCCCGAGCCCCTTACCTCAGTGCAGAGGGAGGAACTCCGTCGCCGGAACATGGACGCCCTTCACACTCCTATTGTTGGAGAAACCCCTGAGGCACGAGCCCTGGAGGAGGTGCGCTTGGCCAACTTGGCTGAACGTACTCGACTGGAGAATCTTCAGAGAGCACTCGACAAGCGCGCACGACCGCCCGTTCCCGAGTCCAGTCGTCGTCGCCTCTTCCAGCCGCCGACCCAGGTATACCGTACCCCGATTCAGAATTTGGCAGCTGCGGCTCGCATAGCGGAGTCGATCCAGCCTTCACAGTCAGAGGCAGGGAGAGGTCTGTTGCAGATCAGAGATTTGCTCCGTGCAGCGGGTGACCAGAATTCAGCCGTATCTCAGTCGCGCGACAGGATTCACAGTCGATCCGTCGCTGCGAATTCCGTTCAGTCGGCTCATAGTCCAAGTTCGCCCCCGAGGCGTGAAGGACACAGAGGCCGGCACGAGGATCAATACCAAGGGCACGAGCGGTATGAGCACCGATTCGATCGCAACGATCAACGTCGAGTGCCTTCTCCTGCCCCAAGAGCGGGGTCGTACGTTCCTCGACGGCAAGAGGACAGACGCCAATTCAGTACTGGGCGAAGGGTCCCAGTCGACCCCAGGGAACCAGGCTTTGATGCGAGATCCATCATCGTTCAAGGTCTGGTCGACCGAAACAGAGCTCACCGAGAAGACCGTGACAGAGGCGCGCCGTCCAGCAGCAGAGTTCGCGTCTCAGGTCCCGAGTGTTTCAGCAGAGCAATCAGAGCTGCAGTGATTCCTCCCAACTTCAGGTTGGCGACTGGAGTCAGCAAGTTCACCGGAGAGTCCAAGCCGGACACATGGCTCGAGGATTACCGAGTGGCTGTTCAGATCGGAGGCGGCAACGACGAGGTGGCCATGAAGCATTTGCCCCTCATGTTGGAAGGATCAGCCAGAGCGTGGTTGAATCAGTTGGCTCCCAGCAGTATTTATACTTGGGAAGATCTAGCCCAGGTGTTTGTCAGGACATTCGAAGGGACTTGCAAGCGACCGGCAGGGTTGACAGAATTGCAGTCATGTGTTCAGAAGTCGAGTGAAACCCTGAGGGATTATATCCAAAGGTGGATCACTCTGAATCACACGGTCGAGAATGTGTCCGGTCATCAGGCAGTTTGCGCCTTCAAGGAAGGCGTCAGAAACAGGGAGTTAAGTTTGAAGTTCGGTCGAACCGGGGATATGACCCTAAGTCGAATGATGGAAATCGCCACCAAGTACGCGAACGGAGAAGAGGAAGATAGACTCCGGAGTGGCAAGTATAAGGCAGCCGCTAATGAGGCCGGCGGAGGACACTCCAGTCGGAAGCAGAAGCGCATGGCCGAGCCAGTCGCCCCCGGGGAAGCCTTAGCTGTGACTCCAGGGAAGTTTAAGGGGAAACCCAAGGGTCCTTGGAACCCCAAGAAAGTGAAAGACCAGGACGGGAACGATGTGATGGACTTACCATGCCACATTCACACGAAGAAAGATGAAGAGGGAAATCTCATTTACCCTAAGCATACCACTCGACAATGTCGACTCCTGATGCAACAGTTCCAAGGGAAGCAGGCCAAGGACAAAGAGAAAGAGTCAGACAAAGTTGAAGACAGGGAAGACAGCGGTGAAGAATACCCCCAAGTCAATTCCACTCTGATGATTTTCGCTGATGTCGAAAGTAAGAGTCGACTAAAGGTCATCAATCGCGAAGTAAACATGGTCGCTCCGGTGACACCCCATTACCTGAAGTGGTCCCAGACTGCCATCACCTTCGACCAGTCCGATCATCCGACTCATATTGCCACCCCAGGGAGGCAAGCGTTGGTGGTCGACCCAATTATCGAAGGCACCCGACTGACCAAGGTTCTGATGGACGGCGGCAGTGGGCTAAACTTGTTGTATGCAGAAACGTTGAAGGGGATGGGCATTCCGATGTCCCGACTCAGCCCCAGCAACATGAGCTTCCACGGAGTCATTCCTGGGAAGAAAGCTGAGTCACACGGTCAAATCACTCTCGACGTCGTCTTTGGTGACTCGAAGAATTTCTGGAAAGAAAAGTTAACCTTTGAGGTCGTGGATTTTCAGAGTGCGTACCACGCCATTCTTGGGAGGCCAGCCTATGCTCGTTTCATGGCTCGACCATGCTACGTATACCTCAAGCTGAAGATGCCTGGCCCCAAAGGTGTAATCACCATCGTTGGCAATCGGAAGAAGGCAGAGGAGTGCTTCCAGAAAGGCGCCAAAATTGCTGATGCTCAGATGGCCAAGATAGAGACACAAGAGTACCAGAAGACTGCGGATCCGAGTGAGTTGTTACGAGCCAAGAAGCCCGCCACGGAGTCAGCATTTCAGTCGACTGGTGAGACCAAGCAAGTCCACATCCACCCGACCGATCCAAATGCGGCTCCAACCAACATGTCCACTACACTCGACTCCAAATAGGAAGAAGCGCTCGTCCAGTTCCTCCATGAGAACTGGGACATCTTTGCATGGAAGCCTGCTGACATGCCAGGTGTGCCCAGGGGACTGGCTGAGCACCGCCTTCGAGTCGACCCAAAGGTCAAACCAGTCAAGGAGCATCTCCGACGGTCCGCCGTTCAGAAGAGAAAGGCCATTGGCGAAGAAGTGGCCCGACTCCTAGCAGCAGAATTCATTCGCGAGATCTACCACTCCGAGTGGCTCGCCAATGTTGTTATGGTCCCTAAGAAGGACAAATCGTTGCGCATGTGCATCGATTTTAAGCATATCAATCGGGCCTGCCCGAAAGATCATTTTCCTCTTCCTCGCATCGACCAAATAGTCGACTCGACTGCGGGATGCGAGAGGTTATCTTTTTTAGATGCTTACTCTGGATACCATCAGATCCGTCTGTATGGACCCGATGAAATAAAAACAGCCTTCATCACCCCATTTGGGTGTTTCTGCTATGTTACCATGCCTTTCGGTCTCAAGAACGCCGGAGCTACATTCATGAGAATGATTCAGAAGTGCCTAATCACTCAAATCAGTCGGAATGTAGAAGCATACATGGATGACATAGTGGTCAAGTCACGAAAAGGTTCCGACCTGCTGACTGACCTAGCTGAAACTTTTGCCAATCTCAGGAATTATGATATCAAGCTCAATCCTTCGAAGTGCACATTTGGAGTCCCTGGAGGAAAGTTACTCGGTTTTCTTGTTTCCGAACGAGGAATCGACGCTAACCCCGAAAAAGTTGGCACCATACTCCGGATGAAACGCCCCGTGCGTGTGCACGATGTCCAGAAACTTACTGGATGCTTGGCCGCCCTAAGTCGATTCATCTCCAGGCTCGGTGAAAAGGCGCTGCCTCTTTACCGACTGATGAAGAAGTCAGACACGTTCGAATGGACTCCAGAAGCTGATGCAGCTTTTGCAGAGCTAAAAGCTCTGCTCTCCACCCAGCCGGTGCTTGCTGCTCCTGTCAGCAAAGAGCCATTGTTGCTTTACATAGCAGCCACGGGACAAGTCGTTAGTACCGTTCTTACGGTCGAGCGGGAAGAGGAAGGAAAGACCTTCAAAGTTCAACGCCCAGTTTATTATCTCTCTGAAGTTCTGACCCCGTCGAAGCAAAGATATCCCCACTATCAGAAGCTTGTTTACGGGATTTACATGACCACGAAGAAGGTTGCTCATTATTTCTCTGATCACTCTATCACAGTCGTCAGCGACGCTCCATTATCAGAGATTCTTCATAACAGAGATGCAACCGGTCGAGTGGCGAAATGGGCAATTGAACTTCTTCCTCTTGATATCAAGTTCGAGGCAAAGAAAGCTATTAAGTCCCAGGCAATAGCTGATTTCCTCGCCGAGTGGACCGAGCTGGAGCTTCCGACTCAAGTTCACTCGGAGCACTGGACTATGTTTTTCGATGGCTCCAAGATGCTAAACGGATCCGGTGCGGGGGTTGTACTGGTTTCCCCCCGAGGAGATAAGCTCAAGTATGTCCTCCAGATTCACTTTGATTCCTCCAACAATGAAGCAGAGTATGAGGCGCTTCTATACGGATTATGTATGGCCATTTCACTCGGCGTCCGTCGCCTCATGGTCTACGGCGACTCAGATCTGGTTGTTAATCAAGTGATGAAGGAGTGGGATGTCCGAAGCCCATCCATGACGGGATATTGCAGCGCAGTGAGGAAGCTGGAGAAACGATTCGAGGGGTTGGAGCTCCATCATATACCCCGACTGAAAAATCAAGCTGCAGATGATCTGGCGAAGATAGGGTCCAAAAGGGAGGCCATCCCTAAAGATGTGTGTTTGGAGCACATTCACACACCATCAGTGCAAGAGGATCCTTTCACAGAAGAGCCTCCACAACCAAAAAGCGCCTCTGACTCGACCGAAGTGGAGGTTCCAGCTGTGGTCGACCTGATTATGGAAGTTATGATCACCACTCCCGATTGGACAGTGCCGTACATTGCGTATATCATGAGAAAAGAGCTCCCAGAAGATGAAGAAGAGGCTCGACAGGTCGTCCGTCGATCCAAAGCCTTTACAGTAATCAAAGGGCAGCTATACAGAGAAAGCGCGACTGGAGTTGGTCAGAAGTGCATCACACCTGAAGAAGGACAGATAATTCTCGAGGACATCCACTCGGGGACCTGTGGCCATCATGCGTCCTCTCGGACCATCGTGGCCAAAGCATACCGAGCGGGTTTTTACTGGCCAAAGGCGAACGAAATGGCAAAGGATATAGTCGACAAGTGCGAGGGGTGCCAGTTTTATTCCAACATGTCTCACAAGCCCGCCTCCGCCTTGAAGACCATTCCACTCGTCTGGCCTTTCGCTGTCTGGGGTCTAGACATGATCGGACCACTGAGAACTGGTAGGAGTGGCTTCACCCACTTGTTGGTTGCAGTCGACAAGTTCACGAAGTGGATAGAAGCCAAACCCATAAAGGACCTCGACGCAAGCACTGCCATCAGTTTTATCAGGGGATTGATATTCAGATATGGAGTTCCGCACAGCATCATCACGGATAACGGATCAAACTTTGATAATGACAGATTCAAAGCCTTCTGCGCCTCTCAGGGCACTCGAGTCGACTACGCTTCAGTTGCTCATCCTTAGTCGAATGGACAAGCCGAACGCGCGAATGGCCTCATCCTCAAAGGACTAAAACCCCGACTGATGCGTGATCTCAAACACGCAGCAGGCGCCTGGGTCGACGAACTTCCGTCAGTTCTATGGGGGTTGAGGACCACCCCTAACCGGTCGACTGGAAGAACACCATTCTTTCTGGTCTATGGAGCCGAAGCGGTTTTGCCGAGCGACCTGCTCCACAACGCGCCTCGAGTCGAGTTATATTCCGAAGCAGAAGCAGAACAGGCCCGGCAAGATGCAGTCGACCTCTTAGAGGAGGAAAGAGAGATGGCTCTAATCCGCTCGACCATCTACCAGCAAGAGTTGCGTCGGTTCTACGCTAGAAATGTGAAGGGTCGAGCCTTTCAGGAAGGAGATTTGGTCCTCCGCGTGGATCAGCAAAAACCTCACAAACTTGCCCCGACCTGGGAAGGCCCCTTCATCATCACCAAAGTCCTGCACAACGGAGCGTATCACCTCTACAACATCGATCGACGGATCGACGAGCCTCGAGCATGGAACGCGGACCTGCTCCGTCCTTTTTACACTTAAAAACTCACTCGACTGAGATGTAATAAAAGTACCTCTGTAGTTCTTTTGTTTCAAGCAAAAGACTGCTATTTCTTTTTCTGTTTGTTTAAATTTCCCCCAGTGGGTGACTTAGCTGCGAATCCGCTTCGCCTAAGTTTTCAGGAAATCCTACCGAGTGGAGAGCAAGTCTCCCACTCGGGGGCTTAGCTGCGAATCCGTTTCGCCTAAGAAATTAAAATCCTACCGAGTGGAGAGCCAGCCTCCCACTCGGGGGCTTAGCTGCAGTCCAAGCACTCGCCTAAGTTTGAAAAAATCCTACCGAGTGGAGAGCCAGCCTCCCACTTGGGGGCTTAGCTGCAGTCCAAGGACTCGCCTAAGTAATTGAAATCCTACCGAGTGGAGAGCAAACCTCCCACTCGGAGGCTTAGCTGCAGTCCAAGCACTCGCCTAAGTAATTGAAATCCTATCGAGTGGAGAGCAAACCTCCCACTCGGGGGCTTAGCTGCAGTCCAAGTACTCGCCTAAGTAATTGAAATCCTACCGAGTGGAGAGCCAGCCTCCCACTCGGGGGCTTAGCTGCAGTCCAAGGACTCGCCTAAGTAATTGAAATCCTACCGAGTGGAGAGCAAACCTCCCACTCGGAGGCTTAGCTGCAGTCCAAGCACTCGCCTAAGTAATTGAAATCCTACCGAGTGGAGAGCAAACCTCCCACTCGGAGGCTTAGCTGCAGTCCAAGCACTCGCCTAAGTAATCGAAATCCTACCGAGTGGAGAGCAAACCTCCCACTCGGGGGCTTAGCTGCAGTCCAAGTACTCGCCTAAGTTTGAAAAAATCCCACCGAGTGGAGAGCCAGCCTCCCACTTGGGGGCTTAGCTGCAGTCCAAGTACTCGCCTAAGTTTGAAAAAATCCCACCGAGTGGAGAGCCAGCCTCCCACTCGGGGGCTTAGCTGCAGTCCAAGCACTCGCCTAAGTTTGAAAAAATCCCACCGAGTGAAGAGCCAGCCTCCCACTCGGGGGCTTAGCTGCAGTCCAAGCACTCGCCTAAGTAATTGAAATCCTACCGAGTGGAGAGCAAACCTCCCACTCGGAGGCTTAGCTGCAGTCCAAGTACTCGCCTAAGTTTGAAAAAATCCTACCGAGTGGAGAGCAAACCTCCCACTCGGGGGCTTAGCTGCAGTCCAAGGACTCGCCTAAGTAATTGAAATCCTACCGAGTGGAGAGCAAACCTTCCACTCGGGGGCTTAGCTGCAGTCAAAGCACTCGCCTAAGTAATTGAAATCCTACCGAGTGGAGAGCAAACCTCCCACTCGGGGGCTTAGCTGCAGTCCAAGCACTCGCCTAAGTAATTGAAATCCTACCGAGTGGAGAGCAAACCTCCCACTCGGGGGCTTAGCTGCAGTCCAAGCACTCGCCTAAGTAATTGAAATCCTACCGAGTGGAGAGCAAACCTCCCACTCGGAGGCTTAGCTGCAGTCCAAGCACTCGCCTAAGTAATTGAAATCCTACCGAGTGGAGAGCAAACCTCCCACTCGGGGGCTTAGCTGCAGTCCAAGCACTCGCCTAAGTAATTGGAATCCTACCGAGTGGAGAGCAAACCTCCCACTCGGGGACTTAGCTGCAGCCCAGTGCTCGCCTAAGCCATGTTGACAGACACCATCACGACGATAAGCATCGTGCAAACCAGGCAGCCTCTGAGGGAACAACGAATAGCAGCCTCTGAGGGAACAACGAATAGTAGATCGGCGGATCAAGTCACGAAGACATTCAACGTCGAGCCATGTTCGGACAAAATCAAAAGATCCTAGATCGCAAATAAAAGTACTCGAGCTGAGAGCCCGACGGAGTTTATCAAATACATAAACCACTCGGCATCCCGAGGCAAATTTAAGGTAAAGGACAACCGTTTTTTACTCTTCTGGCGGAGGGCTTGATGGCGCAACGAATTCGTCCAAGTCGATCCCGTCTGAGATTCGAGTGGCAGCAGCGATGAAGGTCTCCATGAAATCCTGAAAATTATGCTTCCTGGTATTGGCAACCTGGAGAGCGGCCAGCTTCTCCTCTCGCGCCTCCTTGCAGTGGACACGAACCAGTGACAGAGCCACATCAGCACCGCACCTAGCAGAAGACTTTTTCCATTCTTGCACTCGACCTGGAACATCACTTAGTCGAGTGACCAAGGATTCAAGGTCGTTCTGAAGGGTCTCTTTGGGCCAGAGTGCGGAGTCGATCCGCGACACAGCAGCTTTCAGTCGAGCCAGGTAGTCCACCACACCAGCGATACGGGATTCCAACCAGAGGACATTCATGGCCACTTCATCCTTCACAGGAGAATTGATAGGGTCCAGGCGGGTCTCCACTCGACTGGTCTCTTCCTCAAAATTCCGGCAGAATTCTGAAAGAAGTTTCGACAGAGCAAAACTGTAACCAAATGGTGAGTCGACAACAACAAGATTAATTGCACAAAGGGGGTTACCTTCAAGCATGAGGTATAGCTTCTTGGCAAGACCCCCAAGATAATCCCCCAAGTCCTTGTGCTTCCCCGCCAGCTGGCCGATCTTGTCGTTCAGAGTACTCTTGTCAGTCTTCAGTCGACTCGCTTCCCTATTGGCCTCGTCAAGAGCAGACTTCAGCCTAGCGTTCTCGTTCTCAAGATGGCTGACTGAAGCAAGTTTCTCTTCAGCGAGCTTTAACTTCTCCGCAGCCGCCTTTTGCGCCTCCGCAAGGTCAAGATCTTTCTTCTTCAGGGCCTTCTCTAGTTCGTCTGCAAAGCAACAACGGACACAGAGTTCAGAACGGGCAGAGGAACAGAGATAGACGTCGAGTCCTCACCAGCCATACCTTTTGCTTCATCCTTCGCCTTCTGCACGTTTTCCTGAGCAAACTGTAAATCAAGATTAAGCTGGATCTGCTTATCCTTCAGATCAGCGAGCTGAGCAACAAGCTCACAAGATTTCTGCAAAGAGTCAATCGACAAAGGGTATCAAAGACAAGTTACTCCCGAGTGACTGAAAGAAAGAGCACAACACTTCTAAGACTACAGCCGAATCAAAACATTCGACAGTAGCCTCGGGGACTACACCCAGTGGGTGCACTCAGCGTGCCCCCACTGGTTTTCCTTGATTCCCACTCGACCCAATCCGATCAGTCGAGTGAGGAAGTTTGAAAGCATAAAGACCGCAGTCGACTGCCAGCAGTCGACCGTGGCCTCGGGGGCTACACCCAGTGGGTGCACTCAGCGTGCCCCCACCGGTTTGCCTTTTCCACTCGACCCAATCCGATCAGTCGAGTGAGGAAGTTTGAAAGCATAAAGACCGCAGTCGACTGCCAGCAGTCAACCGTGGCCTTGGGGACTACACCCAGTGGGTGCACTCAGCGTGCCCCCACCAATGAAAAATTTCAGATCAACAGCACCCACTGGGTGTACAACGCAAGTGAAGACCAACTAACCTGGACGTTCTGCTGCAACGCCGAGCTGATGTCATAGGCCACTTGACTGGCATCCCGAGCCGCTTTGGTCTGCTCCATCACGAGCCCCGCCTGACGTATAGCCTCCTTAGCAGCACTCACTTGATCCTCCGGGGTCTGGTAGGCGGCGAAGAACGAGGGCGGGTCGACCAGTGGGGGAGCAGTCGACGACGAAGGCCGGGCAGTCGTCAGTGGTTCAGCAAAAGTCACAGTAGTCCGGGCGGTGTTGTCACCCCCTTGGACCACCGCCTCAGCAGTCGACGCGGTCTGAGGAGCCTCGTCGACCGGGGCCCTCCGGCCTCTCCTCCTAAAAGGCCTGAGCGGCACTTCCGCCTCCTCCTCATCATCCGGAAGGTCAATAATGTTGGTCGGAGCTACAAAAATTCAGAAATGAATATCCAATCGACTCAGCAGTTAAACAGTCGGACCGTGTCAAAGATTATACCTAAGTTGGAAGTGACGGCGTCCTCCATCATCTCATCGACATTCTGGATGGAAGTCTCAGAAGTAGCGGCGCTGCACGATTCCAAGCAAATAATTTGAAAGTGAATCGACTAAGAATCCGTTCTAGTCGACTCAAGAAAGATAAAAATAGTCACTTACCCAGAGATGACAGGGAGGGCGACCCTGATCTTGGGCAAGGCCTTGGGTGGCTTGGTCGGGATGGCTCTGGGCTGCTTGGGTGCCTTCTCAGTTGGGGCCGGCGACGCGGTCCGAGGGCGCTTGGATGGCTAGCCCACCGGAGCACTCGACTGACTACGCTCCGCGGCGGGATCCTGAGCGTTCTTGGAGCGTCTCTCGCGTCGAGGAAGGTCGACCTCCACCTCTTCATCTTCATCACCCGAGTCATCGCTGGCCTCCTCCTCTACGTCGTCATCAGATTCCCACTCCTCGACTTCAACTCCATCCTCACTTCCTTCGCCTCCACTCCCTCCTCCTTCAGATACTTGCTCCTGGTTCCCATTCGGCATCGAATACATGTCGTTGATCTCCTGCAAGACAACGGGCAGAGCAAGGATCAGTCGACTTATCGCAAGCCAGTTACTAGACGGAGTAAAAATTTCAGTCGGAAGAAGTAAAACGTACCTGGTCTGTCTCCATCATCCCATCAAGCGTAGCAATCCTCCTAGAACCCCTGGGGTTGTCCTTATTCCCGGTCATGCTGGTCAGCCAGCTCTCCAGTACAGAAGCCTCGACCGCCTCCGGGTGGATCCGAGTGGAGTCGTCGGGCCCGGAATACAACCACATCGAGTGATCCCGAGCCTGGAGGGGTTGGATTCGTCGCTGGAGGAAGACTTCGAGCAAGTCCATGCCGGTCACGCCTTCCCGAACCAACTCAACCACTCGACTGACTAATACCTTCACCTGAGCCTTCTCCTCTGGAACCACTTTCAAAGAAGCGGGTTTCTGCACTCGGTCCAAGGTAAAAGGAGGAAGGCCGGTCGAGTGGCCAGGGGTCGGCTGGTCCTTGCAGTAGAACCAAGTCGACTGCCACCCGCGCACGGAATCGGGAAGTGTCATGGGAGGAAAACAACTCTTACCCCTCGTCTGGATCCTGAGGCCCCCGCACATCTGGATCACCTGCGTCCTTTCCCCGTCCGGGTTAAGCCTTTTAACCGACTGGGATCGGCAAGTGAAGATATGCTTGAAGAGACCCCAGTGAGGTCGACAGCCTAAGAAACACTCACACAGAGACACGAACGCAGCAAGATAAACTATGGAGTTGGGCGTGAAATGGTGGAGCTGCGCTCCGAAGAAGTTCAGAAAGGCCCTAAAAAAAGGACTCGGGGGCAGGGAAAACCCCCGGTCGACATGGGTGGCTATCAGGACGCGCTCACCCTCGCGAGGTTTCGGCTCCGTCTCCTTCCCAGGAAGGCGAGCAGCCTTGTGGGGAATGAGTCCCCCCTCCACCATGTCATCGATATCCGCTTGAGTAAGGATGGAGGGCATCCAATCCCCCTGTAACCAGCCGGACGGCAGAGCGGCCCGCGAGGACGACCCGCCTCGGCCAGATTTCTTCCCCTTACCCTTTGCCGCAGCCTTCTTCGCGCGTTCCGCCGCCGCCGTCTTGTCCTTCCCCATCGTCTCGAACGAGGTCTTGGCCGAGCGGCGGTGTCGAGATTGCAGCAAAGAGCGAGGCGGAGGCTTACGGAGAAAGGGAGAAGAAAAACAAGGGCGCACAGTGAAAGAAAAATCGGAATCATTACCTTATATAAGGCCACACCCGAGTGGCTGATCAGTGGGCCTGCGCCCCCCAGTCAAATCCCGCAGCGGACGCACGCGCGGTACGTGGCGAAAAAGGTGGCGCGGAGATCGAGGCGCCCTTGCCTTATCCAGCCGATTCGCGCGATTTTCTCCGTCCGGAGCGCTTCCCAATTTCCAAATCCCGCAAGATCCGTGATCGACAGGATGGTTTGTCAGACGAAAAGATCCGTTTCCTTAAGTCTCCCTAGAGACTCGTCACATAAACACACTCGACGGTAATATGAAACCACTCGACGGACATCTGAATGGATCAAGGCAACTGAAGAATGGGTTCCCACCGTAACTTCCATTTATCCAAAGACAGATGCAACCGAAGCATGGAGGTTGAGTCGGAAGCATAGGCTCGGCCCCATTCTCACTTAACCCCTGACCCATTCGGGGGCTAATGACGAGGATGCGTACCTAGGGTAGGGTAACTTATCATACCTGAGGTACCCAATCAAGGACATGACTCCTACAATGGAAGACATTCTAAGAAGTATCAACATTTCAGTCGACCTGGTCAGCCCAGTCGACGGACACGAGCGTACTCGACCAGAAGCACAAGCAGTCGACCATGAAGACAGCCACTCGACTATGAGAAGACCTAAAGGCACTGCCTACAATCGGTCATCTCATAAGTAGCTTTTATGGCCTTCATGGTCCTTTATTACAGGCGTTACCAGTAACCCCCTCTCTTTATGTATATTAAACTCCTTGTAACGTGGGCTGGCTGGGGTCCTGGCGAACTCTATATAAGCCACCCCCCTCCACTAGGACAGGGGTTCGCAACTTTGTAACACACACACACATAATCCAGTCGACTGCCTCCGGGCTCCAAGACGTAGGGCTGTTACTTCCTCAGAGAAGGGCCCGAACTCGTAAAACTCCTTGCGCATACAACTACTCCATAGCTAGGATCTTGCCTCTCCATACTTACCCCCCATTCTTACTGTCAGACTTAGAACCACGACAGGAGGGGCTGCGCCCCCTCCTTCCTTCTCTTCTCTCTCCCCTTCCCTTGACTCCTACTCCTACTACTTGGAAGGTGGGAATCCTACTCCCGGTGGGAGTAGGACTCCTCCTAGGGCGCGCCATAGAGAGGGACGGCCCTCCCCCTCCTCCACTCCTTTATATACGGGGAGGAGGCACCCCTTGGAGACACAACAATTGATCATTGATCTTTTAGCCGTGTGAGGTGCCCCCTCCACCATATTTCACCTCGATAATATCGTAGCGGTGCTTAGGCGAAGCCCTGTATCGGTAGAACATCATCATCGTCACCACGCCATTGTGCTGACGAAACTCTCCCTCAACACTCGGCTGGATCGGAGTTCAAGGGACGTCATCGGGCTGAACGTGTGCTGAACTCGGAGGTGCCGTGCGTTCGGTACTTGATCGGTCGGATCGTGAAGACGTACGACTACATCAACCGTGTTGTGCTAACACTTCCGCTTTCGGTCTACGAGGGTACGTAGACACACTCTCCCATCTCGTTGCTATGCATCACCATGATCTTGCGTGTGCGTAGGAATATTTTTAAAATTACTACGTTCCACAACATCCACGACAGGCAGGGTGGAGGCCGCCGGGAGAGAGGGAGCAGCAGCCCAAAGGGAATATTTTGTTGAGAACTCATTTCGTCCGCTCAAATCTTAGAGCCGGCGGACACTTGTCCTAATTTATTTTGGATAAGATTTACCTTTGGAGAGTTCATCTAGGTGCGACTTAACTCCTCAAAAGGGAATCTTTTGTGGAGTTAAAGCTCTTTTTGGAGTTTCGTTAGAGTTCCTCTTAGATCCTGAATTCACTTTCAGTCTACTTTCTTTCCTTACGTCCGTCCTTGAGCAATGTTATGGATGGTGCATTGGTTGAGAAAATAATTGGCGTTCCTATAATGCCCCATCTACGTGCATGACTTTAATGTCCAACCGGTACTCCTGCCAGGTTCATTGTGACTTGACTACTACACGCTTGGCCACAGGTGCTGGCAAGGCATGCTCGAAGGAGTTTCGATAGGTCGATCATTAGCACGTGCAAGCGCCTATTACTTAGAACAACTCTAGCAGAGTTGCCATATTGGTAGCCACTCCACATGCATTATGGAGATTGTCGAGGTGATACGCAAACTTGTGTCTCCAAATTTGCTGCCTCTATAATTGTGGGAGCCACTCAATAGTGGTGCATCTTTTTTCCACATTATCCCTGCCATCCCAGGTGAGGTGAGGGACCACATGAAGTTTTCTTCATGCCAATGCAACTGTCATATGGATTGCGCTCCAAAAGGCAGGCCCCGCTTGCCAATTATGGTGGTTGGGAGGCTCGATATGGAGGGATATCCATAAATTATGGTGATCCAGAGGCATATGTGTTGGAAATATGCCCTAGAGGCAACAATAATTCTTGATTAATGTTTATATTCTATGCTGTAACTGTTGTGGTTCTCAATCCTGCAAAACCCAAGAGGATCAGAGAAAAACTCATCTACACATCTAGAGTTATAAGCGATAAAATAAGATTCCTAGTCTTGCATTTAAGACTAGCTTAGTTGTTGTATGATGGTCTTGTTTTTCTGGTCATGGGCATAGTTAAGTGTAATGATGATGCTGATAACATTTGAGGGAACGATGTTGGAAGAGCACTCGTATTGCCATGACCCAAGTTGTATCTTTTACTAAGAGATGATATCGTCACAAGTCTATAGTCCTAAAAACGGAAAGTTAACATATGCACAATTCGTTAGACCATGAGAGTATAGAGTCACTCCATACCGGATGATACACTTTGGGGTTATTCTAATGTCATTTGTAACAGGGTGATCATAACGGCAACCTACATGTTCATCGAAAACATATGATGGGGAACTAGATAGATCGAGACTCGGATTTTGTTCCTGTGACGATGGAGAGATTTTTTTAGGGCCCTTCGGTGTGACGACATCCATCATCATCAGGTATAGTGAGCATGTATTTGACTCACGGGGATACTGATATATATCACCTCGGGTTTTGTAAATTATCGCAAAGCAAAATGAATATCGTATGGTAGCTATAGGTTCACTGGATAAACATTTGTGTGAGTATAGGAGTCAATATGGATGTCCACAGTTCCGCCATTGATCATTGATCGAAAGTTTTTCTGTCATGTCCGTGTTTCACCGAACCTACAAGGTCACATACTTAAGAACTTTGATCTGTTGAGTACTACTCCCTCCGTCCCATAATATAAGAGCGTTTTTGACACTACACTATTGACAAAAACGCTCTTATATTATGGGACGGAGGGAGTAATTGAGTTGGGAGTATTGGAGTATATCACCAAAAAAAATTCAAAGATAACGAAAATTGTTGTACGAGAGAACCATAAGTGTTTCGGGGAAATCAGAAGCAGTTCAGAGAAAACCCAATAAAACTGGATATGTGGTAAAGTTCTGGAGGATGTAATACTAGTATATGAGGGCTCCGATATTTATAGGGAGCCCCTCAGGATTATTCTAGGCACCATGGGAGACTAAAACCTATTAGGGCGCAGCCACATAGGCCTAAAGGCCCATATATGTGGTGCCCCCTTTAGCCTTGCCCCCCCCAAGCTAGGGGTGGTGGGGCGCCAACCCCTTGGCCGTCGCCACAAGGGGAAGCCCCCTCCTCCAAGTTGGCCTCGCCCCTCCACCTATATATACCCATGGGGCGCCCCCTATTGAGACACAAGTTCTCTCGCGATCTACGGTGACCCCCTCTCTAGTTCTCCACCATAGCTCTTCTTGCGAAGGGCTGCTCCTCCCTCCTTTTCTATTCCGGCATCGTCAAGCCTCAGATGAGGAAGCATTGCCAGATCTCTGGTGTCGAACGTGTGCAATGCACAGAGGGGCCGTACGTCCGGTTCATGTTTGAGGGATCTGTTCGTGAGACTTCAAGAATACGATCTTCACAAACTCTTTTTCCGCTACAACTTGTTGTTGGTAAAGATCTAACCTTGTATGTATGTCTTCATAGTGATCCTGGTTTTGTTTCATATGACATTTTTTTATACTATGATACCCAACAATATGATGACCATGCGATAGTGCCTTCTTTTTGTGCCAAAATCATAATTATTGGAAGTTATTATGCAACTCTGCTAGAGTTGCTCTTAGACGCGCATCGTAAGTCTCTCATGTGCTTAGACCTGTGGAGGTAGTAATCGACATGTATGGTCACACAAGTTTTCCCACTACACAATCACATTGTGGGTCCCACATAGGATGTACATTTTCTATTTTTTGTGAAATTTTCCAAAATTCTATATCAAAATTTTGAAATATTTTTTGAAGTTCAAAGTATTCTAAAAGATCAAATTTTCAAAGTGAAACATTTGAAAATGATTTAAAAAAAATTCAAATTACAATTGTCAAAATTTTGGAAGTTGAAGACTTGGAGCAGTTGCGACGTCCATGATCGAGCTCGGCCGTTTTTTTTTGCAATCAAGAGCTTATATTTACTCAAGTAGGAGGATTACAGGGAAACTGAGTACAATCAGCTAGGAAAGAAGGCATGTAATTAATCCAAAGACATCTCCGTCTATCCTTTGTGGCTTGCTTTGCACATCGGTGAGCAGCTTCATTGGCTTCCCTATGCACAAAAGTAAGAACACAATTATTAAAACCTTCCATAAGCTCCTTGATCTCATGGCAAACGGCTGCGAAGGCCGATCTCTCTGAAATTTCAGAGTTGCACATGTCCACCATCTCCTTAGCATCGCTCTCTATGCAGATTCTAGCGTATCCCAAATCTCTTGCTATTTGAATTCCATTTGCTCTTGCTCGCAGCTCCAACGCACATCCGCTCTGGTGCTCACCTCCACGTCGGTCGTCGGCCCCACGCTACCTTGCATGTGATTCGAACCGCCGCGTCATCGGTGGAAGCACCTCGCGACACCAATGGCCACTACGCCAGATCATGCACCAGCTCCACCACATCCCGCATGGCACGGCACGGAAAAAATCTTACCATCGCACGAGATTTGCCTGACTATGTCCTATAGGGACGACAAGAGAGGAATGAAGGAGCCGGTTGTACGGGTGAGTTGCTAGGTTGGGGCGCCAAATTAGGGTATCTTTTCTCAAAACGAGGGAAACAGAAATACGAAGGATTTTAGTGACATGTCCTCTTGAATCCTATAGGATTAGAACGTTACAGGAATTCAGATAAAAGAGTGTTTGATGGAGTGAGGCGTTTTGGAGGCCGAGCTCCATGAAGCCTTTTATATTTTATTTTATTTTC
The DNA here is from genome assembly GCA_032464435.1 of Aegilops umbellulata. Taxonomy (NCBI): domain Eukaryota; kingdom Viridiplantae; phylum Streptophyta; class Magnoliopsida; order Poales; family Poaceae; genus Aegilops; species Aegilops umbellulata. The sequence continues at coordinate 36,713,718 of CP136057.1, read as the reverse complement.
AAAATTTGAACTTTTTGGTTTCAAAAAAATCTGAAAAAAATTATGCAAGTATACAAAGATGAAATGTATATGTGTGTAAAAATTCAGGATGAAAAACCTTGAAATGTGACCCGTGCAAAAAAGACAAATTCATTGTGTTTGAGGATTAATAGTATCTTGTGTTTTGAAAAACCTCAGATTTGTTTTTTTACAGAGGCCTCATTTCAACGTATTTTGTTCTGAATATTTACACACATGTATATTATGCCTTCATGTATATGTGTATTTTTTTCATAATTTTTTAAAATCTATAAATAAGAATTTTGATGAAATTTCAAAAATGCTATTGAAGACCTCCATGGAGCTTGGCCTCCAAAAGGCATTTGAATTATACAAAGAGATTTGAGTGGATGCACATTTTTCTTCAAAATAAAGTGCAAATGAATTCTAAGAAAACTTACTAACATTTCAATATACTATGAATCAAACAGCCAACACAGAAGAAAAAAATCCCTACGATCTAAATTCTCTAAAAATCCTACAAAACTCTTTTGGATCAAATCCCCAGCTCAGCCTGTCATATGCTTCGTGTACTTACTTTCGTTGTCGTCACACGTCGACACTTTCGATCTGCTAAGCAAACGAAAAGAAGAATGATCAGATGTTTTTGGGGAAGTGTCTTCTTCACTCTAGTCGGCAGCCACCTGCCGACCCACTCATGCGAGCACACGTAGCACCCTGCCCGGCGATTCGTCCATCTGACCACCCCTCTTTATGGGCTAGTCGGCACTCACCTGCCCATCCACTCACGAGAGCACAGCTGGAGCTTCGTCCACCCTCGAACGGCCTACAAATAGTTCCTCATGCTGCACCTGCTTTACCCAACCACCTGCTTCACACAACCAAGGCAAGTAAACAGCAGCACTAGTAGATTTCGAGCGACAAGTTCAGCGCAAGATGGAGCACCAGGGACACGGCACCGGCGAGAAGAAGGGCATCATGGAGAACATCAAGGAGAAGCTCCCCGGTGGCCAAGGTGACCACCAGCAGACCGCTGGCACCCATGGGCAGCATGGACACACTGGAATGACAGGCACCGAGATGCATGATACCACGGCCACCGGTGGCACCCATGGGCAGCAGGGACACACCGGAACGACTGGCACCGGGACACACGGCACCGGCGTGATCGGCGAGAAGAAGAGCCTCATGGACAAGGTCAAGGAGAAGCTGCCCGGACAGCACTAAGGCCGGTCTGCCCACGGCCGCTACCTTTGCAGAATAATACTCCACCGTATATGAGTTGATCGAGTCTAGTTCACCTAGCTAGCTCACTTGGTCGTTGGAGGAGCGAATGTATCTCTGGTTTAAGTTTTCACGGACAACAGTGTGTTCACAGTTTTCGTCTATTTACACTCCGTCATGCAAATTTCCTTTTTGTTCCTTTTCTTTTGTCCATCTTATTATCCGACAAACTTTTGTAACTTAATATAAGACGTCTTTTGACAATATGACAGTGTCAAAGAAGTCCTATGCTAAGGCCCTGTACGGAGACCCGCCACTCCGCCACTCCACTCCCGGAGCTGGAGTCAAAAGGCATGGAGCTGGGAAAGAGATGCTCCAGCTCCTCGTATTTTTAGGAGTTGGAGTGACTCCGAACAGGGCCTAAGTTACAGAGGGAGTACTTCGGAGTGGTAAAAGAAATGATAGTTTTGTGTTGCAGGATTTTCCTAGTGGCATAATAGATTTCGAACTCTTCTTTAGAATAACCACTTCTCCATTACTCGAAACAAGCCTGTGATCAGGTTCAGTTTGACAACGTTCAAAACAAAACAAACACACTCTTGTCTTAGCTTTGATGCAAAACATAGTTTGTTCTTCTCGGTGATGCTGATTCCTTGTAAGATCTGTATGCTCTGAGAGTAGACAGTGCACTCCCTGAAGGTGCTCTTGTGTGGTTAATGCTGTTGTGTGTGGATAGGAACTGGGACATGGAGAGGGTCGGCTGCGTTGCTCTTGAATCATACAGCCTTCGATTAACTGAAATGGCTAGAAGTCACGTGCGAGACTAGGATGAAAAAAGTGCATATAAATTGCTTCAGATATTATTTTGTTTTTTTAGAAAAGGAGGATGACCCCCGGCCTCTGCATCTGGAAGATGCATACGGCCACTTTATTGATTATTCTCAAGGACCTTACAAAGTATTACAACAATGTGCCTGATTCCACCATCTTGGCAACATATGCCACTACTCCTATCCAAAATGATGAAGGGGTGCTAGTTGGGCCACTGCCCAATCCACTCACCTAAGCCTAACATCAAAAGCCGGAAGCCGAAACTCATTCGGAAGCCCAGCCGAGTCACATACCGGGTCTGGGGCACAATCCGGTTAGACGCACTCGTGTGTCGTCGCCGCCATCTTTCACAGGTCCGTCTTCAGATCATATTGAGGCTTCTACCTTGTTTGGCCACTATCGGTGTCAAAACCGGCGGATCTCGGGTAGGGGGTCCCGATCTGTGCGTCAAGGCCGGATGGTAACAGAAGACAAGGGACACGATGTTTTTACCCAGGTTCGGGCCCTCTCGATGGAGGTAATACCCTACTCCTGCTTGATTAATATTGATGATATGGGTAGTACAAGAGTAGATCTACCACGAGATCAAGGAGGCTAAACCCTAGAAGCTAGCCTATGGTATGATTGTGTATGAAGATGATTGTCCTACGGACTACAACCCTCTGATTTATATAGGCACCGGATAGGGTTAGGGTTACACAGAGTCGGTTACAATGGTAGGAGATCTTGAATATCCGCATCGCCAAGCTTGCCTTCCATGCCAAGGAAAGTCCCATCCGGACACGGGACGAAGTCTTCAATCTTGTATCTTCATAGTCCAGGAGTCCGGCGAAGGTATAGTCCGGCTACCCGAACACCCCCTAATCCAGGACTCCCTCAGTAGCCCCTGAACCAGGCTTCAATGACGACGAGTCCGGCGCGCAGATTGTCTTCGGCATTGCAAGGTGGGTTCCTCCTCCAAGTCCTTCATAGAAGATTGTAAACACCAAGAATAGTGTCCGGCTCTGCAAAATAAGTTTCCACATAGTGTCATAGAGAGAATAATATTAACACAAATCAAATCTGCTGACGTATCCCGCAGTGCATCATCGCACTACGGCCAAGTTCTTTACATAAATCGTTTTACTTTTCCACCTCAGCACGTTTAGCGAGGCGGTTTCCTTGGCACGTCTTGTCAAAGCAGAGATCGTGTGCCCTTTTTACGGGATTCTCATCAATACAAACGTGGGTAACCCAACCGCGCCATTTACCACGGCGCTTGGGAGGCAAGCGAGTTTTATTAGGCAGGTGGGGACGCATAACCGCATCCGCCCATATAAGGGGATAAGGATCCACCTTTTTACCTACGCCTTCTTCCTCCTTTGCCAATCCATCTCTTGCGCACTCGAGCTCCAGCGCCCAGGCCCGCTCTTCCCACCTCAACCTTCTCCAGCAATTTCCGGAGCGGGAGGCAAGTGGATGGTCTCCTCCGTTACGGAGGTTCAAGTGAAAAAGTTAAGGAAGGCCGGATACCTGTCCAAGGACATCCAGCACCGGCTTCCCGAGGAGGGGCAGCTTCTCCCCACCCCAAGGCCCCATGAGAGGGTAGTGTTCCTTCCCCACTTCCTCCGCGGACTGGGTTTTCCACTTCACCCATTCGTCCGGGGGCTCATGTTCTACTACGGCCTGGATTTCCACGATCTGGCCCCGAACTTCATCCTCAACATCTCGGCGTTTATCGTCGTGTGTGAGGCCTTCCTCCGCGTCCGCCCCCATTTCGGCCTCTAGCTTAAGACTTTCAACGTCAAGCCCAAGGTGGTGCGCGGCAGCCAAGCGGAGTGCGGAGGCGCCATGGCAGGCAAGATGGCCAACGTCCTATGGTTCGAGGGCTCCTTTGTGGAGACCCTAAAGGGGTGGAAAGCAGGGTGGTTTTACATCACCGAGCCACGCGATCCGAAATGGGTCGCAGCCCCCGTGTTCCGATCCGGACCCCCCACGCGGCTAATGTCCTGGAAAGAGACGGGCCTGTCGTGGGGCAATGAAGAAGAGGTGACCGGATTGCAAACTTGCATCCAGTCCCTGGTGAACAAACCAATCCGGCTTGTTAATATAGTCCAGGTTATGCTCGTCCGCCGGATTCTCCCGTGCCAACAACGGGGCTTCAATTTGTGGGAGTTCGACCCGGCGCAGCACCAAACCCTTAACAAGCTCTTCGACACGACGTACGAAGATGCTTGGAAGGTGCTCTTCAAGGGCGCCGAGGCTCCCGCATCCGCCTCCGAGGACCGCGGATACAGCTCGCAGCGTCACGCTAGCGAGGTAAGCTATCTTCGCCTTTTACAGGATACTAAGCTCTTTTTTCCTTTCACAGTTTTGACTCTGTGCGGGATCTAAACTCCCTTACCTTTGACAGGCTTGGCAGGCGATATCCGGACCAATAAACTGTCCGGCTCCCTTGCCCGAGGACCCAGCCCCTGCGCTTCTAGTGAAGCTGCTGGTTCCGGCACCTTATGTGGTGCCGGAGAAGAAGGTCAAGAAGAAGAAGACCACGGGGACTCGAAAGAGTGCCCGTAACGTGGTGGTGTCGGACTCGTCATCTGACGAGTCCGAGACGCTCTTCCCTCGTGAGAACGAGGAGGAGGGAGAAGAAACCTCTCCCCCTCCAGCGGGGGGAGGAGAAAAAGGGAAGGCCGCCCCAACGGGGGAGGCCGGAGGGTCCAGAAAGAGGAAGACCCCTCCGCCGAACTACTCCCCCGACGCCGACGAGGACGACAGGGGGTGGTCGAACAGGGCCAAGCGTCCGGCGAAATCGTAAGTATTCGGATACCAGAGTGACTCATGATATTCCTAGGTTGTTCAGCTTTCCATAATGCCGAACATAATTGTGCAGCCCGCCCCGGGCCGAACTCGACGACTCGTCGAGCGGCTCCCTGGATTCGTCGGACGTGAACTCAGTTCCGCCCGCTGTCTCCTCCCGCACTGCAGACGACACCGAAGTGGCATCGCAACGAGCTCCGGGGCAGGAGGAGGTGGTCCTGGAGGAGCCGAAAGGCGACCTCCCGGACCCAAGGAATAAACGGGACAAGACCCCCCAGGGCTCCGAGTCCGGCTTTGTGCCGGACGCCGCGCCGGACTCTTCAACAGTTCCGGTCCGCGGTAGACGAACTCCTTCCAAGCGGAGCAAGCCTTCTGAGCCGGCGGCCTCCGTCCAACCGGAGGTGCCGGACAATCTGCTGGAGGTGCTTGACGGCGCCTCCATCGATGAGGAGCACCGTACTATTATGAGTACGGTGATCCAGAGGGTTCAGTCCGCCAAGAGCGGACCGACTGAAGCTTGCGCTAGCCTTCTGACAGGCTTCGAGGTAAGCTAAAATATATCAAAATATTACCACATAGACAGTAGCCCCTGATGTTCTGTTTGGCGTTCGAAAAGAAAAGCCGAATAGAGGAGCTAATAAATTTCGCAGGAGTCTAATAAAAAAGGAGTCAATATGCGTATGCAGGCTTTGCTGCTATCCACCGCTGCACTGACTGCGGAGGTGGGTGTCCTGAAAGAGGACCTCGGGCGGACCGAGCGAGAGCTCGGCCTTGCCAAGCGGTAGCTCGAGGAAAAAGAAGGTAAGGAATACCTTACAGAAAAAGGTGCCTATAGAGAGGCGTGATTGCAAAAAAAAATAACAGGATCGTACTGCTTATTATAGGGGCCACAACTGAGGTGGCGACCCTCAAGAAGGCGCTATCTGAGGCCGAAAAGAAAACGGCCGAGGAGCGCACCGAGCAAGAGAGACTTGGGGCTCAGGTCGGCGAGGTGCAGCAAGAGCTGCAGGCTCTCATAAAAAAACATGAGAGCTTGGAGCTTGAGTCAAAGGCGCAAGCATCCGAGCTCGCGTCGGCCCTTGAGACCGCCAAGGGTGCCAAGGCCGAAGCCCAAAAGGCCCTCCAAGAGTTGGAGGAGATGAAAAAGATAGCAGCGGGTAAGGCATTCTTAATGCAAAGCAGAAATATAAAAGTAAACTACTTGTCACTTACCCGAATCCGGAGCTCTCCAGGGGCATTCGCAGATCTTCCCCGCAGCGTATCCGACGCCGCCGCATTCTACCGAGCTGAAGAGGGCAGCTCGACGGAGAGTGTGTTCTGGTCTCAGTATTCTGAGGCCGGACACCCTATGCCCTTGAGCGACCAGCTAAAACAGCTGGTCGAGCTCCACAAGGCGGCCGAACAGGCCATGAAGGGCTTCATAGTTCGGCTGTGGCCCGGAGAGGCCCTGCCAGGGAGCTATTTCGGGCTGGTGCGGCGACTGGTGGAGGCCTGTCCAAGGCTCGAGGTCATCAAGCGCTCCATCTGCATTCAAGGTGCCCGGAGGGCCCTTGCCCGTGCAAAGGTGCACTGGGGTAAGCTGGACAGTGAGAAGCTTGTGAGGGACGGGCCACCGTCGGGGAAGGAGCATCGCAAGCCCGAGAACTACTACAAGGATGTTCTTGCAGGTGCCCGCCTTGTGGCGGATGAATGTACCAAGGATGTAATCTTTGAATGAACTCGCTCGTGTTTATCCTGTGCGCTGAAAACTTGTTCATATGCGCTAAGCAATGCTTATTGAATTTAAAATATTATTTTATGTGCGGCCGTTTATCAAAAATTGAGAGATGGCCAGTCGTCGGCTTCTGCCCCCGTGCCACTAGTGCTGGGGTGTTCGGGATAAACCTGAGCGCTCTTTTTCCCATGGTTGGGTCCTTCGAGGGAGGCGCTCAACACAACGAACCAGGCAATCGGACTATAATGCTTGAACACTCTCACTTAGCCATAGAACTTTATAATTTTAAATTTCGGCGAAGCCCCTAGTTCGGAAGACCGAGTTCGGGGCGCTATCCACGCCTTGGCCGGACGAAGCCAGCTCCTCGCTCGAAGCGGCATAAGCCTTTAGGGACTCGAAAACCTCTCGAACAGCGACCGGTCTCTCGCCTCATCATGACAGTCAGTTTTAGCTTTCTGCACTAAGGTGCTTAAGCCAGCTGAACCGGGGCACAATCGCAGTGGTTCTCCTAGTGCTACCTTAGCCGACATAGCAGAACGTAAGGCACCAAAACATAGGAGCCGGGCAAACCCAACTATTGACCCAAATCATGATTCGGAGCCGATGCATATAGTGCTATAAATTCGGGGTGCCACACTTGTGAAAGTGTACGGACTTCTCACACCATAATGAGGGGTACTGAAGCCACTGGCGTGTTTGCCGTACCATGGTGTACGGGTGCAATCATGTTATTTAATAAACAAATATATGAAAATAGGATAATGCAAAAAATAGACAAAAAGCTATGTTGTTTATAGAGAAGCTATTTATCAAAGCCGAACGATACAAGTAGTGCAATAAGCAAAAATATACTGGACTATTTAACATGTCCTAACCAGGGGCAGGTCGCGGAATTGTATTTGAAACAGGTATACCGCTCGTAACAGAGACCACCTGGGAGTTCCATAATGCGGCATGGCTTTGTCTGCTTCCCTGGATCTTGCATCGTTTGTGCGGCAGTCGAATTGCCAAACAGGTCGACCGAAATGTGGAGTCCTGAAAGTAAGAAAAAAGAATCCGGCAGCCCCTAGTACGTTTTAAGCCGTATTTTGGGCGTGTCGTTATTGTGCCCCTTCCCCTGTGCCCATGGTATTTCAAGGGCGTAGTTATGTACGCGAGGCACTGGTTTCGCTATATCGCGAGGGCTGGGGTTGGGGCCGCATTGCTACGCCTGCTCAGAACGCGTCGGGCGGTCTTGTTGTAGGTTACTCCAGGCGCGCTTGGCAGTGTCTGACTTTTTAACGGCCGGACTAGAGAATTGCCTAAGAAGACTACTTTGTACTTCCGCTGCGAGAGCCGCCGTGTGCTCCTCCGTACGGAGGGAGCGTTCGGTGTTTCCGTTGACCGTGATTACTCCTCGAGGGCCTGGCATCTTGAGCTTGAGGTATGCGTAGTGCGGCACCGCATTGAATTTTGCGAATGCGGTTCGTCCGAGCAGGGCGTGATAGCCACTGCGGAACGGGACTATATCAGAGATTAACTCTTCGCTTCGGAAATTATCCGGAGATCCGAAGACCACATCAAGTGTTACTGAGCCTGTGCAATTGGCCTCTACACCTGGTATAACGCCTTTAAAGGTCGTCTTTGTGGGCTTAATCCTTGAGGGATCTATGCCCATTTTCCACACTGTATCCTGGTAAAGCAGGTTCAGGCTACTGCCACCGTCCATTAGGACTCTTGTGAGACGAAATCCGTCGATGATTGGGTCGAGAACCAATGCGGCAAAGCCGCCATGACGGATGCTAGTGGGGTGGTCCCTTCGATCAAAAGTGATCGGGCAGGAGGACCATGGGTTGAACTTTGGGGCGACTGGCTCCATCGCGTATACGTCTCATAGCGCACGCTTCCGCTCCCTCTTGGGAATATGGGTTGCGTTTATCATGTTCACCGTCCGCACTTGTGGGGGAAACCCCTTCTGTCCATTGTTGTTCGGCGGCCTAGGCTCCTCCTCGTCATCGCTATGCAGCCCCTTGCCTTTGTTTTCGGCTCTTAACTTGCCTGCCTGCTTGAACACCCAACAATCCCTGTTGGTGTGATTGGCTGGTCTTTCGGGGGTGCCATGGATCTGGCACAAGCGGTCGAGTATTCGGTCCAAACTGGACGGGCCCTGAGTATTCTTTTTGAATGGCTTTTTCCGCTGACCAGATTTATAGCCTCTGAATCCGGCATTAACTGCCGTATCTTCATTGCTGTCGCTGCTTACGCGGCGCTTTTACTTATTTCGACGTGTCCTGCCACTTTTGTCCTTGGTATCCGAATTACCAGGGTTCTTTGATAAGTTGTTGCTGCGAGCTAGCCAGCAATCTTCTCCTGCGCAAAAGCGGGTCATGAGTGTCGTGAGGGCTGCCATAGATTTCGGCTTTTCCTGTCCCAGGTGCCGGGCAAGCCACTCGTCGCGGATGTTATGCTTGAAGGCTGCTAGGGCCTCTGCGTCCGGATAGTCGACTATCTGGTTTTCCTTTGTTAGGAACCGTGTCCATAATTGCCTGGCCGATTCTTCTGGCTGCTGAATTATGTGGCTTAAGTCGTCGGCGTCCGGTGGTCGCACGTAGGTGCCCTGGAAGTTGTCGAGGAATGCGGCCTCCAGGTCCTCCCAAGAACCGATTGAGTCCGCTGGCAAGCTGTTAAGCCAGTGTCGGGCCGGTCCTTTGAGTTTGAGCGGGAGGTATTTGATGGCGTGTAGATCATCGCCACGTGCCATGTGGATGTGAAGGAGGTAATCCTCGATCCATACCGCCGGATCTGTGGTGCCGTCGTATGATTCGATGGTCACGGGTTTGAAACCCTCTGGGATTTTATGATCCATTACTTCATCTGTGAAGCATAGTGGGTGTGCGGCGCCCCTGTACTGGGCTATGTCACGACGCGGCTTGGAAGAGCTATGTATGTTGTGTTCGGCCCGTCCGGATTTGTTGTATCCAGAGTGAAGATCATCGTCACGTGTCGTCGGGCGCCTGCGCGATCCGTAGATCGATCTTGTTTGTCTTGCCTTATCCTCCAGTACGTCTCGCAGGTCTGGCGCATTTTCCCGTGCCTTAGTTGAGCAGCGTCGGGGCATGGTTTGGGTGGAGGGCCGAGAGGCCTCTCTGTCGCGGCCGCGAGGTAGCCGGTCTGCCATGTCATGCGCTGGTGATGTAGGCGCTTCCTCCTCTGATCGGGGTAGCAGCCTGCGCTTTGGGTAACTCTTGGAGGGGCGTTCGAGTTCACACTCTTCGGCCGCAAGGACTTCAGTCCATCTATCAGCTAGCAAATCTTGATCAGCTCTAAGTTGTTGCTGCTTTTTCTTAAGGCTGTTTGCCGTGGCTAAAAGCCTGCGTTTGAAACGCTCTTGTTCGGCGGGGTCTGATGGTATGACGAATTTGTCGTCATCGAGGCTTGCCTCATCTTCGGAGGGAGGTATATAGTTATCATCCTCAACCTCTCGGTCTGCCGCTCTCTCATGAGGGTTGGCTTCTCCATCTTCCTACGTCGAATCTTGCCGGGGTGGGTGTTCTTCGGCGCTATCCGGGGTAGTATTATCTCCCGTGCCGGAATCACCGTTTTTGCTTTGGCGGGATTTAGAGCGACGCCGCTGACGCCGACGTTCTGGTTGTTTCTTGGAGGTGTCATCCCCCGCTATTCCATCGCCATCTCCATCTTTTGGAGTATCCACTATATATATATATCATATGACGAGGTGGCCTTCCAGCGCCCTACAGGTGCTAGTTCTTGTTCGTCTCCTACCTCGTCGTCCATACCGTCGAAGTCTTCGGAGCCGAAGTCAAGCATGTCGGTTAAATCATCGACAGTGGCTACAAAGTGGGTGGTGGGTGGGCTTTGAATTTCTTCATCGTCTGTATCCCATCCTTGCTGACCGTAGTCCGGCCAGGGCTCTCCTGATAGAGAGAGAGAGACTTGAGAGAATTCAGGATGTCGCCAAAGGGCGAGTGCTGAAAGATGTCCGCGGCGGTGAACTCCATTATCGGCGCCCAATCGGATTCGATTGGCAGGGGCGCGGGGGTTTCGGAGTCCGGAGAAGAGTCCGGACCCTCGGAGTCACGGGTCACGCGGAGTGCGGGGCTGACGTTCGGCTCGATCTCCTTTGAGATCGCAGCCCCCGAGGTGACGTCCAACCGCTCATCCTCAATTGGCGCAATAGGCTTCGAGTTAAGGGTCGGAACCGGTGCGTGTGCGGCCTCCAGGACACCGTTCGGAGGCAGAGCTAGATCATGCCCCTCGAGATAGTGCGGCGCGCTTGGCTGTGGCTCGTACTCGTCGAAGATCAAGTCTCCGCGGATATCAGCCGTGTAGTTTAAGCTTGCAAACCTGACTTGACGGCCAAGGGCGTAGCTTTCGATCTGCTCCAGGTGACCAAGCGAATTGGCCCGCAGAGCGAAGCCGCCGAAGACGAAGATTTGTCCGGGGAGAAAAGTCTCACCCTGGACCTCATCGTTGTTGATGATCAAAGGAGCCATCGGGCCTAAAAGGCGACGACACAGAGGAACTCTCAATGAAAGCACCAATGTCGGTGTCAAAACCGGCGGATCTCGGGTAGGGGGTCCCGATCTGTGCGTCAAGGCCGGATGGTAACAGAAGATAAGGGACATGATGTTTTTACCTAGGTTCGGGCCCTCTCGATGGAGGTAATACCCTACTCCTGCTTGATTAATATTGATGATATGGGTAGTACAAGAGTAGATCTACCACGAGATCAAGGAGGCTAAACCCTAGAAGCTAGCCTATGGTATGATTGTGTATGAAGATGATTGTCATACGGACTACAACCCTCCGGTTTATATAGGCACCGGATAGGGTTAGGGTTACACAGAGTCGGTTACAATGGTAGGAGATCTTGAATATCCGCATCGCCAAGCTTGCCTTCCACGCCAAGGAAAGTCCCATCCGGACACGGGATGAAGTCTTCAATCTTGTATCTTCATAGTCCAGGAGTCCGGCGAAGGTATAGTCCGGCTACCCGAACACCCCCTAATCCAGGACTCCCTCAGCCACTCTGCCATCGACGTCACCATGACGCCGGACAGCAACCTCCTCATGCGCGAGTCCATCTCCGTGCATCGGACGCCGAGCCTCCACAGCGCCATGCCGTCGATATCCGCCGCCATCAATGTGTGAGATGAAGCACCGCTCCACCATCCCCCCAGCCAGCACTTACTCCAAAACGATGCCCCCAGAAGGGAAAGCGATAAAACGCCATCATCGTTCGATCCGGAAGACCCAGATCTAGGGTTTCCCCCGGAGCATCCCAAGCCTAATGACGCAGACTGCAACGACGATGCCTCGACAAGGGAACGACATCAAAGACGCTGCCATCGTCCGCCATGACCGTAGTCGGCGTGATTTTCATTGACAGTTGCTCCACCAAACGTGCGCTGCCGACGTCGCTGGTCCCTTCAACCGGAGTAAACTCCAAAACAATGCCCTAAAGAGGGACTACGACGCAAAAGCGCCGCCATCGTTCGATCCCAAGGAGATCTAGGGTTTCCCCCAAAGTTGCCCGCGCTGTTAAGGACCAGACAAGGGTAGAATCTCGCAGATCTGCCCTGCTGCCGACGAGTCGCACCCACCACCGTGCCGACGGCAGACCAGCGATCAAGGCCCACACATGGGCATAGATCCGGCCGCGCCGCCGCGAACCGATCCGGTCACGCCGCCGCCGTCCCTGGCGGCTGCGACGCACCAGATCGCGAGACCTCCTGCCACGGGAAGCGAGGTCGCCGATGCGCCGCCACCACCCGCCATGGCGGCCGGCCCGCCCGCCACGCTCCGGCCCAGGGGCGCTGTCCCGCGCCAGCCCCACCCGAGCGAGAGGGCCCGAGTCCCGCCGCCACCGGCGACGGCAAGGCTTCGCCTGGCTGCGCCCTTGGGCGGCGGCGAGGAAGGAGGAGGAGTGGGGGAGGTCCGGCCGATGGGATCTGGGGCCTCCCGGTCGCCCACGCGGGGGGCGGCTCGGGAGGGAGCGAAACGGGATTTTCTTTCAGATATTTTTTTGTGACGCCTTGTTTATTTATTTAGAAAGCAAATCATATGCTGCTCTGCTATGAGATTATTACATAAACTGATAAACCTATCTTTTATTTTGAAGTTTATATGTATGTATGGAGGCAGCCTTCTAAGTTTTCAGTGGAGACCGGATCATTGAGATCGATATTTTTTCCTCCTTTCGGATGATCTCTTCTTGCTTCTGCTTGGGCTCACTAGCATTCATCCAGTGTGAATCCCCAACCTGCATTTAAATACTGCACTGAAACCGTCTATAGTCTAGCAGATCAAGTTTGTTCGACCTCACATGAATTCTGTTTTCTACAGTGTATAAATATGCCTTGTATGGTTCAGATTTTTTAATATGCAAAAATATATGGAATTATAGCCCCTCTCATAACTGTAAGATATATATTCATTGATCATTTGTATGAAGAAAACATAAAGGGGAGGATTAAGATTTTAGGAATTTGTGTGAATCTTACGTTGACTAGATAATGCAAATTCCACTAGTGCTCTTCTAATTCACATGGTTACATGCTTCTACAGCCCTCCTATCCAAACAGAAAACAAAGTGACTGGCTAACTGCAAGTCGCATGAAAACTTAAACTGGGCCATCATCTGATTTGGCAGGATCAATTTGAGCCGTTGGATAGAAAATGAACGGATCAGCTCACGTCTTATTCCTCCAACCACTCTTCTTCCTAGAAAACGGATCACGATCCCCCCCCCCCCCCCACACACACACACACCCCTGCTGCTTGCTACCACCGTTCGGGCCTCCACCCTCGGCCGGGGTGCTCCCGCGCCAGCCTCGTCCCCCTCCCCAACCACCGCCCTCTGCCATCCCTCTAATTCCAGCGCTGACCTTTTTTTTTTCCGGCAAACTTGCACCACCCATAAGATAGATACGGGGGTCTTATCCGGCGAGCTCCTTCCTTCCCTCCGACTGTTCCTTTCTTGACATGAAAATCGACTAGCCCAAATTCCAAATTCAGGCGACTTACATACAACTATTGTGGAAAACAAAATATGTTTACACTAGGAATGGTTTCCCTTTTAACCATAACTATGGTTTGTGCACAGTAATATACAAGGTGATCTTATTATAGGCGGAGTCTACATGGTTTCCCCCACAAAAAAGGAGAGCCTACATGGTTTCCAAACAGGACCATAGTGGTGGCAAACGCGGAATAGAAAACGAATGATTGTAGTCACATCTCCTGAATCCAATGAATTAGAAAACTACATGAATTCGATTGAAAGAGTGTTTGATATATCCCTATAAAAGCAAAGGAATTCTATAATGAGATTTCGTGGGTGCACATTTTTCTCTAGAATAAAGTGCAAATGAATTCTAGGGAAAATTACCGGGCATTTCATTCATCTGAATCAAACAACCAATATAGACAAATTTCCCATGATATAAATACTCTAAAAATATATAAAATTCTTTTGAATCAAAACCTTAGCCTCTACTACGTAATAATATGGTTGTGTGCACATAGCTCGATGCAAAACTGAGGCTTGCTCCCCTTTTCAAGGAAAACAAATAGTCTTACCCTCTCTTATGCTTCGTCAAGTTACTTTCGTTGTCGTCACACGCCGACACTTTCAATCTACACCCTCTGTGCCATAATATAAGAGCGTTTTGGGACGGAGGGACGAAGGAAGTAATAACGTTCTTATATTATTGGACAGAGGGAGTATCATCTTCATAAGCAAACAATACCATTTTCGCATGAGAAAAGAAGGATCGGACGATTTTGGAGAATCATCTTCTTCCCGGACGAGGACGAATGAGCTGGGACGTGGCAATCAGGACGCGCCAACTGCCCATCAGAGGCCCGGTTCCTCTAGTCGGCAGCCACTGACGCGACCACACGTGAACTAAAAAGAAAATACAGACTCGCTAAATGGGATATCATCTGTCGGCCGAAAGACCAAGTGGGTCTTGGTATTGAGAATATTGAGGTCAAGAACAGGTGTCTTCTCAGCAAGTGGCTGTGGAAGTCATCGGTAGAGACTGATGCCACTTGGGCGCAGATCCTCCGTAGCAAGTATCTTCACTCCAAAACTTTGTCCCAGGTGACAGCAAGTCCGACTGACTCACCTTTTTGGAAAGGGCTTATGAAAGTCAAATTAACCTTGTTTAATAGGACAAAGTTTATTATTGGCAACGGTGCTAGCACGCGATTCTGGAAGGATACTTGGCTCGGAGAGACCCCCCCTTGCCATTCAATACCCGTCTCTGTATCGTATTGTTCAACGACATGAGGCGTTCGTTGCAACGGTAATTCAATCCACTCCCCTTAATATTCAGTTCAGAAGGACGCTAGTTGGCTATCGTTGGGAAGAATGGCTTCATCTAGTAAGTAGACTGATGGAGGTTCAGCTATCTCAACAGCCAGATAAATTACGCTGGAAGCTTACTAGGTCTGGAGAGTTTACAGTTAAATCAATGTATCTTCATGTTATCAATTCAAGCTCGATTCCTAGTTTCAAACATGTTTGGGCTGTCAAAATTCCTTTGAAAATCAAAGTGTTTATGTGGTTTGTCCATAAACAAGTAATATTAACCAAGGACAATTTGGCAAAGCGTAATTGGACAGGACCTACTAGGTGTAGTTTCTGTGATCGGGATGAAACTATCAAACACCTTTTTCTTGATTGCCCGCTAGCCAAAGTTCTATGGCGGACAGTCCATATTGCATTTAATATTACCCCACCAAGTTCTGTCAACATGTTATTTGGAACGTGGCTTAACGGGATAGATCCCAAAACAGCAAGACACATTCGCGTAGGAGTTTGTGCTTTATTGTGGGCAGTCTGGAACTGCAGAAATAATTTGGTTTTCAACAGAACAACAAATATTCATTTTTTGCAGGTTATTTTCCGAGCCACTGCGTTGATCCGTATGTGGTCGCTACTCACTCCGACGGAGGCCAGGGAGCGTTTGGTTACTGGATCTATCCGCTGTGAGATGGTAGCACGGGATATCTTCAACCGGTTTGGATGGCGGTCATGTAATAGGATAGGCAATTAGTTTACCTATCTCTCTTATGCCAGCCGGTTGTGGCTTTTTGTGGCTAGTTTGTTTTTGACCCTTTTGGCTCTTTGTGAGCTCTCCTTTATTTTTGCTTGAGACTTTAAGACCTTGTTGAACCTATTTGTTTATTTAATAAGTTGGTCGTGTGCATCGTTCTGATGCAGAGGCCGGGGAGTCCCCCCTTTTCAAAAAAAATATTCACATGAATTCTGTTTTCTACTGTGTATAAATGTACCTTGCATTTTGCATAGTCCAGAATTTTTTAATGCGCAAAAGGAAATGGAATCTTTGCTCCTCTCATAATTGTAAGATATATATTCATTGATCATTTGTATGAAGTAAAACATAAAGTGCAAATGAATTCTATGAAAAATTACACAGAGATTTTAGTGGATGCACATTTTTCTACACAGAGATTTTAGTGGATGCGCATTTTTCTACAAAATAAAGTGCAAATGAATTCTAAGGACAATTACCAAGCATTTCAGTCATACGAATGAAATAGGCAGCATAGAAAAATCCCTAGGATCTAAATCTGTCTGAAAATCCTATTGTATGAAATTATTTTGAATCGAAGCCCTTAACCTCTCGTATGCTTCGTCGTTACATGCCGACACTTTGGATCTTCCATCCTCTTAAGCAAACAATTCCTTGTTTTTGCAAGCGAAAAGAAGGGTCAGATGCTTCCGGGGAATCCTCTTCTTCCCGGACAAGGACGAATGAGCTGGGACGTGGCGACCGGGACGCGCCACACTGGCTTCAGAGGCCCGGCGCAGCCACCTGCCGACCACTGATGCGACCACACGTAGCGCCCAGCCGCGGCGATTCGTCCATCTGACCACCCCTCTTTATGGGCTAGTCGGCACTCACCTGCCCGTCCACTCACGAGCGCATTCTGTGCAGCTTGGTCATTCTTATGTTTGGTTTCCCTTCGGCCTTCTTTTCAATGTAGAATTGTGTGCGCATTTGCTCGTTGATAAATTATGTAGCGTCATTCTGAATGTTGGGACAAAACTGTAACGTTCTGTGTGTAAGAGCAACTCCAACGGGCCGGCCCAAACGTACGGCGCTTTTGTCCGCCTTTTGTTCATTCGGGACGGCCCGGCGAACACAAACGTCTCGCGCTGTGTTTGGGTCGGCGCGAGCGCCCAACGCTGATCCGACGCATTTTGTCGGCTCGCCAAAAAAAAGATTGAAAGCATTTAAAAAATAAACACATGCATTTAATTAAACATAAAAGCCGGCCACGAAGGCCGGCGAAACTCCACATTACATTAATTAACATAAAAAACTAAAAACTAGACGATGCGCTGCCCTAGGCGTCCTCATCAGCGTCGGGGCCGGTGAGGTCGATCAGCGTCGGCGCAGGGCCGGCCCAGGGGAACGCCGTGTTCCAGAGGGCGGCGATGTCGGGCTGCGCCTCCTCTTTGGCCTCGCGCTCGAGCATCTGCAGGCGCTCGCCCTCCCGGCGCTCCTCGGCCAGCTGAACGTGGCGCCAGTGGTCGAGGTAGGCCCCCTCCTGCTTCTTCGTCGCCCCGAGCCAGATCGGCGGAGCGCTGACCCACTCGCGCACTACTCCGGTTCAGGAGTAGCGCTCGAGGGGGCCCGGCTCCTCCGGCTCGGCTTTGGACGGGGACGGCGGGGTCACCGGCGGCATGACGTAGTCGCCCGCCGCGAAGAGGGCCATGGCCTCCGCCATGGCAGCCTGGAAAGCTGCCTCATCCACCTCCCTCCACCGCTCCTCCTCCTCGCACTCCTTAATGGCCGCCTGGTAGGCGGCCACGACCTCCTGGTCCTCATCGCGGACGATGAGCGGGGGCGGCGGCAGGCTGCGGTCGACGCCGCGGACGCCGCGTCGCCTCGCCTCCTCGTGCTTGAAGGCGAACCATCGAGCCCAGTTGGGCGAGTCGATGACGTAGTGCGGTTCGGCGCGCTGCTCCGGCGAAAGCAACGCCCGCCGGCGCCGCACCTCCTCCGCATGGGCCCTCGCCGTCCACGGCGCCGCCGGCATTGAGATCCTCTCTGGATCCAAATGCCAGTCATGCGGCAGCGTCGCGTCGGGGTACGACAGAGGCACGCGGTGCTGCTAGTGCCACTCGGCTTGGTGCACCGGCACATTTATGCGCTGCCTCTGCCGGGGAGCGCGCGGCGGCGCAGGGAGGGAGGGGGAATGGCGGGCGGGGGCCCTGCCCTTGCCGCTGCTGCCGATGCCGGAGAAGAAGCCCATGCTGGCGGTGGCTAGGGTTGTCGCCGGCGTGGGGGAAGGGGTGTCCAGATGGAGACGGGGGCGAGTGGCAGTGGATGAGGACGGCCCCGCCGCATGCCCGGCTTAAAAAAGGACGACTGCCGTCGTTGACGTGTGGGCCCAAGGTGGGTGGTCGTCATAAATAATGTTGACCATCGTAGTTGGACGGCCGCCAGGTGGGGACGCGGTGGATGGCGAGGAGACGCGCAGCGCGTCCGCGCCAACGCATTCCAGGTGCAAT
This sequence comes from Aegilops umbellulata, assembly GCA_032464435.1. NCBI lineage: Eukaryota > Viridiplantae > Streptophyta > Magnoliopsida > Poales > Poaceae > Aegilops > Aegilops umbellulata. The sequence goes on along the minus strand of CP136057.1, from coordinate 36,695,599 downwards.
TTTGGGCTGAAAATGGCTCGGCGCGGACGCTAGACGGACACGAGTTAAATTTGGATAGGTGCGTTGGGCCTTTATTTTTGTCCGCGCCGATTCAAATGGACGCGGACGGACGAAATGGGCAACCATTATTTTCAACCGTGTGCGATCGAAGTAATGTATTGAAAAGATGTATCGTACTTGTCTGAATGTTTGTTCTTGTCCTCCCTTGCAAAGATGCTAGTGCCATACTCTGCCATGCTGCCACTAGCTAGCGTTACAAGAGCGCGACGAACTTGCAGGCAAACGATTTACTGAAGACATTTCGAAATGTCTTAGCCACAGAATTCGGGTGAGACCCACTCTGATGGATGACACGTGGCATTCATCAGGATGGGTCTCATCTACTAATCCGTGAGACCTGGTCTCATAGAATTTTTTTCCTGTTATCGCGTGATAGATGTTTGCGTCCGGGATGTCAAATAACAACAAGGTAAGACGGCATTAGTAGAAAATGAAGATCTCATCAACTGGCTCAGTAGAAAATGAAGATTTCGGACTAGCGGCGAGGACAAATAACCAGCAGTAACATTCGCGACCATGGCTCCTGCGACCCAGCGCCCGCGGCCGGCGGCGCCGCCTTGATCTCCTCCCTCCGGCCGCCATTTCGAGCGCCGAGACCAGATCCAGGCTAGTCTCCGCGTCCTCTCTCGGCTGCGCTCCTTCTCCCCTCCAGGCACTCAAGTGCTGCCCAGGGCGCTCGCGTCCGCGTCGTCATCTCCGACTCCGTCGGCCGCCTCAACTGTTGCCGCCGCGATGGCCGCGGCTGCTCTTGCCTCCCGCAAGGCCGCCCCCGCAGCTGGTGGTCGCTTGTCCCGCGCCGGCTCTGGGCTCCCGCCGAGGCCGAGTGTGGCTGCATCTCCCGCGGCCCATCCTCCCCTGCCCGGCGTCGCCGCACTGTCCACCCTGGGCGTGGCGTGTGCTGCTCCAGATCCCCGTGCCCCTGGCCTGATGGATGGCGGGCTTGGGTCCCAGCCGCCGCCGCGGCTTGGGTGTCTCCCGTCCTGCGCCGTGCAGTCAACCCCGACCCCGACTGCTGCTGTGGGCGCGCCGTCCCTGTCTACTACCGGCGCTGCTACGTCGTTCTTGGTCCCTGCGGAAGCCCCGCCGTCACCACTGGCTGCTACTGCTGAAGCGTCGTCCACGACTGCTGCTTGTTGTGCTACATCGCCCACGACTGCTGTGGAAGTGATGCCGTCATCAACACCTGCCGGCACTGCACCGAGTCTGGACCCGGAGCGATCTGTTTCGTGGAGCTCCCTTACCGACGACGAAGAAGACGAGGATGGTGATGAAATAGCCCTGTGGACGCCGCCGCCGGCTGCCAAATCCTCTGCTCCGGCTACTCGGTCGGATGTGACGTGTGATGCGGATGCGTGCGGAGATTGGCAGGAGGTGCTGCCGCGGCGCAACATGCAACGTCTGGACTGTCTGGTCCATGCATTGGCTCCCCATCCTGTCCCTGCTTGGCTTCGGGGTAGATGTTGCAGATGCCTCCTTCCTGGTCACCGTGCAGCGGTTTGTCGAAATCCTTTTAGGTGTTCTCGGTGCCTTGAGAATGGTCATCGAGCGCGTGAGTGCCGCAATGCCTGGCGTCCCCTCAGCTTTTTGGGAAGCCCTACCATGTCACCGTTGCCACGCCTCCCCGGGCACCAACAAGCTCTAGCTTCTCGCAAGGTCCAGAAAGAAGCCTCGCACCTCTCGAAGACATTTTGCCATGATTCTTGGGCATCGATCGTTGCTGGTCCTGCTGGTTCTATGGCCTCGGCGGATTTCCCAGTACGACCTGCCTTGGAGCAGCAGGCCAAGCTGCTGCACTCTGAGCTCCTTGGTATGACTTCCCTCCAGCTTCAAGAGACGGTTCAGCCTCTGCGTGATGTCATTGACTCCATGCAAGGTTGGATGTTGCGGATGGAGAGCTTCATGGTCCGTGTTGTACCCCCCCCCCCCCCCCCCCCGAGATCTCGATTGTGGCTTTACCGCCATCATCACCCTTGGAGTCTAGCCAGATACCTGATGCCAAGGGGTGTGGTGATTTGGACATTGCAGTCTCTGCCATTCCGTTGTCTGCGACCATCGAGCATGTGATGCCTGTGAGTGACATGTCCACTGAGCCAAGTGTGGTTGCACCTACTCCAAATCCAGATGCTCTGTTCGCGAAAGAACTTTGTGACTTGCTCGCCAGTGTGGAGGTTGCTAAACCTGATTTGGGTAGGTCGATAGCTTGCCTTCTGACGGGGACGCCAATAAGAGGCAAACAAAAGAAGGTGGGAAAAGGCAAGAGTGGCGCCATAGGCAAGGCGTCTCTGGCTGTTTGATGGACGATCTTCAGTCTCTCGGCCCGTCCTCTTGGATTGGGTCATCGTTGTGGGTTGAAAGGTGTTTGATGTCTTATGTCGAGGTGTTCTTGTCGGGGTCACATGGCGTAGTGGCAATGTCAAGGTTTGTGGATGTTGTGTAATCGGAGAGTCTGGCGAGGGGCACATGTGCGGTTGTGGGGTTTTTTGCCATGTGAGTAGTTTGTCCGTCCTTCGTTTGTATTGGTTTTCGCCCGGTTTTCCGTTAATTAACTGGGCAATTCTCTTCTTCTTAATTAATCGATGAGGCAAAACTTTTGCCTCCGTTTTAAAAAAAAAAGAAAATGAAGATTTCACCCGGCCGAGACGACCAAACGTATCTCCGCACCCCATCATTCTGATTCTGAATCGTTAGTGTTACAGTTTACAGGTTCCTGTGCAGCGCGCTCTAGTGATTTTACCCGCTGTCCTTGGAAGACATGGCCAAACAGGCATGCATGTAGATGTACAGAAATATATCCTGTAAGAACTTCAGAGCGTAAAAGAAACGGTAGCCTCGTGTGGCAGGACCTTTCCTAGTGGCGCAACAGATTTCTAACTCTTTTCCTTTTTAGAATCACAGGGAGTGAGCTGAGCCCCCTGGCTCCATTACTCGAAAGAAGCCTGTGATCACGTTCAATCTTACAACGTTGCATGAAAACAAAAGAAGCGCTCCGCAGCAAGAAAATGCTCTTTTTGATCCCGAGCTCACATGCTCCTCGATGAACAATAAAATCCGAAAAAATAATAAAATAAATTCAAAAAATTCTGAATTTCTTTTTGTGATAAACATTGATGAAAGTTTTAACATCCTGCAAATTTTCGTGATGAGGTACGCCGGAGGCAGCCCTTTCAGTTTTCAGTGGAGAACAGATCATTGAGATCGTTTTTCCCCCCACTTTTGGGTGATCTGTTCTTACTTCTGTTTTGGCTCACTAGCATGCATCTAATGGAATCCCCAACCCGCATTTAAATACTGCACTGAAACTATCTATAGCCTAGCAAATCAAGTTTGTTTGATGCAAAAATTCTGAGGATGTTGCTATCTGCTATTGTCTTCGCACATTGCCTGCTTCACAGCTTTGATTTCATTGCGGTTGTGATTGTTTACTGCTAATATACGAATGATAGTAGTGACATGTCCTGAATCCTATGAATTATAAAACTACATGAATTCAAACGAAAGAGTGTTTGATATATCCCTACAAAAGCAAAGGAATTCTGCACAGAGATTTTAGTGGATGCGCGTTTTTCTCCAAAATGAAGTGCAAATGAACTCCAAGGAAAATCACCAAGCATTTCAGTCCTATGAATGAAATAGGCAACATAGAAAAATCCCTAGGATCTAAATCAGTCCAAAAATTCTACTGTATAAAATCATTTTGAATCAAAGCCCTTAACCTCTCGTATGCTTCGTCTAGTTAGTAGATACTCTCGTAGTCTCATTGTCGTTATATGCCGACAGTTTCGATCTTCCATCCTCGTAAGCAAACAATTCTTTTTTCTTTGCAAGGGAAAAGAAGGGGCAGATGTTTTTGGGGAATCATCTTCTTCCCGGACGAGGACGAATGAGCTGGGACGGACGTGGCGACCGGGACGCGCCGACTGGCTTCAGAGGCCCGGCTCCTCTAGTCGGCAGCCATCTGCCGACCACTGACGCGACCACACGTAGCGCTCAGCCGCGGCGATTCGTCCATCTGACCACCCGTCATTATGGGCTAGTCGGCAGTCACCTGCCCATCCACTCACGAGAGAACACGTCGTGCTTCGTCTATCCTCTAACGGCCTATAAATAGTGCCGCGTGCAGCACCTGCTTCACACAACCACCTGCTCCAAGTGAACAACACCACTAGAAGATTTCCCGAGTGACAAGTTCGGCGCAGGATGGAGCACCAGGGACACGGCACCGGCGAGAAGAAGAGCATCATGAGCAAGATCAAGGCGAAGCTCTCCAGCAGCCACGGTGATCACCAGCCGGCCGCTGCCACCCACGGGCAGCAGGGACACACCACTACGGGGACGCATGGCACCCCGGCCACCGATGGTGCCTACGGGCAGCACGGGCACACCGGAGCCACCGGCACGGGGATGCACGGCGCCGACACCGGCGAGAAGAAGAGTGTCATGGAGAACATCAATGACAACCTTCCTGGTGACCACGAGGACCACCATCAGACTGGTGGCACCTACGGTCAACAGGGACAGACTGCCGCGGCGACGCATGGCGCCTTAGTTACCGGTGACACCTATGGCCAGCAGGGAAACACCGGTATGGAGACACACGGCGCCCCGGGCACCGATAGTGCCTCCAGGCAGCATGGACACACTGGGTCCACCGGCACGGGGATTCACGGCACCAACACCAGCGAGAAGAAGGGCGTCGTGGAGAACATCAACGACAAGCTCCCTGGTGGCCATGGGGACCACCAGCAGACTGGTGGCACCTACGAGCAGAAGGGACACACGGCCGCGGCAACGCATGGCGCCTCAGCAATCGGCGACACCTATGGCCAGGAGGGAAACACCGGTACGGGGACACATGGCGCCCCTGCCACCGATGGTGCCTACGGGAAGCACCGACACACCAGGGCCACCGGCACGGGGATGCACGGCGTTGACACGGGCGAGAAGAAGGGTGACGTGGAGAACATTGATGACAAACTCCTTGGTGGCCATGGGGACCACCAGCAAACTGCTGGCACCTACGGCCATCAGGGACACATCGCTACGGTGCCGCATGGCGCCTCAGCCACTGACGACACGTATGGGCAACAGGGAAACATCGGTACGGGGACACATGCCGTACCGGCCACCGATGGTGCCTACGAGCAGCACCGACACACCGGGGCCACCGGCACGGGGATGCACGGCGCCGACACGGGCGAGAAGAAGGGCGTCATGGAGAACATCAATGACAAGCTCCCTGCTAGCCATGGGGACCACCAGCAGACTGGTGGCACCTACGGGCAGCAGGGACACACCGATGTGGCGACGCATGGCCTCACAGCCACCAGCGGCACCTATGGGCAGCAGGAAAACACCGGTACGGGGACACATGGCGCCCCTGCCACCCATGGTGCCTACGGGCAGCACGGACACACCGGGGCCATCGTGGCGGGGCTGCATGGCGCCGACACGGGCGAGAATAAGGGCGTCAAGGAGAACATCAATGACAAGCTCCCTGGTGGCCAGGGGGACCACCAACAGACTGGTGGCACCTACGGGCAGCAGGGACACACCGATGCGGCGACGCATGGCGCATTAGCCACTCGCAACACCACTGTGCAGCAAGGAATCATCGGTACGGGGACACATGGCGCCCCGGCCACCGATGGTGCGTACGGGAAGCACGGACACACCGAAGCCACTGGCACGAGGATGCACGACACCGACACCGGCGAGAAGAAGGGCATCATGGAGAACATCAACGACAAGCTGCCTAGCGGCGACAAAGACCACCAGCACACCAGTGGCACTTACGGTCAGCAGGCACAAACCGGCACGGCGATGCATGGCGCCTCAGCCACGGGCGACACCTATGGCGAGCAGGGACACACAGAAATGACCGGCTTGGGGACGCACGGCAACAGCGAGAAAAAGGGCGTCATGGAGGACATCAAGGCCAAGCTCCCCGGTGGCGACGATGATCGCCAGCAAACCGGTGACACCTATGGGCAGCAGCGACACACCGACACTGCAACACATGGCACCCTTGCCACCGGCGACACCTACGGGCAGCAGGGACACACCGGGATAACCGACACGGGGACATATGGCACCGACGAGAAGAAGGGCGCCATGGAGAACATCAAGGAGAAGCTCCCTGGTGGCCATGGTGACCACCAACAGACTGGTAGCACCTACGGGAGCCAGGAAGACACCGAAATGACTGGAATGGGGATGCATAGCACCACGGCCACAGAAGCCACAGATGGTCAGCAGGGACACACCGGAATGACCGGCAGAGTGTCACACGACACCGACGAGAGGAAGGGTGTCATGGAGAAGCTCAAGGAGAAGCTCCCTGACGGCCATGACGACCACCCGCAGACTGCTCCCACCGACGAGCGCCACGCCGGCACGGGGACGCATGACACCCCGGCCACCGACGACACCTACGGGCAGCACGGACACACTGGAGTGACCGACACAAAGGCGTACGGCTCTGGCGGCACAGGCGAGAAGAAGGGCATCATGGAGAACACCAATGAGAAGCTCCCCGGGGGGCACAATGACCGCCAGCAGACCGGTGACACCTACGGGCAGCAAGGACACACCGACACGGCGACGCATGGCACCCCGTCAACCGGCGGCACCTATGGGCAGCACGGACACACCGGAGTGACTGATAAGGGAACACAGGGCACCGACGGCATCGACAAGAAGAAGGATGCCATGGAGAACATCAAGGAGAAGCTCCCCGGTGGCCACGATGACCACCAGCATACCGCTGGCACCTACGGGCAGGATGGACACACTGGAATGACCGGCACGGAGATGCATGGCACCACGGCCACCGACGGTGGGCAGCAAGGACACAACGTAACAACTGGCACTGGGACACACGGCACCGACGGGGCCGGTGAGAAGAAGAGCCTCATGGACAAGATCATGGAGAAGCTGCCTGGACTGAACTAAGCGCGGTCTGCCTACGGCCGCTACCTTTGCAGAATAATACTCCACCGCATATAAATTGATTGAGTCTAGTTCACCTAGCTCACTTGGTCGTTGGAGAAGCGAATGTATCTTGGTTTAAGTTTTCATGGACAACATGTGTTCACAGTTTTTTTTTCTTTTTAACATTGTCGTGCAAATTTCCTTCTGGTTTAACCCATGTATGTATGCTATGATGCCTACTAGATCATGACGGCCCACGTTGCTGCGCCCGTCCATTTTTTTAATAGGATGGTTGGAACTCATAAAAATATATGGATATATATTTGAAAGAAGTCCACATGACCCCCTGAAGTTTCACAAACCGGTCAGTTTACCCCCCAAGGTCTAAAACCAGGTATTTAACCCCCCAAGCTTTCCCAAATCATGTGAATTACCCCCTAACCCTGATTAGAGTGGTTTTGAAGGCGGTTTTGGCACTGATCCAAGCACGAGCCAGCATCATACAACTTGGGGTGCAATGCGCGTCGATGCCTAATATTAATTAGCACGTAGCTTGCCCAGTCACATTCTTTTCTAGCTTCGTGAACTTCCCAGTCTCCAGGTCACCATGCAGCCTTCACGAAGCTAGCAACGTCTTCCACCCACGCCACACTTGAAAGGCATTCCTTCGGTCAAGCGAAGATTGCATTGTCGAAGCTACTTCTCCGGCCTAGCGCATGCCGCCGGGGCTCGTCCGCTCGTGGGATCGGTCTAGCCATCTGCATCGTTGGGTTCCTGCTGCAAGGATGCGGCGGCCGCACCGGCGTGCAGCGCAACCTACCTACAGAGACGCAAGTTCTAGCTTTGGCGACCCATCGCCGTACGCGCCGATCGAGTGCGGCGAGGCTTCGTACTCAAGCTCTCCGTGGCAAACAGGTGGAGCGGTCGAGGTCGTCGACGAGCAGGGCATTGGCGTCGGAAGCGGCAAGGAGCCGGAGCGTCGCTCGCGAGACGCACCTTATTTCTAGAACGCTCTTTCCGATACAATATGCACGTACAGACCTACTGGATTGATTCCGGGACAAGCACTCGCCAACTCACGTACACACAAGAAGTACGTACCATTATGTCAGAGGCAGGTAGGACTAACATAGTCGTGATTAGCTCTAACAGTGGACATAGTTATCTGCCGGCGGAAGCCCCAGGCTGCACATGGCGCGAGCTTGATGAGTTCTTGTCAACGGAGGAAGAAGCAGACGCAGCCGGCGAGAGCGCTACTGAGGTGACTACGGCGCACGAGGGACGCGATGGCAAGCCAAGTTTGCATCAAGCAAGAACACAGCCGGCTACTTGCTGGTGCAGCTTCCGATCATACCTCAACGCTTGTCCTCACAGGACCTCCGTGCCAGGGTGGAGATGGCGTGCCACGTCACCAAAACCGCCCGCAAAACCACTCTAATCAGTGTCAGGGGATGATTCGCATGGTTTAGGAAAGCTCGGGGGGTTAAATACCCGGTTTTAGATCTCAGGGGGTAAATTAGCCAGCTCGTGAAACGCCAGGGGGTCATGTGGACTTCTTTCTATATATTTCACAATTGTTTGCTGTTAAAGTATTATCATACATGATTTATCATCAACCTGTGTTGTTGTTTTTTCGCTGGAAACCTGTGCTGTTTATTATTAGCAATTTGAATGAAAACAATGTAATCAATGCTCTGGCCTTCATAGTATTTGATTTTGTAAAGTGCGAGAAAAAGCAACAGTGTTTGAATTACCTAACACGATTTGCCGCATAGATAACACAAGCACCAGCACAAATGAGTGAAATGACCAATTACTTGGTGTGTATCACATACTCCCTCCGTCTCAAAATATAAGAACGTTTTTCATACTATACTAGTATGAAAAAACATTCTTATATTTTGGGACGGAGGGAGTGTGAGTATAGAGTTCAAGGAGGAACAATTTTACTAAATATATGAACAAACATAATCTGTTCTAAATGCGAAAACAATGAAGAGAGGTAATCCATGTACAACATCACAACACTGGTTGATGTAATAGAATAGACATGTCATAATTTAGCGACCAAGGTGATGTTTCCCAAAACTTTCTGTCGAATAGCACGGAGAGCCAAATCAGGCTACAATTGCACAATATGGTTATCACGATGGAACAAATGCCACAAACTTGCAGCAGGTATACTATGCATATCACATTTAGGTATATTATGTATTTCTCTTTTCTTACCTTTAGAAACATCAATGAATATGGAGATTCATCTCCTAGCTGTAGCACTTCAATATATTGTTGGTGGTACACTTAAAGGACCATCATATATAATAGTATAAAATAATTCTCTAATGTCCTTGCCTATGCTCCTTTCATGAACTGTTCATATGCTATCATAGCCTAAGTCAACTACTTAATGGTGTATGCATCTTTGTCACTTTTTTGGGCATAATTATTTTCAGAAATCTGGTGCTCGTCCAATCACAAAGAATGAAAACGCCCATGTATTCCACGACAAGCGCGTACAATATACATATCAAGAAAGACCAATAGCTCGTTAAATAAAAAGCATACGGTGATTTTGCAGATTACATGCCGAAGAAGTAGGAATTATGGCACAATAGGGAGTGCAAACAAACCATACAGAAAATGTGATTTCAAATTGAATTATGCAGAATTGCAGAGCACATTATACCTTCATCTAACATTGTGGCCTTGACGATTTACAAAATCTAATATGCCTGATTGGACACCAAATTCCAAATGTCCTTGATGTGAAGACATCCCTAATGACATAAGTTCTATACTCTGCGAGACCGGGCATAGCGCGGACAAGCGCGCGTGCTCCTGCTACTTGGGCCAATGAAATAGCGCGTGGCCGGAGGTGGCATTAATTGACGAAAATACGGTGGGGTTTCGAAGACGTGAATTGTTCACGTACAGGGCTGGGCCCGTATACCGAAACGGCTGCATGGTGCGTTGCGGTGACAGCGAAGCCACAACGTCCTGGACTGCGGTGCGCAAACGGCGTAGAGGTGAGAAAACAAGTGGGACTACTCGATGGTTTGCATCTCACAGTCATTTTTTAAGGAGCCCACAGGTTCGCAGCGGCAACGCACTATGCCTGATAAAATATGCTAGACACACTTCCTCTGACAAAGAAAAGGCTAGGAACACACAACGTAAAAAATAGCGAAGTGAGCACTATTTCTCTCTTTCTGTTACTTTTTTTTACATTTCTGTGTTTTCATTGCTCTTTGTGTAACATACTCCTCCGTCAAATCTACCATGCCAAATCCCCTGTTCTCCCACTCAAACCTCCGCTACAGCATGGGCACCAGCGACCAGTCTGCCGGACGTCAGTTTTGCCGTTTTGGATGCGTTATGACGCCTGTAGTGAACGATCGAAACTCAGCCGTGCATGTGGCTCTGCCCGAGGGAATACTTAATTTACGCCCCGCCTATACACCCCATGGTATCCCCATACGAACGTGTGCTCACCGATTCCGTGAGCACCCGAGCCCGTCCGCTCCCATGGATTTTCGCTCGTCCCACATCATTCCTATTCTCTGCGAAATCCCTCATCTACATCTCAAGATCACCACTACCTCACACGTCTCGAAAAACGTGTCGAGTAGTGGTAGGAGCACAATCTCGCACGGTCCTAACACTGGAGCATTAAATGTTGATCACAACTAGTTAGAAAAATCCAAAATTAATTAATGTGTAGGATCTGCACCATGCATGTCTCCACCACCACGCGTTCCACACGCCGCGGCCACCACACACAAATACACAGGGTGAAGGCGGCTTGCCCGCCAATCTCCACATCGCTATCCCGTTGATCGCCAGAGGCACCAACCCACCTCTCCTCCCCTCTTCGTGCGGCGCGCGCGGGCCGACATGACTTCGGCTCCGCTGCTGCTCGGTGTTGGTGGCTGCGAGCCCGCCGACGGCAAGGGCGGCGAAGGAGAGGCCAAGCCCTGCTCGCCGGCGTGGCTGCGCCGACTGATCGACACGGAGGAGGCGTGGGCGCAGCTGCAGTTCGCGGTGCCGATGGTCCTCACCAACATGTCCTACTACGGCATCCCGCTGGTGTCCGTCATGTTCTCCGGCCACCTCGGCGACGTCCACCTCGCCGGCTCCACGCTCGGCAACTCCTGGGCCACCGTCACCGGCTACGCCTTCATGGTACGTACTGCTGCATGCTGCTAGTGCTACCACACACTCTTGATTCGTCCAAGCTCGATAATTAGATGGCGCATTAATCACACCGGCCCCTTCAGACGCTGTGTGATCGCGTATCATTCGCCTTCGCACTGCGAGAGCGACGCGTTTGCCACATGCAAGTTATCTGAAAATACGTAGGACGTGGATAACGCCCACACGAGCGTTAAGGGTCTGACCACACGTTTTGTGTGGTGTCTAAAAAAATCAGCCCGTGGAGAACAGGGACGTCGCGGTGGACAGCAGCGAGGCGCGGGGTCAACCCGTGAATGACACGGAGTTGGAGATCGACGATGCGGCAGCGTGTGGAGTCCGAGGCTTAACCGTTGGGGCGTGCGGTGTGCTGGACTGCCGGCGCCAGGAAAGAAGGATGGTGGAGCGACGAGGGAGGGCGGCTTTGGTAGAGGGAAGGCCGGGGCGAAGCACCGTACGTCGGCCGTTGGTGGCATGCAGCAGGCGATTTGGTGGGCGCTGCATCAGAGATCGGTCGGACCGGTGTGGAACGAGGACTAGAAGAGGAAGATGACACACAGCCGTTGGATGGATATCAGACGTCCACACGAAATCCACTACTCCCTCAGATTGAAGGGAGTAGCGCTGAATTGTTTTTTAGGCGGAGAGGGAGAGAGAGAGAAGAGCGTAGTTAAACGTGGCACTAGAGCCCTAGTTGGAATGATCAGATGAGATAAGATATTACCAATGATGAGATAAGATATTATTATATGAATTTAATGGAATACGTGCAGTACCATATCAGTAACCAGGTATAAGGATATTACTAGCTGGAGTACGTTGAGTACACCAGATATATGAATATACGCGTGAGAGCACACATATGATGCCGACCTTTTCTTTGTTTTCTTCCTGGCAGAGGAGGCGGTGTTCGCATGAACCGACACACGTCATTCTTGTTCTGGAAGCGCAGGCCTGGAGAGCACGACCACGAGGCCGGGTCCTCCTCGGGATGCCGCCGCGTGACGACCTTTACCTTGACCCCGCGGGATGCTGTGATCACTGTTTAAATATTCACCTGATTAATTAGTTAATGTGTCAGTTCATCGTTACTTATGACGTGGCCGAATCGAATAGCACGTACTCGTTACGTTAACTTGTCAGGCCGATTAATTAACCAGTTAGACCGATTAATCAATTGTCAGGTCGATTAATCTCTGCTGCCCCATTAACGGGTGGGCAAGCAAAACCCACATTTTTGTACCGTAACCCCCTTCCAGCCCTGTCCCGCTCCTTAATAGCTAGGATTAATAATTTTACCCTCTCTTTATGATTTTCATATGTGTACGGCAACATGTTTTGGCATACTATATAGCTGGGAGCATGAGAGTATGGTCTAATACATAAAAAAAATCAAGATATATATTGGCAAGTTCCTATTCAATCTACCGATTAATAGTCGATTGATTAATCCAGTTAATAGGCGATTTATCGATTAGTCGCTACTCCTAAACCGACCGAGCAGCTACTAGTTAACGAATTTTCGAACATTAGCTGTGAAGCCGGCGCTCGACCGCATCTACGCGCCTGTCCACCAACGCCGGCACTATTGGGAGAATGCCATCCCGGTGACCCGGCCAGATGTTAATTTGTCGCACGGCTAGCATTTGAACCCGGATAGGGTCCCAGTGTTGCTGGTGCAGGCCACAAGTTGCGCGCAGGAGGCGGAGATCCATGTCGTCGTGCTTAGCTCCTGACCGATCACCGGGACGACCAGACGTCCGCAATGGAGTCCACGCACTAGGTCATGTTGTTCAACGACAAGCACAACAAGCGCCGCTGGTTGTGCTTCGAGGGTGCGCCTTGTGCAATGCGCACACGCTCTAGCACCATAGCTGGTGATGGAGGAGGATGATGAGGAGGTTGTAGAGTCCTACAGGAGACCGTCGAAGCCTTCGAGCTCTAGGAGCTCGCCAGGTGGCCTGGCTTGTGTCTGGCACTGGCCGAATCGGCCGGAGTGCAGGTCGTCATGCCCCCGCCCGCACCCGCGTCTGAGCCCGAGCAACAGTGGTGAACACTCGTGGGGCAATCGTGGTCGTGGACATCAATGTTCCCGTGCACGTCCGAGCTTGTGCCATGCACCCCATGTGGGTGGGCGTGGACGAGCGGCAGCCGACGCGACAGTAGCAGGAGGCGTCCGCTGCACCACTGCACGCGTCGACACCGGCGGTAGTACCGTGGCCGTATCCATAGCCAGCGCCGGTCTACATTGACCTCACCGACGAGGATAACGGTGACGGCGCAACAACGACTAGACCTAGACTTTATTTATGTTTTTAATTAATATTTTGACGTTTAATTAATGAACGAACAGACTTTTGGCAGCACTTTATATATGTTTCTATTTTCTATAAAATCCGGTCGCACCCTGAATGCGTCACTATGGGCCGACGAACACTGTATCGAGTTGCCCTAACCAACTCAGATTTTCTTTCCCGTATGTGCGTTGGAGTAGCATTTTTTTTTACAACTCAACCTAGCATTTCTTTTTGAGGGATAAACTGGAGTAGCATTAATTTGGAACACCAACCCACCAACAGACCACCCCTACCCCGACCGTGCTATGCGCAGGCACCTTGAAATCTTCCTGCACCCGCACATGCGCACGCCTCGTATGACGGATGAGTAGGAAAAAAATTACAAAATCAGTGTGTAGTAGTGCGACGCCCGATCTTCTCTAGTTCTCCACGCCACCACTCGTTTCCCACGCCGCACAGAAAAACGGGGTCAATCTCCACATCGCTCGCTATCTTCTTGATCGCCATCGGCGGCGGCGGCGGCACCACACACCTCCCACACAAAACTAACGCACAGCTTCTTCTCCTCCCCTCTCGTGCGGCGCGCTCGCGGGGCCGACATGTCCTCGGCGGCCCCGCTGCTCGAGCCCGCCGGCGGCAAGGGCGGCGAGGCGAAGACGCCCTGCGGCTGCCCGCCGGCGTGGCCGCGCCGCCTGATCGACACGGAGGAGGCGTGGGCGCAGCTGCAGTTCGCGGTGCCCATGGTCCTCACCAACATGTCCTACTACGGCATCCCGCTGGTGTCCGTCATGTTCTCCGGCCACCTCGGCGACGTCCACCTCGCCGGCGCCACGCTCGGCAACTCCTGGGCCACCGTCACCGGCTACGCCTTCGTGGTACGTGCTACTGCATGCTGCTACCACACGCTCTTTGATTTAGTTTGTCCAAGTTCGGTTAGATCGCCTGCGTAGTTCTGCCAAAGTTTTGAGATGGAGTACCGCGACGCGTTTGCCATATGCAAGCTGCCTGAAAATGCATTTCGGTCAGCCGATTCCAAAAGCTCTGAGGGGAGAACGGGGACACCGCGATGGACGGCAGCGAGGCGCTTGGTCAAGCCATGAATGGCACGGAGTTGGAGACCGACGATGCGGCAGCGGCGTCACCGGCGAGGGGACGCCGAGGCTTAACCGTTGGGGGGTGTGGGGTGGACTGCCGGCGCCAGAAATGGAGGCCGGTGGAGGGACGAGGGAGGGGGCGAAGCAGCGCCGGCCGTTGGTGGCAGCAGCAGCCGGTTTGGTGGGCGCTGCATCGGAGATGGCAGCGGCGGAAAGAGGGCTAGATCAGGAGGAAGATGACACGGAGCCGTTGGATGAATATCATCGGACGTCTACACGAAATCAACTTGCACCGAATTGTTTTTTAGGCGGAGAGAGAGAAGAGCGTGGACTTGATGAGGTGACATCTTTAAAGATAGATATAGATATTCCTCGCAAAAAAAAAGATATATAGATATATTTGTACTAGTATTTAACGTGGCACTAGCCCTAGCCGGAGTGATCAGATGAGATATACCATTATCAACGCTCGTGCTAGATGGCGTGTTGACCTTACGTACGGTACCACATTCCATTGATTAATTTCATGTTAGCAAGCAGTGATAAGGATATACTCCCTCCATCCATCCGTAAATAAGTGTACATTTAGCTTTTATTTTAAGTCAAAATTTTAAAACCTCGATCAGTTTTATAGATAGAGTACGAGTAATGAATACACCAAATATATACACGTGAACATGGGAATAAGTAGTAGGAGTGTTGCTCAGGAAATGAAACAATTGATCGGCCATCATCTCTCCAAGTCTCAATCCACAGAACCCAAAATCAGAAAACACACATGGTGCCAACGTACGTTCTCTTCTTGGCCCAGGAGGCGCTAGCTATTCGCAGAAACTGTAGCTGTCGCATTGAAATCGTGTAGCTCAGCTGCCAACAAGAAACTGACACGAGGAGTTACGTCGATCGTTTGCGTGGCCCGCAGAGGAAGAAGAGTTCTATAGTATTGCCTGTGGCTGCCGGGCATAGCTGGAGTGACACAAACGTCGGTACGACTGTATTCTGTTTCTGTGGGAGTCGATCGACGACGTGTCGTGTCTGCATGACTGCCGTGGCTCGGCTCGGCTGGTCCTCACGTACGCCATCCGGTACGGGCTGCATGAATGCGTGCATGCATGGGCGACGTGTCTGCGCTGGAGGTGGAGGATAGAACTTCCTCAATTCGAAATTACTTATTTCGGAAATGAATGTATTTAGAATTAAAATACGTCTGACTAAGGGAGCGAGGTCAAATAAATTCGGAAAAGTGGTCAAATATACAGGGGAGGCCAAGTCTTGAGCTAGGAAGGGGTCGTCTCGATCTGGTACAGGCTAGAATATCTCCGTGGGAAATGGTAGTAATGGTGTTCTCAAGCAAATCAGTCACGAGTCTCACCTCTTACGACTCACGATCCACCCACCCTTCTTGCGCTCGATTTCTTAACCACTACTTTGTCTAATTCGATGCCGTGCTAGAACTAAAATAACCGATCAACTCCTGCTGGGTGACATGGTCAATAACGTTAATCAGCAAGTCTCTCCAGAGTCGGGATCCACGACTTTTCAGTACATGTGTGGCCACGAATCCGCCGAATCATTGCCGCTGCATCTACCAATGGTGTGTGTGTGTTGCTGCGGTAAATAATGTGGTTTTCTAGACCCGCGTTTTTTTTGGTTTTCTAAACATGTTCTCTAGAAACAGTGGATTTTCGTTCTGAGAGGTACGTACTTCCCTCTGTCCGGGTTATAGGGCGCTTTTAAACTTTTTCTTAAAAAGCGAGGGCAAAACCTTACCACTTTTGATTGATTATTAAGAAGAGAGTTATAAGAGTACACGTCCGTCGCTCGAAGGTGGAATATAAAACAAAGGACTACTCTAGCGGCAATGGTGAATTTCATGTGTTTAGCTCGGGTGGTTGACCAATCCTCGCCTTCTCTTCTAATTTTACGAACCACCACTCTGGAACGGAGCTGTAGTTGGCCCGATTCTCAACATTCAAAAAGTTGAGGCCAAGCCAATCCCGAACCATCTTCTCAATGTGGATGGAGTGACGGCACATGAACATAATATGGAACCTAATATGGGTGGTAGTCTCCGGCTCCCTCCTACAAAACCGACAAAAGCCTACAATTTGGTCACCCTTTTATTTTGGAGGTGATCTGTGGTCCAAACTCGCTCGATCGAGCTCCGTCCTGATTTGTTGTGCCTGCGGGTAAATGTGTGTTGGGTTTGTGTGTGGGCGCTAGTGTGTGCACATGCACGTGTGTTCTAGAGTGTGCCAGTTCCAGTGTGTGTACATGCACTATGTGTGTGTGCTAAGAGGGTGCGTGCGTGCGTGTGTGTGTGTGTGTGTGTGGCATATTGGTGTACAGGTGCATGCACTGTATATGTGCTTGTGGATGCACGTGTGAGAGTGATATGGAGGCAACGCCACCGACAAGACATGCAATTCATCTTTGCGTTTGCCGAGAGATGATTAATCTCCACATTGTTATTATGTTGTTTCAACATTGAGTACGGCGTTAGATTTATAAATGCAAGTTCCATGCAATGTGTGTGCAAATCATATTTTTGTCTGAAAGTTACACTCCTATAAAGTTGTTCTTCCATAGTACGAAACAGTACCGAGAAGGAAAAAGGTAACGGCGGTCTGTTTCTAAGCAAGTCACAACATAATTTCTCTTGCAACTTGTGTGTTTATTTCTACCCCTCTCCCCGTTCTTGTACGTTAAAATTAATTTGTTCTACAAGCATGTATAGATACTACGTACTTAATTACTCTTTATGCATGCATACTGCAGTTTCAATCAAGTGCCGCATGCTCATATACGTTAACTAACACTAGTGAATAAGGGAGATCATTTACCTACTTAATTAGCTTTTGTGGAGAAGGTAGATACATGCTGGACTTGACGATGAAAAACTTGTGCAACTGCATATGTAAATAGAGAAAAATAAAACTAGAGTAAAAGATAAAAACTAGAGTAAAACATAGTCAAAAATCTGGATGTAATTTTTATTATTTCTAGTGTTCGTTGTACTGCCATGATAGAAGATGAATAGATTGAAAGTTTTCTCGCAAAAAAAAGAAAAGAAAATGGCTTACATGAAAAAGAAAACCATGTGACTTACGAATAGACGGACCCAATGAGTCCATAACTGATTCTGCAGTTGAACATCGCCACATTGCATCCTAACTCCCAAAGTTGCTGGACATTTCAGACTGGTATGAGCGGCGCCCTGGAGACTCTATGCGGGCAGGCCTACGGCGCACGACTATACCGCATGCTAGGACTATACCTGCAGTCGTCGCTCATCATGTCGGCGGTGGTGTCTATGGTCATCGCCGTCCTGTGGCTGTTCACGGAGCCCCTGCTTCTGTGCCTGCGTCAAGAACCCGAGGTGTCCCGTGCCGCTGCGGTGTTCATTCGGTACCAGATCCCCGGGCTGTTCGCCTTCTCCTTCCTGCAGTGCCTTATACGGTACCTGCAAACACAGTCCATCGTCCTGCCGCTCGTCGTCTGCTCCGTGGTGCCATTCATGCTCCACATTGCGCTGAACCACCTGCTGGTGAACGTGCTCGGCTTCGGCCTCGTCGGCGCGTCGACCGCCATCTCCATCACCTTATGGTTCTCCTGCTTGATGCTGCTTGGGTACGTGATGCAGTCCAAGGAGTTTAGCGAGACGTGGAAGGGTTTCTCCACTGACGCGTTCAACTACGTGATGCCGACGATCAAGCTCGCTACGCCCTCCGCCATCATGGTTTGGTCGGTACATACACATAACCTCCGTCGCAAATTACTTGTCTTAGATTTGTCTAGATACGGATGTATTACTTTTCATTATTGTTTTTGAGTTTGTTGGGGTGCATGCAGCTTGGAGTATTGGGCGTTTGAGCTTCTGGTTCTTATCGCTGGCTTGCTACCGAATTCTACTGTGAGCACGTCATTGATCGCCATGTGGTATGTTCATTCTTCAATAATGTCCGTCTGATGGAGCTTTAGAAGCATTATATTGTTCCATCATGTTGACTTGAACTTGTAAATGCAGCTCGAGCACGGAGGCGATTGCCTACATGATCACCTACGGATTCAGTGCCGCTGTAAGGTATGTACAATGTCAACTTCTTTCTTTGTCGCTGTAATTAAGCACGATGACGACCTGTTGTTTCATTGTTTGCACCTTTTGCAGCACCCGGGTGTCGAATGAGATCGGAGCCGGAAACGTGGATATGGCGAAGAATGCGGTCGCGGTGACGCTCAAGCTATCAGTGTTCCTCGCCTTCTCCTTCATCCTGCTTCTGGGCTTTGGCCACGACCTTTGGGCGAGACTCTTCAGCGGGAGCAAGGTGATTGTGGCAGAATTCGCAGCCATCACCCCGCTCTTGATGATCTCGATCGTGCTCGACTCCGCGCAGGGCGTACTGTCAGGTGCGGCAGCTACCTAAACCAATCTCCAAGAATCACTTACCTGCACTACTGAACAGATAATTTCATAGTACCACGTACTGGAATGCCGCTGCTAGTGCGCGCTAAACGATTCCGCAAATTAACCATCGAATAAATTGGCATGTGCAGGGGTGGCGAGGGGCTGCGGATGGCAGCACCTGGCGGCGATGACTAACCTTGTGGCGTTCTACTTCATCGGCATGCCGTTGGCCATGCTCTTTGCCTTCAAGCTCAACTTCTACACCACGGTAATTAATTACCCTATTGAGAGCTCTCACCCTTGCCACTGCGGAATGTGGATAGCAAGCAGCTCGAACTCCATTCTTTCTGAAATATATTTAATGAGCCGGAGCACTCAACAGACCATGTAATTTTGAATTACAGGGTTTATGGTCGGGTCTGATCTGCGGGCTGACTTGCCAGACCAGCACGCTGGTGGTGATCACCGCCCGCACGAAATGGTCCAAGATCGTGGATGCGATGCAGCAAGAGAAGGCCAACTACATCGCTTGATCGATAAATATCGTTCATGGCTTGCACCATGCCTGTTGTAGGGGTTTTTGTGAGATGGAGAGGGCGTACGATGCTTGAACAGAAAGCTAGCTTTTTGACCGTGTACTTTCAGGGAATATATGTCTCAGAAACAGAAAGATGTACCCTAAAAAGAACAGAAAATGGATCCTGTAATGGCAATTAACCAGAGAGTGCAGGAGAAACGTACATACCGGGACGTGGATGTCCCATCCTCCCAACCGAACCCATGGATGTTCATAATTTCAAGGACGCAAATATGTCGTGGCCGTTTCTAACGGGAAGCCTCTCGTCGGGGGTGCCCCAGATGGGCCGGCCCAGCCGCGTGCGAGGCCATGGCCTATTTTTGTTTTCTATTTTCTGTTCCCGTTTTCTGCTTTGTCTTTAACTTTTCTTTATACAAAAAACACTCTTCGAAAACACATTTAAAACATGTTGAATAAGTATTAAAACTGTTGAACAAGAATTTGAAAAATATTGAATAAGTATAAAAAATGTTGAACAAGTATTTAAAAGATATTGAATAATAAGTATAAAAAATGTTGAACGAGTATATGCAAATGTTGAACAAGTATTAAAAGTCTTGAATAAGTATTTGAAAAAGGTTGAATGAGTATTTGAAAAATATTGAAAAAACATTCGGACAATGTTGAACGTGTATATAAAAAATGTCGATCACTTATTAAAAAGATTTTTTAACATATACAAAAATATAGAGTGAAAATGAAAACAAATATAAGAAAAAACAAAAGAAAACAAAAAAATGGAGAAGAAAAAAGAAAACAAAACAAAAAATGAGGAAAGACATGAAACCCGGAGAAGAAATTAAAAAATCCAAACAAAAAACGAAAAAAAGAAGAAGATGAAAAAAAACCCAGTGTTTTCCCTCAAGTAGTTCGCATGTGCTATCCTAACGCGAACCCATCCCTATAGCAGTGGCTAGAAGCAAAAGGCACCACCATGGCGACCTGCGTTCTAACCTTTTTTTGGGGGGTGGGGGGGGGGGGGGGGGGGTTAAATTTTTTTTTTTGAGGAGGACATGCGTTCTAACCTTGGGGGGCTCTTTTGCGTCTCTATTTCTTCTCTTTTGTTACTATACATGCGCTAAATGGGCTGGTTCGTTACTGCAGAGCAAACTATCATTACGCTTAAAGTGAGAAATAGCTCTCGCGGTTTCTAACCTCGTCAATGTGCAGCTGTTAGCATTGCGGCCCTGCGGGATAATTAGCGAGTGCGAAATGGCAAATGCCACTTCTCGCCTATAGGGTGGTGCTACTGGGCAAACGCAATACTGTAGCTGCACGCCACTTATTTTCCTTTGGTTTCTTATTAGTTTTTTCACTGTTTTGAGTGTTCTTTATGTTTTGTTCAGTTTCCTTTTTATTTTATTTTCTTTGGGTTTCTCTGTTTTCTTATTTTTTAATTTTCTTTTTTCCAACACATGTGTAATTTATTCAGATGCATTACACATTTTTCATATACGTCAGAAACTTTTTTATACATGTTAAAAAAAATCAAACACATGATTTAATATATGTGTTAAATCTTTTCAAATACGCGTTGAAACATTTTCTTGAATGATACAAAACATGTTTGAGGCTATGCAAGCATTTCTTTACATTGTATAAACTTTTTTAACATCACAAATATATTTTTGAAATGCATGATTTTATTAAAATGCAATGTACATTTTTTTTGAATGGTACTAAACAATATTTTGAATTGTATGAGTATTTTTAAAAATGTCACTCACATTTTTTTTCAGTGATACAAATATTTTCTAAAAGTTGAGTGAACATTGTTTTATGCTACATCGATATTTTTGAAATGCGCAATGAACATTTTTTAAAAGTAATTAATTTTTCATAATATATGAATTTATATTTTTTGTCAATATAAACAAAGTAAAAGAAATGGCATGCATGAAGTCAACATGACAGAACCATGTGGCTACTGGGCTGGCCACTTTTAGTTCCTGTAGGTGAACTCGGCTTCCGTCTCGCTAAAGGAGACTGCTTGCTTGAATGGAATTATTTTATTCTTTTAGCTGGAGTTGGTGGTTCTCAGAAGAAAATATATAAAAAATAATAATTCTGAAGTCGGAACTAAAAGGAACGTATAAGCCAATGCTTCCATAGATTTGACCGTGGTTTATTTACAATTATAATTCCCACTCATATTCATTTGTCATTGGGATAATTTCACATATAAAGAAATAAAAAGACTCAAAGAAAGGATGGGGGATGTTTTCCATGTCAAAAAGAGAGGTGAATGATACCATAACAATGTGTATCAGACTGCTTGTTTTTTTGTAGTTGGACATATAGACTTGCTCGCAGATAACATCTCGTGTAGCTAGGGAAGCAGGCCCGTGCATCGTCATGGGCTCTCACGCTAGTAGGATGTTTCTCCTTTAGATTTCTTACTTTCCCGATTAACATAATGTAAAAAAAAGTTACTACAATTATACCATGGCAAAGACAATAATGCAAAGTGGCTGCTTAAAGAAAGACCTTCTTTTTCCTCCAGAATGCCAAAGTTACACTTATGCTATGGATGTGTCCATGGAGACACGACAACTGTGTGCGGAGGAGCGATATTTGCGTTAGCTTCTGAAGTTGAAGCTGTTAGGTTTGGCGCCCCTCGAGAGGACAACTGCGAGGAAGCGTTCGAGGGTGTTGGGGATTTAAGGAGGGTGTTAGATGCACATGTTTCTTACGCTCACATGCTAGTCATCGGAGAAAGAAAGCCTTCATCTCTTCTCTGAAGATTAATGGCTCACTTAAATCCGATCATGACGAGAAGGACACCGGCTTCATCTTTGATATGTTGGGTTCATCACCAAATTACCTCCAAGTCCCCATTTTTGACCTACATCATCTTGAGGTGGGATTCTCGGAGGAGGAGGTGTGTAATGTGGTCAAAACGCAACAGATGGACAAGGTGATGGGACCTGATGGTTTCTCAGCGAGATTTCATGTCACATGTTGGCATCTCATCCGAGAGGATGTAGACAGAGTTTTGTGAATGTAAGATGCAAAGAATTAGAATCGGAGTGCTTAGTGAAGACACATAGATTTTAATACCCCAGTTAATTTTTTTGGCACATTCTACGTATGGATTGGAGAGGTCGAGCCACAACTCTGAGGACACACAAGTCTCCACCTTCTTATCCTTGATATAAGTTCCTTGGAACTCACCCAATTACTTGGGGTATATCTTGCAATGATCTTAGGACCATAAAAGCACCATTCTTCAGCCGTTGCATGCTAGAAGCTCTAAATGACTCCTAACCATTTGAAAGATGCATAGTCTTCAAGAGGAACAAGTATTAGTAGATTTTGATCAATTTCTTCATGATGCTAGGATCTTTTTGGTGGTGGGCCATTCTCAGACTATTACCTGCTTACAAAGAGAATACTGCACTATTCTGGACTATTCTGGAAAGAGAAATTGCACGGGCAACCCATTAACACCTCATACACTGAGATGTTTTCTTTATCCAACAGCAAAGACATTACAGTACAACAAGTTCTAATCTAGATGATCTGAGCATGATATTCTAGAGACCTCTATCTCTCGTAGCTTTCCAGCAGTTCAACTCTCTACAAGGAAGTATTGCCCATAGAGCTACCACTGGGATCCCTGATACTGTTGGGGAACACAGTATTTCAAAAAATTTCCTACGATCACGCAAGATCTATCTAGGAGATGCATAGAAACGAGCGGGGAGAGTGTGTCCACGTACCCTCGTAGACCAAAAGCGGAAGCGTTAAGTAACGCGGTTGATGTAGTCGAATGTCTTCGCGATCCAACAGATCAAGTACCGAACGCACGGCACCTCCGCGATCTGCACACGTTCAGCTCGGTGACGTCCCTCATACTCTTGATCCAGCTGAGGCCGAGGGAGAGTTTCGTCAGCACGACGACGTGCTGACGGTGTTGATGAAGTTATCGATGCAGGGCTTTGCCTAAGCACTACAACGATATGACCGAGGTGGAATTCTATGGAGGGGGGCACCACACACGGCTAAGACAACTGTCAACTTGTGTGTTCTAGGGTGCCCCCTGCCCCCGTATATAAAGGAGCAAGGGGGAGGCCGGCCGGCCCCTTAGGGCGCGCCCCCAAGTAGGATTCCTACTAGGAATGGTTTCCAACAAGGGAAGAGAGGGGGAAGGAAGGAGAAGGAGAGAGGGAGAGGGAAAGAGAGGGCGTCGCCCCCTTCCCTAGTCCAATTCGGACTCCTCAAGGGGGGGGGGGCAGCCCTCCTGGCCCCTCCTCTCTCTCTATCTCTCACAAGGCCCATGTAGGCCCATTAGTTCCCCCGGGGTTTCCGATAACCCCCCGGCACTCTGATATTTATCCGGCGACGCCCGAAACTCATCCGGTGTCCGAATAACATCGTCCAATATATCATTCTTTATGTCTCAACCATTTTGAGACTCCTCGTCATGTTCGTGATCACATCCGGGACTCCGAACAACCTTCGGTACATCAAAACACATAAACTCATAATACCGATCGTCATCAAACGTTAAGCGTGCGGACCCTGCGGGTTCGAGAACTATGTAGAAATGGCCGAGACTCATCTCTGGTCAATAACCAATAGCGGAACCTGGATGCTCATATTGGCTCCCACATATTCTACGAAGATCTTTATTGGTCAAACCGCATAACAACATATGTTGTTCCCTTTGTCATTGATATGTTACTTGCCCTATATTCGATCGTCGGTATCATCATACCTAGTTCAATCTCGTTACCGGCAAGTCTCTTTACTCGTTCCGTAATGCATCATCCCGCAACTAACTCATTAGTCACATTGCTTGCAAGGATTATAGTGGTGTGCATTACCGAGAGGACCCGGAGATACCTCTCCGATACACGGAGTGACAAATCCTAATCTTGATCTATGCCAACCCAACAAACACCATCGGAGACACCTGTAGAGCATCTTTATAATCACCCAGTTATGTTGTGACGTTTCATAGCACACTAAGTGTTCCTCCGGTATTCGGGAGTTGCATAATCTCATAGTCAGAGGAACATGTATAAGTCATGAAGAAAGCAATATCAACAAACTAAATGATCATAGTGCTAAGCTAACGGATGGGTCTTGTCCATCACATCATTCTCTAATGACGTGATCCCGTTCATTAAATGACAACACATGTCTATGGCTAGGAAACATAACCATCTTTGATAAACGAGCTAGTCAAGTAGAGGCATACTAGGGATACTCCGTTTGTCTATGTATTCACACATGTACTAAGTTTCCGGTTAATACAATTCTAGCATGAATAATAAACATTTATCATGAAATAAGGAAATAAATAATAACTTTATTATTGCCTCTAGGGCATATTACCTCCAATCTCCCACTTGCACTAGAGTCAATAATCTGGTTCACATCCGATATGATTTAACACCAATATTTCACATCACCATGTGATTAACACCCATAATTCACATCGCCATGTGACCAACACTCAAAAGGTTTACTAGAGTCAATAATGTAGTTCACGTCGCTATGTGATTAACACCCAAGAGTCCTAAGGTGTGATCATGTTTTGCTTGTGAGATGAATTTAGTCAAAGGATCTGCCACATTCAGAGCCGTATGTATTTTGCAAATTTCTATGTTTACAATGCTCTACACGAAGCTACTCTAGCTAATTGCTCCCACTTTCAATATGTCTCTAGATCGATAGTCAGAGTCATCCAGATCGGTGTCAAAGCTTGCATCGACGTAGCTCTTTATGACGAACTCTTTATCACCTCCATAACCGAGAAACATATCCTTATTCCACTAAGGATAATTTTGACCGATGTCCAGTGATCCACTCCTGGATCACTATTGTACCCTCTTGTCAAACTCATGACGAGATACACAATAGGTCTGGTACACAGCATAGCATACTTTATAGAACCTATGACTGAGGCATAGGGAATGACTTTCATTCTCTTTCTATTTTCTGCCGTGGTCGGGTTTTGAGTCTTACTCAACTTCACACCTTGCAACACATGCAAGAACTCCTTCTTTGACTGTTCCATTTTGAAGTACTTCAAAATCTTGTTAAGGTACGTATTCATTGAAAAATGTTATCAAGCGTCTTGATCTATCTCTATAGATCTTGATGCTCAATATGTAAGCAGCTTCACCGAGGTCTTTCTATGAAAAAGTCCTTTCAAACACTCCTTTATGCTTTCTAGAAAATTCTACATCATTTCCGATCAACAATATGTCATTCACATATACTTATCAGAAAGGCTATAGTGCTCCCACTCACTTTCTTGTAAATACAGGCTTCATCGCAAGTATGTATAAAACTATATACTTTGATCAACTCATCAAAGCGTATATTCCAACTCCGAGATGCTTGCACCAGTCCATATCGCCAGAGCTTGCACACTTTGTTAGCACCTTTAGGATCGACAAAACCTTCTGGTTGCATCATATACAACTCTTCTTTGAGATATCCATTAAGGAATGCAATTTTGACATCCATTTGCCAAATTTCATAAAATGCGGCAATTGCTAACATGATTCGGACAAACTCTAAGCATCGATACAAGTGAGAAAATTTCATCATAGTCAACACCTTGAACTTGTCGAAAACATTTTTGCGACAATTCGAGCTTTGTAGATAGTAACACTACTATCAGCGTCTGTCTAACTCTTGAAGATCCATTTATTCTTAATGGCTCACCGATCATCGGGCAAGTCAATCAAACCCCATACTTTGTTCTCATACATGGATCCCATCTCAGATTTCATGGCCTCAAACCATTTCGCGGAATCTGGGCTCATCATCGCTTCCTCATAGTTCATAGGTTCATCATGGTCTAGTAACATGACTCCCATAATAGGATTATCGTACCACTCTGGTGCGGAACATAATCTGTTTGACCTACGAGGTTCGGTAGTAACTTGATCTAAAGTTTCATGATCATCATCATTAACTTCCTCACTAATTTGTGTATGCATCACTGGAACTGATTTCTGTGATGAACTACTTTCCAATTTGGGAGAAGGTACAATTATCTCATCAAGTTCTACTTTCCTCCCACTCACTTCTTTCAAGAGAAACTTCTTCTCTAGAAAGGATCCATTCTTAGCAACAAATATATTGCCTTCGGATCTATGATAGAAGGTGTACCCAACAGTTTCCTTTGGGTATCCTATGAAGACGCATTTCTTCGATTTGGGTTCGAGCTTATCAGGTTGAAACTTATTCACATAAGCATCACAACGCCAAACTTTAAGAAACGACATCTTAGGTTTCTTGCTAAACCACACTTCATATGGTGTCGTCTCAACGGATTTAGATGGTGATCTATTTAACGTGAATGTAGTTGTCTCTAATGCATAACTCCAAAACAATAGTGGTAAATCGGTAAGAGACATCATAGATGACACTATATCTAATAAAGTACAGTTATGACGTTCGGACACACTATTACGCTGTGATGTTCTAGGTGGCATGAGTTGCGAAACTATTCCACATTGTTTCAAATTAAGACCAAACTCGTAACTCAAATATTCATCTCCGCGATCAGATCGTAGAAACTTTATTTTCTTGTTACGATGATTTTCCACTTCACTTTGAAATTCTTTGAACTTTTCAAATGTTTTAGAATTATGTTTCATCAAGTAGATATACCCATATCTGCTTAAATCATCTGTGAAGGTAAGAAAATAATGATACCCGCCGGGAGCCTCAACACTCATCGGACTGCATACATTAGTATGTATTATTTTCAACAAGTCAGTTGCTCGCTCCATTGTTCCAGAGAACGGAGTCTTAGTCATCTTGCCCATGAGGCAAAGTTTGCAAGCATCAAATGATTCATAATCAAGTGATTCCAAAAGTCCATCAACATGGAGTTCTCCATGCGCTTTTACACCAATATGACCTAAACGGTAGTGCCACAAATAAGTTGCACTATCATTATTAACTTTGCATCTTTTGGCTTCAATATTTATGAATATGTGTATCACTACGATCGAGATTCAATAAACCATTTATATTGAGTGTATGACCGTAAAAGGTTTTATTCATGTAAATAGAACGGCAATTATTTTTTGACTTAAATAAATAACCGTATTGCAATAAACATGATCCAATCATATTCATGCTCAACGCAAACACCAAATAATATTTATTTTAGTTTCAACACTCACTACCAGGAAAAGGCCTAGTAATGGCGCACCGGTTTTGCCTACTAATGGCGCACCACCGGTGCGCCATTAGTACCACGCCACTAGTATTTATTACTAATGGCGCACCGCTGGTGCGCGGTGCGCCATTAGTTTTGCCCATGGTGCGCCACTAGTGTCTGCTATACTAATGGCGCACCACATGGTAGTGCGCCATTAGTAACAATTTTTTTTATTTTTTTTTCATTTTTTTTCAATTTTTTTTCTTAATCTCAGGTCACTATGGCTTAATCTCGGGTCAATATGCTTAATCTCAGGTCAAATCGCACTCCATGGTCAAACTTCCCGAAAGGTCACCCATCCTCTGTTGGGGAACGTTGCAGAAAATTAAAATTTTTCCTACGGTTTCACCAAGATCCATCTATGAGTTCATCTAGCAACGAGTATTCAGATTGGATAGCATCTACATACCACTTTGTAGATTGCAACGGAAGCGTTCGAGTGAACGTGGATGAGGTAGTCGTACTTGCCGTGATCCAATTCACCGATGATCTAGTACCGAACGGACGGCACCTCCGTGTTCAACACACGTACGGGACGGGAGACGTCTCCTCCTTCTTGATCCATCAAGGGGGAAGGAGAGGTTGAGGAAGATCCAGCACGACGGTGTGGTGGTGGATGCAGCAGAACTCCGGCAGGGCTTCGCTAAGCAACTACGGGAGGAGGAGGAGGTGTTGTAGGGAGGAGGGAGGAGCCAGGGCATTAGGGTTGGTTTGCTCCTCCTTTTTCCCACTATATATAGGGCCAAGGGAGAGGGGGAGGCGCATCCCTTGCCCCTTCCTCCAAGGAAGGGTGCGGCCAAGGGTGGGGAGGAGTCCATCCTCCCCAAGGCACCTCGGAGGTGCCTTCCCCTTGTAGGACTCTCCCCTTTTTTCTCTCTCTTGGCGCATGGGCCTCTTGGGGCTGGTTCCCCTTGGCCCAAGAAGGCCAAGGCGCACCCCCTAGGGCCCATGTGGCCCACCAAGGCAGGTGGCCCCACCTGGTGGACCCCGGGACCCCTCCGGTGGTCCCGGTACAATACCGATAACACCGAAACTTGTCCCGATGGCCAAAATAGCACTTCCTATATATAATTCTTTACCTCCGGACCATTCCGGAACTCCTCGTGACGTCCGGGATCTCATCCGGGACTCCGAACAACATTCGGGTTACTGCACATACATATCTTCACAACCCTAGCGTCACCGAACCTTAAGTGTGTAGACCCTACGGGTTCGGGAGACATGCAGACATGACCGAGACGGCTCTCGGGCAATAACCAACAGCGGGATCTGGATACCCATGTTGGCTCCCACATGCTCCACGATGATCTCATTGGATGAACCACGATGTCGAGGATTCAATTAATCCCGTATACGATTCCCTTTGTCAATCGGTATTTTACTTGCCCGAGATTCGATCGTCGGTATCCCAATACCTCGTTCAATCTCGTTATCGGCAAGTCACTTTTCTCGTTCCGTAATGCATGATCCCGTGATCAAACACTTTGATCACACTGAGCTCATTATGATGATGCATTACCGAGAGGGCCCGGTGATACCTCTCCGTCAAGCGGAGTGACAAATCCCAGTCTCGATCCATGTCAACCCAACAGACACTTTCAGAGATACCCGTAGTATACCTTTATAGTCACCCAGTTACGTTGTGACGTTTGGCACACCCAAAGCACTCCTACGGTATCCGGGAGTTACACGATCTCATGGTCTAAGGAAAGGATACTTGACATTGGATAACTCTAGCAAACGAACTATGCGATCTTATGCTATGTTTAGGATTGGGTCTTGTCCATCACATCATTCTCCTAATGATGTGATCCTGTTATCGATGACATCCAATGTCCATAGTCAGGAAACCATGACTATCTGTCGATCAACGAGCTAGTCAACTAGAGGCTCACTAGGGACATGTTGTTGTCTGTTATTCACACATGTATTACGATTTCCGGTTAACACAATTATAGCACGAATAAAGACAATTATCATGAATAAGGAAATATAATAATAATGGTTTTATTATTGCCTCTAGGGCATATTTCCAACAGTCTCCCACTTGCACTAGAGTCAATAATCTAGTTACATTGCGATGAATCGAACACCCATAGAGTTTTGGTGCTGATCATGTTTTGCCTTAGGGAGAGGTTTAGTCAACGGATCTGCGATATTTAGATCCGTGTGCACTTTACAAATTTCTATGTCTCCATCTTGAACATTTTCACGAATGGAGTTGAAGCGACGCTTGATGTGCCTAGTCTTCTTGTGAAACCTGGGCTCCTTTGCAAGTGCAATAGCTCCAGTGTTGTCACAGAAGAGCTTGATTGGCCCCGACACATTGGGTATGACTCCGAGGTCGGTGATGAACTCCTTCACCCAAATTGCTTCATGTGCTGCCTCCGAGGCTGCCATGTACTCCGCTTCACATGTAGATCCCGCCACGATGCTTTGCTTGCAACTGCACCAGCTTACTGCCCCACCATTCAAAATATACACGTATCCGGTTTGTGACTTAGAGTCATCCAGATCTGTGTCGAAGCTAGCGTCGACGTAACCTTTTACGACGAGCTCTTCGTCACCTCCATAAACGAGAAACATTTCCTTAGTCCTTTTCAGGTACTTCAGGATATTCTTGACCGCTGTCCAGTGTTCCTTGCCGGGATTACTTTGGTACCTACCTACCAAACTTACGGCAAGGTTTACATCAGGTCTGGTACACAGCATGGCATACATAATAGAACCTATGGCTGAGGCATAGGGGATGACACTCATCTCTTCTATATCTTCTGCCGTGGTCGGACATTGAGCTGAGCTCAATTTCACACCTTGTAACACAGGTAAGAACCCTTTCTTAGATTGATCCATATTGAATTTCTTCAATATCTTATCAAGGTATGTGCTTTGCGAAAGACCTATGAGGCGTCTCGATCTATCTCTATAGATCTTGATGCCTAATATATAAGCAGCTTCTCCAAGGTCCTTCATTGAAAAACTCTTATTCAAGTAGGCCTTGATGTTGTCCAAGAGTTCTATATCATTTCCCATCAAAAGTATGTTGTCTACATATAATATGAGAAATGCTACAGAGCTCCCACTCACTTTCTTGTAAACACAGGCTTCTCCATAAGTCTGTGTAAACCCAAACGCTTTGATCATCTCATCAAAGCGAATGTTCCAACTCCGAGATGCTTGCACCAGCCCATAAATCGAGCGTTGGAGCTTGCACACCTTGTCAGCATTCTTAGGATCGACAAAACCTTCCGGCTGCATCATATACAATTCTTCCTTAAGGAAACCATTAAGGAATGCCGTTTTGACGTCCATTTGCCATATCTCATAATCATAGTATGTGGCAATTGCTAACATGATTCTGACGGACTTTAGCTTCGCTACCGGTGAGAAAGTCTCATCGTAGTCAATTCCTTGAACTTGTCGATAACCCTTAGCGACAAGCCGAGCTTTATAGATGGTCACATTACCATCCGCGTCTGTCTTCTTCTTAAAGATCCATTTATTTTCTATGGCTCGCTGCTCAACGGGCAAGTCAGTCAAAGTCCATACTTCGTTTTCATACATGGATCCTATCTCGGATTTCATGGCTTCCAGCCATTTGTCGGAATCCGGGCCCGCCATTGCTTCCTCATAGTTCGAAGGTTCACCGTTGTCTAACAACATGATTTCCAAGACAGGGTTCCCGTACCACTCTGGTGCGGAACGTGTCCTTGTGGACCTTCGAATTTCAGTAGGAGCTTGATCAGAAGTATCTTGATCATCATCATTAATTTCCTCTCTAGTCGGTGGAGGCACCTCAGAAACGTTTTCTTGAGTTTTGCCATTTTCCGGTTCAAGAGGTAACACTTCATCAAGTTCTACTTTCCTCCCACTTACTTCTTTCGAGAGAAACTCTTTCTCTAGAAAGGATCCATTCTTGGCAACAAAGATCTTGCCTTCGGATCTGAGGTAGAAGGTATACCCAACAGTTTCTTTAGGGTATCCTATGAAGACGCATTTTTCCGACTTGGGTTCGAGCTTTTCAGGTTGAAGTTTCTTCACATAAGCATCGCATCCCCAAACTTTTAGAAACGACAGCTTAGGTTTCTTCCCAAACCATAATTCATACGGTGTCGTCTCAACGGATTTCGACGGAGCCCTATTTAAAGTGAATGCGGCAGTCTCTAAAGCATAGCCCCAAAAAGATAGCGGTAAGTCGGTAAGAGACATCATAGATCGCACCATATCTAATAGAGTGCGATTACGACGTTCGGACATACCATTACGCTGAGGTGTTCCAGGCGGCGTGAGTTGTGAAACTATTCCACATTTTCTTAAGTGTGTGCCAAATTCGTGACTCAAGTATTCTCCTCCATGATCTGATCGTAGGAACTTGATCTTTCCATCACGTTGATTTTCAACCTCACTCTGAAATTCCTTGAACTTTTCAAAGGTCTCAGACTTGTGTTTCATTAAGTAGATATACCCATATCTACTCAAGTCATCAGTGAGGGTGAGAACATAACGATAGCCACCGCGAGCCTCAACACTCATTGGACCACACACATCGGTATGTATGATTTCCAATAAGTTGGTTGCTCGCTCCATTGTTCCTGAGAACGGAGTCTTGGTCATTTTACCCATGAGGCATGGTTCGCACGTGTCAAATGATTCATAATCAAGAGACTCTAAAAGTCCATCTGCATGGAGCTTCTTCATGCGTTTGACACCTATGTGACCAAGGCGGCAGTGCCACAAATATGTGGGACTATTGTTATCAACTTTAACTCTTTTGGTATTCACACTATGAATATGTGTATCATCACGTACGAGATTCATTAAGAATAAACCATTAACCATCGGAGCATGACCATAAAACATATCTCTCATATAAATAGAACAACCATTATTCTCGGACTTAAATGAGTAGCCATCTCGAATTAAGCGAGATCCAGATACAATGTTCATGCTCAAACTTGGCACTAAATAACAATTATTGAGGTTTAAAACTAATCCCGTAGGTAAATGTAGAGGCAGCGTGCCGACGGCGATCACATCGACCTTGGAACCATTCCCGACGCGCATCGTCACCTCGTCCTTTGCCAGTCTCCGTTTATTCCGCAGCTCCTGCTTTGAGTTACAAATGTGAGCAACTGCACCGGTATCAAATACCCATGAGCTACTACGAGTGCTGGTAAGGTACACATCAATTACATGTATATCACATATACCTTTGGTTTTGCCGGCCTTCTTGTCCGCTAAGTATTTGGGGCAGTTCCGCTTCCAGTGACCACTTCCCTTGCAATAAAAGCACTCAATTTCGGGCTTGGGTCCATTCTTTGGCTTCTTCCCGGCAACTTGCTTACCGGGCGCGGCAATATCCTTGCCGTCCTTCTTGAAGTTCTTTTTACCCTTGCCCTTCTTGAACTTAGTGGTTTTATTCACCATCAACACTTGATGCTCCTTCTTGATTTCTACCTCTGCTGATTTCAGCATAGCATATACCTCAGGAATGGTCTTTACCATCCCCTGCATATTGTAGTTCATCACAAAGCTCTTGTAGCTAGGTGGAAGCGACTGGAGGATTCTGTCAATGACCGCTTCATCCGGGAGATTAACTTCCAGTTGAGTCAAGCGGTTGTGCAACCCAGACATTTTGAGTATGTGCTCACTGACAGAGCCATTTTCCTCCATCTTACAGCTAAAGAATTTGTCGGAGACTTCATATCTCTCAACCCGGGCATGAGCTTGGAAAACCATTTTTAGCTCTTCGAACATCTCATATGCTCCATGTCTCTCAAAACGTTTTTGGAGCCCCGGCTCTAAGCTGTAAAGCATGCCGCACTGAACGAGGGAGTAATCATCGCAGCGTGACTGCCAAGCGTTCATAACGTCTTGTTCTGCAGGGAGAATAGGTGCGTCACCCAGCGGTGCTCTTAGGACATAATCTTTCTTGGCAGCTATGAGGATAATCCTCAGGTTCCGGACCCAGTCCGTATAGTTGCTACCATTGTCTTTCAGCTTGGTTTTCTCTAGGAACGCGTTGAAGTTGAGGACTACGTTGGCCATTTGATCTACAAGACATATTGTAAAAATTTTAGACTAAGTTCATGATAATAAAGTTCATTTAATCAAATTATTTAATGAACTCCCACTTAGATAGACATCCCTCTTCTAGTCATCTAAGTATTACATGATCCGAGTCAACTAGGTCGTGTCCGATCATCACGTGAGACGGACTAGTCAACATCGGTGAACATCTTCATGTTGATCGTATCTTCTATACGACTTATGCTCGACCTTTCGGTCTTCTGTGTTCCGAGGCCATGTCTGTACATGCTAGGCTCGTCAAGTCAACCTAAGTGTTTTGCGTGTGTAAATCTGTCTTACACCCGTTGTATGCGAACGTAAGGACCTATCACACCCGATCATCACGTGGTGCTTCGGAACGACGAACCTTAGCAACGGTGCACAGTTAGGGAGAACACTTTCTTGAAATTATTATGAGGGATCATCTTATTTACTACCGTCGTTCTAAGTAAACAAGATGCAAAACATGATAAACATCACATGCAATCAAATAATAAACGTGACATGATATGGCCAATATCACATAGCTCCTTTGATCTCCATCTTGGGGCTCCATGATCATCTTGTCACCGGCTTGACACCATGATCTTCATCATCATGATCTTCATCATCGTGTCTCCATGAAGTTGCTCGCCAACTATTACTTCTACTACTATGGCTAACGCGTTTAGCAATAAAGTAAAGTAACTTACATGGCGATTCTCAATGACACGCAGGTCATACAAAAAATAAAGACAACTCCTATGGCTCCTGCCGGTTGTCATACTCATCGACATGCAAGTCGTGATTCCTATTACAATAGCATGAACATCTCATACATCACATATAGATCATTCATCATTCATCACAACTTTGGCCATATCATATCACAAAGCACTTGCCGCAAAAACAAGTTAGACGTCCTCTAATTGTTGTTGCAAGTTTTACGTGGCTGAATTAGGGTTCTAGCAAGAACGTTTTCTTACCTACGTTCAAACCACAACGTGATTTGTCAATCTCTATTTACCCTTCATAAGGACCCTGTTCATCGAATCCGATCCAACTAAAGTAGGAGAGACAGACACCCGCCAACCACCTTATGCAACTAGTGCATGTTAGTCGGTGGAACCGGTCTCACGTAAGCGTACGTGTAAGGTTGGTCCGGGCCGCTTCATCCCACAATACCGCTGAATCAAGATTGACTAGTAACGGCAAGAAGAATTGACAACATCTACGCCCACAACAAATTGTGTTCTACTCGCACAAGAAGAACTATGCATAGACCTAGCTCTGATACCACTGTTGGGGAACGTTGCAGAAAATTAAAATTTTTCCTACGGTTTCACCAAGATCCATCTATGAGTTCATCTAGCAACGAGTATTCAGATTGGATAGCATCTACATACCACTTTGTAGATTGCAACGGAAGCGTTCGAGTGAACGTGGATGAGGTAGTCGTACTTGCCGTGATCCAATTCACCGATGATCTAGTACCGAACGGACGGCACCTCCGTGTTCAACACACGTACGGGACGGGAGACGTCTCCTCCTTCTTGATCCATCAAGGGGGAAGGAGAGGTTGAGGAAGATCCAGCACGACGGTGTGGTGGTGGATGCAGCAGAACTCCGGCAGGGCTTCGCTAAGCAACTACGGGAGGAGGAGGAGGTGTTGCAGGGAGGAGGGAGGAGCCAGGGCATTAGGGTTGGTTTGCTCCTCCTTTTTCCCACTATATATAGGGCCAAGGGAGAGGGGGAGGCGCAGCCCTTGCCCCTTCCTCCAAGGAAGGGTGCGGCCAAGGGTGGGGAGGAGTCCATCCTCCCCAAGGCACCTCGGAGGTGCCTTCCCCTTGTAGGACTCTCCCCTTTTTTCTCTCTCTTGGCGCATGGGCCTCTTGGGGCTGGTTCCCCTTGGCCCAAGCAGGCCAAGGCGCACCCCCTAGGGCCCATGTGGCCCACCAAGGCAGGTGGCCCCACCTGGTGGACCCCGGGACCCCTCCGGTGGTCCCGGTACAATACCGATAACACCGAAACTTGTCCCGATGGCCAAAATAGCACTTCCTATATATAATTCTTTACCTCCGGACCATTCCGGAACTCCTCGTGACGTCCGGGATCTCATCCGGGACTCCGAACAACATTCGGGTTACTGCACATACATATCTTCACAACCCTAGCGTCACCGAACCTTAAGTGTGTAGACCCTACGGGTTCGGGAGACATGCAGACATGACCGAGACGGCTCTCGGGCAATAACCAACAGCGGGATCTGGATACCCATGTTGGCTCCCACATGCTCCACGATGATCTCATTGGATGAACCACGATGTCGAGGATTCAATTAATCCCGTATACGATTCCCTTTGTCAATCGGTATTTTACTTGCCCGAGATTCGATCGTCGGTATCCCAATACCTCGTTCAATCTCGTTATCGGCAAGTCACTTTTCTCGTTCCGTAATGCATGATCCCGTGATCAAACACTTTGATCACACTGAGCTCATTATGATGATGCATTACCGAGAGGGCCCGGTGATACCTCTCCGTCAAGCGGAGTGACAAATCCCAGTCTCGATCCATGTCAACCCAACAGACACTTTCAGAGATACCCGTAGTATACCTTTATAGTCACCCAGTTACGTTGTGACGTTTGGCACACCCAAAGCACTCCTACGGTATCCGGGAGTTACACGATCTCATGGTCTAAGGAAAGGATACTTGACATTGGATAACTCTAGCAAACGAACTATGCGATCTTATGCTATGTTTAGGATTGGGTCTTGTCCATCACATCATTCTCCTAATGATGTGATCCTGTTATCGATGACATCCAATGTCCATAGTCAGGAAACCATGACTATCTGTCGATCAACGAGCTAGTCAACTAGAGGCTCACTAGGGACATGTTGTTGTCTGTTATTCACACATGTATTACGATTTCCGGTTAACACAATTATAGCACGAATAAAGACAATTATCATGAATAAGGAAATATAATAATAATGCTTTTATTATTGCCTCTAGGGCATATTTCCAACATCCTCACACTACTCCAGCCTAAGCACGCTTAACTTCAGAGTTCTATCCAACCCCAGCAACAGCTCACTTCACAGGCACTTGTTGATATATCTAGCATATCAATCCTATTATACCTTGTTGATGTCCAGGACTTTGTTCATGTTCATGACTATGATAAAATTTTGAAAAATATTTCAAACTTCCCGGTCATATTACGTATCATTTTTTGAAAAAAAATAAAAAAAATTTTAAAACCTTTTTTCTTTGAATTTTTTGCCTCTAGATCTTGAAAGCCCCGTAACTTTTTTTGTGTTAGGTTTTTTGGGATTTTGAAAATGTTTAACGGGGTTCTCCTGGTTAAATTCGGATGTAACTTTTCGAGTAGATGATTTTTCATATATAAAAATTTTTAATCCGAGTTCGTATGCAAAAGTTATGCCCATTTTACAAATTTCCAGAGAGATTTTGCAAATAAAGTCGAAATTTATATTTGTAAATTTTCCCAACAACTAGACCACATATGACATGGGAAACTTATTTTCTTTTATTTTTTTGACATTTTTATCATTTTTTTTATTTTTTTTAAATTGAAAAGGCGGTCCGGGGG
This sequence comes from Aegilops umbellulata, assembly GCA_032464435.1. NCBI lineage: Eukaryota > Viridiplantae > Streptophyta > Magnoliopsida > Poales > Poaceae > Aegilops > Aegilops umbellulata. The sequence continues at coordinate 36,658,179 of CP136057.1, read as the reverse complement.
GTGCATTCGGTGGAAGCCGGGCAAACTAGTAATGGCGCACCACACCCACGATGCGCCATTACTAACAAATTCTTTTTGATTTTTTTTTGAAAAAACTTAGTAATGGCGCACCAGTGGACAGTGCCTAGTAATGGCGCACCACACCCACGGTGCGCCATTACTAACAATTTTTTTTATTTTTTTTACTTTATTTATAAACTTCTAATTGCGCACCGTGAGAGTGGTGCGCCATTACTATGTCAACTAGTAATGGCGCACCACACCCATGGTGCGCCATTAGTAACAATTTTTTTCCAGAACTTCTAATGGCGCACCGCACACCAGGTGCGCCATTAGTAATATATTACTAATAGCGTACCTGTATGTGGTGCGCCATTGCTATATACTAATGGCGCACCACACATGTGATGCGCCATTAGTGTCCATTTCATCTATAGCCGTTTTCCTAGTAGTGACTAATCCCAAAGGTAAAGGGAGTGTGAGATGGTGATCTTATCAACCTTGGAATCACTTCCAACACACATCATCACCTCTCCCTTAACTACTCTCTGTTTATTTTGCAACTCCCATTTCGAGTTACTACTCTTAGCAACTGAACCAGTATCAAATACCGAGGGGTTGCTATACACATTAGTAAAGTACACATCAATAACATGTATATCAAATATACCTTTGTTCATTTTGCCATCCTTCTTATCCGCCAAGTATCTAGGGTAGTTCCACTTCCAGTGACCATTTCCTTTAAAGTAGAAGCACTTAGTTTCAGGATTGAGTCTAGCTTTGGGTTTCTTCACGGGAGTGACAACTTGCTTGTCATTATTCTTGAAGTTCCCTCTCCATCCCATTGTCCTTTACTTGAAACTAATGGTCTTGTTAACCATCAACACTTGATGCTATTTCTTGATTTCTACCTTCGCCTATTTCAGTATCGCGAAGAGCTCGGGAATTACTTTTGTCATCCCTTGCATATTATAGTTTATCATGAAGTTCTAGTAACTTGGTGATAGTGACTAGAGAACTTTGTCAATTACTATCTTATCTGAAAGATTAACTCTCACTTGATTCAAGCAATTGTATTACCCAGACAATCTGAGCACATGCTCACTGGTTGAGCTATTCTCCTCCATCTTGTAGGCAAAATACTGTCAGAGGTCTCATACCTCTTGACACGGGCATGAGTATGAAATACCAATTTCAAATCTTGGAACATCTTATATGCTCCGTGGCGTTCAAAACATTTTTGAAGTAGTCATCAAACCAAGCTTGTCAAACGTTCATAATGTCTGCATCTGCTTCTGTAATAGGTCTGTCACGTAGTGGTGCACCAAGGACATAATTCTTCTGTGCGGCAATGAGGATAATCCTCAGATCACGGACCTAGTCCGCATCATTGCTACTATCATCTTTCAACATAGTTTTTCTCCAGGAACATATCAAAAAATAAACGGGGAGCTACATCGCGAGCTATTGATCTACAACATAGTTATGCAAATACTATCAGGACTAAGTTCATGATAAATTAAAGTTCAATTAATCATATTACTTAAGAACTCCCACTTAGATAGATGTCCCCCTAATCATCTAAGTGATCACGTGATCCATATCAACTAAAACATGTCCGATCATCACATGAGATGGAGTAGTTTTCAATGGTGAACATCACTATGTTGATCATATCTACTATATGATTCACGTTCGACCTTACGATCTCCAGTGTTCCGAGGCCATATCTGCATATGCTAGGTTCGTCAAGTTTAACCCGAGTATTCTGCGTGTGCAAAGCTGGCTTGCACCCGTTGTATGTGAACGTAGAGCTTATCACACCCGATCATCACGTGGTGTCTCAGCACGAAGAACTGTCGCAGCGGTGCATACTCAGGGAGAACACTTATACCTTGAAATTTTAGTAAGGGATCATCTTATAAAGCTACCGCCGAACTAAGCAAAATAAGATGCATAAAGGATAAACATCACATGCAATCAATATAAGTGATATGATATGGCCATCATCATCTTGTGCATTTGAACTCCATCTCCAATGCACCGTCATGATCACCATCATCACCGGCTTGACACCTTGATCTCCATCGAAGCATCGTTGTCATCTCGCCAACTATTGCTATCACGACTATCGCTACCGCTTAGTGATAAAGTAAAGTAATTACATGGCGATTGCATTGCATACAATAAAGCGACAACCATATGGCTCCTGCCAGTTGCCGATAACTCTGTTACAAAACATGATCATCTCGTATAATAAAATATAGCATCATGTCTTGACCATATCACAACACAACATGCGCTGCAAAAACAAGTTAGACGTCCTCTACTTTGTTGTTGCAAGTTTTACGTGGCTGCTACGGGCTTAGAAAGAACCGTTCTTACCTACGCATCAAAAATCACAACGATTTTTCGTCAAGTGTGCTGTTTTAACCTTCAACAAGGACCGGGCGTAGTCACACTCGATTCAACTAAAGTTGGAGAAACAGACACCCGCTAGCCACCTGTGTGTGAAGCACGTCGGTAGAACCAGTCTCGCGTAAGCGTACGCGTAATGTCGGTCTGAGCCGCTTCATCCAATAATACCACCGAATCAAACTATGACATGCTGGTAAGCAGTATGACTAGTATCGCCCACAACTCTTTGTGTTCTACTCGTGCATATAACATCTATGCATAGACCTGGCTCAGATGCCACTGTTGGGGAACGCAGTATTTCAAAAAAATTCCTACGATCACGCAAGATCTATCTAGGAGATGCATAGCAACGAGCGGGGAGAGTGTGTCCACGTACCCTCATAGACCGAAAGCGGAAGCGTTAAGTAACGCGGTTGATGTAGTCGAACGTCTTCGCGATCCAACCGATCAAGTACCGAACTAGGGCTGGAAAAAAAGCTCGAAGCTCGCGAGCTAAACGAGTAGCTCGTGACTCGGCTCGAATCGACTCGAACTCGAAGAATAATGAGTCGAGCCAAGCTTTAGTTTAAGATCGTTTATAGACCAATTTAAACGAGCCAATCATACGAGTACTCATGTAACTCGTTAGGCTCGGTACAAAGGATCAGCCACTTCCAGTACAAATAAAGATCAGCCGCTCAGCACCCTATATCCCAGGCACACAACACAATGCCTAGCCGTTGAAGGCCCAGCCGCCTAGGAGACTCATGCGTTACAAGGAAATTACTATTGTTTAGTGATATATATGTTTAATATATACATAATCATTTTTATAATATTTGAGGGTTTTATGTTCATATCTTTAATGATCTTAACAAGCTAAACGAGTCAGCTCGCGAGTTATACAAGTCGAGCCAATCTTGGATTTGAGCTCGTTACAATAACGAGTCGAGTCGAGCTAGCTCGTTAACGAAACAAGCTCTAGCGAGTCGAGCCGAGCTGGCTCGACTCGGCTCGAATTCCAGCCCTATACCGAACGCATGGCACCTCTGCGATCTGCACACGTTTAGCTTGGTGACGTCCCTCGTACTCTTGATCCAGCTGAGGCCGAGGGAGATTTCCATTAGCACGACAGCGTGGTGGTGGTGTTGATGAAGTTATCGATGTAGGGCTTCGCCTAAGCACTACAACGATATGACCGAGGTTGAATTCTGTGGAGGGGGGCACCGCACACGGCTAAGACAACTGTCAACTTGTGTGTTCTAGGGTGCACCCCTGCCCCCGTATATAAAGGAGCAAGGGGGAGGCCGGCCGGCCCCTTAGGGTGCGCCCCAAGTAGGATTCCTACTAGGAATCCTATTCCTAGTAGGTTTCCAACAAGGGAAGAGAGGGAGAAGGAAGGAGAGGGAGAGAGGGAGACGGAAAGAGGGGGTGCCGCCCCCCTCCCTAGTCCAATTCGAACTCCTCAAGGGGCCCGGCCAGCCCTCCTGGCCCCTCCTCTCTCTCTCTCACAAGGACCATGTAGGCCCATTAGTTTCCCGGGGGTTTCCGATAACCCCACGGCACTCCGATATTTATCTGGTGACCCCCGGAACTCATCCGGTGTCCGAATAACATCGTACAATATACCATTCTTTATGTTTCGACCATTTGGAGACTCCTCGTCATGTCCGTGATCACATCCGGGACTCTGAACAACCTTCGGTACATCAAAACACATAAACTCATAATACCGATCGTCATCGAACGTTAAGCGTGCGGACCCTACGGGTTCGAGAACTATGTAGACATGACCGAGACTCATCTTTGCTCAATAACCAATAGCGGAACCTGGATGCTCACATTGGCTCCCACATATTCTATGAAGATCTTTCTGGGTCAAACCGCATAACAACATACATTGTTCCCTTTGTCATCGGTATGTTACTTGCCCTAGATTCGATCGTAGGTATCATCATACCTAGTTCAATCTCGTTACCGGCAAGTCTCTTTACTCATAATGCATAATCCCTCAACTAACTCATTAGTCACATTGCTTGCAAGGCTTATAGTGATGTGCATTACCGAGAGGACCCAGAGATAGCTCTCCGATACACGGAGTGACAAATCCTAATCTTGATCTATGCCAACCCAACAAACACCATTGGAGACACCTGTAGAGCATCTTTATAATCACTCAGTTACGTTGTGATGTTTGATAGCACACTAAGTGTTCCTCCGGTATTCGGGAGTTGCATAATCTCATAGTCAGAGGAACATGTATAAGTCGTGAAGAAAGCAATAGCAACAAACTAAATGACCATAGTGCTAAGCTAACGTATGGGTCTTGTCCATCAAACCATTCTGTAATGATGTGATCTCGTTCATCAAATGACAACACATGTCTATGGCTAGGAAACATAACCATCTTTGATAAACGAGCTAGTCAAGTAGAGGCATACTAGGGACACTCTGTTTGTCTACGTATTCACACATGTACTAAGTTTCCAGTTAATACAATTCTAGCATGAAATAAGGAAATAAACAATAACTTTATTATTGCCTCCCATGGTGTTATTCATGGACCTCCCAAGGATATTCATCCATGAATATTTATAAGCAACTAATTGGGAAAAGCTCTTCTTATCATCTCTTCAAAGATATCTGGAGTACATCCTGTAGGCTGAGACACAAAATCTTCTTCTGGCTCTTGCTTCATGACAGAGCTAAAACTAGGAATATGTTGCAGACGAGGAGCATGCATTTACAGGACTACACTTGTGCTCTTTGTAGGGATAACACCGAGGAAACTGCAGCTCATCTGATATGGAACTGCCCATTTGCATTACACTGCTAGGATCAGATCACTCCTCATCGCCAAAGAGGCATTTCCACATTTGATGAGATTTCTCTCATATGTTGTCACCTACCTAGAGAAATTGCTCTTGAAATTATCATTGTGGGCTGCTGGGGCATTTGGTCATGTAGAAACAACAAGATTTTCGGATCTGCTACTCGACATCTGGATTGCTAGAAACATTACCTCAAAGAGGGGCTCTAGGTAGCACAGGTCAACGCAAAGACATAGAAAGCCGAAAGAATAAAAAACTGGGCTGAATTGCACTTATGAACCTTATCATGTTTCCTAGAACAGGAATTGGCTAATTTTCTTTGCTTTCTGTTGACTTTCTACTTGTATATATTACTTTAATGAAATTATCGTAGAACAATTGTTCTTTAGTTTTGGCTCAAAAAAGAACTTTGCTTTAGGATTTGGGTGGTTTTTTCTCACTTAGAATATCTCAGAATTAGTGCGTCCAGGGATGCTCTCTGCGTGACACTGGGCAGAAATTTGTCTCGAGCAACCACCCGCTATCTGCAGGGTTAGGTTTGTCTATATAGTTGCATCCCATGGTTGGCTAGCGATACGACTGTTGGACGGGAGGCGCCCACCAATGTTTGCCAGCTGTCATAACAGTAAAAAATTTGAGCTCTCAAATTCATTGGTTCCTCAAAACTTAGGACAACCTCAACGACAACTTCCCTAACTCCTTAGCGAAGAAGTCAAATTCAGGTGTTTCAAAGAATCACCTTCAACACAAGATCTCAAAGACTTTCCCTGAAAGGAGATTTCCAAGTCTTCGCTCAGTACGTAGCGTAGATAGGTTTGACTGATCACACTCAGAGACTTTCTATCTTGCTTCACTTTGAGCCTCCTTAACAGTACAGTTTTTCCTACGACTCAAAAAAGAATAAAAAAACTAACAAAGAATCACTATTCTTCAAACTTAAATTCTTTAGAGGGTACTATGAAATGTTAAATGTTAGCACAACATTGTTAGGGGTCATAACCCACACTATTTTAACCAAATCATCTGGGACTTCACCTATGTGTACTCATGAACACATTAGTCCCTTAAAAATTTGGTCGTTAATCATCAAAAACCCACAAGGTGCACTAGATGCACTTACACTTTAACCTTTTCTGTGGAGACCAAATCATTGAGATCAACCTTTTTACTCCTTTTGGGTGATATTTTCACACTTCTTCTGTTTTGACTCGTAGCATCCATCTAATGTGAATCTTCAACCCGTGTTCAAATACTCCAGCTATCTGCCTAGCAAATCAAGTTCTCCTGATGCTGAAATTCCAATGACATAGCTCTCTACTATTGTTTTCTGGAATTGCCTGCTAGAATTTAGTCTATTTTGGGCAGCCCAATAACTATTTCAGAAATTTTTAATAAATCCTAGAGGCCCACTTAGCCAATTTGTGCAAGGCAAGGGATACTACTAAAGTTTAGTCCCACATTGCTAGTTTAGTGGGAGTTGGACCTCCTTATAAAGGAGGTTCTTTCCCCATTTATATGAGCATGAGAACAAAAGGGATATCCACGCGCGCTCCACCTCTGCCGCCCGCCTCGCCACGCCACGTCACGCCTCGCCTCGCCTCGTCACGACACGCCGCGGGTTGCGGGAATGAGCCGATATCTAATTTTTTTGCCATGCACTACGGGTACACGAAAGATTTTTTGCGGAAGTGGAGTTCGAATGCGAACGGTGAAGCCCTTCGGCTGCTGGCTATTCGCTTCATCTCCGTCTCTTTGTTTCGCCTCCTTCTTTTGCGCCTATAAAAGGGAGGTCGCTCCTCCCAGAGAGACGCACCAAAACTACTCCTTCCCTCGCCATCGGTTCCATCTCTGAGCTGCTGCTGTCGTCCTCATCCCGGCTTGCGGCATGCACCGCACGTCAGGACAGTAGGCCTCCGAGACTGCACCTTTTGAGTCCTGTACGGGAGAAGGGTGATAAGGTTTTTGAGAAGCGCTCAGCGCGACTACTGGCTGCTTCATCACGGACGATCCGGTCGCCGACGACTACTTCCCGGACGATTTCTTCCCCGACGTCCACGACCTCCTCGATGACATGGCAGGCGAGGACACCGACCCTAAGTCCAGCGCTTCTGCTGCTGTTGTGCCGTACGTGTTCTTCTCCTTTCTGTTAGAAGTCCTGCTACAGTTCTTGGCTCTAGTTTCTGCCCTACGTATGTTAGGTTCTATGTCGTATAAGCAACTTCATCTAGTGTCTGTTCTAGATGTGTTTAGCTCAAGTTCATATATGCAGACGATGTTTACCTTCTCTCTGTCAGATTGCATGACTTGCTTTATATTTTCTATATTAGTCATGCTTTATCTAGTATTTCCGTTAGCAAAATTATTTGGTAAATTGCTCATATTTCCAACAATCCAAAAACCTTATTAGAGGCAATTTACACCAAGTGGTTTTGCTGCTTCCATGAGACCTCCTATGTTTGAGGGTATCCACTATAAGAGGTGGCGCGTGAGAGCAGTCTTATGGCTTCAAACCATGAGTTGCTATGACGCCACTCTCGGCAAACCTGAAGAAGAGCTTGATACTCAACAGGCACAAGCTTTTCAGAAAATGGATACTCTGTTTAAAGCTGCTCTCTTGAGTGTTCTTGGTGAGAACATAGTTGATGCTTATGCGTCAATTGATAATGGAAAAGATATGTGGGATGCACTCGAGGCCAATTTTGGGGCCTCGGATGCTGGCACTGAGCTGTACATCATGGAGCAATTCTATAATTACAGGATGAATGAAGAGCGCTCCGTGGTTGAGCAAGCTCATGAGATACAGTCATTTGCTAGAGAACTTTAGCACTTCAGTTGTATGCTACCGGACAAGTTTGTTGCCGGAGGTATCATCACTAAGCTTCCTCCTTCGTGGAGGAACTTTGCTACCTTACTGAAGCATAAGAGACAGGTGTTTTCCGTCCCGGATCTCATTGGCACTCTTGATGTGGAAGAAAAGGCGAGAACAAAGGATACACATGCTGTAGGTATTGAGGGAGGATCTAGTGCCAATCTGGTACAAAAGAAGAACTTCCAGCCCCACAAGTTCAAGAATAAGGGCAAGTATGATGGACCGCAGGGACTTCAACCGTGTTGATGGGCAACGGTTCAAGTGCTTCTGTTCGTGGTGTTGGCACAGTCGATCTGAAGTTTACTTCGGGGAAGATCGTGCGGCTGAAGAACGTGCATTATGTCCCCTCCGTCAATAAAAATCTTGTTTGGATCTCTTCTGTGTAGAGATGGCTACAAGCTTGTCTTTGAGTCGAATAAATTTGTAATATCCAAGTATGGAACCTTTGTTGGTAAAGGTTACGAGTCAAGAGGCCTGTTTCGTTTATCCTTATCAGACGTTTGCAATAAAGTTGTTAATCATATTTGCAACAATAGTGAATCAAATGTGTGGCATTCACGTCTTTGGTGATGATTTTCTTGTGTATCTCATAGATGACACTCCCAGTTCTTAATCCCTTTGGTATATATGTCATCTATGTTTGCAATAAATTTGTTAATCCCTAGTTTCACCACTGTCAAGGGATCCAAGTGTCAAGTGTGTGTGCAAGCTAAGGAACCACTGTCAAGGGATCCAAGTGTCAAGTGTTTGCATTCAAGTCCTTTGGTGATGATTTTCTTGTGTATCTCATAGATGACACTCCCAGTTCTATTTCAGAGGCCTATGCATCTGAAGATGCTGACTACTGGAAGGAAGCGGTTCGTAGCGAGATGGATTCCATCTTGGGAAATGAAACTTGGGAGATAACTGATCATCCGTATGGGTGCAAACCTATAGGATGCAAATGGGTATTCAAGAAAAAGCTCAGGCCTGATGGTACTATTGAAAAGTACAAGGCTCGGCTCGTGGCTAAGGGTTATACCCAAGAGGAAGGTGAAGACTTCTTTGATACTTACTCACCTGTGGCTCGACTGACCACTATTCGAGTTCTACTTTCACTAGCTTCCTCGCATGGTCTTCTCGTTCATCAAATGGATGTTAAGACTGCTTTCCTAAATGGAGAGTTGGACAAGGAAATTTATATGGAACAACCAGATGGGTTTGTACTAGATGGTCAGGAAGGAAACGTGTGCAAGTTGCTGAAGTCTTTGTATGGACTCAAGCAAGCACCCAAACAGTGGCATGACTTGCCGGTTTTAACAGCTGCAGGCTTTGTTGTAAATGAAGCTGTCAAATGTGTATACTATCACCATGGTGGGGGCGAGGGAGTTATCCTTTGCTTGTATGTTGATGACATACTGATTTTCGGAACAAATCTGAATGTTATTAAGGAGGTCAAGAATTTCCTATCTCGCTGTTTTGAGATGAAGGATTTAGGAGTGGCTGATATCATTCTGAACATCAAGTTGTTGAGAGACGATAATGGTGGGATTACATTGCTTCAATCTCACTATGTGAAAAAGATCTTGAGTCGCTTTGGCTATAGTGACTGCAAGCCCTCTCCAACACCATATGATGCGAGTGTGTTATTTCGAAAGAATCGAAGAATTGCTAGAGATCAATTGAAATATTCTCAGATTATTGGCTCGCCTATGTATTTAGCCAGTGCTACAAGACCTGACATCTCTTTTACTGTTAGCAAACTGAGTCAGTTTGTCTCAAAACCAGGAGATGTGCATTGGAAAGCTCTAGAGAGAGTTTTGCGTTATTTGAAAGGCACTGTGAATTATGGAATTCACTACACCGGGCATCCAAAGATGCTTGAAGGGTATAGTGACTCAAACTGGATCTCAGATGCTGATGAGATAAAGGCCACGAGCGGATATGTATTCACTCATGGAGGTGGCGCTGTTTCTTGGAAGTCTTGCAAGTAGACCATCTTAACAAGGTCAACAATGGAAGCAGAACTCACATCACTAGATACAGCTACGGTCGAAGCAGATTGGCTTCGTCGGCTCTTGAATGACTTGCCGGTTGTTGAGAAGCCCGTACCGGGTATCCTTATGAACTGCGACAATCAAACTGTAATCACCAAAGTGAGCAGCTCTAAGGATAACATGAAGTCATCAAGACACGTTCAGAGAAGGTTAAATTCTGTCAGAAAAATGAGAAACTCCGGAGTTATTGCATTGGATTATATCCAAACGTCTAAAAATCTGGCAAATCCTTTTACTAAGGGTCTATCACGTAATGTGATAGATAATGCATCGAGGGAGATGGGTATGAGACCCACAATATGAGTTGTTCACAGTGGTAACCTATTCTTTGTGATCGGAGATCCCGTGAATTAGATGTGGAAGACAAGCTGTTGGTCAACTGAGAGGAGAGTATCCTTATTATTCACAATACCACTCCATGAAGATGCAATACTCTCCTAATCTGCATGGCAGGTTGATGTATATCTGAATGTATTCTAAGTGGCTCATTTAAGCAGAGATGTTATCCTGCAGAACATCTTTTGAAGAACACGCCTATATGAGTCTGATTGTCAAATGTCGCAATCTACGAGAGTAGGGTTCTCTCTAGTAAACTCATGAAAGGTCACGGAGTATGACGCATACGCTCCACCCGCGGGGAAGACCCACGGTAGCCACGTATCGGTCAAGGCTTTATGTGAAGTTAGATTCACAGAAAACTTGCAGTTCAAGGGCCAGTCCACTGTTCAAGTTGCTTACTAGTGTAGCATAGAGTTCTAGGTGGAAGTTCAACTTAACAGTCTCCACTGCAGTAACGGTATATAAACAGTGTTTTGGAACCAAAGGCAAATTTCTGTGTGCCTCTGGGATCTGGTGGGGGATTGCTGGAATTTAGTCTATTTTGGGCAGCCCAATAACTATTTCAGAAATTTCTAATAAATCCTAGAGGCCCACTTAGCCCATTTGTGCAAGGCAAGGGATACTACTAAAGTTTAGTTCCATATTGCTAGTTTAGTGGAAGTTGGACCTCCTTATAAGGGAGGTTCTTTCCCCACTTGTATGAGCATGAGAACAAGAGGGATATCCACGCGCGCTCCTCCTCCTCCGCCGCGCCGCGCCGCGCCAGAACTACTCCTTCCCTCGCCATCGGTTCCATCTCTGAGCTGCTGTTGTCTTCCTCATCCCGCCTTGCGGCGTGCACCGCACATCGGGACAGTAGGCCTCCGAGACCGCACCTTTTGAGTCCTGTACGGGAGAATGGTGATAAGATTTTTGGGAGCGCTCAGCGCGACTACTGGCTGCTTCATCATGGACGATCCGGTCGCCGACGACTTCTTCCCCGACGTCCACGACCTCCTCGACGACATGGCAGGCGAGGACACGAAACCTAAGTCCAGCGCTTCTGCTGCTGCTGTGCCGTACATGTTCTTCTCCTTTCTATTAGAAGTCCTGCTATAGTTCTTGGCTCTAGTTTTTGTTCTACGTATGTTAGGTTCTATGTCGTATAAGCAACTTCATCTAGTGTCTGTTCTAGATGTGTTTAGCTTAAGTTCATATATGCAGACGATGTTTACCTTCTCTCTGTCAGATTGCATGACTTGCTTTATATTTGCTATATTAGTCATGCTTTATCTAGTATTTCCGTTAGCAAAATCATTCGATAAATTGCTCATATTTCCACATTGCCTACTCCATAATTTGTCCATGAAAAGCATATCATTGCGTTCATGTGCGAATGTGTTTTATATATATTTTATTACATATAATACATATCTAACGAGTTAAATTAGAATTATGTGTATAGCTTATGCACCGGAACGGACGAGAGTTACTTTCGTTCGTGTTACACGCCGACTGACAGTTTCGAGCTGTCATTTGCTGGAAGCAAACAAGTCGACCTTTGCGAGCCAAAGAAGTATCCGATGAGCTTCCCAGATTGTCTTCTTCCCGGACGAAAGATAGCTCTCATCCCCTTCCCTGTTCCCTGTGTGTCATCACTTTTGCTTCGAGAAGGAGCTGAGACGTGGCAACCCGGACGCGCCCAGCGCCTGCACACGTCCGGCCTCTCTTCATGGGCTAGTCACCAGTCACCGCCACCCGCCCCACCGCGAGCACACGTATCGCCCTACCGTGGCACTTGATCCATCCGATCCGTCCGGCGATCCCTATCCCTTCGTCGCAAACGGCTTTATAAATAGTGCCTCGTGCTGCACCTGCTTACACAAACACAACAAAGTGTACGGACCAAGAGAAGTGAACAGCAGCACAAGATTTTCATTCCCCGTGTGACAAGTTCAGCGCAGCGCAAGATGGAGTACCAGGGACAGCAGCAGCGCGGCCGCGTCGACGAGTACGGCAACCCGGTGGCCGGACATGGCGTCGGCACCGGCACGGGCGCGCACGGCGGGCCTGGCGTTGGCGCGGCCGCTGGCGGGCACTACCAGCCCATGAGGGACGAGCACCAGACTGGCCGTGGGATCCTGCACCGCTCCGGCAGCTCCAGCTCCAGCTCGGTGCGTATATACACTACTTCGTTTGCTGATAATACTTGCATACATGCATGGTTTGTGTTTTGTATACTGAATTTTCTCGTTCGTCGTGATAGTCTGAGGATGATGGCATGGGCGGGAGGAGGAAGAAGGGCATCAAGGAGAAGATCAAGGAGAAGCTCCCTGGTGGCCACGGAGACCAGCAGCACACCGGTGGCACCTACGGACAGCAGGGTACCGGCATGGCCGGCACCGGCGGCACCTACGGGCAGCAGGGTCACACTGGGATGACCGGCACCGGTGGCACCTACGGACAGCAAGGCCACACTGGGATGGCCGGCACCGGGGCACATGGCACCACGGCCACCGGCGGCACCTACGGGCAGCAGGGCCACACCGGGATGACCGGCACGGGGACGCACGGCACCGGAGGCACCTACGGGCAGCACGGCACTGACACCGGCGAGAAGAAGGGCATCATGGACAAGATCAAGGAGAAGCTCCCAGGCCAGCACTGAGCGCTGAGCAGAGCCCGCGGCCGCCACTTCCGAGAGTGGAGGTGCCGGTCGACAAACGTTGCAGAATCAATAATAAGATGGTGATACGATACAATAAAATTCCACCATACAATGTGAGCCTAGTTCACCTAGCTCACTTGCGTGTTGGAGGAGCCACTGTATCTAGGCTCAGGTTTATGTGAACAAACAGTGTTGTTTGTTTTGTGTTTCTCGTCTGTTTACACTGTATAATTTTGTAAATTTCCTTCTGGTTAAACCGTGTATGTATGCTTACGGTATGGTCCTCGCGTAGAGGTAAGTTCTTTTATTACAGTCTGTACAAAGGGAAGTGGGAAGTTGGTGCCGGAACCGGCCTTGAGATGAAACCGGTGCACTGGGTCCGTGCCTCTGTTTCCGTATTTGGAAATTTCAGAAGGTTCTACAAAAAGAAGAAAATACATACAGGGCATATAATACCAGTGAATACACAATACTAGGAAAAAAATATCAACTCCAAATTTAAAACACAGTATATTAAGCTTGGTTTTATTGATCAAACGTCACAGAGTGGAATACATCTCGTGTTGAACCAGAGTGGAATACATCTCGTGTTGAACCAGCCACACTCCCTGACCTAAGGCCATCTCCACCGCGCGACCCCAAACGTCCGTCCGTTTTGTCCGGTTTTTGTCTCTTTGGGTGGGGATTACGTCCGTTTTGTCCTTTTGGGTAGGGATTACGTCCGTTTTGTCCGGTTTTTGTCCCTTTGGGTAGGGATTTGGGGTCTTGTCTTGGGATGCGGCGGCCGCGCGTGGACGCATCCTTTTGCCCCATTCTGTCCGCGTCTAGTTTAAAAAAAAGGGACGTTTCAAATGCCAAGCCCCAGTTCACGACCCCAGTTCACGCCGGCAACAAAGCCAGCGGCCTACACGACCATCGCCGGCAACACAGCCATCGGCCGGCAACACAGCCAGCCTCCAAATGAATAGTTGTCCTCGCCGGCCGGCAACACAGCCGGCCTCCAAATTAAATGTTTTTTCGCCGACACCCATGCCAGCGGCCCAGCGGGCGGGCGGCACCCATGCCAGCCTCCAAAAAGAACGGCCACGCCGATCGGACGACCTAGTTCAGGCCTTCAGCGTCGAGCATCTCTTTCTGCCTGGCCTTGAACCAGGCCCTCGTCTTGTCGCTCATCTTCGACAAGTCCACGCTCATGATCGCTAGGGCCACCTCCTTTGCTTTGGTGGCGGCATTGGTGGCCTCGATGTCGAGCTGCCTCTGCCTGGCCTTGATGTTGTCGGCCTCGATGTCGAGCTGCCTTTGCCGGGTGGCCTCTTCCATGTCGAGCTGCCTTTGCCGGGCGGCCTCTTCCATGTCGAGCTGCCTTTGCCGGGCCGCCTCCTCCATGTCTATCTTCCTCTTCTTGGCCGCCTCCTCCATCTCAAGCTTCTGTCTTTGGAGGTCTAGGTATTGCTTCATTTGCTCATCCTTGCTTTGTCGCATCTTCTTGTCCCTCTCATCCTTGTGTGACATCATGCCATGCAAAGTCTCATGCAAGGCCATGGATGAAGCGTCACGTATATCGTCCACCTTGGAGTTGGTCTTGCCCCTCGGCCTCTTCAACGCCTCGCCATCCCCACCTCCGGCGAACTTGGCCGTCTTCTTGCCTCTCTTCCTTTGAAGTTCACGGTATTGATCCTTGAACTTAGGGCAATTGTTGATGATCGTCCAACAATGCGTAAGAGTGAATGGCTTGTCATTGCGCCGGGCCTTGAATGCCTCCAAAGATTGAAATGCCTACACCACATGATCAACAACAAGTGAACATGCAAACATATACACGGCCGAAGTCTCATGGCCGTAGCAAGGAAAAGGCTAGATAGAGAAGAGCATACCATGTCCCCAACGCCGAGACCACTCACGGGCCGTGCTTCAACGCTCTCAAATGCGGCACAATGCTTGTTGCACTCTTGTTGGATGAACAACCATCTTTTTTGTATCGAACTGATGCCACGGTTGCTTGTAATTTGGTAGGGCTCGAACATCTTCCTTTCATGGTATGTTTTGTGAACTCTCGTCCAAAAAACAATGCCCTTTTGTTGCGCGCCGGTCCTTGGATCTTGGCTAATCTCCATCCAACTTTGGCAAATCAACTTGTCCTCATCTATTGTATATGACCCGGTGCGAATGCTCTTCCGCTTCTTTTGTGCTTCCGCTCTTTGGGTGAGCTCGTCGATGAACAATGGAGCGCCACTAATATCAACGTCATTGGCTTAATCTTCATCTTCACCTTCGACATAGATGTCATCGTCTTCATGCCACGAATCACCATGGTCGTAGTCAGCACGGTCGTCGGCCTCTTCATCGGGCACGTACTGGGCGCGGCCATCCTGACTTTGGGTCTCATCGGGGTCGTAAGCACGTCCATGCCCACCTTCGAAGATCACGTCCTCCATGTACTGGTTGTAGAAGGGGTCGTCCACCGTCGGCGTTGAGGTTGGCATTTCGTCAAACAACACGCGGGGGGGCGGCATGGTGCCCGTGAACGGTGCACGCGCCTGCTTTCTTTGCATCTCGACGGAAGGCCGCCCGCCGCTGCTGGACCCAGGCGTCACGTTGAGGTCGATGACGGCCGCGGGGCATGGTGTGGACGGCGCGAACAAGCCCACGTCTGGTGACGCCGAGAAACGGGTCTGGCCGTCGTGCCTGGGCGGAGGAAAGCCGAGCGACATTGGCGCGGCGCGCGGCGACTGGCAGTGCGTAGGCCGGGTGACCGACGAGCCTGTGCTCGCCGGGCCGGCGGCCGCTGCATGGAACCCCGCCGGACGGCCCATGCCAAGCATGAGGATGGCATGGGCTTTGTTGACGAGGTCCTCCTTCTCGTCGGCAGCGGCCTTGCGCCGCGCGGCCTCCAGCTCCTCGCGCTGGGCGGCGAACTTGGCCGCGGCGGCATTCATCTTGACGGCCGCTCTCCGTTCCCTCCTCTTCGTCGATTCCGCTTCCAACTTGGCGATCTCCTCCGGCGTGTACTCCGACCGCGGCTTCCTTGGCGCCTTCTTCTTCACCTTTGCGGTCGGGTCGACGGCCAGGCCGCCGAAACTCGGCGGTGCGTCGGCCATGGACGGGGGAGAGAGGGGGGGGGGGGGGCGGCGGGAGGGACGTGGGAGGGTTTGGGGAAATGGCGCCAAATGGCCGTCGGGGGGTTTTTGGTTTCTCCTACCGACATGCGGGCCAGGGGAGGACAAGCGCGCGCGTCCCGCCCGTCCGCGCGCTGTCCGTTTCACCCCAAAACCGGCGCAAGTTTGGGCCGGGATGGGTCGAAAGCGGACACAAAGCGGACAAAAGTCCGTTTGCTCCCGCGCGCTGGGCCGCCTTTTTTGTCCCTTCTACCCTAAACGGACGGGGGCGGACAGGATAGGGTCGCGCGGTGGAGATGGCCTAACGAATGTGAAAACTTAGCTAACTTAGCTAACATGATTTAGAGTTGAAGCTCGCTCACGTGTCGCTCTGACAGGGGTGACACCGGGGCGCCCCAGCCCTAGCCGCCACCAGCCTCAACCACCACCACCCCACCGCCGCCGCCGGCAGCCGTCGCCGGCGGCGGCGAAGGCCTGCTCCTGAAACCAGGGACTCGTGCTCCTCCCTCAAATCCAAGCTCTCCCTCGCTCAGATGCTTTGGCGGCTCTCGTCACTGGATGCAGCGGCGTGCTGCGCGGGCTCCTACCCGCCAGCTGCTCCAGCTGGTTGATGCTGGGTGGCAGCCCACTCTACCTCTCTGGTTCGTCCGTTCCGGCTGCGGCCGGACGTCTGCTCGGCGCGGCGATGTGGGGCGCGGCGGCGTGTTTTCCGCCCAGATCTGCGGGTTCAGTGGCGGGGGATTGCGGCCACGGGCGTGCTGGCGCAGGGCGTCTTCGTCCTGGGTGCGCGCGGCCCTGGGCGTGTGGCGCGGTCGCCGGAGCGGCGTCGGGCGTGGCATGGAGTGGTGGTGCCCGGTGCTGGTGCGGGCGGCCACGGGCGCGCGTCAGGTCAGGAGAGCTGCGGGGTGAGGTGGTTCTGGAGCGGCCGACGCGCCGGCTCCAGATCTGACAGTGCTCGGAGTTTGCTGAGGCCCCCATCCCCGATCTGGCAATCTTCGAGGTGGTCGGTCGTGGGATGGTGCTCGACGGCTTGGTTGGCGTTGCCGGTAGCGATGGTGGATGCGTGGATTGCTTCTGGCTCGGGTTAAGCTGGTTGTGATGGCGGACGGCCCAGGCGGCGATCTCAGGCCGGATTTGACTTGCAGTGCTCCAAATCGGGTCCTGTGCAACGGTGCTCTGGGAGAAATCCCTGCTCACCCATTGTGTGAGCCGACCATGACGGCGCCACCCCGGCGTCGTATACCTTTCTGGAGGCGTGGTCTCCGAGCTCTTTCGCGTGGATCCGCGGCGTGGTTCAGGCTGTCTTGCTGTTGGGATGTGCTCAAACTCCGGGTGAGAACCTTGCATCGACTTTGTTGATGTCGGTGGCAGCGGCGTCTACGGACGTCGTCTTCCTCACAGGAGGTGCCGCTATGGAGCTCCAGCACCTACGGTACTTTGCTTTGTGGTCTTCGGGTGAAAACCTAAGATTCGGCTTGCCGGATCGGATGATGGTGTTGTGTCTTTGACAGCACTACCTCCTTGGAGGCGTCATCTTGGAGACCCAAACGACAGTTCATGTTGCTGCGCGTGGTTGATGGTGGTGCGGCCAGCTTGGGGCCGATGGTGGTGTCCTCTTCTTCATGTGTTTCTCTTCGACTGTCCTTCGCGTGGTCTTCGTCCTGTTGCTGTGCATGCTCAAGACCCTCCCATGGTTGCCGTTGTGCTGCGGCGAGCTTCGGGCTCTTGGTGTTGTCTTGGTTCACCTTTGCTCAATGACGGTGCAATGATGCCTCCCCAACTTGCTAATCGTTTCGACCGCCCGTGGCGGATCTCTCAGTCAAGGTTCGTATTAAGGTTTGGCACTCGTTGATTATGGTTGATCCTTTGTTGTGCCGTGCGGCTCGGTACGCACGCCGGTGCGGTGCGTTAGGTTGTTTGCAGAGTCTTGGTATTGTGATCCCTGGATAAAACCCCACATCTACTTGTGTCTCTCGTGGTGTTGGTCTTTTGCCTGCTAGCTAGGTCATGCCCTCTCCTAGGTGGCAATTTTTTTCTCATCTTCTGTAACCTCGTTACCTGTATGGTTTTCGGCCCGGTTTTCCTCATAAACGGGGTCAACTTGTTTAGGTTTTTGATCCGGTTTTCCTTATAAACTGGATCAGCCAAAACTTAAGGGGTGACTCTTGGCTTTGGCAACTTTTTGAGCAATATATTTAGGTGGGGATCCTCTCCCCCCGTGACCGTTCAAAAAAAAACAATGAAGTTCTGCAGAGCAGATCGTCTGCTAGAGTGCCTCCGGAAAGCTGGGGCGGTGCCATGTTGGTAGCCGCCCATTGCAGTTGCTTTTTTGCAATCTTGATAACACATGAAAATGGCATGTTATAAGGAGTTGCACTATATATTTTGGAAGAGCTAAATAAATGACACTCAAATACAATAAGATTAGGGCATCTCCAATGTGGATCAGTAAACGGATACCACCAACACATTTGTGGATATCCGTTGAGTTTTGGTCATTCAATGCAATTTACAAAAGAAAAGACAGGACACCCATCATTAACAAAAACTAAAAACCAAAGAAAAAACAAGACACCGATCAAGGTCGATGACCCCCGCGCCGGAGCCACCAGCCTCGTCATTGTTTGCATCGTCATCGTGCTGCTTCTGTGCCTCATCATCCTCAACCTCAATCTCCTTGAAGAGTCGCTCCCGCCGCGCCAACATAAGTCGGTCGCTGCATGTGACGAGGATGGTGCAGGGATGGAGGCGGCCCTCGGAGCAAATCCATCACAACCCTTCGCGGACGCAGGGGAAACTGATTGACCTCCCAGCTCGCCGCTTGCCAACTAAAAGGGACTTGTTGATTTGTTCTACAAATAACTCAAACGAACTTGCATAGAGGGCTTTAGCAAGAGTGAAGTTCAAATCCATCGCATGCAAATATCGAAAAGATAAAACTCTGACACGTGATAAATCAAAGGAAAATGCGGCAGGAAAATTCAACATATGTTTTCGTGTAAGCAAACGTCAAACACAATAGGCTGATGCGATTGAGTAAATTGAAGGTTGGTGCGTATCTAAAAGTCACTATGCTAACTGATCCTCCTGTCCACCAGCAGATCTGCCAAATGCTTCGCAGCTGCCTGTGTGTCCCTGATGTCATTGATCTCCGTCAGATAAATCTGTCCATCTAATTGGAAGGTTGGTAGTCCACCTTATTATCTAGCAAGATATTTTTAGTCCTTTTCAAAGGAACCAAACCATTTGCAGTTGACAGTTCCCCAACACATGGAGGGTAGAGGGGAATGAAGACCACCGACACCCTCCAGGGAGGAATGGTGGCACCCGCAGGCGTCACCGCACCGGAGCCGGAAGATCCGGCAAGGATTTCTCCCAACTCCAAACCCCACGCCCAACCGGATCGAAGCCAACCAACCAGCTCGCCGCCCACCAACATGCGCCACCGCGGTCGCAACGCCACCCACGTCGCCTCACTGAGATCGCCACCACGAGGCCAAGAGAACGAGGAGGAGGCGTTGGACGATGGGAACAGCAGCGCCATAGCCGCGCGGGAGGGAACCACCTCCTCCGCCGTCGTGCAGGAGGCTCGAGCCTCCGGCACCGTCGCGGTCGCCGTCCGGACGCAGCAGGGCATACCAGGCCACCTCTGGCCCGGCCGGGCCCGAATCGGGCCCGCTAAGCCCCGCCGGCCATGCTGCAGCAGGGCAGCGCCAGCACCCCAACGCCCATCGCCGCTCCCCCGCCTCCTGGGAGCCACGCCGACGACCTGCCCCGCCCAGACCCAGATGGGGCCCGAAGGGCCCAGATCTGGGCCGAGCGGGCGCCGCCTGGCCGCGCCGCCGCGCCACCCCACCACCAACGGCGACGCCGCCGTCCAGCCAAACTCCTGCGCCGCGCCAGGAAGCCCCGCCGCCATGCCGGACCGCCGCCGCCTAGGGAACACCCCCCGGCGCCCTCCGCCCCGCGCCGGAGAGCAACCGAGAGGGGAATGGCCGGGGGCCGCCGCCACCAGCGTCGCCCGGGCCAGGCCCGGCGGCGAACGCCGGTGACGGCGGCGGGGAGGGGGGAATGAGGGGGAGCTGGCGGAGGAGGAGCCGGGGCGCGGCCGGTCGCCCGCGGGGGCGACGCGGTCGCGAGAGCCCAAGGGGGGGGGCAGGGGATGGAAAGTATGCGATAACACTAATTTCCACTGTAAAACCACATGCACATGTAAAACTCTATAGAATGCACATACCTGTGTTACATCATCCATGTGGGATTCCTTTTAAGCAAGCTATCTGTTTTGAATTTGTCCAGGCCCATAATTAGAACCTAAAATCAAGCAACTTGAGTGGGACTCAACCTGAATAACCTCATGTTTTTTCTCTAACAGATGACATTGAACTAAAACCATAAATTCTAATAGAAATGATATTGTAAGGGAAAACCTGAACTATGTTGGCAATTAGTCCCTCCGTAACTTAATATAAAACGTTGGAGAAAGCTGGTAGTGATCTGGAGGTTATAGAAAAGGATATCACAGCAACCACTGACAAGATACATGATTGCGAAGGGCTTATTGTGCTCAGGGAAAAGAGACAACCATGGCAAGTTACAAAAGGCTCTGGCTGGACTTCTGTGCTGCTAGAGCAGAATTGATTGCTGCAACTGAAACAGATGATAGTAAGGAAGTGGAGATCTTACACAAAGAAGCTGGAACCACGGAATCTAAAGCTCTAGAAATCGAAACATTATATAACCTTCAGCTGGATAGCGACGAATATATATTTCAGTATGTAGTTCCTAAGTCGGTATTATTTCAAAGGATAGCAACGGATATATATTTCAGCCTGTATTTCATAACAAATTCAACATGGCAGCACTTGTTCTACTTTTACAATATATACTTCATATTGCATATATAAGTTGATGAATCAAATTTCTACTTGTTCTACTTCTACAATATATACTTCATATTGCATATATAAGTTGATGAATCAAATTTCTGCATGTTCTACTTCTACAATATATACTTCATACTGCATATATAAGTTGATGAATCAAATTTTGGCTTGTTCTACTTCTACAATATATACTTCACATTGCATCAACCGGGTGACATTCTCACAATCAAGCGTACTATATACTATTTGTTGTTTGAGTTGAAGCTTTGGGTAAAAATAAACTGGAGTATCATCCTAAACTTTGATGGACCCTCAACATGCCATTTGATCAATTTCAGACGGGAGCAAGATGAAAACCTGAACGGTGCCTTGGTTAGTCCCTACAGATAGGTGGGTGCCACGCTGCGCCCAACTCACTGAACAAACAGTGTGGTCCGCCCCCAAATCGCAGAGCTTGGTGACCATGTGGAGTTAAAATTTTGTTTAGGATCCGTCTTAGAGTTTCAAAATAGAAATAGGATAACATTGGTTGCACACACCTTGCTACTGCATTCCACGGGTAGACGCAATTCCCCAATCCGACCGAGAGGGCATTGTTCAAAGACCAATCCATGAAGTTGAGGTAGAAGTCGTCCTGCAATTCGGGCGCGTACAAAACACCCAGAAGGGGAATTCCATTGCCGTGATATTTTCTATTTGAGCATGACTTTGAATATAATAACAGATACTCTTGGAATACCAATGGGCATGAAAAACAAACAATAACCATAAGAGACTCACCTGCGGGAATATGCAATTAGCACAGCAATGTGTAACAGCAACAACAGAGTATTCATGGCATGGAAGCAAGCACAACCCTACTATATATCCCCAAGATTTAGAATGCACAAATCTGTTCCCTGAAGAAGCACAACCAGGACACAAGATCCAACTGAAACTAAATCTGGTCTATCATCCATATCTTGTTCAACCATGCATAAGAAATCATTCTCAGCTTGCTCAACAGCAGAAGTGAGGCAATTCAGCACACCAGCTCGAAAACTTTCAGAAAGTTTTACATCTTCATTCTCTGCAATTTCCATGGCTAATGCGAATTAACTTTTGACCCCATTAAGGGAGTCCCCTGATGTGCTATATAGGCCATCTTGTTGCTTGATACGACACTCTAGCAAGTACAGGTAATATACTATGTTTTTATATAGAGTTACTGCCAGAAAATCAGCTGCATATCGTCCATTAAATCTATCATAAATTCCACAAATCAACAATACATTTTTCTCAGAGCACACAGTTTGACTCTGTCCTCTCCATCTGCTCCACTAGCCATCTTTACCTAGGTACCAGTCAGAAAATTGGATGATAGAGTTGTTGGAGCACTGGATCTCTAAAGATTTTTACTGATTTCAAATATGGAGCTCTCAGATGCAGGGCTGCCTTGTGAGGTGGATAGCAAATCCAAACTTGATATCGATGGAGAAGTGATGATTTGGGGGCTTACCTCGGGTCGATTTCCTCGTCGGACCCTCCGGCAGCGCCTTGGGAGTCGCCATATCACGGGTCCTGCCGGTCGTTGGAGGTGGACACGAATCACAATGGAGGCGATTTGGGCGCGGTCCTCTTCCTGGCCCGCCAAATGACGGTCGCACTTGGGATCGCCGCTAGCGGCAGTAGGGGAAGAAGGGGAGGTCCTGCATCACACCTTGATCAGTGCCTAAGAGAGCACGAAGAAGAGAAGGGTAACTGCGGGGCAAATCGGAGGCGGGGAGCCGAGGATGCGGGTGCCGGTGACGACCTCCTCCGGGCGCGACTATCGAAGGCGCGAGGAAGACGGGAGAGAAAAGGTGTGTGAGGGAAGGGGAGAGGAGGCGGCGGCTCGGCAGGGGAGTTGCCTTCCCAGGGAAGGAATAGATGGCGTGTTGATCGGAAAAAAATTATATGAGACCAGGTCTCATAGAATTCGGGTGAGACCCACCCTGATGGATGACATGTGGCATTCACAAATCACAAAGCATCTAATCTCTCCTCCCTGATTTCAGGTGGGGGTGGGGTAGATGCTTTGTGATTTGTGAATGCCACGTGTCATCCATCAGGATGGGTCTCACCTGCTAACCCGTGAGACCTGGTCTCATAGAATTTTTTTTCGTGTTGATCCGCCGTGTTGTCTTCTTTTTTCTTTTTCTTTTTTGCTCGCACTGTGGAAAATGATGTGGCATAGCCCAGCGAGCGCACTTTGCGCGACTGTTAACGGGTTTAATTGTTGAATCATGGATGCCATGTATCTCCAACGATGAAGTCCTCAAGTAGTTACCTTGGTCTCTACAGACTGCTGCCTCTAACACGTAATTTTGCAAAACCCGTAGGTGACGCCTTCAGACCTTCGTGCACTGGCTCGGTGTGAGTTTTGTGCTGGTCTCGCATCTTTTAGCTGCTGGTCGCGCATCTTTTAGTATTGACGGTGTTCTGGACTAGAGGTACCAACCTAGTTGGCTTATAGTCCCTGGGCTGAGCTTACGACATGCCAATCTAAGTAAGAAAGGACACCGGAAGCCTCGAACCCAGGCGTGATCGAGACCAAGACGGACACTGTCGAAGACTTAGCGAATAGTTTCAATTAATACCCCCTGGATAATGGAATTCACGAATATTTGTTTATTTTAGACAAACATTTTTAGAAATGGATGAACAGTTTTCGAATTCATGAACATTTTTTGACTCAACGAACATTTTTAATCAATGAACTTCTTTGAAATTGGGGAAGAATTTTTGAAATTCTAGATTTTCTTTGATTTTTGTGAACATTTTTTGTAAATTAATGGATTTTTTTGAAATTCTTGAATATGTTTTGAATACATCATCATTATTTCAAAATCATGAATATGTTTTTATTTCCTGAATATTTTTTTAAGTCATGATTTTTTATAATATGCGAACAATTTTATTAAATCACAAGCATTTGAATCTGCCTCATCGCAGCGTCTCGCCTGCTTTTCTTCATATTTGTTTCGCTCAATGTTTCCATGAGGATTTTAAACTGGGATGTGCGTGGCTTTGGTAACAAATGCAAGTTAGTTAAGGGCGCAATTCTGTCTTACCACACGAATGGTATATGCTTGCAGGAAACCAAACTTCAGGCGGTGGACACAGCAAAAGCAAGCTCGTTTCTTCCCTCCAACCTCAAATCTTTCTACTTCATGCCGGCTACTGGCTCTGCTGGTGGCCTTCTGGTCGCTTGGGACAAAGCTTGTGTGTCTGTCACTGAGATCTTCAGAAGCCAATATTGCATTTCAGTAAACTTAAGTTAGTCAGAGACAACAACTCCTTCTGCATTGTTAAAATTGTGTCAAATATTATTTTACAAGATAGGTTACAGTTGGACTTGGTTTGGGACTGTGTGTTGACAGGGTAGGAGTCGTGTCCAAGTAGGGCACTTGTATCCTAGGCCTCTCATATATAGCGGGGGTAGACACACGATGTAACCTATGCCAACATAATAGCACGGGCACACGGGGGAGCCGGCGGCGTGTGCCGGTGCCCGGGCGGCCGGGGTGCGGTATTGTAACGGTGTTATGGGGAGGAGCACCCGTAGTCATGCTCCGGGGATGTAGCCATATCGGTGAACCTCGTTAACAAATCTCGGTGTTGTGCCTTGTGTGATTGCTTGGTCCTCGGTAGATCGACGGAGTGCCTCGAATTATTCTAACAAGTGGTATCATGAGCAAGGTTACGGGGAGGTTGCGGATTTGTTGATCTAGAGGAGGGCGATGAAGCTAAGGCGTCTGATAACTTGGCCGTGGTTCCCTGTACGCGGGTGGTCGGAAGAGTTTTCGATGGGCGTAAAAATCGTCGCGTAAAAGCAATCGAAAGTGTCACGCGAGCAAGCAGACAGCGCGGGGTTCTCAACATGATCAAAGTCGCATGGCTAGGCAGCGGCCAAGGCACGCAGACGGGAGCAGCGGGAGTCCGCGTACAGCGGAGGCAGCAAGCAACTCGATCGGACGTGCGGGGCATCGCAGCAAGGCGTGCAACAGATCGATTAAGTTGGATGCCGGTCGGGCGGCTGGTGCGTGCAATCAGCAGATGGGATCGAATCCGATCGGAAAGCAACTTGGTGGCGGCGGCGGCGGAACGTGCGTCAGGACTCGGAAGACGTAGCGATCGAGCCGAGGTGGCTAGTGACTACATAGCAGGCCGTGGCCCATGGCTGGGCTGCACTGCGGACCGGTGCAATAGGTGGCCGATAGGCACTGGGCTGGAGCTGACAAGGCCCATGTTGGGCTACAGGGAGCTGCAGGTGAGACTTGTGCATGGCCAGAGGGGAACCGGGACAAAGCGCAAGTGCTGGAGAGTTGCAGGAGGCTATACGTACAGGTGCATGAGATTTGTTTATAAAAAAGAGATAATCTGCAACGTATGGTATATACTGTGTCATGAACAACAATGGTATAGAAAGAGGAGCGATGGGACTTGTGGACGCATGCATGGTGTAGCCACGGAAGATACCATGGTAATAACTCTTTTTGGGGTTGCATTGCTAATTGCATAGGTGTTTGTACCAGGAGGTTTGCAGGTTGCCGTCACATGCAAACGAACGTGCTTGGTGTCCAGGAGTAGTTGGAAGATAAAATAGCTTGTCTTGGCTGCTAGGGGTGCACGGACAAGTGCTAGCAATGGATAAGGAAAATAATTTTGCAAGGAATTAGGTTTGCACGGAAGGTTTTTCTGTCAAGATTGCTAACAAGGTTCAAAGAGTATGTGGCGAGGATGACGACGTGCGTATAAGGCTTGGAGGAGTCTGGAGCGCGCCGTGGCAGGATTATGCAAACACAGGGCGTCAAGGCAATGCACAGATGTGCAAGGCGGACACGACGCAGGGTGAAGCATGGTTGCAGTCGGATAATTTCGGCTAGGGTCAGACATATAAGGTAGATGGCCTGGACAGTCTGGCGGACCGACATGGATGTTGGTCAAAGCAGAAGAAGGTGGTGATTTCAGCAATGATGACACATGAGTGATGGTGGCTGACTTCTGGGGTGTGGAAACACGTGGTGCCGGCCTGAGGGCTTGTGCGGCTTCGACAGACTATGGCGCGTGGTTGATTCAAGATGGTGAACATGAGAGCTTGGAGTCGACAGGGCGCGGGAAGATGGCGCGTACAACCACCATGGAGTCATGTTGAAGGTGGAGTTGGAGTCTCATGGAGGACTACACTCTGTGCTGATGGAGGGGCTACGGCGTAAATGCATGGAGAGTCGAAGCTTATTTCAGCGGGGTAAAGCGAGAGACACGTGGATCGGACTGGGCGCCAATGGTCTGATGGAGACGTGATACTCGGCATCGATCGGTGATGATCGGTGGTTCTCTGCAGTGGGGGTTGAGGCAGTGGGGGCTAGCTACCCGGGAGACTCGACCAGGATAGCAGAGGCTCGACGCGGTGATAGCGGCGAGGCGTGCGGTAAGCACGGGATACAGCGATAGACCAAGGCACTGGTGGTCAGATATGTGGTTAGACAAATTGTGCAGGGGTGCTGAAGCAGTGTTGACGAGTACCGGATTCAAGTTGGTGACTGGGTCTATTGGTGCCGGTTAATGGACATGAGTTGACCATGGAGAATCTGAGAAAGTGGCGGAAAGTCTGAAATTGTCAAAATTTGGGAGAGTACATGGCCGTATATTCTGTGGTGTTCAATGCACATGGCAAAGTGCGGATGATAAGTACAGAAGGAGGCGGAGTGCAATAGTTGTGGGACATGTCAGAGACTATCCGGGAAAAGGGTGAGACAACTGCGAATTTGAATCGGGATGACTTCAAGTTTCAGATAGACGGTCAAGAAAGAGCGGTGGCATTGAGTTCAGGTAACTCTTATATGGGGCGTCCAATATGCGAGTTGTTCATTTTCACGCAGACAGTGATCGGTGTGTGATGGTGTTGAATGGATTCTCCGAAAGTTGGGAGCACAAAGTAGAGTATTGAGGAACTTAATTTTGCTCGAGTATTGGCTGTGAGGAAGACGAGAAGGGACTACAGTTGCAGGTGGAGTCACGTGGAGTCTAGGAGTAGCAGCAGTGCTCATGACGTATCTCACGTCCAATATACATGGAGGTTTGATGCACGGACGAATTCAAGATGGTGGAGAATATTCGCCAAGGTGGAGTTTGTTAGAATTGTGTCGAATATTATTGTACAAGATAGGTTACAGTTGGACTTGGTTTGGGACTGTGTGTTGACAGGGTAGGAGTCGTGTCCAAGTAGGGCACTTGTATCCTAGGCCTCTCATATGTAGCAGGGGTAGACACACGATGTAACCTATGCCAACATAATAGCACGGGCACACGGGGGAGCCGGCGGCTTGTGTCGGTGCCCGGGCGGCCGGGGTGCGGTATTATGACGGTGTCATGGGGAGGAGCGCCCGTAGTCATGCCCCGGAGATGTAGCCATATCGGTGAACCTCGTTAACAAATCTCGGTGTTGTGCCTTGTGTGATTGCTTGGTCCTCGGTAGATCGACGGAGTGCCTCGGATTATTCTAACATGCCTGACAACTGTCTATGCCCCATGTGATGATACAGAGAGGCCCGATCTCTTCCACATGCTTGATCAAGCTGCTGAATCAGCTACGTGACCATGGATTCTTCTTGGAGATTTTAATATGTATGGGTTTACACATGAAAAATCAAAGGGACGAAAAAACTGGGCTATGATGGACAGCTTTATCGACTGGATTAGAGAATGCCCTTGATGACATCGACATTACCAACAGAACATATACATGGTCAAATAAGAGAAGGGATCACATCTTGGTTAAACTTGTCAAAGTCCTTGTGAACGCGGACTGGAACCTGGGTTTTCTCGCTGTAACAACTTCAGATCACATCCCCATTGCAGTTGACTTTAATAGACAGAGCAACATAAGTAAATGTTTCCAGTTTGAGAATCACTGGCTACATATTCAGGAAGCACGAGAGGCTATTCACAGTGGGCTCACTAAGGGCACCAGACACTTTGCATCCATTACATCCTTGTTGAATTTCAAGCTCAGGTGAACCCGAGCAGCAATTAGGAAGTGGGCAAGATCCAAGTCCAGTTTGTAATTACTTCTCAGCTATGGAATTCTCTTTGAGAAAATTCGCCACTGCCAAAGCACAACGGATCATAATATGCCAAACTGAAGGATAGATGAGGCGTGCAAAAATCAGAAATTATGTGCTAGGAGATGAGAATAATAGCTTCTTTCACGCTGCCGCAAATTGTCATCGTCGGAAGAATAGGATCAGGATGCTCATAAGGGATAATATTGAGTTCTTTGACGACCGTCACAAGTTGGATATTGCGACAGATTACTTCACTTAAGCAATCACTCTCCCTCCCAACCATTGATGCAAGTTCCATATATGAGCAGGTTAACTTGGAAGCCTTAGAAGAAGCTTTTTCATGGGGAGAGATCATCAGAGCCATTGACAAATCACCTAACAGATGGATACACAAATGAATTTTATAAGGCTTTAAAGGAAGTGCTCAAGGAGGATCTCCTCCAACTATTCCACAATTTTTACTACAACTGTGATAATTTTTAAGGAATCAATACATCGCATATCGTGCTCATACCAAAAAGGAGGCGCCTGTTGAGATCAAGGACTTCAGGCCCATTTCTCCCGTTCATAGCCTGCCCAAGCTGGTTCCCAAAGTCCTCGCTAATAGACTACAGTGTTTGATTCCGTCTCTAGTACATCCACTGCAATCAGGCTTCCTTCCTGGACGAAGCATTATTGAGAATTTCCTATTGGCAACCGAGCTCATGCAGCAAGCAAGGAAGAGACGCATGATATGCAAACTCACATGCATCATTCTGCAATCAAGTGAAGTACCATGTTATGAATGGTTTGTTTTGTAATACTGCCAGTGTACCATCCCTATGGGTAAGCATTGTCGAGATACTATCACATGGAGATGTTTATCAACTGCTATGAAAACAGTGATCGAGTCCACAAAGTGTGCCCTGGGAGACGGATCCAAAATTTCCTTCTGGTATGACTAGTGGTGAGAATGTGGAAGACTAAATCTCTCTTTTCAGATACTTTTCTCTTTCACGCAAACACCTTGCTGCACTGTCGTCTCTCAGTTCAACAATGGGCAATGGAATATCAAGCTACATCCCAACCTGACTGCAACATCCGCAAGAGAGTTGGAGACGCTACTTGCTCTCCTCATTGGCATTCATCCGGCCCCCTCTAACAAAGATCTCAGAAGCCCTGTTATGAGAACTGATAAAGTAACTATAGCTTTCTTCTATGAGTTGCTCACATTCAGAGGGGTCCACTACCCAATTGCTCCAAAAATCTGGGACGGCTGGATACCCAACAGATAATGGGTCTTCCTCTGGCTTGCACTACGCGGCAGATTGAATATAAGGGACAATATTCCCAGGAAAAAATGGACGTCAATCACAATGCACAACGGCTATGACTTATGTCCTGCCACCGAAAATAGCTGCCACATAATCCCTAGATGCAGGCTAGCTGATGCGGTATGGGAACGCGCTGACACACAGGGCAACACAAGAAGATCAACTGATCTAACTGAGTTTCTGCTAGCACCTGAACCTCCCGCATATGGCAGGCTGTGGCATATCGTTGTTGCAGCCACTACAAAAAAGACACATCTGTGACATTTTGGGCCGAACGAATTTTTTTTCTGTCATACATATGACACTTCTATGACGATAATTGTGACAAAACCCGGTATCATCATAGATGTGGTGGGCTCCTACTTCTATGACAAAAAATCATGACAGAAAATGGGCTTTTTGTCCTGGCGGGCCGGAGACGCAGCTGCATGACATTCTTTGGGCCGTCCATGACAGAAAAACCGTGGTAGAAGCGAGGGCGAGGAAAATTTCAGGGAGTTCCCGGTTACGGCGGGAGGTCGGGGGCCGAGCGATGCGCGTTTCTCTCGTACACGTACGCGCGTGTGTGCGAGGCGTGGCTCTAACTGAAACCGAGCGAGGCGTTGGGCTCTAACTGAACCCGAGCGATTGCACTGCAGGCTACGCGTTACTGAACCCGATCGATCGATCGATGGCTGTTAACTGAACCCGATCGAGCGATTCCTTCGCTACTGCTGCTAACTAAGGCCGATCGATGCTGCCTCTGGGATGAACCGTGAGCATTGCGAGGCGGGGGCGGGGGGGGGGGGGGGGTTGGATGAACAGTGATCGGTGGCGTTGCCTCGGAATAAACATGACCCCGTGGTGTGGTGGAGGGTTGGATGAACAGTAGACGGTGGAGGGGTGCCCGTGGAGGGGTGGTTGAACAGGACCCCGTAGTGTGGAGGGCTGGATGAACAGTAGACGGTGGAGGGGTGGTTGAACAGTAGCCGCTGGAGTAGCGCGCGGTGGAGGCTGGATGAACAGGAGCCCGTGGAGGCTGGATGAACATGAGCCCGTGGAGGCCGGAGGAGGTCGACGGTGGAGATGAACAGTATCCCGTGGAGTCCCGTTTTGCAGTACGCCACACCCCTCCCAATGAACAGGACCCCCGTTTCGACTATAGCGCTCCAACACAAGTCCGTTTCCTCCGTTTTGCGGTACGCCACACCCTCCCGATCAACAGGACCCCCGTTTCGACCGTAGGAGGTCCGTTTCATCCGTTTTGCGGTATGCCACACCCCTCCCGATCAACAGGACCCCCGTTTCGACCATAGGAGGTCCGTTTCCTCCGTTTTGCGGTACGCCACACCCCTCCCGATCAACAGGACCACTGTTTCGACCGTAGGAGGTCCGTTTCCTCCGTTCTGCGGTACGCCAGGCCTCCTTTCCATCGCCTGTTCCGTCCAAACCCTCCCGATGAACACGACCACGCATTCCGTCTCGACCCATCCGGTTGGCTCCCACGGGTTCCGTTGCCTCCCGATGAACACGACGCATTTCGTTGCCCCCCATGAACATGACGCATTCCGTTGCCTCCCCATGAACACGACGCATTCCGTTGCCTCCCCATGAACACGACGACGATGATGTTTCTCCGTTCCGACCCAGCCATGTCAACGAGCCCTCACCGTACGTATGCGCGAGTAGGCGTCCGAGACCCCGCCCGTATGTACACATACGTGGCCGTATTTTCTTTCTTGCACCCTGGCCGCTGTACGTATGTGTACATGCTACATGCGCGCCTCTACTACGACACGTGCACGTCTCTACATCGACCAGTATGTACGTACATGTTCGCGACCAGAATGACAACGCTATGTACGCTTCGACCAGGTGGGTCCCGACTGTCAGGCACTTCCTTGCCTGCGAAGATGTAGCTGGTGGGTCCCAGCAGTCAGGGGGGCGAATTGTTTTTTTTTGCCCGAACGCACTTCCTTGCGTGCGAAGGTGTAGCTGGTGGGTCCCAGCAGTCAGGGGGGAAACGTTTTTTAACGAAATATGGTGGCCCGTTCGGTGGGTCCCCGCTGTCAGGTGGAGGAATAATTATTTTGCGCGTAATAAGGAGGCACTTCCTTGCTGCGGCCGCGGACCCAGCTGTCAGCGTCTCCACGCACAGTACTCTTCCGATGGAAGTCGGTCGTTGACCACATTGACCACGCCGCGCCGAGAGCACCACGGCGGTGGACGACGGCGATGCCTAGGAAGGGGACGACACAAAGGCAGGGAAGACTCGGCAGTTGTTTCCCACGCGAAGGGGAGTACGATTGTACGAGGGTTTACTGGTTCGTCTGCCGCCGCTGGAGAATAACAACAGGTGTGGGTGAGTAGAGGGATGACTAGGCCAGCGATGGGAGTACGGTGGGGCGGTGAGGCCTGCACGGCAGCACAGCCGGCCGCGGGGAGAAGGGAGCAGGCAGTCCCGCCGGCGCTTGTTTGAGCGGCTGGAGTAGGAAGTGTAGAGATTGAAGAAGCACGGCGGCCGTTGGATGGACATCCAATAGTCAGTGCTTGTGCGTCAACCTTTTTTAGGAAAGCCTCAAATCTGTGAAAAACAACAGACAACCTATCTGCCATTATTTCTAATAATTTACAGCACATTTGCTAATTCTTAAGGTTTTTTTTGGAGCCCATATTCTTTTTGTTAGCACTACAGCCCATATTGTGGCCACGGTTAAAAAATTATACGAAATTTTGCATATTTCGGTGCGGTCCAAACTATTTTTAATCCCAAAATTTCGACTCACATTCAAACTGATTTCAAAAATAAATGTATATCAATATAAAATCCAAAAAATTCTCCACGCATAAAAATTAATGTAATTTAAAATCTTGAAATAAAAAAAAGATATTTGAAACTAATTGCCGGTTTGATGTGTTTTAAAAATGTACAACCCATTTCTCATTACTGATGGGCCATTTTCTCGGCCAGCCGAATGAAAGCTCTCCTCGTCTTGAAAGATTTGCAGCCCAACAGGCCTGGCAAAGGGACTTACTTGGCAAATCACAAAAAAACTGGGCTGTGGCCGTGGACCCAGCTGTCAGCCTCTCCACGTACAGTCCACGTCCGACGGAAGCCGTTCCTTGACCACGTTGACCACACCGCGCTGAGAGCACCAGGGCGGTGGACGACGGCGAGGCCTAGGAAGGGGACGACATGGAGCCGGGGAAGACGCGACAGTGGATGCCCACACGTAGAGGAGTACGAGGGTTCACTGTTTCGCTGCGGTGTGAGGCTGCCGTCGCCGCAGAATAACAGGGGGTGTGGGTGAGTAGAGGGATGGCCTGGCCAGCGGTAGGAGTAGTAGGGGGCGGTGAGGCCTCTGCCGCATTGCAGCTGGCCACGAGAGGCAGGAGCACGAGGCACAACCGGTGCTGGTTTGGGCGGCTGGAGCAAGAAGACCAGAGGTTGAAGAAGCACTACGGCCGTTGGATGGACATCGTACAGTCACTGGAGCTAGAATCGTGCATATTGACTAAGTTGACCAAGCCCTTCGTCCCTGTCAACTTAGTAGGCCCACAAGTCAGCCTGTCACTATACTGGATCCTAGCTAACAGGGGGATTATTCATTTTTTGTGCGTAATAAGGAGGCACTTCCTTGCGTGCGAAGATATAGCTGGTGGGTCCGAGCTGTCAGCGGCGGTAACATTTTTTTCGCGAAATATAGAGGCCCTTTCGGTGGGTCCCTGATGTCAGGTGGAGGAATCATTATTTTGCGCGTAATAAGGAGGCATTTCCTTGCGTGCAGCCGTGGACCCAGCTGTCGGCCTCTCCACGTACAGTCCACTTCAGATGCATGTCGGTCGTTGACCACATTGACCAGGCCGCGCCGAGAGCACCAGGGCGGTGGACGACGGCGAGGCCTAGGAAGGGAACGACACGGAGGCAGGGAAGACTCGGCAGTTGTTTCCCACGCGGAGGGGAGTACGATTGTACGAGGGTTTACTGGTTCGTCTGCCGTCGCCGGAGAATAACAGCAGGTGTGGGTGAGTAGAGGGATGGCTAGGCCAGCGATGGGAGTATGGTGGGGCGGTGAGGCATGCGCGGTAGCACAGCCGGCCATGGGGAGGAGGGAGCAGGCAGTCTCGCCGGCGCTTGTTTGAGCGGCTGGAGCAGGAAGAGTAGAGATTGAAGAAGCACGACGGCCGTTGGATGGCCATCCAACAGTCACTGCTTGTGCATCAACCTTTTTTAGGAAAGCCTCAAATCTGTGGAAAACAGTATACAACCCATCTGCCATTATTTCTAATAATTTACAGTCCATTTGCTAATTATTAAGGTTTTTTGATCCCATATTCTTTTTGTTAGCATTACAGCCCATATTGTGGCCACGGTTAAAAAATTATACGAAATTTTGCATATTTCAGTGCGGTCTGAACTGTTTTTAATCCCAAAATTTTGACTCACATTCAAACTGATTTTAAAAATAAATGATATCAATATAAAATCTAACAAATTCTCCGTGCATAAAAATTTATGTAATTTAAAATCTCGAAATGAAAAAAAGATATTTGAAACTAATTGCCGGTTTGATGTGTTTTAAAAATGTACAACCCATTTCTCATTACTGATGGGCCATTTTCTCGGCCAGCCGAATGAAAGCTCTCCTCGTCTTGAAAGATTTGCAGCCCAACAGGCCTGACAAAGCGACTTACTTGGAAAATCACAAAAAAACTGGGCTGTGGCCATGGACCCAGATGTCAGCCTCTCCACGTAAAGTACTCTTCCGATGAAATGTCGTTGACCACGTTGACCACGCCGCGCCGAGAGCACCAAGGCGGTGGACGACGGCGAGGCCTAGGAAGGGGACGACGTGGAGCCGGGGTAGACGCGGCAGTGGATGCCCACGCGGAGAGGAGTACGAGGGTTCACTGGTTCGCTGCGGTGTGAGGCTGCCGTCGCCGCAGGGCCTGGCTAGCGGTGGGAGTAGTAGGGGCGATGAGGCCTCAACGGCAGCACATCCGGCCACTAGAGGCAGGAGCAGGCAGTCTCCCCGGCGCTGGTTTGGGCGGCTGGTGCAAGAAGAGCAGCGATTGAAGAAGCAGCAAGACCGTTCGATTCAAATCCAACAGTTACTGCTGCTAGAATCGTTTGTTGACTAAGTAGACAAGCCCTGCGTACGCGTCAATTTAGTAGGCCCACAGGTCAGCCTCCCAACCGGTGCGCCCAGATGTCAGTGGGAGGAATCATTTTTTTCGCGTAATAAGGAGGCAGTTGATTGCGTGCGGCCAGGCCAGCGGAGGGAGTAGGGTGGGCTGGGGAAGCCTGCGCGGCATCACAGCAGGCCGCAAGAGGAGGGAGCAGGCAGTCCCGCCGGCGCTAGTTTAGTCGGCTGGAGCAGGAAGATCAGAGATTGAAGAAGCACGTCGGCCGTTGGATGGATATCCAACAATCACTGCTGCTAGAATCGTGTGTTCACTGACAAAGCCTTGCGTAAACAAGTCAGCCTCGAAATCTGTGGCGTGTACAGCCCATTTGCTATTATTTTTCTAATTTTTACTCATTTTCTAATTCATATGGAATTTATTGCAGCCCGTTTTCCATTTTTAGAATTGCTGGCCATTTTCTGGTCAGTACCAGGGTCAAAAAATTAACTAAATATGTGAGAAATTTTGAAAATTCACAAATTTTTGCTGGGAAACGAAATATTTTTAATCCAAAAATTAATAGCCATACTAAAACAAATTTAAAAATAAATTAATACTATGTCATGTTAAATCCAATGAAATACGTATAAGATATCAGTGAAGAACAAAAACAAAAAAAGAGACTTATATCCCATTTGCTATAATTTTTTTTGGAATTTTCAACCCCTTTTGATATTACTTTTAACAGACATTGACCATACTCTTAAGCTAGGCCGGAATGCATTCCTCCTCGTCTTGAAAGATTTGCAGCCCAGTAATGTGGAGAAAACAAATAGGCCTAGCTTGGGTATTCTTCAAAAAGAAATACTAGGCTACCTATTTTCCCAAAGAACTAGTGCACGAGCATTTAGCTTTATTTATTTACTTATTTATGTTTAGGGGACCATGAGCATGTACCTGGGCCGGATTCATGTGAGAGCCTCCCTTCCAGTTAATTATGGGCTTCTCTATTGGGCCTTCATCAGTGGGCTGCATGTTATCAACAAGTGAAAAATGTGTTCCGTACGAAAAATAGTATGCGCTACGTACGGTACGGGGCACTAAAAGATTGAAGCGTGCAACGACTTCCAAAACATTGTGTTTGTCGTTCTAACAACACATTTATTCAACCAACAGACGAAATATACTACTGATTGTACATTGAAAACAGCAGCAACAACAACCAGGGCTGGGGGTGCAACAGAAGCAGTAAGCAGGCCAGAAGAGTGAAGATGCAACTCTCTCTTCCAAACCAAACATCAGCCATCATTACAAAAGGGCTACCAAAAAATAACAAGTGTATGCATCAAACTAAATAAAGATCCTGCTACACTAAGTGTATGCATCTAACTAACTGGCTCAGTTAGACGTTACTATTTATTAAGCTGTGGAGATTGGCTGACGGCTTGAACCAGATGGGTGCCTGGCGGTGGAAACTCCAGCCAGCAGGTCGAAGTCTGATACTTGCGACCCTCTCTCCTACTTTGGGCTGCAGAGCGTGGCGGCACATATCAGGGTATGGTGCATGCAGAGACGCATGGTACGCTGTGTACACACAGTTTTGCCTGATGAACGAAACCGCGCTGCCATCATGATCCTTGCCGTCGGTTATCTCCTGGTTAATCGGATAATTCAGTCCGACAAACAGAGAGCGTGTACCAAGGCTACTTACCAGCCTCCAGTCAAAAATTCCTGAAGGCCTAGAGAAGCTGGAATCCTGCTGAAAGACCTTGCAGTGACTGTGATTGTATTTCGCAAAACAACATGTCCGGTACGTGCGAACGATCATCAATCTTTCACCATCATCTGATCGAGTCAGGAACCACCTGCAACTGCCATGTCGCTTTTCTTTGAAAGGTTCTGGGATTAGAAAGGGTAGGGACACCAGGCGGCCTACAACATCATATCAAGTTGAAGTCAAATAAAAAAGGGCTCTTGATTTAGTCAATCTTAAGAACAACATGTTATGAGCATGAATATTTTTTCAGCAAATGCTGACAGTAATATAAGCAAGCCATCATGATATCATAGGAAAGTAACATACTGCTGTAACAGCCGTTTGTAGCGATGACTAGAGTAGGCCAGCAATACGTCCAGCCATAGAAGGAGTCGACAGCGTAAATGAAGCCCTTGTGTTCAATGGCATCAGAGAACCATGGAGGATGTATGATCCTGCGATGGACGTGCAGATTTATCCACTTACCGCAGTGACCTGTCAGATAGGCGAGACCGCGGTTGAAGAACGCAATTAGCCTGAAGTCTTTATAATTCGCTGATCTTGTGGGTACTTGGCAGATTACAACCTTGAGAAAATCAAACTTGGTATCATGTTGGCTACTGTAAGATTCCGAGTATTCTGGGCCGCGGTGCCAAAGCAGTGCAGTGTTAATCGAAGGAAGGGTGATCAATCCCCGGGTGTAGACCTCCACGAGCATCCAGCTGCCGCGAACGTCGACGAGCACCATCCAAGACGTGTTCATGCCGACCCGGTACATACCGTTAATGTAGTTGAGGCTGACGGGGATTGGATCGCAGTCAAGGGGGTTGATGCTCGCCACCCTACAATCGTTATGCTATGTGACACGCCGTTTCTGAAGATCAGGCGGCATCAGCAAGCAAGGAGCTGGCTTAAAAAGCTCCGGCCTAAGGGCTTTGAGTAAACGGTACATCCCCGACGAGCACGCGGCGAGCGGCATGGTACTGAGATTTTCCACACGCGAAACAATGAGCTTGATTACCTCTGTGGGGAGCGAATTCCAGCCACTCTTTCGGCGGACGCTGCTCGGTTCTTCCATTGTTAGTGCTTGGGTTTCGGACAAGAGGGGGAGGCGCCTTAGCGGGGATGGAAGATTGGACGAGATTATGTGCAGACAAAGATGGAGAAGCGAATATGTGCTGTGGGAAGTGGACAGGTGATGATGACTACAGCACGCCACTTGACTTACGAGACACATACCAGCAGCATAGGGTCATGTCGATGCTAGACAACTTGCTTGAGTGATCACAGTACTGGTACTCCCTACAGTGCTATGCCCTAACTTGCTTGAGTAGAGTAGTAGAGTAGGACTCCGCTCTACTACTAGCAGCGGAGGAGTAGTATATTCTAATCTAAAATAGTTACAAACTTCAATGCCCGAGCGTGGAACGACTACGAACCATGCTCAAAGACCGTGTCTACGTGGTGTTTGGACATGGGTGACAACCTCAACGCCAACGGTGCTGCTCCCGTTGCACCGTATGTGTTTCTGTCCTTCCTGTTCGAAATCGTTGTAGAATTCATGTTTCTACTCTGTATCCTACTACTATGCTAGTCCACATGATTAGTTTCATCTCTGTTATAGCCGTCATGATTTATTTTGTGCTTATTCGGATTAAATCTCGTAGTAACTTGCTCATATATTCAACTGGTGCAACGTCCCCTACAGCCACTCCCGTTTCATGGACGGCCTGGTCGATGTTGGAATGTTGCTAGTAGGCCTTTATAAGGTAAGCTCTACTACCACTTGTATGAGCATGAGAAGAGGAGACCTACATGCGCGCTCCTCCTCCTCGCTCGCCTCGCCATGCCACGCCTCGTCACGACGCGCCGCGGGTTGCGGGATTGAGCCGAGCCGAGGACAGAGCTATACTCCCACGACCTACCCGGCCCACACTATATAGTTTCTCACCATCGTTCCAGATCATTGCGCCGCCAAGCAAGTCTTCTCCATCCCTCCTTTCGGCGTGCACCGGGAGAAGGGTCAGCAAGCCTCCGGAACCCCGCCTCTCGTGATCCTGTACGGGAGAGGGGCGATCAGGTTTTTGGGGAGCGCACTCACGCGACTGCCGGCAGCAACGGCTTCGCGAACGACGACTTCTTCCCCGACCTAGGCAACCTCATCCTCGACGACATGGGCGACAACGTCAATGCCGGCGGTGCTGCTCCCGCTGCACCGTATGTGATTCTATCCTTCCTGTTCGAGATCGTGGTAGAATTCATGTTTCTAGTATGTGATCTGTTCATCTGCTATGCTAGTTCGCATGATTAGTTTAATCTCTGTCAATGCTGTCATGATCTATTTCCTATTTATTCGGATTAAATATCATAGTAATTTGCTCATATTTCCAACAATCCAAAAACCTGATAGTAGGCCCTTCGTCCACTGCTATGAGTGCCCGATGCCGTTTTGTGGCTCGCCGGCGGACATGGTGCATCACCTCACGGATGCGTGCAGCAGTCACTGCTGGCCCTTGGCGGAGAACATCAAGTACGAGACGTGCTACCCGTTAACCATGCCGGAGTCGCTGGAGGATCACCGCCGCCTGCTAGTCTCGGAGGAGGACGACAGCGTGTTCCTCTTGATCGTGGGCACCGGCGAGGCCCATGCAGGCCGCCGCCCCGTCTCTGTAATGTGCATCAGGGGCGACGCCGCTGACGCTGACACTGACACAAGGCCGATGTACGGGTGCGTGGTCAGTGTTACTACCCCTCCGCATCGCGTGGGCAGCGACACCGGCCTCATCGAACGGACTTGGACTCTGGGGAGCTGGGACTATCCCGCCAATGTGGACGTGGAAAACCCATGGCATCCTTTACCCACCGACGCAGTGCACGGGGACTCCAAGGAGGTTCTCCTGGACATACGCATTATCAAGTTAAATGTTGATCATTAGTCTTCGTTCAATGTAATCCGCTGTCTAAGCATGTGGAGACTTCCATGCAGGATCTTGCTCTATTGGAGTATCGCGCATGAATAAAAGTGTATCCGTTTATGGTTTAGTCTAGAATCTGCCATGTATGAATTTTTACTACAGTACTGGTGAAAGACTTACGATGAACCATTTCTTACATCTCCTCTGCCCGCTTGCAAGTCATCCTGATTTAATCCCTCCGTCTAGGTGTATAAGGGCATGGTTAATGTTACTTAATAGTATAGCCAACTGTTGACTATAAGAAAGTGCCATGTCATCTGTAGCCAACATGTATAACAATCGATACTCAAAACTAATTCTTAAAGATCATTTCTTGCAAAGCACAATAAGTGTTATTTCTTCACAAGTTTTGGATGCAGGTTGAACAGTTGAACACTTTTGTTTGCAAAAGATACCTTTTTATCTATTTCACCCGGATGTTTGTGAGCTCTAGAGATGAAATAATATCCGAAGAAACCTATCGATACCCGTTACACATGAGATGACCCCCACATCCTTTGTCAAAATAAACAACTCCCCGATGAATGCATTTCACTCTTCAGTGCAACGCACGGGCACCTTACTACTATAGATTAGTACGACCAAAAATTGAACTAACATTATATATAGTATGATAAATGCTGATGCATGTCACCTAAAATTATATCATTCAAAACTATGTTCAAATACGAATCCAACGATATAGTTTTTGTTGACATGCAC
Source organism: Aegilops umbellulata (assembly GCA_032464435.1). Taxonomy (NCBI): domain Eukaryota; kingdom Viridiplantae; phylum Streptophyta; class Magnoliopsida; order Poales; family Poaceae; genus Aegilops; species Aegilops umbellulata. The sequence continues at coordinate 36,618,118 of CP136057.1, read as the reverse complement.
TAACATTTTGTCAGTTAAATCTTCAGTCAAATTCAATGGGGGACTAATAAACCACGACCGATGTAGTACTCCTACAAGTGTAGAGGGCGGCGCTGCACGGGAGTTTCACCTCTCACCCCGATCATGGCGCGGCAGTAAAGCCGTCATATCACAAAACCCAACCACTCCCAGTAATAAGTGGCCTGGTAAAATAAACGGACAAGCAACCATCACATCCCTTTGTCTTTTTTGCATTTCATCTCTCTGCATTTACTTTCTCCGGTTCATCTCGCACACTCGATCCCTAGCTACTACTCCTAGGGCCAGTTCTTTTAGCGGCTTCTCCAGCTTTTCCCACAAGACTAGTCGCAGTGGAGAGTAACAATAAGGCGCCTCACTCATTTATTTGGGCTTCTAAACTACTACTCCGTCCTGGTTTATTCCTCACCATTGTAATTTGTGCTAAATTTTGACCAAAGATTTAGCTGGTTTATTCCTCACCATTGTAATTCCTCCGTCCAGGTGTGTAAGTCATCTTACGAAAACCAAATAATCCCAAAACACTTAGGCGCGGTGCATTAACTTCTACCTCGTTTCTTGTTTCTTGACATATCAACCAATAAGAGATAAAGAGTGTGCATGCTTTTAATGACTTGAGATATCAAACACGACATGAAGTGGTTAGTTCATTGCATGCAATACTATTCATTAGCAAATGAACATTAATGTTTCTCGTTTTCTCCTCCTCCTTGGTCACGGTGCACAGCCTAAGATGACTTACTCACCTAGACGGATGGAGGAGTGCATGTGACATGCACTAACATTTCATTTGTTAAATTTATGATCACAATTTGACACAGATTACAATGGGGACCAATAAACCAGGACGGAGGTCCGGTAGTTATGGGATTACTAATCTACAAGCCTAAAAGAACTGGCCCCTGGTACTCCTACTACTAGTAGTACTCAAGTTGGAATTCCAATTGCACGACACAACTTGTTAGGCAAAAAATTCGATACATGGTGTAGGAAGCGGTTTGGGAATTTGCATGCCTTTCCAACCAGTGAGATACTCCGTACAAAGTACGACAGAGAAATAACCACAGAGAAGGAAGCTAAAAGTAAACAATCAAACGAGCATTTTTGCATTTGTTTTGCACTGAATCGTTTCACAAGCTTGACTAGTGTTGTTTTTCTACTTTTACAAAAACCGCATCATAATGTTAAAACGTGCATTTGCACGTACATAAGTAATAGTAGTACTCCCTCCGTCTAGGTGTATAAAGTCTTCCCTCCTTCTTGGTCACGGTGCACAACCAAAGATGACTTATTGACCTGGACGGAGGGAGTAGCACAGTCTGCAAGCATATATCAAGAGAGACGTGTAGTGCGATAGTATATAGTAAAGTTTGTGCTATATGCACGTACTTGCAAAATGCGTACGAATACACAAGGTTTCCAAACTTTCCCTTTTACATACATAATTGAGGACGCTAAAAATTCCTGAACGTTCGGGATTTATCATTTGCGTCCCAAAACTAATGAGATCGCCTTACGAAACAAAAATTATACTTCTCCTAAAAGCCACAACGCTCGCAGGAGCGCTTGCGGCGCGCCACGAGTGCCCTGGTGCGTGGCCGTTTCCGAGCGCGCCGACACAACGCTTCTTCCTCAGCCTCGCAACTCGCGAGGTGCTGATTGGCGGCTTGCCGGAGGGCGAGCGCGATCTCACCGGTGTGGTGATCCGGCACCAACAAGTACTCCTCCTCGCTGGAAGCGTGCACCCGGTCCACGTACCACCAAGCATAGATGAGGTGCTTGGTCCCGACTGCACTCAGGGCGTCGGCACGGGCGTCCTCCGCCACCCTCACGGCCCTCGCATGAGCCTTCTGCCAAAGAGCCAATTGCCTGACTCTCTCGGACGCGACATAGGCCTCCCAGGCAGCTTGTTCCGCGGTGCGCTTCTCTTCCTCGGCCTTCTTCTCCGGCTCTATTTTGGCGCGCTCTGCTGGAGGCAAAGCCTCGCACAAGGCGACATCCATTTCTTTCCAAAGCTCCTCAAGGATGGGGGGCTCGGCGGGCGGCGCGGCGTTCTCATCGTAGCGGGGAGCTGACGCGTCCTCCGGCACGCATGCTGGCGAGATTGGGAACTCCGACGCATCCACCTCGATGCGTCGCGGCGAGGAGCGGAACACCGACGCGTCCTCCTCGACTAGTGGCGGCGAGGAACGGAACGGCAACGCGTCGCGTCGCGGCGAGGAGCGGAACGCCAACGCGTCCTCCTCGACTAGTGGCAGCGAGGAACGGAACGGTGACGCGTCATGTAGCGGCGAGGAGCGGAACACCGACGCGTCCTCCTCGACTAGTGGCGGCGAGGAACGGAACGGCGACACGTGACCGTCCGCGCGGTGCAGCGAGGGGCTCCTAGGGCTTGGGAGGGGCGATGCCATGTTGGTCGACGTGAGAGGGAGGGGGAGGAGATAGCGATGAACGTGAACGTGAGGGGGAGGAGATAGCGATGTCGTGGGAGGCGCAATATTTATAGCGAGCAATGCCACACCTACATAAGATATGGACTGAGCTGCACTGACTTAACTGCAGGTCCAGTTGCGTCACTGACATGTGGGCCAGACTCCTGTTGGGCCCATATGTCAGTGACCCAATGCACCTGCAGTTAAGTAACAGCTACGTGGGCATATTTGTTGGAGTAAATTACGGGGGAGCGAAGGGGTGGAAATATCGCTGGTCACAATGGATTGGACGAGCGTGGGGGGAGGAGAGTCATGCATGCAGATTTTTTCACATGGGGTGGAGTGGTGGGACCGCCGGAGGGAGAAGGAGAGTTTGGCAGGCATATTGTTTCCACACATGGAGAGGAAAAGATTTGGAGACGAACGGGCTTCCTGCAGGTATGGGGAACGGTGCATAATAAGTCATCTTGCATGCCGGGCTAGGTATAGTCTCAAGTCATTAAAATCATACACGCCCCACACATGTTCATATTCGAAGGTGCACTAAATTATTGCATGCGATGATTAAGGCTGGCCATAATGGTGGTATCTTAGCTAGTATCATGCACACGGGAATAGCAAACATGCTGATGTGGCAAAGAATTAAAGAAGAGAGGGGGTTAGAGTAACTAATGTTCATGCATGCATTGGTAAACACATTTTTTTTTGTGAAGAACGACATCACTAGTTGAGTACTTTTGCAGACTTCAAAAACTATTCCGCAATGTGTCAACATTCACAATGTCAAATCAATATTTTTACATTCATTATAAAACGTAGTTCTTATACTCATTATAATCAGTAGATATTGATATTTTTAGTATACATTTGGTCGTGGGATTTCATTGATGCCTGTCAAAGCGTGGAGGAAGCGGAGCTTAGGGCTTGCATTGCCGGTCTCTACATAGGTATTTCTCTTCATAATCCTGTAATTTTAGAGACTGATTGCGCTTTTGTGGTAGCGTCTCTTGCATCGGGGGACTATGACAGGTCTGCTATGCATGACCTGAAGATGAAAGCGTTGAGCATCTCGAAGTTGATCAACAATCTTCAATTGTCTAATATTAGCCGTTCGGCCAATAAGGTGGCACACTTAATCGCTAAGTATAGCTTTGCCAATAGATTAGATGGTATTCTTGTAAATAACGTACCGCCCTGTGTGGTGAATACTGTATCGAATGAGTGTACTGGTGTGGCTGGTTAATTAATATAAGGTGGTGTTCAAAAAAGTATAAATTTGGTCAAACACTTTACAAACGGTTGACGGGAGTAAAAAGGACCAGAGGGAGTATCATGCATGTGGAGTAGGAAAAAAATGCTTGTCTAAAAAAAGGCAAAAAATGCTCATTTATAGCCGGTCGAAGTCTCAAAGGGCGCGACCGCGCGAGGGAGGCGAAGGTCATGGGAGGCGCGACGTTTGACGGAATTAAGTGAAGTTACATCCACGCGCCGACATGGCGTGCGAACAGGCAGAAGCTATACCGTCAGGCCTACGATATGTGTCTAGTAGACATGACATCTAGTGGGTCCCGCATAGTTCTCGAGAACTCTTTGGGGGCTTGTAGCCGTTTATCCACCGGGCAAGCCAGCAACCCCACGCCGTTCTCATGCCCTACTCGTCCCCGTCTTCTACCTTACAACAGTTCGCTCCCAATCGTCCCGTCCTTCCACATTAGTTTGCTCCCAGTTTTTTTTGTGGGGTACAACAGTTCAACTTCTCCTAACCCTCCTCCAAAATCCATGGCCTCCCAAATCTCCATGGTCGCCGCTGAGTACCAGGTTAGTGCCATCACCGGCGATCAGTTCATCGTCATCTACACACGTGGATCTGAGACGGTGAAAGCATGGCTTGCTCGCTTCCTACGCATGTTTAATAGTTCAATGGATGAGTGGATCGCTGGGCTAGATGTTGAGTACACCACAGTCCTAGGACGAGTGAAGGATCTAAAGGACGAAGAGAGGAAGAAGCCCGCCGTTATCCAGGTTTGCGTACATAACGTTTGCTTGGTCTACCACATATGCCATGCCAACGTTGAGTGCCAGGATTTTAAGAACTTCCTCAAGGACAAAAGAGTGAAATTCGTTACTATAGGTGAGGGAGTCCTGGATTAGGGGGTATCCGGATAGCCGGACTATATCCTTTGGCCGGATTGTTGGACTATGAAGATACGAGATTGAAGACTTCGTCCCGTGTCCGGATGGGACTCTCCTGGGTGTGGAAGGCAAGCTTGGCAATACAGATATGTAGATCTCCTTCCTTGTAACCGACTCTGTGTAACCCTAGCCCCCTCCTGTGTCTATATAAACCAGTGGGTTTAGTTCATAGGACCAAGAACAACAATCATACCATAGGCTAGCTTCTAGGGTTTAGCCTCTACGATCTCGTGGTAGATCAACTCTTGTAATACTCATATCATCAAGATCAATCAAGCAGGAGTAGGGTTTTACCTCCATCGAGAGGGCCTGAACCTGGGTAAAAACATCGTGTCCCCCGTCTCCTGTTACCATCCGCCTAGACGCACAGTTCGGGACCCCCTACCCGAGATCCGCCGGTTTTGACACCGACATTGGTGCTTTCATTGAGAGTTCCACTGTGCCATCACCATAAGGAAGGATGCCTCGTCTCGTTGTTTAAAACAACATTACCGCCAGGGGAGCCCTGGCTGTCAGCCAAACTCTTTGTCTAGGCAGTTTCATCTTGACCGCCCGTTCGGCTGCTGCACCGACGATGACTTCTCGGGTCATCGAAAACAGCCTCCACATTGGCTCGGAATTTACCGAGCAGATGGATCCAATGGAGCTCTCTTCCTCAAACGAGCTCTTGAATCACATCGCCGCCTTGGGAGTCGCTACGAACTATGATCGGATCGGGCTTAAACCCGATCAAAGGGAGATTAACTCTCCACCGGTCGCCCATCATATTGCGGTGGTGGAGGAACAATGCAGTGATTCTTCCTCTATCTTGAGGACTAACTTTGTCTGGATTCCTGAGCTCTCCGAGCCAGATACCCGTTTATGGGAGGACATCACCCAAGCCCTGAACCTAGAGTCAGGCAGCGGGCCAGACTTATCGGGCAACATCCGGAACCCGAACTTCCAAGATTGGAAACTCCTCGTCCCCTGGGTATCAGATCGGGTAAGGGTTCGGACTCAAATCCACCCACCCACCCAAACATAAACGATCTTTCCCACATCAGGCAAGAGCCCCAGGAAACAGTACATCATTATTGGGCCAGATTCCTCCTTATGATGAACAAGGTTAAAGACTGTCGCGAGGAAGACGCAGTCTCATTTTTCTGCAGTAATTGCACGGACAAGGGAATCCTTAGCGCCATAAGTCGCCATGACATATCACGCTTCGCTGACTTGGCGACCATAGTACGAAAGTACTGTGCGATGGAAAGCGCCTGGAAAACCGAAACGAAATTTTGGGATAATCCGGCTCCGAATATACACCTAGTCCGAAGTAAAAGGGTGCACTATCATAAGACACCCGAGCAAATTACAAAGAAGCAAAAACCCTCTACAGGGCGTGGAACCGTATTGGAGGGATGGCCCAACGGACCCTGCAAAATTCGTAGTACAACGGATACCATACCAACACACAGCCTTAGAGCATGGTGGGTACTCCGGCAGGTGGCGAAAAGTGGTGAGGATCTTCTCATCCCAAATGCCACAGAGCACCATCCCGGGGATAACAATATGGTATTAACAGTCTTTGAGACCTTAGCATCAAATAATAGGCGCAAGCGAACACTCCGCAGCCTTGCCGAAATCTGCCACGTGGCAGCAATAAATCCATGGAGTGACACGGCTATTACCTTCAATGCCAGTGACGAACCTAAATTCCGAACAGCCCGAGCACCAGCTGCACTGGTCCTCAGTCCAATTGTGGACGACTTTTGACTCACCAAAGTACTCATGGACGACAATAGTGGATTAAACCTCATCTATGAGGAAACTCTTCAAAAAATGGAAATAGACTGGAACCGCATTGAGCAAAGCAGCACAACCTTCAGAGGAATAATCCCCAGTCGAGAAGCATGCTGTGCTGGGAAAATCACACTAGATGTGGTATTCGGCACGCCGGAGAACTATAGGTCCGAAGAAATTACATTCCAAGTGGCCCCGTTTAGTAGCGGATACCACACCCTTTTAGGGTGGGAGGCGTTCACGATCTTCCAAGCCATACCCCATTACGGGTACATGAAGCTCAAAATGCCCAGGCCCAACGGAATCATCACTCTCGCTAGTGATCCGGACACAACACTCCGCGTTGAAAACAAAACAGCCGCATTGGCCCTCGGGGCATTATCGGAAGCCCTTGCGGCCGAGGAATTAACTGCGCTGCGCTCCACAGTGGTCAGGGACGACGTGATACTTGAAAAGAGATCCAAGTCCACCTCTTTTAATGAAATAGTCAAATTCCAAGTCCACCCAACGGACCCTACAAAAACAGCCTCCATCGGGATACAGTTAAACCCCGCCGTGGATGCCTCACTACGAGAGTTCCTACGCGAGAATCGGGACATATTCGGCTGGCATCCCTCAGATATGCCAGGAATCCCATGTAGGCTGGCCGAGCACAGCCTTAATATTCTAAAGGGATTCAAGCCGGTCAAGCAGACTCTTCGGCGTTTCTCTGAACCTAAGAGACAAGCTATGGGAGAGGAACTAGCCAAGTTATTGGAGGCCGGATTCATTAGAGAAATAAAACACCCGGACTGGCTAGCAAACCTGGTGATGGTACCAAAGAAGGACAAATCCTGGCACCTATGTGTCGATTTCAAGGACCTCAACAAGGCTTGCCCAAAGGATCCCTTCCCGCTCCCCCGCATCGATCAAATTATCGATGCTAGCGCAGGACACGATTCATTGTGTTTCCTCAACGCATACTCCGGCTACCACCAAATCAAGATGGCGGAGTCCGACCAAGCTGCAACAACATTTATCACACCATACGGCCCCTTCTGTTTCAACACAATGCCTTTTGGGCTAAAAAACACCGGCGCAACATATCAGCGCATGATTCAGACATGTCTGGAGAAACAAATCGGCAAAACAATAGAGGCATACGTAGATGATGTGGTCGTCAAAACCAAACACGTCGACTCTCTAATAGACAACTTGAGGCTCACATTCGACAACCTCAGAACATACGACATCAAGCTCAATCCGGAAAAATGCATTTTTGGTGTACCAGCCGGAAAGCTCCCGGGCTTCATCATCTCTAGTAGAGGAATTGAAGCAAATCCGGCCAAAATCCGAGCTCTGTCACAGTTGGCTATCCCAATGGACCTCAAACAAATCCAGAAATTAACCGGATGTGTGGTGGCTCTAAGCCGCTTTATCTCCCGCTTAGGAGAAAAGGCATTACCCCTTTATCGCCTCCTTCGGCGCACCTAACACTTCGAGTGGACGGATGCTGCCACAGCCGGATTGGAAGAAATAAAAGCCATACTGGCAACAAACCCAATCCTGGCCGCGCCAAACATCGGCGAACCAATGCTGTTGTACATTGCGGCAACTCATCAGGTTGTAAGCGCAGTGCTCGTCGTCGAACAAGAAACGGACGGACATAAATTCCCCCTCCAAAAGCCGGTATATTATGTATCCACTGTCCTCACTCCATGCAAATCACGGTACCCACATTATGAAAAGATAGCCTATGCGGTATTCATGGCATCCCGGAAGCTGCGACACTACTTTCAAGAGTGTTCAATTACAGTAGCCTCGGAAGTGCCACTTAATGATATTATAAACAACTGCGACGCCAAGGGCTGGATCACCAAATGGGCCATTGAGCTCCTCCCGTTCGACATAACATACAAACCCTAGCGAGCCATTAAGTCGCAAGTATTGGCCGACTTTGTCGTCGAATGGACGGAAGCCGAACTCCCTAAAGAGTGCGGCGCATACTCCAATTGGATCATGCACTTGGACAGCTCCAAAATGTTGGCTGGTCTGGGGGCTGGCGTCGTCCTGACGTCCCCAACCGGAGATACAGTTCAATACGTACACCAGATACTGTATACAGACTCCAACAACGCAGCCGAATACGAGGCCCTGTTACATGGTCTTCGGATGGCAGTTTCCATGGGCATTCAATGCTTGGAGGTGCGTGGGGATTCGAACCTCGCAATATCCCAAATAAATGGAGAATTCGATGCCAAGGATCCGAAAATGGTGGCTTATCGCAACGCTGCCCTAAAGATGTCAACTCGGTTCGAGGGGCTCGAATTTCACCATGTGGCTCGGGAAAACAATCAGGCGGCGGATATCCTCGCCCGCATCGGTGCAAAACGCGATGCGGACCCCCCCAACATCTTTTTGGAAAGGCTGTTTAAACAATCCGTGGTATGGGAAGGGCAAACCGGTAACAATAGTCCGGACCCGGCCAAAATGCCTGATACCGAACACTGACATAATCGGAGGCTCTGCCACCAAAATAACACCTTCAGCCCACGTAATAATGGCCATCATCGCCCCGTGGACAGAACCATTCCTGGCCTACCTAACTAGGCAGGAACTTCCCGAGGACCAAAATGAGGCACGCTGCATAGTGCGGCGATCTAAAGCCTACAGGGTCCACGAGGGAGAGCTTTATAAAAAAAGCACTACCGGAGTCCTTCAAAGGTGCATCTCCGAAGAGGAAGGGCGGAAGCTTTTGGTAGAAATTCACGCCGGACTCGGCGGCCACCACGCCGCAGCCCAGGCCCTTGTAAGCAAGGCTTTCCGTATAGGTTTTTATTGGCCGACGGCCCGGGTAGATGCACAGGACTTGGTCCAATGCTGCGTCGGTTGCTAACTTTTTGCAAACCAAAGCCACATGCCACCCACCGCCTCCAAACAATCCCCATTACCTGGCCCTTCACGGTCTGGGGGCTTGACATGGTTGGACCCCTTAAAGGGGGAAACCATAAGAAAAAATACTTACTGGTCATGGTGGATAAATTCACCAAATGGATAGAAGCCAAACCTGTTAAAACGGCCGAATCCGGACCGGTTATAGACTTCATATCCGGGGTTGTACACCGTTATGGCGTCCCCCACAGCATCATCACTGACAACGACACAAACTTCACGGCCGATGAGGTAAAACTCTGGTGCAGCAACATGGGCATCAAGCTCGATTATGCTTCTGCCTATCACCCACAAACTAACGGCCAAGTTGAGCGAGCAAATGGTCTTATCATGAGCGGCATCAAACCCAGATTAGTGCGGTCTTTAAGGGAATCTAACACGCACTGGGTAGAGGAGCTCGACTCCGTACTCTGGGGGTTGCGGACCACGCCGAATCGTACTACCGCATACACACCCTTCTTTATGGTGTACGACGCAGAGGCGGTTCTGCCCAGTGACATAATTCATGACTCACCTCGAGTGCGCATGTAAGAAGAAAGAGAAGCCGAGCTCGATCGGTAGGACAGTCTGGACACCCTGGAGGAGGAGCGCGACGTGGCAAAAGCCCGTTCCGCATTCTATCAGCAACAGGCTCAAAGATACCAAAGCAGAGAAGTACGGGCCAAAACTTATAACATTGGCGAGCTAGTTCTACGCCTGCCGGAGAAGAAAAAGACCAAGCTCGAGCCCAAATGGGAAGGTCCCTTCATTATTGACCAAGTTCTGACCGGTGGAGCGTACTGTCTGCGGGATGCATCGGATAATCGACTTGAGATGAACCCATGGAACGCAGCCAGGTTCCGAAGATTCTACGCCTAGTACCGGTCTCTATGTTTGCCTCCTTCATCTGTCCATTTTTTGCATATACATTATCTGTATTTTCTTTCTTCCTTCCTTTTTTTCTTTCTCAAGGCCTTCAAGGGCCAACTTGTGCCTTGCTTGCACACTATTGACGCGCTAACCGCGCTCATTATACCTGGGGGCTTCTTACACAGAAGCTTAATTATTTATCTGGGCTTCATACCCCGCAAATGTGTTATTCTTCCGCATGTACCTTTTCTTCGCCATTATATGCATTGATATGACTTAAGTTTTGGCCAAGCTGGGTTGCCTGGCTCTTGTATTTATGCCCTACGTTCCCGTTAATTCGGCTAGGGCATAAGGGGAGCACCTCTGTGATTGTTACTGCCGGGTTAGCCGGATGTGTACCTCAGACTGGGTGAAGCCAAAAGCTAGCGTTCTTAAGAGAATATTTGGTCGGTGAACAAAAGATGATTTTTATTTATTTTCCATATGTGCCCCTAGATGTTTTTTCTGCGTCTCTTCTCGCAGTCCGGACATGCACTTTAGGGCATGCGTACCCAGGGAAAGGAACCCTTAACGGAACTTTTCTCCCTGGAATATGTTTCTTACTACCCATGTAATATAACATAACTAGTTGGGTACTTGTCTGTTCAAGCACTAATGACCCCTACGCCTGGTTTCCACGCATACCCCGGTTCTTATATAACTGAGCGGGTATTCGGATACACTCCGGACTATCGGGTCCCAAGGTTGAAGCGAAAAGGTCCGCCATGACAAATGATTTACAATCCGGCTAGAAGGCATCATACATGTCACTTTAATTACATAGACATTCAGACAGACTAAATTCCTCTTCTATACCATCCAACAGGCTGTCTAGCCTACAATCCTGTTGGGAATACTTTGCGGCTAATTCTACTTGCCCATACACTAAGCTAACGGGGATCTCCTTCCCATCGGGCCCCACAGGTCCGACCTCGGCCATGTGGTTTGTGTCAGCCTTGGTATACCGTGTCTTCACCATGGCCCAGGCTTCCTTAGCACCTTGACGGCAGGCCGATATCTTCCATAATCGGAAGCGCCGCCGTGCTCCCTTGAGATTCTCCGCAAGCTCTCCAATGCCGGCTGGCAGGGAGACGGATGGCCACAAGGCCTGGGCAATAGTTTTCATCACCTGCCGAACTTGTTCGTGCAGTTGTGAGAGCTCGGGTAGAAGATCACCCACAGACCCGGGCATCTCCTCCACGGGACGACCCGTCAGCATACCTGCAGACATAACTCTGTTAGCCGGCTTCTTCGCCGCACTCTTTAAGGGTTCGTTCAAGCACTTACTGAAAATGCCGCGTCGAAGCCGCTTATTCTCCTTCACGGAGTCCACAAGCTGGGCTCGAACATCTTTCAGTTCCACGCTCAGCTTGGTATTGGCGTCTTGGAGATTGTTTTTCTCCCGCATGACCTTAGTCAGCACGCGTTCGCCAGCCTTTAGCTGTCGTACGACATGCTGGTCCTCTGAATTCTCTCCGGAGTCGTCTGCAATTTCTATTGTTAGATTTGCAGCCATGCCGCACACTATATGGTATCTATCATTCTTTGAAACAAGTGTTACAAGCTGGGGACTTTTCAGGTTCCTTCAATGCGGCAACGGCGGCCCGAAGTTGGGTCTTGCATTCCTCCAGCTCCTGTGACAGTCGAGTATTCTACTCTATAAGAACCTACACAATAAATGATCCTTAAATCAGTTGTCCCAACTATTTCAAGTCTCGGGGGCTACTGATATATATATGTTGGAAATATGACCTAGAGGCAATAATAAATTAGTTATTATTATACTTCCTTGTTCATGATAATCATTTATTATCCATGCTATAATTGTGTTGATAGGAAACTCAGATACATGTGTGGATACGTAGACAACACCATGTCCCTAGTAAGCCTCTAGTTGACTAGCTCGTTGATCAAAAGATGGTTACGGTTTCCTGACCATGGACATTGGATGTCGTTGATAACGGGATCACATCATTAGGAGAATGATGTGATGGACAAATCCCAATCCTAAGCCTAGCACAAGATCGTGTAGTTCGTATGCTAAAGCTTTTCAAATGTCAAGTATCATTTCCTTAGACCATGAGATTGTGCAACTCCCGGATACCGTAGGAATGCTTTGGGTGTACCAAACGTCACAACGTAACTGGGTGGCTATAAAGGTACACTACAGGTATCTCCGAAAGTGTCTGTTGGGTTGGCACGAATCGAGACTGTGATTTGTCACTCCGTGTGACGGAGAGGTATCTCTGGGCCCACTCGGTAGGACATCATCACAATGTGCACAATGTGATCAAGGAGTTGATCACGGGATGATGTGTTGCGGAATGAGTAAAGAGACTTGCCGGTAACGAGATTGAACAAGGTATTGAGATACCGACGATCGAATCTCGGGCAAGTACTATACCGGTAGACGAAGGGAATTGAATACGAGATTGATTGAATCCTTGACGTCGTGGTTCATCCGATGAGATCACCGTGGAACATATGGGAGCCAACATGGGTATCCAGATCCCGTTGTTGGTTATTGGCCGAAGAGTTGTCTCGGTCATGTCTACGTGTCTCCTGAACCCGTAGGGTCTACACACTTAAGGTTCGATGACGCTAGGGTTATAGGGAATAGATGTATGTGGTTACCGAATGTTGTTCGGAGTCCCGGATGAGATCCCGGACGTCAGGAGGAGTTCCCGAATGGTCTGGAGGTAAAGATTTATATATAGGAAGTATGGTTTTGGCCACCGGAAGTGTTCTGGCATCACCGGTAGTGTACCGGGACCACCAGAGGTGTCCGAGGGTCCACCAGCCCCAGAAGGTTGCGTGGGCCAAGTGTGGGAGGGGACCAGCCCCAGGTGGGCTGGTGCGCCCCCCACCAAGGCCCAAGGCGCAGGGAGAGTGGGAGGGGGCAAACCCTAGGTCCAGATGGGCCTTAAGGCCCACCTAGTGGTGCGCCCCCCTCTCTCCCCCCTTGGCCGCCCCCTAGATGGGATCTAGGGCTGGCCGCCACCCCTAGGGGTGGAAACCTTGGTGGGGGCGCAGCCCCTCCCTTTACCCTATATATAGTGGGGATTTTGGGCTGCCATAGACACAAGAACATCTCCTTCTTGGCGCAGCCCTACCCCTCTCCCTCCTCGTATCTTGCGGTGCTTGGCGAAGCCCTGCTGGATTGCCACGCTCCTCCACCACCACCACGCTGTCGTGCTGCTGCTGGACGGAGTCTTCCCCAACCTCTCCCTCTCCCTTGCTGGATCAAGGCATGGGAGACGTCACCGGGTTGCACGTGTGTTGAACGCGGAGCTGCCGTCCGTTCGACACTAGGATCATCGGTGATTTGGATCACGACGAGTACGACTCCATCAGCCCCGTTCACTTGAACGCTTCCGCTTAGCGATCTACAAGGGTATGTAGATGCACTCTCCTTCCCTCGTTGCTAGATTACTCCATAGATTGATCTTGGTGTTGCGTAGAAAATTTTTAATTTCTGCTACGTTCCCCAACAATATACTCATCAAATTTTCTTACCCGTACATCCTTTACATACTGGTCCGTGGCTCTGGCTAGACCATTTTGAGCAGCACAGATGTACGCATCTCCTGATTTGAATGCATCAAACACCTCTTGGGAGAAACAAGCATCACGGAGTACGGCTCGGCAACGCGTTTGATTCATGGCGCTCTCCACTTCGGAATTCGTAGCGGATATCTTATCCGCATCCCCTGTAGAAGGAGCATCCGGCGTGTGCCTCGTGTTAGCTTCCGCCTCTGTGTCCGGCCCTGGAGCCCGACTGGTAGAGGCGTGATTGGTGACCTCTCCCGATATTGTCCGGCGACCGTTCTTCCTTCTAGGAAACACGGGTGTTATTATGTTTTAAAAGACGACAACCACGGAGTGAGGTGTTGCATCATACCTCTGCGCCGGCATCTCCGTCCGGACCGCCTTCCTTTTTAGCCTGTCCGGCTTTGGAGCCCCTTGTTGGCGAGTCACCGCGGGATCGGCAGGGCGTCCTGAGGGCCTTCCCTATAAAACACCGGTTGTATACGGTAGGTGAAGTGCATAAAAGGAAATCCTTTTCAAAGGTTGGGACTCTGGTCTCATTTACCTGCGAGGCTGGGAGTAGCCCAGGGTAATCGGCTATAATGGCCACCATGGCGTCATCACAGCTTAGCTGATAGAAAATCCTATCAATCAGCTCCACGAATATGTCCGGATCCTCTTTGAGGCCGGGGTCGAGGGCCCGTTCAGGATCCTCCGGTTGTGGAGGTGGGCTATTAATCTCCCCTACCGCCTTACGTAGTTCCTGCGATGAAATGGCAAGGTAAATATTTATCACGAAAACAAGGGAAGGATGGAAGTAAAAAAGAGCAGAAGCTCACCCACCTTCGAGGGTTGTTCATGGAGAATCCATCCCATGGCTTGATGCGGAGGAACTCCTCTTCTTCCCCCTTATACAGATCGGATAGAATTTTTGCTAGAGCAGCAACTGAGTCTGGTCCCTTGTGCCTGCAGCGAGTGGCATCATCTTCCCCGTGAAGTGCCACATGGGGTGGCCTTGATATTGAAGTGGCTGCCCCCCCCCCCCCCCGCATAATGCATATTGCCATAACCTCGGTTATGGTCAGTCCTGATTTGGCCAGCAATTTTATCCGGCCCATAAGATAAAATACGTCTCTATCATCTTTCTCATGTGGGCTCCGTGGGCGCCAGCTTAGCTATTTCTTCAAAGGGGCGTTGTCGAACTCAGGAAGACCAATCCGGATAGGATCCGGGAGGGGAACATCCTCCATATAAAACCACTCCGAAGGCCAGTCTTCGGACGTCTTCTTCGGGGTACCGGATAGGTATCCGGTCCCAGCGATGCGCCATACTTCGGCTCCGCCCACTTGATATATTGATCCCCTCTGTGTACGGGGCACAAGGCAGAACAACTTCTTCCACAACGCGAAATGAGCTTCGCAGCCCAGAAACAACTCACAAAGGGCTACGTAACCAACGATGTGCAGTATGGAGGCAGGGGTGAGGTTGTGCAACTGGAGGCCATAGAACTCCAGGAGCCCTCGAAGAAATGGATGGATTGGAAATTCGAGTCCCCTTAACAAATAAGGGACAAGGCATACCCGCTCTCCCTTAGAGGGGTTGGGAAAGCTCTCCACTTGCTCCCCGCCATTATAGGTGGCGAGCCCGGCTCGAACCGGGGCCATATACGCTGGAGGGAGGAATCCCTGGGTCTGTAGCTTCACTAATTGGCTGTGTGGGACGGAACACTTCTCCCAATCTCCGGGCTTGGGGCTGTGGGAGCGAGAGGAGGAGCTGCGCTGACCGGCCATGTTGGGATGGATTTTTTCAGGCGCGCTCCGATGAATGCTCACTGAGGGAGGATGGTGTGGTTCGGATCTGAGAATCCCCGTCTCTTTAATAGACAGTTCATTCACATAGATGGGGTGGTAAATGTAAAAACACCCTGGCTCCTCACATTCGCTTGACACGTGGAAGATGGCCATTATTGGACGCAGAAGTCGAGAAGCGCAACATTTACGAGAAGACGGACACTATTTAACAGGTACTCAGAGTTTGAATTAGAACCCACCTTGCAATGCCGAAGACAATCTGCGCGGACTCATCGTCATTGAAACCTGGTTTAGGGGCTACTGAGGGAGTCCTGGATTAGGGGGTATTCGGACAGCCAGACTATATCCTTTGGCCGGACTGTTGGACTATGAAGATACGAGATTGAAGACTTCGTCCCATGTCCGGATGGGACTCTCCTTGGCGTGGAAGGCAAGCTTGGCAATACAGATATGTAGATCTCCTTCCTTGTAACTGACTCTGTGTAACCCTAGCCCCCTCCGATGTCTATATAAACCAGAGGGTTTAGTCCGTAGGACCAAGAACAACAATCATACCATAGGCTAGCTTCTAGGGTTTAGCCTTTACGATCTCGTGGTAGATCAACTCTTGTAATACTCATATCATCAAGATCAATCAAGCAGGAGTAGGGTTTTACCTCCATCGAGAGGGCCCGAACCTAGGTAAAAACATCGTGTCCCCCGTCTCCTGTTACCATCCGCCTAGACGCACAGTTCGGGACCCCCTACCCGAGATCCGCCGGTTTTGACACCGACAGTAGGCTTTAAGAACGACAGGGATGTCCTGCGTCGGATAGGTCTTGTTGTAGGCCAGCCCTTCGATCTCCAGAAGGCAAGCCTGGTATCCTCCTCTCAACCTTCAATGTTGACCCTGGCAGCAGCCATGATTGATCCTTCGTACGCTAAACTGAAGAAACCTCATCACGAGTTCCATCATGCATGGGAGTCGAAAACATTAGATGAAGATCACATCCTGTACGCAGCAATGGATGCCTACCTTTGTTTAAATATCTACAAGGGTTGGATGAAGAAGCAGAGCCCAGTGTCCGGTTCAAGCAAAGAAGCGTCAACATAGAGGAAGAGGGACGAGGACGAAGTCGAGGACGTGGACTCGGACGAGGACGAAGCGTCAACATAGTGGCAGTGCCGTCGCTCATGCTGGTTCTACTGCAGTGTCAAGCGGACTAGTTGATTAGTTTATTTTCAAGGGTGTGTTGTGCTGAGTCCCCAACAGAACTATGTTTATGTTCTTTCTTGTTATTTGAACTCTTTAGTACGTACAGTAGTACTAGTACTATGTCTTACTACTGTTCTTCTTGCAGTTGGTACTACTGCTCGTATCTTCGTGTTCCTACTGTACTTAATATGTTCGTACTAGTAGTATACTTTGGGTCAGTCGATTTGTGAAAGAAGTTCAATGGAGCGAAGGAAGAAGACAACAGAAGAGGTGGAAGAAGCCCTTCTAGCCATCCACGTTGCATCAAACGGCTCACATGAGTCGACTGAACCAAATTGCTCCTTCAGATTGCAGGATCCACGTGGCATTCAAGGTCTTGAAGGTAGGTTCCGCGTCTGCACCCGGTTTGCGGGCTCGACGCGTGCGCGACCGGCTTCCGCCGCGACAGCCACCATGCGCGCCTCCTCCGCGCGGGCGGAGACGACAATGACACGCTAGTTCCTCCTCGTCGGCGTGCCGGAGCACGCGCTCGTCCTCCTCTTTGTACGCTGCGTGCATAGACACGGCTCCACCAGCTGCTCTCGTGCTTGGCAGCGCGGCGGCATCTCGAGGAGGGACTGCAGACGACGTGAGCGGGCGAGCCTTCGGCTTCATGGCACAGGGATGGTGGCGACACGGCGGTGATGGGCGACAAATTGTTGGCCGGAGCAGGCGGGCGCCAGCATGCGCAACGGCGGCGGCATATTGATGAGTGCGCGTGTCGGAGCTTACTTTAGATTTATATATAAGGTTGGTCAAACTTAAAAGAAAACCGTACTAGTACACGTAAACATTAGACTTAGGCAGCGCTTTTATTAGTTAGTACCATAGCCACGATACGGAATCCTGTGCAAGCGTGTGAACCGCGGCCGCGCGGTCGATCAAACGGTGCATCACGGTGTCTCGCTCGAAGTTCATCCACCGAGCCTTTTTGTGTGTGTGAAAACAATCCTCGAATATTACTCAACTTTTTTCCTGTGAAAGTTCTTGACGCTGCAATATTTCCATATATTTGAATTTAGCTCCGTTCGTGTTTATTTGGATTTGGACGTTTTAGGTGCGCCCTAGTTTTTTTAATACTGATTTTGTGTGTGCGACTGAGAGAGAACGTGTGTATGTGTCCATATGTGTGTTGTGGCGGAAGGGCAATGTGGAGACGGTGTGCGTGTGATACAGTCATAGAGAGGTGTGAATGTGCAAATGATCATGCATGAGTGAGACATAGACAGATGCCGATACGTTGTGTATACATGAGAGAAAGGTCTTCTAGTTTACTTGTGTGTGTGTGTGTGAGAGAGAGAGAGAGAGGAGAATCCGTAACAAAACAACCATCTCTCTCGATTCGTCCGTCCCTCGCACGGTCGCATGCAACACATGCATCAACGCGCACATTTCGACACCCTCACCCGGCCCCAGCCCACCTCAAGGCCCACACAATCTCTTCGTGAATACCCATTTCTCTCCTTAGGTTTGTTTTATCTCAATATCTCTCTCTCTCTCTCTCACACACACACACAGACACACGCAGCACAACACACACACACACACACACACACACACACACACACACTCCCCCGAGCATACAATTCATCCCCATCCAAGGTTATACGGCGACCACTCTCGCTTGTGCTTCTTTGCACCCCAACATGCACAACACCTCAATCTTCAAAGAGGGCATCGAGCAGATCGAAGACGGCGACCACGCCGCGCTAGAGAATGCGGGGTCATTTGGAAGCAGGGTGATGTGACGACGGCTGACTGACTCCTCCCCCACCCTCTCTCTCTCTCTTGCACAAAATTACCAATCCCTCTCTCCCCCGCACAAAATTGTCAATCCCTCAACCCACGAGATCCTTCCCCTCTCGTCCATGTTTTTCCAGCTCTCTCATCAAGCATGTTGTCTATTCTCCTTCCACGTATACAGAATCCAGATGCACACACATCTCATGTATATTACATGTATCCATCTTTCTCACAGACCTAACTTCTTCCTCTCTTTTTCTCTCTCTCTATCTCTCTCTCTGTCTTGTTAGGTTTGTCTCCTACTCTCTCGTCCACATACATACAATCTTTCCCGACCTATCTGCTCCATCTTCAAAAGCTCTCTCTGCACGTTTCATTCACACATTGGGATATGTCAAAATGTTGCTTCTATGATGGCTGATGTAGAGTTATGGTTGTTTTTATTGCATCCTACAAAGTAATAACTATGAAATGCATTTAGATTCTCATTTGACCGGGATTATGTGAGTTTGAGCATGTTGTGAAGTACTATAGACCTTGTATACATCTTGGGATTCAACAATGATTGTAGCTATTGAATTGTATAGACCATTACATTCGAAGTCAATAGCCTAATATATTTATTTCACAATTTCAACAAATGATTAGTTCACTACAAACTAAGAAAACAAATGTGTACTACCTCCATTTTTATTTAAGTCCGCGTATTAGCATTGGTCAAAGTCAAGTTTTGTAAACTCTCAGAAAGCTTATAACAAAAAATATTAACATATACAATAACAAATAAATACCATTAGATTCATTATTGAATGTACTTTCACATCATACATATTTGTTATGGTAAATGTTTATATTTTTCTATAAACTTGGTCAAACTTTAGGAAGTTTGACTTCGGTCAAACCTAATATGCAGAGTTTACTACTACTACTCGCTAGTTGCTTAGCCAAATCACTCAACACGCCACACTGGGAGTTCAGTGTCACAAAATTTTGAGGTCAGCGGGAAAATCTCCCGCAACCCTGATTCAAGCAGTGGGAACTTACCATCATAGCCTTCGGAACAGGCATACGGATGACGCTTGATAGTGGGCTGTTTTCGTAACTTCAGGTTCACCCTACCCAGCCAACCCCACCCCGGCACCCACAGTAGTACACCTGAATACTCCCCATTTTCTATCCCCACCGCAAAATAGACTTCTCCATGGCACCGCAGCCTTCGTGCTCCTCCCCTTGACATCGGCGCACTCGTCCACCGCAGCGCATCTGCCTCATCGACGACCTCATACGCCGCACTGGAGCCGGTCCACCGTCTTCTTCGTACACGGAGCTTCTTCCCCGGCATCGTCTTCCATGGTCTCGGATCTGCTTCCCGGAAGCCGACGCCAAGCACAGAAGTACCACCGTCGAGGACAATGAACTTACTCCCGTTGCCGACCATGACTCACAGAGGCCGCCGCGACCATCGTTCTCCTCCTCGATTGGTAATGTGTGTACTGAATCACTTAGCAGTACATGTGCAGTTCCAATTTTGTTCATACCTACCCTTCAAATTTCCTGGGTGCTATTGTTCCCGTAAAAGTAATTGGTTATAGCCTCCATTGTCCAACCGAGGAGGAGTCGGACGACGAGGAGTAGTTGAATTATCTTTTTTTATCTATCTATATGCTGAGAACTATCCTCTACTCTCTAGTATCTACTTCTCGATATCAGCACTGTAAACGCTTTTTAAAGCGCCGCGCATTGCGATTCAGTTGGAGATGCTCTAACATGACAGACGAGTGCTTTAATGTTTCCCACAAGATGCGCGAGTATTACTAGTAGTATATTTTTCCATGTTGAGATTTTAAAACCACGAGTGCGAACATGCAGAGGACCATTGAAGACCAAACACGGGATATTCGGGACATCTTCAAGGAGCGTGGCAAGTTAAAGAGGAGCTCCACCAAACCTGTAAAACGAGCTTTGGTAAGTAACACCCTTTCAATTACTTTCGTGTAGCCTCGTGTTCGTCGATGTGTATATGTTGTAGTTTCTGTTTCTCTTAAGCGTGGTGTTCTTCGATGTGTAATAAGAAGAGTCTTAATCGTCCTAATGCTTTTGTTTTTAGCTTGATGTAGGAAGTGGGTGTTCTCACCTTGTAGTCTGTTTTTATTTTTTTATTTCCTTTTGAATTCGCTTCTCCGAGTTATGTTTATCTGGCTTGTACTAAATGGATCTAGGTTGCTCTGAGCATTGATCAAAAAAAGAAGTAACTTCATGTCAGGATGCAGTTCCTGCGAGGAGGAAAGTATGGTCAACCTCAAGATCATGTTTCCAAAATGAGGCTGGATTACACACAAGGTGCGAGTTCCCTAATGATGCTGGATTGGACACAAGGTGCAAATTCCCAGATGATGCTGGATTACACACAAGCCAGGTGGAGTCATCAGCTGTTCGTGTCCTTGTGGCATTAGTAAAGGCTGAAAGAAAGCGTGCAGCAGCCCTTGAGAATGTAGCTGAGTTCCTGAAGAAGCGAAAAGAGCAATCAGATGCTCTCTTCACCCAAGCCAAAGAAGAGATGGAAGAAGCCAGAAATAAGCTAGCAGAGGCAGAGCAGGCTAGGCGTCTCCTTCTATCTAAAACTGTTGTGAATACAAAATTTTCTTCATAATAGCTAGGTTCAAAGGTTTATCCAGTCATCATGCCTGTTGTGATGTCCGTGCATCTACTGATGTGGCACAAAATGTTTTTTTGGGTCATCTAATAACAACAATTACTTTCCAAACAATAACAGATGAAGCATTGGACATGGTATAGTTCACGCGCAAGCCCGACATTCCAAGTTGAACTTCCACATCAAACTCATGTTCACAGATATTTGTACATTCATACATAATGTCCACAACCATGATTCCCTTCAAAGCCAAAAAAATGTGAGGAGAGTTATAAATAAAGAAAATCTTCTACTAGTTCCTGCTACTAGTGCGAGCACAACAAGTCAAGACCATGTGTAATTTAATTATATTTTAGTCATTTTTTGTGTTCTAAAATGCCTGCTGGCTCGCGGAAGGACATGTTTCCGGCACACGCGTGGATTCAATGAAGGCAGGTGGGGCAGTCTTAAGCTAGTTGCACGCGGCGAGGAGGTGTGCTCAGCCGGGCCTGCAACGAGTGCGACCCTCTTGGCCGGCGCGCCGGTTCAATGCCTGCGCTATGAGAGGTCGCATCCGTGTCAGAGCAATCACTCCCTCCAGTCCTTTTTTGTTTGGGTAAAACAAAATCTCGTTTTCCATTCACATTTTACAAGTAAAATTCATGGACAAACTTTGACCCAAAGTACGATGGGGACTAGTAAACCAGAATGGAGGTAGTAGTTTTTTTAATCAAAGAAGGGTTTCCCCTTCCGATTTTCATTACTGAAAACTAGCATCTAAATCTAAACCATAGTATTTGCCCTAGAACTACCAGGTTCAACATATCGCAACATAAACCCATACAACCTCCATCGCAAAAAAAAAAACCGTACAACCATACGCCAAAGAGGTGCGTAGTACTATGAATTCCATTTTCGCTCCATACCAATCGTTCTAAAAACTACTTACTACTTATAACACGCCATTGAAAATCGGAACTCTTAACCCCGCTAAAAAAATGATATTTTAAACGTGGCTGCTCGATCTGTGGAAACTGGCGAGCCACCGCGCTCCAAGTCGTTCACCTGTGGTCCCGACCATCAACTCCTACAGATCAAATTATCACGCGAGCTGACTATTCCTACAAAGGTGCTCCACCACGTACCGGTTACCCGCGAATGCAGCAATCGTGCACCTAGGGTTTTAGGGTTTATTTGTTAATGTCGCCTTTATGTAACACTCATGTGTGCGAGACAGCGAGAGGCCGATTGCGTGCGTGCGCCTCTTCTCTTCGTATATGTACTCCACCGTTTGTCCGGTGTCCAAAAAATTATAATAACTACTAGCAATGTGCCAATGCATTGCCACACGATCAAAATAGATTAATACATATTCACCGATTTGATAGAAACAAAAATCTAGTTTTGAAATACGTATACCACAAAATATATGTTATGTTTCACTCAAAATATATTCCTTTGGCGGTTTTGATGAGATAAGGGAGGAATGTTGTTGGTTTCAAGATTCGAGAAGGGGTATATGTCTAATTTCTACTCTTACTAGCAAGATGCTCGTGCGTTGCACGGAACATCAAGATCTTGTGGGAGAAAAGGATGAACGAGGGAAGTCTTTATCTGCAAATGTGGTGAAGAGTGCAGGTAAATTGCCATATTTTCCTTCCTATCCGTCAGATATAAATCGGACGACCTACATTGCAGGATGGCAGGCCCACCATCATCACCAACTCTATTTTTTATCCCTACTCTTATAAAAAGCATTGTCGGTGATGATCGTGTGCCTGCCATCCTGCAATATAGGCCTTCCGATCTATATCTGATGGATAGGAAGGAAACTATGGCAATTTTGCAAAAAGATACCCACACCCCTCTCCACATTTGCAAATAAGGCCTTCCCTCGTTCATCCTTTTCCCCCACAAGATAAACTACTCATACAAATGCATCTTGATGTTCCGTGCAACGCATGGGCATCTTGCTAGTTGTTGCAAAAAGCCCATGTGTGTGTGAGAGAGAGGGAGAGTGGAGGAGGACGGAGTGCATGTGTGACAAAGACACAAGGAGTGTGTGTGTGCGATAGGTATCATCTTAAAATGAGGCGATAGTGTGTGTGCACGATCGAGAGGGCGTGTCTCAAGAAGGGAAGAAAAATCTACATAGATACAAGGAGCGGGAGAGAGACATGTATGCGATGGTGGAAGCACGAGTGTGCGGGTGTATAAACCTATCAAGAGGCTAGCTAGTCAATAAATGTTTGTGATAGAAATACGAGTCGGGGTGCGAAAGCGAGAGTTTTGTGTGTGTGAGAGAGAGACGGTAGTCGGGAAGGGGAGTGGAAGCAGGAGTTGTGTGTGTGTGTGTCTGTGAGAGAGAGAGAGAGGAGACGGTAGTCGGGGTTGTCTGATCGGTAAACAAATGAATAATGTCAGTCTGGGATGGAGATGAAAAGGAGACCGCAACAAATGTTGTGTCTACAGGAGAGAGAGAGAGAGAGAGAGAGAGAGAGAGAGAGAGTAATTTTAGTGGTATGAGTCATATGTAGAGACATATAGGGTGTGTGAGAGAATCCCATAGAGAGAAATACAAAGTGAAAGACGAGTGGAGACTGTGTGTGTGGCGGTGAAAAAGAAAGCTTAGGTACCGAGTGATACCAGAGAACAATAGAGACGTGAGAGATAATGAAAACCGTGTAATGTATAATGATAGGGAGAGTGTGATACTTCTCAAGGGAGACGTCGAGAGACCATGTTTGTGAGGATAGGAGAAACATGAAGTGAGCGTGCGGGTGAGCTGGAGAAAAGAGAGTGATAGCTACCTTAAGGAGCATGCATGCGGGAGAGATGGGCGTGAAAGGAGTGAACAAAAAAGGGATTCAAACATTTGAACTCGAGATGATGATACATGTAATCCATACTCGAACCAAAATTGATCTATCAAACATGCATACTCATATGAATTCACGCACATCTATGTTATTTAATATGTAGATATTACTGATCCATACATTTTAGTAGAACATAATTTGGTTAATTTTTTTCGAATTCAACCTTAAGATTTCGAGATCGTTGTATTTGTAAATCATATTATACATATAAAGGAGCAGAATTATTTGTTGTGCTTTTGAAAGTATATATAAAAAAATGATGTATATAGAATGTAATTCCAATTGAAAATGGATCCCGCCCGAAAAAAATAGAATACAAACGGGATTCGAATTGAGTTGGCACGGTAAACGTGCACTCTGCAAAATTTGAACGAAGCGGGGAAAGTCACAGTAACCGCCCGAGACCAAAATCTGCGAGATGGAAATCACTACTGCCTATCCCTGCCACGCAAAGCCTATCTGCTGGATTTCTATAGGTTTTGATAGGGGTAGGTTTGTAATTTCACCCAAACGTGCCGTAACCGCCTCTCACCCGGATTCATACATGGTGGGCGCCAAAACACAGTGTGTCCTCGGCCGAAATCGACTCCCTGCCCGATTCATATTCATACACGGTGGGCGCCAAAAACAAACTCTCGTCGAAAAATATTCGGTGTATACGAGATTACCGTCCTATCCCCAACCGACTAATGTTGCTGTGATGTAGTA
Organism: Aegilops umbellulata; assembly: GCA_032464435.1. NCBI lineage: Eukaryota > Viridiplantae > Streptophyta > Magnoliopsida > Poales > Poaceae > Aegilops > Aegilops umbellulata. The sequence continues at coordinate 36,593,342 of CP136057.1, read as the reverse complement.
GAAATTTGAAACGGGGCTAAGTTTGTAAATTTCCTCGCATTTGAAACAAGCGCGCCCTGAATACATGGTTCCCCCTTCCTCTCTACCTCCCTTTTCCCCATTCGTACTCTGTTGGAGCCAAAACACCCTCTCCACCCCACCCTCCTCCGTCCGTCGCCGTCTGCCACCCCATCCACCGCCGTCCTCCTCCACCATGCTAGAGATGATACCCGCCGCCGCCGTCCATTACAGGAGATCGACCTCTCTCATCCACGGCTTCGGACCGGGATCCTTGCATCCCGTGCTCTCGCTTCATCCCCGCCGTCGTCCACCTTGCTGGCGCCGCTCCTACGACCGTCCCGTCCACCGCACCCCGCCGCCACCGTCTACCCTCCTAGATCTGCTTCCACGCCGCCGACAGCCATCGCTACCGCAGCACCGTCAAATTCTCAGCAGATGCGTACACGGCGCCGCACCAGAGGTGGTACTCTTTCGTATCCGCTCAACTTATTTATCGCAGCAAGAAAATAGATCGCCACTGCTTTACTCTGATTTCTTGTCTTGGTTGCGAAGTTGCCTTTGTCCGTTTTGCACCTTCAGATCCGCCATGGCACGCTCAACAGTATACTCCCAATTCTTATGGTTTTCCCCTTTTATATTCCACACTAGTTAAATCATAGTAGACTAAATTTCAAAATTGGGTCAGTCGATTTTTCAGAGCTCGCCGGAGTTCGCCGGTGCGATCGAAGGGGCTCGGGTGGTTGTGGGGCCTTGCCGAACGAAGAAAACACGCGGGTGGGGGTTGGGGCGGGGGTGGGGGGTAGGGGTGGCGGAGGAACACAGGCGGTGGGAGCCGGTGGTCTGGTGAAAGAGCAACTATCGCTAGGTGGTTTTGGTAATTCATAACAACATATAGCTCATTGAGCTAATGCTATTCCAAGATAATTATTTCAGGAAAGCTCAATGATTGGCATGGCATGGATGGTGAAAGTGGAACCCTCAAAATGCTAAGGACAAAGGATTGGCTCAAGCTCAAAAGCTCAAGACTCTTCATTTTACATTTTAGTGATCCAAGATCACATTGAGTCCATAGGAAAAGCCAATACTATCAAGGAGGGATGAGGTGTTGCTTAATGAGCCTTTTGCTTCATGTGCTTAATGATATGCTCCAAAATCCTCAGCTACTTTCCCATATCCACAAATGACCTAAACTCCAAGCCAAACTCGGTCCTATCGATTCTTTCCATCCGGCGCCACCGAGTTTCACATGTCATAAGCCACTGCCAAACCCTAGCAATTCGGTTCTACCGATAGGGATCTCGGTCTCACCGAGATGGGATTGCAATCTCTCTGTTTCCTTTTCGTAACTTTTCGGTCTCACCGCAAGAGCGGATCGGTCCCACCGACATTGCAATGTAAACTCTCTGTTTCCCTTTGTAACTTTTCGGTCTCACCGAAAGAGCAAATCGGTCCCACCGAGTTTACCTGACCAACTCTCTGGTTAGCTAATTACCAAATCGGTCTCACCGAGTTTGTGTAATCGGTCTCACCGAGATTATGTTATGCCCTAACCCAAACCATATCGGTCCTACCGAGTTGCATGTCAGTCCCACCGAAAATGTCTAACGGCCACTAGGTTTACTATTTCGGTCCGATCGAGTTTGTTGATTCGGTCCCACCGAGATTGGTAAATTGTGTGTAACAGTTGGATTTTGTGTGGAGGCTATATATACCCCTCCACCTCCTCTTCATTCGTGGAGAGAGCCATCAGAACACATCTACACTTCCAACTCATATGTTCTGAGAGAGAACCACCTACCCTTGTGTTGAGGCCAAGATATTCCATTCCTACCATATGAATCTTGATCTCTAGCCTTCCCCAAGTTGCTTTCCACTCAAATCTTCATTCCACCAAATCCAAATCCTGTGAGAGAGAGTTGAGTGTTGGGGAGACTATCATTTGAAGCACAAGAGCAAGGAGTTCATCATCAACACACCATTTGTTACTTCTTGGAGAGTGGTGTCTCCTAGATTGGCTAGGTGTCACTTGGGAGCCTCCGACAAGATTGTGGAGTTGAACCAAGGAGTTTGTAAGGGCAAGGAGATCGCCTACTTCGTGAAGATCTACCGCTAGTGAGGCAAGTCCTTCGTGGGCGATGACCATGGTGGGATAGACAAGGTTGCTTCTTCGTGGACCCTTCGTGGGTGGAGCCCTCCGTGGACTCGCGCAACCGTTACCCTTCGTGGGTTGAAGTCTCCATCAACGTGGATGTAGGATAGCACCACCTATCCGAACCACGGGAAAAACATCCGTGTCTCCAATTGCGTTTGAATTCTCCAAACCCTTCCCTTTACATTCTTGCAAGTTGCATGCTTTACTTTCCGCTGCTATATACTCTTTGCATGCTTGCTTGAATTGTGTGATAATTGCTTGACTTGTCCTAAAGTTGCTAAAATCTGCCTAGAACTAAAATTGGGAAAAGGCATTGCTTTTATTTGGTCAAGTAGTCTAATCACCCCCCCTCTAGACATACTTCCGATCCTACAAGTGGTATCAGAGCTTTGGTCTCCATTTGCTTTGATTTCCATAGCTTTTGGTGGTCATGGCCTTGGTTTCACAACCTAGGAGAGTATGGCGTCTAGCGAGGGAAGTTATCACCATAGAGGCCCTTACTTTGATGGTACTAATTTTGCTAGTTGGAAGCATAAAATGAAAATGCATATTCTTGGACATAACCCCGCCGTTTGGGCTATTGTGTGTGTTGGTTTGCAAGGTGACTTCTTCGATGGGAAAGAACCAAACCGTGAAGCTACTGCGGATGAGTTGAAGATGCTACAATACAACGCTCAAGCTTGTGATATTCTCTTCAACGGATTGTGCCCCGAAGAATTCAACAAAATCAGCCGTCTTGAGAATGCAGAGGAAATTTGGGATACTTTGATTGATATGCACGAAGGTACCGACTCCGTCAAGGAATCAAAATTGGATGTGCTTCAAAGTCAACTTGACAAGTTCAAAATGAAGGATGGTGAAGATGTCGCTGAAATGTACTCTAGGCTTGCTCTCATCACAAACGAGATTGCCAGCTTGGGGAGTGAAGAGATGACCGACAGATTCATCATCAAGAAGATCCTAAGAGCCTTGGATGGAAAATATGATACCGTGTGCACATTGATCCAAATGATGCCCAATGACAAAGATCTCAAGCCAACGGAGGTCATTGGAAGAATTGTTGCTCATGAGATGTCGCTCAAGGATAAAGAGGAACTTCACAACAAATCAAGTGGTGCCTACAAAGCCTCATGTGAAGTCCCCACATCATCAAGTGAGAAACAAAACTTCAACGAAGAATTGAGCCTAATGGTGAAGAACTTCAACAAGTTCTACAAGAGTAGAAGCAAAGATAGAAGCTCCAAGTCAAGGTCCTACAATGACAAAAGATCTTCTAGTCGAGAGCAAAACTGCTACAATTGTGGAAGACCCGGACACTATTCCAATGAGTGTACGGCTCCCTACAAAAGAAGAGAAGATTCTCCAAAAAGAAGAGGCAAAAGAGAATAATCACCATCAAGAGAGAGAAGGAGTACAGATGATCGTTATGAACGAAGATACTCACGGAGAAGCAAGGATTCGGAAAGAAAGGAAAAATCATCAAGGATCTACACAAAACAAAGACATCAAGCACATGTTGGTGAATGGGTATTCGGCTCCGACTCCGACAACCACTCCGAGAGAAGTTATCACTCCGATTCCGAATATACTCAAGATGAAGGTGTTGCCGGTCTAGCACTTGTGTCAACCAACTCCTACGACATATTTGAATCACCAAATGAAGGAATTGGAAGATGCTTCATGGCCAAAGGTCCTAAGGTAACTCACCCTGAGTATGTTGATTTCAATAGTGATGAAGATGACTTGTTAGGTGATGATGATTTACTTGTTGACAACTCTAGTGATGAATACTATGATGAAACGTCAATTAATCATGCTAATCAAGATAAAACGAATGACAACGATAAGGAGAAAATTGAGGCTCTGACTAAAGAACTAAACACTCTTAAGTTAGCTCATGAAACTATCTTCGAAGATCATCGAGAACTTTTAAGAGCTCATGAGAAGTTACGCTTTGAAAAGCTCAATCTTGAGCAAGAACATGAGTTTTTAAAGGCAATCAATGATGATCTCCACAAGAAAAGTTCTTCTTACATTGCCAAGCGTTTACTCTTATCCACTTACATGCCTCAAGTCAAGTCTAATAACAAGAACAATAAAGATTCTTCCTCTAGTAGTAACAATGATCATGATAAATCCAATATTGTTGCTTCTAGTAGTTCTCTTGATTCCACTAACGATTCTCTTAGACAAGTTACACTTGAGCAAGAAAATAGCTTATTGAAGGGAATCATAGAGAAAGGAGCGTACAAAAGCCTTGCCGGAAGTAAGCAATTCGAGGAGATCGTACGCAAGCAAGGAAGGCACCGGAAGAATCAAGGTGTTGGTTTTGAACAAAAGTTCAATGCCAATGGAGTTGAGTGGGAAGAAGATCAATACCCCAAGACAAAGTTTGTTCCTCAACAAGAGAAGTATGATCCTACTTCTTTCAAGGGGACACGAACTCAAGATGATCTTCCACCACAAGACTACAAGCAAAAAGGCAAGGACAAGCTTCAAGAGGAAATTGATGCATTTGAAGAAGCTCCTAAGACCTTAGTCAAGTGGATTCCCAAGACTACTTCAAGTTCCACTTCATCAAGTACTACTACAACTCCAAGGATTCCCATCAATATGGTGTGGATCCAAAAGAAGAAGAACTAGAGAGTTCTTGAGGGTGACTCCGCCAACATACTTCACTCTTATCATTTTGGCAAGAACAAGTGCAATCAACTTCCACATCTTGCACTAGTTCAAGGAGTCACAAACCCTCTTGTTGGTAAGATAAGGGACAAGGTAACCTAAAAGCTTTCATAGACATCATCTTGTGTGAGCATCACTCTATTTCTATGGATATCTTTGTTTGTTCCTTGTGGGACTAACCCATGTAGGTATTGAAAGTGCAATTCACTCAAAAGGATAGCTCCAAAGTGATCTACATCAACATTGAGCATCCACATCTTCAACATCTACATGAAGTCATCATCGAGAAAACCCAAGGTTAGTTCATCCCTCTTAGGGGGGATATCACATCTAGGGGGAGCTTTACTCTAAGACTTGAGTTAAAGCAACTCTAATGATGTGAACACAACAATGCTTTATGTAAAAGTGGTAACCCCACTTGAGATTAAACGATGAGTATGACCTATGATCAAATGTTTTCATTTGACTCCTATGTCAATATACTCATATATAGATGACCTAGTCATCGCCAATTGCTTGATAGATGGTAGAATTGGTTGTGCATGCTTTGTCACATATTTCAATTGCCATTTTATTGTGTGAGCATGCTGGTTGCACATTTTACTCATTCGAGGACATCCACTTGTTGTTTTGATTGTTTGGCTTTATTTTTCTTTTGCCAAGTGGATGGACAAGAATGCCTAAGAAACTTCTCTAGCTATCTATGCTTTTCTCGTCTCAAACTCTATTCATGCTACATCACAAAATTGATCAAGTCAGATTCGAACCACTCTGTGTGAGGAGCACTCGGAGTCCCCGATTCGTCATAGACTTAAACTTCCAAAACCTCTTTGTGATTCTCGGTCTGACCGATACCCCACTTTCGGTCTTACCGAGATCATTAAGTTGATCTATGTTTTCGATCTCGGTGCAACCGATTTGAACCATTCGGTCACACCGAGTTGCAATAACTGTACACAGTTTTGCATCTCGGTGCAACCGAGTTGTTCCACTCGGTCACACCGACAGGGTCGGGCTATATATAGACACGGGATTTTTTTTGGAAATTTCTCCGAACTCCTTCGCCCGCGCGGTAGCTCGCTCTGCCAACGTGGTCTCCGGATCGTCTTCTCGCCGCCAGCCGCCTCCAGTCGCTGGTATCCATCGCCGTCAACGGGAATCAACCCCGCCGTTGCCGCCGTAGCGAGTCTCCGCCGAACTAGGGTATGGACTCGATCTTTGTGCTATTCCCCAATCCGATTCCTAGCACATTGTGATCATATTGATTCTAGCCACGTTTGATAAACTCCTATCCAGTCAATGAACTCGTAGAATAGGTTTGATCCGAAAATTTTAGGGTTAGGTTTCCGCCGAAACCATCTCGGACCCACCGAGTTGAAAAACTCAGTCCCACCAATTTGGCTTATGCCATTGCACAAGTAAGACTAGGTCTGACCGAGTATTGCTAATCGGTGTGACCGATTTTGGAACTTTGTGAAACCCTAGCAGTCTCGGTGCCATCGAACTGTGACTTGGTCTGACCGAGTTCACTAGTTTAGGTTCCAAAAGCTGCTTCGGTATCACCGAGTTTAAAAATCGGTAGATCCGAAATGCTTTCTATGGAAAACTAGAACTAAGTTTTTGAATCATTCTTTTGCAAAAATCTTTGCATTTTGTGATGCTCATCCACTCTACCTCATCTATAAACTATTCACAGGGTCAGCAATCAGTTTGCTCATCATGTCAGACCAGAGTGATAGCCAGAACATATCAGAACAACCAGTGCAGATGAGTGAGGGCACTAGTCCCTCCAGCTCTTCAGATGAAGGCAGCAGGAGCACCCCCAGCAACCTGCCAAAAGCTGCCACAAGACAAATGAAGAAGAGAACCTCAGAATCAGAGGATGAGGACTATGTGGCAGAGGAGGAAGCAACTTCCAAGAAAGTTGAACTAAAGAAAGAGCATGGCTCAAGACAGAGCACCAAGCCAGGCTTAAAGGTAAAAAGGCCAGCAGGCAGGCAGCCCATGCCAAAGGCCAGAGCCTCAACAAAGATTCCTGAGAAGCCTGCACCCAAAGAGCCAGCTGCAGCTGAAACAAAGAAGGAAAGGAAAAGAGGCAGATGGTGCAAGAAAGTTGATCCCATGGCTGAATTTGAACAGCATTCTTCTGATGAAGAAGAGGAAGAAGCAGAGGTTGCTGCACCAGCACCTAAGGCACCCAAGCTAATGGGTGATGCCATAAGATCAAGGGCAACTGCATCTAAGCCCAAGGAAGCCCTCAAGGCTGCATCTAAGGCCAAGCCAGCTCCAAAGCCAAAACCAAAGAGAAATACAAGGAGCATCCCAGCTGCTGAGAAGAACAAGGCCCCAGTGCCTGAAGCTGTTGAAGAAGAGGAAGGCCAAGTGCTGAGAAAGTTGAAGCCCAAGATCCCAGACCACAATGATGCTCATCCTGTGGCTGAGGATATGAAGATTAGAAGAGACTCTGGGCTGAGAAAGTGGAGAGCAGAGGACCCATATGCTACCAGGAGGAGGACTGCTGTTGACTACAGGTTCCACACTAAGGAACAACAGGACTTCTATGAGACAGTCTTATTGGACAAGAAGCCAGTTGTGTGTGACATGAGATTGGTAGATTGGGAATATATCAAGGAAAATGAAGAGCACTACCCTGGAGTGCAAGATAGCTTCAGAGCTTGTGGAGTTGCTGACTTTGTTGGGCAGAAGCTCACAAAGTCGAATGAGGAGCTCATTATGCAATTCTACTCCACAGCACACTTCTATCCAGATGGAAGGATCACATGGATGTCTGAAGGTACAAGGTACCACTCAACTGTTGAGGAATGGGCAAGGTTGATCAATGCCCCAGAGGAAAATGAAGATGACTTGGATGTCTATGCCAAGAAAAAGATGGATCATAACACTATGGCAACTATGCACAAGGAGATTCCAGCAGAAGATCTTGATACTCACCAGTTTGGATCTGTGAAACACCTGTTGTCAGGACTGCCTACGATCAACTGGATCCTTAGGCACACACTTTTGCCCAAGTCTGGAGATCACAGGATGATCAGAGGTCATGCCATTAACCTGCTACATATATTTGATGTGCCTCAGAAATTTAAGGTCATGAACCTCATAGTAGAGACTATCAAGAGGACTAAAGCAGATCAGAAAAGGAGCTATGGATATGCCCCTCAGATCCAGATGTTGATTAACTCAAGAATGGGCACAGACACATACTTGTTGGACAAGGAACATTTGCCTATCCATCCAGATTTCGAGGACAACCAAGTTGTGATGAATGAAAATGAACCATCGTCAGTCCAAGCACAAGCTAAGAAGGAGAAGGCAAGGAAGGAGAAAGCTGCCAAGATGCCAACTCAAGAGGAGGCATCTGAGTACTTCTTGAAAAACAAGCAAGAGCAGCTCAGTTACCTGATTGCATCCACCCTGAGGATTGAGAAAGGTTTGGCCACACCCTCGCTCAGAACCAGGAAAGCTTAGAGAGAATTGTAGAACAAAAGTTCTATGACTTGGATTTTAAGGTGACAGAGATTCAAACAGCAGTGGAGCAACTTCAAGATGACATGCAGGAGCGGAAAGGGAAGACTACCACTGATGCATTTGCCAGAGTGCCACGAGGTCCGAGGTCGTCTGCAGTGCCAATTCCTGACACAAGAGCCACTGCCTCAGCTCCAGCCACAGCACCAGCCCAACCAGCTCCAACATCTACTTCAGCTCCAACTCCAACCACGTCTACGGAAGCCTTCGTCCTTGGAGTGATCCGGACTCCACCACCACCAGAAGATCAAGCCTGAGTGTCGATCTAGCACTATGCATTTTCTAGGAACTTTTTGGTAACTTGTCGCCAAAGGGGGAGAAAAATGTATAGATCATAGGCTTCGAGAGAGAGAGAGTGTTGTTTTTCTCTCTTGCTTTATTTGGTGGTTTTTCAAACATTGTTTGCTTTTGGTCGAGATACTTTGTTATGCCTGTGAGACATTGATGATCATGTGTTTGATCATAAACTACACTTATGCATGCTTGATATATCTTATCTATCTTATGTGGTCATTCACTTTGTGGTGATGAGTGCATGTATTTCATTATTATCATTTTGAGCTCTCCATCAAGATGTATGTGACATGGAAGAGTAACCCATAATTCTAACTCTTTGTGCACTTGCAGTCGAAAGCAAATTTTAAATATGCACAAATTTAGGGGGAGCTCTTACTTATCACAGACTTCTCAAAGCGACGATATAATTCATTCTTATTATCATTTGTCGAAGCTTTGATCTATATGTTGTCATCAATTACCAAAAAGGGGGAGATTGAAAGTGCAACTATCCGTAGGTGGTTTTGATAACAACATATAGCTCATTGAGCTAATGCTATTCCAAGATAATTATTTCAGGAAAGCTCAATGATTGGCATGGCATGGATGGTGAAAGTGGAACCCTCAAAATGCTAAGGACAAAGGATTGGCTCAAGCTCAAAATCTCAAGACTCTTCATTTTACATTTTAGTGATCCAAGATCACATTGAGTCCATAGGAAAAGCCAATACTATCAAGGAGGGATGAGGTGTTGCTTAATGAGCCTTTTGCTTCATGTGCTTAATGATATGCTCCAAAATCCTCAGCTACTTTCCCATATCCACAAATGACCTAAACTCCAAGCCAAACTCGGTCCTACCGATTCTTTCCATCCGGCGCCACCGAGTTTCACATGTCATAAGCCACTGCCAAACCCTAGCAATTCGGTTCTACCGATAGGGATCTCGGTCTCATCGAGATGGGATTGCAATCTCTCTGTTTCCTTTTCGTAACTTTTCGGTCTCACCGAAAGAGCGGATCGGTCCCACCGAGATTGCAATGTAAACTCTCCGTTTCCCCTTTGTAACTTTTCGTTCTCACCGAAAGAGCAAATCGGTCCCACCGAGTTTACCTGACCAACTCTCTGGTTAGCTAATTACCAAATCGGTCTCACCGAGTTTGTGTATTCGGTCTCACCGAGATTACGTTATGCCCTAACCCTAACCATATCGGTCCTACTGAGCTGCATGTCAGTCCCACCGAAAATCTCTAACGGTCACTAGGTTTACTATTTCGGTCCGACCGAGTTTGTTGATTCGGTCCCACCGAGATTGGTAAATTGTGTGTAACGGTTGGATTTTGTGTGGAGGCTATATATACCCCTCCACCTCCTCTTCATTCGTGGAGAGAGCCATCAGAACACATCTACACTTCCAACTCATATGTTCTGAGAGAGAACCACCTACCCTTGTGTTGAGGCCAAGATATTCCATTCCTACCATATGAATCTTGATCTCTAGCCTTCCCCAAGTTGCTTTCCACTCAAATCTTCATTCCACCAAATCCAAATCCTGTGAGAGAGAGTTAAGTGTTGGGGAGACTATCATTTGAAGCACAAGAGCAAGGAGTTCGTCATCAACACACCATTTGTTACTTCTTGGAGAGTGGTGTCTCCTAGATTGGCTAGGTGTCACTTGGGAGCCTCCGACAAGATTGTGGAGTTGAACCAAGAAGTTTGTAAGGGCAAGGAGATCGCCTACTTCGTGAAGATCTACCGCTAGTGAGGCAAGTCCTTCGTGGGTGTGACGCCCCCGATTCAGTCGTACACTAATCATGCACGCAAATGTGTACGATCAAGATCAGGGACTCACGAGAAGATATCACAACACAACTCTACAAATAAAATAAGTCATACAAGCATCATAATACAAGCCAAGGGCCTCGAGGGCTCGAATACAAGTGCTCGATCATAGATGAGTCAGCGGAAGCAACAATATCTGAGTACAGACATAAGTTAAACAAGTTGCCATAAGATGGCTAGCACAAACTGGGATACAGATCAAAAGAGGCGCAGGCCTCCTGCCTGGGATCCTCCTAACTACTCCTGGTCATCGTCAGCGGGCTGCACGTAGTAGTAGGCACCTCCAGTGTAGAAGGAGTCGTCGTCGACGGTGGCGTCTGGATCCTGGGCTCCAGCATCTGGTTGCGGCAACCGGGTAGAAGGGAAAGGGGGAAAAGGGGGAGAAAAGCAACCATGAGTACTCATCCAAAGTACTCGCAAGCAAGGAGCTACACTACATATGCATGGATATATGTGTAAAGGGCCATATCAGTGGACTGAACTGCAGAATGCCAGAATAAGAGGGGGATAGCTAGTCTTATCGAAGACTACGCTTCTGGCAGCCTCCGTCTTGCAGCATATAGAAGAGAGTAGGCTGAAATCCTCCAAGTAGCATCGCATAGCATAATCCTACCCGGCGATCCCCTCCTCGTTGCCCTGTTAGAGAGCGATCACCGGGTTGTATCTGGCACTTGGAAGGGTGTGTTTTGTTAAGTATCCGGTTCTAGTTGTCATAAGGTCAAGGTACAACTCCGGGTCATCCTTTTACCGAGGGACATGGTTATTCGAATAGATAAACTTCCCTGCAGGGGTGCACCACATAACCCAACACGCTTGATCCCATTTGGCCGGACACACTTTCCTGGGTCATGCCCGTCCTCGGAAGATCAACACGTCGCAGCCCCACCTAGGCACAACAGAGCGGTCAGCACGCCGGTCTAAACCTAAGCGCGCAGGGGTCTGGATCGCCCTGAGCACACCTGCACGTTGCGAACGCGGCCGGAAGCAGACCTAGCAACCGCCAGTACAACGGAAGTCACGTTACGCGGCCCAATCTGGCGTGCGCCGCTCAGTCGCTGACGTCAAGAAATGCTTCGCCTGATACCACGACGCCGAGTGCCCATATCTTTCCCGCGTAGTTGGTTAGTGCGTATAAACCAAATGGCCAGACTCAGATCAAATACCCAGATCTCGTTAAGCGTGTTAAGTATCCGCGAACGCCAACAGGGCCAGGCTCACCTCTCACCCAGGTAGCCCCGAACTGCCCTACCGCGCCACCACAAAGATCCACACAGAGGGCCGTCGGGACAAAGGTCCTTTCAGCCCCCAATCCGTGAATCACTCGCGGGTACTCCTCGAGCCAACCCGACTTTGGTCACCACATGTATCATGTTTAAAGTATAGTATATATCCATGATCACCTCCCGAGGTGATCACAGCCCAGTAGTATAGCATGGCAGACAGACAAGAGTGTAGGGCCACTGATGGAACACTAGCATGCTATACTAAGCAAGTAGGATTGCACGTAAAGGTATCAACAGCAGTATCAACGACAGACTATGCATCAGGATAGGAATAACGAAAGCAGTAACATGCTACACTACTCTAATGCAAGCAGTATAGAGGAGAGTAGGCGATATCTGGTGATCAAGGGGGGGGGCTTGCCTGGTTGCTCTGGCAAGAGAGAGGGATCGTCAACTCCGTAGTCAAACGGGGCAGCAGCAACGTCTGTCTCGGTGTCTAGCGAGAGAAGAGGGGGGAGAAACAATAAATTTTTAAGCAAGCAGATGCATAGTGATGCATGACATGACAAGTAACAGCGTTAGAGGTGCCCTAACGCGGTATGGGATGATACCGGTGATGGGGGGAACATCCGGGAAAATATCCCCGGTGTTCCGCGTTTTCGGGCAGAGGAGCCGGAGGGGGAAAGTTGCGAGTTCGATAGGTTAGGGAGGTGTGGTGGACGAACGGGTTGCGTATCCGGAAGCGTCTCGTCGATCTGAGCAACTTTCATGTAGAAAGTATTTTCATCCGGGTTACGGATTAAAAGATATGATTTTCTAAAGATTTTATTAATTTCTGGAATTTTAAATGATTATTTAATTTAATTCGAAATTAGAATTATGACATCAGCATGATGTCATGCTGACGTCAGCAGTCAACAGGGGTTGACTGGGTCAAACTGACATGTGGGTCCAGTGGGACCCACCTGTCATTCCCTGATTAGGTTAATTAGGGTTAACTAACTAATTACTGTTTTGATTAAACTAACAGTTAATTAGGTTAATCTAATTATGATTAATTAACTTAATTAATTCTTCAATTAATTAATTAATTAATTAATTAATTAATAATAATTATTATATATATTATTATTATTAATATAAATTCCTTTTTTAAATTTTCGTTATGACGGGTGGGCCCCCTAGTCAGTGGCCTAGAGGGCCACCGCGGGGCGGTTGCTAGCGGGTGCTGTGGTTGCCGCGGGTGCGGGCGCCCGACCCAGGAGAGGGGTGAACGGCGCAGAGGGGCGCCGGCGCCGGGCGACGACCGGGACCGTGGCGAGGCCGGCCAAGAACGGCACGGGCGAGGCCGGGCGAGTGCCGCAGGGGAGGCTGCAGCGGTGCAGGCCGCGGCAGGAGCGAGCGCTCCGGGGAGGAGCAGCACGGCGGGCGCGGCGTAGGCGTGGCCGGTGCAGGGCGACGGGTGACTAGGGCCCGCGTCGGCGCGGGCGAGCGCGAGGAGAGGGAGCGGGGCAGTTGTGGCAGGGGAGGCAGGGCGAGGCCAGGCACGACGTATGCGCAAGGAGGGGGCGGCGAGCAGTGGCCTCAGCGGGCGCGGCGTGGCAGCGAGCAGAGGCAGTAGCAGGGGAGCGAGGCCGTGTCAGGGCCATGCACGCGAGCTACGGACGGCTGGCGAGCGTGTGCGCGGGCGGCTCGAGCGGCAGTAGCAGAAGCAGCGCAACAGGAGCAGCAGCTATGGCTGCAAGCGCGCGCGAGGCAAGGCGCCGGGGGTTGTGGGAAGGCTCGGCGGCGAGGTAGTTGAGGTGGCCGGGGTCGGAGCAAGGGGAGGACGCCGGGGTTCCTCACCGTGGGGCCGTGGGGTCTAGGTAGCGGGCGTGGTGGAGGGCGGGGAGGCCGACGGGGACGCGAGGGCGACGGGGAGGCAGTCCGGCGAGGTGACGATGGCGATGGCGGAGCGGTCCGGTGAGGTGCGGCGGGAGCGCGTCGGGCGCGATCCGATCTGGATCAGGGGGAAAGGGGGCGCGTCGGGGGGGGAGTGGGTGGATAGGGTTAGGGTTCGGGGTGCGGGGGGGATAAGGGGAGTGGGGGTGGCCTGTTGGGCCGGCCGGCTGGGCCTGGTGGTTGGCCCAGTTGGGCCACGACCCAGGGGGGATCTTTTTCCCTTTTCTTTTCTGTTTGTATTTTCCTTTTTTTGTATTTTCTTTTATTATTTCTTTTCTGTCTAAATTCATTAAAATTTACTTAGGCATTTCCTAAAAATGTGTTTACTTCACCACAATTACCTTTGGAATATTCGGCAACCACCGAACAATTTTGTTTTAATTTTGGAAACTTTTATTGTTATCAATAATTTGAATTTGAATTTCAAACGGTTTTCGAATTTTTACGAGGATAGCAACAGTAACCGAGGTGTCATGGCACGATTAGCGTGGGATTACTGTAGCATGATTATCCGGGCGTTACAAATCTCCTCCACTACAAGAAATCTCGTCCCGAGATTTAGGAGGTAGAAGGAAACAGTGCGGGGTATTCATCACGCAAGCGATCCTCGCGTTCCGAGGTGGCTTCGTCTTCAGAGTGATTCGACCACTGGACTTTGAGGAACTTGATCGCCTTCTGACATGTGCGGCGTTCAGCTTGGTCGAGAATGCGGACCGGATGCTCTTTATAGGAGAGGTCCTGTTGCAATTCGAGCACTTCATGGTCCACAGCTCGGATTGGGTCCTTGAAGCAGCAATGGAGTTGTGACACGTGGAACACATCGTGAACCTGAGAAAGGTTCGGCGGAAGCTCCAGTTGATATGCCACTTTTCCACGCCTCTCGAGAATAGTGAAAGGACCAATATAGCAGGGAGCTAGCTTTCCTTTGATCCCTAAGCGGTGTGCACCCTTCATTGGTGTAACTCGAAGATAGGCCTCTTCGCCAGGTTGATAGACCATGTCTTTATGATGACGGTCATAATTACTCTTTTGGCGGGACTGAGCAGTCTTGAGATTCTCACGAATAATGCGGACTTGTTCTTCGGCATGTTGGATAATATCTGGACCAAAGAGTGGACGTTCCCCAGTTTCTGACCAGTTCAGAGGGGTTCGGCACTTTCGTCCATATAACACTTCGAAGGGGGCCATCTTCAGACTAGCTTGATAGCTATTATTATAAGAGAACTCAGCGTACGGGAGAGATTCCTCCCATTTCTTGCCGAAGGAAATAACACAAGCCCGAAGCATGTCTTCGAGAACTTGGTTGACACGTTCAACTTGCCCTTGAGACTGCGGATGAAAAGCAGTACTGAATGATAGATGAGTTCCCATAGCTTCTTGGAAACTTGCCCAGAATCTTGAAGTGAATAAGCTGCCACGGTCCGAACTGATAACCAGGGGAATACCGTGAAGCGAAACAATTCTGGACATGTAGAGGGTTGCAAGATGACTAGCGGTGATCGTTTCCTTGACCGCCAGAAAATGTGCAACTTTAGAAAGCCGGTCAATGACGACAAGAATAGCATCATTACCTTTCTGCGATTTAGGAAAACCAGTGACGAAGTCCATTTCAACATGGTCCCATTTCCATTCAGGAATAGAGATAGGTTGCAGAGTTCCAGCAGGCCTTTGATGTTCTGCTTTGATACAACGGCAAACGTCACCCTTGGCAACATAGCGAGCAATGTCTTGCTTCATGTTAGACCACCAGAATCTTTGACGAATGTCCTGGTACATCTTTGTACTACCAGGATGGATACATAGGGTTGTATCATGAGCCTCTTTCATAACCTTCTAAGACAAATCCATGTTTTCCCTCTTACTCGGAACTACTAGGCGACCTTTGAAGAACAAGGTGCCATCGTCATCAACGGTGAAGAATGAGGGCTTTCCTTGTGCGATATAACGTTTAATCCTCTCCACTTCATCGTCACATTTCTGTATCCATTTGATGGTTTCCACAAGATCTGGCCAAGCAACCAGTGTGTTGAGAGAACCTTTGGGGACAACATGGAGGTTCATCTTGCGAAACTCCTTAGGAGGGGGAGCGAGTGCACCCGGAGGAACAATATGGAGGTTCAGCTTTCTGAATTCTTCAACGAGCGAGGACTGAACTTTGTGAACCTGGAGATGGTTGCAGTAAGACTTGTGGCTCAAGGCATCTGCCATTACATTAGCCTTGCCTGGCGTATAGGAAATACCCAAGTCAAAGTCTGCTACGGTCTCCATCCATCTCTGCTGACGGAGGTTCAGGTCTGGCTGAGTAAACATATACTTCAGACTTTGATGGTCGGTGAAGATCTCGCAACGATTACCGAGAAGGTAATGTCGCCACTGCTTCAGTGCATGAATGACAGCAGCAAGCTCGAGATCGTGAACTGGGTAGTTCTCTTCATGAGGGCGCAATTGATGAGAGGCATAGGCAATCACTCTGCGCTCTTGCATTAGGACACAGCCTAATCCTTGACGGGAAGCGTCGCAGTAAATGACGAAGTCCTTCTTTGTGTCAGGTGGAGCTAGCACTGGGGCAGAAGTCAAATTGTCCTTGAGTGCCTGGAAGCTCTCCTGACATTTGTCTGTCCATTGAAACTTGACGCCCTTATGCAGCAGGTTAGTCAGAGGCCTGGCAATCTTGGAGAAGTTCTCGACGAATCGACGGCAATAGCTGGCGAGACCGAGAAAACTTCTGACTTGCTTGACATTCTTCGGAGGAGTCCAATCAAGAATAGCCTGAACTCGTTCAGGGTTAACGGCAATACCATCCTTAGAGATGACATGTCCAAGATAGGTTACTTCAGGAAGCCAGAATTCACATTTAGAGAACTTGGCATACAGCTGATGCTCTCGTAGCTTTTCCAGCACAAGACGAAGATGTTCAACATGCTCTTCTTCGTTCTTGGAAAATACCAGGATATCATCCAGATAAACCACGACGAACTTGTCGAGGTAATCCATGAATATATAGTTCATCAGGCGAGAGAAGGTGGCTGGGGCTTTGGTTAAGCCGAAGGACATGATAGTGTACTCGTATGAACCATAACGAGTCACAAAGGCAGTCTTTGGGATATCCTCTTCACGAACACAGATCTGGTGGTAACCCAACCTCAAGTCGAGTTTAGAGAACACTGATGAACCAGCCAGTTGATCATACAGATCATTGATCCGAGGAAGAGGATACTTGTTCTGAATGGTAGCTTGGTTAATAGGACGGTAGTCTTGGACCAGTCGGTTTGTCCCATCCTTCTTCTTGACAAAGAGAGAAGATGCTCCCCAAGGAGAGCAACTTGGACGAATGAAACCATTTTGAAGAGATTTGTCGATTTCCTCCTTAAGCTCAAGGAGTTCATGCGGCGGCATTTTGTAGGGCCGCTTGGCAATAGGAGTGGTGCCTGGTTTCAAGTCGATGACGAATTCGACAGCCCTAGCAGGGGGAATCCCTGGAAGTTCTTCAGGAAAGACGTCGAGGAAGTCACGCACGACGGGGATGTTTTCAATGCCCTAGAGTGGTGCAGAGTTCAATGCATTCAAGGCATAAAGCCTTGCCTCGGCATTTTGCACCAGGCGAGCGTGGTATGTAACTATTTCATCTGAAGGATGTAGCAGATGGACGGTCTTAGTGGCGCAAACTATGGAAGAAGTATGCACTTTCAACCAATCCATCCCCAGAATGAGGTCGAGGTTAGACGTCTTCAGGATAATGGGCGAGGCATAGAATTCCAGCCCTTCGATTTCCACGGGGACGTCGACGCCAACCATGGAGGTTTGACATTGTCCCACGGGGGTTTTTACCACTACCGAAGTGTTCATCTCCTCGTAATTAATGCCATGCTTGAATGCAAAATCTTCTGACATGAATGAATGCGATGCTCCTGTATCAAATAAAACAGATGCAGGTACTGAATTTACGAGGAGTGTACCCATCACAGTAGCAGGCTGGTCTTGAGCTTCGGTCAGATCAACGTGGTTGGCATGAACATGACCATAAGACTTGGCATTGTTGTGGCGGGTCTGCTTGTTTCCACGACCAGCTGCAGGAAGGGCCAGCTGATTCTGATTCTGCTTCTGATAGCAGTTCCTAGCAAGGTGACCTGGTTGACCACACTTGTAGCACAGACCATTATTGGGAGTGGGGACCGGAGCTTGGGGTGGTGGAGCTAGAAGTTTTGGCTGCCTAGCAGGAGCATTAGGCAGACGAGGTGTAGCATAGGACTGCCTTGGGGCAGGTGCATTCGGCTGGTACATGCTGTTGGGAATCCATATCCTGCGCTTCTGCGAGGACGGGCCCGAAGATGAGCCCGTGTCACGGCTGCGCCTGTGAGAGCTTTGGTATTCCTGCAGACCAGTTTCGACATTGATGGTCTTGTTCACCAAGGTGGCGAAATCAGCAAAGTCGTGCACTAGAAGTGCGAGCTTGATGTCAGCTTGAAGGCCGTCACGGAACTTCTCCTGTCTGCGTGCATCAGTTGCATTGTCTTCTTCAGCATAGCGAGACAAGTCCAGAAACTCTCGCGGATAAGCTTCAACAGTTTTGTTGCCTTGGATGAGGCTGCGGAACTCACGCTTCTTCCGGTCCATGACTCCCTGAGGAATGAAGCGGGCACGGAAAGCAGCTTGGAAGTCTGGCCAGGTGATGATTGTTCCAACTGGCAGAGTACGCCTGTGGCTGTCCCACCATTGAGCTACGGGTCCCTTCAGGAAGAAGGAAGCAAACGTGACATAGCTGGCAGGGGCTACATCAGCAGACTCCATCTCATAGGTGATGTCACAGAGCCAGTCATCAGCGTCCAGAGGCTGAGTTGAGCTGCGGTACAAAGTTGGGTTCAGGCGCATGAAATCCTGCAGAGTTACTGTGTTTGGCTGCTGGTTCATATTGGGGCGAGGAAACTGAGCCATCATGTTCTCCATGAACTGGCGATTCATCTCAAGTTGTTGGATCATACCAGCCATGTACTCAGGCGGTGGTGGGAAGTTGCCACCCCGACCACGACCACCTGGTCTAACCATCCTGCTAATATATAACAGGGGTAGTTCAGCATTTGAGAATATTTGCAAAGACAAGAATCATTCAAGACGAAACATGCATAATGAAAGCAACACGATAGATACCACATAATAGTCGGCACATCTTACAAAAGAGATCATGCATAGTGTTCGGTACATAGAGTTCAGTACACAGACTAAGATATCATGGGCGGCACGCAGGCTCGCGGTGAATGCATCTAACATAAGCAAACAAGTCTACATCAGTCCCACACGACACTGCGGAGGTAGGTGTAGCCTGAAAGCTGGTAGTGTGGCAACGGGTACACCACGTCGGCAACCTGGGGTCCGCGAGTGCTCTGGTGCTGAACCCGACGCTCTGGCGGCAGAAGTGGACCAAGTGCGGGAGAGTAGCCTCCCACCTCTGGCCAACCGACACCCTGAGGCATCACGGTCCTGGCTGGGTAGATAGCAGAACGCGACAGCTCCCCAGATCCGACAAAGGGGTGGAAGATCGTCAAAACACGGTAGAGGTGCTGGCGAGTGGTGTACAACTCGTGGCGAAGAGCTCGGTTAGCTCGATCCAGCCCATCAGCATGCAGAACAAAGTTCTGATGGTGGAAGGGCTCGCGGGTGACAGTGGAGTAGGCAGCAGTGTAGTAACCCTCCGCACCAATATCAGATGCGATAGCAATGTGCCTGAAGGGGGAGGTGTCCAACTCCCGGTACTCCCTACGAAGGCGTGTCAGAGCAGCATAGGCAGCATCGTGAACTGCCATATCGATGGTCACTCCAACACCATAAGCGGTGTGCAGCACAGTAGTGGAGTCATACACCCGAGAGTAGAGGTGGACGGTGGCACGGTACTCCTCCTGGTTAAAGTCCTGGTACTCCTCGGTGACGGTGTACTCGGGGTGCCAGCGATAACCCAGATAGGTCATCATCTCAGCTAGCACGGCCGGTGATCCCGAGGCGCCAATGGCCGCCGTGTGGCGCACAACCTGCCTCGTGGGTTCCATCTGAAAACAAAGATGTTTCAAAGGAGTCAAATGACAGTGTGGAAAGTGTGCAAAACACTATACTAAGGAATAACTATGGCTTTTATCCAACTCTGGGGTGAATGTCGTCACGGGATCCTAGTGTCAGAGTTAGTAAATTCGTTTAACCCGAGTAGAAGAGAGTTCAGAGTCCCAGAGTAAAGGTCGAGGAGTAAAAGATCCTAGTACCACCCGATGGCGACGTGGGCCCGTAAGGCTCACAACCAAGTTAGTAAAAGTTTTTGTAATGTCTAGACTCGACTTCGGCCAAGGAGTGTGGAAGGGGGATTCCTACAGGCAGTCGACTCTAATACCAACTTGTGACGCCCCCGATTCAATCATACACTAATCATGCACGCAAATGTGTACGATCAAGATCAGGGACTCACGGGAAGATATCACAACACAACTCTACAAATAAAATAAGTCATACAAGCATCATAATACAAGCCAGGGGCCTCGAGGGCTCGAATACAAGTGCTCGATCATAGACAAGTCAGCGGAAGCAACAATATCTGAGTACAGACATAAGTTAAACAAGTTGCCATAAGATGGCTAGCACAAACTGGGATACAGATCGAAAGAGGCGCATGCCTCCTGCCTGGGATCCTCCTAACTACTCCTGGTCGTCGTCAGCGGGCTGCACGTAGTAGTAGGCACCTCCAGTGTAGAAGGAGTCGTCGTCGACGGTGGCGTCTGGATCCTGGGCTCCAGCATCTGGTTGCGGCAACCGGGTAGAAGGGAAAGGGGGAAAAGGGGGAGAAAAGCAACCGTGAGTACTCATCCAAAGTACTCGCAAGCAAGGAGCTACACTACATATGCATGGATATATGTGTAAAGGGCCATATCAGTGGACTGAACTGCAGAATGCCAGAATAAGAGGGGGATAGCTAGTATTATCGAAGACTACGCTTCTGGCAGCCTCCGTCTTGCAGCATATAGAAGAGAGTAGGCTGAAGTCCTCCAAGTAGCATCGCATAGCATAATCCTACCCAGCAATCCCCTCCTCGTTGCCCTGTTAGAGAGCGATCACCGGGTTGTATCTGGCACTTGGAAGGGTGTGTTTTATTAAGTATCCGGTTCTAGTTGTCATAAGGTCAAGGTACAACTCCGGGTCGTCCTTTTACTGAGGGACACGGCTATTCGAATAGATAAACTTCCCTGCAGGGGTGCACCACATAACCCAACACGCTTGATCCCATTTGGCCGGACACACTTTCCTGGGTCATGCCCGGCCTCGGAAGATCAACACGTCGCATCCCCACCTAGGCACAATAGAGCGGTCAGCACGCCGGTCTAAACCTAAGCGCGCAGGGGTCTGGGCCCATCTTCTTGAGCACACCTGCACATTGCGAACGCGGCCGGGAGCAGACCTAGCAACCTCCAGTACAACGGAAGTCACGTTACGCGGCCCAATCTGGCGCGCGCCGCTCAGTCGCTGACGTCAAGAAATGCTTCGGCTGATACCACGACGCCGAGTGCCCATATCTTTCCCGCGTAGTTGGTTAGTGCGTATAGACCAAATGGCCAGACTCAGATCAAATACCCAGATCTCGTTAAGCGTGTTAAGTATCCGCGAACGCCAACAGGGCCAGGCTCACCTCTCACCCAGGTAGCCCCGAACTGCCCTACCGCTCCACCACAAAGATCCACACAGAGGGCCGTCGGGACAAAGGTCCTTTCAGCCCCCAATCCGTGAATCACTCGCGGGTACTCCTCGAGCCAACCCGACTTTGGTCACCACATGTATCATGTTTAAAGTATAGTATATATCCATGATCACCTCCCGAGGTGATCACAGCCCAGTAGTATAGCATGGCAGACACACTAGCATCCTATACTAAGCAAGTAGGATTGCAGGTAACGGTATCAACAGCAGTATCAAAGACAGGCTATGCATCAGGATAGGAATAACGAAAGCAGTAACATGCTACACTACTCTAATGCAAGCAGTATAGAGGAGAGTAGGCGATATCTGGTGATCAAGGGGGGGCTTGCCTGGTTGATCTGGCAAGAGAGAGGGATCGTCAACTCCGTAGTCGAACGGGGCAGCAGCAGCGTCTGTCTCGGTGTCTAGCGAGAGAAGAGGGGGGAGAAACAATAAATTTTTAAGCAAGCAGATGCATAGTGATGCATGACATGACAAGTAACAGCGTTAGAGGTGCCCTAACGCGGTATGGGATGATACCGGTGATGGGGGGAACATCCGGGAAAATATCACCGGTGTTCCGCGTTTTCGGGTAGAGGAGCCGGAGGGGGAAAGTTGCGAGTTCGATAGGTTAGGGGGGTGTGGTGGACGAACGGGTTGTGTATCTGGAATCGTCTCGTCGTTCTGAGCAACTTTCATGTAGAAAGTATTTTCATCCGGGTTACGGATTAAAAGATATGATTTTCTAAAGATTTTATTAATTTCTGGAATTTTAAATGATTATTTAATTTAATTCGAAATTAGAATTATGACATCAGCATTATGTCATGCTGACGTCAGCAGTCAACAGGGGTTGACTGGGTCAAACTGACATGTGGGTCCAGTGGGACCCACCTGTCATTCCCTGATTAGGTTAATTAGGGTTAGCTAACTAATTACTGTTTTGATTAAACTAACAGTTAATTAGCTTAATCTAATTATGATTAATTAACTTAATTAATTCTTTAATTAATTAATTAATTAATTATTTTTGATTATTATATTTATTATTTTTTTATTATTATTAATATAAATTCCTTTTTAAATTTTCGTTATGACGGGTGGGGCCCCTAGTCAGTGGCCTAGAGGGCCACCGCGGGGCGGTTGCTAGCGGGTGCTGTGGTTGCCGCGGGTGCGGGCGCCCGACCCAGGAGAGGGGTGAGCGGCGCAGAGGGGCGCCGGCGTCGGGCGACGACCGGGGCCGTGGCGAGGCCGGCCGGGAACGGCACCGGCGAGGCCGGGTGAGTGCCGCACGGGAGGCTGCAACGGTGCTGGCCGCGGCAGGAGCGAGCGCTCCGGGGAGGAGCAGCACGGCAGGCGCGGCGTAGGCGTGGCCGGTGCGGGGCGACGGGCGACCAGGGCCCGCGTTGGCGCGGGCGAGCGCGAGGAGAGGGAGCGGGGCAGTTGTGGCAGGGGAGGCAGGGCGAGGCCAGGCACGGCGTATGCGCAAGAAGGGGGCGACGAGCAGTGGCCTCAGCGGGCGCGGCGTGGCAGCGAGCAGAGGTAGTAGCAGGGGAGCGAGGCCGTGTCACGGGCATGCACGCGAGCTGCGGACGGCTGGCGAGCGTGTGCGCGCGCGCGGGCGGCTCGAGCGGCAGTAGCAGAAGCAGCGCAACAGGAGCAGCAGCTATGGCTGCAAGCGCGCGCGAGGCAAGGCGCCGGGGGTTGTGGGAAGGCTCGGCGGCGAGGTAGTTGAGGTGGCCGAGGTCGGAGCAAGGGGAGGACGCCGGGGTTCCTCACCGTGGGGCCGTGGGGTCTAGGTAGCGGGCGTGGTGGAGGGCGAGGAGGCCGACGGGGACGCGAGGGCGACGGGGAGGCAGTCCGGCGAGGTGACGATGGCGATGGCGGAGCGGTCCGGCGAGGTGCGGCGGGAGCGCGTCGGGCGCGATCCGATCTGGATCGGGGGGAAAGGGGGCGCGTCGGGGGGGAGTGGGTGGATAGAGTTAGGGTTCGGGGGTGCGGGGGGGATAAGGGTAGTGGGGGTGGCCCGTTGGGCCGGCCGGCTGAGACTGGTGGTTGGCCCAGTTGGGCCACGGCCCAGGGGGGGTCTTTTTCCCTTTTCTTTTCTGTTTGTATTTTCCTTTTTTTGTATTTTATTTTATTATTTCTTTTCTGTCTAAATTCATTAAAATTTACTTAGGCATTTCTTAAAAATGTGTTTACTTCACCACAATTATCTTTGGAATATTCGGCGACCACCGAACAATTTTGTTTTAATTTTTGGAAACTTTTATTGTTATCAATAATTTGAATTTGAATTTCAAACGGTTTTCGAATTTTTACGAGGATAGCAACACTAACCGAGGTGTCATGGCACGATTAGCGTGGGATTACTGTAGCATGATTATCCGGGCGTTACAGTGGGCGATGGCCATGGTGGGATAGACAAGGTTGCTTCTTCATGGACCCTTCGTGGGTGGAGCCCTCCGTGGACTCGCGCAACCGTTACCCTTCGTGGGTTGAAGTCTCCATCAACGTGGATGTAGGATAGCACCACCTATCCGAACCATGGGAAAAACATCCGTGTCTCCAATTGCGTTTGAATTCTCCAAACCCTTCCCTTTACATTCTTGCAAGTTGCATGCTTTACTTTCCTCTGCTATATACTCTTTGCATGCTTGCTTGAATTGTGTGATAATTGCTTGACTTGTCCTAAAGTTGCTAAAATCTGCCAAGAACTAAAATTGGGAAAAGGCATAGCTTTTATTTGGTCAAGTAGTCTAATCACCCCCCCTCTAGACATACTTCCGATCCTACATCTGGCCGGCGGCCCGTGCGGTGTTCTGTATGGGAAGAATCAGAGACGAGGAAGAACAAGGGTTAGGAGAGGTAGGATCTTCATCCAACCGCCTGAAATGGTCGAGAGATAGATGGGAGTTGCATTCTTAATGCGCTCTAGTTCATCATGTGTGGGCACTGTGCAACCAACATTTTATTACCCAAAATCTGCTTGCTCTTCTTTACCATGTTCCTCTTCCGTTCTTCTTTAATATGTACTCTCTCCCTTCCTAAATACAAGTCTTTGTATAGATTCCACCATGGACTACATATGGAGCAAAATGAGTGAATCTACACTCTAAAATGTATCTGGATACATCTGTATGTGATCCATAGTGGAAATCTCTACCAAGACTTATATTTTGGAACAGAGGGAGTATGATAGTAGTACAGTATGTTCCTTGTACTGAAGATGAGCAAGGACATTTGCAGTGTAGAGGTCTATACGGTCGGTTGTGATGGACACTTTGAGCCTCTTTGATTCGTAGGATCTTGTAAACATAGGAATAGGATTTGTAGTGGCCTTCCCACTTGAATCCTGTAAGAATAGCAAGGAAATGCGGGGAGCTGTGTCACCTTTGAGAGTTACACTGATATTAACAGTACCGCACCTTCACTTGAAGAGAGCTGGTATCCGAAGCCTTTCTAGCCGTACCGGCAATACTAGCACATATATTCCAGCAAGTTCCACTTTGCTGATTTTACTCTGATGCTTAAGGTTTTCCCGTTATATCTACACTATGATCTGTGTAGCTACTTTGTGTCACACTAGCAGCAGTCCACTCTTGAAGCTAAACAGTGCAATGACTTACAAAATTGGCACCAAGGCATTGAGTGCCATTCTGGATGCAATGAAACTCATACGCTCCCCACTTGTTGATTCTTGTTTAGAATATGATCCTAATGACTATTCTAACCTCGAGGAGTCAAAGGCAGATGGCATGTCCTGTTCACCCATTGAGGTGCCTGTTCTAATTTGGCAATGTTTTATTGATTGCGGGTATCTTGCATATGTTGTCTTGCATTTCTTCTACTTTGTTGCACCGCCATCTGCTTAGTTTACTCATCATATATGTCGAGATGCCATGCCCATCCATTATCAATACATATTCCGTCTGCCATCATACCATGTTTTTTCACTCAAATGTTGTTCTTGTGCATTACACATCAAAAAGGAAGAGGGTGATTGCCGAACCTGAAGGAGCACCAGCAAAGTCCTTGAAAAACATGGTGGTGCCGGAGAAATCAGACAACACCCCACTTATATTGGCTGTACAACCAGTGACACAAAACGTAGGACCGACTCCAGCAGACTGTACCCATAGTTCACTGGCCACACCACTATCCCCACCACACAGGACCTGCACTCCAACAAAAGGTATACCGATTTCATTTGCCATAGCATCAGCTGTACCACAGAAAAATCCCACTCCAGCAAAAAGTACAGCAAGTCCACCGGCCGAAGGCCTATCCCAACTGCAGAGACGGCCAATTCCTGCAGATTGGAACCCCATTCCATTTATTCCTAGTTTAAAAGACAATGCTTTCAATGCTGTTAGGGACTACGTGCATATATTCCCATCATGGGAAGATTATTGTGAAGACAAACACCATTTTCACATCTTCCTGTCCAACTTACGTGTAGGTGCTATTATTCATGGTTATTATTTTCCTATTTTTTGCTGATTGAACACATCAATGATTTACATTACATTGTTGTAACTAGGCGAGGGTCAATCTGGATAGTCATGACGAGCAAAGCTTGCTTGTGCTTTTCAAGGAGGCATTGCAGCAGTATCGGTGTTACCTGAGGAAATCACACTTTGATGGCAAGTCTATAAACGAATTTCCGGTGAAGTCTCCTGTGCTAAATTTAGAAGACATTGAATGGAAAATCCTTGTTATGCACTGGTCTCGTTCCCAGGATGAGGTACTGTCTATGAAATCACATGACAATTTGAACTTCTACTTTTCCGCATGTGCCTTACGGATCTTTTTTGTAGGAAATCTGCTCGAAGAAGAATTCCGGCTTGGCAAGGACGACAGGATATCGCAAATATGCTGCCCGCTGCTTTGCTCTTGTTAGTACCTGTTGTCCTGTATCACTATACTTGCATACATACCTGGTTCATTATGTGACAACCGTATGCATCATAGCTTGCTTATCAATTGTTCGCTCCAAATTATCTGATCTGTATGAATGGTTACATTAGTGTAGAATATATCCAATGCTAATGTTTTTTAGCTCTGCATTGTTCTTGTAAGTACATGCTGTCCTTTATCAGTGTACTTATAATGACAGGTAGTTGTTCATGTACCATCACTCTACAGCTTATTTTCCTTTGCCCTCCATTTTCTACACATCAGATCTATATTTACTCTTACCATAAGGTTGGTACTGAAGAAGTTTAGCTGTGCATTGCTCTTTGTTGTACCTTTTGCCTGTATCGCTGCACTTACATTTATAGCTACTTGTTTATGTAGCATCACTCTTCATCTTATCTTAAATATTCTCCATTTTTTCGTATATTATCACATCTATATTTACTCTTAACAAAATGTAGAATAAAGGCAATGCTTTTGAAGAAGATTATGTGGTAAACTTCTTGAATTGCCCCCCATCAGCATGGACAAGGCCTTTATGGAGCATGTCTTCACCAATAATGTAAGTTTGTCAATCTCAAGCCTTCAAACTTTGTTGTATATATTTGGTTAGGCATGACTGCAACAGTTGTTTATATTTGGTGTTTGCATCAAACTGTTTGTTTAAAGTTTATTATGTAGTTCATAAACAAAAGTTTGTCCTTTCTCAATTTAAGTTTTCAGTTGTATAACCAAGTTCCTTCTTCATACCATGTAAATTAAACTATATAGAGCAAGTGATCTTCTTTTGCACTGCATGTATGCTTCTGTTCTTCATCCGTAATCCAGTGGTGTGGTGAACCTACCCACTACAGCACAATGTCATATTGCAATGTCTTAACTATGAACAATGTCATATCATTCTACTATTATTTAAACTGTCTCTTTATTTGCCAATCTGAAATGGTATAAATTGACAGCACACTAACCATTGATACTTATAAGTTCTTCATCTGTAATCCAGTGGTATCATGAAGCTGCCAACTCCTTCACAATGTCATTTCCTGCCATGTCTTGACCTGAACAATACCATATTCTGTTAATGCAATTTTAAACTGTGTCACTTTATTCATCAGTAAGAAATGTGATGAATTGTCAGCACTGATACTTTTATGTGCAAAACCTGTCATCTGTCTTCTTGTTTATCTTTCAGAGTGAGGAAGATATAAGTGTTGAACAAGCGCAATCTCATCATCTTGCTCAGCTGCTTGCGCTGCAGCTCCCCAATAGGGCTAACCTTTCTTGAACTCTATTGAAGTGCTGTCGGTTTTGTATATTATTTTGTCGGCGTGTTTATTTGCACTGGTGGCGATCTTTGATGCCCAGTGTATGTAATCTGCTGTCTGCTTGTGCTTTATTATCATAGTGGCGAACTTTGATGCCCAGTGGATGTAATATGCCGTAATTTCTTTATTGTATAGTCTAGGTTTTTTCTTATTCATGATGCTGCAGTTATTTTACTGTATATATACATCCTTTCTTCGCAATAAACCGGCCAAACCGTAAAATTACGGTACATAATCGGGCCGTCATGCAATCACGATGTAGGTTGGGCCTGAAACGTGTCGAACAGCTCACGGGCCGGCAGCAGCACGAAATGAACCCCGGCCCATGATTGTGCGAATCAAATCACGGGCTTTTAACAGGCCAAAATTGTCTCGGTCCTTGTTTGGCCCAATCAGATATCGGCTGCGAGCAGGCCGGATGCAAACCGGGCCGTAGTTAGGCCCAACTATATGACGGGCTTTTAACAAGACGAAATTAATATAGGGCTGAAATGTTAAACGGGCCCTTAACAAGCCAAAACTAATATCTGACCGAATTACTAAGTGGGCCTTTAGCAAGTGGGCCCAAAAGCATAGTGTCCAGTTGACGGGCCGAATCTGATATGGGCCATAATTGAGCCCAAAGCCTTTTGAAGGGCCGGACCTGATCTGGGCCGTCATTTGGCCCAGAACGTGGTAGGCTTTTAACAGGCCGGATCTCATATGGGCTACTATTAGGCCCGGAGCGTGGCAGGTCATTAATGGACCGAATCAAATATGGGTCAGCATTTGGCCCAAAACATGGCAGCCAGTTAATGGGCCGGCCTACTAGGGTCCTCAAAATCTTGTGGGCCTACAGCTGGGTCGACCCATTAATGTCAGCGAAAAATCATGGGCCTTTAGCTGGGCCGACCCATTATGATCTGCAAGAATCCTGTGGGCTTTTACCTGGGCCGGCCCATTATGGCACACAAAAATCTTGTGGGCCTTTAGCTGGGCCGGCCCATTATGGCCCACAAAATCTTGTGGGACTTTAGCTGGGCCAGCCCATTATGGTCCGCAAAATCTCGTGGGCATTTAGCTGGGCCGGCCCATTATGGTCTGCAAAATCTTGTGGGCCTTCAGTTGGGCCGGCCCATTTAAATTTGATGGGCCGGTCCACGTGTCGACATATCATAGGCGCGTCTCACCCATTGGATGAGTGACACCTGTGCCAATGCGGACCTGACACGTGTCTCCTCCAGCCAATGATGATTTTACACGTGGAAAATCCCCATTGGTCGGGGCTATTAACCAGTTATCGGATCCAAAACCCAACCCGATAGCTTAACGGTGTTCCGTTACGGTGGATGCCACGTGTCGGTCACCCTTGAGGAAAGCACTTCTGTGACGCGCGATTTATCGTCATGGAAGTGGACACTTCCGTGATGATAATTTTGGTAATGTCATGGAACACTTCTACGACAGCACAGGTATGACTATCTTGATTTTGTCATAAATTTTTCATGGATGTACATGCATGACAAAAAACGCGACCTACTGTGACAAACACGTATCATCACGGAAATGTATTTTTTTTGTAGTGAGCATGCGTTGTGACCTTGTGGTCAACCAGAAATGATCAGGTCTTCCGTAACATCAGGTGGACAAGTGCTAGAGCCTTCAATGAGATTGCACAACTTCTCAGGCTATGGAGCAATCGCGCCAAAAGCGAAGAAAATAAGATCCAACTATATAACTTCGCTGATGTTTTCTCTCCCCCCACCTCTCCCCACTCCAAATAGGCTTGGTGACGGCCAGTTGCTTTGGCGCAGCAATTACGTCACCTTCATGTAATTTGACTTTTGTCATTCGGGCTTTGTCCCATTTTGAATGCATAAGGTAGATCTTGGTCTACCTTTTCTTTCAATTTTTTCAAAAAATCACAAGCATTTTTTGAACTTGCGAATATCTTGGTCTACTTAAAATTTAGAAATCCTGAATTATTTTAATGAAGGAAAACAAAAACAAAAATGAGAAAAATAGAAAGTAAAAAAAACGAGCGCTTCCTATTCACAGAGAAAGGGAAGAGAAAAAGGGTTGAACCTGGGATCGAATTCGGGTCTTCAGGGTGGAAGAGTGAGGCCTTAACTACTTAGGTGCTTATGCGATTGTGATACTTAAGGGTATCACCGAAAAGAACCAAGAACCAAAGTCGACGACGACTTTGAAAGAAAAAATCAAATCATTTTGTTCACTTATGAATGGCATAATGAGTAATTTATGGCCATTTTTGTTGTAATTTTGGGACGAACAGACATAAACTCCGCTTTGAATACAGTTGTAGAAATACAAGTAAAGAGAATATAAATGTTATGAATTTAGTTCAAATAGAAATAGTTGAAGACTGATCTAGGCTTTTGCTCTACTATTACTTATGAAGGGCATCTCCAATGTGGACCCTCAAATCGCACGCAATCTTTCAGATGTGTTTTGCCATTCAACGCAGACTTGTATCGGTCCATCGAGTGGTTCGAACATACCTTTCCCTGCAAATCAGAGAGAAACTAGGGGGGTTGCGGGAGTCCAGTGACAACACCGGCCCATCCAAAACCCCACCAAAACCACTCCCGAACCCCGCACCTTCGTCCTCACATTTTCTCTCCTTCCGTTTTCTCTCTTGCCTTCATCGTCGCTCCACCATTCAAGCATGTTTTGCAGTTGTTCGTGGACCTACTAAACAATGGCATCCGGACGCCTTGTGGGAGGCAATGGCATGTTTTGTGATCATGCACAAATTGATCGTGGAGGATGAGGGTGAGGATGTTTCCGCAACTCTTGAATTAGAGAACATTGGTGATCCTATCGAACTTTCAGACCAGAATCTGTCCACATTTGAATAGTCTGTTGAAGTGCATCAACAAATTTGTCATCGAGCAACCGAAGTAAGATATGATTGAGGATCTGTGGAAAGTTAGAGGGGAGAACAATGTTGGAGTGTAATAATTGAACTGTTTCAAATTAGAACTATTATTGCATTTGAACATTTGTACTATCCTAGACAATATATGCGGCTATTTGAGCGTGCGGACCTAAAAAATTTGGGCCCGGATGTATGCGGACAGTGTTGGATGGCCGATTCCCGCATCCGTGTCCGTAGACTGGCCCCTGTCAGCGGACGGATGCAGGAGGAAATTTGCTAGTCAGCATTGGAGATGCCCTAATGTGGCTTTGGTATTATTATTGTTATTATTATTATTATTTCTACTACTATGACTATCATTATTATTATGAAATTATCGGGACTAAAGTTGGGTTGCAAATTGGAGCCATATTACTCAATATATTTGTGTTTTTGCTTTTTTTGTTTTCATGAACATGATATGAGAGGGTGTAAGTGCATCTAGTGCCACCCCTAGTTAGTTTTGGAGTATTGACGACAAACCTGGTTGAGGGACTAATGTGTTTGTGAGAATTGCAGGATAACACTGGTAGTAGTCCCTCATTGATTCGGTTTACCTACCGGAGCTGACCCCTAAAAATGTATGAAGACATTGATGACAACGGTGGTATGTGAAGATATTCATATTGAAGACTATGACATGAGAAGACATTGAGTGAAGACTATGGAGCGCGAAGACTTAGTCGTTTCGTTGTTTCCTTTTCTTCTTTGTTGAGTCATAGGAACCACTGTACTGTTAAGTGGGGTCCAAGTGAACAAAGTCAGAGTGACTGAAGTGATGCTCAACCAAAATCCTATGTCTTCGAGCGAAGACAATGAGAGCAAATCTTATCTAGTGCTGGATGAGTCAGCTTTGCTTGTAGCCCAAGTAAAGTTGTCGCGTGTGTTTGAAATCTGACCGTTGGAACACATGTCAGTTCCTTAGTGACCCAGGGTCATTTCGGACATATCAGGTCGGGTTGCCTAGTGGCTATAAATAGCCCACCCCCTACACCATAAATTGGTGGCTGCTCAGAGTTAGTGCATGGCTTTTTTCGTATTGAGAGCAACCCACCCCGAAGCCTTTGAGAGAGAGAAATCCTTGCAAGGACAAAGCCCAAACACCCAGAGCCAAAGAGTGTTAGCATCACTGAAGTCTTTCTGTCTGAGTGACCTGAAGACTTATTACACTTGAGGACTGTGAATCCTCCAGCCGGTTAGGCGTCGCGTTCTGAGCATCCAAGAGTCATTGTGGATCGCCGGTGAACGAAGTCTGGGAAGGTTTGGAAGTCTACCTTGAATACTTACCAGAGTAATTGGGCGAGGACTGGGTGTCCTTAGCTCAAGGGGAATAAGGTGAAGACACGGTCTTCTGAATTGAATCTCAGCCTCCCTAACCAGATGTACAGTTGTCACAGCAACTGGAACTGGTCCAACAAATCCTGTGTCCTCAACAAGTGACTGGTTCTATCCTCTCCCTCTCTTTACTTAGAGTTTGTCTTCGTGAAGTCATTGCCTGTTTGCTTTACCTATTTGTCTTCACTGTTTGACATCTATTGTTGTTTGGCTTCATACCATCTTCCATCCTGCTCCTTACTACCTAGCTGCTATTTGTGTTCGTTCTCTCACGTTATTGCATACTTGACTATGGCTTGCTTAGTGTAGTCTATCTTCCGCTACATCTCAATAGGTTCATTTCTATTGTTTGTCTTCGAAACTTCCATGTTTTGAAGACTTTCATAAAAATCGCCTATTCACCCCCCTCTAGTCGATAACTAGCACTTTCAATTTGTATCAGAGCAGGGTACTCCCTTGTTCTGTGTGATTCGGTTTAACCACCTGGAGTTTTAGCTATGTCGACTGCAGGGATAATCGAAGTTTCCGCTGCTTGCCCCGTGTTCGATGGAACTGAATATCCCTACTGGAAGAATAAGATGCGCATGCATCTTGAAGCCATTGATGTCGACCTCTGGTATGTCGTCAAGAATGGCGTTCCCAAGACTGGTGAAGGTGTCACCCCTGTTGATGTCAAGAAGTTCATTCAACTGGACTCTACTGCCAAGAACATCATCTGTGGTCATCTGACCAAAGGACAGTATGGCCGCGTGAGTGCTCTGGAAACGTCGAAGCTAGTCTGGGACTGGCTGTCCAAGGTCAACAAATGCGTCTCAACCCAGGGAGATCAAAGGATCAGTATTCTTCGCAACCTCTTCAACCGCTTCAAGAGAAACGACAATGAAAATGTCCAGCTCACGTTTGATTGCCTCACCGACATCACAAATGAGCTTCGTGCTCTCGGCGCTACTAAGATTACCAAGCATGAAATTGTTAAGACACTACTGAGATCACTTGACAGCTCCTTTAACACCCTTGCCCTCATGATACAAGAACGTCCTAACTTCAAGACACTCGATCCGCCTGATATACTTGAGAGGCTCAACACACATGAGTTCCAGCTATTTGAGAAAAGAGATATCTATGGTCCCAACTATGGACGCACTCGTGCTTTGAAGTCAAAAGCTGTTTCCTCATCTGAAGAAGAATCTGACTGTAGTTCTGATGATCCTGAAGACATTGGAAAGGAACTTTTTATGCTTGTGAAGAAGTTCCAGAAGTTCACTAAGAAGAAGGGCTTCAGAAAGTCTTCACGATCTAGCTCAAGAAATGATGATGCTTCCACTCACGACTACAAGAAGAGAACATGTCACAAGTGCAAGAAACCTGGACACTATATCTCTGAGTGTCCACAGTGGGACAATGAGAAGAAGAAGAATAAGAAGAGCAAGGAATATGATTCTGATGACAAGAAGAAGAAGAAATCTTCAAAGTCTTCTTCCAAGTCCTCATCCAAGTCTTCATCTCATAAGAAGAGCTCATCTAGCAAGGCTCGTGCTTTTGTTGGCAAGGAGATGGATTCAGAGGAGGAGTCTGCTTCTGAGGAGGCGGAGGTGGAGCCTGAGGAGGTGTCCGACCCTAGCGTCACAAGTCTGGCTCTAGCCACAGCCTACGTTGCCAAGTCCATCTTCAACATTGAAGACAATGACTTCCACACCAACGCTGAAGCTGACGACAAGGACGACCCTGCTCCCACCTACTGCTTCATGGCACGTGGTGCCAAGGTAAAATCACATGATGCTTACTTTCAAACATCTAGTGAAGATGACTCTGATTGTGAATCCAAACCCAGCTACAAAACACTTGCTAAAATTGCAACTGAACAACAAAAGGCTACGGAACATACTCAAAAACTGTTAGACAAAAGCGATGACCTGTTGGACGCGGGAATGACCCGTTCACAGTCCTTAGTTGAAGACATAAAAAATCTTCATGCTAAGTACCAAGAACTTGAAAGTCGTCATGAAACGCTCTCAACCACTCATGAAAAGCTCTCCTATGATTATCTTCAAAGGAAGCAAGAGCTTGAGAAATTGAGAGCGGCTCATGAAGATCTTCAAAAAGAGAATGAGTCACTTCACGCTCAATAGATCAGTTCCACTCAGGATGGATTTGAACCACCTCTGTTGCTGAATGTTCTACTGCTGCTACTGTTGCATTGTCTTCAACTACTGATGTGGTAAGTAACCCCTGCTGAGGATACCACTACTATTGCTGATGAAAATGCTAGGTTGAAGACATTGCTTGAAACAGGGATGTACAAAAGTCCGAAAGGGCATCAGACATTGTGCGATGTCCTCAAAAAGCATATCCTGAACCGAAACCCTAGGAAAGAGGGTGTTGGGTTCGAGAGGAAAATGAATGTTGATGGTTCCTACTGGAAGCCTGAGTAGTACCCCAAAACCACATGGGTTGCTGCAAAGGGACCTTCAGTGGACCCATCCACCTTATCTGGCTTTACCTGTGCTAACCCTGTTGTCATTGATGAATCCTTTGATGCAAACTATAAACTGTTTAAGAATCAGAATGGTGAAGTGTTTGCCAGGTATATTGGTACTAACTGCAGGAATGGGCCACCTATGAAGAAGATCTGGGTTCCCAAACGTTGTCTTGAGAATCTTCCAGTGAATGTCATCATGACACCACCTGGGAAGAAGAAAAACCCCAGACCTAAAGCTTCATATGGTCCAAAGGCTTCATACAGATAGAGGACTCACCCGAGTCACCCTAACGCCAATGTGTTGCAGGGAAACCATACTCAGACTTATGAATATGAGCGTGTGTCTTCAAACCACTATGTGCATATAACTAAGAATTTTTCTGCTTATTCATATGAGTATCATTCATCTCCTGCAAGGAAATTTGCTAGGGCTCCAAAGCCGAAGTTCTCAGATGTTGCACTTAGACTCATTGCTTCTAAGCCACCCCTGAAGATGTGGGTGGTTAAGAAGAATTAACTTTCTCTTGCAGGGAAAGGTCTCCAGCCTGAAATCAAAGGCGTATAATGCTATTGTTGGGGACCTAAAACATCTTGTAGGGCGCAAGATCAAATACCCAAATGGTCTTACTATGTATTTTGTTCCTGAATTGTTTGCCATTCATCCTATCAGTCCTAATCTTGATCTGAGCTTCAATAATCCTCTTGCCCGTCAAATGTTTATGCTTCACAATGCTCTTGGTGAAGCCTATCCCCCTAACTGTACTGTAGGGTATGACACCTCGTGCTTCAGAATGGATTATGGACAGCGGATGCACAAATCACATGACTGGTGATCGAAGTCTTCTTATGGACTCAACTTTACGTCCATCTGACAAGAGTCACATCACATTTGCTGACAGTAGTAAAAGCAAGGTATTGGGTCTAGGTAGAGTTGCAATCTCAAAGGATCAGCACATGGATAAAGTGATGCTTGTTGAATCCCTTTGTTTCAACTTAATGTCTGTCTCAATGCTTTGTGACTTGAACATGATTGTGATATTTGGAAAATATCTTTGCCTTGTACTTATGGAATCTGACAAGTCTCTAGTCTTTGAAGGGTACCGGAAAGATGATATGTACATGATAGATTTCTCAGCAGGTCCACAGCTTACCGTATGTCTTCTTGCAAAAGCTTCAGAGTGTTGGCTCTGGCATCGGAGGCTGGGGCATGCTGGCATGAGGAACTTACACACTCTCGCCAAGAAGAAGCATGTCATAGGCATCGAGGGCGTCAAGTTCAAGAAGGATCATTTGTGCGGTGCCTGCAAAGCTGGAATGATGACTAGGGCAAAGCATCCCTCGAAGACAATCATGACGACATCTCAACCCTTCGAGCTGCTACACATGGACTTATTTGGCCCTACTCACTACTCCACCCTCACAACAACTGCTTGTCTCTATGGCTTCGTCATTGTTGATGATTACTCAAGATATACATGGGTGCACATAATTCTCTACAAGACTGAAGTGCAAGATGTCTTCATACGCTTCACCAACCGTGCCATGAACAATTATGGCGTCAAGGTCAAGCATATCAGAAGTGACAACGGGACTGAGTTCAAGAACACTGGACTTGATCTTTATCTGGATACAATGGGAATCACTCATGAGTTCTCTGCTCCATACACACCTCAGCAAAATGGCATCATGGAGCGCAATAACAGAACCCTCATTGAGATGGCTCGAACAATGCTCGATGAATACAAGACACCAAGAAAGTTCTGGCCTGAAGCTATTGATACATCATGTCATGTCATCAACCGTGTTTACATCCATAAGCTTCTGAATAAAACATCCTATGAGCTACTCACTGGCAAGAAGCCAAATGTCAGTTACTTCAGAGTATTTGGAGCTAGGTGCTGGATCAAGGATCCACATCAGAAATCAAAATTTGCACCTAAAGCTCACGAAGGCTTCATGCTCGGCTACGAAAAGGACTCGCACTCTTACAGAGTCTTCAACCTGTATCTCTACAAAATCCTCGAAACTGTGGACGTACGGTTCGATGAAACCAATGGTTCACAAAGAGAGCTCCTGCCAAGTACACTAGACGAGGCTCCACCCAGTGAATCTATCAAGCTAATGGGAACTGGTGAAATCATGCCTTCTGAAGCACAGCCTGAAGAGGAACTTATCATTTCTGCACATAACCAATCTGAAGACAATGCTCAGCCTGAAGACAATCCTTCCAATGTTGATAATAATCAGCAAGAGCAAAATCTTCGTCCAGTTCATCCTTGTGTTGCAAACGAAGTACAAATTGAGAAGATAATTGATAGCATAAATGCACCTGGTCCACTTACTCGCTCAAGAGCAACACAGTTAGCAAATTTCTCTAGGCACTTTGCCTTTGTGTCAATATCAGAACCCAAGAAAGTTGCTGAAGCCTTTATGGAACCTGAATGGATTCAAGCTATGCAAGAAGAGCTTCAACAGTTCAAGTTGAACAATGTTTGGGAACTTGTCAAGCGTCCTGACCCTCGCAAGCATAACATAATAGGCACAAAATGGATATATCAAAACAAGCAAGATGAGCATGGTCAAGTCGTCAGAAACAAAGCACGTCTCGTCGCTCAAGGATATACTCAAGTTAAAGGGATTGACTTCGATGAACCATTTGCTCCTGTGGCTAGGCTTGAAGCTATTCGGATACTGCTAGCCTATGCAAATCATCACAACATCTTGCAATATCAAATGGATGTGAAGAGTGCATTTCTCAATGGCAAGATTGAAGAAGAAGTATATGTCACACAACCTCCTGGCTTTGAAGATCCAAAACATCCTGATATGGTGTACAAGCTAAACAAAGCACTGTATGGCCTCAAACAAGCTCCTCGCTTGGTATGATACGATCAAAGACTTCCTGAAGAGCAAAGGCTTCAAACCTGGATCCCTCGATCCCACACTCTTCACGAAGACATATGATGGTGAACTGTTTGTGTGCCAAATCTATGTGGACGATATTATCTTTGGATGCACCAATCAGAAGTATAGTGATGAGTTTGGACACATGATGCAAGCGCACTATCAGATGTCCATGATGGGTGAGCTGAAGTTCTTCCTTGGTCTTCAAATTCGTCAGCAAAGGAATGGAATCTTCATATCTCAAGAGAAATACCTCAAAGATTGCCTGAAGAAGTTTGGAATGCAAGATTGCAAAGGTTACACGACGCCAATGCCAACCAAACACCATCTTGGTCCCGACGACAATGGTAAAGAGTTCGATCAAAAGGTATACCGCTCCATGATTGGTTCTTTACTTTACCTATGTGCATCTAGGCCAGATATTATACTTAGTGTTTGCATGTGTGCTCGATTCCAACCGACACCAAAGGAATCACATCACTTAGCTGTGAAGTGAATTCTTCGATATTTGGCTTACACCCCAACATTAGGATTATGGTATCCAAAGGGCTCAGAGTTTGATCTGGTTGGATTCTCGGATGCTGATTATGCTAGTGACAAGGTGGATCGCAAGTCTACATCGGGCACATGTCACTTTCTGGGACGATCACTTGTCTGTTGGTCTTCAAAGAAGCAGAACTGCGTATCACTCTCCACCGTTGAATCTGAATACATTGCTGCTGGATCTTGCTGCGCTCAGCTTCTATGGATGAAGAAAACTCTCAAGGACTATGGCATCCATCTGAAACAAGTACCTCTCTTCTGTGACAATGAAAGCGCCATCAAGATTGCCAACAACCCAGTTCAGCACTCTAAGACAAAGCACATTGAAATTCGTCATCACTTCCTCAGAGATCATGTCATGAAGGAAGATATTGATATCATTCACGTCAACACTGAAGAGCAACTGGCAGATATCTTCACAAAGCCGTTGGATAAGAAAAGGTTTTGCTAGTTACGGTGTGAGCTAAATATCTTGGAATCCTCAAATGTCCTGCGATCAGGCACACATCCTAACACTTATGCATGTTGATGACTTAGATGTGCAACACACGAAGTAAAGTATATCTTCAATCAATGAAGACTTACATTCTGAGTGTGAATACATTAACGTGGAATTTGACTTCGGAGCGCCACGATAATTGTGCGCCGTGTCTGGGTCTAATACTTCCTATACGGTGGGTAACGCCACCACCAAATTCTTCTGTTTGAAGTGTTTTATTCACGGCGTTACATTTGCTATGTCTTCACATTTGGTTTGCCTTCAATTTCAACTTGTCTTCATGATTATCTTCACTATGTTGATTTCATTGTCTTCTGATATATACATATTAGTGTTCTGTCCTCTACAACATTCACTTATAGCTATGTCTTCCTTGTTGAATCTTTTGAACTAAGTGAATGTGATCGGACCCTAATCTCTCTATGCTTTCTATCTCAAACTCTATCTGTCCAAATCATATGCATTCTATTGAAACTGTCAAATGTCTTCTCTGCGTCCTTGTCAGCAGAAGATACAGAGACAAACATTAAGTCTGTTTTAAATGTTGTATCCTTATTGCCTGAAATCCAGAGAAGCGTGGGAACGTGGGACAACTCCGAGTATGTTGCATGCTTGCCACGTGTCCCTCAGATGTGAACCGCCAGGGGCACCGCGTAATTGCACTGGGCCGCATACTTCCTTATAAATACATGTCCCCTGCGGTCAAGAAAACCTTCTTCCACCTCTCCACCTCGTCAAAACCCTAGCGCCACCGCTAGCTCTCGACGACGCCGGCGACAAAGCGCTTAGCTGCCGCGACTTCACCGATGACGTCCACACGCCGGCCACGGACATCGTTGTCGGTGTCAAAACCAGCGGATCTCATGTAGGGGGTCCCGAACTGTGCGTCTAGGCAGATGGTAACAGGAGACAAGGGGCACGATGTTTTTACCCAGGTTCGGGCCCTCTCGATGGAGGTAAAACCCTACTCCTTCTTGATTAATATTGATGATATGGGTAGTACAAGAGTAGATCCACCACGAGATCAAGGAGGCTAAACCCTAGAAGCTAGCCTATGGTATGATTGTTGTTCTGTCCTACGGACTAAAACCCTCCGGTTTATATAGACACCGGAGAGGGTTAGGGTTACACAGAGTCGGTTACAATGGTAGGAGATCTACATATTCGCATCGCCAAACTTGCCTTCCACGCCAAGGAAAGTCCCTTCCGGACACGGGACGAAGTCTTCAATCTTGTATCTTCAAAGTCCAAGAGTCCGGCCAAAGGTTATAGCCCGGTCTATCCGGACACCCCCTAATCCAGGACTCCCTCAATCTTCCTCTCCGTCGTCGCCGTAGGTGTCCTCCGTCGCCAAGTTAGGGCACGATGGATTGAACTGCTCGGTCTCCTACTCTTCCCGTCTAGCAGTTCATCGTGTGGTAAATAAAACTCTCTTTTTACCATCTTTTTTATCCTAAAAGATTCATCCTGTTTACCGTAAGTGGTTTCTGCCTACTCAATGTTAGATCTATCCTGTCTGCATCTCATATAATGCCTAGTATATTCACTTAAGCTTCACATCTAGTTAGATTCCTCACTTGTACTTATTCGTGGATTCGTACAAATCTGGAACCAACTCTCAGCACATAAGTGAATGTCTTCGCATCAGGAGGTCAATGTCTTCAAACAGATTTATCTTCAAAATCTTCTGAGAATGCATATGACCTCTCCCCTTCCATCGCATCTCTAATGCTGTCACAGGTACATGTCCGTGGGAGAATCCCTTGGTTCTCATAGTCTGCATTCGTTTGCAAAATTCTTACAGCATCACATTAAATCTCCCGAAGCCAGTTCCTGTTTGACCAGCAAGCGGAAGCCTTTGAAGCCTTTGAACGTGTTGAAGCCATTCAGTTTGAAATTCATGGCTATAGAGCAATCAGCAAGGAAGGGAGGCAGACAGCGCCGTGGGGGTACATCAATGGATCTGCCGGAAGATCTATATGAACTGTACAAAACTGACCCCGATGAAAGCTATGGTTAGCGTAAGACACGAATCCAACGGATTCGAAGATATTGGGCAGAACAATGGTTCAAGTATAGATTCGTCACCAAGGAGTATGCTGAGAAAAATGCCATCAAGTGTCCTAGGGGAGATATTCTCTATAAAAATCTTCAACCCAAGACCAGAGCTGAAGCCATTGAACAAGGCTTCTATCCTTGCATGGTCCGTGGACCACAACCAGCTGATGCCGACCCATCATCTTTACTATGGTGTCGCGAAGACAATCTGTTCAAACACAATTTTCAGTTTGCAAAGAACTCGGCCAAGGAGAACAAGAAATCTTGGGGGTTAGACTTCAACCCTGGTCCTCCTGCTCCCCGGGCAGACGGCACACGGGAAGCTGAACCCAATATCATCGGACCCTTCTACAACCTTGAGGGCCTTATCACTCACATTTCAGTTCAAGGTGCCAAAGTGGATCATTCTGACGATGATGCCGACACTGATGAAGCCCCAGCTCCTGCTCCAAAGCTGCAGAAGCAAAAGAAGGCTAAAGCTTCAAAGTCAATTGCTCCTCCAAAAGCTTCACGTGCGAGGCCACTAGCTACTGCACCTCCTGAAGACAGTGTGTAGTCTGAAGATCTATCACGTATCTCCAAGAAGGCGGAGATGAAAAAGAATACTGATCAGGCATTGACCCCTGCTGCCATACTGCGAGACGAACACATTGATCTGTCCAGTGATGAAGACCTTGCAGATGACGCTCTTGAGAAACTGATTAAGAGCAAGGAAGAAGCAGAAATCTTCAATGATTTGCCTCTCTTTGACGTGGCAATCATCCACAACTTCATCGATGAGTGGTTTGAAAGCCCCAATCTCAGCTTTGAAGATCTGCAACTTCCAATTGGCCTCAGCGTCTCTTTCAATGGCGCCATTGCTTCTGAGCTAGCTCTAGCTCAGCGCATCGTTGAACTGAAGCACAGGATCGACTATGAGAAAGCTCAGTTCAAGAAGCACATGGCAAAGCTCAGCGTGCAAGATGTCAAAAACTTCACGGTTATGCTCCACGAGCTCAAGGAAACTTTTATCAAGACACGAGAAGAAGCAAAAGGTTCTCGTGAGCGTATGAAGAGTCTGGCAGACAAGTGCGTGCAAGCCTACAATGAAGCTGAGAAGCGCAAGGCTCTTGGGCGTCCTGGCATCGACCCCAGAATGGCTGCAAAGAAGAAGAAGCCATCGACTGACAAATCTGCACCTTCAAGGCGGGAAGAACCCCACATTGTCTTCCCAAGCAGCATGTCCGGCTCGAAGCCAAAGGTCAAGTCAACCGCTTCAGAACTGAAGAAGACAAGGGCTGCCGAGGCTGAAGCCAGAAAGAGGAAAAATCCTGAAGCTTCTGATGTCACTCCCTCCAAGAAGAAGCGCAGAACCAAGAAAGATCAGGCTGCTCCCACAGAGCCCCTTGTTGTCGATCCCATCTCGGTTGCTCGTCCTGACTCTTCGCATCAAGAATGACTAAAAGTGCTTGTTATCGACTAGAGGGGGGTGAATAGGAGATTTTTATGAAAGTCTTCAAAACATGAAAGTTTCGAAGACAAACAGTAGAAATGAACCTATTGATATGCAGCGGAAGATAAACTACACAAGGCAAGCCATAGTCAAGTATGCAATAATGTGAGTGTACAATGACTAATGGCAACTAGGTAGTAAGGATCAGGATGGAAGATGGTATGAAGCCAAACAACAATAGTAGTCAAGCAATGAAGTCAAACAGGTATGACAAGCAGGCAATGACTTCACGAAGACAAACTGTAAGTAAAGGGAAGAGAAGATAGAACCAGTCACTCGTTGAAGACACAGGATTTGTTTGACCAGTTCCAGTTGCTGTGACAACTGTACATCTGGTTAGGGAGGCTGAGATTCAACTCAGAAGACCGCGTCTTCACCTTATTCCCCTTGAGCTAAGGACACCCAGTCCTCGCCCAATCACTCTGGTAAGTCTTCAAGGTAGACTTGCAAACCTTCACAGACTTCGTTCACCGGCGATCCACAATGGCTCTTGGATGCTCAGAACACGACGCCTAACCGGCTAGAGGATTCACAGTCCTCAAGTGTAATAAGTCTTCAGGTCACACAGACAGAAAGACTTCAGTGATGCCTAACACTCTTTGGCTCTGGGTGTTTGGGCTATGTCCTCGCAAGGATTTCTCTCTCAAAGGCTTCGAGGTGGGTTGCTCTCAAACGACAAAAGCCGTGCACTAACTCTGAGCAGCCACCAATTTATGGTGTAGGGGGTGGGCTATTTATAGCCACTAGGCAACCCGACCTGATATGTCCTAAATGACCCTGAGTCACTAAGGAACTGACACGTGTTCCAACGGTCAGATTTCAAACACACACGACAACTTTACTTGGGCTACAAGCAAAGCTGACTTATCCAGCTCTGAATAAGATTTGCTCTCATTGTCTTCGCTCGAAGACATAGGATTTGGGTTGAGAATCACTTCAGTCACTCTGACTGTATTCACTTGGACCCCACTTAACAGTACGGTGGTTCCTATGACTCAACAAAGAAAAAATCAAACAACGAAACAACTAAGTCTTCGCGCTCCATAGTCTTCATTGGATGTCTTCTCATGTCATAGTCTTCAATATAAATATCTTCATATACAACCATTGTCTTCAATGTCTTCACACATTTTTAGGGGTCATCTCCGGTAGGTAAACCAAATCAATGAGGGACACTACCTGTGTTATCCTGCAATACTCACAAACACATTAGTCCATCAACCAAATTTGTCGTCAATACTCCAAAACCAACTAGGGGTGGCACTAGATGCACTTACAATATCCCCCTTTTTGGTGATTGATGACAAACTGGTTGAAGTTTTCAACGGGGATAAAGTATGTGAAATTGTAAAGGGTAGAGGATTGTCTTCATCAGTTTCAAAGGCTCCCCCTGAAGATGTGCATATAAGTAATTTGCTTTTGGAATGCAAATGCACATGGCAGGTTGTACTTGTGGAGATCCTCTTCAACTTATGACGACAATTCATCATGCATGATGAGATATAACGAAGATTATGACATGCATAATGAAAAATGGACGTCTGCAGAATGACCTAAGTGCGGAAGTTATCATCGCACATGCGGAAGTTATCATCGCATCACAGAATATCAAATAACTAGCAGACGACCATCAAGTTTAAGTGTTACA
This sequence comes from Aegilops umbellulata, assembly GCA_032464435.1. NCBI lineage: Eukaryota > Viridiplantae > Streptophyta > Magnoliopsida > Poales > Poaceae > Aegilops > Aegilops umbellulata. Next base: position 36,549,858 of record CP136057.1, on the reverse strand, counting down.
ACTCAAGGAACCAAATGTATCAAAAACGCGAGAGTTGTAAACACTAGGCAAAATATAAAGCAACCACCCATATGAACCCGCTTGAAGACTATCAAACTCATACGCTTCTCCCCCTTTTGTCAGTAATGACCAAAAAGGTTTGAAGACATAGAGCATCTACTCGTTCTCATGAGGGTTGGTGTTGTCGTTTGGCGGTGCAGACGAGCTTGGTGCAGTGTCGATTCTTGCAGAAGGGGTCGGTGAAGTAGCATCGTCTTCTTCATCGATCACTTTGGCATTTACAGTTGCAGCAGAAGAGGAATATTCAGAGTCTTCAAGAGATGGAGTTTGACGTAGGACAGCATTCCGTGGAGGAGTGGAGTCAAACTTGAATTTTTCTATGAAGCCATCATCTTGAAGATCCGCTTCAGCACTGAGCAGTGTCAAACTCTTCCATGATCGCCGACACGTTTCATGCGCGACAAAGGCATTCTTGGTGGCAAGATTGCGGATGCGATTGACATCCACCAAAAGGCTCTGCATTTGGCACTTAAGCCAGTCATGATGTTTATCATGTTTCTGATGAAGTGCAACCAGAAGCTCTCGATCATTGAGAATGTGGGAGCGCTTCTTAGGCCTTTGGGCAATTGTGCTCTCAGTGGCTTCTGTTTGCGCACGATGAGGCATGCGAGTAATCCCAGCCAGAGGATAGACTCGAGCGACAGCTTGAACTCTGTCATCATTTTGAGTGAAGCTTTGATGGTCAGCATTCTGAAGACTAAGAGGCTCCTTTGCAGTCTCTGGGTATATGGCTTCAACAGACAAATCAACATCTGGCATAAATATGATATGATTGCGTGCAGAGGGTTGATAGTTGAAGGCAGAGTGAAGCTTAATCAGTCGCATGATCCAGGGAGCATAGAACTTCAGACCCAAGATGTCAGACCCAGATGCAGCCAGTTGGCGAATGAAGAAGTCTTGGGCATTGAAGCGTTTGCCATGAAGAATATGGAAAACCAAAGTCTTCATTGCGCCTTCCAGCTTTGCATTAGGAGAGTGTCCTTTGATAGGCCAAAGAGTTCGCCTGACTATATGATAAATGGTGCGGGGCAGATACTCAAGGTCTTCAACAAAGAAGGCCTGCGGGTATTCGGCATCTGGAGGCAATGGCTTAATCATGATGAGCATCTGACTCATATTGGGTTCAGGCTTCTGGAAGATGCTCTCCATAGCATCATTATGAAGCTGACAGCCAGTTTCATAAAGATCATCTGCTGAGGGCAGGCCTGTAAGCTCAATGACATCAATGGCTTTGGCTTCATGATGAACATTTCCTGTCATCCACTCAAGAACCCATGTCTTTGTATCTTTATAGTAGCCACGGATATGGAGAGTGGCATAGAATTGGAGCAATAACTCTTCGTTCCAGTGCTCCTTATCAGTGACAAACTGCAGCAGGCCGGACTCTCTGAAGCAGTCCAGAGCCTCTTCCAGACAGGGCAGACCAGTGATGGCTTCAGCATCAAGACGCATATGTGGGAAAATGCGACCTTGATTGTACAGAATGCATGAGTAATAGCTTCGCTACTGATAGCTCCAGAACCGATTAGAAGATATCCTTGCACTTGAGTAAGGGTTCTTTGCACTGTCAAAGAAGGCATTATGTGCCTTGAAGCCATTGATATTGAAAGATCCTGGTGCTGATGCAGTACCTGGAAATCTTGGCAACCTGGGTTGTGGCTTCTGAACCCGTGGCCTGTGCTCAACATGGTACTCAATCTGAGGACCAGCAGCGGCAGGCGGAGGAGTCAGAACAGGCCATTTGACAGAAATGAGCTGACCATAGTTGAAAGCTTGCTCGATAGTGTGTGGCCTTGGTGGCGGAACAAGAGCAGAGGCGTCAACATTGGCTTCAGGTGAAGATGCAGCATTGGCTTCTGGCACATTTGTCGGTGCAGGCTCCACATTTGCGTCAGCCATGACAACGTCATTGGCTTCATTGGTGTTGGTGGTGGCAGCCTGAAGATTTTCAACCTCCACTTGATGAGCTGGAGGGTCGGGCACTTGCACGTTCACTTCTGGAACAGCTTCTTCTTCAACGGGGGGAGTAGGGACATGTTCATCTTCTTGTCTTTCATCGGCTGATGCAGCCAGAATGTCTTCAGCACCTTTGGCTTTAGACTCAGAGACATTCACAGTGGGAGTGGCATCTGGAAACACTTGACGTGCAACAGATTGTTGAGGCACAACTCCTTCTGGAACGCTCGAGGTGGTGACTTGAGGCCTTGGTGAAGGAAATATGCCCTAGAGGCAATAATAAAGTTATTATTTATTTCCTTAATTCATGATAAATGTTTATTATTCATGCTAGAATTGTATTAACTGGAAACATAATACATGTGTGAATACATAGACAAACAGAGTGTCACTAGTATGCCTCTACTTGACTAGCTCATTAATCAAAGATGGTTATGTTTCCTAACCATGAACAAGGAGTTGTTATTTGATTAATGAGGTCACATCATTAGTTGAATGATCTGATTGACATGACCCATTCCATTAGCTTAGCACCCGATCGTTTAGTATGTTGCTATTGCTTTTATCCATGACTTATACATGTTCCTATGACTATGAGATTATGCAACTCCTGTTTGCCGGAGGAACACTTTGTGTGCTACCAAACGTCACAACGTAACTGGGTGATTATAAAGGAGTATTACAGGTGTCTCCAATGGTAGATGTTGGGTTGGCATATTTCGAGATTAGGATTTGTCACTCCGATCGTCGGAGAGGTATCTCTGGGCCCTCTCGGTAATGCACACCACTTAAGCCTTGCAAGCAGTGCAACTAATCAGTTAGTTGCGAGATGATGTATTATGGAACGAGTAAAGAGACTTGCCGGTAACAAGATTGAACTAGGTATTGGATACCGATGATCGAATCTCGGGTAAGTAACATACTGATGACAAAGGGAACAACGTATGTTGTTATGCGGTCTGACCGATAAAGATCTTCGTAGAATATGTAGGAGCCAATATGGGCATCCAGGTCCCGCTGTTGGTTATTGACCGGAGACGTGTCTCGGTCATGTCTACATTGTTCTCGAACCGTAGGGTCCGCACGCTTAACGTTACGATGACAGTTATTATGAGTTTATGCATTTTGATGTACCGAAGGAGTTCGGAGTCCCGGATGTGATCACGGACGTGACGAGGAGTCTCGAAATAGTCGAGACATAAAGAATTATATATTGGAAGCCTATGTTTGGACATCGGATGCATTCCAGGTGAAATCAGGATTTTACCGGAATACCGGGAGGGTTACCGGAACCCCCCGGGAGCATAATGGGCCAACATGGGCCTTGGAGGAGAGGTGAGAGGGCTGCCCTAGGGGCTGCGCGCCTCCCCCCCTTCCCCTAGTCCTATTAGGACTAGGAGAGGTGGGCGCCCCCCTCTCTCTCTCTCTCCCCCTTGGAGAATCCTAGTCCAACTAGGATTGGGGGGGGGGGAATCCTACTCCCAGAGGGAGTAGGACTCTCCTGGCGCGCCTGGCTTGGCCGGCCAGCCCCTCCCCCTTGGATCCTTTATATACGGGGGCAGGGGGCACCCCAAAGACACACAAGTTGATCTACGGATCGTTCCTTAGCCGTGTGCGGTGCCCCCTTCCACCAAATTCCACCTCGATCATATCGTTGCAGTGCTTAGGCGAAGCCCTGCGCCGGTAACACATCAAGATCGTCACCACGCCGTCGTGCTGACGGAACTCTTCCTCGACGCTTTGCTGGATCGGAGCCCGGGGATCGTCATCGAGCTGAACGTGTGCCAAGAACTCGGAGGTGCCGGAGTAACGGTGCTGTGATCGGTTGGATCGCGAGGAGAACGTATGACTACTTCCTCTACATTGTGTCAACGCTTCCGCTTCAGTCTACGAGGGTACGTAGACAACACTCTCCCCTCTCGTTGCTATGCATCACCATGATCTTGCGTGTGCGTAGGAAAATTTTTGAAATTACTACGTTCCCCAACAGTGGTATCAGAGCCTAGGTTTTATGGTTTGATGTTATTTGCACGAGTAGAACACAAGTGAGTTGTGGACGATACAAGTCATACTGCCTACCAGCATGTCATACTTTGGTTCAGCGGTATTGTTGGACGAGACGATCCGGACCAACCTTACGCGTACGCTTACGCGAGACCGGTTCCCTCGACGTGCTTTGCACATAGATGGCTTGCGGAAGACTGTCTCTCCAACTTTAGTTGAACCGAGTGTGGCTACGCCCGGTCCTTGAGAAGGTTAAAACGGAGTCTATTTGACAAACTATCGTTGTGGTTTTGATGCGTAGGTAAGATGAGTTCTTGCTTAAAGCCCGTAGCAGCCACGTAAAACTTGCAACAACAAAGTAGAGGACGTCTAACTTGTTTTTGCAGGGCATGATTGTGATGTAATATGGTCAAGACGTGATGCTAAATTTTATTGTATGAGATGATCATGTTTTGTAACCGAGTTATCGGCAACTGGCAGGAGCCATATGGTTGTCGCTTTATTGTATGCAATGCAATCGCGATGTAATGCTTTACTTTATTACTAAGCGGTAGTGATAGTCGTAGAAGCATAAGATTGGCGAGACGACAACGATGCTGCGATGAAGATCAAGGTGTCGCGCCGGTGACGATGGTGATCATGACGGTGCTTCGAAGATGGAGATCACAAGCACAAGATGATGATGGCCATATCATATCACTTATATTGATTGCATGTGATGTTTATCCTTTTATGCATCTTATCTTGCTTTGATTGACGGTAGCATTATAAGATGATCTCTCACTAAATTATCAAGAAGTGTTCTCCCTGAGTATGCACCGTTGCGAAAGTTCTTCGTGCTGAGACACCACGTGATGATCGGGTGTGATAGGCTGTACGTTCAAATACAACGGGTGCAAAACAGTTGCACACGCGGAATACTCAGGTTTAACTTGACGATCCTAGCATATAACAGATATGGCCTCGGAACACGGAGACCGAAAGGTCGAGCATGAATCATATAGTAGATATGATCAACATAGTGATGTTCACCATTGAAACTACTCCATCTCACGTGATGATCGGACATGGTTTAGTTGATTTGGATCACGTGATCACTTAGAGGATTAGAGGGATGTCTATCTAAGTGGGAGTTCTTAAGTAATATGATTAATTGAACTTTAATTTATCATGAACTTAGTCCTGGTAGTATTAGCATATCTATGTTGTAGATCAATAGCTCGCGTTATTGCTTCCATGTGTTTATTTTGATATGTTCCTAGAGAAAATTGTGTTGAAAAATGTTAGTAGCAATGATGCGGATTGGATCCGTGATCTGAGGTTTATCCTCATTGCTGCACAGAAGAATTACGTCCTTGATGCACCGCTAGGTGACGGACCTATTGCAGGAGCAGATGCAAACGTTATGAACGTTTTGCTAGCTCAATATGATGACTACTTAATAGTTTAGTGCACCATGCTTAACGGCTTAGAATCGGGACTTCAAAGACGTTTTGAACGTCATGGACCATACGAGATGTTCCAGGAGTTGAAGTTAATATTTCAAGCAAATACCCGAGTTGAGAGATATGAAGTCTCCAACAAGTTCTATAGCTAAAAGATGGAGGAGAATCGCTCAACTAGTGAGCATGTGCTCAGATAGTCTGAGTACTACAATCACTTGAATCAAGTGGGAGTTAATCTTCCAGATAAAAAAGTGATTGACAGAATTCTCTAGTCACCATCACCAAGTTAGTAGAACTTCGTGATGAACTATAATATGCAAGGGATAACGGAAAATATTCCCAAGCTCTTCGCGATGCTAAAATCAGCGAAGGTAGAAATCAAAGAAAAACATCAAGTGTTGATGATTGACAAGATCACTAGTTTCAAGAAAAGGGCAAAAGGAAAGAAGGGGAACTTCAAGTAGAACGGCAAGCAAGTTGCTGGTCAAGTGAAAAAGCCCAAGTCTGGTCCTAAGCCTGAGACTAAGTGCTTCTACTGCAAAGGGACTGGTCACTGGAAGCGGAACTACCCCAAGTGATTGGCGGATAAGAAGGATGGCAAAGTGAACATAAGTATATTTGATATACATGTTATTGATGTGTACTTTACTAGTGTTCATAGCAACCCCTCAGTATTTGGTACTAGTTCAAGTTGCTAAGATTAGTAACTCGAAACGGGAGTTGCAGAATGAACAAAGACTAGTTAAAGGGCAAGGTGACGATGTGTGTTGGAAGTGGTTCCAAGATTGATATGATCATCATCACACACTCCCTATACTTTCGGGATTAGTGTTGAAACTAAATAAATGTTATTTGGTGTTTGCGTTGAGCATGAATATGATTTGATCATGTTAATTGCAATACGGTTATTCATTTAAGTAAGAGAATAAATTGTTGTTCTGTTTACATGAATAAAACCTTCTATGGTCATACACACCAATGAAAATAGTTCATTGGATCTCGATCGTAGTGATACACATATTCATAATATTGAAGCCAAAAAGATGCAAAGTTAATAATGATAGTGCAACCTATTTGTGGCACTGTCGTTTAGGTCATATTGGTGTAAAGCGCGTGAAGAAACTCCATGCTGATGGGATTTTGGAATCACTTGATTATGAATCACTTGATGCTTGCAAACCATGCCTCTTGGGCAAGATGACTAAAACACCGTTCTCCGGAACAATGGAGCAAGCAACAGATTTGTTGGAAATCATACATACTGATGTATGTGGTCCCATGAATATTAAGGCTCGCGACAAGTATCATTATTTTCAGAACTTCACAGATGATTTAAGCAGATATGGGTATATCGACTTAATGAAACATAAGTCTGAAACGTTTGAAAAGTTCAAAGAATTTCAGAGTGAAGTGGATAATCATCGTAACAAGAAAATAAAAAGTTTCTACGATATGATCGCAGAGGTAAAATATTTGAGTTACGAGTTTTGGCCTTCAATTAAAACAATGTGGAATAGTTTCACAAATTCATGCCACCTGGAACACCACAGCATAATGGTGTGTCCAAACGTCATAACCGTACTTCATTGGATATAGTACAATCTATGATGTTTCTTACCGATTTACCAATATCGTTTTGGGATCATGCATTAGAGACAGCTGCATTCACGTTAAAAGGGGCACCATCTAAATCCGTTGAGACGACACCGTATGAACTATGGTTTAGCAATAAACCTAAGCTATCGTTTCTTAAAGTTTGGGGCTACGATGCTTATGTGAAAAAGCTTCAACCTGATAAACTCGAACCCAAATCGGAGAAATGTGTCTTCATAGGATATCCAAAGGAAACTGTTGGATACACCTTCTATCACAGATCCGAAGGCAAGACTTTTGTTGCTAAGTTCGGAAACTTTCTAGAGAAAGAGTTTCTTTCGAAAGAAGTGAGTGGGAGGAAAGTAGAAAACTTGATAAGGTAATTGTACCTTCTCCCTTATTGGAAAGTAGTTCATCACAGAAATCTGTTCTTGTGACTACTACACCAATTAGTAAGGAAGCTAATGATGATGATCATGTAACTCCAAGATCAAGTTACTACCGAATCTCGTAAGTAAACCAGAGTGAGATCCGCACCAGAGTGGTACGGTAATCCTATTCTGGAAGTCATGTTACTAGACCATGACGAACTTGCGAACTATGAGGAAGCGATGATGAGCCCAGATTCCGCGAAATGGTTTGAGGCCATGAAATCTGAGATATGATCCATGTATGAGAACAAAGTTTGGACTTTGGTTGACTTGCCCGATGATCGGCAAGCAATTAAGAATAAATGGATCTTCAAGAGGAAGACGGACACTGATAGTAGTGTTACTATCTACAAAGCTAGAATTGTCGGAAAAAAAGGTTTCTTCGACAAAGTTCAAAGTATTGACTACGATGAGAGTTTCTCACTCGTATCTATGCTTAAGTCTGTCCGAATCATGTTAGCAGTTGCCGCATTTTATGAAATCTGGCAAATGGATAAACAAAACTGCATTCCTTAATGGAGAGTTGTATATGATACAACCAGAAGGTTTTGTCGACCATAAAGGTGCTAATAAAGTGAGCAAGCTCCAGCGATCCATCGATGGACTGGTGCAAGCATCTCAGAGTTGGAATATACGCTTTGATAAGTTGATCAAAGCATATAGTTTTATACAGACTTATGGTGAAGCCTGTATTTACAAGAAAGTGAGTGGGAGCACTACAACATTTCTGGTAAGTATATGTGTATGACATATTGTTGATCGGAAATAATGTAGAATTATTCTGCAAAGCATAAAGGAGTGTTTGAAAAGAGTTTTTTCAAAGAAAGACCTCAGGGAAGCTACTTACATATCGAGCATCAAGATCTATAGAGATAGATCGAGACGCTTGATAAGTTTTTTCAATGAGTACATACCTTGACAAGATTCTGAAGTAGTTCAAAATGGAACAGTCAAAGAAAGAGTTCTTGCCTGTGTTACAAGGTGTGAAATTGAGTAAGACTCAAAGCCCGACCACGGCAGAAGATAGAAAGAGAATGAAAAGTCATTCCCTATGCTTTGGCCATAGGTTCTATAAAGTATGCCATGCTGTGTACCAGACCTATTGTACACCCTACCCTGAGATTGGCACGGGAGTACAATAGTGATCTAGGAGTAGATCACTGGACGGCGGTCAAAATTATCCTTAGTGGAATAAGGATATGTTTCTCGATTATGGATGTGACAAAAAGGTTCGTCGTAAAAGGTTACGTCGATGCAAGTTTTGACACTGATCCAGATGACTCTAAGTCTCAATCTGGATACATATTGAAAGTGGGAGCAATTAGCTAGAGTAGCTCCATGCAGAGCATTGTTGGCATAGAAATTTGCAAAGTACATGCGGATCTGAATGTAGCAGACCCGTTGACTAAGATTCTCTCACAAGCAAAACTTGATCACACCTTAGTACTCTTTGGGTGTTAATTACATAGCGATGTAAACTAGATTACTGAATCTAGTAAACCCTTTGGGTGTTGGTCACATATCGATGTGAACTATGGGTGTTAATCACATGGTGATGTAAGCTATTGCTGGTAAATCACATGGCGATGTGAACTAGATTATTGACTCTAGTGCAAGTGGGAGACTGAAGGAAATATGCCCTAGAGGCAATAATAAAGTTATTATTTATTTCCTTAATTCATGATAAATGTTTATTATTCATGCTAGAATTGTATTAACTGGAAACATAATACATGTGTGAATACATAGACAAACAGAGTGTCACTAGTATGCCTCTACTTGACTAGCTCATTAATCAAAGATGGTTATGTTTCCTAACCATGAACAAGGAGTTGTTATTTGATTAATGAGGTCACATCATTAGTTGAATGATCTGATTGACATGACCCATTCCATTAGCTTAGCACCCGATCGTTTAGTATGTTGCTATTGCTTTTATCCATGACTTATACATGTTCCTATGACTATGAGATTATGCAACTCCCGTTTGCCGGAGGAACACTTTGTGTGCTACCAAACGTCACAACATAACTGGGTGATTATAAAGGAGTATTACAGGTGTCTCCAATGGTAGATGTTGGGTTGGCATATTTCGAGATTAGGATTTGTCACTCCGATCGTCGGAGAGGTATCTCTGGGCCCTCTCGGTAATGCACATCACTTAAGCCTTGCAAGCAGTGCAACTAATGAGTTAGTTGCGAGATGATGTATTATGGAACGAGTAAAGAGACTTGCCGGTAACGAGATTGAACTAGGTATTGGATACCGACGATCGAATCTCGGGTAAGTAACATACTGATGACAAAGGGAACAACGTATGTTGTTATGCGGTCTGACCGATAAAGATCTTCGTAGAATATGTAGGAGCCAATATGGGCATCCAGGTCCCGCTGTTGGTTATTGACCGGAGACGTGTCTCGGTCATGTCTACATTGTTCTCGAACCGTAGGGTCCGCACGCTTAACGTTACGATGACAGTTATTATGAGTTTATGCATTTTGATGTACCGAAGGAGTTCGGAGTCCCGTATGTGATCACGGACGTGACGAGGAGTCTCGAAATGGTCGAGACATAAAGAATTATATATTGGAAGCCTATGTTTGGACATCGGATGCATTCCAGGTGAAATCAGGATTTTACCGGAATACCGGGAGGGTTACCGGAACCCCCCGGGAGCATAATCGGCCAACATGGGCCTTGGAGGAGAGGTGAGAGGGCTGCCCTAGGGGCTGCGCGCCTCCCCCCCTTCCCCTAGTCCTATTAGGACTAGGAGAGGTGGGCGCCCCCCCTCTCTCTCTCTCCCCCTTGGAGAATCCTAGTCCAACTAGGATTGGGGGGGGGGATCCTACTCCCAGAGGGAGTAGGACTCTCCTGGCGCGCCTGGCTTGGCCGGCCAGCCCCTCCTCCTTGGCTCCTTTATATACGGGGGCAGGGGGCACCCCAAATACACACAAGTTGATCTACGGATCGTTCCTTAGCCGTGTGCGGTGCCCCCTTCCACCAAATTCCACCTCGATCATATCGTTGCAGTGCTTAGGCGAAGCCCTGCGCCGGTAACACATCAAGATCGTCACCACGCCGTCGTGCTGACGGAACTCTTCCTCGACACTTTGCTGGATCGGAGCCCGGGGATCGTCATCGAGCTGAACGTGTGCCAAGAACTCGGAGGTGCCGGAGTAACGGTGCTGTGATCGGTTGGATCGCGAGGAGAACGTACGACTACTTCCTCTACGTTGTGTCAACGCTTCCGCTTCGGTCTACGAGGGTACGTAGACAACACTCTCCCCTCTCGTTGCTATGCATCACCATGATCTTGCGTGTGCGTAGGAATTTTTTTGAAATTACTACGTTCCCCAACACTTGGTCCTTTGCGAAGCCTGCGTAACGCTGGCGACGCCTTTGGCGATGGAGTTGGCTGGGCCTCAAAGTCGTCATCTTCATTTCGAACAGGAGGGGTGGCTTCTTGTTGGGGAGAACTTGGGGTGTCTTGTTGTTGTGGGTGATCAGCCCACGAAGCATCCTGTGCAGTTGGCGTCAGAGGACGACCAATGCTGATGAGTTCGCTGTTCGTGAGAACAGGCGATGATACCAGGTTTTGTTCGATTTGAGGAAGGACTTCATCATCTTCAACATTGTCGTGGTGACCAATGTCTTCAGCAGCGTTGGGGTCAACTGCTGGAATGTCTTCAGCTTCATGAGCCCCTGTGGAAGCAGGCTCATGAACTATCATCCTTTGTTCTTGATGATCAGATGTAGGAGGGATCATTGAGATTGGTTTAACAACTAAGGGCTCTGAATCCTTCTTGGTTCTGCGCTTCTTCTTAGTGGGAGCAGCATCAGAGGCTTCAGGATATTTCCTTTTTCTGGCTTCAGCCTCAACAGTTCTCGTCTTCTTTAGCTCAGAAGCGGTTGATCTGACCTTTGGCTTCGAGCCGGTCATGCTAGTTGGGAAAACAAAGCGCGGCTCTTCCTGCCTTGAAGGAGCAGTTTGATCAGTCGAAGGTTTCTTCTTCTTGGCAGCCATTCTTGGGTCGATGCCAGGTCGACCAAGAGCCTTGCGCTTCTCAGCCTCATTGTAGGCTAGCACACACTTGTCAGCCAGGTTCTTCATGCGTTCTCGAGAACCTTTGGCTTCTTCACGCTTCTTGAGGAAGGATTCCTTGAGCTCGTGCATCATGATCTTGAAGTTCTTGACATCTTGCACGCTGAGCTTAGCCACATGCTTCTTGAACTGAGCTTTCTCATAGTCGATCTTGTGCTTCAGCTCAACGATGCGCTGAGCGAGAGCTAGCTCTGAAGCAATGGCTCCATTGAAGGAGACGCTGAGCCCAATGGGAAGTTGCAGATCGTCAAAGCTGAGATTTGGTGAGTCAAACCACTCATCAATGAAGTTGTGAATGATTGCCACATCAAAGAGAGGCAAATCATTGAAGATTTCTGCTTCTTCCTTGCTCTTGATCAGTTGCTCAAGGGCATCATCTGCAAGATCTTCATCACTAGACAGATCAATGTGCTCTTCACGCAGAATAGCAGCAGGGGTCAGTGCCTGATCAGTATGCTTGACAAGTTTCCTCTTCTTCTCCGTCTTCTTGGAGATGCGTGACAAATCTTTAGACTGCACACTGTCTTCAGGAGGTGAAGTTGCCAGTGGCTTCAAGTGTGAAGCTTTTGGTGATGCAGTTGGTTTTGATGCCTTAGCCTTTTTCTGCTTCTGGGGCTTTGGGGCAGGAGGTGCTTCATCTGTGTCAGCCTCTTCAGAAGTGTCCCCAACAGCAGCACCTTGGACTGCAATGTAGGTGAGGAGACCTTGAAAGTCATAGAAGGGGCCAATCTCGTTTTGATCAGCTTCACGAGTGCCATCCTCCCTTGGAGCAGATGGGCCAGGGTTGAAGTTCAAACCCAGCGACTTCTTGTTCTCTTTTGCTGAAGCCTTAGCAAATTGAAAGTTGCGTTTGAAAAGGTCGTCATCGCGACACCACAAGAGAGAAGTGGGGTCGGCATTGGCAGGCTATGGTCCTATGACCATGCACGGGTAGAACCTTTGTTCAATAGCTTCAGCTTTGCTCTTGGGTTGAAGACCTCTGTAAGAGATATCTCCCCAAGGACACTTTATCGCATTCTTCTCAGCGTATTCCTTGGTCACGAAGCGGTACTTGAACCATTCTTCAGCCCAATATCTTCGAATCCATTGGATTCGGGTTTTGCGCTGAGTGTAATCCTCCTCAGGATTTGTCTTGTAGAGCTCTGCTAGATCTGGTGGCAAATCTTTTGATGTGTTGCCACGGCGCTGCCTGCCACCCTTCCTTGCTGATTTTTCTGTAGCCATAAACTTCAAACTGAATGGTTTCAATACGTTCAAAGGCTTCAAAGGCTTCCTCTTGCTGGACAGACAGGAACTGGCTTCGGGAGAGTTAATATGACGCTGTAAGAATTCTGCAAACGAATGCAGACTATGAGAACCAAGGGATTCTCCCATGGACATGTACCTGTGACAGCATTAGAGATGCGAGGGAAGGGGAAGAGGTCATATGCATTCTCAGAAGGTTTTGAAGATAAATCAGTTTGAAGACATTGACCTCATGATGCGAAGACATTCACTTATATGTTGAGAGTTGGTTCCAGATTTGTACGAATCCGCGAATAAGTACAAGTGAGGAATCTAACTTGTTATGAAGCTTAAGTGAATATTCTAGGCAGTATGAGATGCAGACAGAATGGATCTAACTTGTATAGGCAGAAACCTATTTTGGTAGACAGGATAAATCTATGAGGATCAAAAAGGTGGTAAAAAGAGAGTTTTACTTACCACACGAAGAACTGCTAGATGGAAAGAGTAGGAGACCGAGCAGTTCAATCCACCGTGCCCTAACTTGGCGACGGAGGACACCTACGGCGGCGGCGGAGAGGACGATGTCCGCGGCCGGCGTGAGGACGGCGTCGGAGAAGTCGCGGCAGCTAAGCGCTTCGTCGCCGGCGTCGTCGAGAGCTAGCAGTGGCGCTAGGGTTTTGACGAGGTGGAGAGGTGGAAGAAGTTTCTTTTGCCGCAGGGGACATGTATTTATAAGTAAGTGGGCGGCACAGCGCAATTACGCAGGTGCCCCTGGTGGTTCACATCTGATGGGCACGTGTTAAGCATTCAACATACTTAGAGTAGTCCCACGTTCCCACGCCCGCCAGGTTTGTCGGATAGACGTTCCGGCTTCTCCAGATTTCAGGCAATAAGGATGAATCATTTAAAACAGACTTAAAGTTTGTCTCTATATCTTCTGCTGACAAGGACGCAGAGAAAACACTCGACAGTTTCAATAGAATGCATATGATTTGGACAGATAGAGTTTGAGATAGGAAGCATAGACAGATTAGGGTCCGATCACATTCACTTAGTTCAAAAGATTCAACAAGAAAAACATAGCTATAAGTGAATGTTGTAGAGGACAGAACACTAGTATATACATCAAACAGCAGTCAAATCAACGTAGTGAAGATAATCATGAAGATAAATTTAAACTGAAGTCAAACCAAATGTGAAGACATATCAAATGCAACGCCATGAGTGAAACACTTCAAACAGAAAAGTTTGGTGGTGGCGTTACCCACCGTATAGGAAGTATTAGACCCAGACACGGCGCACAATTATCGTGGCGCTCCGAAGTCAAATTCCATGTTAATGTATTCACACTCAGAATGTGAGTCTTCATTGATTGAAGATATACTTTACTTCGTGTGTTGCACATCTAAGTCATCAACATGCATAAGTGTTAGGATGTGTGCCTGATCACAGGACATTTGAGGATTCCAAGATGTTTAGCTCACACCGTAACTTGCAAAACCTTTTCTCATCCAAGGGCTTTGTGAAGATATCTGCCAATTGCTCTTCAGTGTTGACGTGAATGATATCAATATCTTTCTTCATGACATGATCTCTGAGAAAGTGATGACGAATTTCAATGTGCTTTGTCTTCGAGTGGTGGACTGGATTATTGGCAATCTTGATGGCGCTTTCGTTGTCGCAGAAAAGAGGCACTTGTTTCAGATTGATGACATAGTCCTTGAGAGTTTGCTTCATTCATAGAAGCTGAGCACAGCAAGATCCAGCAGCAATGTATTCAGATTCAGCAGTTGAGAGTGACACACAGTTCTGCTTCTTTGAAGACCAACAGACAAGTGATCGTCCCAGAAAGTAACATGTGCCTGATGTAGACTTGCGATCCACCTTGTCAGCAGCATAATCAGCATCAGAAAATCCAACCAGATCAAACTCTGAGCCCTTTGGATACCATAATCCTAGTGTTGGGGTGTGAGCCAAATATCGAAGAATTCACTTCACAGCTAGGTGATGCGATTCATTTGGTGCCGCTTGGAATCGAGCACACATGCAAACACTAAGCATAATATCTGGCCTAGATGCACATAGGTAAAGTAAAGAACCAATCATGGAGCGGTATACCTGTTGATCAAACTCTTTACCATTTTCGTCGGGACCCAGATGATGTTTGGCTGGCATTGGCGTCGTGTAACCTTTGCAATCTCGCATTCCAAACTTCTTCAGGCAGTCTTTGAGGTATTTCTCTTGAGATATGAAGATGCCATTCCTTTGCTGACGAATTTGAAGACCAAGGAAGAACTTCAGCTCGCCCATCATGGACATTTGATATTGCCCTTGCATCATGTATCCAAACTCATCACTGTACTTTTGGTTGGTGCAGCCGAAGATAATGTCATCCACATAGATTTGGCACACAAATAGTTCACCATCATATGTCTTCGTGAAGAGTGTAGGATCAAGGGATCCAGGTTTGAAGCCTTTGCTCTACAGGAAGTCTTTGATCGTATCATACCAAGCGCGAGGAGCTTGTTTGAGGCCATACAGTGCTTTGTTTAGTTTGTATACCATACCAGGATGTTTTGGATCTTAAAAGCCAGGTGGTTGTGCAACGTATACTTCTTCTTCAATCTTGCCGTTGAGAAATGCACTTTTCACATCCATTTGATATAGCAAGATATTGTTGTGGTTAGCATAGGCTAGCAATATGCGAATAGCTTCAAGTCTAGCCACAAGAGAAAATGTTTCATCGAAGTCAATCCCCTCAACTTGAGTATATCCTTGTGCAACGAGACGTGCTTTGTTTCTGACGACTTGGCCATGCTCATCTTGCTTGTTTCGATATATCCATTTTGTTCCAATGATGTTATGCTTGCGAGGGTCAGGACGCTTGACAAGTTCCCAAACATTGTTCAGCTTGAACTGTTGAAGCTCTTCTTGCACTGCTTGAATCCATTCAGGTTCCATAAAGGCTTCAACAACTTTCTTGGGTTCTGATATTGACACAAAAGAAAAGTGCCCATAGAAATTTGCTAACTGTGTTGCTCTTGAACGAGTAAGTGGACGAGGTGCATTGATGCTATCAATTATCTTCTCAATTTGCACTTCACTTGCAACACGAGGATGAGCTGGGCGAAGAATTTGTTCTTGCTGATCATTGTCATCATTGGGAGGATTGTCTTCAGGTTGGTTGGGTGCAGAAATGATAAGTTCTTCTTCAGGATGTGCTTCAGTAGGCATGATTTCACCAGTTCCCATTAGCTTGATAGACTCGCTGGGTGGAGCTTCTTCAAGATTACTTGGCAGGAGCTCTCTTTATGAACCATTGGTTTCATCAAACCGCACATCTATAGTTTCGACGATTTTATAGAGATAGAGGTTGAAGACTCTGTAAGAGTGCGAATCCTTTCCGTAACCGAGCATGAAGCCTTCGTGAGCTTTTGGTGCAAATTTTGACTTGTGATGAGGATCCTTGATCCAGCACCGTGCTCCAAATACTTTGAAGTAGCTTACATTTGGCTTCTTGCCAGTGAGGAGCTCATAGGATGTTTTGTTCAGAAGCTTATGGATATAAACACGGTTGATGACGTGGCATGCTGTATCAATAGCTTCAGGCCAGAACTTTCTTGGAGTTTTGTATTCGTCCAACATCGTCCGAGCCATCTCAATGAGGGTTCTGTTCTTGCGCTCTACGATGCCATTTTGCTGAGGTGTGTAAGGAGCAGAGAACTCATGAGTGATTCCCATTGTATCCGTATAAAGATCAAGTCCGGTGTTCTTGAACTCAGTGCCGTTGTCACTTCTGATATGCTTGATCTTGACGCCATAGTTGTTCATGGCTCGATTCGCGGAACGTCTGAAGACATCTTGCACTTCAGTCTTGTAGAGAATTATGTGCACCCATGTGTATCTTGAGTAATCATCAACAATGACGAAGCCATAGAGACAGGCAGTCGTAGTGAGGGTAGAGTAGTGAGTAGGGCCAAATAAGTCCATGTGTAGCAGCTCGAAGGGTTGAGAAGTAGTCATGATTGTCTTTGACGGATGCTTGGCCCGAGTCATCTTTCCAGCTTCGCAGGCACCGCACAAATGATCTTTCTTGAACTTGACATCTTCAATGCCAATGACATGCTTCTTCTTGACGAGCGTATGTAAGTTCCTCATACCAGCATGCCCCAGCCTCCGATGCCATAGCCAGCATTCTGAAGCTTTTGTAAGAAGACATCTTGCAAGCTGTGGACCAGCTGAGAAATCTACCATGTACAGATCATCTTTCATGTACCCTTCAAAGACTAGAGATTTGTCAGATTCCATTAGTACAAGGCAACGATACTTTCCAAATATTACAACCATGTTCAGGTCGCAAAGCATTGAGACAGACATTAAGTTGAAGCCAAGGGATTCAACTAGCATCACTTTATCCATGTGTTGATCCCTTGAGATTGCAACTCTACCTAGACCCAATACCTTGCTTTTACCAGTGTCAGAAAATGTGATGTGACTCTTATCAGATGGACGTAAGGTTGAGTCCATGAGAAGACTTTGATCACCAGTCATATGATTAGTGCATCCGCTGTCCATAATCCATTCTGAAGCATGAGGTGTCATACTCTGCATTACAGTTAGGAGGATAGGCTTCACCAAGAGTATTGTGAAGCATAAACATTTGTCGGGCAAGAGGATTATGGAAGCTCAGATCAAGATTAGGACTGATAGGATGAATGGCGAGCGATTCAGGAACAAAATACATAGTGAGACCATTTGGGTATTTGATCTTGCGCCCTACAAGATATTTTAGGTCCCCAGCAAGAGCATCAGACGCCTTTGATTTTCGGCTGGAGACCTTTCCCTGCAAAAGAAAGTTAATTCTTCTTAACCACCCACATCTTCAGGGGTGGCTTAGAAGCAATGAGTCTAAGTGCAGCATCTGAGAACTTCGGCTTTGGAGCCCTAGCAAATAGCCTTGCAGGAGATGAATGATACTCATATGAATAAGTAGAAAAGTTCTTAGTTTTATGAACATAGCGGTTTGAGGATACACGCTCGTGTTCATAGGTTTGAGTACGGTTTCCCTGCAAAACATTAGCGTTAGGGTGACTCAGGTGAGTCCTCTGTCTGTATGAAGCCTTTGGACCATATGAAGCCTTAGGTCTGGGATTTGTCTTCTTCCCAGGTGGTGTCATGATGATATTCATTGGAAGCTTCTCATGACAGCTTTTGGGTACCCAGATCTTCTTCATAGGTGGCCCATTCCTGCAGTTAGTACCAATATATCTGGCAAACACTTCACTATTCTGATTCTTGAACAGTTTATAGTTTGCATCAAAGGATTCATCTATGATGACAGGGTTAGCACAGGTAAAGCCAGATAAGGTGGATGGATCCACTGAAGGTCCCTTTGCAGCAACCCATGTGGTTTTGGGATACTGCTCAGGCTTCTAGTAGGAACCATCAACATTCATTTTCCTCTCGAACCCAACACCCTCTTTCCTAGGGTTTCGGTTCAGAATCTGCTTTTTGAGAACATCGCAAAGTGTCTGATGCCCTTTCAGGCTTTTATACATCCCTTTTTCAAGTAAGGTCTTCAACCTAGCATTTTCATCAGCAATAGTAGTGGTATCCTCCGCAGAGGGGTTAGTTACCACATCAATAGTTGAAGACAATGCAACAGTAGCAGTAGTGGAACATCCAGCAACAGAGGTAGCGTTATCACGCTCAAGGCATTTTAGACATGGTGGTTCAAATCCATCCTAAGCGGGACTGATCTGTTGAGCGCGTAGTGACTCATTCTCTTTTTGAAGATCTTCATGAGCCGCTCTCAACTTCTCAAGCTCTTGCTTCCTTTGAAGATAATCATAGGAGAGCTTTTCATGAGTGGTTGTGAGCGTATCATGACGACTTTCAAGTTCTAGGTACTTAGCATGAAGATTTTTTATGTCTTCTACTAAGGACTGTGAACGAGTCATTTCCGCGTCCAACAGGTCATCGCTTTTGTCTAACAGTTTTTTAGTATGTTCCGTAGCCTTTTGTTGTTCAGTTGCAATTTTAGCAAGTGTTTTGTAGCTAGGCTTGGATTCACAATCAAAGTCATCTTCACTAGATGTTTGAAAGTAAGCATCGCGTGATTTTACCTTGGCACCACGTGCCATGAAGCAGTAGGTGGGAGTAGGGTCATCCTTATCATCAGCTTCAGCGTTGGTGTGGAAGTCATTGTCTTCAGTGTTGAAGATGGACTTGGCGACATAGGCAGTGGCTAGAGCCAGACTTGCAACACCAGGGTCGGACTCCTCCTCAGACAACACCTCCGCCTCCTCAGAAGCAGACTCCTCCTCTGAATCCATTTCCTTCCCAACAAACGCACGAGCCTTGCTAGATGAGCTCTTCTTGTGAGATGAAGACTTTGATGAGGACTTGGAAGAAGACTTTGAAGATTTCTTCTTTTTCTTGTCATCAGAATCATATTCCTTGCTCTTCTTCTTCTTCTTCTCGTTGTCCCACAGTGGACACTCAGAGATGTAGTGTCCAGGTTTCTTGCACTTGCGACATGTTCTCTTCTTGTCGTCATGAGTAGAAGCTTCATCATTTCTTGAGCTGGATCGTGAAGACTTTCTGAAGCCTTTCTTCTTAGTGAACTTCTGGAACTTCTTCACAAGCATAGCAAGTTCCTTTCCAATGTCTTCAGGATCATCAGAACTGCAGTTAGATTCTTCTTCAGATGAGGAAACAACTTTTGCCTTCAAAGCGTGAGGTCGGCCATAGTTGGGACCATAGGTATCTCTTTTCTCAGAAAGCTGGAACTCATGTGTGTTGAGCCTCTCAAGTATATCAGACGGATCGAATGTCTTGAAGTCAGGACGTTCTTGTATCATGAGGGCAAGGGTGTCAAAGGAGCTGTCAAGTGATCTCAGTAGCGTCTTGACGATTTCATGCTTGGTAATCTCGGTGGCGCCGAGAGCACGAAGCTCATTTGTGATGTCAGTGAGGCGATCAAATGTGAGCTGGACATTCTCATTGTCGTTTCTCTTGAAGCGGTTGAAGAGGTTGCGAAGAACACTGATCCTTTTATCTCTCTGGGTTGAGACGCCTTCGTTGACCTTGGATAGCCAGTCCCAGACTAGCTTTGACGTC
Organism: Aegilops umbellulata; assembly: GCA_032464435.1. Taxonomy (NCBI): domain Eukaryota; kingdom Viridiplantae; phylum Streptophyta; class Magnoliopsida; order Poales; family Poaceae; genus Aegilops; species Aegilops umbellulata. The sequence goes on along the minus strand of CP136057.1, from coordinate 36,529,918 downwards.
TCCAGAGCACTCACACGGCCATACTGTCCTTTGGTCAGATGACCACAGATCATGTTCTTGGCAGTAGAGTCTAGTTGAATGAACTTCTTGACATCAGCAGGGGTGACACCTTCACCAGTCTTGGGAACGCCGTTCTTGACGACATACCAGAGGTCGACATCAATGGCTTCAAGATGCATGCGCATCTTATTCTTCCAGTAGGGATATTCAGTTCCATCAAACACGGGGCAAGCAGCGGAGACTTTGATTATCCGTGCAGTCGACATAGCTAAAACTCCAGGTGGTTAAACCGAATCACACAGAACAAGGGAGTACCTTGCTCTGATACCAATTGAAAGTGCTTGTTATCGACTAGAGGGGGGGTGAATAGGTGATTTTTATGAAAGTCTTCAAAACATGAAAGTTTCGAAGACAAACAGTAGAAATGAACCTATTGATATGCAGCGGAAGATAAACTACACAAGGCAAGCCATAGTCAAGTATGCAATAATGTGAGTGTACAATGACTAATGGCAACTAGGTAGTAAGAATCAGGATGGAAGATGGTATGAAGCCAAACAACAATAGTAGTCAAGCAATGAAGTCAAACAGGTATGACAAGCAGGCAATGACTTCACGAAGACAAACTGTAAGTAAAGGGAAGAGAAGATAGAACCAGTCACTCATTGAAGACACAGGATTTGTTTGACCAGTTCCAGTTGCTGTGACAACTGTACATCTGGTTAGGGAGGCTGAGATTCAACTCAGAAGACCGCGTCTTCACCTTATTCCCCTTGAGCTAAGGACACCCAGTCCTCGCCCAATCACTCTGGTAAGTCTTCAAGGTAGACTTCCAAACCTTCACAGACTTCGTTCACCGGCGATCCACAATGGCTCTTGGATGCTCAGAACACGACGCCTAACCGGCTAGAGGATTCACAGTCCTCAAGTGTAATAAGTCTTCAGGTCACACAGACAGAAAGACTTCAGTGATGCCTAACACTCTTTGGCTCTGGGTGTTTGGGCTATGTCCTCGCAAGGATTTCTCTCTCAAAGGCTTCGAGGTGGGTTGCTCTCAAACGACAAAAGCCGTGCACTAACTCTGAGCAGCCACCAATTTATGGTGTAGGGGGTGGGCTATTTATAGCCACTAGGCAACCCGACCTGATATGTCCTAAATGACCGTGAGTCACTAAGGAACTGACACGTGTTCCAACGGTCAGATTTCAAACACACACGACAACTTTACTTGGGCTACAAGCAAAGCTGACTTATCCAGCTCTGAATAAGATTTGCTCTCATTGTCTTCGCTCGAAGACATAGGATTTGGGTTGAGAATCACTTCAGTCACTCTGACTGTATTCACTTGGACCCCACTTAACAGTACGGTGGTTCCTATGACTCAACAAAGAAAAAATCAAACAACGAAACAACTAAGTCTTCGCGCTCCATAGTCTTCATTGGATGTCTTCTCATGTCATAGTCTTCAATATAAATATCTTCATATACCACCATTGTCTTCAATGTCTTCACACATTTTTAGGGGTCATCTCCAGTAGGTAAACCGAATCAATGAGGGACACTACCTGTGTTATCCTGCAATACTCACAAACACATTAGTCCCTCAACCAAATTTTCGTCAATACTCCAAAACCAACTAGGGGTGGCACTAGATGCACTTACAATGACGGATGGTAGTTCATGAGCTTGCTTCCCCAGAGGCTCCTGAAGCTGAAGACATTCCAGCAGTTGACCCCACCGCTGCTGAAGACATTGGTCCCCATGACAATGTTGAAGATGATGTAGTTCTTCCTCAGATCGAGCACAATTTGGTATCATCGCCTGTTCTCACGAACAACGAACTCATCAGCATTGGTCGTCCTCTGACGCCAATTGCTCAGGATGCATCATGGGCTGATCACCCACAACAACAAGACACCCCGAGTACTCCCCAACAACAAGTCACCCCACAAGTGCAAGAATAAGAAGATGACTTTGAGGCCCAGCCAACTCCATCTCCACAGGCGTCGCTAGCGTTACGCAGGCTTCACAAAGGACCAAGGCCCCAAGTCCCTCTTTCGAGCGTTCCAGAAGGAGAAGTGCACCACCAATCTACTGCACGTCAGGTGTTTCCAGAAGCCACTCCTACTGTGAATGTCTCCGGGTCTGAAGCTAAAGTTGCTGAAGACAATCCGGCTGCATCAGCCGAAGACAACCAAGCAGAAGATCGTGTCCCTACTCCCCCATCACTGAAGAAGTTGAGAATCCTGAGGCTGCCACCACTAACACCACTGAAGCCAATGACGTGGTCATGGCTGAAGACAATGTGGAGCCTGCACCAAACACTATCCCAGAAGCCAATGAAGCCAATGATGCACCTACAACAGATGTGCAACCTGACGCCTCTGTTGATGCCACTGCTCCTGTTCTGCCACCAAGGCCACATACGATCGAGCAAGCATACAACTATGGCCAGCTTATCACTATCAAATGGCCTCTTCTTGTTGCTCCACCTACTGCTAGTCCCCAATTTGACTATCACGTCGAGCACAGGCCTCAGGTTCAGAAGCCAATGCCAAGGCTGCCTAGGTTTCCAGGCACTGCATCTGCACCCGGATCATTCAATGTCCATGGCTTCAAAGCACACAACAACTTCTTTGATAGCGCCATGAACCCCTACTCTAAGGCAAGAATATCTTCTGGTCGCTTCTGTCAGCAGTGCAGTTATTAATCATGCATCTTATTCAATCAAGGTCGCATTTTTCCACATATGCGTCTTGATACTGAAGCCATAACTGGTCTGCCCTGTTTGGAAGAAGCACTGGATTGCTTCAGAGAGTCTGGCTTGTTGCAGTTCGTCACTGACAAGGAGCACTAGAACGAAGAATTGCTGCTCCAATTCTATGCCACTCTTCATATTCGTGGCTACAACAGGGATCCGAAGACTTGGATCCTTGAGTGGATGACAGGAAATGTTCATCATGAAGCCAAAGCCTTTGATCTCATTGAGCTCACTGGCCTGCCCACTCTAGGTGATCTTTATGAACCTGGTTGTCAGCTTCACAGTCCATCTATGGAGAGCATTTTTCACAAGCCTGAACCCAACATGAGTCAGATGCTCAGCATGATGAAGCCTTTGCCTCCCGATGTTGAATGTCCTAAGGAGTTCTTTGTTGAAGACCTTGAGTATCTGCCACGCACCATCTATCACATCATACGGCGAACTCTTTAGCCCATCAAAGGACATTCTCCACGTGCTGAGCTGGAAGGTGCAATGAAGACTTTGGTCTTCCATATTCTTCACGGCAAAAGCTTCAATGCACAAGACTTCTTTATCCGCCAACTTGCTGCATCAGGATCTAACATTTTTTGTCTGAAGTTCTATGCTCCCTGGATCATGCGTCTGATCAAGCTCCACTCTGCCTTCAACTATCAGCCCTCTGCACGCAATCATATCATCTTTTTGCCAGAGGTTGATCTGTCTGTTGAAGCTATATATCCCGAGCCTGCCAAGGAGCCTCTTAGTCTTCAGAATGCTGACCACCAAAGCTTCTCGCGAAACATTGAAGGAGTTCAAGCTGTCGCTCGTGTCTGTCCATTGGCTGGAAATACTCGCTTGCCTCACCTTGCGCAGACTGAAGCTACTGAAAGCACCATTGCCCAAAGGCCTCGCAAGCGCTCTCGTGTTCTGAATGACCGAGAACTTCTTGTGGCACTGCATCAGAAACAAGACAAGCATCACTTCTGGCTCAAGCGACAGATGCAAAGTCTATTGGTGGACGTCAATCGCATTCGCAATCTTGCCACCAAGAATGCTTTTGTCACTCATGAGACCTGTCGGCGTTCATGGAAGAGTTTGACACTGCTCAGTGCTGAAGCAGATCTTCAAGACGATGGCTTCACTGAAAGATTCAAGTTTGACTCCACTCCTCCAAGGAATGTTGTCCTACATCGAACTCCATCCCTTGAAGACTCTGACTACTCTTCCTCCGCTGCAATGGTGAATGCCAGAGTGATCGACGATGAAGATGATGCTACTTCTTCACCACCTTCAGCGCGAATCGACACTGCACCAAGTTCGTCTGCACCGCCAACCAACACCGACGACCCTGCTGCTTCACCTACTCCTTCTGGGAACGAGTAGATGCTCTATGTCTTCAAACCTTTTTGGTCCTTACTGACAAAAGGGGGAGAAGCATATGAGTTTGATAGTCTTCAAGCGGGTCCATATGGGCGGTGGTTTTATATTTTTCCTAGTGTTTACAACTCCCGCTTTTTGATACATTTAGTTCTTTGAGTTGTAACACTTAAACTCGATGGTCGTCTACCACTTATTTGCTATTTTGTGATGCGATGATAAATTCTGCATGTGCGATGATAACTTCCGCACTTAGGTCATCTTGCAGACGTCCATTTTTATTATGCATGTCATTATCTTCGTTATATCAAATCATGCATTGTCTTCATAAGTTGAAGAGGATCTCCACAAGTACAACCTGCCATGTGCATTTGCATTTCAAAAGCAAATTACTTATATGCACATCTTCAAGGGGAGCCTTTGCCACTTATGAAGACAATACCTAAATCCTTTACATTACACATACTTTTATCCCTGTTGAAAACTTCAACCAGTTAATCACCAAAAGGGGAAGATTGTAAGTGCATCTAGTGCCACCCCTAGTTGGTTTTGGAGTATTGACGACAAACCTGGTTGAGGGACTAATGTGTTTGTGAGAATTGCAGGATAACACAGGTAGTAGTCCCTCATTGATTCGGTTTACCTACCGGAGATGACCCCTAAATTTGTATGAAGACATTGACGACAACGGTGGTATGTGAAGTTATTCATATTGAAGACTATGACATGAGAAGACATTGAGTGAAGACTATGGAGCGCGAAGACTTAGTCATTTCGTTGTTTCCTTTTCTTCTTTGTTGAGTCATAGGAACCACCGTACTGTTAAGTGGGGTCCAAGTGAACAAAGTCAGAGTGACTGAAGTGATGCTCAACTAAAATCCTATGTCTTCGAGCGAAGACAATGAGAGCAAATCTTATCTAGTGCTGGATGAGTCAGCTTTGCTTGTAGCCCATGTAAAGTTGCCGTGTGTGTTTGAAATCTGACCGTTGGAACACATGTCAGTTCCTTAGTGACCCAGGGTCGTTTCGGACATATCAGGTCGGGTTGCCTAGTGGCTATAAATAGCCCACCCCCTACACCATAAATTGGTAGCTGCTCAGAGTTAGTGCACGGCTTTTGTCGTATTCAGAGCAACCCACCCGAAGCCTTTGAGAGAGAGAAATCCTTGCAAGGACAAAGCCCAAACACCCAGAATGTTAGGCATCACTGAAGTCTTTCTGTCTGAGTGACCTGAAGACTTATTACACTTGAGGACTGTGAATCCTCCAGCCGGTTAGGCGTCGCGTTCTGAGCATCCAAGAGTCATTGTGGATCGCCGGTGAACGAAGTCTGTGAAGGTTTGGAAGTCTACCTTGAAGACTTACCAGAGTAATTGGGCGAGGACTGGGTGTCCTTAGCTCAAGGGGAATAAGGTAAAGACACTGTCTTGTGAGTTGAATCTCAGCCTCCCTATCCAGATGTACAGTTGTCACAGCAAGTGGAATTGGTCCAACAAATCATGTGTCCTCAACAAGTGACTAGTTCTATCCTCTCCCTCTCTTTACTTAGAGTTTGTCTTCGTGAAGTCATTGCCTGTTTGCTTTACCTATTTGTCTTCATTGTTTGACATCTATTATTGTTTGGCTTCATACCATCTTCCATCCTGATCCTTACTACCTAGCTGCTATTTGTCTTCGTTCTCTCACGTTATTGCATACTTGACTATGGCTTGCTTAGTGTAGTCTATATTCCGCTGCATCTCAATAGGTTCATTTCTTTTGTTTGTCTTCAAAACTTCCATGTTTTGAAGACTTTAATAAAAATCGCCTATTCACCCACCCTCTAGTCGATAACTAGCACTTTCAGAGGGCAGTGCTGCATGGACATAGTAATGCAAAAAATGTAACCTATAAGTTACATGTATGGCTTACTGATGTGGCATGGTTGTATGTAGTAAAAATAGGTAGTGTGTTGTAGTTATTTAGCAACAGAGAAAATGAGTGTCGTTTCTAAAAAAAAGTGAAGCATCAACTATATAGGTCAGCTCCAAGCGTCCAACTCATATACCATGTCCATGCGAGCACAAAAAAATGCAAAAAGTTAACTGATGGCTCACATGCATGAACGGATGATGTGTATTGCATGCATATGCTAATGCAAAAAAAAAAGTGTAACTTATAACTTGCATGCATGACATGTTGACGTGGCATGGTTGCATGGCTAGGAAATGATAGTGGTTTATGTCACAATTATATCCAGTGTGATTTAAAACACACTGAGAACCCACTAATGCATGTTGCATGATAGAGGATTCACATGCGTATATCGGACGAATGCTAGTTGATCTAGATAGTAAATCTAACATCTATAACAATTTTGATGATGTGAAAGCATCCATGTTGAGAGAACTAAAAGTAGCGGGATCACTCTTTTAGGTAGCTTATGATCCAAATAAAACACATCGGTTTATATTGAATTGGACAATTGGTAGAACACTATACTTTTTGTTCGGGATTGCCTACTTCCGCTTGGTCAATATGCATCTGACATCTTCTATCTGCCCACGACACCGTTCAGAAAATTAGAATCACCTTTTCTATTTCTATTGCTGCCTATAGGAATTTTAAGAAATTGCCTACTCCATGATTTGGACACGACACGATTAAAAGCATCAAGCATGTTTTGCGGCACACACCAAAATAAAAGGTTAGGTTGCTTTTACAAAAATAAAGAATAAACGCAAGCGCATGTCTCACAACCCTCTTGAGGGCGTCGTCGTGGTTTCCCTCCATGTTCCAGGGTTCAAGTTGAAAACCCAAGTTCATTCCTTTGGACTCGGAGGGGGCGATGCTCTACGTCGTTACCCTATTGGGTGTGTTGAGGTGGAGCTCTGGTACCTTTCAGTTGCGGTGGGATGCCGTCTTAACTCTTAAGGCATGCTTGGATTGTACATTGAAGTCTCTTGGGTTCCAATGTAGGATGGTCCAGTTGGTCTCTTATCTTTTCCGTGTGACTGTGTCGGCAATGCTATTGGCCTGTACTACTCCTCGTCCGAAGCGAGAGGGCGGGTGGCCCTCTCCGAGACAGTTGGGCGAAGGCTTTGCGGCAAGGTCCAATGGTCCCTTTTGAAGACGTGAGCTCGCACAATGTCGACACGGGGGGTGAATTGCTGGAGTCTGGCTACTCATGTACTCTTGCTCGTCGGCGCAACCGTACCGCTTGTAGTGTGTCTTGTGTGTGTGTTGTTTATATTACATCTTGCACCTTGATAAGTGCCACGCGTGTGGCACGAACACATGACAACTCCGAACTTTTTTGTGGTAAGTTTAATGACGCAAAGATGACAACTCTAGTTATCAAGCATGGCAACTTCTTTTCGATGACAAGTTTCAAAAAAAAATTGGATGACAACTTTAGTTGTAAAAAATTAGAGCCGGAGTGCTTCGTGCCACATGTATGACACTTATCATTTAGGTATATCTTTTATTGCCAGCTCTTTCTTTAATATTTTTTATAAGAGGTTTTCGTTGTGTATTGTGCCGAAGTCTATTTTTTTAAATAAAGAAAACGGCCCAAAGGCTTGAAACAACCAATGAACAGAGATGGGAAAACATCAAATAAAAAGGGGAGCAACTAGTTGATGAGCGCTTCTTCGGGAGCCATAACGATAAGCGCCACCTAGCGCGCTCTCAGCCGCCCGCCACGTGTCGTGCTCTGGACGCTCCCTCTGGGTTTTGTTATTTTTTATTTTTTTTCGCACGCATTTTCAGCTTTTTCCTTTCGACGTTTCGTTTTTCACCGGTCTTTCTTAGCTTTTGGATCAAAAATATTTTAACAAAAAAATTGTGCAAGAAAACGTGTTTTCTTTTTTTTTCCTTTCATGAGTGTCGCGGTTTTGTTTTCGCCAGAGTCACGGCCGTGCCTCTCGGAAACGAGAAAAAAATATGTTTTCTGTTTTTTTCCTTCCTCGAGAGGCACGATTTTTCTTTCGCGAGAGTCATGCCGTGCCTCTCGGAAACGAAAAAAAACACGTTTTTTGTTTTTTGTTTCCATGAGAGGCATGGTTTCGATTCGCGAGAGGCACGGTTGTGCTTTCGCGAGAGTCACAGTCATGCCTATCGGAAAGGGAAAAAATGCGTTATATATTTTTTTCCTTCCGCGAGAGGTACGGTTTTGCTTTCGCGAGAGGCACGGTTGTGCTTTCTCGAGGGTCACGGCCGTGCCTCTCGGAAAACGAAAAAAACGTGTTTTCTGTTTTTTTTCCTTCCGCAAGAGGCACGGTTTTGCTTCCACAAGAGGCACGGTTCTGATTTCGCGAGAGGCGTGGGCATGCCTCTTTCGGAAAGGGAAAAAACCTATGCCCCTGGTTCGTTTGGTTTTTTCATAAAAAAAGTTTGTCAAAACCTATCAAGATGGGATCTAGTTTTGAAGATCTCGGCGTGAGGAATCAAACGGTGAAAATTGTTCAAGATGTGGACGCACGGTATAAGAGATAAACCATTTTAAATAAACGAATCTACCGAAAAAGAAAAAAACTCCCGGGTTACGACAAGGAGTTGGGAGTGATCTTTGTAATGAGTACTTCTTAATCAGTGGTTTCAAATAAAAAGGTTGAGAAAATAATGTTTGAGTTCAGGTCCCCAACAAAATCGAGTCAGGATGAGTTCTTGGACGTTTTTTCTTGGACGCCGCTAACTGCCACACGTGTGGCATATATGACATGCGCCCACACACCGTGTGTGGTGTGAGCAGGAGGCAGTCCACACGGGTTGTGTGTGGGCGGACATTGAAATTGCCCACATGTGTGGGCGCGGCTACTTCGTGTCACACGCCCAACAAGTACTACTCATCTCCACCCCGTGCGTGTGGCACGAGGAAAAAATGCCCACGCGTCCTGACGCAGCTATGTTAGGTACCCCGTGGGATGACGATTTAGTTGCCATCCTGGTTGGCAGATGTAGTTATCCGGAATGGCAAGTGTAGTTGTAAAAGCATGGCAACTCTATCTGTTTTGGTTAACTATAGTTGCCATGTCTAATTTATGGTAGTTGCCGCGTGTAATCAAACCGTAGTTGCCATGTGTGCTTAACTACTTGCCACATATGGTCAAAACAGTAGTTGCCATGTGTGTTTACCTAGTTGCCACGTGTGGTCCAACCATAGTTGTCATGTATTGTTAATCACAGTTGACATGTGTGTTTATCTGGTTGCCACGTACGCGCAACTGCAGTTGCCGTGTAGCAAAGAATCACAGTTGCCATGTGTGTGTACCGAGTTGCCACGTTCGCGTAACTGCAGTTGCCGTGTAGCAAAGAATCACAGTTGCCGTGTGTTTGTACCGAGTTGCCACGTTCGCGTAATTGTAATTGCCGCCTACAACATAGGAGTGTCGTGTGGGCGAAAGCAGTTCGCCCACACGCGCATGACCTAGGTGATGGCTGTGTGGGCAGAGACTAGTTCGCCCACACAGCGCAGCTGGCAAACAGCGTGATGCGGGCGTGTGGGCAAACTTTCCAACGCCCACACACCAGCCCCGTCCTACGTGGCACAAAAAATCAATTTTTTCGTGTCAAGATTCGTGCAAAAGGCACTGGACGATGATTCAGGCGTGTGGGCGAGTTGGGGAACGCCCACACATGTTGGAGTTAGACTTTTCGTTTTTCTTTGCATCAATTCTTGGACTCTTTTTTGTAGAACATATATTACGATGGACTCTTCACCGGGCGTATCCCTACCAAACAAATCACGTTTAATAGGAGGAGCAATACGTAGTTAACCCTAAAAAAAAGGAGCAATACGTAGTTACGTGCTGTCCCCAAACATATTCCTATTTATTTGATGGTTCCAGGCGAGTTGCTCGACAAGATCTCTTTTGAGCCTTGGGTTGCGTGCCGGCGATCAAGATGCTACCGGCGAAGAAACGAGCGGGGGGCCACCGCCGTCCGTGGTCCGACCTCCCGCACGACTTGCTTGCAACCATCCTCGTCCGTCTCACCGCGACCGTCCCCTCCCCGGCCCTTCGCGATCGCGCCAGCTTCCGCGCCGTGTGCCAGACATGGCGTGCCGCCGAGCTCGCCCACCCGCGCGCTCCCATGCCATGGCTAGTCGCCCCCGGGCACTGCGTCAGCCTCCACGACGCCGCAATCTACCGCGTCCCGCTGCCTGAGGACGCCGCCGCTGCCACCTGCCGAGGCTCGTTCGGCGCTGGCTCGCCCTCGTGCCGCCGGTGTCAGGGCGCCCCTTCTTGCTCAACGCTTTCACCAAGGAGCGAATCAAGCTGCCACGGCCGACGGAAGAGCCGATGGTTAAGTTCGTCCTGTCGTGCGCGCCGGACGACAAGGGCTGCACGGTGGCTGCCATTGTTGAGATTGAAGACCACGACGACCATAGCATGTGCAGTAAGATCGTCGTCTGCCACCTGAGACGGGGACGGCGGCAAGGGCGCTTTTGGCAGATCCTGACTAATGCGTTCAAGCTCCAAGACATAATCTTCTTCGAGGGGAAACTCCATGCCCTTGACTCAGAAGCCCGCCTCCACGTCTTTAACTTTAAGGAAGACCAACTCCTCCTACTCCAAGAGCACCCTGCTGACACGCGATGGAGCATGCCGCCCCCGACGAATGTAACAGAGCGATTTGACAACGTCAAGCTGCACCTGGTTGTCCTCCATGGGAGGCTGCACATGGTCGGCAGGTGCTTCGGGACGACCCGCATGCCCGGGTGCACGCACTTCACAAACGCAATCGGGGTGTTCACGCTCGTCGGCGACAAGGCGAAGCTGCCGGCGCCAGTCAAGGACTTTGGCGGGCATGCCATCTTCGTCGGTGACGCCTGCTGCGACGCTTTTGCGCCCGCCGCTTCAGGCAGCAAGATAAGAGAGAATCAGATTTGCTTCGTCGACGACGAGAAGAACGCGCCGTTGCTGGCCGCCTACGGCCGCCCGTCTTTCCGGGTGATCCAATCCTACGACGTGCGCAACTGCTGCCTCCGCGCATACGGGCCCAGCACCACCGCGGCGCCGGCCTGGCGGTGCGTCACGGCACAGCGCTTCCCGCAGAGCAGCGCCATTGGACCGCCGATGCGGGCATCTCTGTCGGAGGCGGAGCTCCTGCTTTGGAACGTGGCCAACTGTCTGGGGGCAAGCTGCCCTCCCTCATACAGAACCCGCGTCCTGGACGACCAAGAAGGCGTCACCGTGACCGTGCAGATCATCGTGCCTGACGACCATGAGTGGAGGTTCACGAAGCACCGGGGGTCAGCCAACAAAGCGAAGCAGGCGGCAGCGCACGAAGCCGTCACGTTCCTGCGGAGTCGGTTCCGTAGCATCCTGGACGACAGCCCCTGGAGCTCCGTCCCTCACTACCACAGCCACGTCGATGAGGAGGAGGAAGCAGTCCAAGAAGACAACAACAACTACGACGACGAAGACTACGATCTATTTGGGTATAAACATTGGTACGGAGACATGTACTAAAGTAATTAGCTAGCTGCTGCTTTGGCCTTCACTTGAGCGCCATTGATTTGCCCCTACAACACAGTGCACACCGTGTGCAAAACATGCGCTTGATAATTTTTGAAAAAAGCTTACTTATCTCTAGTTCTCTACTACTAGCAAATATGCATGAGCGTTGCAGCGGGAGACAAAAATATTACGCCATAGCCAAATAAGTTTTTTTTGCGGGAATAGCCAAATAAGTAAAAAAAAAAGGAATAGCCAAATAAGTATGACTCAATACCCCGATATATAAGAGCGTCCTCTATTTTAATATGGTGGCCCACCATGTTGCTATTGATGGTTGCGGTGTGAATGTGATCACAATGCATTTGACGTGGTGAATCCCGGGGCTACGAGCTTGCCACTACATTGCCACACTTGTCATTGCGTCGTGCAAGGAAATGTTTATAACTTTAAATACAAATCTGGTCGATCACCAATTACTCCGAATGCCTAGACATATTAATCTTTCCAAAAACTAATCAAATCCTAAACATAGAAGACTTAGCCGCTCAAATTCTAGAGCTATTTAGATCAATCTTAAGGAGAACAACTAAAATAGACCACATGATATTCTTAAAAAAATATTTATGAGCATAATTTCAAACAGTATGGAAATCAATGTTAAGTCGCTGGTTTACATAAATCTTGTACCGGTAGTTGATAGAGGATTCTTATGTGTAGACCCGACGGTAATAGAACAATTGGAGGATCTACACATAAGAATAAACGCGAGTGGATGTCTCACAACCCTCGAGGGCGGCGCCGTGGTTCCCCTTCCTGTTCCAGGGTTCAGGTAGAAAACCCAAGGTCATTCCTTTGGACTCGGTGGGGGTGATGCTCTACGCCTTTATCCTGTTTGGTTCTTTGCAGTAAAGCTCTGGCACCTTTCGGTCGCAGTGGGATGCTGTCTTAGGGCATGCTTGGATTGTACCATGGAGTCTCTTGGGTCCCAATGTGGGATGGTCCAGTTGGTCTGTTATCTTCTACATGCGACTTTGTCGGCAACCCTATTAGCCCCTACTGCTCCTCGGACCGGATTGAGAGGGAAGGTGGCCCTCTCCGACGGGAATTGGGCGAGGGCTTTGCGGCAAGTATACCTGGCCATACCTCGGGCCGGGCCGGGCCTAGCCAAGCCCGACGAAAAAAACCAAGGCCCGAGCCCGGCCCGGCCCGGCCGTCGAGCCTGTTTTCTGGGCCCGAGCCCGGCCCGAACACATAAAAGCCCGTCGGGCTTCGAGCCGGCCCGGCCCGTCCTTCAGGAAAACGCAAAAACCATGGGCCCGGGCCCGGCCCGTCCGGCCTTCGGGCTCAAAATCTAGGCCAGAGCCCGGCCCGGGAGCAGCGTCGGGCCGGGCCGGGTCGGGCTTTTTCGGGCCGGGTCGGGTCGGGCCGTTCGGGCCGGGCTGCCCATGGCCAGGACTAGCGGCAAAGTTCAATGGTTCCTTTTGAAGATGTGAGCTTGCTCAGCATCGACACGGGGAGTGCATCGATGTAGTCCGGCTAATCATGTATGGTGCAGCCGTACCGCTAGTAGTATGTCTCGTGTGTGTTGTTTATGTTACATCTTTTGTTGACAATTTTATCTTTAATCTGTTTTATAAAAGGATTTCCTTGTCACCTAGTATTGTTGGTCCGTTTGGGTTTACCTTATCTATAATACGGAGCGGAAGTATATTTTTTTTAGTGGCGGAAGTCTATTTTTTTTAAATAAAGAAAACAACCCCAAAGGCCTGAAACTATCAATGGACAGGGATGGGGAAACAATACGTCAAATAAAAAGGTTGAGAAAAGAATGTTTGAGTTCAGGTCCTCAACCAAATCGATGCAGGATGAGTTATTGGACTCTTTTTTTTTAGAACATATATTACGATGGACTCTTCACCGGGCGTATCCCTAGTACCCAACCAAACAAATCGCGTTTAATACGAGCCATATATACGTAGTAGTTATTACGTGCTCTTGCCAAAGATACTCCTATCGTTTATTGTTCGTGTTGAGTTGCCCGACAAAGATCTCTTTGGAGCCTTGCGTTGGGTGGCGGCGATCATCATGCTACCGGCGAAGAAACTAGCGGGGCACCACCGAAGTTCGTGGTCCGACCTCCCGCACGATCTGCTTACAACCATCCTGGACCGGCTCACTGCGACCTCCCCGGCCCTTCGCGACCGCGCCCGCTTCGGTGGCGTGTGCCAGACATGGCGCGCCGCCGAGCGCGCCCACCAGCGCTCTCCCATGCCATGGCTCGTCGCCCCTGGGCACTACGTCAGCCTCCACGACGCCGCCATCTATCGCGTCCCGCTGCCTGAGGACGCCGCCGCTGCCACCTGCCTTGGCTCCTTCGGCGACTGGCTCGCCCTCGTGCCGCCGGTGTCAGGGCGCCCCTTCTTGCTCAACGCTTTCACCAAGGAGCGGATCAAGCTGCCGCGGCGGACCAAAGACCCGATGGTTAAGTTGGTCCTGTCTTCCGCGCCGGACGACAAGGGCTGCACGGTGGCTGCCATTGTTGAGATTGGAGACGGCGGGTATATATCGAGATTTAAGATCGTCGTTTGCCACCTGAGGCGGGGACGACTGCAAGGGCGCTCCTGGGAGATCTTGACCAAGGCGTTTAGGCTTCAAGATATCATCTTCTTCGAGGGGAAACTCCATGCCCTTGACATCGAAGCCCGCCTCCACGTCTTCCATGAAGAAGACCTCCAACAGCGCCCTGATCAGCGGTGGAGCATGCCGTCTGCGAAGCAGCGATTCTACGGCGTCAAGCTGTACCTGGTTGTCCTCAATGGGAGGCTGCACATGGTCGGCATGGGCTTAAGGACGACCCGGTGGACGACATTCACCAACAATATAGGGGTCTTCGAGCTCGTCGACGAGATGACGAAGCCACCGGTGCCAGTCAAGGACTTTGACGGGCACGCGATCTTTGTCGGCGACGCCTGCTGCGACGCTTTCGTAGTTGAGGCAGCTGCTTTAGGCCGCATGATAAGAGAGAACCAGATTTGTTTCGTCGACGACGAAAAGAACATGACGTCGCTGGCCACCGCCGGCCGCCGGCCTTTCCGGCTGCTGCAATCCTACGACGTGCGCAATGGCTGCCTTCGCGCATACGGACCCAACACCGCCGCGGTAGGGACCTGGCGGTGCGTCACAGCACAGCGCTTCCCGCAGAGCAGCGCCATTGGACCACCGCCGCTGGCGTCTCTATCGGAGGCGGAGCTGCTGTTGTGGAACGTGACCAACTGCCTAGGAGCATGGGACCCGCCCTTTTATACAGCGCGGCATCAGGACGATGGAGCAAGCGTCGCCGTGACCGTGGAGATCGGGGTGCCGAGAACATCAAGAACAATGGAAGAAGAAGATCCCCTCCTGGAGTGGAGTTTCACGCAGCAGCGGGGGTCAGCCAAGAAAGCGAAGCAGGCGGCGGCACATGAAGCCGTCACGTTCCTGCGGAGTCGGTTTCGCAGCATCCTGGACGACAGCCCCTGGAGCTCCGTCCCTCACTACCATAGCCACGTCGACGAGGAGGAAGAAGCAGTCCAAGAAGACGACGCCGAAGCCCGCAGTTTGTTTGGGTATGGACATTGGTACTGTGACATTTACTACTAGCTAGGTGCTCTGCTTTGGCCTTCCGTTGAGCGTCATTTGCTTTGCTCTGCAAAAACGTGCTGGGCGTGTGCAAATTATGCGCTTGATTGGAGAAATCGAGAACTCGTGTTTATGCAATGTTATAAAAAAAGCCGGCTTGGTTGTTAATAGGACTCCATAACTGTATATATAAACATGTCATGCCATTAAAAGTTTGCATTAATTGAGTATTAAATCACATCTAAAAGAATTTTTAAAAAAAGTCACATCCAAAAGGTGACGTCATGGTCCGGTCCTTTCATCACACTTATTTCTTTTCCTGTTGCTGCGATTTTGATAGTGCGTGTTCTCATTATGGAGTGAGTGAGAGCATCTACAGCCGAATCTTTCAAACTCGTCTCATGCGTCCTGTCGAACTGCCCGGTCACTAACCGGTTACGTTTTTCAACCTAGATGAACGCCTTAAACGGGTCTCAAACGCCCGGACTGACCGGCATCTCCCATATCCAGTCTAAATATGGGGCGGATAAGGGGGTGCCCGGGCACGCCCGCCACGTCGGATCTGGCCTTGCTGGCTCATCTGACCCAACTTATATTCTTCCCCACCCTCTCGCTGGAGCAAACCCACTCCCCTTCCCTCCTCTCGCTTCACATTCATCAAAACCTACGAAAAGTGTAATCCTATAGTCTTTTTTTATTGGATAGAAATTGTTTTTGAAGAAATTTCTTAGTCAGTAGAGTTTGCCAAACTGGAGTTTCCCAAGTCACTTACACAAAAGCTATGATTCATGATTGTCAAATCCATAATTTCCAAACCACAACAACCTTGAGGCATAACAAGCTGGGGGTCGCATGTGATGTGATGTGTCGTCGGCGTCGGGGCTGGCTGGCCCGCGCAACGTCGTGGGTAGGCTAGGATAGTACTAGGCGACTGTGCTGAGAGCCATCGTCCCAGCCTCTCTGTCGCCGGTGCCCAACTGGGCTACAGGGAAATCTCCCCGGTTGTCAGTCCATCTTTTGGACTCTGGAGCTGGCCAGTGCGATCCTAGGCATGTTCAAGACTTCGAGCCCGGTGCCTTGATTTATTTTATTCAAAAGTTTTGACCTATTTCATCCCGATTGTCCATTGAGCCTTCTCTTAATAATCCCCTCTATGCCGGGGAAAGTAAAACTCAGAGATACTCCCTCCGTTTCTTTTTAATCCGCATTTAAAATTTGATTAAAGTCAAACTTTGTAAGTTTGACCAACTTTGTTAGAAAAATATCAACATCTACAATAGTAAAGCTATATGGTATGAAAATTAATTTTATAATGCATCTAGCAATATTGATTTCATATTATGAATCTTGATATTTTTCCATAAACTTAGTTGAAGTTGGCAAATTTTGATTTTAACCAAAATCTTATATGCAACCTAAAAAGAAACGGAAGAAGTACTATTCAAATGAAAACACGGGATAAGAAAAAGATTAAAAAGAAGACGGTGGGAAACACTAAATATTTCCATCTTAATGCTCGTCATAGAAAATAATAATTACATTGCTATGCCGAGGTTTGGAGGAGTGGAAGGGAAAACATAACTTGCTAAGAGCATCTATAGCCGGGCTGTTGCTCGGAGAAGTTAGAAAAATTCACGACCTTATACAAGGGAGTAGTTTGTTTTGCTCTAATTTTTTTTCTTTGTATTCTTGTTGTGTAAAATTGTCAATGTTTCTTAATTGGAATTGACGGGAAAGTAGATGTTTAACTATGGCAGTTTTTTAATAAAAAATGACAACGAGAAGTAGTTTTTTGACCTTTCGTTAATAGAAATAGACGGGGAAGCAGTTGTTTAAAAAATCATTCAATTTTCATGCACATTGCTCAGAAAACCAAGATGATTATGTGTCTGTTTGGTGCACCCTACTTTCTGAATGCTTCTAAATTTTTAGAACATTACCTAGAATGTTTCAAGTTCTCCTAAAACATTTTCAAATGCACTGTAATGCCACATGGGCAAAACTTAGAATCATAAGTAAAAGAGCAAAATTTACTGTATTATACCATGATATTCATAGAATACATACACAGCTCAACCAAAAGAAAATTCACACATCAAAGTACAGAAGTAGGAAACGTCCCGGTACATACAAGAAACCCATATTTAAGTCCACAAAACTCGGAACTCAGACATTATAAGTAAGCTGAAACTCACTTTATTTCGGGAAGTTTTATTATATCTCCATCTTATTATTCTGCCGAGGTGGCCAGACCGCTATCTCGAACTTTCACAAGTAGCGGCCGCGGGCCGCGCTCAGTGCTGTCCGGGCAGCTTCTCCTTGATCTTGTCCATGATACCCTTCTTCTCATCGGTGCCAGCCATTCCGGTGTGTCCGGGCTGGCCGTAGTTGCCGCCGGTGCCGGCCGTTCCAGTATGACCTTGCTGCCCGTAGGTGCCAGCGGTCTGCTGCTGGTCGCCGTGGCTACCCGGAAGCTTCTCCTTGATCTTATCCTTGATGCCCTTCTTCCTCCTCCCGCCCATGCCATCGTCCTCGGACTATCACGACGAACGAAAAAGAAATCAGTCATTGATGCTTCTTCATGCATAATCTTCACGCATGCAACTATGCAAAAGTAGAGTTAATTAGAAAGAAGTATGCGGATACGCACCGAGCTGGAGCTACTAGAGCTGCCGGAGCGCTGCAGGATCCCTCCGGCCTTGTGCTCCTGCCTCGTGGGCTGGAAATGCCCACCTGCAGCCGCGCCGGTGCCGACGCCGCCGTGCGCGCCCATGCCGGTGCCGACGCCTTGTCCGGCCACCGGGTTACCGTACTCGTCGACGCGGTTAGTCGCCTGGCCGTGCTGCTGCTGTCCCTGATACTCCATCTTGCACAGGTGCTGATCTTGATTGTCTCAGAAATCTGGTGTGTTGTCTTGCTCACTTAGCTGCAACTTGTGGTTGTGGAAGCAGGTGCAGCACGAGGTGCAATTTATAAGCCGTCTGCGGCGAGGGGATAGGATCGTCGGGGGTGCTACGTGTGCCGGCATGTGTGGGCTGGTCGGCGGGAGCCGGTGACTAGTGACTCGCCCATAAAGGGAGGTCGGACGTGTGCAGCTACTGGACGCGGCCGGGTTGCCACGTCTCAGCTTGTTCTCGAGGTATGACACACGGGGGATACGGAATGTATCCGGTGCACCCGCACTTGTAGTGCTACCGGTGCACCGGATGCTATAAAATATAAAAAACAGTTTTGCTAAAGCATATTTAGATGTGTCATAAGTATTGCACATCTAAATTCTATGTTATCGATCTTACGTTAAGATCTGTGTGGATATTTTCTTTTTCTTTTTCCTTTTCTGCTTTATGCTTGATTCACTCATTTAGATGTGCAATAACTAGAGCACATCTAGATTTGCTCTAGACACACCTTTAGAAAAATCTGAAAAAATTCTACTCCCTAAGTTCCTAAATATTTGTCTTTTTACAGATTTCAACAAGTGACTACATATGAAGCAAAATGAGTGAATATATATTTTAAAATATGTCTATATACATCCGTATGTGATAACAATTTGAAATCTCTAAAAAAACAAATATTTAGGGACAGAGGGAGTAGCATGTTAACACAACATCAATGTATGATGTCGCAAAATTTCATACAAAGATTTGAAATATGTTTCGAGATACAAAAATGATAAATTTGACATCAGTGTGATAATAGGCCGAATCTAAAGCCCAAGTTGTGTTATATACTATTCACTGTTGAATTTGTCATTTTTGTTTTTCATGTAATGTTTTGAATTTTGACTTAAAATTTTGTGACAACCTACATTGATGTTGTGTGAGTGTGCTAACTTTTTTTTTCATTTTTTTAAACATTTTAAAATCACAATGTGAAATCGGTGCACCGGTAGCACCACAAGCTCCGGTGCACCACATATTTTCCCCGGGGGATACAATCCCCGAAACACGTTGTCTCCGCTTGCAAACGTCCTCTTCTTTGCTTTGGAAAATAAAAGCTGGAAGTGTCGGCATGGAAAGAAAAAGGAAGAAATTAGGCTAAACGTATTTCCACTATTACAGGATGGTACTAACGCATATTTTTTATCAAAAAATAAATTAAATTTACATTAGATCAATCTATACAAGATGGGAGCAACTAGATATAGGGTAACGACATGGACTATAAATAATGATCATGACATTTCTGTTAAAGATGCTATTGATAAAAGGTGGGGGCATTTTTCATTCAGAAGGGCTCCGTTTGGAGAATCTGATCATTTATGGAAGAGCTTGAAGGATAGATGTGAAGAGGTCTTAATGTATGGAAATTCACTGTTATATCTTTATATCTCTATCTCATCAAATCTGATGCTGGCCTCCCACCGAAATTCCTATGGAAAACGGAAGTTCCAGGAAAAAAAATGTGGCTTCTGAACAAGAAGAGCATTTTGACAAAAGATAATCTGTTAAAAAGAGGGTGGAAAGGTGAGAGTCATTGTGTTTTCTGTGGGAAAGAGGAGACTATTGATCATCTCTTATTTTCCTGTTCGGTTGCTAGGTTAGTTTGGAGCTTAGTTGGCTGTGCTTTTGATTTAAAGCAAATCCCAAACAATTTAAAATAACGTTTTGGTAGTTGGCTTGGTAGATCAAGGAGCTTAGTTGCATGGATGCTGATCTTGATTCTCTTAGAAATCTGGTGTGTTGTCTTGCTCACTTGGCTGCAACTTGTGGTTGTGGAAGCAGGTGCAGCACGAGGCGCAATTTATAAGCCATCTGCGGCGAGGGGATATGATCGCCGGAGGCACTACGTGTACGGGCATGAGTGGGCTGACCGGCGGGAGCCGGTGACTAGTGGCCCCTCATTAAAGAGAGGCCGGACGTGTGCAGCTACTGGACGCGTCCGGGATGCCACGTCTCAGCTTGTTCTCAAGGTAGAAGTGATGACACACGGGGGATAGTCCCCGAAACAAGTTCTCTCCGCTTGCAAAAATCGTCTTTTTTTTTGCGGGGACTTGCAAAAGTCTTCTTGTCTGCTTTGGAAAATGAAAGCTGGAATTGTCGGCATGGAACGAAAACTGAACAAAATAGACCAAACCCATGAATTTCATTATTATAAATGGTACTAATGCGTCAGTTTTTCCTGAATTATATGTCACTTATAATTGATCAAAAAAATATTGAATACAGGGTTAGAGCATCTAACCGATCCTCAATAACAGGTTAGAGAACTTCTCTAACCGACACTTAGCCCAAGCCAAAAACATTACAGCATCTATAGCCGGTAAATCTGGTCGCTCAAACATCCGCGGGCACTGACCGGTCACTCTTCAAAAATGCAATTCACATTCGGACACCTCAATTATTATGTTCTAAATTCATATAAACTCAAGCAACTACTTTGACACGCACGCATCGTTCGGCTACTCCATCAAGCTACACTAAGCATGTCATTAAACTACCAAAATTTGGCATATTTGGCTATGGTGGAGTTCATCCACGGCTGCCCTTGCCCTTTCTGGCTCCCTTGCCGTCCTTCTCGCGGAAGTACCGGTCGAAAACGCAGTACGGATCGAGCCAGATATGCTCGTCGTCGGAGCTGTCCACGCCGTTGTTGTCCTCCTTCTCCTTCTTCGGTCGTAGTCCGGCCATGGCACGGACCGTCCGATTCTGCTCTCGGACGAGGGCGCGCGCGTTCCTCCACTGCCGTTTCTTCACAATGCACACGCGGATGGCTTCCTCCTCTGTGGCCGCCCGCTCCGCCGTCGCCATTTCCGTCGCGATACGGGCCTCGGCGGCCCTTATCCTCTCCTTCACACGTCGGGCCGCCCGTTTCCGGCGTGACTCATACTCTGCCCGACCGATGATGGGAAAGGACAGGTGTTCCGCTCGGGGCCGCGAGGATACATCACCACGGGACTCGAGCGCCCTGTGAGCCGACGCTATGGTGCCGCGGCGGATGGATCCGTCCGTCGGCCAGGCGATGTCCTCCCAGGAGCGGTTGAGTGCAATGCGGACTGCCATTGCGTCCTCCAACCCACACGGGATGACACCCCAATCGACGGATCCGGACTGATCAGAGTTCGATCCACTGCCTACCATGGCGGAGAAGGCCGGAAACCGCTAGAGATGAGCTCGGGTGGCGGAGGGGAGGGAAGGGGAGTGGGTTTGCTCCGGCGAGAGGGTAGGGACGAATATAAGTTGGGTCAGATGGGCCAGCAAGGGCCAAGTCCGACGTGGCGGGCGTGCCCGGGCGCCCCCTTATCCGCCCAATATTTGGATTGGATATGGGAGGTGCTGATCAGTCTGGGCGTTTGAGACCCGTTTGAGGCATCCATCTAGATTGAAAAACATGATCGATCAGTGACCGGGCGTGTGAGACGAGTTTGAAAGGTCCGGCTGTAGATGCTCTCACTCACTCTACAGTGAGAACACGCACTACCAAAATCGCAGCAACAGCAAAAGAAATAAGTGTGATGAAAGGACCGGACCATGACGTTACCTTTTAGATGTGACTTTTTTTAAAATTCTTTTAGATGTGACTTAGATACTCAATTAATGCAAACTTTTAATGGCATGACATGTTTATACCCAAGCATCTATTCCAGATAAGGATTTTGCCGTGAGCTTTAGCCACTTGTTTGAAAAAGACCTATGGTGAATTATGCATGTGACACGCTGCTATTAATTTGGTACCTGGCGGGGTAGAACTGCCTTGTGGATTCAGGGTTTTGTTTCAAATTTTTTGAACGGGTGTGGCGTTCGGTTTGGTTGGTTTAGCATTTTTTTTCATCCAATGTGGGGCAGGGTGGTGTGCTTATTTTTCTTGTTTGCTTCTATGTTTTGCCACTTGGTTGAAAATGACATTACATTTAATCGGTTCATGACACATGTAATAACTTGGGATGTGGCCGTGTGCAAACCCGTGGTGACTCTAAGTTTGTATTCAAATTTTTTTGAACGTGTGTGCGTACTTGTTTGGTTCCTCTAGCGTTTTATGCGGTGTGTGGGCCAGCAACGATGTGTGAATTCATAGCACAGTAGTTTATCTGTCGAACGGTGTTTCTTGAGTTTTCATTGGGCTAATCGGCGTCGTTTGTCTCTGCGCTGTCGTCCTATTTTCAGGGACAGCGGTGCTGCTTCTGCCGCTGTTTGCTTTGCCGCTTCTACATTTGGTTTGTTTTTTATCAACCAACTGTCCGTCGGGCAGCAGGGATTGGCTATTTTGCTTTTGCCATTGATGTGTGCATGCAAGGCGCAGTTTTCGAGGGATGTCATGACCACATGCATGTATCTTTTAGGATTCTCTCTGGCCGCTTAAGCTAGGCGATTTCATTTTCTTTTCTTTTTTAATGCGTGCATGGGTTGGTAATTGTTGGCATCGACACATCATGGTATTACGTGTGTGCTTTACCAAGTTGCCGCTTAATCCGTAGTTTCTAGATCACTGCATGTGTTTGCTTTCTAGACGAATCATGCGTGTATAAATAGGAGTAAGCTTTGTTCCCGTTTACGACCAAGTGAGACAACCTCACACACGGCTCTCCTTTCCTCTTCCTCCTCTCTCCCGTTTCTTTCCCAACGTACACCGGCCAAACCATCCGTCGAA
Source organism: Aegilops umbellulata (assembly GCA_032464435.1). Taxonomy (NCBI): domain Eukaryota; kingdom Viridiplantae; phylum Streptophyta; class Magnoliopsida; order Poales; family Poaceae; genus Aegilops; species Aegilops umbellulata. The sequence goes on along the minus strand of CP136057.1, from coordinate 36,507,151 downwards.
AACTTCATCGAAGCCAAGGAGGTGAGCCAGAGAAACAACCCCGTCGAGGGAGACCCGGACTTGCTCTCACGGTTCATGGCGGTCATGGGCGAGAATGATGGCCGCAGTAAGCTCCCCGCCGTGTTCCCCATGCCGGAGGCAAAGCGCCGGTTCCCGCGGGATGTGGTTGTCAGCTTCATTCTGGTCGGTGAGTATACGACGACCTTGGCCCTGACATGGTTCTTCTGGATCCTCACCGCGAACCAGCGGCGCGAGCAGCGTGTCCACTACGACGTCTCGCGTTCGCCGAACGACAATGTGTAAAGTATGCAGTACCTACACGCCGCTATCATCGAGGCGATGTGCCTGTGCCCGTCGGTTACCTTCAACGGGAGGGTCACCAATTATTCGGCGTACAAGCGGATGGAGAATATCGGCCCGGAGCACTCGCTCGGTAACGGCGACAAGTTTGTGGCGCGGTACCCGGTGTGCCACGCAAGGCCGCGTGCATGCTTCGGGAAGGAGATGGCCTACGTGCAGACGAAGACGGTCGTAAACTCGCAGCAGCCGTTATCCGGAAGTTCAGGTCGAACGCCGTGGCGCTATCTGTTTGTTAATATGTATACAAGAACTAAACATCTTCACATCAGTTAATGATCAGCTAGAAACTGTTCGTTTTAGCAGACAAAAAGTGAAGAAGATGCTTAATTTCCACCCGTTAATGATCAGCTAAAAATAGAAGGTTTTAGCAGAAAAAGTGAAGAAGATAGTTAAGGTGCAAGGGACTGCTTGCTCCCAGAGGCGGTTTCACTATTTTCAGATTAGATAAGCCAAGGTTGTTTCTAGATCATAGTAGGCGGAGTAAATTGCATAAAACCACCACTTTGAGGGCTAGGTTTGCGAAAAACACTAGGATACAGAATCGTTGCAGAAAGCACCACGTCTAGCGTAATTCTTTTGCAAAAATCACTGATCGGCGGATCGGGCCGTGTTAAGTGTGTTTATGACAGCTGGGGCCCGTTTTTCGCCTACGTGGCACTCCAGGCCGTCCCGACAGCCGACAGACGGCGTGAGACGGCGCCGTTCGGTCTCGTCCTTAGTCAATCACGCATCCGTCTCTGTTTCCCCATTCTTCTTCCCCCCCCTCGCTCCCGAAGTTGTCGCCCCCTCCCCCTCGCTCCCGCCGCCACCGCCCCTCGCCCTCGCTCCGGCTGCCGTCGCCCCCTTGCCCCTCGCACTGCAGAGATGCGTAGCCCGGTGAAAGGTGGAGTTGCTGGTGGCGGCGCTCCGCCCGGCAGCGGAGGAGGACCCGCAGTGGATCCAAGCGAGCTTTGCGGGAGCTCGAACCCTAGCAAGCCGACGGAGGAATCAGAGGAGGAGGACCCGCAGTATTCGATGGAATACCGGGCGGCGAGAGCATTCGCCGCGGCGGTGAAGGCCAATCCGACGGGAAGCCAACACATCGGGTCATCCTACGGCGGCGTATAGTGAGATCCACTTTTCTTTGCTCTTCCCCTTCCCATTCTCCATTCAATTAGTACTCCCATTCAATTGCGTTGCTAGTGTACTCTAGGGTTAGGTTCCATATTGCTCTATCCTATCAGATGGAGTAGAGTAGATGTTGTGGATTTGTTGTCATGTGCTCTAGTGTTGACATAATTTAGATTAGTTCAGATTCTGTGATTTGTTTGTCCTGTGCCCTAGGGTTGACATTTTTAGATTAGTTGACAAATAAGCCGATTTAGTTGATTTTACAAGTGACAAAGGATTGTATTAGTGCACTGACATGAGTTGTTTCATTAGTGTTATTCAGTTATAATTAAGCACTTATACTGCTATGTATTTTATATTATTTGCAGTCTGGATGATGAGGTTTGGGAATTGAGGATGCATTTCCATGACAGAGACAATATTGAGAGATCTATGATGATGTCAGACATAACATTTTACAACCTAGTAGCACTGATAGAAACAGAAGGTTATGGATTTAAAGATTACATGTACTATGTCAGGGATCCTGGGCTAGGTATAGAAGGAATGGAAGAAATAGATGATGATGACAAGCTTGAGGAAATTCTAGACAACATAGCATTGAAAAATCAAAAGATATTGAATGTGACAGTTGTTAGGGCCAGTTCTCCCAATGCTGCAACTATAAACACCAGCTCCAATGTTATTGAGCATCAAATCCCTCTAGAAGAGATTGGAGAGCCCAAACTATATCAGGTAGATGAAGGAGGAGTGTTGTTCAGTGCAGGAAATGTGCATGTAGCAGCAGCAAGTTCAGAAGCAGCAGAACTGGAGCCAATGCCCATACAGTTTCAAACACAGCATAGCACAAACAATTTGGAGGAGCAACTTGCTTTAGGTTATGTACAAGTGGAAGAAAATCCTGTAAACAATTCAGAGGAGCAAATGGAAATTGAAAAGGTTATGGAGGAGACAAGGAGGAAGGAAATTCAAATGTTTAGGAAGAATAAGAAAAATAAAGAGAAGGAGACTTCTTTGAAGAGAAAAGCTGCAGTGATGGATAATGAGGAGGACAGTGATGATGATGATTTGGAAGAATATGGTGATATCCTTGCTAGGCTTGAGGAGATGAAAAGACAGAGGGAAGATCCACTCCTTCATTTTGAAGGGGACACAGATGTTGAGGAAATGTATGAGACAGAGGAGGAGGAGGATGCACTATATGAGCCTGAAAGTGAAGAAGAGGAGGAAGAGGATGAAGAGAGTACTGTGGAGGAAGATAGTAATCTGGAGCATGTAGGGGAAGATGGACAGAAGAAGAAAAAGGAGAAGAAACACAGAAAAGGCCCAACAAGCAGATCACATGCAAGTGTAGAGGAGTTGTTTGAGGAGGACTGGATACCATCTTCTGATGAAGACAAGAAACCAATGGATTTGGGTGTGGAAGATGATGATGGTGCAGAGGCATTGGCATATGTTTTGCCCAATGGCAGGAAAAGCAGAGCTAAGAAGATGAAGAAAAGGTTATGGTATGATGAGAATAGAGCTCACCCAGCTGAGCAATTTGTGAAGCATCTTTGCTTCATTGATGTGTACCAATTCAGGAATGCACTTCAAACAATGCACATTGCACATAACAGGAACTATGTGTATCATAGAAATTGCAGTGACAGGGTTATAGCACAATGCATAGATGAGACATGCCCTTTTTATGTAGCAGCTTCTCAGATTGCAAATGAGAAGACTTTTACCATAAGGAAGCAGTATGTGGTGCACACTTGTCCTTCTGTGTCAGAGAACACAAAAGTTACTGCTAAGTGGGTTGCAAAGTTTTGTGAGGAAGCAATCAGAAATGACCCATGCACAACAATCACTACTATAATTAACACTGCAAAGAGCAAGTATGGAGTGGAAATATCAACCCACATGGCATACAGGGCTAAGAAGGCAGCAAAGAATGTTGTGTTAGGAGATCAGAAGGCCCAGTACACCAGGATTAGGGATTATTTGCAGGCTGTGCTAGATACTAATCCAGGTTCAAGGTGTATAGTGACAACAAGACATTTGAGGGAGCATCCAAGCACAAACCCTAGGTTCCATGGATTATTCTATTGCCTAAATGGATGCAAAGAAGGGTTTTTGAGTGGCTGCAGACCATTCATAGGTAATTCCTTGGTATCTAATGTCTGTTTGAATAATGTGTGTTTTCAAATAGTTTGCCTAATGTGTTTACTTGTTATAGGTATGGATGGATGCTTCATAAAGCTCACTACTGGTCAACAGATCCTTGCTGCTACTGGAAGAGATGGGAACAATAATATATTTCCCATTGCTTTTGGAATTGTTGATAAGGAGGACACAGATTCCTGGACTTGGTTTCTGTATCAGCTGAAGGTAGCACTAGGTGGCCAATCTGGGAAGTTTGGCAACTACACAATAATTTCTGATAGGCAGAAGGTAATGAAATCCACTTGTGCTAGCTTTCATTTAGTTCTTTCTAGTAGTTACTTGCATTTAGGTGTAGCTACTTTCTGTACACAATCATTTAGTTCTTTCTAGTAGTTAGACAATCATTTAGGTGTAGTCACTAAGTTAGCGTTACTTAAATTCACACAGGGCCTGCTTAAAGCCATAAACAGAGTCTTTCCCAATTGTCCACAAAGGTTTTGCCTCAGACACATTTACCAGAACTTTCAAAATGCTGGGTTTAGAGGGCCAGAATTGAAGAAATACATGGATGAAGCAAGTTACTCATACACTGAACATGGTTATAATGTTGCAATGGATGAGTTGAAGAGAGAGTGTGAGGCAGCATGGGCTTGGCTTAGTAAAATCCCAAAGCACACTTGGGCCAGACATGCCATGGACACAAATTGCAAAACAGACTTAGTAGTTAACAACTTAAGTGAGGTTTTCAACAAGTGGGTTCTAGATGTCAGGGCCAAGCCAATAAGGACCATGGTTGATGGAATTAGAACAAAATTAATGGTCAAGTTTAATACAAATAGAACAAAGACTCAGACTGTCAGATGGGAGATTTGTCCAACATATGCAGAGAAATTGGAGGAAGCAAAGAAGTGGTCTAGAAACTGCCAATCATTGATGGTTGGCCCCAACCTTTTCCAAGTTACTAGTCAGGAGAGAACATATGCTGTCAACCTAGCACAAAGGACTTGTGGTTGTAAGAAGTGGGATATGACAGCAGTTCCTTGCAATCATGTTGTTTCTGCTATACACAAGGCTAAGCTTCAGCCAGAGGACTTTGTTCATGATTTCTTCAAAAAACCTATGTACCTGGCAGCTTACAGTCCTATAATATATCCTGTACCTGGCCCTGACATGTGGCCAAGGACAGATAGTTTGGACATTGAGGCTCCTGTTTTCAAAGAACACAAGGGCAGAGCACAGACTAAGAGGAGAAAGGGCCAATTTGAGAAGCCAGCTCCCAAAGACACTTCAAGAATGGCCTCAATTACCTGCTCCAACTGTAAAAAGGTGGGCCATAGGTACACCAATTGCCATGATGCTCTAAAGCCTGCACTTGCTATGAGAAAGAACAAACATCAGGTAACCACTCTGCTATGAGAAAGACTAAATTTGTTGTTACTTTGTTGCTTACTAATATTAAACTACTTGTTTCATTGCAGCCAAGCACCAGCTCTTCCCCACCTGATAGTAGAAGCACACCAGCAACAGCAAGGACTGCAGCCTCTGCTGCTGCCAGTCCAGCTCCAGCAAGGAGGGCAACATCTGCTGCCAGTCCAGCTCTAGCAAGGAGGGCAACATCTGCTGCTGCTCCAGCTAGGAGGCAGCCAGCTGCTCCAGCTGCTCCCAAGGGTAAGGCAGCAGCCAGTAAATCTTCATCATCTGCTCCCAAGAGTAAGGCACCAGCTGCTCCCAAGGGTAAGGCACCAGCAACCAGATCTTCATCAGCTACTGCAAAGGGACCAAGGTTAGCTTTCATGCCTCCAAGACCAAGTGATGGTTCCCAGAGAGTCAGGAAGCCCAGCAACAGAATGAAGGATTACTTGACTGCCTCTGGTGCAAAATGGTGACGATTTGGTTGTGTTGATGTTTTATCAAACTATGGCATTTTGGTTGTGTTGTGAAACTATGTTGTTGAAGTTGTGCTACTCCAGTTATGCTACTCCAGTGTTGATGGTGATTTGGTTGTGTTGATGTTGTAGCAAACTTTGAAATTCTAGTAGTCCTGTGATGCTCAACTGTTATGATCAATTTGTGTCAAACTATGGCATTCTAGTAGTACTGATGATGCTGTGATATTCTTGATGCCTACTTGATGCCTCGACGTCGACAAAAAGCCAAAACCCCCCTACGTGATGCCTACTTGATGCCTCGACGTCGACTAAAATCCAAAAACCCATCACTTGATGCCTACTTGATGCCTCAGACATCGACTAAAAGCCAAAAACCCATCACTTGATGCCTACTTGATGCCTCGGCGTCGATAAAAACCCCAAAACCCTATCTTGGTCCACTTGATGCCTCGGCGTCGATAAAAACCCCAAAACCCTAACTTGGCCTACTTGATGCCTCGGCGTCGATAACCCAAAAACCCTATCTTGGCCTACTTGATGCCTCGGCGTCGATAAAAATCCCAAAACCCTATCTTGGTCCATACATACTAAAGCAAAAATCATCATTTGCAAACAGATTACTTAAGATAACATTAACCAGCTCTAAATACCACCAAATTCAGCACTAGTTCAAATCCATACATAACCATAGTTTGACATTCAGCACTAGTTCAGATAGCACCACATTCAGCACTAGTTCAAATGCAAACATCTTACTTAAGATTACATATCCATAGTTCAGGAGTACTCATAGTTAATAGAATTTAAACTACTATCATTACAATAAATGCCAAACCACACCCTGCAAAAGGTCAGCAAATGCCTAATGATATTGCCCATTCTTCTCTTGCACTGCTTATCCATTTATGATGGCCTTGATCCCCTCCAGCTTCACATTGCTCTCTTCAACTGTCTTCTTGAGCTCATCAATGTGGATCTGCAAATTCTTCTTCTCTTCAGCTAGCTTCAACTTCATGTTCCTAATGGCAGTACCTTGAGCAGCTGCTATGTTCTTCAAAGTGTCATACTTCTTCTGCAACTTGGTTGTTTCAGCATCTTTCCTTTCTATCACTGCCCTCTGCTCCTGGGCATCCATAAGTGCATTGACATCTTCAACCAACTTCTGATAGCTGGCCTGGAGTTTCTTCTTCTCTTGTGTCAGGTCATGAACTGTAAATGAATGCATCAGACATTCCTCATTCCTGTCCATCTTACTCTGTTCATACATAGCCCACAACTTGGACAGTGCATTCTCAAGGGTAGTGGGCCAAGATGGATCAATCCATTCTACTAGTCCACAGTTTTTACCTTCCTGGAAAAAGAGTATTAACAAAATGAATTACATAACAGTGACTTGCTTACAATGATAGGCTATATTACTTTATACTAAAATTTAGATCATGCTCTAAAGTAAACAACTACTAAGTAAACAATGCTGGTGTGCTAACCCATGAATATTCTGTCCTAAAATAAGCTAACATGACAGAGTTAAAAAATGACCTAACTAAACAATATTGCCAGATCCAAACTAAAAAATGCTGGTCTGCCAACCCATGCATCTACTCTCTTAAAATATGCTAACCTGACAGAGTTAACAAATCGACCTAACTAAAAAATGACTGCTTCCACAGTACATATCCATGGTAAACAAATGACATATCTGTTTGGTAAATCCACAACTTCCAATTAGTTCAACTGGAACCATACCTTCTCTGCACAACAAAGAAACCTCCTGCCAGTGCGAATCCCTTCGAAAGCAACACGCCTTTCTGCTGCCTTCCCGTGTCCATGGCACAAAACATACATATCTGTCTCAGGGCCCTCGAAATCTGAGTCTTTGGTGCTAGCAGGAACCTGGAGTGCAAAGGAATGACAGAGATTTGGTCCAATCATTGAAAAGAAGCTCCCAGAAATCGCCAAATATCAAACCCTAACCCTAAATCTGAGAACTGACCTTAATGGTGCCGTCGTCGGAATCTGAGCTCATGTACTGCCTGGTGTGCTCGCTGCTATCCGACCCATCACTCCACGACACCATGGCGCTGCGGCGGCGGCGCGGCGCGGCGGCGATGAGTGCGGCGACCAAGAACAGAGCGAGAGCGAGAGCGAGAAGAGAGCGAGCGAGCAGAGTGGAGTAACGGTTGGGGGAGAGTGGAACTTAGACTGGTAGGACCGAACGGCGCCGTCTCACGCCGTCTGTCGGCTGTCGGGACGGCCTGGAGTGCCACGTAGGCGAAAAACGGGCCCCAGCTGTCATAAACACACTTAACACGGCCCGATCCGCCGATCAGTGATTTTTGCAAAAGAATTACGCTAGACGTGGTGCTTTCTGCAACGATTCTGTATCCTAGTGTTTTTCGCAAACCTAGCCCTCAAAGTGGTGGTTTTATGCAATTTACTCTAGTAGGCGAAATACTATTGTAGATTTAGATACATTTTTAGATGTGGATTGGAGGTTGGTGTGATACTCATGTCTTCTCTGATTGGGATGCAAGTTCAAGTGAAGTCATTTTTTATATCTTTTTATGTTCATTTCGTGTGCATGGTGAAGTCATTTTATTGTATTTCAGAACACACCTTTTTGTGAAATAAGACACTGTGTGAAGCCAGAAGCGATACATACGAGTCATAATGCAGGTTTTGGTTTCCAGATTGCCACATGTTCTTTGAAATTCCATAGTAAATTTGAAAATTATACTCTAAATTAAATCGGTTTGGAGATTTGACTGTTATGAAATGGTATGCAAAAAGTATATTAGATGCTATTTTTTCATATGCAGTAGTGCTTATTCGGGCATGGGCACCTCCTCAAATATCCTCCTCTCCATTTGCTGCATCGTTCAGAAGATGTCCTCCTCCCCTTTTGATATGATCTTTCTTTTGAGTTGTTTTTGCTACAGGGATAGTGCCCTTTTTGTACAAGAACTGATGGTTAGTGCTCACTGATCCACAATCTTATGATCTGCAATTTCTTCATGAAGCTCGAAGGTCCCATGTCTTCATTTTCAACATGGATCAACGAGTACCACCCAGTAAAATTTTCTGTTCTCTACATATTCCTTGTTTTTGCCTTTGCTACTTTTATGACTTCAGATCTCATGATTGTTCTGTATTTTGTTTGTCTTATTGACAATGAGTTTTCCTTGGAAAATTCCTTCTGTTTTGCAATGTTTTATTGTCAAATTTTTATTTGAATATTTTGAATGAAGGCGGTATTATTATTAATGCTCATGCTTTAAAAGATATACAACTAGCGAAGTTTTTATTTTCAGAAATTTGCTTCTAACTGAAATGAACAGCATAAGTGAACAGTTTGGCAGATTATAGTGGCCAAGATTGTTTTGCACGATTTCAGTGGCAAATTTTAGAAGTTTGCAGATTTTATTGATAAAAAATTTACCCATTTGAATTGTTTAGTCCAAGGAGCATGGCACCATGGTCAGGCGCAGCATTAGCAGGTGCGATGCCATACATCCAACCAACCCCTTCTGAATCGTCTAAGACATAAACAAAGACACTACATCAATAGAGAAATATCTCTATATATACAATATAGAATAACATAAACTATCATCTATAAGCAGACACTACTACCACGTTAGGGAAAAAAAGATGTTTCTCAAGGATAATGTATCAATACATAACGTATTGGTGGGGCGCGGCGTGCCGTCGCGCGGGTATGGCTAGTATATACCTATGGAGTCCTACTAACAACCAAGCCGACTTTTTTACAACATTGCATAAACATGAGTTCTCGATCTCTCCAATCAAGCGCATATTTTGCACACGCCCGGCATGTTTTTGCAGAGCAAAGCAAATGACGCTCAACGGAAGGCCAAAGCAGAGCACCTATAGCTAGTAGTAAATGTCACCGTACCAATGTTCATACCCAAACAAACTGCCGCCTTCGGCTTCGTCTTCTTGGACTGCTTCTTCCTCCTCGTCGACGTGGCTGTGGTAGTGAGGGACGGAGCTCCAGGGGCTGTCGTCCAGGATGCTGCGAAACCGACTCCGCAGGAACGTGACGGCCTCGTGCGCCGCCGCCTGCTTCGCTTTCTTGGCTGACCCGCGCTGTTGCCTGAAACTCCACTCCAGGAGGGGCTCTTCCCCTTCCATTATTCTTGATGTCTTGGGCACCTCGATCTCCACTGTCACGGCGACGCCTGCGCCATCGTCCTGATGGCGCGTTGTATATAAGGGCCGGTCCCATGCTCCCAGGCAGTTGGTCACGTTCCACAACAGCAGCTCCGCCTCCGATAGAGACGCCCGCGGCGGTGGTCCAATGGCGCTGCTCTGCGGGAAGCGCTGTGCTGTGATGCACCGCCAGGTCCCCACCGCGGTGGTGCTGGGTCCGTATGCGCGGAGGCAGCCGTTGCGCACGTCGTAGGATTGCAGCAGCCGGAAAGGCCGGCGACCGTGGGCGGCAAGCAACGCCACGTTCTTCTCGTCGTCGACGAAGCAAATCTGGTTCTCTTTTATCCTCCGGCCTAAAGCAGCTGCCTCAACTACGAAAGCGTCGCAGCAGGCGTCACCGACGAAAATCGCGTGCCGGTTGAAGTCCTTGACTGGAACCGGCGGCTTCACCATCTCGCCGACGAGCGCAAAGACCCCTATATTGTTGGTGAAAGTCGTCCACCGGGTCGTCCCTAAGCCCCTGCCGACCATGTGCAGCCTCCCATGGAGGACAACCAGGTGCAGCTTGACGTCGTAGAATTGCTGCTTCGCAGGTGGCATGCTCCACCGCTGATCAGGGCACTGTTGGAGGTCTTCTTCCTGGAAGACATGGAGGCAGGCTTCTGTGTCAAGGGCATGGAGTTTCCCCTCGAAGAAGGTGATGTCTTGGAGCTTGAACGCCCTAGTCAGGATCTCCCAGGAGCGGCCTTGTTGTCGTCCCCTCCTCAGGTGGCAGATGACGACCTTACAACTCATTCTGTAGGCGTCGTCTCCAATCTCAACAATGGCAGCCACAGTGCAAGCCTTGGCATCCGGCGCGGACGATAGGACAAACTTAACCATCGGCTCTTTGGTCCACCGCGGCAGCTTGATCCGCTCCTTGGTGAAAGCGTTGAGCAAGAAGGGGCGCCCTGACGCCGGCGGCACGAGGGCGAGCCAGTCGCCGAAGGAGCCAAGGCAGGTGGCAGCGGCGGCGTCCTCAGGCAGCGGGACGCGATAGATGGCGGCGTCGTGGAGGCTGACGTAGTGCCCAGGGGCGACGAGCCATGGTATGGGAGGGCGCGGGTGGGCGCGCTCGGCTGCGCGCCATGTCTGGCACACGCCGCCGAAGCGGGCGCGGTCGCGAAGGGCCGGGGAGGTCGCAGTGAGCCGGTCGAGGATGGTTGTAAGCAGATCGTGCGGGAGGTCGGACCACGGACTGCGGTGGTGCCCCGCTCGTTTCTTCGCCGGTAGCATGTTGATCGCCGCCACGCAAGGCAAGGCTCCAAAGAGATCTTGTCGAGCAACTCGCGTGGAACCATCAAATAAATAGGAGTATGTTTGGGAACAGTACGTATTTGTTGTATTGTAAACGTGATTTGTTTGATAGGGATACACCGATGAAGAGTCCATTGTGTTTGAAGAAAAAGAGTCCAAGACTCATCCGGATTTTATATCATTGGGAACCTGAACTCAAACGTTCTTTTCGCAACCTTGTTATTTGGGACCCTAAACGCGCTGACATTTTTCAGGTGACGTCATTTTTGCGAACTATCGTTTCCTAATAATTTTTTTCATTGAGATAGCCCACCACTCACATCAGACACGAGAGCTCGATATGGCCTACAAGAAGCAACCTCGCCATGCTTTCTCTGCGAACAAGAGGAAGACACTGTGGATCACATTCTGTCATAATGCGTGTTCGCTAGGCAGGTGTGGTATCTTTGCTTCGCTAAGACAGGGATTGATCTTGCCCTGCTGCCGGATGGCAATGCTCCATTGCAAGTTTGGTGGATGAGAGCCCAGAAGACAGTGCGGAAGACCATGCGGAAGGACTTTGACTCATTTATTTTGCTAATTTGCCGGTGTTTATGGAAATAGAGGAACGGCAGAGTTTTCGGTAGGAATGGCATCACGAATGAGCTAGGCACTGTGGAGTGCATCTTCAGAGAGCGAAAACTGTGGGAGTTAGCCAGTAGGAGTGAGGTGTTACACTTCTGTGAGTAGTCCCTTAGGCATTTTCCGGTGTTCGGAAGGGCGGACGTTATGTGAAGTGGATGCCACATTGTAATCTCTTGTATATATTTCGCTATCTTCGATAAAATTAAGGTACGCCATACTCTTGAAAAAAAATAAGACAGGAACGAATGAAACAACTCTACGCGTAAGATCCAAAATTGTCATTCAGAAACAAGTAAATTTGTCATGTTGCATTAGGATTTGTCTTGTTCTAAATTAAAAATTATAATGTTATATAACAAAAGTCAGAGACTGTCATGCTGCACGAAAAAGTAGTTTTTTTTAGGGTAAGCACGAAAAAGTAGTTGCCATGTGTTTTCGAGGATTTGTCGTGATTGGAGCATGGAGACTTGCCTTGCCTAAAAAGAAAATATGAAAACGGACATACTCAGGATCTGCCTTTTTTCTTTTTTGCCATATTGACTGAAGCGAATTGAAATTGTCATGCTACGTCAACAAAAAAGGCGACATTTGTCATATGCTAAAAAAAACAGAAATCTCATCATCCAATGTGTTCGCTCAAATAGCATTCCTGAGCAGTGTAATTAGTGTTGATGGCTCGTAGTTTTCTTAGAGCATCTCCAACAGATGCGCTAAATAAGCCGCGTCGGATAAACGGCTATATAGTGTGTGACTGAAAGTAGCGCTGCAGCAGCCGCGTTAGAGCATCTTCATCAGGCGTCCAAAAACTGCTCCGCGCATTAAAATTTGGGTTTTTTTGGGTGCCGGACAGCTCCAGTAGAAGGTGTAAAATAATGCGCGTGCAAAAAAGGCTTAGACGTGTGCTGAAAAACGCTATCGCATGCTGCAAATTTGAGGTGCCGGATTGCGCGCGCTTGACAACTTACACTTCTTGTTTTTTAGACGCGTGTTTTTAGGCATCTGGTAAATCAATGTTGGGTCCGGCGCGGTAAAAATGCTACAGTGGCACGCTAAGACTATTTTAGGGCGCAAAACTTTTGTGCACCTATTGGAGATGCTCTTATAATCCAGCGCGCTAGGAAAACTGCATCGTGCGCTGCGCATTTGGTGCGCCAGCTCCCGCGCGTTGGACATCGAATAATTGCGCGCGAGCGAGCAACCGTCGCCCTGAATTCTCCGGCCGCTCCCACCTTCGTCCTGCCCTGCGCCGCTACTGGCGAAATTTCGGCAATGGACGGCCGCGCCGATATCCCCCCAACCCCACCCTACACATGCGACCCCTCCGCCGCCACCGCCGTCGTAAATCCTAGCGTAGGGTTGACCTCCGGCTTCCTGCCGGCGCCGCACCGACTCCAAGGACGGATTCCGCGCGTGGTCTTTTCATGGTGCCACAGACGACTTCGCGGGGTGGCGTCACGCCGCCGCGAAGCCACCGAGCTCCGTCTCCAACCGACCGATGACGGCGGCAGCCCAAAAGAATAGGAAAGTGGATGGCGCTTCTAGGCGCGTGAAGAAGAATCAAGCAGCGTGTCCGTCCGCGCCTCCGCCACCCGAAGCACTGGATAACTCACAGTTTGTTGCGCCGGCGGCTGATGTGCACATGGTGTTTGATCAAATGCCCAATTTTTTCTTTTTTTATTGTTAGATAAATGTGTACATATGGATAATTTGATTAGTTTTCTTTGTCATACTTTGTAGTTTCAATGATGACATATATGTGTCAACTATGGGTGTTGGCTCCAACAATTCTCATTGGTCTCAAACCAATGAAGTGCATGAAGATGATCACTCAACACACCAGCTAGCAGCTAGTGCAGGCCATACCAGCTAGTACAGGCCTGAAAATTTTGATATTCAAATCCCAATATTAATTTTGTAGAATACAATTGACACCTATATCGGTTGTAAGTATACACAAGTCCCAAAATAAAAATCAAATCGTTTTCATCTTCCATCTGACCATGTTATCTTCCACAACCTAGTGTAATGCATCTACAAGGGTTCTGCTATATCTGACTACAAGGTCCTTTTGAATATGATATATCTCCGACCTTCGTCTTTATATTTTGGTACTGTCACTAGCTTTGTGAAAGATATGATGTACAAACTAGAAAACTGTTTTGCTAATAGAGTTTCATTACGTACCAACAATCCGCCTAGAACTGGGTTAGCTCCATTGGTAACTACTCTCTCAATGTAACTCTAAAAACTGTGGTTACATTCATCAAAACCTACCAAAAGTGTAACCGTCTAGTCTTTTTTATTTGATAGCAATTGTTTTTGAAGAAATTTCTAGTCAGTAGAGTTTGCCAAACTTGAGTTTCCCAAATCACTTGCACAAAAAAGCTAGTATGATTCATGGTTGTCAGATCCATAATTGCCAAACCACAACAACCTTGAGGCATAACAAGCAATAGGTCAATTAACCAAGTTTTTTTGTTACATTTAAACCAAAGCATCGAAGATCCGTGGTGCTCCATTTTTTATAACCCCCTTTTGAGCTTCCAGGAAAGACAACATACATAAAGGTACGCTAATCATACAAGCCCTTATAAGAACGACTATGTCCATATAGAATGAACACTTCCTTTCCACCCACTGGCGGAGCCACCTCACCGTGACCCTGAGCAATGAGGAGATTACCTTTATAAGTATTTTGTAACTTAAATTCAAGAGACAAAATAGGCCTAAACTTCTGAGAAAATGTGGCATCCTAAACTTTAGGTACGATTGCACTCTGATGTTTAAATCACACATGAGTAAAGTATCAAAAAATAACCTCCAAATCCCTTTTGTTTTCCTCTCCGAATTATAGATCCTTTTTTTGTAACAAACCATCTACACTAGCAGATTCATAGTACCTCATATCAAACAAAACATGTTTTATCAAACCAACCTGTGGTTAAATGGTTAGAGGGGCTGTGATATCCTCAAGCCATTAGGGTTCAAGTCCTGGTGCTCGCATTTATTCCTAGTGATGATCCGCCGGGCTTGGAATCTCCAATATGCGTAGGATCAGTACGTCACGCGACGACGTGGGTTGGGACGTTGTACTGTACTTGACGTTTCAATTTACTGCGAGCATGCATGCATGGCGTACTTCAAATGGGACGTGGAGTAGTGGCCAGTTCCAGAGTCCAAGCGATTGACCCACACATCATGGTGCTAGTGGTGAGCTTGCCCTGTTGCACAGTTGGGCACCGGCTCGAACATGGCTAACTTGGATTTATGTCACGCTGGACGGGGGTTGGGACGATGGCTCTCGGTCTCAGCACAGTCGCGTACAGTAGTATCGTACCCACGAGGCTGAGCGGGCCAGCCGCCTGAGCCGCGCCGACGCCGGCAGCGGCAGGACACACACCACATGCGACGCCCAGCCGGTTCGTACGTATGCAGTGCAGGGCCTCTCAACTTCGAACTTTCGGTGGCTGTCGCGTGGCGCCTCTCTGGCTGACACGACGACGGTGGCAAATTTTCGCCCGACAACGGCCGCCGCGTGAAACCGTCCACGGCAACCTACCGGGACGACGCACCATCTCAAATTGGCCGTCAGGTCGGTGTAGATGGTTTCTGCAAAACCGTGAACAGACTTTCGTGGCCTTTTTGCATGTGTTGCATTTGAATCACTGGAAAAGGCATTTCGTAGTGTGCTCGCCTCAAAAGCTTTGTCGAATATGAAATGCGGTTCAATCACAAGCATTCCTGACTAGTAGTACGTGTTTCCTTGGTGGGTGTGTGTATGTCTCACCAGACTGCATACTATATGTGCATTGTGTCTTTGAGAAGACAAAAATTATCGATGCTTAACGATTAAGGGCATCTTCAGCCGTTGGCCCCCCCAGGGGCGTCTAAAAGTACCGCCTAAGGATGAGCCGGCGCAAAAAATGGCCCTGGGGCGAGTCGGTCCTCAGCCGTCAGTCCCCAGCTGTCGGCCCCCAGGCGCGTATTAAAAAAACAAAAAAGAACCGTTCAGCCAAGTTATGATAATAACTAGTTAAATTTCGGCCAAACATGGCAAATTTTGGCGAAATTCGTCCAAACATTACATTAACCTAATCTAAAAAAAAGAAAGAGGCTGAAGTCGTCGCCGCCATCGTCGTCGTCGGCCTTCTCGTCCTTGACGCGCGTACCCCTGCCGGACCCCTGCCCGGCGTCGCCTTGGCGAACAGGCGGCGACGCGTCGTCGTCGTCGTCGCTGTTGCATAAGACGATGACCCCGCCTTCCTCGCGGCCGCGTCGGCGCTCCTCGAAGCGGCATAGGGCGGCGCACTGGCGCTCCTTCTCCTTCTCCCGGCGCGCCTTCTCCATCGCAATGGAGTCCTAGCGCGCCCATTCGAGAGCCGCGTCGTCGTCATCGAACTCCGCCTTCACCGGCGCCAGCCCCGGCTCCGTCTTCACTGGCGCCAGCCCCGGCTCCGTCTTCACCAGCACCAGCCCCGGATCCGCCTTTGGCTTGACGAAGCGCGGAGGAGCCGACGAGGACGAGGCGCGCCGGCCGCCCTCGTTGATGACGATGCCGGCGCTGCGAGTGCGCCGGCCGAGCGGCGTCTCCGCCGTCGGCTCGGCCTTGACGCCGAGCAGGGCCGGAATGCCGGAGGAGTGCGACGAGAATCGGGAGGAGGAAGAGGAGGAGGAGGACCCGAACCTCCTTGGCGCCCATAGCCCGGCGCGTCGGTGCTGCGCCGGGGTGGCCACCCTCGCCGGGGGGTACGCCAACGGTGGGTCGTTGCCGCGCTCGAGGTACGTGAGCACGCCCTCGAGTGTGCGGCCGGGGGCGCCCCACCACAGGCGGCGCCCCTCGCTGTTCTGCCGGCCGCCGACCACCGCGGCGCCGTTGATGGACGCCAAACGCTGCTGCTGACGGCGCTCGAAATACGCCGCCCATGCCGCGTGGTTGTCGGCGGCGTACTGGGGGAGGGAGAGTTGGTCGTCGGTGAGGGAGGCGCGCACGACCTCGACTTCCTCGGCGAAGTACTTCGGCTTCGCCACGGCGTCGGGCAACGGGGGAATGGGCACTCCCCCGGCGCTGAGCCTCCACCCCGTCGGCCCGGCGCGCATGTCCGGCGGCGCCGGGATGTTCGCCTGGAACAGGAGCCAGGACTCCTGTTCGCGGAGCGAACGGCGACCGAAGACGTTGGCCGCCGCCTCGTCTCCGGGGAAGCGTTCTGCCATGGCGATGGCGGGACTCTGGAGAGGTAGGGAGAGGGAGGGGCTGGCCGGCGGCGCTCTGGAGAGGTAGGGAGAGGGAGGGGCTGGACGGCGGCGTGGGAAGGAGCTGGTGTGGGCACAGGCGAGTGGAGGCCACCGGCTTTTATAGCCGCGCCGCGAGGGGCCGGTGTGTACGCGTGCGAGGGAGGGGAGGCGTCGGCACGCCGTCCACTGACGCGCCGCCCGTGAGGAATCAATGGTAAGGCTGACCGGCGCCGCAGCGCGGCAGCTTTGGCATTGATTCGCCGCGGGAAACGAGGCGATGAGGACGACGAAGGGCCGAGAAGAGAGCCGTGTCGCTGACGCGGCGGGCCCGCGGCTTTTTTGCCAAAACAGTTCGCCCGACGCCCGCGGATGCTCCCCAGCGCGCCGGGTTCGGCCTGGGTCCGCCAACGCTGTTTTTGGCACGAGCCGGCAAAAATCGGGCTTCTGAAGAACGGCGCCGGCGCGAAAAAATCGCCTAAGGAGGCCTTTCGGGAGGCGCGGCTGGACATGCCCTAAGCAGTAAACGAAACTGGAGAGGAAATGCACGACGGCGGAAAAGGCAACGAAAGCAGAGCGTCGGTGTCCGTTCGGTCCGCACCATCGAAGAACCCACGGCAGTGCCGGTGCAGGCTGCAGGGCAGCTACTGCCGCGGGCACAGAAAGCAGCGCCCATATATGCCAATGCCACCCGTCGCTCGCCCTCTCCAAGCTTTACACTGCACCTGTCACTGAGTCACCACACCAGCGCGGCCATGGCGCCGACGTCTCCGACCTCCGCGCCTCGTCTCCTCCTCGCGCTCTCCCTCAGCCTCCTCCTCACCAGCGCGCACCAGCTGACGGCGCCATCGCCGCCGGCGCCGTCGAAGGCGACGGCCGCCGGCATTTCGCCCGAGCTCGTGTCCACGCTGCGCGAGGCGCTGGGCGCGATCAAGGACGTCGCGTCCATCGTCTCCTCCTTCCCCATCGTCGGCGGCGTCCTCGGCGGCGACGACCTCCGGCTGTCCTCCGCCATCAACGACTGCCTCGACCTGCTCGACCTCTCCTCCGACGAGCTGTCGTGGTCCATGTCCGCCGCCTCGCCGACGACCGCGGGCGCGGGGGACGCCGGCCGCGTCGGCACGGGCGACGCGCACGCCGACGTCCGCGCGTGGCTCAGCGGCGCGCTCGGCAACCAGGACACCTGCAAGGACGGCCTCGACGACACCGACTCGGTGCTCGGCTCTCTCGTCTCCACGGGCCTCCAGGCCGTCACGTCCCTGCTGGGCGACGGCCTCGGCCAGGTCGCCGCCGGCGAGGAAGCCGCGTGGTCTGCCCGCACCGGTGGCCGCCGGGGGCGCGGCCTCGGCCAGGGGGCTCCTCGCCACCCGCACTGGCTGGGCGGCAGGGAGCGCCGGCTGCTGCAGATGCCGGTGGGTCCGGGCGGGATGCCGGTGGACGCGGTGGTGGCGCAGGACGGGACCGGCAACCACACGACTGTCCAGGCGGCCCTGGACGCGGCGCCGTCGGAGCGCGACGATGGCCGGTACGTCATCTACGTGAGGCGCGGCGTGTACAGGGAGAACGTGGAGGTGAAGAAGAAGAAGTGGAACGTGATGTTGGTCGGCGACGGCATGGGCGCCACCGTCATCTCCGGCCGGCTGAACTACGTCGACGGCTACTCCACCTTCCGCACCGCCACCGTCGGTGAGTTCGTGCTCTGCTCCATGCAATTCCATCAATCCATTAGTTCTAGAAAATTAAGTTGATCGTCGTGTGAGTTTAAGGCGTGCGACTGGAGTACACAAACAAGTTCGAGGCCTGTAAATACCCACCTAATATTCTAGATTAAATGCCTAATATCGATCTGATTCTCCTAAGTTGAAAACAAGTAGCACGCTGTAGGAGAATACAAGTGCGTGGTCAAATCGTACCATGCACCATGCACTCAATGGCTCTTCGGATGCGCCCCCACACACTACAGACTAGCCTATCTCGACCATTGCTTTGCCTAAGCTTGCACGGTCGATCACCTGAGATCTTAGCTCGTGACCACCTCCACGAGATGCATGTAGCTGGAGTAGCACGGTCAATGTGCCATCATTGTACTGTCTGGACGAGATGCTGTGGCTGCGACATACGATTCCGTTGCGGCGCATGCCGGTGCAGTACCGTGGTACAAACTCTGCTCTCTGTGTGTGTGCGTGTGCGTGTGTGTTTTTGAGGATCACTCTGCTCTGTGTGTTGTAGTGTAGCATATCAATGTTACCGTAGTAGACTAGTAGTACAACTTTGCTCCAGCCGTATATATGTCACTGTGCAGCATTTTGTTTCTCTCTCTCCGGTGCATATTTGTTACCTGCCTATCTCGCTTCTGGTGCATCCGTGCATGTACTGGACTGGACTCCAGCTACCCACCCAGCGCCCAATACACTGTTCATCTAATCTTAGCAGTGGTGTGCAGTGTGCACATTCAAGTCCTGACTCCTCCTCCTGACACCTTCCCGGATCGATCACGCGCCTAGCTTGAATACAGAACATGGGACATGCATTAATAGAGCTACTAGGGGGTAGTTGCACTTGCAATTCAGCGACGAATTCAATGGACAATACCACATGTCGCACAGGTTGGCCTTGGTTGGTTGGCTCAACAAGTCAAAGTACATGGCCCGCTGCCAAGCTCTACGCGTGGCACACTGTTGTCCGTGAGACAGACAAGAGGTCGTGCCATCCAACAGTGTCGGTGCAAGTGACCACGCGGTGCGGTGCACAGCATGAAACGTTCTCTTTGCGACCACGACATAGGGAGTGCATGCAGCTAGGACCGGTGGCGCCGCACCCTACTTGCTTTAGCTGCCGAGTGCCAACCCAAGCCACGAGACCTCGCATCGTACTACGTTCTGTAGTCGATCATGGGATGGGATGCAGGGCCCGGAGGCCGGAGGGGAGGACGGGTCGGGTCACGCTGCTGAGACTCAGATGAGCACGTCGTTTTCTCCATTTGCTGTCCGTCGGTCACACACAGTGCCGGGAGAGAGATCACCGACAGACACAGCAGTGATCCGGCTGGTGCTGCCCGATCTTTTGCTTCTAGGCCGGGCGTCTGTCTGCGCTAGCAGCATGTCATCTTCAGGGGGGCCACTTTGATCGATGAAGCCGTAGAAAGCTTCAGTTCTATGCATGGCTTTATCGATGTGTCCCAAACCCTGCTCTGTCTGACGAGCACGTTATATTATCAAGCTTACCACTACTGCTTGTCGCTTGACCGACTTGGTTAAACGTCATTGTCAAGGCATGTTCAGATCCAAATCATGCGAGATATATATGCTTCTCACCTCCCAATAATTACTGTTACTGAATACTGACTTTTTTTTCGCAGTCATCTCATGTTCATAGATGTTTTTTGGCTGACGTGGCGTCGTGCATGCATGCATTGCAGCTGCGGTGGGCAAGGGTTTCATCGCGCGGGACATGACGTTCGAGAACACGGCGGGGCCGGCGAAGCACCAGGCGGTGGCGCTGCGGTGTGACTCGGACCTGTCCGTCTTCTACCGCTGCGCCTTCGAGGGCCACCAGGACACGCTGTACGCGCACTCGCTCCGCCAGTTCTACCGCGACTGCAACGTCGCCGGCACTGTCGACTTCGTCTTTGGCAACGCAGCCGCCGTCTTTCAGAATTGCCGCCTCCTCGCACGCGCGCCGCTGCCGGGCCAGAAGAACTCTGTCACGGCCCAGGGCCGCTTCAACGCCTCCATGAACTCTGGCTTCGCCTTCCAGTTCTGCAACGTCTCCGCGCACGACGACCTCCTCCGCGCACAGGCCAACCAGACCGACAAGGCCGCGACCACGCAGACCTTCCTGGGCCGGCCGTGGAAGGCGTACTCACGGGTGGTGTTCATGCAGTCGTACATCGGCGCCGTGGTGCGGCCCGAGGGGTGGCTCGCGTGGGACAACAACCAGTCCACGCTAGTGACGCTCTACTACGGGGAGTACATGAACACGGGGCCCGGCGCCGGCGTTGGCGGAAGGGTGAGGTGGCCGGGCTACCACGTGACGATGAGCCCCGCCGAGGCCAGCAACTTCACCGTGGCGCGGTTCATCGAGGGCAACATGTGGCTGCCGACCACAGGCGTCAGGTTCACGTCTGGGCTGCTTGCGTCTTGAACTCTTGATCATCATCTGAGTCTGCATGCTATGACTCTTGAGGGGTCCAAAAGTACTGGGTGCTGTCGTTCGTCGTCACGTACTAATAGTACTATGGAAGGAACAAAATTTAGGGAATTAGTCGATGGGTTGTTATTCTTGAATGGGACATATTAAGGTATGTGTATGAATGGATGAAGTGTTTTTTTTCCTTTGATCAGTATGTATGATCTTTACCTACACCGGTTCTTCCTGTAGAAGCAAATGGTTCTCTATGTCGATCTTGCGCCTCTGTTCACGTTCATCTCTCACCGACTTGTCACTTTTCCTTTTTGCTTCCTTCTCTGCCAAGTCTAACTTGGCTGAGTAAATTGCACGAAACCACCATTTTGAAGGTTAGGTTTGCAGAAAACATTATATTACATTACTTTTGCAAAAAACACCGTGTCTATCGTAATTATTTTGCAAAAACCACTGATCGACGGCTTAGAACACTTTAAGTACCTTTATAACAGGTGGGTCCAGATTTTGCTGACATGGCATGACGGCTCGACTGAGACGGCGCCACGGCAGAGACGGGGCCCACTTGTTAGCTGGATCTTCTTCTCCGATTCTTCTCTTTCTCACCCGAAATTACTCCCTTTCTCGATCCCGTTTCTCATGGTGGAACGCACGCTCAACTGTACCAAGAAGACGACGAGGCATGCGGTGTGCGAGCGTGAGCCGAAGAAGAAGTTGAGGCCGCTGGGAGCCAAGGCGACGCGGAAGGCGAGCGCGGCCTGGCCATGCTTGAAGAGGAGTTGCGAGGAAGGTGCGGTGGTGTGCAACGTGCTGGCGGAACTGGACGAGGGCGACCCACTGGTCGGGCTTGGCTGGGCGCGGGCGCACGAGTCGCAGAGGCGGTCGTGGACGGCGAACTCGACGTGGTGGGTCTGCTCGAGGACGATGTCGTTGAGGACCTCGCGGCGGAGGCGCTAGGAGTAGGGCTCGGAGAAGACGAACTCGACGCCGGAGAGCGAGATTCGGAGGCGAGCGAGCGGGTGTTTGAGGCGGCGCTGGAGGATCTGCAGGAGCTCGGGGGACTCCGGGCCGGCGCGGAGCCAGGAGCGCGGCGGCTGGAGGTAGGAGAAGCAGTCGGGGCAGTAGCGGATGCAGCTGAATCGAATCGGCTGTTCTGCCCTCGTCGTGCTTGGTAGCCCATGGAGTTGATTGCTTTTTTGATTTTGATTGAGGCGTTTCCATGTAAAATTGCAGGGACTAGTTTGTAAATCTAGTCAAATCCTCGATCTAACGCCGTCTCGGCCGAGCCGTTATGCCACGTCAGCAAAATCAGGACCCACATGTCATAAATGTACTTAAAGCGTTCTAATCCGTCGATCAGTGGTTTTTGCAAAATGATTACGGTAGACACGGTGTTTTTTGCAAAAAAATGTAACGTAGTGTTTTTTGCAAACCTAGCCTTCAAAGTGGCGGTTTCGTGCAATTTACTCAACTTGGCTTGCATGGCTTGCACCACCAAGCCCTTCGTTGTGGTCACCTCATCAATTTGATGCGGCTTCTCATTCTAATGTGAGCATATCCTTCGTCCTATTCCTTCCATCGAGCCGCCCCTTGCTCGGCCACTCCTAGGCTTCCTCTCACCCTTATCATCATCATCTTCAACCTCCTAAGAAGACGAGGTACTTGACCTCGCTTTCTTCGTTGGAGCATCGTCACTCCTTCTCTTCGACTTCTCGTTGTACTCAAGCAAGTTTCAACAATGTCGAAACACACACTTCTTGCCCTTTGACTTTGTCCTTGTACCTCTTTTGAACAATCCCATCCTAAAACATACAATTGGAAGTTGAGCAACATTGTTCAAATACATATAAGGCTCAGTTAATATTCCCAATGTTCACAGACATGACAAACACTCACATATTCATCGTTGTGGCATCACTAGGAGGAACATTCCTCACATCAACCAAATAACCCGTTCATCGATTGCAAGCCTAAAAAATGATGTTCCGATGATTTGTGAGGGATTTGAGTGAGCGTTGGGGCGTTCCCTTCACAAATTTGTTGTAGGTTCCCCCCTCGATGTGTTCCAGATACTTTACACCGAATAGATCATTCTGGTGACCGCGTCATATATGATGCTCTCCAATGCTCGGACCAAGGTATATCTTTATCACTCATGTAGTTTGCTTGCCTTGACCTCTTCTTGAGGCTTGAGAAGTATCAAATTGGTCCATGTGCATCTCTCTCTCTCTCTCTCTCTCTCTCTCTCTCTCTCTCTCTCTCTCTCTCTCTCTCTCTCTCTCTCTCTTCTCTCTCTCTCTCATCATATCCCTTGGAACGTGAAAAGAGGCAAATCAAGCGATATAGCCTGGTCAAGATCTGCCAAGTCCTCAGGCCCACCTAAATCTTCCATCATGCTCAAGTAACTGGTCGCCGACCTATTCTCAAAATTGAAAGCTACATCATCGTATGTGATGCACACTCGGATTTGCATTCTCAATTGAGACGAGCAAATCAAAACAAACAAGGGGGAAAATTTCTTTCCTTGTCGTGGTTTCATCAACATCATAATCGTGGAGGTTGTCGGGTAGACCGGAGAGGCATTGGGAGGACCGACATCAGCCAGAGGGGAGAATGGAACAGACACAAAGGCTTCCGCGAGCAACACCTCCTTCCTGTTCTAGTTTTTCATATTTTCCACGGGCAACGAGTGGTGCCACACTTGGATATCATGGCCTTATTGGGGGGGGGGGGGGTCCTGGATGCAAAGTAGGCTTCGGGGTTAGCGTTGGCGTTTGGTCAATGTGAGTTGCAGGGTCACCGCTCGGCGTTATGCCCGCATCATCGCTACCCAAGACAACCAGGTGCTGCCCAGATACATCTCTGTCGTATCTACTTTTTCAAACACTTTTGCCCTTGTTTCGGACTCTAACTTGCATGATTTGAATGGAACTAACCCGTACTGACGCTCTTTTTAGCAGAATTGCCATGGTGTTATTTTTGTGCAGAAATAAAAGTTCTCGGAATGACCTGAAAATCAACAGAGAATTATTTTGGAATTAATAAAAAATACTGGCGAAAGAAACAAGGCCAGGGGGCCCACACCCTGTCCAAGAGGGTGGGAGGCGCGCCTACCCCCTGGGCGCGCCCCCTGCCTCGTGGGCCCCTGGAGCTCCACCGACCTCAACTCCAACTCTATATATTCGTGTTCGGGGAGAAAAAAAAACAGAGAGAAGGATTCATCGCGTTTTACGATACGGAGCCGTCGCCAAGCCCTAATCTCTCTCGGGAGGGCTGATCTGGGGTCCGTTCGGGGCTCCGGAGAGGGGAATCCGTCGCCATCGTCATCATCAACCATCCTCCATCACCAATTTCATGATGCTCACCGCCGTGCGTGAGTAATTCCATCGTAGGCTTGCTGGACGGTGATGGGTTGGATGAGATTTATCATGTAATCGAGTTAGTTTTGTTAGGGTTTGATCCCTAGTATCCACTATGTTCTGAGATTGATGTTGCTATGACTTTGCTATGCTTAATGCTTGTCACTAGTGTCCGAGTGCCATGATTTCAGATCTGAACCTATTATGTTTTCATGAATATATGTGTGTTCTTGATCCTATCTTGCAAGTCTATAGCCACCTACTATGTGTTATGATCCGGCAACTCCGAAGTGATAATAATCGGGACCACTCCCGGTGATGACCGTAGTTTGAGGAGTTCATGTATTCACTATGTGTTAATGCTTTGGTCCGGTACTCTATTAAAAGGAGGCCTTAATATCCCTTAGTTTCCGCTAGGACCCCGCTGCCACGGGAGGGTAGGACAAAAGATGTCATGCAAGTTCTTTTTTATAAGCACGTATGACTATATTCAGAATACATGCCTACATTACATTGATGAATTGGAGTTAGTTTTGTGTCACCCTATGTTATAACTGTTGCATGAATAATCGCATCCGGCATAATTCTCCATCACCGATCCAATGCCTACGAGCTTTTCACATATTGTTCTTTGCTTATTTACTTTTCCGTTGCCACTATTACAATTACTACAAAACTACCACTGTTACTTTTGCCACCGTTACCGTTACTTCCATACTACTTTGCTACTAAATACTTTGTTGCAGATACTAAGTTATCCAGGTGTGGTTGAATTGACTACTCAACTGCTAATACGTGAGAATATTCTTTGGCTCCCCTTGTGTCGAATCAATAAATTTGGGTTGAATACTCTACCCTTGAAAACTGTTGCGATCTCCTATACTTGTGGGTTATCAAGACTATTTTCTGGCGCCGTTGCCGGGGAGCATAGCACTAGTGAGCCTCGCAAATATGAGTTTAGATATATAACACAAGCTACCATAGGAAGCATTCATTTTCCTGCTATACATTATTTTGCGCTCTTCATAGGTATGTGCATTAATGATAAGGATGAAGCATCTCACATGTGTGTCCCTGACCTCAGTGTTCTCAGGAGTGCTGTATTAGAAGATAAACATTATAATTTGGGAGCCATTGTTGCACGTAGGTTGCATAATAATTGAATTAATGGAGATTTCTTTGGTGGAATTTATGCAACCCGTCTAGCTAATTTTCTTGATATACCCATACGTGGGTATGATATTGAGTTGCCTCCTGTTTATTTAGATTATGAGGCTATGGTTCGTCATCAGTTTGTTGAGAGGAACGATCAGTTCCTCCAGTACCGACTAATCTTTGACAATCGACGCACCTATCACGCCACTCTCCCTGCTCCTACTTTCTTTGACTTTCAGGTAAAAGGGAGACATGTTATAACCAGGGAGGAGGCGAACGAGTATGAGAGGCGGACTGAGACAGCTCGCCTCCAAGCTACAGCCCATCAGGCAATAGCCGTTGTATCTCAGTACGACCCCAACTATAACTTTGAATATCCGCCAGGCTAGTCGTGGCCATAGACCAACTTAGGCCAAAAGCCTAAGCTTAGAGGAGTACGTATTTCTCACCGACATTACATTCATATTCACACACTCATGCTAGTTGTCGATGCTCATACTTTTTCATTGTACTATCCATGCTAGTTATTTTTTTTCTCGCTTTCTTCTTGTGTGTTTGAAAAACCTTAAGAAAAACTAAAAAAAAATAGTAGTAGCTTTTAGCTAGTTTATTTTTTTGCTGTAGTAGTAATAATTAAAAGAAAACCCAAAAAGATTTCCTGTTCTTCTTTTGTTTGTTGGGAGCTTTCCCGTGTAAACACTTTTATTTCTTTTCTTTTCCTAGGGGGTCGAGAGGAGAAGATCATAATAAAAATGTTGAAGTGGCTCTTATGTGCATTATTGTTGATTTAACTAAGAGCCCATATTATCTTGTCTTCTCCTATATGTCAGATGCCTGCAGATTCCAGCTTAGTCCAATGCACGTGCACTATTATTATTATTCACATCGTTCGGTCGAGCAAGTGAAAGGCAATAATGACGATATATGATGGACTGATTGAGATGAGAGAAGCTGGTATGAACTCGACCTCTCTTGTTTTTGTAAATATGATTAGTTCATCATTCCTGATTCAGCCTATTATGAATAAACATGTTTACAATAATAATTAGAGATTATTGTTGCTTATGCCATGCTTAATTAGTTAGGAGTTTATAATGGTTTACCTTGCGTGCCAACATGCTATTAAAATGGTTGTGATGTGGTATGATAGGGTGGTATCCTCCTTTGGATGATTCAAGTGACTTGACTTGGCACATGTTCACGCATGTAGTTGGAACAAAATCAACATAGCCTCCATGATAAATATGTTCATGATGGATTATATCCTACTCATGCTTGCACTCAATGTTTATTAATTTTAATGCATGTTCATGATTGTTGTCGCTCTCTAGTTGGTCGCTTTTCAATCTTTTTCTAGCCTTCACTTGTACTAAGCGGGAATACTGCTTGTGCATCCAATCCCTTAAACTCCAAAGTTATTCCATATGAGTCCGCCATATCTTCCTATATGCGGTATCTACCTGCCGTTTCAAGTAAATTTGTATGTGCCAAACTCTAAACCTTCAAATGAAATTCTGTTTTGCATGCTCGAATAGCTCATTTATCAACTAGAGCTGTATGTATCCTTCATGCTAGGCGGGTTATTCTCAAGAGGAGTGGACTCCGCTCCTCACTCACGAGAAAATGGCTGGTCATCGGGATGGCCAGTCCCATGCTTTATGCAAATCAAATCGAAATAATTGCAAACAAAACTCCCCCGGGACTCTTTTTAGTTGGAGGCACTCGTTGTTTCGAGCAAGCCATGTATTGATGCTTGTTGGTGGAGGGGGAGTATAAACTTTACCATTCTGTTTGGGAACCGCCTATAATGTGAGTAGCATGGAAGATATCGAGATCTCTCGGTTGGTATGTTGACAATGAAAATATGCCGCTCAAAATATTATTTATCTCTATTTCAAAAATCGAGCTCTGGCACCTCTACAAATCCCTGCTTCTCTCTGTGAAGAGCCTATATATTTACTTTTATGCTGAGTCCTCACCCTCTTATTAAAAAGCACCAGCTGGAGAGCACCGCTGTCATTTGCATCCATTACTATTAATTTATATTGGGTAGGACTATGATTGGATCTCTTTTACCATGAATTACAATGTCTAGTCAGTTCTTGATCTTTAAAGGTGCTCTGCATTTATGTTTTGCGGTCTCAGAAAGGGCTAGCGAGATACCATCTTGTCATATTGTATCATGATTGTTTTGAGAAAGTGTTGTCATCTGAGATTTATTATTATTGCTCGCTAGTTGATTATGTCATTGACATGAGTAAACATGAGACCTAAATGTTATTGTGAATATGGTTAGTTCATAATCTTTGTTAAAAACTTAAATGTTGGCTTTACATATTTACAACAACAAGAGCAAACAGAGTTTGTAAAATTTTTTCTTTATCACTTTCACTTTATCAACTGAATTGCATGAGGACAAGCAAAGGTTTAAGCTTGGGGGAGTTGATACGTCTCCGTCGTATCTACTTTTTAAACACTTTTGCCCTTATTTTGGACTCTAACTCGCATGATTTGAATGGAACTAACCCGGACTGACGCGGTTTTCAGCAGAATTGCCATGGTGTTATTATTGTGCAGAAATAAAAGTTCTCGGAATGACCTGAAAATCAACGGAGAATTATTTTCGAATTAATAAAAAATACTGGCGAAAGAATCAAGGCTAGGGGGCCCACACCCTGTCCAGGAGGGTGGGGGTGCGCCTACCCCCCTGGGCGTGCCCCCTGCGTCGTGGGCGCCTTGGAGCTCCACCGACCTCAACTCCAACTCTATATATTCGTGTTCGGGGAGAAAAAAATCAGGGAAAAGGATTCATCGTGTTTTACGATACGGAGCCGCCGCCAAGCCCTAATCTCTCTCGGGAGGGCTGATCTAGAGTTCGTTCGGGGCTCCAAAGAGGGGAATCTGTCGCCATCTCATCATCAACCATCCTCCATCACCAATTTCACGCTGCTCACCGCCGTGCGTGAGTAATTCCATCGTAGGCTTGCTGGACGGTGATGGGTTGGATGAGATTTATCATGTAATCGAGTTAGTTTTGTTAGGGTTTGATCCCTAGTATCCACTATATTCTGAGATTGATGTTGCTATGACTTTGCTATGCTTAATGCTTGTCACTAGGGCCCGAGTGCCATGATTTCAGATCTGAACCTATTATGTTTTCATGAATATATGTGAGTTCTTGATCCTATCTTGCAAGTCTATAGTCATCTACTATGTGTTATGATCCGGCAACACCGAAGTGACAATAATCGGGACCACTCCCGGTGATGACCGTAGTTTGAGGAGTTCATGTATTCACTATGTGTTAATGCTTTGGTCCGGTACTCTATTAAAAGGAGGCCTTAATATCCCTTAGTTTCCGCTAGGACCCCGCTGCCACGGGAGGGTAGGACAAAAGATGTCATGCAAGTTCTTTTTCATAAGCACGTATGACTATATTCGGAATACATGCCTACATTACATTGATGAATTGGAGCTAGTTCTCTGTCACCCTATGTTACAACTGTTGCATGAATAATCGCATCCGACATAATTTTCCATCACCGATCCAATGCCTACGAGATTTTCACATATTGTTCTTTGCTTATTTACTTTTCCGTTGTCACTGTTACAATTACTACAAAACTATCACTGTTACTTTTGCCACCGTTACCGTTACTTCCATACTACTTTGCTACTAAATATTTTGTCGCAGATACTAAGTTATCCAGGTGTGGTTGAATTGACAACTCAACTGCTAATACCTGAGAATATTCTTTGGCTCCCCTTGTGTCGAATCAATAAATTTGGGTTGAATACTCTACCCTCGAAAACTGTTGCGATCCCCTATACTTTTGGGTTATCATGCCCTAGGCGGCGAGACTGCACGGCGGATATGGCTGCATGTGCGGGACTTCAAATCGACAATAGAATGGAAACACCGGTTACGACTGGGCTCATGGCATCATTGAGCGGGCCGCTTTAGTGAATGTGATAGAGTGGATTTTTGGCCCTTTAACCTTTATATTGATGTTTCTCTTTTATAAAGGAATGATGTTTTTAGAGAATATGCTAGAGTTTCTCTAATACATTTTGACCCAAAAAGACAGACGGTAAACCAATATGCTAATGGTTCAGTGGAAATATTTTTTTAAATACTACACTAGATTTTTCTCTTTGCTAATACCTAATTATAAACTAGAATCAATTACCAAGATATTTCTATCATGCACTTTAAGGATATCTGCCAATGTAGTTATGATATACACACAAGCATATACATTTTTATTCATGCAAGCGTCAGAAATTAATCCAAAAAGACAAACGAATTTTCTTCTCCAGTTCAAGAAAAAACGGTTTTTAGACATATTTTAAAGACATGGTGCATTGAAAAATAAAACTAATGTAATCTTTTAATGCCAAATAATATGTAAAAGAATGTGTAGTATTATAATGATTTGGCGAATTGTCTTGTAAAAGGTGTAAAAGTTTAGTATAAATTATAATATAGGCTCGGGCTTGGCGATGGCGTCGTGCATGCATGCATTGCAACGGTGGTGGGCAAGGGGTACATCGTGCGGGACGTGACGTTCGAGAACATGGCATGGCTGGCCAAACACCAGGTGGTGGCGCTGCGGTGCGACTCGGACATGTCTGTGTTCTACCGCTGTGCCTTGGGTCACCAGGACACGCTGTACGCGCACTCACTCCTCCAGTTCTACCGCAACTGCCACGTTGCTGGCACCGTTGACTTCGTCTTCGGCAACACTGTCGCTGTCTTCCAGAAGTGCCTCAAATTCTAATTATGATGATTTAGCTTTGTAACATTGATTATTGGATTGGTTAGTCCATGGAATGATGTTTTTGTTCGAGATTTTATTTGCAACAACAGATGATTGAGCATGAAAACCCTTTTGCACTCACCCATACATGCACATATATTAATTTTTGTAAAATTGTTAAATTTGCATGCCACGTCTTCTTACGATTATATAGTGTACATGATTGTTGAAATTCTATTCACTATAATTTTCCTCTGTTTTGCAGGGCTATGACATTGCATAGTGATTCAGCTCATTACTACACCCAGCTGTTGGTCTCGTGACGCGGTGATTCACGATGGTGCTTCCCCGTTACACTCTACTCGTGATGCACAAGGTGGATGTGAGGCGGTTGTAGTGCGGCCTCCCCGCCTTGCCACACCATGGCTATTGCAGCGCCGGTGGATCTCCTACGCTACTTGCTATACTTTTTCTCATTTATTTTGTATTGTTCATCCCCATGCTAAGTGAAGTGATGCTAGTCCACAACCGCCGACCATCGTGGCATGCAGTCAGCTGGCCTACATTTGACTAGACTCGCTTAATTTAATTTGGCTGATATGTGATACTTGGTTGAACTTGGATTGGTAGGCTAGGCAGAGTTTATTTTGGATTGAGTAATCTATGAACCATATGTATGAGTGCTTGCTGCACTTTGATAAAAATACCTACACATGTGGATTTTGAAATTCATAGATTCATAGAAAATAAGCAGTATTTGAGGTAGTGTAGATGCTTATTGTAGTTATTTAGCATACCATTGATTAATGAATTGGCTAGTCCATCGAAAGAAAATGTTGTAGGAACAAAGGGATGATCATTGAATTGTTAAGAATGTTGCATTGGATTCTTGGAATATTAGCTATGTGCAACTTTTGTTATTGAATACTTATGACAAGGTGAGAGCCTTTCAAACTAGAATTGATGTAAGATAGAATACATGCACATATATTACTTTCCGCAAAAAAAAACTTTTAAATGTTACTTCTTCTTATGTTTACACTATGTTTAAAGGGTGCCTCGACGTCGACAGGACCTATACCCTAAAATCCTGGATTTAGGGTGCATCAATGTCGACAGAACCACTAAACACTATAATCTTGGCTTTAGGGTGCCTCAACATTTCCAGAAAAACTAAACCCTAGTGAGGGAGTCCTGGATTAGGGGGTGTTCGGATAGCCGAACTATACCTTCAGCCGGACTCCAGGACTATGAAGATACAAAGTTGAAGACTTCGTCCCGTGTCCGGAAGGATCCTTTCTTGGCGTGGAAGGCAAGCTAGGTGTGCGGATATTCAAGATCTCCTACCATTGTAACCGACTCTGTGTAACCCTAACCCTATCCGGTGTCTATATAAACCGAAGGGTTGTAGTCCGTAGGACAACCATCATCACACACAATCATACCATAGGCTAGCTTCTAGGATTTAGCCTCCTTGATCTCGTGGTAGATCCACTCTTGTACTACCCATATCATCAATATTAATCTAGCAGGAGTAGGGTTTTACCTCCATCGAGAGGGCCCGAACCTGGATAAAATAAAGTGTCCCTTGTCTCCTGTTACCATCCGACCCTGACGCACAGTTCGGGACCCCCTACCCGAGATCCGCCGGTTTTGACACCGACATTGGTGCTTTCATTGAGAGTTCCTCCGTGTCGTCGCTTTTAGGCCCGATGGCTCCTTTGATCATCAACAACGACGAGGTCCAGGGTGAGACTTTCCTCCCCGGACAGACCTTCGTCTTCGGCGGCTTCGCTCCGCGGGCCAATTCGCTTGGTCATCTGGAGCAGATCGAAAGCTACGCCCCTGGCCATCAAGTCAGGTTTGGAAGCTTAAACTACACGACTGATATCCACGGAGACTTGATCTTCGACGGGTTCGAGCCACAGCCAAGCGCGTCGCGCTATTTTGAGGGGCACGATATAGCTCTGCCTCCGAATAGCACCCTGGAGGCCGCACACGCTCCGGCCCCGATCCTTGACTCGGAGCCCGGTGCGTTCTCTGAGGATGAACGGTTGGACGTCACCTCGGGGGCTGCGATCTCAAAGGCGATCGAGCCGAACGCCAGCCCCGTACTCCGCACGGCCCAGGACTCCAAGGAGCCGGACTCTTCTCCGAACTTCGAGCCTTCTGCGCCCCCGCCGATCGAATCTGATTGGGCGCCTGTAATGGAGTTCACCGCCGCGGACATCTTTCAGTGCTCACCTTTCGGTGATATCCTGAATTCTCTCAAATCTCTCTCTTTATCAGGAGAGCCTAGGCCGGACTATGGCCTGCGAGGTTGGGATTCAGACGACGAAGAAATTCAAAACCCACCCACCACCCACTTGATAGCCACTGTCGATGATTTAACCGACATGCTCGACTTCGAATCCGAAGACTTCGACGGTATGGACGACGAAGATGGAGACGAACAGGAACCAGCACCTATAAGGCGCTGGACCACCACCCCACCTAATGATGTACTCATGGTGGATACCCCTAAAGGAAACGACAACGAGGAAAAAGGGGACGAAAAAAGGGACAAACCCTCCGAAAAGCAATCAAAGCGGCGACGAAAACGCCGAGGCAAGCCCCGCCTCGATCAAGACCCAGCCATAGAGCAGGACGAGCCGGTAGATGACGAGCGCGCCTCAGAGCAACCGTCCGAACAGGGCAACTCGGATAGAGAGGACAGACAGCCCTCCCCCGGCCATAACAGAACTCCGGACGATCTCACACCGGATAAAACCACGGAGCAGAAGAATCTCCACGAAAGGCTCGTTGCTACAGCACGCAGCCTGAAAAAGCAGAAGCGGAAGCTAAAGACGGCGGAAGATGCACTCAGAATAAGATGGAGCAAGGTAATAAAGACCGCAGAGAAATACAGCGGCAACCGCCGCACTACAAGCTATCCGAAGAGAAAACTACTGTCCGAATTCGATCAAGAGGCCCTAGAGCCCTCACATTCAAAAAATAAAAAAGCCATACGATCGGATAGGCGACCACACGGCCACCATAAAACGGCAAATGGCGCCGCATTCAATGTGGCATGCGACCCAATTAAAGACTCGCATCATGGCCCAGCCAGGTCCATTTATGGGCCAAGAAAGCAAGCTATCGCAAGCAATGCAAAAAAGCCATCATCAGAATCCGGCACACCCAAATACAGGGGCGCCGCACACCCCCTATGTTTCACCGATGAGGTCCTGGAATACGAATTTCCAGAGGGATTCAAACCCGTCAACATAGAGGCGTACGATGGAACAACAGACCCCGGAGTCTGGATCGAGGATTATATCCTCCATATACATATGGCTAGAGGAGATGATCTCCACGCCATTAAATATCTACCCCTTAAGCTTAAAGGGCCAGCTCGGCACTGGCTTAAAAGCCTTCCCGAAAACACAATTGGAAGTTGGGAAGAGCTCGAGGACGCTTTCCGAGCAAATTTTCAAGGGACCTACGTCTGCCCTCCGGACGCAGACGATCTCAGTCACATAACTCAACAGCCCGGAGAATCAGCGCGACAGTTTTGGAACAGATTCCTTACTAAAAAGAATCAGATAGTGGATTGTCCGGACGCCGAGGCCTTAGCAGCTTTCAGGCATAATGTCCGAGACGAATGGCTCGCCAGACACCTCGGCTAGGAAAAGCCAAGAACAATGGCCGCACTCACAAGCCTCATGACCCGCTTTTGCGCAGGTGAGGACAGCTGGTTGGCACGATGCAGCCCCAGCGACCCAAGTACATCCGAAATCAGGGATGGAAACGGAAAACCGCGATGAAATAAGGATCGTCGCCGAATCAAAGGAAAAGGTCCGAAGAGCGCGGCAGTCAATGCCGGATTCAAAAGCTCGCGGCAAAATCAAACAAAACCACCCCCTCAGGATAACAGGGATGATCCGTCCAGCTTAAATAGAATCCTGGGCAGAATATGTCAGATACACAGTACTCCCGGGAAGCCTGCCAATCACACCCACAGAAATTGTTGGGTTTTTAAACAATCCGGACAGCTTAACACCGAGCACAAGGGGCTCGACACACCAAACGAAGAAGAGGACGAACCCCAAAGGCAGAGTACCAGGAAACAAAAGAACTTCCCGCAGGAAGTCAAAACAGTGAACTTACTTCACGTAACAAAACGTATGACACCCATAAAGGTACGTACAATCAAACTTTTCCCTCAGGAGTCCCGCCACTGGTCACTAAAGCCAATCATTTTTGATCAGCTAGATTATTCTAGAAATATCAAAAACGCAGGCCTGACTGCCCTGATACTGGATCCAATAATCGATGGATTCCAGTTTACCAATGTCCTTATGGACGGAGGCAGTGGACTAAACCTGATATATCAGGATACAATCCACCGCATGGGCATAAACCCAGCAAAAATCCGCCACAGCAAAACCTCCTTTCAAGGGGTAGCACCAGGCCCGGACACCCATTGTATGGGTTTTCTCCGGCTTGTGGTCATATTCGGCTCTCCCAATAACTTTCGTCGTGAAAGGCTGACCTTCCATGTAGTCCCGTTTTCAAGTCGCTATCAAGCACTAATGGGACGCGGAGCTTTCGCTCGCTTTAACGCCATACCGCATTACACATCCCTCACACTTAAGATGCCCGGTCCACGAGGCATCATCTTTTTAAAGGGAGCGCACTAAAATACGCCTCCTCCAAACGGAGGACTGCACAGCCGCTTAAACGGCCGCACAATAAAGTGGCCTCGCCAGCCAAAAGACTTTTTTTATAAGTCATCAAAGGCCACGGACCCGGACTCAACAAAGTTTGGCACAAGCCCGTCATCAACGCAGGCTCATTAACGCCATATACCCCCGTACCAGGGGCTATACCCAAAGACAATAAAGCCCAACTTCATATATTTTTTACTTTATATTTTGTTTATCATCTTTTTATTCCGCACACCCGATTTTCAATTCAGTTCCTCTCTTTTACAGATGAACGTCGTGCGACGCCCGTCCAGGACACGGCACAGCAGAGACACAGGCGCAGACTTGCAGTAGGGACCCATCTTAAGGTTTCTTTTTAGATTAAGACCCTGCGTAAACCTTTTTTACTGTCTCTTGCTGCTATACATCCCCTGGTTTTTTCTACTATAACCAAGGAGGAGGCTGTCGTTTTGGCATGTGGCCACGCCAGAATTATTGCTCGTACCTGGACACTAGGGGCTCTTTTTTTTTAAAAAGGGTGTTGTGTCACCCGCACTTATAAAGACCGAACACCTTAGGGAGTGTCCGGCGTCGCGAGTTTTGGCACTATATGCATTAGCTCCGAATCATGATTTTGGTCATATGTTGGGTTGCCCGGCTCCTGAGTTCGGCCACCTTACATTCCGTTCTATCGGCTAAGGTAGCACCAGGAGAACTACTGCGATTGTGCCTCGGTTCGGCCGGGTGAGCACCTCAGTAGAGAAAGCCGAAAACCGACTGTCATGATGTAGCGTGAGACTGGTCGCCACTTGATGACTCATAGGGATTTATCGAATTCCTCCGCTTTGACGAAGGGCCATTTCCCGGTCAGGCACGTACGCACTCCGAACTCGGGCAAAGCGCAGTCGCCACTAAAGGGCTACCTAAAGAGTCCCACTGTCAAGCTCCTATGACTAAGTGAGAGTGTTAAAGCATTATAGTCCGGTTGCCTAGCCCGCTGCGCTATCACCTCCTTTGTAGGACCAAGACGTTGGGTTAAGTGTGAAAATGCGTTTTCTGCGCGCAACCCGCACTATGTGCGTGGGGGCTGAAGCCAACGACTGCAATCTTTCAGAAATTATATATTAAAACGGCCGCACAGGAGGTGTTCGTAATACTTGAAGGCACAAGTCTAAAAAATGCAACTAAAGTTTATCAAAATACTGTTTTATGATTACATATGCTATCATAATATAGCATCCTTCGAGCACTGCGTCTCTATTACGCGAGCGCCTTCGAGGACTTCCTCAAAATAGTGCTCGGCAGGTGTTCGGCTTTTATCCGAATCCCGGGACGCAACAATGATGGGCTCCATATCTGCCCAGTATGTCTTGACACGGGCAAGAGCCAGCCGAGCGCCCTCTACGCACGCTGACCTCTTCATAGCATCGACACGTGGCATCACGTCTAGCAATTGCTGCACCAAGCTGAAATAACTCTTCGGCTCCGTTCTCCCCGGACACAGACGATCCGTGACGTACTTCCTGGCAAGTCCGGACAACCTATTCAGCTCGGCCCAATACTCGGCCCATTGGGCCAGGCGATCGTCCACTGCCAGCGGGCGCTCTGGATTGACGAATTGCGACCAAAAGAGCTTCTCCACTTCATGATCCTTTTTATCTCGAAAGTGTTCGGTCGCATCAGGGGCACTAGCCGCCAAATCCAGATAGGTGTCCTCTGTACTCCACATCCGGTTTAACGGGGCAAACTTCAGATCACAAAATTTTCTCCGCAGCGAGAAGGGCTTTCCATCCGCAATCTGTCCGGCTTGACGCATCTCTTCCTTCGCCGCTCTCATTATAGAGCGGGCGTCCTTGGCGTCAGCAACAGCCTTCTCCAAGCTCGTTTGCTTCGCCCGATCTTCTTCTTCAAGAAGCTTGCAACGGTTAGTAGCGCTCTTTAAGTTTACGGCCATATCAGCCATTTCATCCTTGCTTCGGCAATGGGCAGCCTGTTCGGCTTTCAGCTCTTCAAGGGCTTTTACGGCAGCCGCATCGCTTTTTCTGGCTTGTTCCTTTTCTCGGGCGAGTTCGTCCCTCAGACCTTCCACGGCGGCCGCACCATCTGCGTCAAGCACACACGCGGTAAGATATGGACATACAGCTCGTCTTACTAACAATCGCCTAATGATTTCAATACCTTGAGCACCATCAAGCCGCTTGTTAACAAGCACGATGTCGGCTTCTGCCTCATCCAGTTGTCGCTTTAGTTCGGCATATTCATAAGTCCAGCTTGACTCCGGACAATCAGCAACCTACATATAAAGGTGCCACTTAAAGGACCTGGGTTTAAGATCCTCTACGCGCCGTACATCTTTACGACGCACAGAGTCTCAGGGGCTACTATCTACACAGGCGCACTTCATTTATGCGCAATTAATACAAATATACGTTATTTAAAACGTACCTCAAGGCCTGCCACTAAACTCTTGACGGCCTCGTGCAGCCTGCTTTCTGCGGATGAAATCTTTTCAATCACCGTGCTCATTAACGCACGGTGCTCCTCTGAGACAGAGGCTCGCCCCAGCAGAGTCTTTAGCTCCTCCGACCGAACACCAGATGGTGCCGGACTCGTCCCATGGCCTTCCTCAAAGGCCGGACACGGAGAACTTGGGGGGCAACACCGTCCGCCCTTAGCGGATCCGGAGAAATCCCCCGCGATGACACTTCAGCGTCGCCCGCCTTGCTAGGCGATACAGAAGGAGGAGGCGTTCCGCTCTCCATCATCTCCGGAAGAAGATCCCCCGAGGACGAGTTCTGCTGAGAAGGGCTGAGGTCCGAACTACAAAGTAAGGTTTCGGTTAAAATTTCCAAGATATAAATCAAGGATTTCTCTTAAAAGAAAAACTCTTTCTCTACTTACGGCTCGCTGGAGAGCTGGTCCCTTTTAGGGTTTAGTTCGGCCGAGGGGCTCCTCGGCGTTCGGTCCTCTGACAAGGATTCTTTCCCCCGCTTCGAGGCTACGGTCTCCGGGTCGTCAGAGGCGGCCCTTTTCTTTCCCTTAGGAGAGGAATTATCGATTCCCCCCTTCGAAAGGGCCTCTTTCGAAGAGGCCACGATTTCCTTGTCCTCCCCCTTATTTCCCTCCAAAGGCACTTCCTCCAGCATCCTGACTAGCACGGGATCCAGCCTGGTTTCGGGAAGGGGAGCCGGACACCTGATCAGCTTCACCTTCGCTATCCACTCCTGCATAAAAGGAGAAGCGCTGTCAAAAGCAAGTTAATTATACGGATAGAAGGTCTGGTCGCAAGGTCACCTACTTGAGTATCCGGGCAATTGCGGCTTAAACCAGCATCCTCGGTCAAATCCGGACTCACATCTTGTGATCTGAAGAACAGTTTATACATCTCCACAGGCGTCGCGCCCATAAAATTCTGGAGAGCTCGTGGTCCCTCTGGATTGAATTCCCACAAGCGAAGAGGGCGACGTTGGCCGGGTAGTGTCCGGCGAATCAGCATGACCTATGTCACCTTGACCAGGTCGAAGTCTCCCTTCAAGAGATCCTTGATGCGGCCCTGCAGCAGAGGAACGTCTTTGGGCAAGCCCCGATCTAACCCCGTGTTAATCCACGAAGCTAACCATGGTGGAGGACCCGAGCGAAAGGCCGGAGGCGCCACCTACGCGGTGCCCCGAGGAGCGGTGATGTAGAACCACTCCTGTTGCCATAAGCCGAGCTCCTCTTGAAAAGCGCCCTCGGGCCATGGGGCGTCGGCATTTCTTTTTATAACAGCGCCTCCGCACTCTGCGTGGCGCCCCTCGATTATCTTTGGTTCTACTTTGAAAGTCTTGAGCCACAATCCGAAGTGAGGGGTAATACGGAGGAACGCTTCGCACACAACTATGAACGAGGAGATATGGAGGATGGACTCCGGAGCTAAGTCGTGGAATTCCAGCCCGTAGTAAAACATCAGCCCCCTTACGAAGGGATCCACGGGGAAGCCTAATCCCCGAAGGAAGTGGGATATGAATACCACGCTCTTGCAGGGCTGAGGGCTAGGGATCACCTGTCCTTGAACAGGCAGCCTGTGTGGAATCTCCATGGTCAGGAATCTAGCTTCCCTCAATCTTGATACGTCCTCCTCCGTCACAGAGGAGGGCATCCATCGGCCTCGGAGGTCGGAGCCGGACATTATTGAAGATCCGGTGCACTCGGAATCTGGAAGCCTAGGGTGCTGGAACTCGAGGCGACGGGCGAGCTTGTTTCGAGAATAGAAGCGGGGAGCAGGGCCTTGGTCTCTTTATAAGAGGCAGAATATCAAGCGCCCTCCCCGTAACCGTCTTGGACTAGCCTTTAATTAAGGCAAGACATGCTGACATGCACGGTTGGGTTACCCACGTCCGTATTAATGAGAATCCCGTTAAAGGGGGCACACGATCTCTGCTTCGACAAGACATGCCAAGGAAACCGCCTCGCTAAACGAGCTGAGGTGGAACAATGAAAACAATTTATGTAGAAGGCTTGGCCGCGGTGTTATGACGCTCTGCGGGATACGTCGGCAGATTTGATTTGTGTTAATATTATTCTCTATATGGCAATATGTGGAAACTTATTTTGTAGAGCCGGACACTATTTTATGGTGTTTATAATCTTCTTGAAGAACTTGGAGGAGGAACCCGCCTTGCAATGCCGAAGACAATCTGCGCGCCGGACTCGTCGTCATTGAAGCCTGGTTCAGGGGCTACTGAGGGAGTCCTGGATTAGGGGGTGTTCGGATAGCCGAACTATACCTTCAGCCGGACTCCAGGACTATGAAGATACAAAGTTGAAGACTTCGTCCTGTGTCCGGAAGGATCCTTTCTTGGCGTGGAAGGCAAGCTAGGTGTGTGGATATTCAAGATCTCCTACCATTGTAACCGACTCTGTGTAACCCTAACCCTATCCGGTGTCTATATAAACCGGAGGGTTGTAGTCCGTAGGACAACCATCATCATACACAATCATACCATAGGCTAGCTTCTAGGGTTTAGCCTCCTTGA
The DNA here is from genome assembly GCA_032464435.1 of Aegilops umbellulata. Taxonomy (NCBI): domain Eukaryota; kingdom Viridiplantae; phylum Streptophyta; class Magnoliopsida; order Poales; family Poaceae; genus Aegilops; species Aegilops umbellulata. Next base: position 36,467,202 of record CP136057.1, on the reverse strand, counting down.
TCTCGTGGTAGATCCACTCTTTTACTACCCATATCATCAATATTAATCTAGCAGGAGTAGGGTTTTACCTCCATCGAGAGGGCCCGAACCTGGGTAAAATAAAGTGTCCCTTGTCTCCTGTTACCATCCGACCCTGACGCACAGTTCGGGACCCCCTACCCGAGATCCGCCGGTTTTGACACCGACACCTAGAAACTTGGATTCAGGCGGCTCAGCATGGACGAAACCCTTAAACCCCAGAATCCTGGATTTAGGATACCTGGGCGTCGATGAAACAACTAAACCGTATAATCTTGGATTCAGGGTGCCCCGATGTTGAGGGGAACCACTTAACCATATAATCTTGGAATTGGGGTGCCTCGACGTCGACAGAACCACTAAACCCTAGATCTTGGATTCAGTTGCCTCGACATCGATGGAACCACTAGACACTAGAATCTTGACTTCAGTGTGCCTCGGTGTCGACGAAACCACTAAACCCTAAAATCTTGCTTCAAGGTGCCTCGATGTCAAGGAAACCACTAAACCCTAGAATCTTGGATAGTGCAACATCACATTCAACATAGTAATTCATCACATTCAACATACAAAAACATCAAATTAGCCATAGTTCAACATCACATTAATCATAGTAATTCATCACATTAACCATACAATAACATTAAGTTAGCCATAGTGCAACACCACATTCACCATACAACATCATCAAATTAGTCATACTACGACATTAGATCATGTACTCCATCACATTGCATAACCATATTCGGGGAGGTTCAGAACTTCAAATTAAACTGACATAGTTACTAGGTCCAACACCATAGTTTGGAGGTTCACATTTAAGGACCACAGTGCACGATTTCTAAACAAAGTACTCGATAGATAATTAGATTAAACCAATGCCAAACCACACCCTTCAAAAGGTCAACAATGCCAAGTCATAATTCAAAACACCACATTCGTTAGCCTTGATCCTCTTAAGCTTAATCTTATTATTTTCCCTGGCCTTAATGAGCTTGGCAATGTGAAACTCTAAGTTCCTCCTCGCTTCTGTGAGCCTTTTCTTCTCTTTCAAATGGTTGAACTTTAGGTTCCTAACGACATTGTCTTGAGCACACTGAAGGTGCTTAAGCATGTCAACCTTTCCCCGCAACTTCTTATTTTCCTCCTCTTTCTTTTCCATCTCTCCCTTCAAGTTGTCCACTGAATTGTCAACCCGAGGGATCTTCTCCTCTTCACTTTCCCTCTTAACTTGATGATAGTTGAACTCTAGCCCCCTCTGCTATTGGGCATCCAATAGTTAGTTCACATCAACAACTAACTTGTGATAGTTCTCCTCTAGTTTGCTTTTGTGTTGTGTGAGGTTGTGAACAGTAAGTGACCTCCCCATATTGTCCCCTGTACTATCTCTTGTTCTCATACGTATAGCTCTCCCATAACTGGGATAATGCCTTCTCCATTGAGTCTGGCCACTCTAAGTCAACCCACTAAACTACTCCATATTTTCTTCCTTCGTGCCAAAGTAGACAAAAAATAGGGCAATAAGCTCAATGACTTTGATCAGTTATATAAAAAAACATTAAGTAATGACCAAATAAAGCAATGAACAAACATGACATCTATCGTTGCAAATTGAGCACCAAATGACTTGATTGACCAAGATTTCGACAAGCTATTGAACATTAACATTTTCGTTGGTCACTACTGACCATGGCACTTATCTTGGAACTTCGTAAAAAGAATAAATCTCTGAAAAGAACCACTACTAAACTTTAAACTTGTTTAATGCCAAATGCACACTACTAGTTGTTTAACAAAATATGAGCATACTAGCTTATTATACTAGAGATCATACCCGCCCGTTGTAGCGGGAATTGGATGCTGTAATTTCTATGAGAATTGATGGTATGAAACTTTAGTATCTTTATTAGCAATATGGGAATTGAAACTCAAGCACATATATAATGTAATATATTTGATTATTTAATAGCTGTAGAAAATTTATTTAAGAGTCAATTACACTGGTGGTGCTACAACTTGGCGTAAACGATCACTTTGGTGCTAGAAGTTGTGGTGTACATTGAAATGGTGCAAAAACTTGGCATTAACGTGTAAATACAGTGCTTATCTCGTTTATGTACGGAGTAGGTGTTGACCAGGCGCGTGGGGCCCGCTGTCAGCCACTTGACCAGAGAGAAGGGGCATGTGGCCTGATTTTTTTCAAAAAAACCCTCAAAATATTTTTTCACAAAAAAATTCCTGTTGACGTAGGTAGATTTTGTCACCTCTATGAGAAGTGGGTCCCACATGTCACCTAAGAAAGAAAACTATGGCAATCCACTGCACCCATTAAGTTTTCATCGGCTAATATTGGTAGAAATGTATTATGTATTTTAATCGCACCGCAGGTGGAGGTTAAATGGGCTGCAGATCTTGCAGCTTCTTGTGCACCTGTTACTTTTTTTTTCTGTAGGAAGTATCTAAATTATAAGTGTTTTTAAAAAATCTACATTATAATCTCAGTAATAAAAATAATGAACAAATATTTGTGTTTATAAATATTGTACATGCAAACAGAATAAATTATTTTATAAAAAATTTCATGTATTATTTAAAAACTGTTTATGAATTATAACAGTGCTTGGATAATTTAGAAATAAAAAGTTAAATTACAATTCATAAAATTATTTTAGATATACAACATTTCAATAATTATATGCACGTTTGTATATTTAATGTTTTATAACTAAAAATAATGATAATTTATAAATTAAACTGCTCATATGAATATTCATTTTCTATAATTTAAATATAAGCCGTGACTGTATAATATTCATGTATTCACTAAATATTTTAATTTTATTAAATGTCTATATTAACTAATTATTTTTTATGTCATGCAAGGATGTATATATAGCTTTCTTATCCAAATTTAACTTGAGATCTTGTTGGCGTGCTGGTTAGCCGTGTAGGTGGCTTATTGTCGGACATGGCTTCGAGTCCAGGCGGCCTCACTTCTTATTTAATTTTCACCCTTGTCTGGCAGGTGGGACCCACTCCTCATAGAGGTGAAAAAATGCCACTCTGCCACGTCAGCAGGGCTTTTTTGTGAATATATATGTTTCGAAGGTGCTTTACAAAAAATCAGGCCACACACCCCTTCTCTCTGGTGCAGTGGCTGACAGCGGGCCCCACATGCCTAGTCAACACCTACTCCGTACATAAAACGAGATATGCATCGTATTTGCACGTTAATGCCAAGTTTTTGCACCACTTCAATGTACACCACAACTTATAGCACCAAAGTGATTGTTTACGCCAAGTTGTAGTACCATCAATGTAATTGACTCTTTATTTAATGTAAGTATAACATGCACGATGCACGTTAAGGTAGGCCTTTTCTCATGCATAGTGGCATAGTGAGTTGGCATAGTTGCATGTTGTGAGAACTAAATTTAGTGGGCATGCATGGTGACATGATGAGGTGGCATAGTCGCATGTAAAGATAATTAAGTTAGTGTGGATCAACTATTTAGGTATATAGATTTAGTATGAACTAAGCAATGACCACCGACGTTCATCACAAAACAATGACCAATGTACAAGCTTATTATATCTAGTATGAACTCACTAAACAACTGACCACTGCCGTCATCACAAAGCAATAACCACACGGAAACATTCAGCACAGAGCACTAATTAAGCACATGATTGCAAATCTAATATTCCAACTAAACAATGACCACGGTACATATCCCAACTAACTAATCACCACAAGACCGCAAATCTAATGTTCCAACTAAATGATGAGCAAATATCCCAACTATTAATTACCACATGATTGCCAACATGCCACCTATGCACAGTGCATATCCCAACTTACTAAACAATGACCAAACTTAGCAAATTTCACCATTTTAGCTTGAATTAGCACATGTCTGAAGCATACCGTCTCAGCACACGCAAGGAACCTCCTGCCAGTGCGAATGCCTTCAAATGCAACACACCTCTCCGCCGGCTTGTCGTGGTCACATACGACGCTCAAATCCGTGTCAGTGTCGTTGAAATCCAAATTGTATGTGGTAGCAGGGATCTGTACGAGCAAAGAACAACCAAAGGTTTGGAAGAAGCAATTCAGATTGAGCTCCTTGTATAAATCCCCAACTCACAAACCCTAACCCTAGCCCTAGCAAACTCATCGTGATGATGCCGTCAGAGGAGGAGACGTACTAGATGGAATCCTCATTGATTTCACCATCATTCCAGGACATCATAGTGCGGCGGGGCAGCGGCCGGTGGTCGGAGCGACGACAATGACGAAGAACAAAGATAAGAGTGTGAGGATAGCTGAGAGTGAGGAGAGGACCGATACCGGCGGCTTGGGTGTCTTCTCTAATGACGTCTTGTGTGAACAGTTACGCCACGTTAGCTTTTGCAGGACCCACATGCCATAATTGTCATTAAATGGGTAAAGCTATCAACCAATATTTCTTGCTTGCAAAATATTAGTCTGAGAATTAGTGAGTTTTTCCCAAAACTTGTAAACCCACAAACCTGGCCCACAATGAGGTGAATTTCTGTAATTAGCTCACTTCTAACTCTCTTTAAACATTGTCAATAAACATTTTCAAATTATGCAATGTACAATTGTCACAGGGACAAAACTTACGGTCATGAAGTGGCACAAAAAGCTGAAGTAAAAGGGCAAAATATATTGTATACACCATGATTTACTTATATAGTACACATCCACATAGTTCAACCAAAAGAAAATTCACACACCAAAGTACAGAGCACAAAACGTCCCGAGTACATACAAGAAGCCCATATTCAAGTCCACAAAACTCAGAACTCAGATATTGTAGGAAGTTTTACTGTATCTCCATCTTATTAAGTTATTATTCTGCAGAGGTGGCCAGACCGGCACCTCAAACTTTCACAAGTAGCGGCCGCGGGCGGGGGCTCAGTGCTGTCCAGGCAGCTTCTCCTTGATCTTGTCCATGATGCCCTTCTTCTCACCGGTGCCGTCGGTGCCATCCGTCCCAGTGCCGGCCATTCCGGTGTGTCCCGGCTGCCCGTAGGTACCGCCTGTGGCCGTGGTGCCATGCGCCCCGGTGCTGGCCATGCCAGTACCCGGCTGTCCATAGGTGCCATCGGCGTGCTGCTGGTCGCCGTGGCCACCAGGGAGCTTCTCCTTGATCTTCTCCTTGATGCCCTTCTTCCTCCTCCCGCCCATGCCATCATCCTCAGACTATCACGACGAACGAGAAAATTCAGTGATTGGTTCGTTTCATTCAAATCTAAACGGGAAAATGCAACTATGCAAGTGTTGAAGCAAGAAGTATATCTATGCACCGAGCTGGAGCTTGAGCTGCCGGAGCGCTGCAGGATCCCGCCGGCCTTGTGCTCCTCTCTCGTGGGCTGGAAATGCCCACCAGCGGCCGCGCCGGTGCCGACGCCGCCGTGCGCGCCCATGCCGGTGCCGGCGCCATGTCCGGCAACCGGGTTACCGTACTCGTCGACGCGGTTGGTCGCCTGGCCGTGCTGCTGCTGCCCCTGGTACTCCATCTTGCAGACTTGCACGGGTGCTGATCTTGGTTCCCTCAGAATAAATCTGGTGTGTTGTCTTCCTCACTTGGCTGCAACTCGTGGCTGTGTTGTGTAAGCAGGTGCAGCAGGAGGCACAATTTATAGCCGACGGGATAGGATCGTTGGAGGCGCTACGTGCGCTCGCGGGAGTGGGTTGCCGGTGACTGGTGACTAGCCCATAAAGAGAGGCCGGACGTGTGCAGCTACTGGGCGCGTTCGGGTTGCCACGTCTCAGCTTGTTCTCGAAGAGGTGATGACACACAGTGACACAGGGGATACTTCTTTCCGCTTCCAAAAGTCATCCTGATTGCTTCGGAAAATGGCAGCTAGAAAGTGTCGGCATGGAATGAAAACGGAACTAAATGGACCAAACATATTTATATCATTAAAAGATAGTAATGGGTCAGGTTTACATGGCGAGTATTTTTCTTTCAAGTACTATATTATAAAGAAGAGGATGACTTAGAAAGCCCCTCCATATTAGTATTACATATTATTCACCCGTTCTTAAATATAAGTCTTTTTAGACATTTCAAATAGACTACAACATATGAATGTATGTAGACATATTTTAGAGTGTATATTCACTCATTTTGCTCGATAGGTAGTCATTTGTTAGAATATCTAGAAAGACTTATATTTGAAAACGGAGGGAGTACATGCACACTAACTCCACGCCAACGCACAAGGTTTACATGGCGAGTAATATCAAATTCATTTTTATGCCCACGAGGATGTCCATTGCATCGATTGAAAATCATATCCCCTGCTCGTTAAAAATGAGAAATGGGTCAATTCGGTGCGAGTGACTGTGTGATGATGGATCTGACAAGTGGCAACACAGGCGAAGTCGGCTAGGTGGTGCTTTTCAGTGCAAGGGCTCGAGTTCTTGGAATGAAAACTAAAGGATCCGATCTTCATTGGTTCAACATGGCAATGGTGTCGTTCATCGACATTCCCTAGTTGAAGGCATTGCATATAGTTTACTCAACTGCTCTTCAAAGTGAAAAATTCATGATCTAGCCTCAGTGGTCAGTTCCAGCTACGACAACGCTAATATGTTGTTCCATTCCTGAAGGCATGTTACATATGGTTGCTAGCATCGATGCTTGATCTTCACGGGCAGGAACGAGGGCGCATGACCGTGTCAGTGTCTCCAAGTCCGCAACTGTCTCTAAGCTCCGGGACACCCGTGTCATGCTCCAGGTGCTCGGGATCATTCCAACTCACCGTCGCCCGTCCCACCCCCAAGGCGAAGGTCGCCGACGCCGTTGCTAGGCCGAGGAGGCAGAGGCCGTCGCCCATCCCGCCCCTGGCCAAGGCAGAGGCCGCCGCCCGTCCCGTCCCCGGCCAAGGTAGAGGCCAGCACCATCTTTGAGCAGGGAAGCCCTGACCCGGTGTCGTCAAGGGCCTGCACGGCAGTGGCGGCGCCCAACGCTCCCTAGCTACCGTCGGCCTCGACTCTGAACAGGAACAACCATGACATCGTCACCGTGCGCTGGTCCTCCGCCACTGCATCATCCTCGACCTTCGGCGCTTGGATGAGGTGCGTACAGTGGCCACGGGGCACTTCTTCCGCCGGCCTGTGTGCTACAAAATTGCTCGACGAAATGCTGAAGAGAGGAGGGTTACAGTGACAAGCGGGCCCCATGTCCAGCATAATGATCAATGTAACGGTGTGGGAAATTTGTGCCACATTAGTGTGACTGGCGGGCCCCATCCATCGTAAACGCGCTCAACCGAGCCAAAGACGCCGATCAATGTTATTTGCAAGAGGATTAGTGTAGACATGGTATTTTCTGAAAAAAAAATGTAAACTCGTGTTTTCATCTAACCTAGACTGAAATCTGGTCGGTTTGTGCAATCAGTTTGTCTAATTCACATCTAGATGTTTTCTAAGGATGTCACATCTAATCTCCCATAAGTAACGTAACAACAAAGAACAAAAAAGATGCTGGGACAAAAAAAAAATAAAGCACAAACATAGTGGACATTAGGTTAGATGTGACATAACTATATCACATTTAAATGTGTCCTAGACAGACCCTTGTGCAATTTACTCTCTTGCATGCAAAAAGTTAGCTTGAAGGCCAGCCACAGGCAAAGACGCCTGTTTCTTCGTTTAGATTTGATTAAGAGAACAGCTAATCGAGGAGAGGAAGTCGGTGATCTAAGCTAGGAGGCTAGAACAGGACTGCCATTATGCTGAACTTTCCGGACGAGATGTGTGAGCTGACTTGTCATTACTTGTCGGTATATGTATGATACTCCCTTTGTCTAGGTGTGTAAGTCAACTTACGAAAACCAAATAATCCCCAAACACTTAGGCGCGGTGCATTAACTTCTATCTCGTTTCTTGTTTCTTGACATATCAACCAATAAGGAATGAGGGGTATGCATGCTTTTAATGACTTGAGACTACCAAACACGACATGCAATGGTTAGTTCATTGCATACAATACTATTAATTAGCAAATAAACATTAATGTCTCTCGTTTTCCCCTCCTCCTTGGTCATGGTGCACAACCTAAAATGACTTACTCACCTAGACGGAGGAAGTACTACTATTTGTCAAGATGAACGAGGGAGGCAACAACCTGGTATGTACCTATAAAAAGGCTTTCGCCCCATTTTATATATAAAACAAAGATCAACAGTGTCCGGTACAATCGCACTCACCCATCACAAACGCACACACACTCAAGGCAGGATACATAGACGCTGAGCGCAGCAACACACTTTCTAGCACTACAAGAGCCGCCGGGGGCTACATCCGAAGAAGTGAAGCCGCATATGACGAACCGTGGGCTATAAGGCGGTGCCTTCAGGAAGGATACGATACCGAAGCGTCGCCACCGCCCAATCCGAGGATCAGAGTTTCCCCTGGAGCAACACGACGGGCAATGATAGCCGCGACGACGCCTTCAAGAAGGGAGCGATCTTCGCCGTCGCCAGTCCGTCCGAAGATAGAGTAGGTTTTCACCTCGGCCAACATTCACCGCCACCGAACGCCACACCCCGGCTACCACGCCACCCACACGGTCGTGGCAGCTGGGCAGCACCGAGGCACGAGCTCTGCCCATGAGCACCGCGCCACCACCACCAGGGCCACCGCCCTGGAATCCAAGACCTTGACACCAAGTCCCCCGAGCCCCACCGCTACCCATATCGTAGAGACGGGCGGAAAGGATCCGCCTTTCGCACCCCTGGCCGGTCCCAACGCCGAGACCAAATAGGCCGGCCACAACAAGCCTCCATCGAGCCGTCCTGCTATACCGGGCGCGAGACGAGCGCAGTCCTGCCGCCGGGTGCGAGACGGGCCGGTCCTGCTGCCCGGCGCGAGACGAGCACAGTCCTGTTGCCGGGTGTGAGACGGGCCGGTCCTGCTGCCGGGCGCGAGACCAGCTCGGTCCTACGGCACCGGGTGCGAGACGGTTGATGGACCGCAGCCAGGAGAAGGCCAGCCCTCCGGCTAGAGAAGCGAACGGACGCCGAGGAGAGGGGTCGAAGGCCGATACAGGCAGCCTACAGACGGGCCGACGCCAGGACAATCTGGCCGCCACCGCAACCAACCTCCCACCACCACAGCAGCCGCCGGGCACGCACCTGCGCAGCCACCGCCACTGCGCCGCCAGCCGACCAGCCGAGAGGGCCTCGGTCAGGGCAGTCGTCCGCAGCCCTAGCCTTCGCGGCCCGTGCCGCCGAGAGGCCAGATCCGAAAGAGCCACCGCGGCCGTCGTCTTCAACCTCCAGCCTGCACCACCAGCACCAACTGTCGCGTTGCCACCACCACCTGTCGTGGCCGCGGCGGAGGTGGCCACCTGCAGCCCGCGCCGCCTGCAGCCCGCCTCGTCTTGAGCCAGATCTGGTCGCGTTGGAGTCGCCGCCGTCTCGGGCACAAGCGCGCCACCCGCCTAGCCGCCCGCCGCGGGGAGGCAGGGGCGGCAGAGCGCCGCACCAGCTCGCCGCGCCGCCGTGGAGCCCAGCCGCAGTGCCACGACCCGGCCCGGGGTGCCGGCCCGCGCCAGCACCGCCCGAGCGGGGAGACAAAGGGGCCCCGCCGCCGGCGGCAACAGCAGGGCTTTGCCCGGCCGTGCCCCTAGGCGGCGGCGAGGGAGGATGAGGGGGGAGGAGGGAGCGGCGGCGAGGGCTGGGGTTGGCCTCCAGGCCGCCTCGCGGGAGACGACGCGGAGGAGGGGGAGGTCAGCTCGTCAACCCGGGATGCGTACTTTCGTCCATCCTGGTATGTACTTCCAAGAAGTTGTGTGAACTTCCAACAAATACTAGTATGAAGTGTCAAATGACGATACATTCATCTCGAATTCCACACGTCCATTCACACTCCAGACTCGGTGTGTTGTGCGTACAGGGTACGGCCGGTCGCCCTCTCGTGCATCTCATTGCACCGTAGAGATCGCACACGTTGCTAGCTAGAATTAACGATACCATTGACTCATTTAGCCTGTCAAACACGGCATAACTGGGGATCTGGGGCCTAGCTAGGCCTACTTATCATTGTCAGAAGGTGATGTGTTGGTACTACCTCAATCCCGTCGTCTCCACTGAAAGAGCCGTCCTTGAAATGTATGCAAGATTCGGTGTGAAAAGCTTCACCGGGGCCTTGTATATACGGAGGGAGCGACAGATAACAGCGGTAGAAGCAGCGCAGCAAGGAACACAATCGAAATCAAGGCGTGCTCTGGTGGAGAGAGCTTCAGGTACTTCCCCATCTCATTTAAACATTTTGCAGTCTGCTAGCAAGCTTTTTTGTTTCAGACATGCATTTGATGTTGGTGTGCCCAAAAATTGCCAAGCTTTTGCCCTCGGTGGACAGCTCTTTCATCTCACGGTCTCGTTTCCACCCTACAAAATTTTCTGCAGCTTGTAGCCGCCAGTGTTCTTGCTTTTTCTTCATACTAGATGACCCGTTGCGCCAATGGCGCAAAGGGCGAGAGCAAGCCAAGTATTGAAAGAGCACACATAAAAATATTTAAAGACAGGTTGAAACATATGGAAATAAAAAAATGTTGCTGGCAATGTCATGATTTTCTCTAACCAGTGTAAACATATATAATAGTCTTCTGAAAATATTAGTAGAAGGGCAGTTGATTACATATATAGAACAAGTGATCACAAACTTGTTTTGACCATAGAAACAGTAATGAGGTCTAAAGTGTACATGCAGTATCATACACGAATGGAAATCTAAAGGCTATACATATCTTCCTCAGAGCAACGCCAAAACGGCAAAGATACTGGATCCATTGATATGAAACAAAAGGTGGCTACTATTGGTTAGGACATATAGACTGAAGGTCACCAGTAACTATCTTGTGTAGTCTTCAGGCGATGCTCTGACTTCATGCCAATATAGCATAACCTCTGCATCAATTCTTCAATGCTTGGATTAGCTACTACTTTAGCTCTTTTGATAAAGCAGTTTTTACACCAGCAGCAGCACCCCTAAGATTAGCAAGTTTCCAGCAAAAGGATCACATGAGAATTACATATCTGTATCATATATGAAGAGAAACAGAAACCCAACAAGATGATATAAAGAAACAGAGGTATCAAAACTGTAACTGCTATAAGAACAGAAGCTTGATTGCACAGGGTTTCTTATTACTGTTTTGTTTTATGATTCATGCATGTATTTTCTAGTCTGGATTGGTAGCTAACAGGGTATTATGCTTCATTGCCTAGAGAGGTCGTACCTCTTAAGCCTAGGTGGCCGAGCAAGGCCAGCTTCCATGGTGTTAGTAAGTGCAGTGGCTGGAGCATTAGTAGCAACGCCGGCCAGTTCAGATCCCTATAATAGAGTCAAGCTAGTCATTGGGAACCATGCAAGAGGAAAATAAATAAAGAGGACGGTAAATCCGATAGAAATATTAACAGTTCTTGAAACAAAAGAACTTATGAAAGTTGGTGTGACCACCCGGTCATCATCCTTCTCCTGTCAAAAAGGACAGGTGCATGTGGAAGACCCCTCTTTTCGAACTCTATGGTGTAGAGAACTGGAAAACAGAAGGGTAAATGAAAAACATGAAAAAAAAGAAACGTGGGTAAGAAAAATGAAGAAAGGAGAGAAAATGCACTGGGCATAGTACCAGCAACTACAGTCCCAAACATCTTTCCGGTCCTGATTTTCTGTAGGTACTCAAGCAGCTTCATATGATATACTCGAACAGATATCAGCCGTATCGACTGTTTTTTGCCAAGGTTCAAGACTCCATTATTTCAGGCCACTTTGGATTACATGCGAAGGTTGTGATTATATCAGGTGATGCTTGGACACGGGAAATAGTCATCGCGGCCAGGAACCATTTTGTTTTGGCTTCAGTTCACAATCTGTTAATATTGGCTATCTAGTGCAGAAAAGAGTGATTATAACCTCTGTCGACATCCATCGGCATGTCCCAGTTTCAGCCATCATCATTTCAGTCACAGTTTCCTCTCGTCCAAGCCCAAAATCAGTAAGCTTCAGCTTCTTACAGTTTGCAGTAAGCAACAAATTATCTGCACACAGAAAACTTTTATTAGGATACCGTAAAAGCATAAAAAGTGTGATGGAACAGCTTTGACAGAAAGGAACAAAGCAATTATTGGAAGAACTTAGAAGGTAAAGCAAGTAAAACAAAATGGAAAGATTGAGAGGGTGACTGAAACATATTGTGAGTGAACCATGAACATGAATTAGAGCGGATACATGGATATGGAACCAGGAACATTAAAGAATGAGGTGTAGAAACATCTGACAAAAATCTGTATATGATTAATGGACCAGCTACTGAAAACCAAACAAGCTGAACCAAAAAGATGAAACTGAAAACAGTATCTTCGCAAGTAGTCATTCAATTTTTAAACTAGATGCTATGACGCTGATGCACAAATGACGAAACAAATAGTACCCACCCAAAGTAGAAAAGAGTCTTTTATTGAAGTTTCATAAATTTTTAAAAGCAGATGCCTCTAACCCACTTGATTCTGCAAGTAAATAATCACCAGATCTGACTGCTGAATCCAATGATTGGTATCCAAACAGGAAAAGGGTACATCGTCTTTAACCTGTTGACTCTATGAGAGCTTTAATCACCATCAGAAACAATCTGATTAGAAATGCATTAGGGTTTCTAATAAACCCCATGATGCAGCAGATTGGTACTATGAATCAAAATGTTTAGAAATTATGTAATTCTACCGCAACAAAGTTAATATGAATAATATGAACATATTAAGAAGAGGTGGCTTTCCAAAAACAGAATAAAGCTTTCAGGGTAAGAATCTCACCTGCCAATGGAACCTAATCCAGTAAATATAGGTAAAGATGAATAAGAACTTCCCATGATAGTGTTCCAAGTCATCATGATCTCCACACCTTCAAATGAAGAACTGACATCTCCACATAATAACTCCCCGTCAAACTGCCAGCCATAGGAATAAACCCAAAACCATAAAACATCAACACTGGAGGCCCAATAAATATATCCTCCTATTATAATACAAGAGCACAGACATTAGTATTAAACTTCTCACTCTATATAGAGCATAAACAACAGACATCAATTTCCTTTCTGAAACCATACTTGCTCAAGCACAAACGAAATTGCGAGAAATTTATTTATCAAAATATATAATTATAATTGAAAGAAGTTGTAATACTTCATTTTAGTACTATATTTTAGGCAGCGCTATTTTTTCTTTCGAATCCATATGAACATTGCCATTGGCTGTGTTTATACACGACTGGTATTCCTCTAAGCTGAATAATGATGTGACTAAGAAAAAATAAATAAGCAACGATCCATTCCCGGATTATATTGGGAGTTGTTGCTAGAGGAAAATGTCAAAAGAAAAATGGCTTTATCACGCTCAGTTGTAAATATATGCACAGCACAGTGCTGCAACAAAAGAACAAACAAACAGATATAAAACCTTGAAATTGCTCCATATACCTTAGGTGTTGTCGGTGCCTCTGTGAACGAATTTTCTCTGTTTGCTAAAACTTGAGCCTCTTTATTTTGTAGCTACACAAGATGCAAAAGGAAACAGATTGTTAGTTGAAGAGAGGGTACTTGCCACTTTTCTCTTTTCCATTAATGGTGCTTACAACATCTCCTGGCCACCCAAACCCACATGCCAAACAAAAATGAAATTAGAGAGCAAAGGGGGGAGGAACTCACATGGGGAGGTGCAGCCAGAAGGGATGAGCGGCGAGACGACGCGTGGTGGGGAGTCCCCAACACCAGCTCCATGGCTGGGCCAAGCCGCCTCCATGGCTTCCCCACGGTGCCCCGTCTGAAACCATGGCAGGAGGAGCTCGTTCGTCACTGCGCTCATCAGCTCATCATCACCTCGCATCGGTCAAGCCACCGCCGGGATGCCAGGATCTCCTCTTCCTCCTCCAGATCCCGCCTCTCTCGTCTTCCTCCAGATCCAGGGTTGGCGGCGCGGGGGAGGAGAGAGACGGCTGATTTCGGCCAGTATAACCAAGACAGTCCCTACTCTCTCAAATTGCATGTTAGTGCTAAGCCTTGATTTCAGGTCAAGCCGGTGCAGATAAAACAATTTAATCGTTTCCTTTTCATATATCGTCAATCATTGCATGTTTCACTTTTGAGTTCATCCAAAAAGCACACCAAATGTAACAGTTGGATTGATTGTATTATCCCTGAAATTCCATTATCAGAAATTCAAATGGCGCTCAATCATAAATAGAAGTGCAGGGCTTGCTTATCACGCTTACTTGGGACTCATAGGCCTTATCTAATCCCTTTACAAAGTACTCCCTCCGTTTCTTTTTACTCCGCATATAAGATTTGGTCAAAGTCAAACTACACAAAGTTTGACCAAATTTATATAAAAAAATATGAACATCGACAATACTAAAACTATATAGTATGAAAATACGTTTCATGGTGCATCTGATAATATTGATTTCATATTTTGAATGTTTATAGTTTTTAATATAAAGTTAGTCAAACTCTATAAAGTTTGACTTTGACCAAACCTTATATGCAGACTAAAAAGAAACGGAGGGAGTACTAATAAAGTTTGTCTACTAACATTGAACTATGGAGAAGATGTGCTTTGGATGGCATTAGGAAAGAATTGATAGGATGGCCTGAACTATATTTACGACAAAGATGAATAATTACCTTTTGGTGGCAATGGTTGATTGTACATCCAGAGAAATCTGCCAGACTTCAAAGAAGTTTGGTTCCTTTGCAAGATCTGGCAAAGAATATATAGCTTTTGAGTTCGCCTGGTAAGCAAGCAAGAACGAAATAACAATGAACCAGAAAGTTGCTTTAGCAAGAATACAGAGAACATAGTGCATGCTACAGTAGGGGTTGTAAAATTTCTTAAAGTCTTTAGACTATAGGCATCTTTAGATTATATAATCAAAGTTGTCACCACTGAATCCAATGAATGGCCCATTTTGAAATCTGAATTGTACTTCGCAAATGTCATAGAACAGTGATCAGATTAGAAGAAATAAACCTGATATAAGCAATCTAAACACGTGTGAACTACAAAGCATTGGTTCAGGTTATAACGATAATTAGAAAACGATGGCATACGAGTCAGCCATGGCACACCGTGGTGAACTCCAGAGACCAAAACAAATTCTGAATATGTTCTCACAGGTTCACTGATTTACTCCCTCTGTATCTAAACATAGGACAACTAAATACTACTCCCTCTGTTCAAAATAATTTGAACTAAACCACAACAATTATTTTGGAACAAAGGGAGCAACATATTAGGAAGTATATATATTCGCTAAATAAAAATGATTTCATTTGATTTTTCTTGCAGAGTACTTACAAATACATGCCCGAATTGAACCTACGGGCTGAAGGAAGAGCTCATCAGGAGGTTAAACCTGCAAATCTGCACTCATCGTCTGCAAGGAGAAAACGGCACGCCATGTATAATCAGACAACTAGTCTCATAAGCATGCGCATGCACAAAGCAAAAATATATATGCAAGAAAATAAAGTAAATATCAATAAACTACGTTCCGAGTCTTGCATCTTTGGGCAATATAAGGGCGAGGATGTTGCTGGACTGCAAAGTGGAAGAATAATCAAGAAATATCAAGGTCCACAAACCAATGAGAGTAGCAATATTCAGTTGCGAGAAAAGATCACCAGAATCGAAATTTAAGGGCACTACAGAAACACCCAAATCACCCTCCAAAAACACCCTAATGACGATTAAGCAATCAAAGTTGCAAAACACTATACAAACATATAGGAGCATCCTTTTGATCAGCCAAGCCTTCATTCATACTTCTTGTTTCAACATATTAAAAATGTACAACAGTGAAAAAATCGCAAGGTAAAAAAGGATTAGTGATCGCAAGTCCCTCAGATAGCCGGGTAGGCTAGCGGCTTTTATAGGAGAGATTTATTCCCTGGAGTCCACTTAGCCAGCTTGGTCCCCAGTCCCCCCTAAATGTCCAAAGGAACATCAATGATGGAGGTAGTGGCAGCAGCAACCGCAACAGGTTAAGAGCATCTCTAGAATATGCACAAAAATCACATGGAATTGCCAATGCACCAGAGTGGCCAAGTAAGCTTCAACAGGGAAGTGCATTTAGGTCTCCATTCTTACTGCAGTGCACACTATGGTAATCATCAGGCAGCTAGATCAGAATGCTCCAATGACAAAGCCAACATATCTAACTGCACACATACATATGAATCGAGGAAAAAGCAACCGTTCTGAAGAAGTTGTGCATTCGAGATAAACTCAAAGAGAGAACATGTTCACATATACTCCCTACCACCACCTTCAGACATTGTGCACTGAAGATTGCAGATTTTCAGTAAATAAGGCCCCATATCGAGTTTAAACGATGCACCTTATTTAATATAGAAACACCTTGACAAAAAAGAGCAAAACAAGTTTTTCTTGAGAGAAGACCACGGAGAAGACGAAGCAAGTGAGTGAGCCATAAGTAGTTCTTCCATCCTATAATAAGCAAACATCATGAGAAAAGAAGCCTACCTACCTGACCAAAGATGAACATTTTCCACATTATTGTGTTTCAGCAGGACAGTTGTTTGCCACTCATCCCGCTGTTATTATTTACCAATTGGATGAGCTTATTTGCTATCTGAGTCATGTGCCTCCAAAACAGGTGTAATGATGGAAATAAGACCACACATCCTTCTCACACGCAAGCATGAAATATATGCAGCACGACAAAAATACTACACGACGCCCGGCCATATCGGAATATTAAACCGATCAGCAAACCAAACACCATGACAACACGTACAAAAAAGGATAATAGGCATTAGCTAGAAAGGAGAGGAGCAAACCTCAATGAGCAGAACAGATATGTAGGAACGCAGGAGATCCTAGATTAGTTATTGTTTGTCCAATAGTTACTTATTGATCTCATCAACAACCTACCTGAGCCATCACTCCTCGGACACCACTTGGTGTCCTTGCCCATCTATTCATCGGATTTGTACAAAAATTCACAACATTGACTTTAGATCTTACAAAAGGTTTCAAAAAGATGGTTCAGGACCTAAACTATACTAACTAAATCTACACAAACTCATGGATTTCAATCTGAAGATATTATTTGATGCATCTCCCAAAAAATCCAGCATAACTATATAGAGGAACACCATATTCCCAAAAGTTTACTCATTTCTTGGACAAACAACACACATCACCTAGAAAGGAAATATACGCTACGTGCAAATCATATAATTGAAAGACGTAATAGATTGTATCTGTATCTTGGTTCAAACAACTAATAGAGAAAGAAAGTACCCCCAAAGCCTCCATATAAAAAAACAGAACAAGAGCCAAATAAAGGAAAGCATGTATAAATAATGTTGACTTTTCAATAGCGCAATGAACTGATTTTTTTACAAGTGCTTCTAGGAAGAAAATAACAATTGTAGAGCAAGCAGAGAGACAATGCTTGCTAAAGATAGAACTACATAACCAATCAAGCAAGATCTGCTTGGTATGACCCACGTTATCAATTTGAGCAAGATTTGTAGGTAGAAAGCAGTAACCTAGGATGGAGTGTCCAACTCATCAACTATAAAGAAGAAATGAAATGCGGCAATGCAGTGCTGCTAAGCCCTAACCAGCTCACATTAAAGGAAAAGAATGGAAAACTCGACATCCTCTATTGTAGAATTAAGAAAAATATGCTCTCCGGGGATAGATTGGTTCACCTTGAGGTAAAATGAATAGATTGAAAAACAAGTAGAAGGTAGTCCACTTCTGGGATTTGCAATAATACTCGCTTAGGAAGAACTGCAAGATACAAGGCATACATACTCATCAGATGAGTAAGCAGATCTGCGGGCTGAGCATTCGTGGTAAGGTGAACTAAAGTGATGCATGAATGTACCTCGAGGAAGACGACCTCAGAATGAACCCGTCGCTACTCTTCGCCTCCCACAAACACCGCATCGATAGATTGATTGGATTATCAATTCCTAAAATCCATGATCATACAAAGGGATTTATCAGCAGACGTATACTGATTCTAATGATGGAGCTTCTATATGAAACCAAATTTTAAGTATGCTGAACTCTTCTACATGAGATTATAATTAGCAAGTAAATCCAATACTATATCCAACTACAACTTTGTGCTAGCAGTATCTACAATCTAACGCAGTTGATCCATCAAAGAACGTATATACAATACCTACAATCTAACACAATTGATCCATCAAAGAACGTATATACAGGGGGGCTAATCTAACACAAAGTCTAAAAGGTAAACTAAACCTGCATCCAATTGATAGAAAAGAAAAGGCAGCATGCGTTTATTGACGAGAGCAAATCAGGTCAAGATTAAATTTAGCTAAATATATAAATTTGGCAATACTAAATACCTCAAAATGACTTGGCAAAGCTGATTAATACAATAAAGCAAAATAAATCGACAAAAGGCATGAACCTTTGTGGTCTTCGAAAGAAGAGCGACATCATTCTCCCCTATAACTAATTATACTTGTACACTCACAAATATATACAAGATTCAAAGGTATATTGTCGTGGGTGTGTACCAATTCATCCGAAGATATGTATTACAGGAAATTGTAGCACAATGTAAACATGGATAGAATATGGAATATTTACCTTAGCAAATACTTGCAAAAATGGCAAAGTATGTACCAATTGATGCTAGTTCTCTTACCACAAGAACAGACCAGATCAACTAAACAGGCAAGGTTGTGTACAGACAATGACAGGGGGAGGGACAGGCGAGTGATAGGAACCTGGAGGTACAAGGGCACGAATTTAGTCGACATTAGGGCTTGATTTTCCTCCTGATGCTGTTGGTGGCCACGGAGCAATCGAAGCAGAGAAAGAACAGCAAGGCACCCGACAGAAGTGGCCGGTCGGCGTCGGTAGCCGGGCCAAGCCGCCATCCTCGCTGGCTTCCTGGTGCGATTGTTCCTCCCATCCTCCCATTGACGAAGACAACAACGCTCCTTGTCGCCCCATATCACTCTAGCCACTGCCAATACGCTCGATTTCGCCCGGATCTCATTTTCCTCCTCCAGCACCATCTCCAAGTCCCTGTGGTGAGGACAAGAGATGAGGAGACATCAACCGCGGGGAGGCACATCAGCGAGGAAGAAAGTACGCATAGAACAAGCACGCAACAGCAAGAACAGGGGACTCAAGGGGATCAAGGGTTGGAAACAAATTACGTACTTACCTTGCCAGGGCAGTCCTTGGTTGTGGATCCACTTTTGGCGCAGGTCATGGGGAGAGACGACTGGTTGGGAGGCACGAGCACCACACCGGCGGACCGCCTTCCCTCCAGCAGCAGCGTGGCCAAGCCCAACTTCATCGGGAAGTGGGCCTATCAAACTAAGGTCCCAGAAGTCATCCACCCTTAAAGACTGCAAGACGTGTAACACGAATGAACGGTCCAACCAGTGCCAGCGTAAAAAATCGTACAACAGTAAAAACATCGCACGGTCAAAAAGGCTTAGCGATTGCAAGCCCCCCAGATGGCCGGGTAGGCTACCAGGGTTTATATGTTCAATGATCTTGCTTGCTTGTGTTTTTTTTAGTATGCTGTGGAACTTACCTGAGTTAAGCAGCCTAGACATGCATTAACTACAAGCAAACACTATCCTACTAGTACAATAGTTTGACATAATAAGAGGACAGCAATACCAATTATGCATACGGAGGGTAACAATTTTGTTTTCTTTTCTTTAGATGATAGGCACAGTGAGCGCAGCAATTTATAGAAAGCCTAAAAAATGTCTTCCATCAACAATACTGTAACCCGGACACTCCTCACCACCATCTAAACCAGCCAACACCCATGTCGAGCTTAGCTTAAAATCAACGCTGACTACAAGTCAGAACGAAAGGAGAGTAGCACTAGTCGAAGCCAGGAAACATAAAAAAACAACTCTATTGCTCAAATCAGACTATGCCTAGTCTAAGTTCTCCATCCGGTGTTCTCTCAATCACCATTACTTGCAACTTGGAGATCATGGACAACATGGCTTCCTTTTTTCTTGCCGGCAGCAGCAGCTTCCACGGCACCTGTTCAGGGCAGAAGCAACACGGCGGTTAGAACCGAAAGCATTGCGTACTGTCCAGATTGCTCACACAATGCTGCCCATCAAAGTCCACAACTCGTGATTATAAGTAGACCCCTCTGCCCGCGTACAAATCTCAATAAAATCATCTCTAGATGATGGTGACAAAGGACAAAAAAAAAGGCGATCACTTGATCGACACAAATTGCAACCTGTTTGTCCCGGCCAGCCTTTCTTGAATTCTCCCTCTAAAACAAAGCCACATGAAGATTTTGAATTTCAGTGGGATGTTGGATTTCCACAAATTCAAGAATAATAGTTTACCAGATTTCAAGCTGAATTATGAAAACCGTTGTAGTAACTATTACTACAAACCACGAGCCCTCTATTAGAGATAGTCTATTGCAAATTACGGTACTATCTTGTAATGCAAGGTTGCTATTTTATGGAAAAATCTCATGATTGTGGCTCATAAATTTATCTTTTTCAAGTCAAACATAAAAGAAGCATGCATTCAAGGCTAAATTTGTTCAACATTGTCGATTGTCAGGAAACTGCTCCAAAATGTTACTTGTTATAAAATTTGCTCTCTTGCCATCTGTGCTCATACTGGCATCAGCTTCAAGTTTCCGGGCACTGGCATCCAGCAATAAGACTGATCTGGATGCCTTGATAGCATTAAGGGCGGGTCTAAGCCGTCACTCGGATGCACTAGATTCATGGAACACAACTGCTGACTTCTGCCAATGGCACGGTGTCATCTGTGTTAAACGACACCTATACATCGTACCACCCGGCCTAGCCGGTCCCTTTCCTTGTACTCGAAGTCTAGAGATAGGGATAGAGGTAGTTAGTTTATATTCTCTATTATCTTATGTAACCAGATAGATCTCTTCCCTCTCTCCCAAGTAGTAATCTCAACCTCCTGTACGCGATCCAGGGAGTCGCGCCCCTGGCTATATAACACGCAGGCGTCGCCCGGAGCAAGGGTACGCCGTTTCCCACATGGTAATCAGAGCCTAACTCTTCCCATCTAGCGATCTCTTCCCCTACAACCGAACCCCAGCCATGTCGTCCTCAAGCGCCGCCAACTCCACCCTCTCTGGCCAGATCACAGAGCGTCTCATCCGAACCAACTACGTCTTATGGCGTACCCAGATCACGCCACAGCTTCGGGGGGCAGGGTTCTTCGACTATGTGGACGGCAGCATGCCGGAACCGGCCAAGGTCGTCGTCAGCAAGGATAAGGATGGCAAGGAGGAGACCATCCCCAACCCGCTTCACTCGGTTTGGATCCGAGAAGATCAACAGGTGCTTGGTTACGTTCTGAATAACCTCTCCAAAGAAGTGCTTGTGCAGGTGACCTCGATCGCCCACGCGCACGAGCTCTGGACAGCGTTGGCGAGCATGTTCTCGTCCACATCGTTGTCCCGCGTCAACAACATTCGCGCGTCGCTCACGAACGCGCAGAAGGGGCAGCAGTCGGTGGCCTCCTACTTCGCATACATGTGGGGTTTCGCCGACGAGCTCGCTGCGGCAGGCAAGCCTCTGCAAGACGATGAGCTGATCTCCTACATCCTCAACGGGTTGGACATGGAATACCAACCGCTCGTCTCCGCCCTCGACGCTCGGGTCATACCGGTTACCCTTGATGAGTTGTTCTCAATGATGAGCAGCTTTGATCAAAGGGTGGCCATCTACCAAGGAGAAGGCGCAGGAGGTGTCGTGGTTCTAACTCTGACAGTAATGTAGGGGGGTGTGAATGGAGAGGCTAGATCTTAGCTATGGAAGAGTTGTAAGCACACGAGGTTTACGAGTTCAGGCCCTTCGCGGAGGAAGTAACAGCCCTACGTCTCGGTGCCCGGAGGCGGTCGATTGGATTATAGGTGTGTGAATAACAGGGGTGCGAACCCTTGATACTGAGGAGGGGGGGGTGGCTTATATAGAGTTCGCCAGGCCCCTCCAGCCCTCAGTAATGCAGGGTTTAAAGTACATTAAGACTGGGAGTTACTGGTAACGTCCCTAATAAAGTGCCATGATGACCATGAAAGCTACTTAATGGCCGACCGTTTGCGTGCGGAGTCGCTTTAGATCTCCTCGCAGTCGAGTGATTGTTCATGGTCGAGTGTCTTCGAGTCCGTCGAGTGGGATACCTCCAAGTCGATTGAAAGGTGATTTCTTCTATAGATGTCCTTGGGTAGGGCACTTAGGACAGGCTCATGCCTCTACCCTAGGTACATAGCTTCATCATTAGCCCCCGAATGGATCGAGGTTTGAGTGAGGAAGGAGTTGGGGATCCTTCCGATTGGTTCTCCGTGCTATATGAGCGCCTTGTTTCGGATCAATCGTCACGGATGACATCTTTAACTTCTTTCAGTCGCCTTGATCCATTCTAGGCCTCTTGTCGAGTGAGTTTCTTTATTTGTGAAGTTCCGAGTGATGGTGTGAAAGGAATCTTCTGCTTGACAAGTTGTTCTGCAGCCCGCGGATTTTGCGGGATTTGAACTTTGGGAAGTGCGCGGGACGGGGGCGGCCGCAGTAATCGGATGTGATAAGACGAAAGCTCCTCGATTCCCGCACCACTTTTTTTCGCCACATACCGCGCGCGCGCGCCTGTTGCGGGATTTGACAGGATTGCCCGGGCCTACCAGTCAGCCACTCGGAAGCGACCTCTTATAAGCTGCCGGCTCTGGACTTCCGAACAGTGCACCTTCACTTTTCCTCCTCCCTTTGCGAGATCCTCCGCCACCTCCTCTCTCACCTTAGTGCCGTAGGTCTGTTCGAGCTTCGCCGGCGACGATGGTGAAGGACAAGACGTCAGCTCTGGAGCACGCGAAGAAGGCGGCGGTGCAGGGGAAGGGGAAGAAGTCCGCTCGGGGCGGATCTTCTTCGAGGACTGCTCTGCCTAAGGATTGGATCCAGGGCGACTGGATGCCATCGGTCACTCGGCAGGAGGACCTTGATGATATGGTCGAGGGGGGAGTCATTCTCCACGAAGCTGCGCGTCTCCCGGGGAAAGAAGTTGAACCCCAGCCTCTTGATGGTGAGTGTGTCCTCCTCGCTACCCATATCGATCGCGGATTCTCTCTGCCTCCTCATCCCTTTTTCCGGAGTTTCTTGAACTTCTTCGGAGCGCAGCTCCATCACTTCACTCCCAATTCTATCGTGTATCTTGCTGCTTTCGTTTCCTTGTGTGAAAATTTCTTGGGCTGCTGCCCCCATTGGGGACTCTTTAAGCACATCTTCACTTGTCGTTCCCAATCGGTCAAGAAGGCCAAGTCGAGTGACGAACGGACTCAAGTGATCCAGCTGTGCGGGGGCCTGGCGATCCAGATGAGGGGAAAAAGTTCTTTTCCGTCTATCACTTTTCCCGAGTCGGTCCGTGGTTGGCAGTCGACCTGGTTTTACTGTAAAGACCAAGCGACCCCAGGACAGTCGACTGGGCTTCCCCCTTTCTCTCTGAACCGAGCGCAGAAACCTGCCTCCCTGAAAGTAGCGCTGGAGGAAAAGGCGCAAGTCAAGTTGTTGGTGGGTCGAGTGGTTCAACTTGTCCGCGAGGGCGTGACTGCCATGGACTTGTTGGAGGTCTTCCTTCGGAGGCGCATCCAACCGCTTCAGGCTCGTGACCACCCGATGTGGCTGTACTCGGGTCTCGAAGACACCACTCGGGTTCATCCAGAGGAGGTCACTGACGAGATGCTGGAAGGATGGTTGTCAAGTATCACAGGGAATAAAGACAACCCTCGAGGAGCCAGGAGGATTCCTCCACTCGACAACACATACGAAGTGGACCAGGTCTGACCTTGTGTTTCCGATTGAGATCTTGCTTTCTTTATCTGTTCTCTTTGAATCGGTCGATTGATTTTTGTCTTGTATGCTGTCCTCCAGGCAACTACTGAGATGTACTCGACACCCAATGGAGCGCAGGAGCGGGCCGAGGAAGGAGAGGCGAGCGGAGGTGAGAGCGGAGACGAGCCGGGAGAGTGGGAATCTGACAGCGAGGGAGAGGGGGATGGCGACGACGACTCCAGCGAAGAGGAGGAGGAGGAAGCCGACCCCCCCTCCCTGCTCGGAAAGGCGATCCAAGCTTACACACGACCCTGCGTGGGAACGTGGTAAGGCTGTAACGCCCCGGATCTGATGCGCCAGGTGTCCGTCAGTTATTCGCCGTCGTTGCCATGCCATGTGCTTGCGTGTTGCACTTTGCCATGTCATCATCTGCATTTCATATCATGTCATCATGTGCATCGCATTCGCATACGTGTTCGTTTCATGAATCCGAGCATTTTCCCCGTTGTCCGTTTTGCAATCCGGCGCTCCTATGTTCCCCGGCGTCCCCTTTTGCCTTTTTTCGTGAGCGGGTATTAAACTTTCTCGGAATGGACCGAGGTTTGTCAAGCGGCCTTGGTATAGCACCGTAGACCACCTGTCAAGTTTCGGCTCAATCGGAGGTCGCTTGATACTCCAACGGTTAACCGGGTAACCGTGAAGGCCTCTTTTGGTGCAGCCCAACACCCCTTTCAAAGTGGCCCAAAACCCACCTAAGTCCCCTCCATCCTCTCGGTCGTTCGATCACGATCGCGTGGCCGAAAACCGCACTCCATTTGGAGCTTCCTAGCCCCCTCTACCTATAAATATGTGTCTCCCCCGTTCAAATCGCAGATGAAACCCTAACCTTCGTCCTCCTCACATCGCCGGACGCGTCCACCCCGCGCCGGACACGTCCGCCACCGCCGCCACGTCGCTCCGACCAATGGCGTCGCGCCACGTCAACCTCGCGCGCCGCCACCTGTCGCCGCCGCCTCCCGCCACCGCGCGGCCCGCGGAGCCCATCGCGGGCCCGTGCGGGCCCTCGCGCCGCCGCCGCCGAAGCCCGTTCGTCCCCGCCGCCTCGCGCCTTGCCGCCGGCCGCCGCCATCGCCGGCGTCGCCCGCCGCCGCCAGGCCCCGCCTCCTCGTCGCCGTTCGGTCCCGCGCCCGGCACCGCCGCGCGCCCTTCGCCGGCCTCCGCTGCCGCCCGGCAAGCGGAGCCGCCCCTCGCCCTCCGCCGCGTCCGGCCGGCCCCGCTCCCGGCCCTGCCGCCCTTCGCCGCGTGCGTCGCCGCGGGCTCCGCCCCGCGCCCCCTCGCAGGCCCCCTCCTCTCCGGCGCCCTCTCCCCCATCTCCGGCCTCCTTCCTCGTCTCCCGTGCCGTCCTGCTGTCCTGCCGAGCTCGCCGGCGTGCAGCTCCGGCGATCCTCGAAGCCCGTGCCCGCAGCCCCAGATCCAGATCCAAAAGAGGTTGACCTCGTTTTTGCCTAAGTCCCTGAGTTTTGACATTTTGTGCCCCTGTTCATCATGCCATAACTTGTGGCATACTGCTCCGTTTTGCATGCGTAATATATCGTATTATTCGCCTCGATGAGTACATCATTTCCTTCCATTGCATCATTTTTATTTGAGCTCATCTTGATGCCCGAAATGCTGTTAGAAGAAGGCTATGTGATGTTAGTTTCTGATTATTATCAGAACATGCACTTTTGTCATTTTTGCCATGATTGATGTGTGCATCCTATGGAGTTGAGTCTCATGTGTTTTGTAATATGCCATGCCATCTTTCCAGAGATATATGCCATGTATTTTTGTGATCTATGTGGTGACTAGCACAAGCATGCAAACTAGGGTACTTAATGTTGCTGATTTCAGAGACTTAGTATTTTCACAAAGTCCTTGTCTGCTGTTATTTTTATGCCATGTGTTCATATTGTTTCAGAGAGATCTATGGCTCTTTTGAGCATGATCAGTAAGAGTGTCTTGAACATATGGATTTTCTCTATCCATCCGTGCCTTTTTTTGTATTTATGGAGTGCCATAGCTTGAGTCAATCGAGCTCTACTTTTGCTATAAAATGTTGCTGGCAGATTATTTACATGTTATTCGATTTTGCCAAGCTTGTTGTAGATGATCCTTGCATGCTATGATGTTCTTCTTTCCATGTCTAGCTTCTATGCCATGTCTTCTTGATGGATATATGCTTAGTGTATCGTTTAATGCTCTGTAGTGAGTGCATCGAGCTCACGAACATGCCTACTTGTTATCTGTTTTTGACATGTCCAGTTTTCTGCTAAGTCTGGAACCTGTATCGAAACTTGCTTATTTGACATGTGTGTTATTATATTTTCTAGTCCTTTTTGGCTTATGGTAAGTAAGGGACTTTTGTTAAGTGCTTTGAGTAGATTCATGCCATGCCTTACTTCGCTATGTCCTGATCCTGTAGAGTGTTGTTTGCTTGTTCTAAACATGTCATCCTGATGTTAATTTCTGGCATGATAGTATTTTCACTAAGTCTGTGAACCTGTTATCTTTTGCACTTTTGCCATGCTTGTTTGAACCTGTTGTGTTGTGATTTAGCCATAGCTCAGTGTTCATCTTTTGTCAAGCATCTTGAGTAGATTACTGTCATATGCCTGGTTGATATGTTTGGGTACATTAGCTTAGTTTATTATTGCCTGCTAAGTAGCATCATGCTGTTAAGGGCAGATTCTTGTCATTCTTGTTTTGCTTGTCATTTGCAAACCGTGCATCCGATTCCGGTGATCTTTATATCGATTTCAACCGAAATCACCTCATCTTTCCAGTGGCATACTTGGTTTGCCAAGATTATGCCTGGTTCATCTTTTTCCTTCCGAAGCATGCATATGCATTGCATACCACATCTCGCATATCATGCCAGGTTTATGTGATGGTTGCTTTACTATGCTGTTTGTTTGTTTCCGGGTTGTTTCTCTTGTTAGCTTTGGTTTCGTTCCGGAGTTGTGAGGATCCGTCCGTCTATGTCCGTTTGTCTTCTTCATGGACTCGTTCTTCTTCCTTGCGGGATCTCAGGCAAGATGACCATACCCTCGAAATCACTTCTATCTTTGCTTGCTAGTTGCTCGCTCTTTTGCTATGCCTATGCTGCGATACCTACCACTTGCTTATCATGCCTCCCATATTGTTAAACCAAGCCTCTAACCCACCTTGTCCTAGCAAACCGTTGTTTGGCTATGTTACCGCTTTGCTCAGCCCCCTCTTATAGCGTTGTTAGTTGCAGGTGAAGATGAAGCTTGTTCCTTGTTGGAACATGGACTTGTTGTTCCTTGTTGGAACATGTTTACTCGTTGGGATATCACAATATACCTTATTTAATTAATGCATCTATATACTTGGTAAAGGGTGGAAGGCTCGGCCTTATGCCTGGTGTTTTGTTCCACTCTTGCCGCCCTAGTTTCTGTCATATCGGTGTTATGTTCCCGGATTTTGCGTCCCTAACGCGGTCGGGTGATTTATGGGACCCCCTTGACAGTTCGCTTTGAATAATACTTTTCCAGCAGGCCCAACTTCGGTTTTACCATTTGCCTACCACCTACCCCTTTCTCTTGGGTCTGATCAACCCGAGGGTCATCTTTATTCAGCCACCCCGGGCCAATGCTTGTCTAAGTGTTGGTCCGAACTAGAGCGCTTTGCAGCGCCCCCTCAAGGAAACTTGAGGCTTGGTTTAGCTATACGGACAGCTCATCCGGTGTTGCCCTGAGAACGAGATATGTGCAGCTCCTATCAGGATGTCGGCGCATCGGGCGGTTTTGCTGGACTTGTTTTATTGCTGTCGAAATGTCTTGTAGCCGGGATTCCGAGACTGATCGGGTCTTCCCGGGGAGAAGGAATATCCTTCGTTGATCGCGAGAGCTTATCATGGGCTAAGTTGGGACACCCCTGCAGGGTTTTGAACTTTCGAAAGCCGTGCCCGCGGTTATGTGGCAGATGGGAATTTGTTAATGTCCGGTTGTAGAAAACCCGAAGTTGATCTTAAATTAAAATACACCAACCGCGTGTGTAACCGTGATGGTCTCTTCTTGGCGGGGTCCGGGAAGTGAACACGGTTGTTGGAGTTATGCTTGACGTAAGTAGTTTCAGGATCACTTCTTGATCATAGTTGTTCGACCGTGCTTTTGCCTTCTCTTCTCGCTCTCTTTTGCGTATGTTAGACAACATATATGCTAGTCGCTTGCTGCAGCTCCACCTCACTACCCTGTCCTACCTTTAAGCTTAAATAGTCTTGATCTCGCGGGTGTGAGATTGCTGAGTCCCCGTGACTCACAGATACTTCCAAAACCAGTTTGCAGGTGCCGATGAATCTGTGCAGGTGACGCGCCCGAGCTCAAGGAGGAGTTTGAAGAAGATCCTATCCTTTATGTTGTTTTGTTCTAGTCGATCAGTAGTGGAGCCTAGTTGGGGTCGATCGTGGACCTTTGTCGCTTTTGGGGTTTCTTCTTTTATTTTGGCTCCGTAGTCGGGCCCTGATTGTAACTGTATGATGTAATGTTTTATTCAGGTATTTGTGTGAAGTGGCGATTGTAAGCCAACTATGTATCTTTTCCCTTTATGTATTACATGGGTTGTGTGAAGATTACCTCACTTGCGACATTGCTTTCAATGCGGTTATGCCTCTAAGTCGTGCTTCGACACGTAGGAGATATAGCCGCATCGAGGGCGTTTCAAGTTGGTATCAGAGCCTTCCCCGACCTTAGGAGCCCCCACTGATTGATCGTTTTTAGCGGCCGAGTTGTGTCTAGAAAAATGTTTTGAGTCATTTAGGAATTATATATCGGAGAGTTTAGGAATTCTTTTACTTCCCAGTCTCCTCATCGCTCTGGTAAGGCATCCTGACGTAGAGTTTTGACTCTTCTCTTCTCAAATTTCACTAAAAAAAATTTTAGGATCACGCGGGTATCTTAGAATCGTTCCGATGGTTTTATGATGACAACATTGTCTTGGTTGCCTCCCGTCAGCAGGGGTTTTAGTGGAGGTGTCCCGGGGAGTTGAGCTCCGAGGTGTTGTCGTCATAATTTTATCGTTGCAGTTCTGGAATACCTGAGTTTAGTACGCCGACATCGAAAATCTCTTTTGTACAGTTGTTGGTGAGATAACCCTGATAGCCCAGTACTGAGGCGAGTGCGGGAGTATTGCCATGACTCGTATAACGGATGCTTTTCGAAGGTTGAGGTAGATGATTGCCGGAGTTTTCTTGGTTATGTGTTGAAGGATGGATACAACTGGATCTAGGTATTGTTAGTTTGGGTGATATATTTTGTGTCCCCTGTATCCCCAACACCTGATTGCATAACCGGAAAGTTTCGGGAGTTTATAAGTGGGAATTCAAGTATCTCGTAGGATATCTTTCCAACAGACACATGATACGATATGGGATCTATCATATGTTTGTTCCGGCTAATTCTGCAAGCCAATCCTTTGTTTTGTTTTGTTTTGTGGTATTCGAGTTGCTTCGATGTCAAGTGTTGATTCCATACCTTTTCCAAGCAGTGTTCTCGTATCCCTATGTGGATACCAATCCTTCATGATAACTGAGAGTGCCATGTCAATCCTTTTCAACCGGTGTGTCCCTCTTCAAGTGGACCCGATCACTTCAACATTCGCAAGATCAATTATCAGTTCTTCTCAACGGTGTTTGCTTCATCCGTTCCAAGTTGCCTTTGTTTTCCCGCCCTCCCACCCTTATTTCTTCAAGGACTCAGATTTCTTGATCAAGTATCCATTTTATTGATGGAAGCTTCTTCATTCTCTCCTTCAATGTTCTTATCCGGTGATTATCATGAAGATGGTCAGGAGTTTCAAGTTCATCATTCGTCATTCTTTTCTTCTCTGGTGGTTCCAATTCAAGCTTTATCGATCATATTTTTTCCTCGTTTCCAATGTTTTCTCATACCGGTGCATCTCTTAATCATTCACCTCTCGCTATTCATTTGTTCCGGAGTGATGAAGATATCTCGGAAGATTCAAGTTTCCATTTTCAATTCACTCAAGTTCCTTTTGAGGATGTTATCTCATTCAAGCCTTTTAAATCAACCGGTGCAATCTCCCTTTCAAGTAATCTTTTCAACGGTATTTCTTTTGACTGGGCCCTAACCCACAGGTCTTTTTCCAGGATCTTACCTGACTCTTCTAATTTTTCCGGAGCTTCTAAAATTCTTTTCAAACGTTGACGTAAGAATGAAATTTTTCATCAGTCACATGTCTTTCTCCAAGATCTTTCAAATTCTTTTCATCGTTGGTTCAACCTTTTCCAATTCTCATTCCGGAGTGCCTCAACAATTCTTGGTGTTTCTCATCATCGTTCTCAGCATTTGAAGACCGAAGAAGAGTTTCTCTTAAATCTTGCTCCATTCTTTTCAAGATTCATGGTTCTAGCTTGTTGCCATCCTCTCATAATTGTTTTTGATTGTGAGAATTCTTTTCACCCATCCAGAGCATTTCAGGAGTCTTTTCAGTTTGATTCTCCGGAGTCCATCATCTCAGAATTATTCATTCTCAGCTTTCAGCTCTCGTTCTCCAAATCTTACCAGTGCATCATTCTAGTAGTCTCTAATCAGCTCGGGATCTATTCGTTCATTTTTATCTAAATTCTCTCAAGTATCTCCGTTTATTTTCTAAGTCTCACCGATGATTCATCCCCTTACTTCGTTCGTTTTCAATTCTTACGGTGGTTCGTTCAAGAGTTCTCTTCCTTCGTTATCTTATAGATTCATTCTTTCTTTCCAATCCTACCGGTGGTTCGTTGAAGACCTTCTCAAGTTTGTGCTATATCTCTCTTGATCCTTTCTACGGGAATAAGTAGTATGCCAAATCCATTGCTTGTCATCAATTTAATTGGTGAAGGATGAGCATAGTGTAATTCTTATTGTTGTTTCATCAAGTAAATTCTATTCCTTATTCCGGAGGCCCATCAAAATTCTTGGTTTCAATTGCTCATTTTTCTTTTCCGGAGTTCCTAATTTTTCTCGGTTATATCATCTCAAAGCTCCATCTAAATCATTGCAAGGCTTCACCTTGTATTTTCAACTTCTCTTTCTTTCTATCATCCTTTTTACCGGAGTTCCTCAAGGAGTTTCTTCATGGTGGCTCATCAAGGTTTTAATTCATTCTCGAAGTGTTCTTCAAGATTCGTGTTTGAGGAGTTCAAGCGTTCTTTCATCTTGCATTCCGAAATGCAATCCTTTCTACCTCATCTTTTGAGATGGTGTTATGCCATTCTTGACAATTTCCCTTCATGCTTCATGATTCACATGTTGTCAAGAATGAGGTATTTTAAATCCATCAATCTCTTCATTGGAGTTATCTTGGGTTATATTTCACTTAAAGCCTTCCCTAAGGATTGTTGCTATTGATGGTGCTCATAAATGACCCAAGTTCTTCATTTGTCCTCCCGGTGAAATAAGTTTCTCGTCTCCTTGTTGATATCAGTCCAATCATTTGTTTTCGTTGGTGGCAGAAGCTCACCTCATAATGTTGACATGTTTTCATAAGTCCACTCCAAGCTTATTCGTTTCGTTGTTGGTTCTCCAACAACTCCGTTAAATCCTTCTTCTTAAGGAGGCTCTTTCAAATTCAATTGTGATAGAAGTTGTTGTTCTCTTCTCTGTTCTCTTGATTCCACTCTTTCATTTGTTCCGGAGGCAGTGTGTTGTTGTTTTCGTCAAGTATCCCCTCATCTTGTCAAGTTCATATTCTATTCCTTACATTTCCAACCGGAGTGTTGTTGTAATTGTTCTTTATCGTTCCTTGTACATCTTGTTTCAACAGGAGTGGTTTCAACGTCTATCTTGTCACTTAAGCTCTACTTTCTCGCCGTATTCCTTGTTCCTCTTTCCTAACGGAGTGTTTTCAACTTTGTTCATCCTCGTTGTTTTCGTTCTTTCATTTTGCTCAACCTCGCAAGGTTCTTTGTTTTCACTCTTTTGTCAAAGAAGCAACTTAGTGTTACCTCTTCTCTTTCTCTTCCGTTTTCCCCTCCGGTGCCATTCTAGATCTCGGGACGAGATCCTCTCGTAGTGGTGGAGTGTTGTAACGCCCCGGATCTGATGCGCCAGGTGTCCGTCAGTTATTCGCCGTCGTTGCCATGTCATGTGCTTGCGTGTTGCACTTTGCCATGTCATCATCTGCATTTCATATCATGTCATCATGTGCATCGCATTCGCATACGTGTTCGTTTCATGAATCCGAGCATTTTTCCCGTTGTCCGTTTTGCAATCCGGCGCTCCTATGTTCCCCGGCGTCCCCTTTTGCCTTTTTCCATGAGCGGGTATTAAACTTTCTCGGAATGGACCGAGGTTTGTCAAGCGGCCTTGGTATAGCACCGGTAGACCGCCTGTCAAGTTTCGGCTCAATCGGAGGTCGTTTGATACTCTAACGGTGAACCGGGTAACCGTGAAGGCCTCTTTTGGTGCAGCCCAACACCCCTTTCAAAGTGGCCCAAAACCCACCTAAGTCCCCTCCATCCTCTCGGTCGTTCGATCACGATCGCGTGGCCGAAAACCGCACTCCATTTGGAGCTTCCTAGCCCCCTCTACCTATAAATATGTGCCTCCCCCGTCCAAATCGCAGATGAAACCCTAACCTTCGTCCTCCTCGCATCGCCGGACGCGTCCAACCCACGCCGGACACGTCCGCCACCGACGCCACGTCGCTCCGACCAATGGCGTCGCATCACGTCAGCCTCGCGCGCCACCACCTATCGCCGCCGCCTACCGCCACCGCGCGGCCCGCGGAGCCCATCACGGGCCCGCGCGGGCCCTCGCGCCGCCGCCGCCGAAGCCCGTTCGTCCCCGCCGCCTCGCGCCTTGCCGTCGGCCGCCGCCATCGCCGGCGCCGCCCGCCGCCGCCAGGCCCCGCCTCCTCGTCGCCGTTCGGCCGCGCGCCCGGCACCGCCGCGTGCCCTTCGCCAGCCTCCGCTGCCGCCCGGCGAGCGGAGCCGCCCCTCGCCCTCCGCCGCGTCCGGCCGGCCCTGCTCCCGGCCCTGCCGCCCTTCGCCGCGTGCGTCGCCGCGGGCTCCGCCCCGCGCCCCCTCGCCGGCCCCCTCCTCTCCGGCGCCCTCTCCCCCATCTCCGGCCTCCTTCCTTGTCTCCCGCGCCGTCCTGCTGTCCTGCCGAGCTCGCCGGCGTACAGCTCCGGCGATCCTCGAAGCCCGTGCCCGCAGCCCCAGATCCAGATCCAAAAGAGGTTGACCTCGTTTTTGCCTAAGTCCCTGAGTTTTGACATTTAGTGCCCCTGTTCATCATGCCATAACTTGTTGCATACTGCTCCGTTTTGTATGCATAATATATCAAATTGTTCGCCTCGATGAGTGCATCACTTCATTCTATTGCATCATTTTCATTTGAGATCATCTTAATGCCCGAAATGATGTTAGAAGAAGGCTATGTGATGTTAGTTTCTGATTATTATCAGAACATGCACTTTTGTCATTTTTGCCATGATTGATGTGTGCATCCTATGGAGTTGAGTCTCATGTGTTTTGTAATATGCCATGCCATCTTTCCAGAGATATATGCCATGTATTTTTGTGATCTATGTGGTGACTAGCACAAGCATGCAAACTAGGGTACTTAATGTTGCTGATTTCAGAGACTTAGTATTTTCACAAAGTCCTTGTCTGCTGTTATTTTTATGCCATGTGTTCATATTGTTTCAGAGAGATCTATGGCTCTTTTGAGCATGATCAGTAAGAGTGTCTTGAACATATGGATTTGCTCTATCCATCCGTGCCTTTTTTTGTATTTATGGAGTGCCATAGCTTGAGTCAATCGAGCTCTACTTTTGCTATAAAATGTTGCTGGCAGATTATTTACATGTTATTCGATTTTGCCAAGCTTGTTGTAGATGATCCTTGCATGCTATGATGTTCTTCTTTCCATGTCTAGCTTCTATGCCATGTCTTCTTGATGGATATATGCTTAGTGTATCGTTTAATGCTCTGTAGTGAGTGCATCGAGCTCACGAACATGCCTACTTGTTATCTGTTTTTGACATGTCCAGTTTTCTGCTAAGTCTGGAACCTGTATCGAAACTTGCTTATTTGACATGTGTGTTATTATATTTTCTAGTCCTTTTTGGCTTATGGTAAGTAAGGGACTTTTGTTAA
The DNA here is from genome assembly GCA_032464435.1 of Aegilops umbellulata. Classification (NCBI taxonomy): domain Eukaryota; kingdom Viridiplantae; phylum Streptophyta; class Magnoliopsida; order Poales; family Poaceae; genus Aegilops; species Aegilops umbellulata. The sequence continues at coordinate 36,433,101 of CP136057.1, read as the reverse complement.
GTGCTTTGAGTAGATTCATGCCATGCCTTACTTCGCTATGTCCTGATCCTGTAGAGTGTTGTTTGCTTGTTCTAAACATGTCATCCTGATGTTAATTTCTGGCATGATAGTATTTTCACTAAGTCTGTGAACCTGTTATCTTTTGCACTTTTGCCATGCTTGTTTGAACCTGTTGTGTTGTGATTTAGCCATAGCTCAGTGTTCATCTTTTGTCAAGCATCTTGAGTAGATTACTGTCATATGCCTGGTTGATATGTTTGGGTACATTAGCTTAGTTTATTATTGCCTGCTAAGTAGCATCATGCTGTTAAGGGCAGATTCTTGTCATTCTTGTTTTGCTTGTCATTTGCAAACCGTGCATCCGATTCCGGTGATCTTTATATCGATTTCAACCGAAATCACCTCATCTTTCCAGTGGCATACTTGGTTTGCCAAGATTATGCCTGGTTCATCTTTTTCCTTCCGAAGCATGCATATGCATTGCATACCACATCTCGCATATCATGCCAGGTTTATGTGATGGTTGCTTTACTATGCTGTTTGTTTGTTTCCGGGTTGTTTCTCTTGTTAGCTTTGGTTTCGTTCCGGAGTTGTGAGGATCCGTCCGTCTATGTCCGTTTGTCTTCTTCATGGACTCGTTCTTCTTCCTTGCGGGATCTCAGGCAAGATGACCATACCCTCGAAATCACTTCTATCTTTGCTTGCTAGTTGCTCGCTCTTTTGCTATGCCTATGCTGCGATACCTACCACTTGCTTATCATGCCTCCCATATTGTTAAACCAAGCCTCTAACCCACCTTGTCCTAGCAAACCGTTGTTTGGCTATGTTACCGCTTTGCTCAGCCCCCTCTTATAGCGTTGTTAGTTGCAGGTGAAGATGAAGCTTGTTCCTTGTTGGAACATGGACTTGTTGTTCCTTGTTGGAACATGTTTACTCGTTGGGATATCACAATATACCTTATTTAATTAATGCATCTATATACTTGGTAAAGGGTGGAAGGCTCGGCCTTATGCCTGGTGTTTTGTTCCACTCTTGCCGCCCTAGTTTCTGTCATATCGGTGTTATGTTCCCGGATTTTGCGTCCCTAACGCGGTCGGGTGATTTATGGGACCCCCTTGACAGTTCGCTTTGAATAATACTTTTCCAGCAGGCCCAACTTCAGTTTTACCATTTGCCTACCACCTACCCCTTTCTCTTGGGTCTGATCAACCCGAGGGTCATCTTTATTCAGCCACCCCGGGCCAATGCTTGTCTAAGTGTTGGTCCGAACTAGAGCGCTTTGCAGCGCCCCCTCAAGGAAACTTGAGGCTTGGTTTTAGCTGTACGGACAGCTCATCCGGTGTTGCCCTGAGAACGAGATATGTGCAGCTCCTATCAGGATGTCGGCGCATCGGGCGGTTTTGCTGGACTTGTTTTATTGCTGTCGAAATGTCTTGTAGCCGGGATTCCGAGACTGATCGGGTCTTCCCGGGGAGAAGTAATATCCTTCGTTGATCGCGAGAGCTTATCATGGGCTAAGTTGGGACACCCCTGCAGGGTTTTGAACTTTCGAAAGCCTTGCCCGCGGTTATGTGGCAGATGGGAATTTGTTAATGTCCGGTTGTAGAAAACCCGAAGTTGATCTTAAATTAAAATACACCAACCGCGTGTGTAACCGTGATGGTCTCTTCTTGGCGGGGTCCGGGAAGTGAACACGGTTGTTGGAGTTATGCTTGACGTAAGTAGTTTCAGGATCACTTCTTGATCATAGTTGTTCGACCGTGCTTTTGCCTTCTCTTCTCGCTCTCTTTTGCGTATGTTAGCCAACATATATGCTAGTCGCTTGCTGCAGCTCCACCTCACTACCCTGTCCTACCTTTAAGCTTAAATAGTCTTGATCTCGCGGGTGTGAGATTGCTGAGTCCCCGTGACTCACAGATACTTCCAAAACCAGTTTGCAGGTGCCGATGAATCTGTGCAGGTGACGCGCCCGAGCTCAAGGAGGAGTTTGAAGAAGATCCTATCCTTTATGTTGTTTTGTTCTAGTCGATCAGTAGTGGAGCCTAGTTGGGGTCGATCGTGGACCTTTGTCGCTTTTGGGGTTTCTTCTTTTATTTTGGCTCCGTAGTCGGGCCCTGATTGTAACTGTATGATGTAATGTTTTATTCAGGTATTTGTGTGAAGTGGCGATTGTAAGCCAACTATGTATCTTTTCCCTTTATGTATTACATGGGTTGTGTGAAGATTACCTCACTTGCGACATTGCTTTCAATGCGGTTATGCCTCTAAGTCGTGCTTCGACACGTAGGAGATATAGCCGCATCGAGGGCGTTTCAAGTTGGTATCAGAGCCTTCCCCGACCTTAGGAGCCCCCACTGATTGATCGTTTTTAGCGGCCGAGTTGTGTCTAGAAAAATGTTTTGAGTCATTTAGGAATTATATATCGGAGAGTTTAGGAATTCTTTTACTTCCCAGTCTCCTCATCGCTCTGGTAAGGCATCCTGACGTAGAGTTTTGACTCTTCTCTTCTCAAATTTCACTAAAAAAAATTTTAGGATCACGCGGGTATCTTAGAATCGTTCCGATGGTTTTATGATGACAACATTGTCTTGGTTGCCTCCCGTCAGCAGGGGTTTTAGTGGAGGTGTCCCGGGGAGTTGAGCTCCGAGGTGTTGTCGTCATAATTTTATCGTTGCAGTTCTGGAATACCTGAGTTTAGTTATAACTCTGGTCGACTGAACTTTTCTCTTGTAGCTCCTCCTCATGTCATTGACCTTCCTGACGATGACGACGAAGTGCCACTGAGGGCGAGAAGGAACAGGAGGGCGCCGACTAGCAAGACTCCACAAACTACTCCGGCGTCTGAGGCCGTAGTGCGTGAGGGTGGCGATACCACTCGGGCTTTTGTGACCTTTGCTGAGCCTCTGACGAGTGTCCGACCTTCAACGTCGACTGCAAATCCGCCTTCGCTTTTCACCACACACCACGTCCCTGAGGACCAAGTGGGTGCTGCTAAAGAAGCTATACGCCAGACGGGGATCATGATGGAGCAAGTGAAGGTGGTTCGGGAAGCCAGCCAAGCAGCTTATGACGCGAGTTCAGCTCTTAAGAGCAACGTCCAGGTCAGTCGACTCAACACTTGTTCTGTTAGGGTATGCTGTCTGAAGAATCTCTTTTCCGAAGAACTTTATTTCTGTACACCCACTGGGTGCGACTGTTAATTTTTGGACGAGTGGGGGCACGCTAAGTGCACCCACTGGGTGTAGTCCCCGAGACTACGGTGGACTGTTGGCAGTCGACTGTAGTCTTTATACTGTCTTTCTGTAGTTGTACTTCTTCACTCGGTCTGGTCAGGCCATGTCGGATGGAACTGTATCCGGTTGACTACAGGCAGTCGAGTTTTTTTTTGAAAACCAGTGGGGGCACGCTGAGTGCACCCACTGGGTGTAGTCCCCGAGACTACTGTCGAATGTTTTTGATTCGGCTATAGTCTTAGAAACGCCATGATTGTCTCTTGGTTACTCGGAAGCAACTTATCTTGGACATCTGTCGACTGATTTCTCGCAGAAATCCTGTGAACTTGTGGCTCGCTTCAACGAGTTGGAGAAGCAACAGATCCAGCTCAACCTTGACCTGAAGCTTGCTCAGGAGAATTTGCAGAAGGCGCGAGAAGAAGCAAAAGGTATGGTTGGTGAGGTTCTCCATTCTTGACGAGTGACTTTTCTTTCTTGTCCATTCTTGATGCTGATCCCACTCGACGTTCCGTAGATAAACTAGAGGAAGCTCTGAAGAAGAAGGATCAAGATCTTGCCGAAGCGCAGAAGGAGGCCTTGAACAAGACCAAGCTTGCTGAAGAAAAGCTGACTTCAGCCGGAGCTCTTGAAAAGGAGAACTCTAGACTGAAAACTGCTCTTGACGCGGCTAACCAAGAAGTCAGCCGCCTGAAAAATGACAAGATAGCTCTGGGTGACAAGGCCAGTAAACTGGTGGGGAAGAAGAACGATCTTGAGGCTTATCTCGGGGGGCTCGCCCAGAAGCTGTTCATCATGCTTGAGGGTAACAATTTTCACCTGACTGGCTTGTCGTCGCTAGGCTCATGTAGGGTCGCTGTCTTATCTTTGACTTGTGTTTACAGAATTCTGCCAGAACTTCGAGGAAGAGACCAGTCGAGTGGAGAGAGATTTGGATCCCGTGAACTCCCTGGTGAAAGATGAAGCTGCTATGAACGTGCTCCGACTGGAGTCTCGCGTTGCAAGTGTGGTTGATTATCTGGCCCGACTGAAGGTTGCGGTGTCGCGGATCGACACGTCGCTCTGGCCCAGGACGACGCTTCCGAATGACCTCGAGTCTCTGATGACTCGACTGAATGACGTTCCTGGTGTGGTGCCGATGTCGCCCTGTCTCTGGTCCGCGTGCACTGCAAGGAGGCGCGAGAGGAAAACCTGGCTGCCATCCAAGTCGCCAGTACCAGGAAGCACAACTTTCAAGATTTCATGGAGACTTTCATCGCCGCGGCCACTCGTATTGCAGACGGGATCGACTTGGACGAGTTCGTCTCTCCTTCCAGTCCTCTGCCAGAGGAATAAAACTTTGATGCTTCACTTTAAATTTGCCTCGGAATGCCGAGTGGATCTTGTAACCGTTAAACTCAGTCGAGCTGAAGGCTTGAGTACTTTGATTTGAGGTCTGGGACCTTTGGGATCTTATCCAAACTTGATTTATCGTTAAATATCTTCATGGATTAACTGTCGAGTGGAACTTGACCTTCACTCGAAATAACTTCATATTTCAGGTGCAGCTCTGAAGGAGAAGATAGCAGTCGATTCACACTTTGTCGTCCTTGCGGATTGGGATATGTTCTGTATTTAGGCGAGCACTGGGCTGTAGCTAAGCCTCCGAGTGGGAGATTTGCTCGCCACTCGGTAGGATTTTTTAAACACTTAGGCGAGCACTGGGCTGCAGCTAAGCCCCCGAGTGGGAGTCTGGCTCACCACTCGGTAGGATTTTTTCAAACTTAGGCGAGCACTGGGCTGCAGCTAAGCCCCCGAGTGGGAGGTCTGCTCACCACTTAGTAGGATTTCTTCAATCTTAGGCGAGCACTGGGCTGCAGCTAAACCCCCGAGTGAGAGGTTTGCTCACCACTCGGTAGGATTTTTTAAACACTTAGGCGAGCACTGGGCTGCAGCTAAGCCCCTGAGTGGGAGGTCTGCTCACCACTCGGTAGGATTTTTTAAACACTTAGGCGAGCACTGGGCTGCAGCTAAGCCCCCGAGTGGGAGTCTGGCTCACCACTCGGTAGGATTTTTTCAAACTTAGGCAAGCACTAGGCTGCAGCTAAGCTCCCGAGTGGGAGGTCTGCTCACCACTCGGTAGGATTTTTTAAACACTTCAGCGAGCACTGGGCTGCAGCTAAGCCCCCGAGTGGGAGGTCTGCTCACCACTCGGTAGGATTTTTTAAACACTTAGGCGAGCACTGGGCTGCAGCTAAGCCACCGAGTGGGAGTCTGACTCACCACTCGGTAGGATTTTTTCAAACTTAGGCGAGCACTGGGCTGCAGCTAAGCCCCCGAGTCGGAGGTCTGCTCACCACTCGGTAGGATTTTAAACACTTAGGCGAAACGGGTTCGCAGCTAAGCCTCCGAGTGAGAGGCTGGCTCTCCACTCGGTAGGATTTTTTTTACATATAGACGTAGGCGAAACGGATTCGCAGCTGAGCCACCCACTGGGGGATTTCACATGTAAACGGAAGCAACAACAATTACTGGAAAAATTGTAACACTCTTGTCTTTGATAAATAAACTACAGAAGTTTTTCTTATTACATCTCATCCGAGTGAGAATTCAAGTGTAAAAGGGGCGGAGCAGGTCCGCATTCCAAGCTCGTGGCTCGTCAATCTGACGATCGACATTGTACAGGTGATACGCTCCATTGTGGAGAACTCTGGTGACGATGAAGGGTCCTTCCCAAGTAGGAGCGAGCTTGTGTGGTTTCTGTTGATCCACTCGGAGGACCAAATCTCCTTCTTGAAAGGCTCGACTCTTCACATTCATGGCATGGAATCGACGGAAGTCTTGCTGATAAATGGTTGATCGGATCATAGCCATTTCTCTTTCTTCCTCTAGGAGGTCGACTGCGTCTTGCCGGGCTTGTTCTGCTTCATCTTCGGTATAAAGCTCGACTCGGGGTGCATTGTGAAGTAGATCACTCGGCAGGACTGCTTCGGCTCCGTATACCAGAAAGAACGGAGTTCTCCCAGTCGACCGGTTCGGGGTGGTCCTCAATCCCCACAGAACTGACGGAAGCTCATCGACCCAAGCGCCTGCTGCGTGCTTGAGATCACGCATCAGCCGAGGCTTTAATCCTTTGAGAATCAGACCATTTGCTCTTTCTACTTGTCCATTCGACTAGGGGTGGGCGACCGATGCGTAGTCGACTCGTGTGCCTTGAGAGGCGCAAAACGCTCTGAACTTGTCTGAATCAAAGTTTGACCCATTGTCAGTGATGATGCTATGCGGGACTCCATATCTGAATGTTATCTCCCTAATAAAACTAATAGCAGTGCAAGCATCCAGATTCTTGATAGGCTTAGCTTCAATCCATTTGGTAAACTTGTCGACTGCTATGAGCACATGTGTGAAGCCGCTCCTTCCTGTTCTTAACGGGCCAACCATGTCCAGTCCCCAAACAGCGAAGGGCCAGACGAGTGGAATGGTCTTCAGGGCTGATACAGGTTTGTGCGACATGTTGGAGTAGAACTAACACCCTTCACACTTGTCGACTATCTCTTTTGCCATTTTGTTTGCTCTTGGCCAGTAAAAACCCGCTCGGTATGCTTTAGCCACGATGGTCCGAGAGGACGCATGGTGACCACAGGTCCCTGAGTGGATATCATCAAGGATTATCTGACCTTCTTCTGGTGTTATACACTTCTGACTGATTCCAGTCACGCTTTCTCTATATAACTGTCCTTTTATGATTGTGAAGGCTTTGGATCGACGAACAACCTCTCGAGCCTCTTCTTCGTCCTCCGGGAGTTCTTTCATCAGGATATACGCGATGTACGGTATCGTCCAATCGGGCGTGATTGTCAAGACTTCCATGATCAGGTCGACCACTGCTGGAATTTCGACTTCAGTCGGATCTGAGGCACTCTTTGGTTGGGGAGCTTCATCTGTGAAAGGATCTTCCTGAACTGAAGGTGAGTGAATGTGTTCCAGAAATACATTGCTAGGAATGGCTTCTCTCTTGGAACCTATCTTTGCCAAATCATCAGCTGCTTGATTTTTCAATCGGGGAATGTGATGAAGTTCTAACCCCTCGAATTTCTTCTCTAACTTTCTCACTGCATTGCAATAACCAGTCATAGCTGGACTTCTGATGTCCCATTCCTTCATCACCTGATTAACCACCAAATCTGAGTCGCCATAGACCATGAGGCGACAGACGCCGAGTGAAATGGCCATGCGCAACCCATACAAAAGCGCTTCGTATTCTGCTTCGTTATTGGAGGAATCGAAATGAATCTGGAGAACATATCTGAGTTTATCTCCTCGGGGGGAAACTAATACTACCCCAGCACCGGATCCATTCAGCATCTTAGGTCCATCGAAGAACATGGTCCAGTGCTCCGAGTGAACTTGAGTCGGAAGTTGCTGTTCGATCCACTCGGCGACGAAATCTGCAATTGCTTGGGACTTGATGGCCTTCTTTGCCTCAAACTGGATATATAGGGGAAGGAGTTCAATCACCCATTTTGCCACTCGACCAGTTGCATCTCTGTTGTGAAGAATCTCTGATAGTGGGGCGTCGCTGGCGACTGTAATGGTGTGATCAGAGAAGTAATGCGCAACCTTCTTCGTGGTCATATAGATCCCATATACGAGCTTCTGATAATCAGGGTATCTTTGCTTTGAAGGAGTCAAAACTTCAGAAACATAATACACTGGGCGCTGAGTTTTGAGGGCCTTTCCTTCTTCTTCCCGCTCGACCGTAAGTACTGTACTGACAACTTGTCCTGTGGCTGCGATGTAAAGCAGCAAAGGCTCCTTGCTGATTGGGGCAGCAAGCACCGGCTGGGTCGATAGCAGAGCTTTGAGCTCTGTAAATGCTGCATCAGCTTCTGGAGTCCACTCGAACTTGTCGGACTTCTTCATCAGTCGGTAAAGAGGCAATGCCTTTTCACCGAGGCGAGAGATGAATCGACTTAAAGCGGCCAAGCATCCTGTAAGCTTCTGGACATCATGCACACGCACAGGACGTTTCATCCAGAGAATAGTACCAATTTTTTCAGGATTAGCATCGATTCCCCGTTCGGAAACGAGAAAACCGAGTAACTTCCCACCTCGAACTCCGAATGTGCACTTTGATGGATTGAGCTTGATATCGTACCTCTAAGGTTGGCAAAGGTTTCAGCGAGGTCAGTCAGTAGGTCGGAACCCTTGCGTGACTTAACCACAATGTCATCCATGTATGCCTCCACATTCCGACTGATCTGAGTGAGCAAAAACTTCTGAATCATTCTCATGAATGTGGCACCGGCATTCTTTAGGCCGAAGGGCATGGTGACATAACAGAAGCACCCGAATGGAGTGATGAAAGCAGTTTTCATCTCGTCGGGTCCATACAGACGGATCTGATGATACCCGGAGTAGGCATCTAGAAAAGACAAACACTCACACCCCGCGGTTGAGTCAACTATCTAGTCGATGCGGGGGAGAGGAAAATGATCTTTCAGGCAGGCCCGATTGATATGTTTGAAGTCGATGCACATGCGAAGTGACTTGCCCTTCTTTGGGACCATGACAACATTGGCGAGGCACTCGGAGTGGTAAATTTCTCGGATGAACTCTGCTGCTAAGAGCCGAGCCACCTCCTCACCAATGGCCTTCCTCTTCTGAACGGCGGACCGTCGAAGATGCTCTTTCACAGGCTTAAATTTTGGGTCGACTCATAGACGGTGCTTAGCCAGCCCCCTGGGAACTCTAGGCATGTCGGAAGGTTTCCATGCAAAGATGTCCCAGTTCTCACGGAGGAACTGGATGAGCGCTTCTTCCTATTTGGAGTCGAGCGTTGTTGAGATGTGAGTTGGAGCAGCATTTGGATCGGTCGGGTGAATGTGAACTGGCTTCGTTTCTCCGGACGACTGAAAAGCTGATTCTGAAGCTGGCTTCTTGGCTCGTGGCAATTCACTCGGATCTGGAGTCTTTTGATACTCTTGCAGCTCGACCACTGCCATCTGAGCGTCTGCAATCTTTGAGCCTTTCTGAAAACACTCTTATGCTTTCTTCCGATTGCCTGTAACAGTGATCACACCTTTGGGACCAGGCATCTTCAATTTGAGATACACATAGCATGGTCGAGCCATGAAGCGTGCATAAGCTAGCCTGCCCAAAATGGCGTGATAAGCACTTTGGAAATCCACAACTTCGAATGTCAACTTTTCCTTGCGGTAATTCTTGGAGTCATCAAAAACCACATCAAGAGCAATTTGGACGAGTGATTCGGCTTTCTTCCCAGGAATGACTCCATGGAAACTCATGTTAATGGTACTGAGTCTAGACATCGGAATGCCCATTCCTTTCAATGTTTCTGCATATAGTATGTTCAAACCACTACCACCATCCATCAGGACTTTAGTCAGTCGAGTGCCTTCAACAACTGGGTCGACCACCAAAGCTTGCCTCCTAGGAGTGGCAATGTGCGTGGGGTGATCCGACTGGTCGAATGTGATGGCAGTCTGAGACCACTTCAGATAACTGGGCGTTGCCGGAGCAACCATATTCACCTCGCGGTTAATGACTTTCAGTCGACTTTTGCTTTCAACATCAGCAAAAATCATCAAGGTGGAATTGACCTGGGGGTATCCATCGTCACTATCTTCCTTGTCCTCAACTTTGTCCGACTCCTTTTCTTTATCTTTGGACTGTTTGCCCTGAAACTGCTGGATCAGGAGCCGACATTGTCGAGTGGTATGCTTTGGGTAAATGAGTTTGCCCTCTTCGTCCTTCTTGGTGTGGATGTGACACGGCAGATCCAGAACATCATTTCCATCTTGGTCCTTAACTTTCTTGGGGTTCCAAGGCCCCTTGGGGTTTCCCTTGAATTTTCCCTGGGTTACGGTCAGGGCCTCCCCAGGAGCGGCTGGCTCGGCCTTCCGCTTCTGTTTCCGATTAGAGTTTCCTCCGGTTTCCTGGGCGCTGCCTTTTGCTTGCCACTCCGGAGTCGATCCTCATCTTCACCATTAGCGTATTCGGTGGCGATCTCCATCATCCGATTGAGAGACATCTCTCCGGCTCGGCCGAACTTCAGATTCAACTCTCTGTACCTAACGCCTTCTTTAAAGGCACAAACTGCTTGATGATCTGGTACATTTTCCACTGTGTGATGCAATGTGATCGACCTCTGGATATAATCCCTCAGAGTTTCATTCGGTTTCTGCACGCAAGACCGCAATTCAGTGAGACCTGCAGGTCGCTTGCATGTTCCTTCAAATGTTGTGACAAACACTCGGGAGAGATCCTCCCAAGTGTAGATGCTGCTGGGTGCTAACTGATTCAGCCACGCTCTAGTTGAGCCCTCTAACATGAGAGGCAGGTGCTTCATAGCTACCTCATCATTGCCACTGCCAATTTGGACAGCCACTCGGTAATCTTCGAGCCAAGTGTCGGGCTTAGACTCACCGGTGAACTTACTAACTCCAGTCGCCAACCTGAAGTTGGGAGGAATCACAGCAGCTCTGATGGCTCGACTGAAACACTCTGGCCCTGAAACATGTACTCTGCTACTGGTAGGCGCATCTTTGTCGTGACCTCCTCGGTGAGCTCTATTCCTGTCGACCAAACTTTGAACGAGAATGGATCTCGCATCAAAGCCTGGATCTCTGGGATCGACTGGAATTCTCCGCCCAACGCTATGAGGGCGCCTGTCATCTTGCTGTCGAGGCGCATATGATCTGCTCCTCAGGGGAGGGGTTGGCACTCGACGTCGATCATCACGATCGAATCCATGATCATACTGCTCATTTCTTCTGTACTGATCATGCCGGTCCCCACGTCCCTCACGCCTCGGGGGCGATCTTGGGCTGTGAGCCGACTGGACCGTATCCGCTGCAACGGATCGACTATGGATCTTATTCCGCGATAGAGAAACAGCAGAATTCTGGTTTCCTGCTGCCCGGAGCAACGCTCTGATCTGCAACAAGCCCCTACCAGCCTCCGACTGGGAGGGATGCATCGACTCTGCTATACGGGCCGCAGCCGCCAAATTCTGAACTGGAGTTCGATATACCTGCGTAGGTGGGAAGAGCTGACGCTGACTGGATTCAGGAGCCCGTTGACGTGCTCGCTCGTCGAGTGCTTGCTGGAGATTCTCCAGTCGAGTGCGCTCGGCCAAATTAGCCAAGCGCGCTTCCTCCAAGGCCCGGGCCTCGGGCGTTTCTCCAACTATAGGAGTGTGGAGTGCATCCATGTTTTGGCGGCGAAGCTCCTCTCGTTGCACTGACGTAAGAGGCTCGGGGAGATACTCATCGTGGGGATGCGACGGGTCGCCCCCACCCGCGCCTTCGTCGGTGCGGCGAAAACCGGGAGGACTACGTGACCCGTCGATCACCAGAACCTCCGCCGCTGGGTCGCTGCTGCCGCATTCGGATGCGGTCTCTACGGATCCAGTCGAACAGGCCGTAGAGGGATTCGTCGGGCTCGATCGCCGCGACTTGTGGGGTGGCCGACTGGCGTGCCACCGCATGTCTTACCCACCTCTGAAGCCTCGACCGACCGGAGCGCTTGCGCCGGTGGGAGACAGGGCGGGAAGATGTCACTGGAGCCGACTGATACTGGGTCGACGGCTGCCGCAAGAGGACACCACGGACGCATGCGCGAAAATGCGTCGCCCCGCGGACGGGGAGCGTATCAACGTCGAGTGGGGCCTCCTGAAGCCAAGCGGAGTCGTCGGCGATGAACGTGAGCGCGCCAAGACGGATCTCGCGGCCCTCCACCAAAGCTCCACACGAGACCATGATCAAAGAGATCGAAAAAAATCGCAACTTCTCCAATTAGGCGCTAAGACTCCTAGCCCCACGGTGGGCGCCAACTGTCGTGGTTCTAACTCTAACAGTAATGTAGGGGGGTGTGAATGGAGAGGCTAGATCTTAGCTATGGAAGAGTTGTAAGCACACGAGGTTTACGAGTTCAGGCCCTTCACGGAGGAAGTAACAGCCCTACCTCTCGGTGCCCGGAGGCGGTCGATTGGATTATAGGTGTGTGAATAACAGGGGTGCGAACCCTTGATACTGAGGAGGGGGTGGCTTATATAGAGTTCGCCAGGCCCCTCCAGCCCTCAGTAATGCAGGGTTTAAAGTACATTAAGACTGGGAGTTACTGGTAACGTCCCTAATAAAGTGCCATGATGACCATAAAAGCTACTTAATGGCCAACCGTTTGCGTGCGGAGTGGCTTTAGATCTCCTCGCAGTCGAGTGATTGGTTCATGGTCGAGTGTCTTCGAGTCCGTCGAGTGGGATACCTCCAAGTCGATTGAAAGGTGATTTCTTCTATAGATGTCCTTGGGTAGGGCACTTAGGACAGGCTCATGCCCCTACCCTATGTACATAGCTTCATCAGGAGGCGGTTTCAAGTCTTCTGCCAACGTTGCCACCCGCGGCCGAGGCGGGGGCTCTCGTCATCGCGGCCCTCCACGGAACAACAAGGGCAAGGGCAGCGGCGGCGGAGGAAACAGCGGCGGCGGCAACTCTGCACGCAATGGTGGCGACGGCCGGCCCTCCTACACCAACAACAGGGGCCGGCGCAACGGCAGCTCCTCCAACAGCAGGTCTCGGCCTGACACGATCAGATGCCAAATCTGTGGGAAGCCGGGACATTCCGCCAAGGACTGTTGGTATCGTTTTTATGAAGACGATGATGACTCCTCTCAAGAAGAAAAGGTGGCCGGAGCTGCTGATGGTTCCTATGGCGTTAACACCAACTGGTATGTTGACAGCGGCGCCACAAACCACATCACCGGTGAGCTTGACAAGGTGACTATGCGAGAGAAATACCGTGGCAAAGATCACATCCACACCGCCAGTGGAGAAGGTATGAAAATTAGTCACATTGGTCATTCAGTTATTAAAACCCCTTATAGAAAAATTCATCTCCGCAAAATTTTGCATGTCCCTAGTGCGTCTAAAAATCTCCTCTCCGTTCATCGCATTGCCATTGATAATCATGTATTTCTTGAATTTCACCCCTTCTTCTTTTTGATCAAGGATCAGGCAACGAAGAAGGTGCTATATGGAGGTAGATGCGTTCGTGGGCTTTACCCCTTGATTCCGGAGATTAGAAGATTAAATAAACAAGCTCTCAGTGCCACCAAAGTGTCTTCAACACGATGGCACGATCGATTAGGACATGCTTCATTTTCTTTAGTTGAAAGATTGCTTAGGAAAAATAAGCTCCCGTATGTTGGTGAGCGTGATGTTGAAACTATTTGTGACTCATGCCAAAAGGCCAAAAGTCATCAACTACCATATCCAATTTCCACTAGTGTTTCTACCATGCCTTTGCAACTTATTTTTTCCGATGTGTGGGGGCCTGCACCCTCTTCTGTTGGTAGACACACCTATTACGTGAGTTTCATTGATGACTATAGCAAAATCTCTTGGATCTATCTTCTTAAGAAATGATCTGACGTTTTCCAAGTTTTTCTCAATTTCCAAGCCTTGGTTGAACGAAAATTCAATAGCAAAATCATTGCCCTCCAGTCTGACTGGGGGGGGACAGTACGAAAAATTAAACTCTTTCTTTCAAAAACTTGGAATTTCTCATCACGTGTCTTGCCCACATGCCCATCAACAGAATGGGTCTGCTGAGCGCAAACACAGGCACATTGTTGAAGTTGGCCTAGCACTTCTAGCTGGCGCCGCCATGCCTCTCAAATTCTGGGATGAGGCATTCCTCACTGCCGTTCACATTATCAACATGCTGCCTAGTCGTGTCATAAACAATGAAACTCCCATGGAAAGACTCCTTCACACAAAACCAGATTACACAACACTTCGTGTGTTTGGGTGTGCATGTTGGCCCAATCTTCGTCCCTACAACAATCGCAAGCTTATGTTTCGTTCTAAGAAATGCATGTTCCTTGGTTACAGCAACCAACATAAAGGTGTTAAGTGCCTTGACATATCTACATGTCGTGTGTATATCTCTCGCGACATGTATTTGACGAGACACAATTTCCTTTCTCTAAGCTTCATCCCAACGCCGGTGCACTCCTTCGTCAAGAAATTCTTCTTCTACCACACAGTCTCACCGGCCTTGATCTAGGGGGAAATAATTGTGATGATCAACTGTTGACTAACTCTCATAACCATGAGCATGAGCTTTGTGATGATGCAGCAGAAAACAGTGAAAAAACGGTGAAGAAAGAGCTCCAAGCGTGTCACATTTTATGTGTCCAGCACCAGGGAACAAATCTTCCTTGGGATCGGCAGCACAGGAATCCCGCAGTCGATCCTCCTCGGGATCGGAGGAGCGCCAGAACGGCGGGGCGCTGGAAACCGCGTCGCCCACCAGGCGTGGCGCCAGCGAACCAGCATGCGGCACGCGGCGTCCCCTCATCGGCTCGGGAGTAGTCACCAGCCCGCACAAATCCGGCACGGACACTCGGCCCATGTGGAGTTGCTGGGCCTCAAGCGGGCCCCGCCACTACGTGCGTCGGCGGCACGAGCCAACTCCTCCACCACACGGACGCGGGACAGGCACATATCCCAACGTCGATCCTGTCCTGTCTCCAGACTCGCGGCTCGGGGCGGATTCGCCTGGGCCCAGTCCATCATTGCGGCATGATGGGCAACCCGGCGTCGGATCCTTTGCGCCGCATGCAATGGAACCAGTGGCGTCTGGAGCCATAGAAGATCTGGTGGATCTGTTCGAGGGAGTTGCAGCAGCGTCGACAGGATCCGCCTCGGGATCGCCTCTCTCGTATGCGCCAGCAGGATCTTCTGCGTCGCCTACAGCTGCTGCTCCGCGTACACGCCTGCAGAGAGGGGTAACTAAACCTGTGAATTATAAACAAATTGTGAAATTTGGTCTGGCATGTTCAACAGGTGAACCTAGCACTCCTGAAGAGGCACTTAGCGACACACGGTGGAAGAAGGCCATGGAAGAAGAATACATGGCACTCAGGAAAAATCAAACGTGGCACTTGGTTCCCCCACGGCGAGGTAAAAATTTGATTGATTGCAAATGGGTTTTCAGAATAAAGAGAAAATCTGATGGAACCATAGATCGCTACAAGGCTAGACTCGTTGCAAAGGGTTTTAAATAGCGGTATGGCGTAGACTATGAGGACACCTTTAGTCCCGTTGTTAAAGCTGCCACTATTCACCTTGTATTGTCTATTGCTGTTTCCAGGGGATGGTGCCTTAGACAGCTAGATGTCAAGAACGCGTTTCTTCATGGTGTTCTGGAAGAGGAAGTATATATGAAGCAACCTCCTGGGTTTGAAAGTAAAAGCAAGCCATCCTATGTATGTAAACTTGACAAAGCTCTGTATGGACTGAAACAGGCTCCCAGGGCATGGTACTCACGACTGAGTCAGAAATTGCAGGCACTTAGTTTCCTTCCTTCAAAGTCTGACACATCCTTGTTCATTTACAATAAGTCAAATACATCCATATTTGTTCTCATCTACGTTGATGATATTATTGTCACAAGTTCATCTAATGAAGCTGTGGCAGGTCTGCTAAAGGATTTGAGTGCTGAGTTTGCTCTTAAGGATCTGGGAGATCTGCACTTCTTTCTCGGAATTGAAGTAAAGAGACATGGAGATAGTTTGCATCTCTCTCAGGAAAAATATGGTGCTGATATGGTAAGGAGAGTTGGGTTGCAAGGATGTAAGCCTTCACCAACGCCACTATCTAGCACAGAAAAATTGTCACTCACTGATGGAAAAATCTTGAGTCAGGATGACAGTACCAGATACAGAAGTTTAGTAGGAGCTCTTCGGTACTTGACTCTAACAAGGCCTGACATTTCTTTTGCTGTTAATAAAGTATGTTAGTTCCTTCATGCTCCCACTACAACTCATTGGACTGCTGCCAAACGCATAGTGAGATATGTCAAAGATACTATGAGTCTTGGTCTTACTTTCAGCAAGTCCTCTTCAACTCTTGTTAGTGCCTTCTCTGATTCTGACTGGGCAGGGTGTCCAGATGACAGACGCTCCACTGGGTTTGCAATATTCTTTGGTCCAAACTTGATATCTTGGTGTGCCAAGAAACAAGCCACAGTGTCACGATCCAGTACAGAAGCTGAGTATAAAGCACTAGCCAATGCCACAACAGAGATTATATGGGTTCAGTCCATGTTAAAAGAGCTCGGTGTAAAGCACACACGAACTCCATGTCTATGGTGTGATAATCTTGGTGCCACTTATCTATCTGCCAATCCAGTGTTTCATGCCAGGACAAAACAGATTGAGATAGATTTCCACTTTGTTCGAGAAAGGGTGGCCAACAAGCAATTGGAGATTCGTTTTGTGCATTCACGTAATCAGGTTGCAGAAGGATTCACAAAAGCATTACCTACAAGGAACCTTGAGGAATTGAAGCGTAATCTCAACTTAACAAAGTTGTGATTAAGGGAGGGTGTTAAACGACACCTATACATCGTACCACCCGGCCTAGCCGGTCCCTTTCCTTGTACTCGAAGTCTAGAGATAGGGATAGAGGTAGTTAGTTTATATTCTCTGTTATCTTACGTAACCAGATAGATCTCTTCCCTCTCTCCCAAGTTGTAATCTCAACCTCCTATACGCGATCCAGGGAGTCGCGCCCCTGGCTATATAACACGCAGGCGTCGCCCAGAGCAAGGGTACGACGTTTCCCACAATCTGCAGCCTTAGTCATAAGCAAAGGGTCTCAGCACTTAATCTCTCCTCGGCGGCCCTTTGTGGATATGTAGCTCCTTCCCTGGGGAACCTCACTTACCTGAGAAGTCTAGATCTCAGCTACAATCTATTTCATGGTGAAGTCCCATGGACAATTGGCCAGCTGTCACAAATGTCATATCTTGACCTCTCAAACAATTTGCTCCAAGGAGAAATTCCTTGGACAATTGGCCAGCTCAGACAGTTATCACACCTCTATCTCTCAAATAATTCAATTGAAGGTGGGATCATGTATGGCCTGAGGAACTGCACCCGTCTTGTTAGCGTCAAACTTGACCTGAACAAGTTCCACCAAGAAATCCCTGATTGGCTTGGAGGCTTGTCAAGGATTGAGGTCATGTCACTAGGGAAGAACAAGTTCACAGGGATCATCCCACCATGACTTGGCAACTTATCATCCCTGCGGATATTGGACATCAATGACAACCAGCTGAGTGGTCCGATTCCTGAGAGTCTTGGCAGGATCAGTAAGCTTGAGAAGCTAGGACTGCAAGTAAACCACCTCTCAGGCACCATCCCAAGAACGGTCTTTAACATGTCCTCACTCGCCCACATTGGTCTGCAGATGAACAAGCTAAGCGGCACACTTCCCTCCGATTTGGGCAATGGGCTACCAAAAATCGACCACCTTATCCTTGCTCTGAACCATTTCACTGGAAGAGTTCCATCTTCACTTGCAAATGCAACCACGATTCAGTCACTTGACCTCTCTGGTAACAAACTCACTGGATCCGTGCCCCCAAAGATTGGAGCACTCTGCCCGAACTTCCTGATTCTTAAGGGAAACCAGTTGAAGTCAAGCACTGCCCAGGACTGGGGGTTCATCACTTCATTAACAAATTGTACTAGTGTTAAAGGTGTCATATTGCGACACAACAGGTTTAGTGGTGTGCTTCCAAGTTCTATCGCAAACCTGTCCAGGCAACTCGAGTTTTTTGATATTAGTTTCAATGAGATTTATGGCAAGATACCAGTTGGCATTGGCAACTTCCCTTATCTAATCAAGCTCGGACTGTCTAGCAATCGATTTACAGGTGCCATACCAGACAGCATAGGGAACTTGAAAATGCTCCAGTGGTTGACACTAGATAATAACCGTATTTCTGGCATGAGTCCTCGCTCGGGAACTTAACACAGTTGGAGCACCTTTCAGTAGCTAACAATGTCTTGCAAGGATATCTTCCAGCAAACCTTGGAAATCTCCAACGGATCGTTGAGGCAAACTTTTCAAACAATGCGCTTTCAGGTCCCTTACCTAGAGAGATTTTTAGCCTGTCATCCTTGTCATACATTCTGGATTTGTCGAGGAATCATTTCAGTAGTTATCTTCCATCCCAAGTAGGTGGCCTCACAAAGCTGACATACTTGTACATCCATGAGAACAACCTATCTGGGATGCTGCCAGATGCACTCAGCAACTGTGAGAGCTTGATGGAGCTCCGTTTGGATGGTAACTACTTCAATGGTATCATTCCTCTGTCCATAAGCAGAATGCGAGGCTTGGTACTACTGAATTTGACCAAAAATGCACTCACAGGTGCAATCCCTCGAGAGATAGGGCTCATGAATGGTCTGAAAGAACTGTACCTTGCACACAATAATTTGTCTGCGCAGATTCCCGAGACCTTGGAAAGCATGACGTCACTTTACCAGCTTGACATATCCTTCAACCTTCTTGATGGGCAAGTCCCAGCACGTGGTGTGTTCGCCAATTTAACCGGATTCTTATTTGATGGGAATGATAAGCTTTGTGGTGGTATTTCCGAGTTGCGTCTGCCTTCATGCCCAACCAAACCAGTTGTGCATCGTCAAAGAATAACTCGCGTCGTTCAAAATGCAGTGATTTCTAGTGCAAGTATCATCTTACTCCTGTGCTTGATCCTACCACTGGTTGTCTTCTCATTACAAGGGAAATTAAGAATACCATCAGTTAGAACAACACCACTAGCTCCGTCATTCATGAATGACATGTATCCTCAAGTTTCTTACTCAGACTTGGCCCAAGCAACAGATGGCTTCACAGCCAACAATATAGTTGGCACAGGACGTTATGGATATGTTTATAAGGGTAGGATGTTACTGAAAGAGTCTGTAATTACTGTCGCTGTGAAGGTTTTTGACCCTGAGCAATCTGGCTCTTCAAGAAGTTTTGTGGCCGAGTGTGAGGTACTTAGCAAAATTCGCCACCGCAATTTGATTGGCATCAGAACTTGCTGCTCTGACTTGAACCAAAATGACTTCAAAGCCATTGTATTTGATTTCATGCCTCACGGTGATCTTGACAAGTGGTTACATCACGACACTTATGCACCCAATTCAGTCAAAGTTCTAACACTAATGCAGAGACTGAGCATTGCGGTTGATATTGCGGCGGCACTAGACTATTTGCATAACAACTGCCAGCCAGCAATAGTTCACTGTGACTTGAAGCCCAGTAACATTCTTCTTGGGGAGGGCATGGTTGCTCATGTTGGGGACTTTGGCCTAACGAAGATTGTCACTGATCCAGAAGGCGAACAATTGATCAATTCGAAGAGTTCGGTGGTGGGAACAATTGGATATGTTGCTCCAGGTAACTGATTTTCTTATCCTGTTTTTAGGTCCAGCAAGTGTTGTGGTGGTTTGGCATATTACTCATGTCGTTTGTGCACTGCAGAATATGGTGAAGGTGGTCAGATATCTCCATGTGGGGATGTCTATAGCTTTGGTATCGTGCTCATTGAGATGTTTACAGCAAAGACGCCTACAGATGCAATGTTCACCGGTGGATTTACCTTACTAGAGTATGCAAAGATGGCATATCCAGCACAACTGATGGAGATTATTGACCCTCTTCTGCTATCAGTTGAGAATACACGGGGAGATATCAATAGTATCATGTACTTTGTCACAAGACTTGCCCTAGAATGCAGTAGGAAAAGACCAACTGAAAGGTTGTCCATCAGAGATGTTGTAGCTGAGATGAACAAGATAATGGCTTGCCATGCTGCAGGAGTAACTAGGCAAAGCAGTTCCGGGTGATTGAACAGCAGTGCTTTAATTTTGCAAGATATCCTAGCTGCGAGAAGAAAAATCAGTTGAGGGTCAGTATAAGAGCATGTCAGACAGTAGTACTCCTTATATATTAATTGTGTGCACATTTACTCATTAGTTCTCTACTTCATTAAACAATCATTATTTCGCATATTTCTACGGGAAAAATTGTCAGATAGAAGCACTTATGAGCTGCAAACAGAGAAAGCAAGATATCCTAACCGTATTGTTTTGGTATTATATTTTACCTGGTTCACATGTCAAATATCGCTTCTGGCTTTCTTCGCCACAATGGACTTTGGTTCTCTGTCTGGTAAACTTATCCGCAACCCATTAGCATTTATTCAGAGTTTTGAGTTGCAGCGGCAGTCATGTACATCTCAAGGGAAAATAAAATGTCAAAAAAATCAGTTTCTTACTTGGGAATAGCAAAATATAAAGTACTTAGTTAGGAACGATAAAATACAGTGATCTATGGAGAAAGCGTAACTCTACTTCCTTTGGAATAAAGGGGAGGGGGGGGGGGGGACAACCCGAGTAACAAACACGGAAAGTGAGATGCATATTGTATAGCAACTGGTAAATATCATAACCAAGCAGTTTGTACCTAAAAATAGCCTGTACCTTGATGTTCCAGATTAGAAGGCTTGTCTTCAGTTTCTTGCTAGAGCTGCATACAGGGAGTCAAACAGGACAGTTCAATCAGTTTCACTATAACATATTGCCTTTTTTCGCACAGAACATATTGCTTTTTTCTTGACTACGTATGGGCACATGACTACATTTATTTACACCTAAGACCACCAATATATGCATATGTGATTTCACAGAGCACTAGCCATTTCATGCAACTCCACGAAAGAATACTCAAGGGATCAGCAGGTCATATCCGCCGAGTACTAACTGGAAGCAGCCACATTCAGTTTAATGCCTGACAATTTGAAATTATAGAAGGAATTTTTCCTATTTCTTTATTAAATGGTACAATATATGATTTCTCAAAAAGAATTAGAAAAGTCTGTAGGTTTGGCACAACCAAGTAAAAGCAGGCATGAAATTTTACTGAAACTATGTTTCTTTACCATGATGAACTGCAGTCCGTGTCATTAAACATTCTGAAGCTTAAAATGTTAGTCACACCACAGAGAACTAGCCAACTAGGCATCCCTGAATCCCTACGGAATATGTAAGATTTTTCTCAAACTTCGTCAGATAAGTCTATAGGTTTGGCACAACCAAGTAAAAGCAGGCATGAATTTTTACTGAAACTATGTTTATTTACCATGATGAACTATGGTCCATGTTAACAACATTCTGAAGCTTAAGTTGTTAATCACACCCCAGAGAACTTGACATCCCAGAATCCCTGCAAAATATGTGTGTCGAGGTAGATCACTAGAGAAGTTAAAGCTGGAGAATCCAGAATCATTCATCGAGCCCGTTCCCTTCTTCAATGCTGTCCAACATAAACATTCTCTTAGATCTAGCACTAAATCCGAAATTGCAAACCCTGACGGATCGATGCCACCAACAAGGAGTCCATACCTGAATTTCACGTACAAACCTCCAGTCAGCCGCCGTATACTGCCTGAACAGCAGATCGAAGGAGGCGAGCAGGAGGCAGTAATTGTGGTGTCGGGCAGCAACTTCAGGTACCGGGCGAGGCGACTGCTCCCCAAGACAGAGTCCAGCGCCGACGGCGTGGGCGGGGAGGCGGAAGAGGATTTCCGCGACGACGTCGTCGAAGAGTTCGCCGGGCTGCTCCATCGTCCTCAACTCGTCTTCGAAATGGCGAATCTCGCCGCCGTCGCCGACACGTTGAGAGGCATCCGGAAAATATTCTGCGCGACAGGGCCTCATAGTCTCCGCCCTGGCTTCCTCTAGCTCCGCCGTAGTGGAGCTCACCGGGATGTTGATGGAGGCCAATGGGAAGAGGAGTGGGGGAGAGTGGTCGTGATGTAGACCACAGATTCGGCCAACTCCTTCAGTTCGCTCGGTTTGATCATGCATCAAACGATTAAAAAAAGCTGACGTGGCTACCGACGGTGCTTTTAGATGCGTCCAATGTGATTTGACGGCCAAAACAATGTGCAATCCCAAATGCTAAAATGTTTTTTTTAACACAGTACAGATGCAATCGCTTATATATACACGCATACACTCATCCTACCCCTAGCACCTCCGGAAGACTGAGCTGGAATATTATCTTTAGATTTTATGAAGTCACTATAGGCGCCTCGTACTCGATGGGAACATTCCTGAAATAAATCCAGGATAAATGTGAGCACCAGGACTTGAACCCTAGTGGGCTAGGGATGCCACTTCCACCTAACCATCCAATCATAAGTTGGTTCGCAAATGCTAAAAAGTTGATGTCAGATTTTTAGCATATGTGTCCTTTAATGCCCCCCCCCCCCATTATAAAGCATAGTCTTTATGGATATTAATTGTTTGAAAATAATGGTCTATATGTAAGGAATTACAGGTTGTAATCAATATCCAAGTAAAACATGGTCTATATCTGCCTCTCCTTATATAAAGTATGTATTTATGGATAGTAATAATTTGAAAAGAATGGTCTATAATTAATAGAAAGGACTTCATGGATAGTAGTTAATTCCTGGCCAATAACGAGGGATACCTACCACATTAACGCAAAGAATGGTCTATATCTGCCTCTCCTTATATAAACATCCACAAAGAGCAGTGTTTCAATGGACGAATTGTGGGAAGATAGAAGAAGAAAGAGAGAACTACTTGGTTGGTTGGTTGTAGTATGGCGCTAATCAAGAGTCACACAAGTGTTCCATGGTTGGTGGCACTTGCGGCTATGGCCATCATCTTGCTCTCCCAGTGCGCACAAGGTTAACACATGGGTTCCTTTTTCTTTTTGAGTTGCATGGGTTCTATTTTGTTACAGCATTGATTGATAGACATCATCTCATATATACACACAAAAAAAAAACCTTTTAACTACTATTTTTTCACACAGGCATGGACAAATGTATCAAGAGTGGCGTGTGCATCTCCGTCTGCCCTACTTTGTGTCTCGAACTGGTCGGTGATGACACAAGGTACTACTGCAAGAGCGATGATAGTGAATGTTGTTGCCCTCCCAACACGTTGACAGAATGGTGCATTAGCAGGCCATTCTGTAATCCCTCGGCCTGTGAGGAATTGTGCAAAGCAAATCACTTCTATGTTGGTGGAGCCTACTGCAAGACTATTACCCACCCACTGAAATATGTTAAGTGTTGCTGCCCCTTAAAACACAACGCCGCCATGCATGCCTAATAGAGCATGAGTTGTTGTATTAGCCTCTATTTATGTCACAATTTTCATAGTATGTTATCATTAGTCATTGTCCTAGAGGCTAATAGAGCAGCTTATGTTCGAGCTAGTCAATTGGTGGATGCCCAAAACTATACCTGGATTGTGGATCCACCACATTTGCTCGTTCTTGTTAATTAATTAATTACAGGAATAAATGCTAGTCTGGAGAGATGGAATTTCTCACTATGTTAGCTAGTGGTGGCCGTAGCGGTTAAATCAATATGGATCAATTCTACACTAAGTACACCCTCCCTCTAGATCATCATCATAATGGTATCCATACATTCTACTACATCATATTCATACCGGCATCCGTGCAAACAAGAAGATGTACAAGTACAACAGACTCACATTCTATTTCCATCTATGTCCCAGGAAGGAAACATCTTCAACTCCCTTTCAAAGCCCTAGCCTTGCAACGAAGAAAATGCAAATTATTTCTATCTATCTATATCCCCAACAAAGAAATCATTTTATATTGATTAGATAGTGAGTAAATATATGATTTTGTCAGATGGAAGCGTTCCTACTCTCAGTAGAGAGCCGTGTGGGTTTATATTGATCGAGGGCAAGAAGAGCCCTTGCCGTGGCGTACAAGGTTTTCCCGATCGCTAGGATACGGGTTCGTTACAATGAGATAGAGACCAAGGTTGTTACGGGAGAGAGAGAGAGAGAAGAAACAGTTGAGATTACAATCTATCTCTAATTCTAACACCCTCCCTTAATCTCAACTATCCTACATTGCGATTCTTCTTGAATTCCTCGAATGGCTTGACTGGCAAGGCTTTGGTGAATCCATCTGCAACTTGGTCTCTGAAGGGAATGAATCGTATGTCCAGCTTCTTCTCACCCTTTCTCTTAAAAAATGAAAGTCAATTTCTATATGCTTGGTTCTGCCATGAAATACTGTGTTTGCAGAAAGATATGTGGCACCTAGATTATCACACCACAAACATGACACACGATACTGTTTAACTCCCAATTCATTGAGCAACGATTCAACCCAAATGATTTCAGCAGTAGCATTAGCTAGTGACTTGTATTCAGCTTCAGTACTTGACCTGGATATTGTGGCTTGTTTCCTAGCACTCCAAGAGATAAGATTAGAACCAAAAAATACTGCAAAGCCTCCAGTTGACCTCCTGTCATCACTGCATCCTGCCCAATCAGCATCAGAGAAGGCACTAACAAGAGTGGAGTTGGAGCATTTAACTTGAAGGCCTAAGCTCACAATGTGTTTTATATATCGTACAATTCTTTTAATAGTTGTCCAATGTACAGTAGTGGGTGCATGAAGATACTGAAAAACCTTGTTAACAGCAAAGGAGATATCTGGTCTTGTCAATGTCAAATACTGTAATGCTCCTACTGCACTTCTGTACCTTGTGACTTCTTCCTCTTTGAGCGGATCACCTTCAAAAGCTGAAAGTTTTTCTGAAGAGGATAGTGGTGTAGTTGAAGGCTTACAATCTTTCATCCCCATACGAGCTAGAAGTTCAGTGGCATATTTTTCCTGGTTCAGTACTATGCCATCTTGAATCTTCTTTTCTTCAATGCCCAAGAAGAAGTGTAGATCACCAAGATCCTTCAAAGCAAACTCTAAACTTAAATCATGCAGAAGGGCATTAGTAGCACTTTGCGATGAGCTTGCAACTATAATATCATCAACATATACTAGTACAAAAATGGTTATGTTTGCCTTGTTGTAGATGAACAATGAAGTATCAGCCTTAGATGCAACAAAGCCTAAACGCCTCAACTGAGAGCTTAACCTTGAGTACCATGCCCTTGGTGCTTGTTTCAGGCCATAAAGTGCCTTGTCCAGCTTGCACACATGATGAGGTGCCTTTTTATGTACATACCCAGGTGGTTGTCTTATGTAAACCTCCTCTTCCAGAACACCATGCAAAAACGCGTTCTGAATGTCTAGCTGTCTCAAGCTCCATCCCCTGGACACAGAAATAGCTAACACAAGTCTAATAGTTGCAGCCTTGACAACAGGGCTGAAAGTATCTTCATAGTCCAAACCATAGTGTTGTTTGAAACCCTTTGCAACCAAACGAGCTTTATACCTGTCAATGGAGCCATCTGCTTTTCTCTTGATTCTATAAACCCACTTACAGTCAATGATATTTTTACCTCTTTTTTCTGGTACAGGATGCCAAATCTTGTTCCTCATAAGCGCTGAATATTCATCATCCATTGCATTTTTCCATTTGGGATCCCCAAGTGCATCTTCCAATTTTGTTGGTTCTCATGCGATACACAACATGCCATATGGAACAGTACCATCAGTTCGGATTTTTGGATTTCTTATACCTTTTTGCGACCGAGTCATGACACGTGAAGTTGTAACTTGCTGAGGCTGATTTCGAAGTGCGTGTACTGGTCGTGCTACATGAGATGACGCAGCGAGCTCCGGCACAAAAGATCCAGAGAAGCGCCCAGACTCGCTTTCCACAGCAGATCCCGTGGCGTGAGGTGTGTCTGATCCACTGGAGTATATGGCTGCAGAAGATCCGCCGCTGGTCGCTGGCGCGCGCACATGGAGCGGAGATCCTAACGCGGACCCTACCGAATCTCCGCTGATCACTGGCGCATGCGCGTGAGACGGGGATCCCGACGCGGACCCCACCGGGTCTGTCGCTGTCGCCTGCCCGCACGTGGGACGCGGTGCGGGGCGCGGCTCGTCCGCACGTGACGACACGACGCCTGCTGATTGGCGCGGCGGGAGGAGCCCAGGCGCGCGGCTCGGCGCGTATCTACGCGCCTGATCCGAGGCAGTCAGGCGCACAAGAGTTCCAGGTGACTCCGGATCCGCCTCGTGCTCCGCGCCAGCTTCGTCCTCTTCTGGTGCATGCAATATAGGCTCATTTTCTGCAAAAAATTGATCATTTTCTCCACCAATTTCTGCTTCGTTTTCTGCTGCATGATCCTGCACACATGGAGGCACAGTCCTACTAGTAGGATCATCAGTTGGATTAGTACAATTGTCGCCCCCATGATCAGAGTTTTGGAGATGTGGTGGAAGAAGAAGGATTGCTTGTTTGAGAAGTGCTCCGGCATTGGGATGAAGGGACT
Source organism: Aegilops umbellulata (assembly GCA_032464435.1). Lineage (NCBI taxonomy): Eukaryota > Viridiplantae > Streptophyta > Magnoliopsida > Poales > Poaceae > Aegilops > Aegilops umbellulata. Next base: position 36,406,729 of record CP136057.1, on the reverse strand, counting down.
CAAAAGGGAATACTGACTCATCAAATACTACATCGCAAGAGATATAGACCCTGCCAGTAGAAACATCTAGGCATTTGACTCCTTTATGAATGGGACTATACCCAAGTAACACACATTTCTTTGAACGAAAGCAAGTTTGCGTGTATTATACGGTCGAAGATTGGGCCAACACGCACAACCAAAGACACGTAGCGACTTGTAGTCAGGAGAGATGCCAAAGAGGCGTGTGATGGGAGTTTCAAAATTTATGACTTTGCTAGGTAGTAAGTTGATGAGATATGTAGCAGTTAAAAATGATTCATCCCAGAATTTTAGTGGCATAGATGAATTTGCTAGTAGAGCTAGCCCTACTTCAACAACATGGCGATGCTTCCTTTCAGCGGAGCCATTCTGCTGATGTGCATGAGGACATGCAACATGATGTGAGACGCCAAGTTCTTGAAAGAAAGAGTTTAATTTTCTGTATTCACCTCCCCAGTCGGTTTGCATGGCGATGATTTTAGTATTTAGTTTGCGCTCAACAAGATTTTGGAAGTTCTTGAAAACTTGAAATACTTCGGATCGTTTCTTGAGGAGGTAGATCCATGTAAACTTGCTATAGTCGTCGATGAAACTAACATAATATGAGTGTCTACCAACGGAGGTGGGGGCTAGCCCCCACACATCTAAAAACACAAGTTGCAATGGTGCAGTAGAAATACTGGTTGATATGGGATACGGTAACTGATGACTTTTAGCTTGTTGACATGGATCACAAACAGACTCAATATTGGACTCATGAGAGTACGGAAGATTATTCTTGCTAAGAACAAATTTAACAATAACTGATGAAGGATGACCTAGTCTACTATGCCACTTGACGATGAAGGCTTGACAGCTACTAAAGCCTGTTTATTTGATGGTGTCGATGAAGATATGAGCGGGTAGAGACCTCCCACGCATCTGCCCCTAAGAAGTATTCTCCTCGTGTCCAAGTCCTTTACCAAAAAGAAATATGGATGGAATTCAATGAGAACACGATTATCAAGGGTAAATCTATGAACAGAAAGGAGATTCTTTGATGTTGTGGGCACATATAGAACTTTTTTAAGATGCAAGTTTTTCATGGGGGTTTTAACAATTGAACTACCAATGTGAGTGATTTTCATACCAGATCCACTTGCCGTGTGCACTTGGTCATGTCCACGGTACTTGTCTCTGACAGTCAGCTTGTCGAGTTCTCCTGTAATATGATTAGTGGCACCGGAGTCCGCATACCAGTTTGTGTCGACACCGTAGGAGTCCGTGACGATGTTTGCCTCCTTTTCTTCATAATCATCGTCCTCATAGCGATCCCAACACTCACGGGCTCCTCCGCGGTGATGCTTGAGGCATATTTGGCACTCGGGATAGTCCCGGTGCTGTGGACGTTGCTGCTGCTGTTGTTGGGGACGACCACCTCTCCTGTTGGCGCCGCTTGAAGAAGAGGAGGAGGGCGAGCGTCTCCCTCGGCCGCGGCCTCTGTTGCCGCGCCCGCGCCCTCTACCACGAGGCTGACCGCGCCCCCTGTACACCAGGTTCGCGGAAGTGTTGAAGCCAGCTTCTGGACCGTCGCCTAGCATCTCTACCTATTGATTGAAGGCAGCGATCTGGGTAAAGAGTTCGTCGACGGTGATGGAGGATTTGACGGCACCAATCGCCGCCACGACCGGATCATAGTCCCGATCGAGACCGGCAAGGACATAGTCCACCATCTCTGGATCGGAGACAGGTCGGCCTGCTGCAGCAAGTTCATCCCCCAGATTTTTCATCCGGGCGATGTAGGAGGTGCTTGACATGGAGCCCTTCTTGGTGGTGGTGATAGCAATTCTCAAATTCGTGATTCGAGATTGAGACTGCGAGGCAAACATAGTGATGATGGCAGTCCATAAACCAAAGGTATTTTCTTTACTCACAACTTGGGCGAGGATTTCCTTCGACAAGGAGTTCAGGAGGTAGCTGAGAACTTGTTGATCTTTGGACATCCATGGCGCATAGAGGGGATTGGGCACCGTGACCGTCGTCTTGTCCGACTGCTGCTGCTCCACCGTCTTCGGGGGTGCTGCGACAGTTCCATCTAGGAGGCCGGTGACCTGCGCTCCTCGCAACGCCGGCATCACTTGAGCCTTCCATAGGAGAAAGTTCCCCTTGGTAAGCTTCTCGACAGGTGGCGCACCCAGGTTGAGAGCGACATGAGCCGAGGAGGACATGGCGATCTGATTTTTGGAGATCGATGGAGTTTTGGCTAGATAGATGGGAAGAGGATGGCTCTGTATACCATGTCAGATGGAAGCGTTCCTACTCTCCGTAGAGAGCCGCGTGGGTTTATATTGATCGAGGGCAAGAAGAGCCCTTGCCGTGGCGTACAAGGTTTTCCCGATCGCTAGGATATGGGTTCGTTACAATGAGATAGAGACCAAGGTTGTTACGGGAGAGAGAGAGAGAAGAAACAGTTGAGATTACAATCTATCTCTAATTCTAACAGATTTAAACCTATTTATTTACATAATAAAATTTATAAGTATGAGCTTAAACCTATAATTAAAATGAGTGATAAAATAAAATAAAATGATGTGTCAACATGCACGTCTTGTTTAGATGTGTCAATGTACATGGGTTGGACAGTATACTGAGGAAAGAGAAAAAAATAACATGAGTTGGACAGAGTTTAGCAGATTGTGCCTCAATTGTGTTCATGTGAAGTTCACTGTTGCCGGAAGTCATAATCAATTGGAAACATAAGTCATGCCTCACACCAAACAATTGGAATAGACAATCACCACCAATATCTCCAAGTGATGTATCGTCTGATGGAAATAAAATTGTGTTGTGGCTAAAAAAATTATTTTCCACTAAAAAAACCGTGCAAAGTATACTTCATCTATTACAAAATATAAGACTTTAACCGGCCAAATTATGTTTCTAGCTGGTTGCGTCGGAACAGTGAAGTCGTCGAGGACATGTTCTGCCCGGCGATGAGAAGAAGCGACAGTCGTCGGAACATCGGCATTTGTACTGTCACAGTTGAATGTATCGATTTTAAAAGCTTGGGACTGTCACCCAGCCGCTCGTCGACGGCGCCGGAGCGCTGCTGCTTCCTGGCAATACATGCACCACTTCTCGACGTCACACTTAGGATCCACTGCCGCCGCGCCACCGCCCTCCTGCTTCTCTGGCGAGCTCGCCCTGTTTGACGAAACGCTACTCATGCCGATCAAGTCATCGAGGCGCCCTCCACCTACCCAGCGAGCACGCCCACAGCACGGTCGTCGCAGTCAATAGGCAAACCCCAACGGCGGCCATGGCAGCCAAGTACGGATCGATCACACACTAGAAGCTGCAACACGATCAAATCAGTGAAGAATTCACCTATCATCTGACTCGACTCTGTTCTTGTTCATGGACAAAGGAACTAGCACTTGGGTAAGTTGTAGGTGCAGCCGTGGGTAACTGATCTCAAACCATAAGCTATTGTTTTTTAGTTGTTGAAGTTAACAACTTGTCCGGCGATGAACTCCGATGGTCTTTTGGGTGATGTACAGTTCATTTATGTGCATTTGGTTGTCTGTTTGATGCCGATTTCGTTGTGCGTTGTTTGATCACGTAGAGTAGCTCTTAGAGCATCTACAACCACATATGGCAAATCCGGCGCCACAAATGCACGCGGACGCGCCCGGGCGCGTCCACTAGCAATGACCGGGCACACCTCAAATTTTATTTGTCGCATCTGGACATCTCATACTCGATTTCTATATCCATACAAAGACATGCAAAAGGAAATATAACCTACATACTACGTCGATCATAGTTACTCCTCGTTGGAGATCACCACGATCTCCGTGCCCGGCTCCGGCAGCATGGGCGGCAGCTGCAGCTCCGGCTCCTCCGACTGCTCCGCTCCGGCCTTCTCCGCCTCTATCTCCGCGTCGAGCTCGTTGAAGAGCGCGTCGGTCTCCGCCTGTTGCCGCCGGAGGAACACCCGGTTGGCCTCCACATAGGCCTCGTCCTGGATGGACTCCAGGATGGCCTGCTGCTCGGCCATCTCGTTGGACTGGGCGACGCAGCCTCCGCCTGCTCCATGTTGAAGGCCGACACCTGCTGGTGCAGCTCCTTTGCCTCCATCGGAGCCATCTACTCCTCCTCCTCCTCCTCCTCTTCCCCCAGGTGCTCATCCTCCTCCTCCTCCGGCTCCGGCGAGTCCGGAGGCAGCCTGGCAGCGATGCGGGCGGCGCGCGGCGCGCGGCGGCTTCCCTCGCTCGGATCTGCTGCTGGATCTCGTAGCGTCGCTCCGGCGTCAGCATGGCATAGTACGTGATCTTGCGTCGGACCATGGCGGAATGCCGGAGCGTGGACAGAGCGCCGGAGCGGGAGAGGGAGGAGGTGGATGGGCTCGAACTGGCGACGCGGAGAGGGGGAGGGGGTTGGGTTAGGGTTGCGGGACGCCGACTGGCTTAAATAGCCGGATTTCGTCTTGGGCGGCGAGCCGGATGAAGGAAATATGCCCTAGAGGCAATAATAAAGTTGTTCTTTATATTTCCTTATATCATGATAAATGTTTATTATTCATGCTAGAATTTTATTAACCGGAAACTTAGAACATGTGTGAATACATAGACAAACAGAGTGTCACTAGCATGCCTCTACTTGACTAGCTCGTTGAATCAAAGATGGTTAAGTTTCCTAGCCATAGACATGAGTTGTCATTTGATTAACGGGATCACATCATTAAAGAATGATGTGATTGACTTGACCCATTCCGTTAGGTTAGCATTTGATCGTTTAGTATATTGCTATTGATTTCTTCATGACTTATACATGTTCCTATGACTATGAGATTATGCAATTCCCGAATACTGGAGGAACACTTTGTGTGCTACCAAACGTCACAACGTAATTGGGTGATTATAAAGGTGCTCTACAGGTGTCTCCGATGGTACTTGCTAAGTTGGCATAGATCGAGATTAGGATTTGTCACTCCGATTGTCGGAGAGGTACCTCTGGGCCCTCTCGGTAATGCACATCACTATAAGCCTTGCAAGCAATGTAACTAATGAGTTAGTTGCGGGATGATACATTACAAAAAGAGTAAAGAGACTTGTCGGTAAGGAAATTGAACTAGGTATTGAGATACCGACGATCGAATCTCGGGAAAGTAACATACCGTTGACAAAGGGAACAACGTATGTTGTCATGCGGTTTGACCGATAAAGATCTTCGTAGAATAAGTAGGAACCAATATGAGCATCCAGGTTCCGCTATTGGTTATTGACCGGAGATGAGTCTCGGTCATGTCTACATAGTTCTCGAACCTGTAGGGTCCGCACGCTTAACGTTCGGTGACGATCGGTATTATGAGTTCATGTGTTTTGATGTACCGAAGGTAGTTCGAAGTCCCGGATATGATCACGGACATGACGAGGAGTCTCGAAATGGTCGAGACATAAAGATCGATATATTGGACGACTATATTTTGACGTCGAAATGGTTCCGGGTGAGATCGGGAATATACCGGAGTACCAGGAGGTTACCTGAATCCCCCGGTAGGTATATGGGCCTTATTGGGCCATAGTGGGAGAGAGGAGAAGGGATAAAAGGAGGGGGTGCGCCCCCCAAGCCCAATCCGAATTGGGAGCCCCCCCTTTCCTTCCTCCTTCCTCCCCCTTCCTTCTCTCCTAATCCAACTATGGAAGGGGGGGGATCGTACTCCCGGTGGGAGTAGGACTCCCCTTGGGGCGCGCCTAGGAGGCCGGCCTCCTTCACTCCTTTATATACGGGGGAGGGCGGCACCCCATAGACACACAAGTTGATCATTGATCTCTTAGCCGTGTGCGGTGCCCCCCTCCACCATAATCCACCTCGGTCACATCATAGCAGTGCTTAGGCGAAGCCCTGCGCCGGTAACTTCATCATCACTATCATCACGCCGTCGTGCTGACGAAGCTCTCCTCGAAGCTCTACTGGATCGTGAGTTCGTGGGACGTCACCGAGCTGAACGTGTGCAGATCGTGGAGGTGCCGTACATTCGGTACTAGGATCGGCCGATCGTGAAGACGTACAACTACATCAACCGCGTTGTCATAACGCTTCCGCTTACGGTCTACGAGGGTACGTGAACAACACTCTCCCCTCTCGTTGCTATGCATCACCATGATCTTGCGTGTGCGTAGGAATTTTTTTGAAATTACTACGTTCTCCTACACCGGAGCGGCGTCAAGCGGCGTTCACACCTCGACGACAGACGCGGCGTCCGTCGGACCGCCGGATTTCCGGACGTTTTCGTGTGGGACCATGCCGTCAGGCCGGCGTGATGGGTGTGCACGGGCGCCCCCATATTCGCCACATACTTGGGCTGGATATGGGGGCTGCCGATCAGCTTGGGCGTTTGAGGGCCGTTTGAGAGGCCCGTCTGGAACAAAAATTCATGACTGCCTGCCCAAACGTATAAGACGGGTTTGAGAGGTCCGGTTGTAGATGCTCTTATGTTGCATGCATAGTATGGATATAGGTTGCCGGATATAAGGTACGCACATGTGGTGAGAAAAATTTGAGACGTGACCGATAAGTGCCTGCGAACACACGCTGTGGATGCTCTCACCCCTTAAGAAAAAAAAACATCCACCGTATGCGTTACGCGGGGAATAAGAAATCTCATCACCGCGTGTGGTCTGGGCTAAACCGACCTACAGCAGCTGCACGGTCCTTCGCGTTTGTGTTCGATGATCGAAACACACGGTATAACTTCCAAGAAAATAGGACGCGGTGGTCCACACGGCTGAACGGGTTGTCCTACTCAATCTGTCGGATGAAGCAGGCAAGCAGCACCCTTTGGAGTCGTGAATGGGACATGAACAGAAGACTGATTTTCCAAGTCAAGCTACGATTATTGATGCAACTGTGGAAAATGGGGCCAACGGAGAAGACTTTAGGGTACATACTGTAGATAAGCCTGACTTGGTCCTGGGAAAATAGAAGAAAAATCAGCGGTTCAATGCATGCAGTATGCTCAACCACCATATTCGTTTGCACCTGCCATCTTCTATATATACATATGCAGAGAACTAGTATATGTGTCCATCTCGTCCTCCAGTGAATCCAGAAGAATCACCAGCTACAATGCCTCGCACGACCACTCATCACACCTCACTCTTGGTGACCTTAGGTTTCCTTGTAGAAACCCTTCTACTTCCACATTGCTCTCATGCCTTTTCAGTCAACACCAGTGCCTTGCAGCAGATCCCTGCACGATGCCGCGAGGATCAGGCTGCCGCGCTCCTCGGGGTGAAGCGTTCCTTCAACTTCAGCAGTCCCTACCTATCGGCCACCACGACACTGTCATCATGGAGAGAGGGCACAGACTGCTGCAGCTGGGAGGGCGTTAGCTGTAACAATGTTACCGGGAGGGTCACTGCACTCGACCTCCCAGAGCGTAACCTGTATATCGGCGACTTCCACGCTTCCCTCTCCAGGCTTACCTCTCTCCGGTACCTCAACCTTGCCTCCAACTGGTTTACCAGCTCCCAGCTTCTGATGTATGGTTTTGAGAGCTTGACACAGCTGACCTACCTCAACCTGTCACATTGCAACATTGTTTCTCAGGTCCCGGTGAATATCTCACGGCTCACCAACCTGGTCACCCTTGACCTTGGCAACACTGGCATGAAGTTTGATCTCCATCCATCTACCATAATGGCCAACCTTAGCAAGCTGAAGGAGCTCCATCTCGATGGTGGTGGCATAACCAGCACAACACCAGAGTTCTTCAAGGCACTTGCCAACCACTTCCCTCTTCTTGAGATCCTTAGATTAGGCTGGTGTGGCCTCTCTGGTCCAATCCACCCATCCTTATCAAGTCTCCACTCTCTAACGGTGATTTATCTTGGTGCAAATTCTTTAACCGGTCCTCTGCCTGATTTGTTCACTCCTTCCAATTTCCCTTTTCTACGAGAACTTGTGCTCAGTGGTAACAACTTCGAGCCTGGAACATTCCCTCTTGGGATCACTGGGCTTAAGAATCTCATGGTCCTCGACCTTTCATATATGAACCTCATGGGGCCCCTCCCCGACTCCTTTGGGAACCTCATGTCACTGACTGAATTACACATCAGTGCGAACAGCTTCTCCGGCAGGCTACCTTGGGCCCTCAGCAATCTGACAAACTTGATCATACTGGACTGTCATCATTCTGGTTTGTCTGGGCAGATTCCATGGCTTACAAGCTTGACACGACTTGAAAGCGTATCGCTCGCCAACAACAACTTCACTGGTAAGTTGCTACCATTGAAAAGATTGCAGCTTGCTAAATCATCTACCTATCAAGTCTGTTATATCGTTTTTTGGATATATGCAAGGAGGGGGAATCGATGTGGGCGAGTTGAATCCTGCCATTTTCTTAGGCACATCACATTGCTATCAAATATTATACAATGACAGCTGTAAATACTTCCCTGTTTCAGTGTATATCCAAAAAGAGTGACCGGTTAACAGTGTGTTTGTTCTACCTGAGTTTTAGTGTATCCTGATCTACTCCCTCCGTTCCACAATACATATTTTAATATATAGGTACATTTATTTTTGGACAAATGGAAGTCAAGTATTTTGGAACGGAGGGAGTAGTTAGTACTGTACTTTGTTAAAAACCTGAACTTTTAAGACTCTGCAGAAAGGGGTGTGTGCACCTTTAAATGGAGAGCCCATGGAGGTGCTCTTCTCCGTTATCTAAAAAGAATTGTGCAAACGAATTGTCTTGTGTAAAATTCAAAAAACTACCTTGAACTACAAATTTAGTGTGTCTTTGGTTTAAAGGGATTCCATAGGAATATTTAGAGTATTATTCCTTATGCGTTTTTACTACAGAACTTGTGCTTTATCGTATGGTTTATTTTACAATTATTTTAGAGAGTGATATTTTCTAGATAATCGGCATGCTTTATTCCTTCCTAAATTTACAAGATGCAAGCAACATCCGGAGGGTTTAACAACCAAATGGGCCAAGCTTCCCTGTTTTCTTTGCTGTCATTTTCTCTTATATACCTGAGGTCATGACAAGTGACTGCAAATTAAGGAATACCTGTATAAAAAAAATACTTGTAGATCTGAAGTTACACGGTCCTTGTCTACCAGTTTCATGATTAACACAATTTTCTTCGACAGGGCCGGTTCCTCTTGATGGACATATGTACCCACATCTGACAGAGGTGGATTTAAGCAATAATTTACTGTCGGGGACAGTTCAAGCATCCTTGTTCACTCAGCCAGCATTGCAGACACTGCAACTCGAGGCAAACCAACTCTCTGGTGCTATTGACGAATTCCAAAATCCATCAGCTACACTGACCTGGGTTGACTTGAGCTACAATCAGCTGACAGGTGTAGTTCCAACTTCATTTTCGTATCTCACTGCTCTTCATACCCTGAAACTTGAGCACAACAATTTCACGGGTACCTTGGATCTAAACATGTTCTTGAGGCTAAGGAATCTCAGTGAGATATCAGCCTCCTATAACCCATTGTTATCTGCTTCCGGGGATGGTAATGAAGTCGATGCTTATAGTAATAGTAGTCTTTCTAGCCTGGCTCTAGCATGCTGTAACCTAACAAGGTTGCCCCTTGTGGTTAGATATCTACCTGAACTACAAGATTTGGATCTCTCTTCCAATCACATTCATGGGGAAATACCTGACTGGATTTGGAGAAACATGAGCTCCTTGAACCTCTCTCACAACCACTTCACCACCGTGGGTCAGCCCCAGCACTATGTTACTATAAGGTTCTCCATCGATCTTAGCTTCAATATGCTTGGTGGCGCCGTGCCTTTCCCTTTTGACGCGTACGATCTTGACTACTCCAATAACAAATTCTCTTCCATCCCTCCAAGAAGTTTCCTCCGACAGTTTGAGGTCACCTACTCCGTCAACCTTGCGAACAATGAACTGAGTGGCGCTATCCCCTACTCAGAATGTCATAAGCATGATCCTCTCCAAATACTTGACCTATCAGGCAATAATCTCAGTGGGTTGGTGCCACCTTATTTGCTGAAAGGTTGCAATGACCTAGCTGTGTTGAACTTGAGGGGAAATCGCCTTAACGAAACATGGCCTGACGATATCGATGAATCATGTAACCTGAGGCTAATAGACTTACATGGGAACCACATCCAGGGGCGCCTGCCGAGATCATTGGCTCGGTGCCAACACTTGCTAGCCCTTGACATTGGAGGCAACCGCTTCGTGGACTCTTTCCCTGTATGGTTAGGTCAGCTACAGGAGCTTCAGATACTTATATTGAGATACAACAATTTTCATGGCCCACTCAGCATCCCTGCTCTTGTGCAGAACAACTCGACTGCCTGTTACTTCTCCCGTGTACAAATCATTGATCTTGCAGGAAACGGCTTCAGTGGCGATCTACCATTAGATTTCTTCAGCAGTTTCAAGTCCATGGTTTGGGACCCAAAGGGAGTTGCAGAATATGATAATATAGTTTATGTGGAAGATGGAAGATCGATTTATCAGGTGGAGGTTGATGTGGCCATGAAACAACAATACATGAGGGTGGCAAATGTCCGTACTGAGCTGGTGGTGATTGACCTGTCGAGCAACTGGTTCAGCGGCTTCATCCCCAAGTCAATCGGCAACCTCACAACCCTGCACGTAGTAAACTTGTCTCGCAACACCTTTAATGGAGAGATCCCACGTGAGCTTGGCCAGTTGGCCAGGGTCGAGTCACTAGACCTCTCGTGGAACCATCTGACAGGGGAGATCCCGGAGGAGCTGGCCACGGTGACCACCCTCGAGTGGCTCAACCTCTCCTACAATGATCTTAGTGGGAGGATACCTTCGGGCAGCCAGTTTTCGACGTTCACCAGCAGCTCGTTCCAGGGTGGAAACAGAGGGTTGTACGGGTGCCCTCTTCTTGTGAAGTGTAACCTTACCTTCGTGAAGACTACGCCATCTTCGTCATCGCTGCCTCATGGGCCAGAAGGATCACTATTTGATGATATCATGTTATGGCTTTTTGTTGGTGTAGGCTTCGGAGTCGGATTTGCACTGACAATTGTACTACATGTTGTCTGCGGTTGCCGGCAAAACAAAATGGTTCTGCAGCACTCGACCAAGTAGTTTTTTCGAAAAGAGACGCTTTATTACTTAAAAGGTTTAAGTATTACACCTGGCCTCTGCATACTACGATGCACTAGACCGAGTAGTTACCTAGTATTTTTTTTTCTTTTACAATAAATGAATTGTAATGTACTTTTCCGAGCAAATTCGAGACATATAAGCTGAATGCCTGCAATATGTACAGTTTAAAGAAATGACCAGAACACTTGGAACTCCCCTTCCTTTTCCTTGGCAGACACTTGGAGCTCTTGATCCGTGAAACTTGAGCTTTCTATTTTTCTACACACTATAAAAGCAAGCCCAGGACGCGAAGAGCTCTTGTATAATCCGAGCTCTTGACTAGTCCAATAATTAGCCATTTTTTCACCACCGTTGCAATAGAAAAAAAACTGGCTATAAAAAGACATACAACCACGTAATTTCTAAACGTTCATGGCCGTGGCTAAAGCCAAGAATGGCCCAAGTTGCATCTTGTGTAAGCCACAATCATGTAGTACTATATCGGAAGTGCGCCCTGGCGCACCGGTGCCTGGCTCAGCACAATGACCCAACATATAAAACTCAAATATAACAAAGCATTTTGTGCATCCAAAGGAAATCAGAGCAACCACTCAAGCAAAATTTATTTTGTACAGATCACAAACAGTAAGAAATATAGTTGTTGCCCAGATAACTGAGTTTAGCATAGAGCATACAAATTAATGATATACCAGAAGCATGGTATAGTTGTTCCCAAGACAACTGGCCTTAAACTTTACTACAAAGCATAAAGGCACAAAGTGTACCAAAAGCAAGACATAGTGCTTGCTTAGGACAACTGACTTGAATTGGACTGCATCAAGTTCAGTACAAAGCGTCAAGACATAAATTCTATAAAATATAGCCAAGAAGTTCATACTGGCAAGCATAAGTGTCAGATTTTGGAGCTGCTCATAAACATAATGAGATAACAGACAAATTGAGAACAAAGCTCTGGAAACATCGATAATAGTAGGACATTTGTCTTTGTTGGTCAAAGAACATCTACTGTAGCTTGTAGTTAACCATTACTGAGAACTCCTACTTCCTCCTTCCAAGTGAAAAGGTTATTTTCTGAGGCGAAGCTAATGCAGATAGTAGTGGCCAATACTTGAGTGACTTCACCTTGCTAATGATAATATGGAAGATCTACAAAAACAATATAATTAGCTAATGAACCTAAGCACTATGCAAACTATATAAAATTCAGATAAATGGAATACTGAGATTGAACACAAATTAGTAACACTGTGCCTGTAGAGCAAAGTGCAGAAGATTGTACTTCACAATTCAGACATCAATGGTAGCCACCATGGGCTCTATCCTCTGAACTACGTTGATTGAGGCTTTATTTCTTTCTAATTGCTTTGAAGAGTACCTACATCTTTATAACGCCTTTATAAAGAACCAATGTTCGCACTGTTCATGTAGGCCAGTAAAAGAAAGGTTCATGTGACACTATAATAAGTAGTTAAGAAAACAGATTGAATCTAAAATGCAGCTAAATGAATGCAATAGAAAAAGTTACCATAGCTATTTGTAAATAACTGGATATGAAAGAGAAGTAGCACAAAGCAACACATATGGCCTTTTGAAGGAGGCAAGTGCATCAATGCTACCTCTGAATATAAAATTAGGCATATTGGGGCAACATATTTCTGTAGAAAATTGAGGGATTATAAAAAACTAAAAGGTGGTGTTCTATATAGAAAAATAAATAGATCGTGTGAGCCTAGAGCAAAGGCTTTACACCAATAGTAGGCAACAAAACTACTCCCTCCGATCCAAAATGTTCAAAACTGCGACACCTATTATGGATCAGAGGTATTATAAATCAGTATGATCAACTTATAATGTAGGGTTCTGCATCCATTTTAAATGACTCAACAACATACAGCTAAGATATACCGATTTGTCATTGTAGAAGTACACAATTCGCATAAATGACAAAAAAGGAATGCACATATGTGCATTAGAATCAAAGTGGCCAAAAGTGAAGCACGGAGACACTTTATTTTCAAAGGAGGTGAAATTACCTTGTGAATCACTGGCACCACCCTAATTCAAGCTATAGGAGCATAGGGCCCTGAGCAAAAGAAGAAAACACAAAAGATTTAGTTAGTGGCCACAAGAGGACAAAGAAAGTAAACTGCACTATATATTGCTAGCTATGACAACGTCCAAAATATAATTAAAATCTAACGATCAGACCCACTTGTACATGTTTGGGCTCAACGGATCAGAGAACATATAGCGCAGTACATCTCCGTGTTTTTTATAGGAGTCCAGTAATTATATGAATAAAAACAGACTAACCGCTACATGGATTATCCAGGCAAACTGGCACATACATCGACTCTGCGAAAACTATGTTTGGGATAGAAAGGAGAACAAAATGAAAGCTCAAGAAATCATCACCATTCCCCATAAGAAGCCTGCTCCCTCACAACAACACAGCTGGAATAAAAAATATATCTAAACGAAGAGGACATGTTATAGAGATAAAAGTCGCAAAGAAGTGAATATATCTTTTGAAACTAACAATACAAATAGAACCAAGATAGAAAGTTCAAGACATGTGAATGTATCTTTCATGACAATGTTAAACAGAAGCCACTTTCCCAGATTTCATTGCGTACTGAACCAAGGCACACACATGGACATACACTGGATCCAACTTGTCTATTTATCAAAAAAGAAAGTAGTAGGAACGTCTTTAAAGAGAAAATACCACATCACCAAACATCAAATGCTTAAGCTTGAAAAGGTATGCATTCATCCACTGTTTACAATCGATCCTACTAGGAAGAAACATTTAAACAAAGTACATCAAGCGCTGACAAAAATATAGGAGCATCTATTCTTAAAAAAATCTGAATGCTAACTAAGATTTTTTTAAAGGAGTGAAAATCTAGTATGATACATCACATCTTAAGTTCAAGTGTAGATAATTTGATATCCAATATAACAGAAGCTTTAGTTAACAAAGATCAAAGGCATGAGCTTGAGTTAGATGATTCTAAAATAAAATCAAGATGCGTTAGAAATAACTCGCATAATATATACCATACAGAAAATATACACCTACAATTTTTTTAATTGGCCAACAATACAATAAAACAAAGAGGAATAATCATTACTGGTCAGAACGATTAATCAACAAAAAGTGCGACTCTAGAATTTGAATTGTGATATAAAGCACAACATCATCATCTTTCTCCCTACTATTACATTTGGATTGTGTAACTGCAAAATAGGCATCGTAATACAACAAACTGAAACAATGCAAAATAATTACACAGGAACAGAACCTTGGGTGTTGGCTAAGACTTCACGCAAAAAACACAGGGAAGAGATAACTCACTGATGCCGAAAACAATAAGATAATCACCACATGAACAAACAGAGATGCACAATCTAGGTTTTTTGGTGCCCAGTTAATGATGCATGTAGTAGGTAATACAACCAGGTCCCTCATGTAGATAAACACCAGTTTTCCTATCAAATCAATAATGAAATTGCAGTAAGCGGCACAACAAGAAAACCTATGCTAGTAACCAGGCCAATACCTCAATGTGAAGTGCAAACCTGAAGCATCATCTGACCATGGCGACTAACGGAGCGACAAACTAACTAATTGAGGCATTTTCCTGCACTCAAGAGGCAGTCAGGAGATAAGAGAAAGCAACACAAGAACAAACATATGCTAGAAGAGCATGTAAAGCATGCATACATGAATAAGATGCATTGAAATAACAGCTGGAACCTGAGTACAAGCAAGGAAAATATTAGAATGCATTGAGGCATGAATATTAGAAGGTAGCACATGCGCACATCGAGACAGCAAAGAGGTATACCTAACAAAGGCTAAACATAAGCGGAGAAACCTGATCTATAGAAGTATAGAAGAGAGACATCCACCCCGTGTAAATTTGAGCACAACCAGGATCTATAGAAGTGACCAAAATGCCCAATTCCAAATACCAAGCAAGCACAAAAATAAAGGCAGGGGATAATAGTTTTAGATGCTAGGCTTCTACCAATAAGAGAACAAAAAGCAGATACATCCATTGTCCAAACAAAATCTAACAGCCGCTTCATACAGGAAGAAATGTAAGCCTAGGCCTGGAAAGCATAGAAGAGAGGGGGAGAAGGGGACAACCTGCAAAGAGGTGGTCGAAGATAGAGCACGACGAACTGGCCAGAATAACGAGCACCTATAGACAGCGGACCAACCTGCAAGGGGAAAAAGAGGAAAAGGTACAACCATGGATGAGCTGCAGCTAACCAGAATTTAGACGGTCCAAAACAAAACCATGGATGAGCTGCAGTTAGCCAGAATGAGAGGGGGGGCTCACCACAATTGTGTTGGGTGGGAGTTAAAGAGGGAGGTAGGGATGTTAGCCTGCTCCTCTCAATGATATCAGATATAACCTTTCATCTCAATGTATTATTTAGTTATGTTACATGCAGAATGAGATACAAAAAGAACATGTAATATACAAAAAAGGGAATGCAGCAACAGCAGAAAGAAATGCTAAAAGGGAACATAGAGCGGAAAACCAACCCAAAATGCAAGCAAGAATCTTTAAAAGGGAACATAGAGCAGCATGAGCACGCGGCATAGAAAAATGGGGTCACCTTAAGATCAAGAATCAGTGGCCCTCTCCCAGTTCAAATCAGATGGATAGAACCACTATATAAATGGGGTCACCTTAAGATGAAGAATCAGTAACCAGCAAAGGAAGAATGCACCTTTTTGGAATTTTAAAGTAGCAAGACATTAAAAGTTCTCTTTTGCCTTCAATACTACACACATTAGGGGAGGTAGCTGCAGTTTTATTGCATAGTGGGCTCAAATTCGCCTTTTCTCGATCATATAACCTATCCCCATCATCTCTTATCACCAGATCAATCTGTTTACACAATGGAGCTGCCCTGGTTATCACTCAACAAGAATGACCATCCAAGGACAGATCAATAGGTATCACATGATCAAAAAGGATTCTAGAGACAACGGGGAGGATCCAACTTGATACCCACAGGTGCCTTGATTGCTCAAAGGCACACTTATTCCAGCCACAGTTAATCATCATCGCCCTAGCACGAACACCAGCCACAGACAAAGCGAAATGGCGAGAATGCCCCCGGCGGGCAGGCTATTTACGCGCGGTGGCACAGTCGAGGTGAAACTGTTCATTCCAGCAGTAACTATTTTTTATCCGACGGACGAGGTCGTTCCAGGGCTCGATCCGACGGCTCGGATTGCATCAAGCGCGCAGATCCAACGGCCAGGAAGCCCAAATCGCTGAGGAGCCGGAAGGAGAGCTTCTATTCTTATCTCTGGATGGCCATGTCCCATACAGTAGCCAAAGCAGAGGAGAAGGAGGAAGATGGAGCTCACCGAGGGAGGTTGTAACCGAGGCAGTACTCAGTGCACGCCGGGGTTGCGCGTGAACGCCGTCCAACCGGCAAGGAACCGCTTCCTACACCGCACATCCACCACGCGACCGCGTCGGAGTTGCGCCTTGCACCGTCCCGCCAACGAGCACGAACGCCACGGTCACATAATTCTCCTTGAAAACCACATATGCACACATGCGCTCATCTATTAGTATAGTTATACATAGAAATTGCTAGTTGCTTCAAACCAAAAAAACTTAATTCACGCATTCATTGCCCCTTTTCACACAGAATAATGCATCAAATCCTATGACTCAGAAGTTGTTGATCATAACAGGCCATGTCGCTCGTCTTGACACCAACGTGTGTTGTTAATGAGACCAAAAACTATATTAAACGACAATGGCCTATCTTTTCAGTGAACTAATTACCTAACCAGCAGTCATTTCAATTTATCAATTGAAGAATTCCCCAAACAGAAATTGAGGAGCAGGAGGAAGTTGGAGACCACCGAGGGAGGTTGTAGCCGAGCCAGTAATCAGTGGGCGCTGGGGTTGCGCCTGAACGCCATTCAGCCGGCGAGGAACCACTTCCCCGGACATCCACGCCGCTACATGAAGTGAAACTCTCCTGGCAAAGCAAAGTAAAATCTTATGACAAAATGTAATGGAAAATATAAATGAATTCCTTACCTACTGCATTTTGTGAACCAGAATAAGTGGGACCATATCTAGAGTATCATTCTCATGTTCGCCTTGGACAGAGGTTAATCGACGTGGTGTATTGAAACTCAGTACTCAATACTCCAGTTACATGTCAGTCCTAGACTCCTAGTGCTTGGTGATGCTCACGAATGAGGCAGGGGTGCGGGCAGCACCGTCATGGCTCACATAGGCACAACCCACGTGCTACCTATGTTAAACACCGTGGAGGAGAAGTGGCAGATGTGACGCGCTAGCTGGACGGACGTGGCGGCAGTGGGCAACAACTGTAGTACTAAAAGAAAATCAGTGTTGTTTAAGGTAGTAACAGCCACGGTCGAAAATAGTAAGTTTTGGTAATTATAACCCGACTACTTGTACACAATCAGACAAAATCTAGAAGGACCATCTAGCCAAACCATAAAAAGTATATATTCATGTTATCACCTGAAACCAAAGTTCCATGGAAGCATTCAGTTCAATGATAAACCATGCCATCTTGATTCATGCCTTGTAGGTATATGGAAAGGACCAAACAAGGATATCTCACAATTTAGCCCTCCCTTAGTGTGAGCCTCTCCTGCATATGCAGTTTTGAAATAAAGAAAATTAGACAAATGCACCTTTAAATATCGAGTTGTGCATAATTCTTATTGAAACAAAAGAAATATACTTCGCGAGAAGTAAAATTAATTAATTACATTCTGACATATGTAGCTAACAGGCATCGTTAAAACAATATATTTCTATAATGACCAAAAAGGGTATTTGCATGTATGGAAACTATCAGGAAGGTGAGTTTAGAAATCGACAAAAGGAAATTCAAGCATATTTAATTTTAAAAGAAGAAAGAACAAAATCTGATATTTCTTTTGGAAGTGTGTGTATAACAGCAGTACACAAAGCTGTGAATTGGAAAATTAAGGATTATCAAGTAAACATAACACTGACTGCCATCATGAGCATGTCTATCTCTCTGGACTCGGAAAAATATAATGCAATCTTGGTAGCACAAATATACACGCAGAAAACAAAACATGTTTGGATCCTTCTATCAAAGGTTACAGAAAAAACAATTTGAACTCACTATGTTACTTAGAAAATGTCTTGGTAAGACATATATACAATATTTATGAAGCCCTCTAGTTTGATAAGAAAAACAATGGAGGAGCCGAGATTTAGTGATCCTTTAGCATGGAACTAAATATGAAGGCATGGGTATGACATAGAAGCCCTTCTTCCACTATATGTTTATCCACTCGAGGGGAAATGAATCACTTACTTTATATGAGATAATTTCAGTACCAATAGAGTTCAGATAGACAAATTCAGCACCTAAATGATCATATATAAGTTCAGTTTGTTTAATGAACCTTTATATTGCACTTTTTATCCCTAGGTAAAATGAAACATCTGTAAAAAACCACAATAAAATTATATTAACCTAAGGAACTAAATCAAAATAATTAACCAAACATAAGAATTCTAGGTATACGGCAGGACATATACTCTCTTCATTAGACATAAGCAAGCAATCCAACAAATACAAACACAAGAATCGATCCCGCGAGGGGCGAATCCACTGGCCACGAGAGAGAAGGGTGAGGGGATTGGGAGAAGGTGGGGCCCTGCAGCGATGGGGAGAGGGTGGGGGCGCGGTGGCGGTGGTTGTGGACGACGGCGACGACGCCGGGGAAGTAAGCGTCGGGGGTCGGGTGGGCAGGACGAACGAGATGGCGGCGGCGCAAGCGCCCACCCCCGTCTGCTGCCCCTCCAGACTCGAGCACTCCGCGGGGTCGGAGCAGGAGGGCTCGGGAGCCGCCGCCGTGCCCGGGGACCAGCTCGCGGACGGGGAGGGCGGGCGCCCACTCGCCGCCGCCTTGCCCTGCTGCTGCTCCTCCCCGCTGCCGCCGCCGTGGTGCTCCTCGTCCTCCCTCCGCTTTTGGGGAGGGGGGGCTTTGCTGCGGTGGATCTGGCCGGGGACCAGCTCGCGGACGGGAAGGGCGGGCGCCCACTCTGCTGCTCCTCCCCGTTGCCGCCGCCGTGGTGCTCCTCGTCGTCCCTCCGCTTTTGTGGAGGGGGGGGGGCTTTGCTGCGGTGGATCTGGCCGCCAACGGCGCGGGGAGGCGGGTGGCGGCGGCGATGTGGGCGGGAGGAGAGGAGGCGTGCGGGAGGGGAGGCGAGGGAAGGGGAGGCGCGCGGGAGGGGGAGGGGAGCCGGCTAGGTCATCTCCTCGCGGGCCGGCCTTTTTATACCCCGTGCAAGTGAAATGACGAAAATGCCCCCGACGGGGCAGGCTATTTACGCGCGGTGGCACAGTCGAGGTGAAACTGTTCATTCCAGCAGTAACTATTTTTTATCCGACGGACGAGGTCACTCCAGGGCTCGATCCGACGGCTCGGATCGCATCAAGCGCGCAGATCCAACGGCTAGGAAGCCCAAATCGCTAAGGAGCCGGAAGGAGAGCTTCTATTCTTATCTCTGGATATTGTTCTTGTCAATATTTTTTTAAGAGAAGGAGGATCACCCCGGCCTCTGCATCTGAGCGATGCATGCAACCATTTTATTCATTATTCATAAAAGTCCATATAAAGAAATACAACAGTCCACCGTCGAACCTTCATCGTAGTTTCCTCCTCTAAGTGCTGGCGGTAGTAACTTGTTTTAGCAATCCATTACATAAAGGCTGTTGGAGATGCTCTAACATCTTTTATATAGGAGTAATGCCACGTCCGAGGTCTCTAAAGCGCATCGACGTGATGATGTGTCTCCTACTCTAGGTTTCAAGGCTTCATGAACCTTTTGCCCGGTGGGCACTCCGACGATCATGGAAGATGGCGAAGGCGCCGATGTAATTCGGCACAGAGGATTGTAAGGACCTAATATTTTGTTCATTGCTTTTTGGGTCCATTTTATTCCAGGGCTGGGACGTCTCTTCTGTGTATTTGCCGGCCGTCCCCGCGTGTGCTATCTGTCCTTCACGCTTGTATTCGATGAGATCGATGAACGGAAACACGCCGTAGCTTCGTAGAAAGAAGACTACGTGGTCTACACATGGCTGGACGGGTTGTCGTTTATACTTGACTAGATGACACGTTGCGCCAAATGACGCAAAGGCCGGCAGCAAGCCAAGTATTGTAAGAATGGTGATAGAAAAACTCAGTCATAGATCGAAATAATGAGTACTTACTGCTGGTTACTGTCTATGTTCATGATTACTGTTTCTTCTGAAACGGTCTATGCTAAATGATAGTGCTATATCCCTTGGGTGGAAGGTGGACGCTGCCAGGTAGGGCATGCCTCTTCCTTGCTTAGCATATTTGTTGTTGCTGGTGAGTACTCGATGTTTGGAACAGAGAAAATAGTAAAAACAGATAATTATAGATAAGAGTGGCCTTATGCATATTGATAGTTTC
This sequence comes from Aegilops umbellulata, assembly GCA_032464435.1. Classification (NCBI taxonomy): domain Eukaryota; kingdom Viridiplantae; phylum Streptophyta; class Magnoliopsida; order Poales; family Poaceae; genus Aegilops; species Aegilops umbellulata. The sequence goes on along the minus strand of CP136057.1, from coordinate 36,386,056 downwards.
ATGAGGAACAACAACAGAGGTTATATAGGTAAAAACATAGGTGGTAGCTATACAAAAGCAGCAGAGATAGCATCGCCGAAAAACAGAGGAAAGTTTCATCCTATTACAGAGCTTGATTAGTAGTCCTTAGAATGCTAGATGATATTTAGATACGACCTTCGTTGCTGTTGATGGTTCATCTAAAAGGCAATGCACGATGAGAACCAGGCGCTGCTTTGTGGTGACCTTGAAACGAAAGCCACCTTGAAAAGAACCATGAGATGCGGCCAACAAACTTCCCTATTGCAAACATCAATTCATGCTCAGACTCTACATTACACATGAACTTTCACTATACTGTATGTAGAACTAATTCTTTGAAACATGTCATAGGATTTCATATCAACTCACAACCCAATAAAAAACTAAATTCCAAACAACATCTCCATAAAAAGCAATAGGAAAATGTATAAAATCCCACGCAAAAGATTCTTAAAAATGGTATGAAGACAGTGGTATTACATTCAAGGAAAGCAAGACAAAATATTGATCTTGGATGCACATTACATCAGCCTTTATATGATCTGCTGCGCCTCGGCGGCGTCGTAGATGTCTTTGGGGCAGTGCCTCGGCATCCAAGAGCGGCACATCGGCGATGTCATGGACGGCCTCCATGCCATCCAGGGGCGATGTGGGTCGGCTAGCATGCGTGGGGGCAAAGGTCACGACCAGGATGGGGATCCATGACGGCGGCGCCGCGGAAACCCCCTGCACACCTCTCCCTTGACGTTGTATCTATGGTGTCGCCGCCGCGGAACTCCTCTGCACACCTCCCCTTTGATGTTGTACGCCACACCACAACGCCTCCACGCCATTGAACACACCCGTCGCGTAGCACCATGTGCATCCTCATCCACGAGGATGACAGCCCCGATCCAGGAGCAGATCGACCCGCCACAAACCTCTAGGTCGCGCCGCCGACGCAGATCAACGCCGGCCGGTGACCCTCTCCCATCCACCGCCGCACCTCCTTTTCCTTCCTGCAGATCGAATCGAGCGCCGCCGCCACCATCGGAGATGAATCTGGGAGGAAGTGAGGAGAGGAGGACAGGTGGGGGCAGGGAGGGGATGCATTGGAAGCCATGGCCGAGGGGATGTAGCGGCCAATATGTCTACATACAGCCATGAATGTGGAGAACAACCAATGGATTACCGGCTGCCAGCAGCCAAAAACCTCGCTACAGGAAAAGAATCGTTCGGTCCAACAAGCTCAGCGCACACGGTTGCTCTAGAATGGCGGGTAGTGTAGGCAGGTTTATATGTTCGATTTCAAATGGGTTGCAACATACAGATGTATGTAGAAATATTTTAGAGTATAGATTCACTCATTTTACTCTGTATGTAGTCACTTGTTGAAATGTCTAGAAAGACAAATATTTGAAAACGGAGGGAGTAGTTCATACAAGGAAAATGTACATCTAGTTGGAGCACTAAAAAAAGTTGATACTCCTACATGCATAGGTAGTCTACGGTCGTCTGATCACTCATAAAGTTTGATGCTTGCTTGTTGACACATCAGCCCGTGAAAGTGTGAAAACGTTCGCGGCTTTACAAGTTAACCGACCACACGGACGGCCGTTTTCTATGCAGCTCCCCTCACCCACTCGCCCAACCCCTACCCGTCTCTTATCCATTCCAGTGACTGAGAGTCAGAGGAGATGTGGCAGCGACACCGATCTGCTTGCAGCGGCCATGGCGGGTCTTGCGGCGTGGGACAGCTGCTTCCGGCGTCCGACGGCAGCACGCATCCCCCAGAGGCCGACCTGCTCAAGCTACACGCAGCTCGTCCACCTTCCACTCAAAGCGACAACGGCGGCCGCGGAGGACCAGTGGCAGCCATGGCTGGTCTCGATTCGACGTGCGGCGGCAGGGCTAGGCGCGTGTAGGCTGCTCGGCATCAGCGGCCGACAGCGCGCGCATGTGCAAGGAGGTCCTCGTCGAAGAATATCAGAGCCGCCTTGTTCTTGAACTCACAGAGGAGCATGTGGTCGCCCTCTGGGTCCTTGTACTGGCGAGGCGACGAATCGGTGACCACGCTCCGGGGCGAGCGAGGCCGGGGTGCACGGCGAGCCAAGCCACTATCCTGGGCGCTGTAATTGGAAATTTCGGGCCGAGCGAGCACATCCGGTTGGTTAGCTGGCGCCTTGGCGGGAGCTACTGTTGCTCCTCGCTGGGAACAACCACCATATCCTCAGGCGGCGGTAGCGACTCGTTCGTGTGCGCGCTGGGCCGGAGCGTCACGGGCGCCATCACGGCGACCACACCAAGCGCAAGGGCCTTGGGAACAGCCAGATGCCCCTACACTACAAGGTTTGCCTCCTCGTCCCATCTTATGTTGCTTCCTTTTATCTTCATTTGCCATCCAGCGTCCCGCAGATTGCAATTTTTTTTAGCAATCCTTTTATTGTGTATGTGCTCCAGTGTCTACTCATGAGATCTATCCAATTTGGTTATATTATATCATGGACTCGCAAAAACGGATCTGAATTTGACTGAAATGCACGATCTTCACAGGTATCACTTTTCACGATACCTAAAAGGTGGAATAGCGATTTTCGAACCATTTCCTATAAGAGAATGGTTTCCATTACTTTGAGAAATGGATTCGGAATTGTACCCAAGCCCCTCCCATGGGTTCTATACCCGATTCATAACTAGAAAGCTTCTCTGGTCCTTCACTAACCGGGGCTAAAAGTCCAGAATTCCACAATGAAATACTGAATTTTCTAGCAATTATACTACTCCGATCCGAAATAAAAAAGAACCCTCAAATTATTTTGAGAAATTAAAGTAAATGCCTTTTTTTCTCCTGAGGTTGTCGGAATTATTCGCAATAAAATATTGGCTACAATTGAGGAGGTCTTATCAATGAAATTTCCATTTACACGGGATCTAGGCATAATTCCTCACGGCCGGGAGGTCTTCTTAATAGAAGGGACATTTGGCGATAAGCTTCCTGTTGCTTTTACAAAACTTCCCTCTTGTATCATCAACCCATCGCCCATTAATACAATCCCAACATTTTTGGATTCCAAATTCAGAGCAATACCCCTAGTACCTTCTGCAAATTCGACTATGCGCTTACTCCGGGAAATTATATTGAAGCACAGAACTGGTTGAAGATTACGAAGCGCTTTGAATTTGAATAAGACCATGCTCCTTCTTTTTCATAAAATGGTTGGTTTGGTTGTTGATCCATTAATCAAATGGAAAGAGTTGGGTATTAGTTCATGAGCAATTATGCATGAATATGGATAGAGGAAGGAAATAATGAAAAATTTTTCTAGTGCACTCCATATCTTTTTTACTATTCTTCTTTCCCCAGGGAGGGGGTATTTAAAAAGAAAAAATGGAATGCAGTTCAAAAAACTATTCGTAGAGTATTCATACGTCAATCGAAACCGACTCCCCAAACTTTGGTAACTCCAACTTCAACTTCAATTTTATTAATAACTACTTATGAGACCTTTTTTGGCACATACCCGTTATCTCAAGTTTTTGATCAAACAAATCCATCCAATCGCGAATCCTAGTAAACTTTGTTTGTTTCCATTTATACATGCCCGATGTGGAGCTTGACCGATGCATGGCAAATTTTTATAGGACAAATTGGTTAAAGGTTGCCATGTGTATCCCTGATTTCTTATACAAGTTTGCCGTATTATCTAACACATGGCAAAATTCTAAAAATGTTAGTAGTAGGCCATCTCAAAATTAGAGAAATGTTCTAAATAATGTGGCAATTTTGCTTTTCTATTAGGTAGTCTGATAGTTTATCATCTGTTGCTATGAGTGACAGAGTTTTCTGTTTAATTAAATAGCTAACATTTTTTTCTGATAGACTGCAATATTATCTCTGATGAGAAGCAAATTGGTTCTTGTTATCCGAAAAAGATTGCCACCATGGCTATACAGTAATAAAATGAATTTATTCGTTGCTACAGAGAGAAATGTCCAACATTGTCAATTTTTGCATGTCCAGCTTTCTCGGAAGATGGCATTAGGCAGTGTTCTTTCATGGCACTACTATCTATTTCATGAGGAACCACTTGGCAGATCTGTAGGATCGCAATGTTCAGCCTGGCTTCAATCTATGATCTGGTATGTAACACCTTGTTCGTTGGTGAAAAAGTGCAAATTTATCCGAATTGTGCTGCTAAAACAAAGTTCTTGATATGAGCTACCAATAATCATCTAGCGCGGCTTATATAATTTTTTGACAGTAAGACTCATGGCACATAATAGATCTAATACCTCTGTTTGGACAAGAAGCAATAGAGAATTAATTTGCTAGATTTGAGAAGCACAACCCGGTATTTTAGTGTTTGGTGAATTGATAGCATCATCACAAGCACCATATAGATAGAGGTTTTTTTGTCTAATTAGTCAATTAACATACATGAACAGATACAGTGGGTGAAGTATGTGTGCATCACCCCTCTGTCTAATACTCATCGCAAGCACCAAAATAAATTATCAAGATTTCACATTTGGAAAGGACCATTGGCCTAACACAGGTTGATTTTGTGCATCTTAGTCTTCCTATAATAGCTAAAAAAGGTCAAATGTTGATCTATCGCCGCAAAAGGAACGTGGTTCTTCTATGATACTCAAAAACTCAAGACCTCAGTTGTGGCTATCCACAAATAATAAGTTTTGGGCCATAAATAAATAGAATGTACCGCTTATCATGTGAAATGGCAAGTGGAAGTTCTTTATATTGAAAGTCGGGGGGGGGGGGGGGGGGATGACCCAAGCTACCACATTAGTGTATGCCTAAAGAATACATCTGAAAACAAAGGATGATGAAGTCAAGTGTGACATACAGATCACATATCAATACCTAATATCTTATTATCATAATGCATCCCAATCCATGATGATCCCAGCAACAATTCAAAAAATGGCAATCCTGTGTAGATAGTATAAACATACCCACTTCACTGTATATTTAATATCATGTGTTCAGCATATCAGTACCCAATAAGGCCAACAAACCTACATTAGATTTCTTTAGTATAAGAGCAGATTTTGCGAAGCTTCTTAAAAATGTGATAATGCCTCAACGGCTGAGCGCCCTACTTTTGGCAACCTTGTTCAAAGAATTAAAAATGGTTCATTTTACTTTTATAGTAGAGGACAACCTTGTTCAAAGAATTAAAAATGATTCATTTTACTTTCATAGGAGAGAAAACTATCACAAAAGGAACAATAAATACCTAAAAATAATGTAGTACTGCAACAATCATCAAGCTGTAGCATTTCCTCTGTATGTCAGCTATTCAGCACATCATGTGTTTATTTCTTTAACATCGGCCATGGGGTAGATGGAGGGGACCGGCGGCTGGGGCGAACCTGGGGAAGGACGAGAGGAGCCGATTAGGATGGAGAGCAGCAGGGCAGCGAGCTATTCGCCACCAGCTGCAGGTTTGCCCCCTTGGACCACACAAAGGCCACCGCTGTTTATCCGTGCCTTCAGGCCAGGGAGCCGGAGCCGAGGAAGATTCATGAGGAGGCGATGGTACGCAGCTCTCCTGATTCATGTTGTAGCCTACACGCACCTCTCGGCCGGCCAGCCGGAGCGGCGACGCAGCACGCCGTGGTATCTCGGGTGGAGGCTGGAGGGCAGTATCAGGAGAGATGGGCCTATTGGTGAGGAGCGGTTTGGGCACAGCCGTGACTGGAGAGACCCACGCCACGGGGGGCTTTTTATACGCACATAGATCGGTAGAGCCACGACACGGGATTGAACCAGAATTTTTGGGAGAGACAGAGATAGCCCAGTCAAAGCGGTGGGCGGTCAAAGAGGTGGAGGTCACGAACGCTGTAGAGAGAACGGAGAAGATCGTTACGTTCACAGGTAAGTAGTTCTCGTGCGTCCCTGGTAACACGCGTAAATCGTTAGAGGCAGTAAAAAAATCCAAAAAACCCAGGTAAATCGAACCCTTACGGGCCTAGTCTTCTTAGTATAAATTAACACAAAAGCACCAACAATTATATGTATATTCTCATCCCACAACAGCTAAAAGTACCCAGCTCTGATTCATACTGCTAGCGAACAAATTAAGAGGTGCTTCAGATTTTCTAACTATTTGAGTATGTTGTGGGACCCATGCTCATCGTATAATTGAAATAAAACCTTAGGATACCCTAGAGTATTGTAGTCTCTTAAGTCACAATAAAGCAGATGGCCTTAGCATACCTTGTCACCCACAGCCATGTAACACTTGATTCCCAGCAGATGCTTCTACCAACTAATCAATGCGGTGATAAAGATTTAACATTAGTGAAGAGGAGATAAACCTTCACTTGAGCTTGAAGAAAGAAAATAGAATAGGCTCACCTTTGATCTGCAATAGCACTTCCTCAATCATGCAGTACACAAAACAACTTCTAGTTCATCGGTGAGCAAACGTACTGAAGCTCCTCAAAATATGAAAATGTTGAATTTTGGAGGGGAAATGTGAGTGTTTCCCCTGGAAACGTGAGCAGCCGTACTATCAGATATTGCCATACTGGCATAGCTTGCTATATGAGTTGTAGCGATGAAACAACCTGTTCATGGTGGTGTACAGTTGTGCTGCCTACACAAGATCAAAATGACAAGCTTTGTAAATAAATTTTCCCTTTGCAATATTCTAGTGCAAGAAAAATAGATGGTTCGAAGAAGTTGAATATAAAAAGGGTTTGAGCAAACCATATATAACATAAAAATGAAAATGCAGAAACAAACATGAATGGGAGAAAGAGATGATTCACCCCTTTCTTTTTCGTCAAGCTCTTCCACAAGATCTTTCTCTTCTTTTCTATCTCAAATATGAAATTCCACAAGATTATTTCTTTTCTTTTCTATCTCAGATCTGAAAAAACACAAATTGAGAAATCAAAATCACAGAATCACAGAACTGGGATATAATAACTGGGGGAGGAGGGGGGTGGGGAGCAACCTAGATTGGGGATGGTGATGCTGGACGACGAGCTTCTCCACTCACACAAGACCCCTTCCAGCCTCATGCTTCAACCTAACACACCTTGTACGTAATACATCAAGGCCCCATTAGCACAAAATAGAAATGAATATATACGCTAGTAAGACCAGAAATTAACAAAATACAGGGAGCTTAATCATATTGTCTTACATGCATCAGGATGTAAGATGCGGTGACCTTGGCGCCACAACCATGGAGACAGCCAGTCTGGACATGATGGTGGCAGGGGTTCAGCAGCGAGAAAAGGAGGAGAGTCTGAAAAGTAAGCACAATTACTGATCATTTTTACAATTGCTGATTTAGATTCCGATTCATACTCTAAAATAGGAGGGCTAAGATTCTGTATTCAACCACTGTAAATAAACTACACAAGATGATAGTGAGACTGTGCGTAGAGAGCTAAATGTGCAAGATCGACATCTTTGCTAGTAAAAGACTTAGCATTTTCTTCTTGCAGAAAGTACATCTCTATTTTTGGACAAAAGAATGCAACAGATACAAAGAATGGAAAATCGCCATCGAACAAAAGCCATGTTCCACCATTCAAGTATCTGAACAAACAAGCATGGGATTGGTAGCAGTAGTGAATAGTATGCATAGATGTGTAGGCAAGTAACAAAGATTAGCGAAAGGGAAACAGATTATCCAAAAGAAGAAAGGTTCTATATATTTTCAACGTATCCAGCCATAAAATCATATGCTTCTTGATTAACAAAATGAACACACAATTAAGTAGGCATAGGAGGTGCACAATCATGTACCGACAAAAAGCAGAGATGGACAGGGATCGAGTTCATCCATCCATCTTCAAAAAGAGTTCTGAGTTCCGCATATATATAGAGATATAGATAGTGGTGTTCTGAAAATAGCTCTTCTTAATTCTGCATTTCTCCTAGGTACATCTATAAGAAATGCAGAGTGAAGCTGATATTTCCTTTCTATCCTCACAAATATTTTATTTTCAAGCCAATAATAAATTTAGATTGCTACTATTATAATTAGAGTACTTATATCAGAGATATTATGGTATAAGCACTTAAGAAACTGCTATAAAAAAAGCATACATGACATAAGGGGTATTTTGTTGCCTCAACAATTAAAAAAATAGAGCAGTACAAATCTTTAAAGGAAAAGGCAATCCGAACTTGCAAACAGTGTGGGTTCCATGAATTTGCACAGAATTTAGACAAAAAAAAACTAAATTCAGACCACATAACATGGCAAACCATGGAGAAGGAAAATCAGGAGATGCCAAAATCATTCAGCAATTTTGTCCCTTGGACCAAGAAGCAAAGACAATTTACTTATATACAGTATACACCCAAGAGCTTGCAGCAGGGTAATGAATAAAACAGAACTGCAAGTCTGCAAGAAAGGAGCATATTTACCTTATTAGTTTCCATTGGATTTCTAAGCTACAAAAAGTTGTTACATTAATGCTCTCAAGATTGGTAGGTTGTACCCTTTTCATAGTGTGGTGAAACTGTAATTAAATGAACTTTAATTGCATAGCTCTTACAAGAGTATCACTTCATGTATGACCAATTGGAATCCTTGCTCTGTACTTAATAATTCTGCACTCCAAATAGCTACAACCCTCTACTGAATTTTTTTAACCAAGAAGCAATAATGTGACCATAATTAATGGCAAAAAACGTTCATTGCTCGTGTTAGAAGGATAAAAGAACTACCTTTGGTAGGTACTTCAACTATGAAAGAGCATGTAATAATTAGTGATTTACCTGAGAGTAAAAGGGTCGCAAGTATATTCATTAACTGCCCTCGTACAACCTGCAAATTGATTATGGAATGAGTTTCTGACGGGAAATAGAAAACACACAACACAAAAGAACATTAGGTACCTGACATAGCTCCAGCGTGGTAAACTTTTTTGAGTGCTTCCAGTCATCTTTGGTGCCTTACTCGTGTCTGGCCACTGCCCTGCTCGTCGAGGTCACCGTTGCACCACCACTGGCAAGGCTCATGTACCAAGTATGCTCCAGCTGCCAACAGACAAGCAATGTTGCAGAAACCAATTGAGGCATTTTCACTAAGTAAAGCTACAAATCCATTTAGTAAAATCCAGTGGAACTATCCTACTACATGACTGAATCAATGAAACATAACAGGAGGTGCAGAAGCCACTCTAGATCTTTTTCACAAACCAAAGGTAGCATCTTAGGTACTAATTAACCCTGGGGCATATATTATCATTTAGTCAAATAACTGAATCAAAGAAAATTGATAGGAAGAGAAGGAATGGGGGTGTTTCAGAACCATGGCTACACATACATGGCATACATCTGAAAAAGGGAAAATGAACAGCCTAAATACATACTTGAAGGAAACAAGATAAAATAAACTGATGTATGAACTGTAATGTGATGAGATTTATGAGTAGACATGATAAAATACGTATGTACAAGTCATTAATTAATATATTGTGAATAGGAAGAGCTTGGAAACAAGGATGAAATTAAATCTGGAAAGGAAACAAGAATAAGTCAAATCTGACTAAATCTACGAGGGTACATGTGAAGAGAGTGAGAGAGAGAGGAGCAAGAAGCACGTGATTAACTTTGGATTCATATGGTGTGATGCCTGTGTACAAAGGGGAGAGGGGGAGTACCTGCGTGTGATGGGAGGGGGGGGGGGGCTGGCCTTGCCGGCGTCCGTCCCACCCGCTCCAGATCGGGAACCTGGGAGAAGGTGGGGGTCTCCCCGTCGCTCACCGGCACTCACCGTCGGCCGCATCGATCTAGCCACCACCAGGACGCTCTAACTTCTTCCGGGGTCTCCTTTTCTTCGTCCAGATTGCGACCAGCAGCACCCCCGAGAGAGAAGGGGCTTGGGGAGGTCAATGACGAGGGTGGGCTAGGCCATGGCGGCAGGGAGGACGTGAGAGAGGAGGCGGAGATGGGCGGCGTGGGGTGAGGTGGGGCGTGGGGAGGAAGCGCGAGAAGAGGGAGGCGGCCGCGGGGGGCTCTAGGGTTCCTTTTACCCAGGACACGATTGGCGAGGACGCGCTGCACACCTCGCGTACCAAAAACTGGAGAAAACTCACATCGGTCGCATGACCCCACAGCCAACGAGCCCCACCCGTCATCCTCTCTATAAGCTTACACTATTGTGAGAAAAAGCCAACGGTTGACCAGCTGCCAGCAGCCAAAAAAGTACTGTGGTGAATTCATCCTGCGGTGAAAAACGTCTCGCGCGAGGAGTGCCCCTGGAATGGCGGGTACTCTAACGTGGTTTATATGTTCGACTAGCTTTCCCAGTCAATCAAATTGTCGGACGAAGCAGCAGCCTTTGAAGACTCGAGTCGAAGTCATGAATGGGACACGGACCGGAGACTAATCTTCCACGTCAAGATACAATTGTTAACACAAACATGGGGCCAACGGCAAAGACATCTTTGCTGTTCATACTTCAGATAAACCGGAGTAGAGGAAAACAGCGGCTCAGTCAATGCAGTGTGCTCTCAACTTGCATGTTCGTTTCCACCCACCTTCTGAGTTCAGACCTTACATATGCAGTGAAGTATAGCATACATGTTACATGCATCTCGTCTTCCCCTAGATTTGCCAGCTGCAATGCCTCGCGTGACTATCCATCACACCTCACTGTTGCTACGAGTGGTGACCCTAGGTTTCCTTGTAGAGATCCAGCTACTAGCACACCGTTCCCATGCCCTGTCAGCAAACGCCGGTGCTGCGCAGCAGGTCCCTGCACGATGCCGCGGGGACCAGGCCGTGGCGCTCCTCGCCGTGAAGCGCTCCCTCTCCTTCACCGGCAGCGCCACCTCTGGGCCGGCCACCACGACGCTGCCGTCGTGGAGAGAGGGCACGGATTGCTGCCGATGGGAGGGTGTTGGCTGCGACAACGTCACCGGGATGGTCACGGCACTCAACCTCGCGTCGCGGAACCTCGCTGGGGCCGTCCCTGACTCCATTAGGAACCTCACAGCGCTGGAAGTCGTACTGCTCGGCAGCAACAAACTCACGGGTAAGTCTGTGCTTACTCGCAAAAAAAAAAGTATTTACTCCTCAATTTGTGATAGCAGAATTGCTAAATCATATGCCTACCAAAAATTGTGAAAGGTAGCCACGTGGGCCTGTTGGATTCCGCATGTCCTTAGGCATATTGCTATAAAAAAAACTGAGCATTGCAAGGATTTGCCAAGCTTGTTGAAGGAAATTATCATCCTCGTGGCAAAATAATTTGTCATTCCAAGCGTTTGATTTGACATGCTGAAAAATCCGGCGTTCAGTTTGTAGCGAAATCCAAATGTATGCGGCTTATGTCCCAAAAGGATGGCCGGTTTAACAATATAGCATGTTCTACTTGAGCTTTAGGTTATTCCTGAGCTTGTTACTTACTTTGTAAAAAAATAACTTTCAAGACGTTGTAAAAATATGGGATGTGTGCATCTTTGGACGTAGAGGCCTAGCAGGTGTCCTCCATTTTCTTAAAGGAATTGCGCAAACAAACTGTTGTGGGTAAATTTCCGGAAAATTACCAGTGCTATATGCCATATACTCTGACCTATTGAGGAGCATCTAGGTTTAAAGTAATTTCACAAGAATTTAAGAGTATTAGTCCTTAGGCATTTTTCCTACAAAGCTTGTGCTTTATCACATGGTGTATTTTACAATTATTATAGATAATATTATATTTTAGGAAATATGTATCCTTTCTTTGTTCAAATATAACATGATATAGAGCAAAATCCCAGGAATTTAGCAACCACATAGGACACACACGTAGACAAACATTCCATGTTCTCTTTGCATGGTCTTCTTTTTGTTAGAGCATGACAATGAGTTGCAAATTAATTATGACATAGATCCAAATGTACACACTCCTTGTCTAACCAGTTTTATGACTAACACAAGCAATTTTCTTACACAGGGCCGGTTCCTCTTGATGCACATATATTCCCATACCTCACAGAGGTGGATCTAAGCAACAATTCATTCTGGGGGACGGTACCAGCATCCTTCTTCACTCAGCCAACATTGCAGAGATTGTGCCTCAACATGAACAGACTCTCTGGTGCTATCGCGGAATTCCAGAATCCATCAGCTACACTGACTTACGTTGACTTGAGCAGCAATCAGTTAACAGGTGCAATTCCAACTTCATTTGCATATCTCACTGCACTTCAGATCCTGCAACTTGACCACAACAATTTCACGGGCACCTTGGATCTAAACCCATTCGTGAGGCTAAAGAACCTTACTATGATATCAGCATCCTATAATCCTTTGTTATCTGCTTCCGGGGATGGTAGTAAAATTGATGCTAGTAACAGCAGTATTACTAGTTTGAATCTAGCATATTGTAACCTAACAAGGTTGCCTCGAGTCCTTGGATATCTACCAGAACTAGGGAATCTGGATCTCTCTTGCAATCAAATTCAAGGGGAGATACCTCAATGGATTTGGACAAACATGAGCTCCTTGAACCTGTCGCACAACCTCTTCACCACAGTAGGCCAGCCGCCGCACTATGTTAATATAATATACATCGATCTTAGCTTCAATATGCTCCGTGGCGCCGTGCCTTTCCCTTCCAATGGGGATCGTCTTGATTACTCCAACAACAAATTCTCGTCCATCCCCCAGAGTAGTTTCCTCCGCTTCATCCAAATAAACCCTCTCCTCGAACGGTCCGGGCTCACGACCTACTCTGTCAACCTTGCGAACAATGAACTGAGTGGGCCTATCCCCTACTCAGAATGTCGTGAGCAGTATGCTCTCAGAATGCTAGACCTATCCGGCAATAATCTCAGCGGATCGGTGCCACCTTATTTGTTGAAAGGTTGCGGTCAACTCATTATGTTGAACTTGAGGGGAAATCATCTGGACGGAACATGGCCTGATGAGACTAGCGAATCATGTCAGTTGCAGCTGATAGATTTACATGGGAATCGTATCCAGGGGCGCCTCCCAAGATCGTTGGCTCGGTGCCAATATTTGATAGCTCTTGACATTGGTGGGAACCATTTCACAGACTCTTTCCCTATATGGATGGGTCAGCTACCGCAACTCCGGCTACTTATCTTGAGAAACAACAATTTTCATGGCCCAGTGAGCATCCCTCCTCTTGTGGAGAAGAACTCGACTGCCGATTACTTTTCCCGTGTACGAATCATTGACCTTGCAGGAAATCGCTTCAATGGCGATCTAGCACCAGATCTCTTCAAGAGTTTCAAGTCCATGGTTTGGGATCCGAACAGAACGATTGCAGAATATGATGATTATACTACAGTGTCTGCAAAAGAAGGATTTATTTCTTATCTGGTGGCGGTTGATGTGGCCATGAAACAGCAATACATGAGGGTGTCAAAAGTCAGTACTGAGCTGGTGGTGATTGACCTGTCAAGGAACCGGTTCAGTGGCTTCATCCCGAGGTCAATCAGCAACCTGACATCCCTGCACGTTGTGAACTTGTCTCGCAATGCCTTTGGCGGTAAGATTCCACGTGATCTCGGCCAATTGGGTCGGATCGAGTCACTGGACCTGTCGTGGAACCATCTTGTAGGGGAGATCCCGCAGGAGCTAGCAACGGTGACCACGCTCGCGTGGCTCAACCTCTCCTATAATAATCTCAGTGGGAGGATACCTTCAGGTAGCCAGTTTTCCACATTCACCAGCAGCTCCTTCCAGGGTGGAAACAGAGGGTTGTACGGGTGCCCACTTCTTGTGAAATGTAACCTTACATTCGTGGCTTGGCCAACTTCGTCGTTGTCACCTTCTGTGCTAGAAGGATCACTATTTGATGATATCATGCTGTGGCTTTTCGTTGGTGTAGGCTTCGGAGTCGGATTTGCGCTGACAATCGTATTGCAGGTTGTTTGTAGTGGTCGTCGCGAGAAAATAGCACGCAGCGCTAGATGAAATAGTGGCCTAGTCTTTTTTTATTTATTTTATTACAATCAAGGATGTGTGGTGCAATTTCATGAGCGAATTCGAGATATATATAGTTGAATGCATGCAATATGTATGAGTCTAAAGAAATGACCAGAACACTGGAGCTCTTGTTTTCCCCCCTTTTTTTGGCGGAGACACTTGAAGCCCTTGATCCGTGCATTTTGAGCTTCCATTTTTTTTTGCATGCTATAAAAGCAAGAACAGGACACCAAGAGCTCTTCCTTGTATAGTCCGAGCTCTTGACTGCTCCAATAAGTAGTGGTTTGTTTTGCCTCCACTTACAAAACCCAACTAAAAGGGCATAACCATGTAATTTCTAAACTTTCATAGCCGTAGGTTAAATGTAAGAATAGCCCAAGTACCATCTCTTGTAAAGCACGCCAATGGCGTATCTTCTTGTCAACATGCATAAGGATAAAAAAAAATCTTGTTATACAAATTTGGAGTGATTCACAACATGGTTAGATAGCAACGTGTACTCTGTTAGGTAGTTAGCCAGATTTCTTTAAACCTAATCCAGATTAGCATCATCAGAAGATTACTGACATGATAAATCACATACAACAGACTAGGAACAGACTAGGAACATCTAGCACATACGCATATGTGTTAGGGAAGGTGTGTGTCTGTTCACGTCCGTGTGCTAGGACTGAGTCATAAGGCTAGTTTTCTGTGAGTATGATAAGCTCATGTACAGATAATATTGTGTAAACACCCAATCAATGAGATACGAAGGGTTGCACGAATCCCTCCCTTCCTTCTGTCCCATCCGATTCTAACATGGTATCAATTTTCTAGATCTTATTCTTCCGCTGCCCCACCTCGATCCTTCCTTGCAACAATGAGCTCCTCTTCCTCCCTCTCCTCTGGTGGCTCAGATTTTGATGAGGAGTTCGGCCACCCCATTGCAACATAGACTCTCCCCACACCCCAAATTCAGGGACTTCGCATCTGCAACCACGTCCTGGTCACTCTCAATTTCGAGAAGGAGAAATATGGACTATGGCGTCGCAAGTTCCTTGCCACGCTCACGTCGATGGCTCGCCGTTGCAGGCCTCCTCTGATTGGGCCCTCAACGACTTCGCCATCATTTCCTGGTACAACGCCACCACGACTCCCTTGACCTTGGAGATCATCGAGGAGCACAAGGACACGACGTACTTGCTCTAGCGGTACCTTTGCTACCTTTTCTACAGCAACCGGGACGCCAACATCACGTACCTCCTCGATGAGTTTCATAGCTTCATCCAAGGAGACCACTCCATCGTCGACTACACCTCCAAGCTCAAGCAGATGGGCCACACTCTTCGGGACATCGGTCACCATGTCAAGGATCATGATCTCGTCCACAACGTCCTGCGCGGCCTCGACGACCACTTCCAGCATGCCGTCCCGCACATGACCAGCGCCCGTGTCACATCCCAAATTTTCTCTAAATTTAGGGTGTGCATTTAGATGCATTGCACCCATGATTTCGTTGCATATTTGGTTCTTGAAATAAACATGACCAATTCTTAAACCCTAATCCATTTTAAAGTTTAATTAATGGCCATGAAAGTTTCTCTAAATAAATTTTTTGTCAAACAATGCATAAGGGCAGGAGAGAAATCTCCTAAGATAAATATTTGCACTATTTTTATTGCTTGATCAAGGGTTTGAAAATAGTTTAAATACGCGCAATTTAAACTCTAAGTAAAACTTGGTTAAAAGAATAAAAACAAAAACCAAAAATAAATAGAAATACTTTACAGAAGGGCCCAATAGGAATTGACAAAAGTAGTTTGTCAAAAACCACAAAGAAAATGTTCACCCAACTAGAAATATTTCAAAGGATATTTAGAGAAAGTTTGTAGTTTGTAGAAAAATCAAATTCAATTTAAGAAAAGAACAAAAAAGGGCCTAGCAAGCCAGCCAAGCCAACGGCAGCCCAGCCAGCCAGCTCCCCCCCCCCCTCTCTCACTGCCACGCGGGACGCACCCATCAGGGTCGACGCCCACCTCACGTAACTGCCGCCTGAAGCACGCGCCCACACCGCGCACAAACCCGAGCGCCCACGATCTCCACTCGTGGCCACTATGCATGCCCGCCCGACCCGCCATGCCTTATGAACACCCCTTATGCCCCTATGCAAAAGCGCCATACCTATTTTGCCGGCCACCGTTAGGTTGTGCCCGTAACGCCACCGTCTCGTCTGCTTTGGCCAAGAGATCTTTAGTCGAATTCCGGCGAATCCCGACCACCCCCACACTACCCCAACGCCCAGAACCCCTGGGAGCACCAAGTTCACCGTTAACCAAAGCTCGTCGCCGCCGAAACTCCAGGGAGCACCGTGGTCCTTTTGGCCCCGCACCATGTCCATTTGGTTTCTCTTTCTTGCGCGCATCTACTGACCCGGCCGCGCGTCCTAACACGCTCGTTTTTTAGCAGCATATCATCACCCGAAACTCGTTGCCCTCTCTGACACCTCTAACAGGCCCTTGTCGTCGATTATGTCCACCCTGGAGACTACCGTGACCACCAGGAGCCTTGTCGTCGTCGTCGTCGTCCGCATCTCATCGGCCACCTCGTCGCCGCTAGGGAGCACCGGAGCGTCAAGTTCGTCCACATCTGAGCCGTCGCTGCGGCGCCCGAGTTTTCCCGCGACTTTCCGATTACCCAGCGACATGGTGAGCTACGATCAAACCCTAGCCACCCGATCTCGATCTGATGTGTTAGATTAGATCACTTAAATGAATCGATACGTTTGATTTTGGCCGTTGGATATAGAACTGATGATTACGTTT
Organism: Aegilops umbellulata; assembly: GCA_032464435.1. Lineage (NCBI taxonomy): Eukaryota > Viridiplantae > Streptophyta > Magnoliopsida > Poales > Poaceae > Aegilops > Aegilops umbellulata. The sequence goes on along the minus strand of CP136057.1, from coordinate 36,369,310 downwards.
TAATTTTATTTTGAATCGGTACCGACGAATCAGAGACTGCCACGTAGCCAACCTTATCCGAAACATTATCCAGTACAACTCGGACAAATTTAAATAACTGACAGTTTTGCGGAAAAGACCCTGGAACTTTAAAACATCATAACTAGTTTATGCACAAGTCCAAAATTGGTTGAAACTTTTTGCAAAATGAAGCGTAGGAAATAAACTTTCTCCGGCGGCCAGTCCGGCGATGATGGAAGCTTGTGGCAACATAGAGAATCGTAAGGACCTGAATGTATTACTAGTATTATTTACTTATTTTTTGGTCGATTTCACTGTTTGGCCGGGTCAGTCTCTTCTACGTGTTTGCCAACCGCCCCTGCGTGTGCTTGTATTCGATGAACATCGAAGAAACAAGACGACGTGGTCCACACGGCTGGACGGCTTGTCGTTTATACTTGACTAGCTTTCCCCGTCAATCGAATTGTCGGACGAGGCAGCAGCCTCTGAAGACTCGAGCCAAGTCAAGAACGGGGCATGGAGAGGAGACTAGCTTTCCACGTCAAGCCACAACTGTTAACGCAACTGTGTTACATGGGGGCCAACAGCAAAGACTCTGATGTACATATACTGTAGATAATAAAGCGGGCTTGGTCCTTGGTTCAATCAGGGCATTATGCCCTCAACTAGCACGTTCGTTTTTGCACACCTGCCATCTTCTATATATATACATATGTAGCAGAGAAGCCGTATATGTGTTCATCTCGTCTTCTCCTCAGTCCAGAAAAATCGCCAGCTGCAATGCCCGCTCACCACACCTCACTGTTGGTCACCTTCCTTGCAGAAATCCTGCTACTAGTGCATTGTTCACACGCCCGTTCAGCAAACAGCAGTGCCTCGCAGCAGGTCCCTGCACGCTGCCGCAGGGACCAGGCGGCCGCGCTTCTCAACATGAAGCGTTCCTTCAACTTCACCAACGACGACGAGCCGCCCACCACGACACTGTCATCGTGGAGAGTGGGCACAGACTGCTGCCGCTGGGAAGGCGTTCGCTGCGACAATGTTACCGGGAGGGTCACTGCCCTCGACCTCCCGGAGCGGAACCTGCAGATCGGCGAGCTTCATCCTTCCATCTCCAGGCTTACCTCTCTCCAATATCTCAACCTTGCCTACAACATGTTTACCAGCTCCCAGCTTCAGGTGTCTGGTTTCCAGGGCTTGACACAACTGACCTACCTCAACCTGTCAACCTGCAACTTCTATTTTCAGGTCCCACTCGATATCTTTCGGCTCACCAACCTGGTCACCCTTGACCTTGGAGGCAACGGATGGGAGCTCCTTCCGTCGACTGTAGTGGCCAACGACCTTAGTAAGCTGAAGGAGCTCCATCTAGAGCAAGTTAATATCACCAGCACAGCGCCGGAGTTCTTCAAGGCACTTGCCAACCACTTCCCCCTTCTTCAGATCCTTCGCCTAACCGAATGTTCCCTTTCTGGTCCACTCCACCCATCGTTATCAAGACTTCACTACTTATCGGTGATTGATCTTGGTGATAACTCTTTAACTGGTCCTCTGCCTGATTTGTTCACTCATTCCAATTTCCCTTTGCTGCGAGAACTTGTGCTCGCTGATAACAGATTTGAGCCTTCTGCATTCCCTCTTGGGATCACTGGGCTAAAGAATCTCATGATTCTCGACCTTGGAAGCACAAACCTCGTTGGGGCCATCCCTACCTCCATCGGGAGCCTCATGTCACTGACTGAATTACACATCAGTTGGAACAGCTTCTCCGGCAGGCTACCTTCGGCCCTCAGCAATCTGACAAACTTGATCATACTGGACTGTCAGGGCTCTGGTTTGTCTGGGCAGATTCCATGGCTTACAAGCTTGACACGACTTGAAAGTGTATGGCTCGCCGGCAACAAGTTCACAGGTAAGTTGGTACTTCTGGAAATATTGCAGCTTGCTAAATCATCTGCTCCTCTGTAAACAAATATAAGACGTTTCTAAAACGAGTTACATTTGTTTACAAAGGGAGTACCTATCAAATTTGTTACATCTTTTTTTGGATAGTTGGATCCTGCCATGTTCTTAGCCACATCACATTGCTATCAAATATTATACGATGACAGCTGTAAATAAAATATATGGGGTTTATATCCAAAAAAGTGACAGGTTAACAATATGTTTGTCCTACCTGAGTTTTAGTGTATCCTGAATTCCTTATCTTGTTACTTTATACTTTGGAAAAAAAACTAAACTGTTTAAGACATTGTAGACAAGGGGTGTGTGCATCTTTGAATGGAGAGCCCGTGCAGGTGCTCTTCTCCATTATCTAAAAAGAATTGTACAAACGAATTGTCTTGGGCAGATTTAAGACAACTACCCATGTTCTATTTTCGACAAAGGGAATATATTAATATCTCAAAGATATCAATTACACCCAGCCTGCACCAACAAGATGTCCAGATGCACACAGCCAAGAAAAAAATAAACCCATGTTCTATACCAAATACTCAAGAATTACAAATTTAGGTCGTCTTTGATTTAAAGGATTTCCATTGGAGTATTTAGATTATTATTCCCTAGGCACTTTTACTAGAGGACTTGTGCTTTATCATATGGTTTATTTAGAAAAAATAGACAGTGATATTTCGAGATTATCGGTGTGCTTTATTCGTTCAAATTTTACAAGATGCATGCAACATCCGGAGAATTTAATAACCACATAGGCCAAGCTACCCTGTTTTCATTATTGTCGTCTTCTTTTCCCGAGGGCATGACAAGTGGCTGCAAATTAAGAGATAAATCTGAACTTACACGGTCCTTGGCTACCCGTTTTATAATTAACACAATTTTCTTCTACAGGGCCGGTTCCTCTCGACGGACATATGTACCCATATCTCATAGAGGTGCGTTTAAGCAATAATTCACTCTCGGGGACAGTTCCAGCATCCTTGTTCACTCTGCCAGCATTGCAGACATTGTGCCTCCAAATGAACCGACTCTCTGGTGCTATTGAGGAATTCCAGAATCCATCAGCTAAGCTAAGTGACATTGACTTGAGCAGCAATCAGCTAACAGGTGCAGTTCCAACTTCCTTTTCCTATCTCACTGCTCTTCAGACCCTGCAACTTGAGAACAACAATTTCACGGGTACCTTGGATCTAAACCCGTTCTTGAGGCTAAGGAACCTTCGTATGATATCAGCCTCCTATAACCCATTGTTATCTGTTTCCGAGGATGGTAATGAAGTCGATGCTAGTAGTAATAGTAGTATTTTTACCCTGCATCTAGCATACTGTAACCTAACAAGGTTTCCCCTTGCCGTTAGATATCTACCTGAACTACAATATTTGGATCTCTCTTCCAATCAAATTCATGGGGAGATACCTGACTGGATTTGGAGAAACATGAGCTCCTTGAACCTCTCTCACAACCACTTCACCACCGTGGGTCAGCCCCAGCACTATGTTAATATAAGGTTCATCGATCTTAGCTTCAATATGCTTGGTGGCGCCGTGCCTTTCCCTTTTGACGCGTACGATCTTGACTACTCCAATAACAAATTCTCTTCCATCCCTCCAAGAAGTTTCCTCCGACAGTTTGAGGTCACCTACTCCGTCAACCTTGCGAACAATGAACTGAGTGGCGCTATCCCCTACTCAGAATGTCATAAGCATGATCCTCTCCAAATACTTGACCTATCAGGCAATAATCTCAGTGGGTTGGTGCCACCTTATTTGCTGAAAGGTTGCAATGACCTAGCTGTGTTGAACTTGAGGGGAAATCGCCTTAACGGAACATGGCCTGACGATATCGATGAATCATGTAACCTGAGGCTAATAGACTTACATGGGAACCACATCCAGGGGCGCGTGCCGAGATCATTGGCTCGGTGCCAGTACTTGCTAGCTCTTGACATTGGAGGGAACCGTTTCATGGACTCTTTCCCTGTATGGTTAGGTCAGCTACAGGAGCTTCAACTACTTGTGTTGAGATACAACAATTTTCATGGCCCACTGAGCATCCCCCCTCTTGTAGAGAAGAACTCAAGCGCCCGTTACTTCGCTAGTGTACAAATCATTGACCTTGCAGGAAACGGCTTCAGCGGCGATCTACCGCCATATTTATTCAAGAGTTTAAGGTCCATGGTTTTGGACCCAAATGGAACCGCGAAATATGATTATACAGTGCATGCGCCAGCTGGAAGATCGAATTATCAGGTTGTGATCGATGTGGCCATGAAACACCAATACATGAGGGTGGCAAAAGTCCCAGCTGACCTGATGGTGGTTGACCTGTCGAGCAACCGATTCAGTGGTTTCATCCCACGGTCAATCGGCAACCTCACGTGCCTTCACGTGGTAAACTTGTCTCACAATGCTTTCAGAGGCAAGATCCCACACGAGCTCGGCCAGTTGGCCCGGATTGAGTCACTGGACCTCTCCTGGAACCATCTCGTGGGGGAGATCCCACAGGAGCTGGCCATGTTGACTACACTCGAGTGGCTCAACCTCTCCTACAATGATCTCAGTGGGAGGATACCTTCGGGCAGCCAGTTTTCCACATTCACCAACAGCTCGTTCAAGGGCGGAAACAGAGGGTTGTACGGGTGCCCACTTCTTGTGAAATGTAACCTTACATTCGTGACTTCGCCATCTTCGTCGCTGCCACCTCCTGTGCAAGAAGGATCACCATTTGATGATATCATGTTATGGCTTTTTGTTGGTGTAGGCTTTGGAGTTGGATTTGCATTGACAATTGTACTACTGGTAGTCTACGGTTGCTGGTGCAAGAAAATGATTTTGAGGCGCTAGACCAAGTAGTTGCCTAGTCTTTTCTTTGTCTTTTACAATAAAGGATTTGTGATATAATTTCATGAGCAAATTCAAGATATGTACACCTGAATGCATGTAATATGTCCAGTCTAAAGAAGTGACCAGAACACTTGGAGCTCTTCTTCCAATTTTTTTGGGCAGACACTTGGAGCTCTTATCCGTGCATTTTAAGCTCTCCATTTTGTACATGCTAAAACCAAGCCCAGGACAGCAAGAGCTATTGCTTGTATAACCCAACCTCTTGACTACTCCAATAATTAACCTTTTTTTGCCACCCTTGTATTAAGAAGGGGTGTGCTAAAGAAAGAGATAACCATGTAATTTCTAAACTTTCATAACCATGTAGCTTTCCATTATTTTTGAAAACTCACATAATACTACAATATCTAAGCTCCCACGAATGTAAGCCCTCTGAGCGCTCCGGGATGGAAGCATCAAATGGCCACTTCTTTTTTTAAGAGAACCACTTTTTTTAGGAGAACCACGGTTTTTTACTGGGTGAGCAGGTATTGTGTTTTTTAGATAAAAATATGTTTTTGGTCCTTCAAGTTCCCCAGAAGTATAGACTTGGTCCCTCAAGATTTTTGTTGATATACATTTGGTCCTTCAAGTCTCAAAGCCGGAAAAGCTTGACCCAAAACCAAATTTTAAGCACGATGAACGGGTTTGACCATGTTTGACCGATGAACAGTAAATTCAAAAAAATAGTAAAAAATCAAAAAATCTGAAATTTTGTGGCAACCAAGATGCTTGAGTATGCTAGGTGCGTGTAATTTTTGTGGTGTTTGAAAAATAGTAAAAACTTCAAAAAAACTGAAATTTTATGGCAACCAAGATGCTTGGGTGCGCTAGGTGCGTGTAATTTTTTGTGGTGTGTCGACATTCGAGGATCACATGAAAAAAAGGCTCAAAAAGCCAAAATTTGTTTTTTAGCCCCTAGGATGTTATTTGACCACAAAAAATTACAGACACCTAGCGCATCCAAGCATGTTGGTTGTCACCAAATTTCAGTTTTTCTAAATTTGTTTGTTGTTTTTTCGAGTTTACTATTTGTTGGTCAAACCTGGTCAACATGGTCAAACCCGGTCATCATGCTCAAAATCTGGTTTTGGATCAAACTTATCCGGTTTTGAGACTTGAAGGACCAAATGTATACCAAAAAATCATGAGGGACCAAGTCTATACTTTTGAAGAACTTGAGGGACCAAAAACATACTTTTCTGTTTTTTTGGACATGATACAATCAAAGTCGCTCACGTACACTCATCGCTATGAATGCACACACGCACACCCTACCCCTATGAGCATCTTCGAGAGACTGAGTCGGCACATCATCTTGAGATTGACAAAGTCAGCACATACGCCTTCATAGTCAATGGAAACGTCCACTCCCACTGAACGCACATCCCAAAAGGCTTGAAATAAACCCAGAAAGATGCAAGCACAAATGTCAAGTCTGAAACTTGAACTCTAGTGGGAAGTGTGGATACCAATGCCCTCCTAACCATCCAATAGTAGATATTGTTGATTGTTTGGGTCAACCATCCAACTACATGTGTCCAACACTTGATAGGTTACGTGTCACTTACTCCCTGAACTAAAACCACGACATCTATTTTAGATCAGAAGAACTACTTTTTATGCGAGAAAAAAAGATTTACATGTCGCTCATGTACATCTGGTATGAGCAGGGGCGGAGACAGGCCCCAGGCCCCAGGGCCTGGGCCCAGGGCATGAGGCCCTACTCCTTTGGTGACTGGAGCATTACTAAGACGTGAGTCCCAAATCCAGTAACAGTCCTTCAACGCGGCCCGGGGCCTGCTACCGGCCTGGCTCCGCCCTTGGGTATGAGGGGAATTAATGATGTGACTAACTATATCCACGCATGTCAAAGTGATGTACCATCGCACAACCGCACGATCACCGCCAATTTGGTCCATCACCGCCTCCTCTGCGTCACACGCCTGCATGGGCATTGTGGGTTCACCAGTACGCCACATGCCCGCCCATCTCTCCATCTTTCCCCCCTCATGGCAGTAAGCCCGAGCATTACCACCTCCTTTGCACCACACAGTTGCACAGGCACCCGGCCCATCACCTGCTCCTCCGCATCATATGGTCGCACGGGTGTCGCCAGTCCATCACTGCTCCTCTGCACCACACGGTTGCACGGGCGCCCGGCGCACACCGTCTCTTCCGCACCACAAGGCTCCATGGGCTTTGCCTATCCACCACCGCGCCACACACACCGCCCATTGCTCCGTCTTTCTCCCCTTCTTTTGTGCGGTAATTAACGTCCAACGACAATGACGCTCGGGGCCTAGAGGAGCAGATGACGAGGTAGGATGCCATGGCTAGCAACATCGATGGATAGGGACGACTGACGTCTTCGGGACTTGGTCGCCTTCGTCAACACGCCATGGTCCACAAGGTCTGTAGTACAACTCCCCATACCTCCTTGCTCTCCCTATCTCATCCTTTCTTACGCAGCCTGATTCAAATTCAATCTTGCTCACTTCGGGGCTAAACCAAGTAGGAGATTATACCGGGATTTTATCTCACCGTGTAAGGTTTCAATCTGAAAGTCTCATGCTTCACTGCTTGAGTACCTTCGTGCTGGTGAATTAACAACCTTAGGCAGGCAGTTAATACATGACATGCTTTATGCTGCCTCTGTTACACAATGTAGTGCATATTAGCTTTTTCGAAAGTCAAAGATGTCCATGTTTAACCAAGTTTATAGAATAAACTATCAATATCTGAAGTATTAAATAAATAAACTATAAAAGTACATGTGGATGTTAGATTATTTTTTAAAAGTGGTCAAACATTGATACGCTTGATTTTTGGAAACAAAGTATGTACTATACTTTAGAACGGAGGAAGTATTAATTAGCATATAGTTCCATGCCTAAGGAGCACTATCTCTAACTGAACTTAATTGACACTAAAACAATAAGACAAGACGCTAACTAGGTTTTTCTGTGAAGATAATTTGGTTAATTGTCACCGGGTCACTTATGTACACAGCTAATCAAGCTTTATTAATGCATTAGTGATGTCACATTCAAATGAAAACTGGGATCAATCACTTGTACTATTATCTCTTGATCCTCCCATTTTTGTCTCTTCCTCTTAGAGGCCGCTATAAATATTATTCATTCCCTTTCATGTCGTTACTCAGTGTAAATCATTGCTTTTATTTGAATTGTATTCTTTCTGTCTTGATTCTAACTACACATCTAAATGATCAATATTGAAAACCAGAAGCCATATACTTTGGTGCGGTGATGCAACTTCCAAGTATCTCTCACTTCCACTACCCGTTTATCGTTATCGCAGACCATTGTTGTTGTTTTGTATTATTTGACCAAGGTAAGTTATGAAATATTTGTTGGTCAAATCACATAGTTGTATGATTGTTGTAGATGAATACTATAATCAGAAGCCTTAGTTACGCATATCATAATTTTGAATTAGTTTTGTGGATGACTATTATCATGTTTATCCAGTACTATGGTTAACCCTGTAGGTGCGGGATATGCGCGACGCCTATCACCACTTTGGATATGTTTCTCGCAGTGCAGCTAACATATTTTTTTGTGAAGAACAATAGTTGTAAAAAAACTGTGTAATATCCTACTAAGTAAATGATGATTCTTAGCATCTGGACATATCCTGCAATGCAATAAAGGGTGTTCTCACCCTAATTTTTTGGAAGCCAAAACACAGAAGGCCCATGAAGTGAACAACAACCCCGGCCCGCAAATAGAGCAGCAAGGAATCTATTCTTGAATTAACAATCAAATATATAAACGGTAAAAAATTAAAACGACACTGCAAGGCGCGTGTATGGTTCTAGTCCATATGATTTGGATCATCATTCCATGCGGATCTCTCTCCCTCTCTCCTCTCTATGGGTTGAATCCCTTCAAATTTTCTCTCGCCACCCCAGGCCCAACCATTACTACGCCACCATGCCCAAGCGCTCGGTGCTTTGTCTGCCTTCTCTTCCACGAGCACAGAAACACATGAGCTTTTTTTTGACAAATGCACACATGAGCTTCTATGTGACGCATTTTGCGTCAAATTACCCTCGAGACGTACGGGCGTGAGTGACCGGGCTGGCCCATTAAGCAACCGACTCGCATCTTTTTCTGTACGATTGCAGCGACTCAGGCGCACTATAATGACCCAGTGTTGTAGCAAGCCGAACACTGTAGCGGCTCATGTGCACTGTAGCGCGCGTTTTTTCCAGTTTTAATTTATTCTTTTAAAAGTGTATTTTTTTAGAGAGAGGACATTTTTGGAAAACATGAACATTTTCTAAAATTCTACTCTTTTTTTATAAAATGCACACATTCTGAATTCGTGAACAACTTTTGATAACACAAATATTTTTAAATCTTCAATATTTTTTGAAAATGTATCATTTTTTAACGCTCCCAAACATTTTCTATTAGTGAACAATTTTTCAAAATGGGAAAATTTGGTGAAATTCCAAACAATATTTGGACATGCAAAAAATAGAAATTCTCCCAAAAATGGAAACAAATATGTATTTAGAATTAACTATTTTGCAAAAAAAATGTCCAAAGAAAATTGGTAAAAGAAACAGCAAGAAATTAAAAGCAAAACAACAATGGACTGTCCAAGGACCCTCTAAAAGAATCCCAAAATTGGAAAATGGTGCTCATTTCTACTGCTAAATGCGCCGGCGCATCCTTCGCTCATTGCCCTGTGTGTTTTGACAACAAATAGATGCAATAAGTGTCCAATAGAGTTTTTCCAAAGGCACCGCAACCACCTATAACGGTTGCGGTGTTGCCATCACTTATCTCATTGATCTATTTGATTCAAACCATGGCGTGATTTAAACAACTTCTACATGAATGTATTGGGCTCATTTCGGGGTGTTTTGTCTCACCACTTGTGAAGCCCCGTGTGCTACACAAAGTACCTGTTGGGCCGGAGATAGAAAGTTCTTTAGAAGAGCCCACCATTACTCCATTATTTACCCATAGCTTGATAGTGGGCTGTTTTCCTTGCCGTAAAGAGGTTTTGTCTTTTCTTCGATATCGGCATGCTGATTCATCATGATAGACACAACTGATAATTATCTCTCGGGAGCTTCAATACAGCGACCAACGCACAGGGACAGACGGCACTGCACCCCCACACACCCTCGCTCCCACGCGCGACCTTGGGACGGCCCAGGTGTGTGACGAGGCTCCCCTGTATTTTTTTAGTTTCTTTCTGGTTCTATTTTTTCTTTATGGAAGAACGGGATTTGAAACAAAGCTTAAAATTTAAAAAAAAATTGTTTACCCGAAAAAATAAATGTTCAAAATTTTAAAAAATGTTCACAAATTAAAAAACAAATTTATGAAAATTACGAACATTTTTATGCACATTTTTTGTATTTTCATGAACATAATTTGAGTTTGGTATCATTTTTTTATTTTCGATGAAATTTTTTGTATTTAGTGAAATTCATGAACAAATTTTAAATTAAATAATTTTCAATAATTGATGAACACATTTAAATACATTTTTTTTAAAAATAACAAACAATTTTAAATTTGAAAACATTTTCTGAATTCAAACATTTTGAAATTGATGAACAAATTTTGAATTCGTATTTAATTAATATTTTGAAAATTGATGAAAAGAATTTGAATATAGGATGCACATATGATGACCATTTTTTTAAATTAACTTTTTTACTTTGATGAACAAAAAATAAGTTTCAAAAAATGTTCATCAATTTGAGAAAAATGTTCACCTATGTGAAAAAAGTTGCCAGATTTCACAAAATGTTCGTGAATTTGGACAAAAAATATGATAATAAGAAGGAGAAGAAAAATGAAATTTAAAAAGAAAGGAAAAAATAAAAAAGAAGAAAAGGAGATAAAAACGAAAGAAAAGAAACTATTTGGGAAGCTTCCAGAACCTTTCCAAAACCGGAAACGACTAGTTGGGTTGGCTCAAACATACGCAACGTGACGCGTGGTCGCAACGCATCGACCCGAGCGCGAAATAGAATCTGCCGTATTTCTCATCGCGAGTGGTAAAATAGGGATCGCTAACGTGAGGTTTCCTTTGGCCGAGCCATTGGCGAGCAAAAGTGTAGGAAGCAATTGACGGTTCTGGGATTATTTCTTTTGAACACAGAACATACGCAGACGCTCATATATATATGCACATACACTAATTTTTATGAACGCGCGCACGTAGATCTTATCCCTATGACCACCTCTGAGATACTGAGCTGACACATCATCTTCAAACTGACGTAGTCTCCACAGACGCCTTCATAGTCGACAAGAATGTCTTCTCCCACTCAATGCACATTACCGAAAGGTCTGAAATAAATCAAAAAAGACCGCCACTAATGCAAGTTTAGAACTTAAACCCTGGTGGGTTGATTCCACCACAAAAAAACCTAACAATTTGAACTACGCTCATTTCGCGTATATGTGTGGTACTTGCCTTCCGTGCATGCCTCCGAGATATATTAAGGTTTGCCTTTGCGCAAGATATGCAAAGTTGTCAATTAAGGTTTGCAAAAAACAATCTGTTGAGATTTATTAAGGTTTGCAAGTAGCAGTACCTTCCTGCCCGTGCTTCCCCTTCCATTAAATCAACTCCTACATTCGTAGAACAGCCTCCGAGATTAACGCATTATAGAATTTTAAATTATATATCGCCCGGCCCGAAATCGATCGATGTTGGAGATAGGACCGTCTAATCCGCTCCCATCGAGCTCAAGCTTAGCAGCCGCTGCTGCCTTGGCAACGTACTTGAGATAATTGCAGCGACAAGAAAAGGCGGGCAGATAGGTATTGCGCCCGTACTACATGGCGTGTTTGCCGCACAAAGGTTTCCCTGATGATCTGCTATCCGCTTCCAGGAGCCAAATCTGCGTCAAGTGTGCTAATTGGCAAAGCAAAAAATGGTGCCGAACTGTCCCCGAGTAAAGGGCATGATGATGCGCGCGTGCGAGTGCTGCCATTCGTAGTACGTGGTCTGAATTTAGCATCGGTCGACATAGTATTTTCCACCGCGGCCGCAAAGTAAAAGTCACCTAATTAACAATCTGTTGGTTAGAAGATCGCATCCTACTGCCGCCTACCTAGCTACCCGGAGGCCATCGATGAGGTCAAATCCATCCGATCACGGCAAAGATCGACAGACCTTCTTGGCATGAAACCGAAGATCCGACTGAAAGCAAAAGCAGCAGCAGCAGCAGCGATCCAGTATCAACTACACCGAACAGCTGCACCACAACGGAGGGCTGATGAATCATTAATATCCTCTGACAGTCAGCAGCATCTTCTAACTCAAATTAGAGCATGGTTAATAGTATAGCCAGCTGCTGGCTATAAGCCAGTGCCATGTCACTTACAGTCCATCTTATAGCCAACATGTGCAACAGTATATTAAAAGAGTGTACTACTTTTTTATTATGTGGCCCACCTTTCATTCTCACAAAATGCCTAGGAGCACGTGCTAGAGCTGGCTCTTCACGAAGAGCCCGCTTACCTTCTCTCTCCTTTTCTCTTTCCTCCAACTAAGCAGAAATATACTAATTTAATCCTTATAGCCGGCTGAGTCAGCTCTATTGTACTTGCTCTTAACAAGTCTTCATGGTACAGCCAGCCAACTGCATTCCATCTGCCATGCCTGGCTGACATGGCACGGGACATGGGGTGGAGTCCAAGGCAAAGAATACGCTTGCTCCGTCGGCACAGCACCACGACGTGCGCCTGTCGCCGCGCTAGAGCACACACGGCCGAGCAGAGGTGCTGGTGCATGCATGCATCAGAGATCGGACGGCCCAGGCGCGTCCTTTCTCGGGCGACACGACCGTGTTCTCGGTGCGGTGCTCCATCAAACTGTTTGGCGAACGGTCGGCTGGTTTTTGGACACCTCGCTAGCCTGATCCTGGTACTACGTGGTATTAACTTTCACTTTCAGGTTTCGAACTGAATCGTACTACGTGCCCCTTTGCAGCAAAATGCGCTACAGTGTCCACGCAAGGATCCATCTCTAACCAACGCACCACTTGAGGTTTCTTGGAGCGGATGAAAGAGGAAAGGACGTTTTTGCCGGTGTCGTTGCCGGCCGACACCACTCATTTGTAGCGTGTGGTTAGTTGGTCAGGTGTGTGGGAGTGTTCGATTGCTCGGTGCAAAGCTTTACACACGGTGCTCTATAAGTGGTTCCCATCGGTTCCGTAGCAGAACGGCTCCCCACGACGCGATCCCATCCGAAGTAACCACGGAGCACGCGACACCGCAGCATGCACTCCAATGCGTTTAGGTTGCTCGCTCGTGCGACGAAAACCGGGCGAAATCTGGCACGAAAAGCACGTCGATCGAGCGCTCCGTGCCGACTTTTCGCTGCCCGTGCGCGACGCCGACGTCGGCCTCATGCGGCACGGCACGGAATGCCGGCCCGGTGGGATGTTTCCCGGCATGAGCACAAGCGCACAACGTCAAAGACGCCGGAATTACTTGGCGCGCACAAGTCAAACGCGCACGGCGGCGGACCCAAACACGTTGGAATGCGTGGTGAAGCTCAACGCACGTACGTGTCGATTGGAAACAGAAGCCACGGAAAGTTGCGAGCACGTTGGTGATAGGGACGGCCGTCTCCGGCCGTGGTGGAACGGTACGCTCCCGCCCTGACAACGAGCGTCACCGTTGACGCCGTGGACAGTATGCCTAGCAAAGCGGAGACGAAATGTACAGCCGGTAGCTTCGAAGACCAAAACGTGTGTAAACACCCGCCACGGCGACCACATGACAGCTGTTAAATACCGCATTTTTCTTCCGATGAATGCTTCAGTAGCCGTGTAAAACAAGTAATGCAGAAGTGATCGGTCGAACTAGTACTACTATTCTCAAGAAGATAGTGCACACTAACGTGGGTGGTGCTATCCTTATCGTGGCACTACTCCCAGCTTAGCAACTAAAGCTAATCCCCGCGTTTACGTTTACAAGTCGCTAATTGTTAATCAGCGGCGTCTAAGACCGTCTGAATCCTGGATCTCTGTCGAGATTTGCGAGGTTTAAATATGCCAAACGCTCCCTTCACGTTCTGAGGAAGCCCCACTCTGATATTACTGTTGAGCTACAACGAGATTAAGTTTTCCTCGCCTCGATCGTTCCCTACCTAATTCAATCACCAAATCTGCACTAAAAAAATGCAAAAAGGGTCACTCCCTAGCTAGCTAAAAGAACACACTAACAACATGATTAATAATACAGCCAACAATCGGCTAAAAAGAATTGTCATGTCATTTAGAGCTAACCTAATAGCCGGCATGTACAATAGTAAATTTTAAATGTGTATTACCTTTAATAGTTGGTTCACCTTACAACCTCACAAAGAGTCTTGGGGCTCGTGCTGCGACTGGCTACTAGTGAAGAGCCCGTTTCTCTTCTCTCTCCTTTTCTCTCTTCTCCAACTAATCAAAGATATATGCTTTTATTCCTCATAGCTTGCTTATGTCACCTTATTATACTTACTCTAAAGTACGGGCGACAGTAATAATAATATCCCTCAAAAGTCACCACTGCTAGCTACATGCATGCTCAATTGGATTAAGTTATCCGCTCCTAGGATTTACATTTTGCAAATCCCAGGCTTTACTTTTTGGTAAGGGTGTGGCTAGGTCTCAGTCGATTAAGGCTTGACCAAGTGTCAGTCAAGTGACTGAACATATAAAAAAGAAGAAAGAAAATTATTAAAAGAAAATTTTGCACGGATCTTCATGTAAGATCTCACGAATATAGCATCGACTAAGACTTGGTTCAGTCGATTGAGATTTAGCAATCTTGTTCTGGTAAAGACTCTGAACATCGACCTCTGCTGGGTTTCTTTTACTTCCCGCCAAACTGCCAAGTTGACATGCAAATACATTGAGTCATAGTACTAGTGGCTACTCCCTCCATTTTAAAATGTAGTGTGTGTTCTTTTTTTTCCAAGTTAAACATGTCTACATTCGGTTAAGTTTATAGAAAAAAACACACGAACATCTACAATAAAAATTAGTAACATTAGATCCATAATATATTCTGTATTTTATTTATTTGGTATTGTACATGTCGACAATTTCTTCTGTAAACTTGGTTAAGCATACATATTTGATTTTTGAACTGAGAATGTATATTGTTGCGTTATTTGAGATTCGTCTTGGAGCTCAAGCCCGAAATATTACCCACCTGGTCGGAACTTCCCGCCGAAATATTTGCCCTCACTCAGGCCCAAAAGCACAATAGGAGGAAATTTCCACTACATCAGAATATTTTATAGTCTTCTCGCCATGCCTCCAGAAAAATATTCCCCTCCGGCTAAGGCCTGAAATTCCTGCCAGAACCTTCTCACCAAAAATATTTCTCTCCCGCTCAGACCCAAAAGCACAACAGGTGAAAAATTGATGCCCCACGGGAATTTTTCATGCTCACACCAATGCCTCCTAAATTATTTTTTTGCTCCCACAAAAGTATTAATCCAAGGCCCAAAAGTGTACTAGAGTTCAAACAAAACCAAAAAAGAGAGAAGAGCTAACCCTACCCCGCAGCACAGCCCGCTCTCTTCCCCCTAAATTTAAGGGGAAATTAACCAAATATTTCTCAATAAGTGCCTGAGCCAAAAATAATTTATCAAATACGTATATGCCGAGGGTTGAGGCTTTGGATCTTATACTGGAGTGCCCTAACCAGAGCCAACCAAACCAGATATTTTCGAATTTTAGAAGCCACATGTGATTTTGATTCGGAGATGTGCAACTGGATATAGGGTGTCAATCAAGTGGGAGGTAAAAAGATGCCATCAGTTTCCCAGCAAGAAAGTACACGCTACTCACCACGCATCTGATGGCATCTTTTTTAAAAGAGCCAGTCTGGAACAAGACCTTTAGCTTGTGTCAACGGGAGATATTTTATCGGTTTGGCATCACTGAACAATCGAAAGTCCCCCTCACAATAAAGCGCGCGCAATCACGATGGAAGCATGCTCACTCCAACGAATATACTACCCACACCAAACCAATCGCCAACGCCAAGTATATATACGTATACAACAAGCACCACACTTCAAGCATTTTTATTTAGCCCATCTCCTCGTCCGATCGGCCGGCCAAGATGATAAGTATGCGAGGTGCGCGTAGCATGCAGGCATAATATGCTTAGCACATGCTTGTAAAACTCTCTCGGCCAAGATGATAAGTATGCCATCCTACCGGAAGCATCTACTCTGATCAGCTATCCTGTTCTTTGGATGGACCACTCATCCATGGCCGTGGGTCATCTGAAATAAGTGTTTCTTGGTCAATATCATGTTAGCAAGAGCTTATCCTAGCCTTACATGTCCTATCCACTAATTTGTCCAAGCGCATGAATGTGTTGTTATGACAAGCTAGCCTGCCTTATCTAATGCATGGAATGGAGTAGGAGGATATTCTTTCCTTGGCTGCCCAATTATTCGCACAAAATAAGCTAGCCTGCCATCTGGAAGTTCGTGTCTTGTCAGCTATAGGCGGCAGTCGGCACGGCACGCTTAGGTTGGATCTTGTGGCCACGGCTAGGTGTGGAAAATGGATGGCAAATAGAAATATATCTGTCCTAGCCTAGCTAGTTTACGTGGCCGAACGAGGCGGCGGCACAACTATGAGGAAATAAGCTACTAGTAGGAGTATTTGTGGAGTGGTAGAGTTAGCTAGTCATGTACATTAAGTTGGTACAGATGGACGCCTAACTTGACATATCTTGAATTTTATCATGGCGTACGTACGTAGCAGCAAAACGACCGGGAAAGAGTTAAATCTTGAAGAAATCAATATTACTCACGGGTAAGAAGTGCGGTTAGCTCACTCTTCATCTTTGTTCTTGTCAGAAGAACGTTAATGATGACAATCATGCAGGATAAACAAATGTTAAAGACGGCCATTCTCAGGATGAGAACAAGAAAAATGACTTTTGGGTGGAAAGCAACGTGACACAGCTGTTTAATCCCACGAAGCAACGTGAAGAAGCACCGGTCGATTATCCATGCATGCGGAGTAGTCCACACAAAGAGAGCTTGCAGCTGAAGGCAGGCGCGCGCCACCTACTCAGCGTGTGATGCAGAGACACTCATAAACACACAAACACGCACAAGTTAATCACGGCCACGAAAGAGAAAGACAGAGCCGTCAGCTATCGAAACCACCATCTCGATCGAGATCATGCAACTGTACCAACCGATCGGACAACAAGCACGCGAGGAATTGCACTTAACCAGCATACTTGTGTAATACAACTACAGTGCTGATATTTAAAAAAAACTACAGTGCTGATTAACCCTACCATGCAGGTTTTTATCTGAACGTGGTCAGGAACAAGAGATGTTAGGGCATCTCCAAGGCCCTTAAACTGCCCGCATACGTCCGGACACGGTTTGGCAACCAACACCGGCATGTATTGGTCTATCGTGCGGTCTGGACGCATTTTTTGGGCAAAGCTGAGGCAAATGTGGGGGCTCTCCGGGAGTTCGGACAGCACACACGTTGGACTGCGACACCCCTGGCCTACCCAAAACCTTCCCGGACCCCGCGCCTCCCTTCTCCCCATTTTCTCTCCTTCCTTCTTTCTCTGTTTCCTTCGTCGCCATGCCACACCCCTATCAGAACTCTACGTCTCCGTCACCTCCAGCATTCCAGCTGAGCTCCGTCCCGCGTCTATACTCTACGTATACGGCTATTTGAACATGAGAACTCTATATATCCGGCTATTTGAATGTGTGGACTTTAAAAAAATGAGAGACGGATGGATGTATGCGGGAGGAAATTTGCGGGTCGCCGTTGGAGATGCCCTTACCTCCGTCCATCTTGACGCCGATCACGTTTTTTATGCAAACCGTACTATTGCACGCAAGGTGCGTGGAATAGGATTCGACATCCATCTCACAGCTGCTGGAGCTTGGTGCTGTGCAAATTACCTGTTGGGCCGACGTTCTTAGAGCATCTCTAACAGTTTCTGTAAAGTTGTTCTACGGGGTATTCATATTATTTAGGACAAGTTGTCTGGTGAGGTCTTTTCTCACTTCATGTAAACATCTTCCCCTAAAATATTTTCGTTCTATCTCACATCAAATAGGGGCACATGCGGGGGAGGGGGGGCATGAAGGGAGGTGGGCAGGTGGCGGGGGGGGGGGGGGGGGGGTGATGCAGAGGGGTGGTTGGGCGGGGGGATGGGGCATCCGGGCAACGATGGGGAGGGGCCGGGAGGCAATGGCGGGGAGGTGGCGTGACGAGGCGGGTGTGGAGACGACCTTGGAGGTGCCCAGAAACTACAACAGTTGCCTCTCGCCAAAGTTACGTGTAATATCTTCTTCCCGTGGATGGAGCGTAAATTTTGGAGATTATCTGGGCCCTCTTAAATTTTTGCATGTTTAAAAGAACCGTTGGGGAGCTTTTTTTACCCAACTTTCTCTAAATCACAGTTATTTTATGAATGTGGGAACCGTTGGAGATGCTCTTAGAAAATTCTTTGTATACCGTTTGGCCATCCAATCCGGCCATTAGAGTATCTCTTTTTATTTATTTACTGACTTGCAAAGTGAGTTTCTACCAATTTCATTAAAGAGGGAAAATGACAAATTGCAAAAAAGATTGATTACAAGGAAAATTAGACAGGAAAACACAAAAACAACAACAAGGAAAAGAAAAACATCCACCGACGAGAACATTAAGCAGACCATTTCCATCTAACACGATCTTTTTACGAAATGATTGTAAGCAAGATCTTTGGAAAAGTCTTCAAGAAGAAAAGTGGCATTGTCGTTGCCGTCGTCGGCATCGACCACAATCTTTCACCCAGGCCCGCACAAGACCGCTCCACTGAACCCTGGGAATGACCCAGCCTACCCAACAGCCCCCAACGTCGCTCCCTACTCCGACCAGCCATGACACAGTGGTGAGTAATAACTCTTCGACAATGCCTCCAAGTAGAAAAGGTGCGCCCACTAGAACTAACATCGGCCCATGTCAAAGAATCAGGCTTTCACCTAGAGCCCTATGATTCACCACCTCTACAGATTTCGGGGAGGGAGCGAAGCCACAACGGACCTACAAAGACTGGGCCTCGAATCCGCTGATATTCAACAACGGCCGAACAATACATATTGGATCAAAAGGACGCCGCGGCAGCCACATCACCATGGTGGAATGGTAGTGTGGACACCGGCACCACCCCACCACCACAACTAGGATGTCGCGCAACGCAACAACGCAACCGATGCCATTGTCGTGGAGCACGCGGGCACAAACACCCGTGACACACCACATCGCCCACCATGTCGCCAGCACCGCATACCCTCGGGCCTTCGCGCCACCACCACCATTGTGCCCTCTACGCCACCACTAGCACTATGCCTGTTGGGGAACGTAGTAATTTCAAAAAAAAAAATCCTACGCACACGCAAGATCATGGTGATGCATAGCAACGAGAGGGGAGAGTGTTGTCCACGTACCCTCGTAGACCGAAAGCGGAAGCGTTATGACAACGCGGTTGATGTAGTCGTACGTCTTCACGGCCCGACCGATCAAGCACCGAGACTACGGCACCTCCGAGTTCTAGCACACGTTCAGCTCGATGACGATCCCCGGACTCCGATCCAGCAAAGTGTCGGGGATGAGTTCCGTCAGCACGACGGCGTGGTGACGATCTTGATGTTCTACCGTCGCAAGGCTTCGCCTAAGCACCGTTACAATATTATCGAGTATTATGGTGGAGGGGGGCACCGCACACGGCTAAGAGAACGATCACGAAGATCAACTTGTGTGTCTAGAGGTGCCCCCTACCCCCGTATATAAAGGAGCAAGGGGGGAGGCCGGCCGGCCCTTGGGGCGCGCCAAGGAGGGGGGAGTCCTCCTCCTAGTAGGAGTAGGACTCCCCTTTCCTAGTACAACTAGGAAGAGAGAAGGGGGAAGGAAAGAGAGGGAGAGGGAGAGGGAAAGAGGGGTCGCGCCCCCTTCCCCTAGTCCAATTCGGACTCCTCATGGGAGGGGGCGCGCCACCTCCTGGGCTGCTGCCCTCTCTCTCCCCTCAGGCCCACTAAGGCCCAATACTTCCCCGGGGGGTTCCGGTAACCCTTCCGGCACTCCAGTTTTCTCCGAAATCACCCGAAACACTTCCGGTGTCCGAATATAGCCGTCCAATATATTGATCTTTATGTCTCGACTATTCCGGGACTCCTCGTCATGTCCGTGATCACATCCGGGACTCCGAACAACCTTCGGTACATCAAAATATATAAACTCATAATGAAACTATCATCGTAACGTTAAGCGTGCGGACCCTACGGGTTCGAGAACAATGTAGACATGACCTAGACACGTATCTGGTCAATAACCAATAGCGGAACCTGGATGCTCATATTGGATCCTACATACTCTACGAAGATCTTTATCGGTCAGACCGCATAACAACATACGTTGTTCCCTTTGTCATCGGTATGTTACTTGCCCGAGATTCGAACGTCGGTATCTCAATACCTAGTTCAATCTCGTTACCGGCAAGTCTCTTTACTCGTTCGTAATACATCATCTCGCAACTAACTCATTAGTAGCATTGCTTGCAAGGCTTAAGTGATGTGCATTACCGAGAGGGCCTAGAGATACCTCTCCGACAATCGGAGTGACAAATCCTAATCTCGAAATACGCCAACCCAACATGTACCTTTGGAGACACCTGTAGAGCACCTTTATAATCACCCAGTTATGTTGTGACGTTTGGTAGCACACAAAGTGTTCCTCCGGCAAACGGGAGTTGCATAATCTCATAGTCATAGGAACATGTATAAGTCATGAAGAAAGCAATAGCAACATACTAAACGATCGGGTGCTAAGCTAATGGAATGGGTCATGTCAATCACATCATTCTCCTAATGATGTGATCCCGTTAATCAAATGACAACACATGTCTATGGTTAGGAAACATAACCATCTTTGATCAACATGCTAGTCAAGTAGAGGCATACTAGTGACGTTTAGTTTGTCTATGTATTCACACAAGTATTATGTTTCCGGTTAATACAATTCTAGCATGAATAATAAACATTTATCATGATATAAGGAAATAAATAATAACTTTATTATTGCCTCTAGGGCATATTTCCTTCAATGCCCACGGTGCCACCACCACCGCACCTATAACCTCAGATGACAACCACGGAACCGACATCAGATTGGCGAATTGCATGGCCACAGCATCACACCTACCACCGCATCGAGCCATTGGACGCGCCCCAACCACTGCAGCCGAGCACACCGCTAGCCACTCGGGACCAGACTCGGACATAACCGGTATGCCACGTGCCGAACCCGCACCTGCACCGCAAACCAAGTTGACATCGCAGCGCCGCTAGTCCCGAACATGACCTCCACGCGACTAATTAGCCACTATAGATCTGGGCATGTCATACACTGGTCCACCATGCCCAACCACCACGACCACGTAGCCACCCTGCCTGA
Source organism: Aegilops umbellulata (assembly GCA_032464435.1). NCBI lineage: Eukaryota > Viridiplantae > Streptophyta > Magnoliopsida > Poales > Poaceae > Aegilops > Aegilops umbellulata. The sequence goes on along the minus strand of CP136057.1, from coordinate 36,347,968 downwards.
TCTCCCGCATTGCCGAGGAAGGGAGGGCCACCGCTGATGTGGACACAGACCTAGGGTAGGGAAATAGGCCTGACCTATACGTCCTACCTAAGGTTCTTGTCCTAAGAACAAAGAAGTTCAAGAATCAGAAAAAGGGGTCCAGCAGAGGTGTTGAGTGAAGTCCACTCGACCGGTCAATCACTCGGAGACCTCTCTTATCCAGGTCACTCGACCATAAAACCACTCGACATATTAGAAGACCTAAAGCCGCTCTGTGCAGCAACGGTCGGGCATTTATTCACATACTTAATGATCATTTGTAGCACTTCATTACATGCATTACCTGTAACGCCACCTTTTTATGTACATTGAAACCTACATAACGGAGGGGAGCTAGGGTCCTGGCGTACTCTATATAAGCCACCCCCTCCTCTGGGACAAGGGTTCGCACCCCCTGTAACTCACACGCTCATAATCCAATCGACCGCCTCCGGGCTCCGAGACGTAGGGCTATTACTTCCTCTAAGAAGGGCCTAAACTCGTAAAACTTGCGTGTACAACTCCTCCATAGCTAGGATCTTGCATCTACATTCCTACCCCCTATTCTACTGTCAGACTTAGAACCACGACAGTTGGCGCCCCCCTTGGGGCAGGTGTCTTAGCGACTTGTTGGAGAAGTTGCAATTTTTCCGATCCCCTTCATCATGGTTTCAGGCGGAGGTTTGGCTGAGGGCCGCGAGATCCGTCTCGGCGCGCTCGTCTTTGTAGGCGACGACTCCGCTTGGCTTCAGGAGGCTCCACTCGACGCCGACGCACTCCCCGTCCGCGGGGCAACGCACTTTCGCGCCTGCGTCCGCGGCGTCCTCCTGCGGCAGCCGTCGACCCAGTATCGGTCGGCTCCTGTGGCGTCCTCCCTCCCTGTCGCCCGCCGACGCAACCATTCCGGTCGGTCAAGGCTTCAGCGGTGGGTGAGGCATGCGGTGGCTCGCCAGTCGGCCAGCCCCCAAGTCGCGGAGATCGAGCCCGACGAAACTCTCTACGGCCTGTTCGACCTGTCGATTGGCTCCACAGAGACTGCATCCGAGTGCGACAGCAGTGATCCCGCGGCGGAGGTTCTGATGGTCGATGGACCTCGCGGTCTTCCCGGCTTCCCCCGCGTCGACGGTGGCGATGGTGGAGGCGATCCGTCACATGTCCACGAAGAGTACCTCCCCGAGCCCCTCTCTTTGCAGCAGAGGAAAGAACTTCGCCGCCGGAACATGGATGCACTTCACACTCCTATCGTTGGAGAAACCCCCGAGGCTCGGGCCTTGGAGGATGCGCGCTTGGCCAACCTGGCTGAGCGCACTCGACTGGAGAACCTCCAGCACGCACTCGACGAGCGTGCGCGTCAGCAGGTTCCAGAATCCAGTCGACGTCAACTTTTTCTACCTCTGACTCAGGTATATCGAACTCCGATCCAGAATCTTACAGCTGCAGCTCGAATAGCAGAGTCAATTCAGCCCTCCTAGTCGGAAGCTGGCAGAGGCTTAATGCAGATCAGAGCTTTACTCCGGGCAGCGAGAGAACAGAACACAGCTGTCTCACAGTTGCGGAATAGGATCCATAGGAGGTCTGTTATGGCGGATACAGTCTAGTCGGCCCACAACCCAAGATCGCCCCCGAGGCGTGAGGGACGTGGAGACCGGCGCGATCAGTACAGAAATCGTGAGCAGTATGATCACCGACTCGATCACGACGATCGTCGTCGAGTGCCCACGCCTCCCCCAAGGAGTGAGTGATACATGCCTCGATAGCATGATGACAGGCGCCCTCACAGCGGTGGGCGAAGAATTCCAGTCGACCCCAAGGAGCCAGGCTTTGATGCGAGATCTATTCTCGTTCAAGGTTTGGTCGACAGAAACAGAGCTCACAGAGAAGGCCATGATAGAGATTTACCAACAAGCAGCAGAGTGCGTGTCTCAGGTCCAGAGTGCTTCAGCAGAGCCATCAAGGCCGCAGTGATTCCTCCCAACTTCAGGTTGGCGACTAGAGTCAGTAAGTTCACTGGGGAGTCCAAGCCTGACACTTGGCTTGAGGACTACCGAGTGGCTGTTCAGATTGGCGGCGGCAATGATGAAGTGGCCATGAAACACCTTCCTCTGATGTTGGAGGGCTCAGCCAGAGCATGGCTGAATCAATTAGCACCCATCAGCATTTACAGTTGGGAAGATCTTGCCCGAGTGTTTGTCAGAACTTTTGAAGGAACATGCAAGCGACCAGCAGGATTGACAGAGCTGCAATCTTGTGTGCAGAAGCCGAATGAAACTTTGAGGGACTATATCCAGAGATGGATCACGTTGCATCACACTGTGGAGAATGTGTCTGATCACCAAGCAGTTTGTGCCTTCAAGGAAGGCGTCAAATATCGAGAGTTGAATCTGAAGTTCGGTCGGACCGGAGACATTTCTCTGAGTCGGATGATGGAGATTGCCACCAAGTATGCCAATGGTGAAGAGGAAGATCGGCTCCGGAGTGGCAAGCACAAAACAGTCGCCCATGAAACCGGAGGAGGAAACTCCAGTCGGAAGTAGAAGCGCAAAGCCGAGCCAGCTGCTCCTGGGGAAACCTTAGCCGTGACTCAGGGGAAATTCAAGGGGAAGCCCAAAGGGCCATGGAACCCCAAGAAAATAAAAGACCAGGATGAACATGATGTGCTGGATTTGTCATGCCACATCCACACAAAGAAAGATGAAGAGGGTAAAATCATTTACCCGAAGCATACCACTCCACAGTGTCGGCTCTTAATCCAACAGTTCCGAGAGAAACAGCCCAAAGACAAGGAAAAAGAGTCAGACAAAGTTGAGTACAAGGAGAAAAGTGATGATGGTTACCCTCACGTCAATTCCACTCTGATGATTTTTGCTGATGTTGTGAGCAAAAGTCGACTGAAAGTCAATAACAGAGAAGTGAACATGGTCGCTCCGGCGACACCCAGTTATTTGAAATGGTCTCAGACTGCTATCACATTCGACCAGTCCGATCACCCGACACACATAGCCACCCCTGGGAGGCAAGCATTGGTGGTCGACCCAGTCGTCGAAGGCACTCGACTGACTAAAGTTTTGATGGATGGTGGCAGTGGCCTGAATATTCTGTATGCAGAGACGCTGAAAGGGATGGGCATTCCGATGTCCAGACTCAGTGAAAGCAATATGAGTTTCCACGGAGTCATTCCAGGCAAGAAGGCTAAATCACTCGGCTAGATTGCTCTTGATGTGGTTTTCGGTGATTCCAAGAATTACCGCAAAGAAAAGTTGACATTTGAAGTTGTGGATTTCCAGAGTGCTTATCACGCTATTCTAGGTAGGCCAGCTTATGCACGTTTTATGGCTTGACCATGTTATGTGTACCTCAAATTGAAGATGCCTGGTCCTAAGGGTGTGATCACTAAGGCAGAAGAGTGCTTCCAGAAGGGCTCAAAAATCTCCGATGCGCAGATGGCAGTAGTGGAATTGTAGGAGTATTAGAAAAATGCAGATCCGAGTGATTTGCTGCGAGCTAAGAAGCCTGCAATGGATTCAGCATTTCAGTCGTTCGGTGAAACGAAACCGATTCATATTCACCCGAGTGATCCCAATGCTGCTCCGACCCACATTTCAACAACACTCGACTCCAAATAGGAAGAAGCGCTCACCCAGTTCCTCCGTGAGAACTAGGACATCTTTGCATGGAAACCCTCTGACATGCCAGGTGTTCCCAGGGGACTGGCTGAGCATCGCTTGCGAGTCAACCCAAAAGTGAAACCGGTCAAAGAACATCTTCGACGGTCCGCTGTACAGAAGAGAAAGGCAATCGGTGAAGAAGTGGCTCGGCTCCTGGCAGCTGAGTTTATTCGAGAGATTTACCACTCCGAGTGGTTAGCTAATGTTGTCATGGTCCCTAAGAAGGATGACTCACTTCGCATGTGCATTGACTTCAAGCATATCAATCGGGCCTGCCCGAAGGATCACTTCCCTCTCCCTCGCATCAATCAAATAGTCGACTCGACTGCGGGGTGCGAGTGTGTGTCCTTTTTGGACGCTTATTCCGGGTATCATAGGATCCGTCTGTATGGGCCTGATGAGATTAAAACAGCTTTCATCACCCCATTCGGGTGCTTCTGTTATGTCACTATGCCATTCGGTCTGAAGAATGTTGGAGCCACATTCATGCGAATGATTCAGAAGTGTTTACTCACTCAATCAGTCGGAATGTGGAAGCATACATGGATGACATTATGGTCAAGTCACGTAAAGGTTCCGACCTACTGGCTGACCTTGCTGAAACCTTTTCCAACCTCAGGAGGTATGATATCAAGCTTAATCCATCGAAGTGCACGTTCAGAGTCCCAGGAGGGAAATTGCTCGGTTTTCTCGTTTCCGAACGAGGGATCGATGCTAACCCCGAGAAAGTTGGTGCCATACTCCAGATGAAACACCCTGAGCATGTGCATGATGTCCAGAAGCTTACTGGTTGTTTGGCCGCCCTAAGTCGATTCATTTCTCGGCTCGGTGAGAAGGCAATGCCTCTCTACCGACTGATGAAAAAGTCAGATAAGTTCGAGTGGACTCCTGAAGCTGATGCAGCATTTGCAGAGCTAAAAGCCCTGCTTTCCACCCAGCCGGTGCTTGCTGCCCCAATCAGCAAAGAGCCTTTACGGCTTTATATTGCAGACACTGGACAAGTCGTTAGTACAGTACTTACGGTCGAGCGGGAAGAAGAGGGAAAAGCCTATAAAGTTCAGCGCCCAGTGTATTATGTTTCTGAAGTTTTGACTCCATCAAAGCAAAGATATCCTCATTATCAAAATCTTGTTTATGAGATTTATATGACCACGAAGAAGGTTGCACATTACTTCTCTTATCACTCAATAACAGTCGTTAGCGACGCTCCATTGTCAGAGATTCTGCACAATAGAGACGCAACTGGTCGAGCGGCAAAGTGGGCGATTGAACTCCTTCCCTTAGATATCATGTTTGAGGCAAAGAAAGCTATCAAGTCCCAAGCAATAGCAGATTTCCTCGCCGAGTGGATTAAACAGCAACTGCCGACTCAAGTTCACTCGGAGCACTGGACCATGTTCTTTGATGGTTCCAAGATGCTGAATGGTTCTGGTGCTCGGGTGGTACTGGTATCCCCCCGAGGGGACAAGCTCAGATACGTCCTCCAGATTCACTTTGATTCCTCCAATAACGAAGCAGAATATGAAGCACTCTTATATGGGTTACGTATGGCCATCTCACTCGGCGTCCGTCGCCTCATGGTTTACGGCGACTCGGATTTGGTGGTCAATCAAGTGATGAAGGAGTGGGACATTAGAAGCCCAGCTATGACTGGTTACTGCAATGCGGTGAGGAAGTTGGAAAAGAAGTTTGAGGGGTTAGAGCTTCGTCATATACCCCGACTGAAATATCAAGCAGCCGATGATTTGGCGAAGATAGGTTCCAAGAGAGAAGCCATCCCCAGCAATGTATTTTTGTAACACATTCACACACCGTCAGTTCAGGAAGATCCTTTCACTGAAGAACCCCCGCAGCCTAAGAGCGCCACGGATCCGACTGAAGTCGAGGTCCCAGCCGTGGTCGACCTAATCATGGAGGTTCTGGTCATCACTCCCGACTGGACAGTGCCTTACATCGCGTACATCCTTAGGAAGGAACTCCCAGAGGATGAAGAAGAGGCTCGACAGATCGTCCGTCGATCCAAAGCGTTTACTGTGATAAGGAGACAGTTGTTCAGGGAAAGTGTGACTGGGGTCAGTCAGAAATGCATAACGCCAGAAGAAGGTCGAATGATCCTCAACGACATCCACTCGGGGACCTGTGTACACCATGCGTCCTCTCGGGCCATTGTGGCTAAAGCATACCGAGCCGGATTTTATTGGCCACGAGCAAATGAAATGGCGAAAGATATAGTCGACAGATGTGAAGGCTACCAGTTTTACTCTGATATGTCTCACAAGCCAGCGTCAGCCCTCAAGACCATTCCCCTCGTCTGGCCCTTTGCTGTTTGGGGATTAGATATGGTTGGGCCACTGAGAACTGGTAGGAGCGGCTTCACTCATGTGCTTGTAGCAGTCGACAAGTTTACCAAATTGATTGAAGCTAAACCTATCAAGAATCTTGAAGCCAGCACCGCTGCCAGTTTCATCCGGGAATTGACATTCAGACATGGAGTTCCGCACAGCATCATCACTGACAACGGGTCGAACTTTGATTCTGATGAATTCAGAGCTTTCTGCGCTTCTCAAGGCACACGAGTCGACTATGCTTCAGTCGCTCACCCGCAGTCGAATGGACAAGTAGAAAGTGCAAATGGCCTAATTCTCAAGGGACTGAAACCCCGACTGATGCGTGATCTCAAACACAGAGCAGGCGCCTGGGTCGATGAACTTCCATCAGTTCTTTGGGGTTTGAGGACAACTCCCAATCGGTCGACTGCACGAACTCCTTTCTTTTTGGTCTATGGAGCTGAGGCTGTTCTGCCAAGTGACCTGCTCCACAACGCACCCCGAGTCGAGCTCTTCTCTAAAGAGGAAGCAGAACAGGCCCAGCAGGATTCAGTCGATCTCTTAGAGGAGGAAAGAGAGATGGCCTTGATCCGGTCGACCATTTATCAGCAAGACTTGCATCGATTCAACGCCAGAAACGTGAGGGGTCCAGCCTTTCAAGAGGGAGACTTGGTTCTTCGAGTGGATCAACAGAAGCCACACAAGCTCGCCCCTGCTTGGGAAGGTCCCTTCATTATCACCAGAGTTCTCCACAACGGAGCTTACCATCTTTACAATGTCGAGCATGAGAAAGACGAGCCACAAGCTTGGAACGCGGAGCTGCTCCGCCCCTTTTACACTTAAGTACTCACTCGGATGAGATGTAATAAGAAATACCTTTGTAGTTTATTTATCAAAGACAAGAGCTTTATAATCTTCCTAAACGATTATTGTTGCTTTTGTTTGCGTTTGAAATCCCCCAGTGGGTGACTTAGCTGCGAATCCGTTTCGCCTAAGTTTGAAAAATCCTACCAAGTGGTGAGCAAGCCTCTCACTCGGGGGCTTAGCTGCGAATCCGTTTCGCCTAAGTTTGAAAAATCCTACCGAGTGGTAAGCCAGCCTTCCACTCGGGGGCTTAGCTGCAAGTCCATACTCACCTAAGTTTGAAAAATCCAACCGAGTGGTAAGCCAGCCTTCCACTCGGAGGCTTAGCTGCAGTCTAGTACTCGCCTAAGATTGAAAAATCCTACCGTGTGGTAAGCCAGCCTTCCACTCGGGGGCTTAGCTGCAGTCCAGTACTCGCCTAAGTTTGAAAAATCCTACCGAGTGGAGAGCAACCCTCCCACTCGGAGGCTTAGCTGCAGTCCAGTACTCGCCTAAGTTTGAAAAATCCTACCGAGTGGAGAGCAACCCTCCCACTCGGAGGCTTAGCTGCAGTCCAGTACTCGCCTAAGTTTGAAAAATCCTACCGAGTGGAGAGCAACCCTCCCACTTGGAGGCTTAGCTGCAGTCCAGTACTCGCCTAAGTTTGAAAAATCCTACCAAGTGGAGAGCAACCCTCCCACTCGGGGGCTTAGCTGCAGTCCAGTACTCGCCTAAGTTTGAAAAATCCTAGCGAGTGGTGAGCAAGCCTCTCACTCGGGGGCTTAGCTGCGAATCCGTTTTGCCTAAGTTTGAAAAATCCTACCGAGTGGTAAGCCAGCCTTCCACTCGGGGGCTTAGCTGCAAGTCCAGTACTCGCCTAAGTTTGAAAAATCCTACCGAGTGGTAAGCCAGCCTTCCACTCGGGGGCTTAGCTGCAGTCCAGTACTCGCCTAAGTTTGAAAAATCCTACCGAGTGGAGAGCAACCCTCCCACTCGGGGGCTTAGCTGCAGTCCAGTACTCGCCTAAGTTTGAAAAATCCTACCGAGTGGAGAGCAACCCTCCCACTCGGAGGCTTAGCTGCAGTCCAGTACTCGCCTAAGTTTGAAAAATCCTACCGAGTGGAGAGCAACCCTCCCACTCGGAGGCTTAGCTGCAGTCCAGTACTTGCCTCAGTTTGAAAAATCCTGCCTAGTGGAGAGAAACCCTCCCACTCGAGGGCTTAGCTGCAGTCCAGTACTCGCCTAAGTTTGAAAAATCCTACCGAGTGGAGAGCAACCCTCCCACTCGGGGGCTTAGCTGCAGTCCAGTACTCGCCTAAGTTTCAAAAATCCTACCGAGTGGAGAGCAACCCTCCCACTCGGGGGCTTAGCTGCAGTTCAGTACTCGCCTAAGTTTGAAAAATCCTACCGAGTGGAGAACAACCCTCCCACTCGGAGGCTTAGCTGCAGTCCAGTACTCACCTAAGTTTGAAACACATCCCGATCCGCAAGGACGACGAGGTGCAGGTCGATTGCAACCTTCTCCTTCGGAGCTACGCCACAAATACAACGTGCGCTCCATCCCTATCCGCAAGGACGATGAAGCGCAGGTCGACGGGAGTCATCGCCTCAGAGATGCATGTCAAGCACAAAGATCATTTCGAGTGAAGAACAAAGTCCACTCGAAGGCAAACGCAAGCAAATAAACCAAGTTCGGATAAATCCTAAAGTTCCGGACGGCGGATCAAAAGTATTCGAGCATGAAGCCCGAAGAAGTTTAACGGTTACATAATCACTCGGCATTCCGAGGCAAATAAAGGTGAAGCTTAATGTTTTTCGGTCACGCATCAGGAGAAGGACTGGCTGGGTTGCAGAAACTGTCAAGGTCAATGCTCTCTGCAATGCGAGTGGCGGCGTCAAGGAAGGTGTCCATGAAAGACTGGAAAGTATGCCTCTTCGTGTTAGCAACCTTGAGCCCCGCCAGCTTGTCTTCTTTGACATCCTTGCAGTGCACTCGGACCAGAGACAGGGCGACGTCAACACCACAGCGAGCGGATGACTTCTTCCATTCTTGCACGCGCTTGGGGATTTGATTCAGTCGAGCCATCAGGGACTCGAGATCGTGAGACAGTTCCGCCTGAGGCCAAAGTTCAACATCAACCCGAGTCATCGCAGCTTTCAGGCGGGCCAGATAAGCAACCGTGCTGTCCATACGAGATTCCAACCGCATCACATTCATCGCAACATCATCCTTGACTGGACAGTTGATGGGATCAAGACCCGTCTCGACTCGCCCAGTTTCTGCTTCAAAGTCTTGGCAAAATTCTGCACAGTCGAGTGAATGATGAGTCGACGGTACAATTAGACTTGTCGGTCGACAGAAATAAGACAGATTAATCAGTACCTTCAAGTTTCAAGACCAGCTTTGAAGCAAGCTGACCCAGATAAGACTCTAGTTCGCCATTCTTGGCCTTAAGATTTCCAAGTTCGTCGGTCAATTTCTCCTTGTCCTTCTTTAGTCGCTCGACCTCCTGATTGGCGTCAGAAATAGCAGTCTTCAGCTTAGAGTTTTCTTCTTCTAACTTGCCGACTGAAGCAAGCTTCTTGTCAGCAAGCGTTGTCTTCTCGCGCGCCTCCCTCTGTGCTGCAGCAAGATCCAGATCCTTCTTCTCCAAAGCTTGCTTCATTTTCTCTAAAGAAATAACATTCTTCAGACGGGCTTGGAGTTGGCGGTTTTCACTACATACATCTGCTCGAGTTAAGCCACTCGGTTCAAAAATGGAAAGGAAAAGTGCCAGCATTGGGATATAAAGTTGGCAATTGGTTACCTCCCATGGCAGCTACTTCGTCATGAGCGGTCTTGAGATTCTTCTTGGCCAATTCCAGATCAAGGTTGAGGTTGATTTGCTGTTTGTTCATGGCAGAAAGTTGAGCCCCAAGATCACAAGATTTCTGCAGTTACAGCCATATCAGTCGACAGAGATAAAAAGACATCACAATGATAGCTACTCTAAGACTACCACCGAATCAAACATTCAACGGCAGTCTCGGGGACTACACCCAGTGGGTGCACTTAGCGTGCCCCCACCGATTTCCAGACCACAGATGACAATCGACTGGCGTTCATAAAAAGAGAGAGATTCAAATTCTTAGACCACAGTCGACTGCCTGCAGTCAACTATGGTCTCGGAGACTACACCCAGTGGGTGCACTCAGCGTGCCCCCACTGATTTTGACTCCACTCGGCGTGGTCTGCCCAGCTCGAGATGCACAAAAAAACAGCTCCTATTCTCAGACCACAGTCGACTGCCCGCAGTCAACTATGGTTTCAGGGACTACACCCAGTGGGTGCACTCAGCATGCCCCCACTGGTGCAAACATTCAGTTCGAATCAACACAAAGAGACATACAATTTCAGAACAGCCACACCCCAGTGGGTGATCAGACAAGAAATACAGTCGATCGAAAAATCAACTAACCTGGACATTTGCTTGCATAGCAGCTCCGGCATTGAAGGCCACCTGACTGGCCTCATGCACCACCTTCATCTGCCCCATCACAAGATTTAGCTGAAGAAGAGCTTCCCTGGCAGCAGCCGGTGGATCGTCCGGAGTTTGATATGCAGTAAAAAGTGACGAAGGTAGAGCAATTGAAGCAGTCGCCGGATCTGAAGCATGGAGTGGTATCGGTGCGGCGGGAGTCTGAGCAGCTGATCCTGAGGGGCAATCAGTCGACAGCGGAACAGCGAAGGTGACGTTGGTTCAAGACCGATCTGTCGATCGCTCGACCGTCGTTCCTGGCGTCACAGTCGACCGAGGAACCTGGACTTCAGGCGCCTTCCCGCCCGGTTCCTTGTCCTTCCTCCTCCTCCCTCTCAGGGTACTTCTTCTTCATCGTCCGGGAGCACAACAACATCTCATGGAACTGCAATAAACAGAGAAAGCCATAAGGCAACTGACAACCCATCCAGTCGACCTGAAAAATTCGAATCGGGCAGACTTACTGGCTTTGGAGGTGACGGCATCATCAGCTTCCTCGTCGGCAGGGGTCTTGTCAACATCCATATCAGTCGCAGCTGAGGTCGGGCTATACAGGTTCATCATCCACTTGGTCAAAACAAGAAAATTGATCGGAACAAGAAAATATGAGAAGAGCATTTACCAGAGGCAACAGGGACGTCCATCTTGATTCTAGGCAAGGTCTTCTGAGCCTTTGAAGGATTAGCTTTGGGCTGCTTGGTGACTTTCTTAGTCAATTCTGGAGTCAGGGACCGAGCGCGCTTGTGAGATGGAGCACTCGACGCCATAGCTTTGCCGCGCCTGTTCGCAGGATCATGATGCTGCTTGGATCGACGTTCAGAGCAAGGCGGTAAGTCGGCTACCTCCTCATCGCCCGACTCGTCACTCTCGTCATCATCATCATCAGCAGGGGACTCCCACTCGCCGCTCTCCTCGGCACTGTCCTCGCCCTCTTGGTCTTGCTCCAGGGCTTGTTCACCATTGGGCATCGAGTACATCTTCGTATAGATCTGCAAAATAAGGAACCGATCATAAGTCAGTCGGAACCATAATCAGTCGGAAAATATGTTCAAAAATTCAGTTATGATGACCAGACCTTGTCTAGCAAGTTGTTGTTGCTGAAAGGGTCGACTCTCCTGGCGCCCCTGGGGTTGTCCTTGTTCCCGGTAATACTCATCAGCCACTCGGCCACGGTTTTAGCCTCCACCTCCTCCGGATGAACCCGAGCAGTTTCACCAGCCCCGGAGTACATCCACATGGAATGGTCGCGAGCTTGGAGAGGTTGGATCCGCCGACTGACGAACACCTCGAGCAGGTCCATACCAGTGACACCTTGATTGATCAGTTGGACTACTTTCTCAACTAGCATGCCTGTCTCCGCCTACTCAGCAGCAGTCACTTGCAAGGAAGATGGAGTTTGAACACGGTCAAAAGAAAAAGGGGAAGCCCGGTCGACTGGCCCGGGGTCACGATATCCTGGCAGTAGAACCAGGTCGACTGCCAGCCCCTGACCGACTCCGGAAGAGTCATCGGAGGAAAAGAGCTCCTCTTCCTCTTCTGAATGCCCAGGCCCCCACACATCTGGATAACGTGGGTTTTCTCGTCTTTCGAGTTCGCTTTCTTCACAGTTTGGGATCGGATGGTAAAGATGCGCTTGAAAAGGCCCTAGTGCGGTCGGCACCCCAGGAAATTCTCACGCATGGAGACGAACACAGCAAGATATGTGATGGTATTGGGAGTAAAATGATGGAGTTGGGCACCAAAGGAGTTCAGGAAACCTCGAAAGAAAGGATGTGGTGGAAGCGAGAAGCCGCGGTCGACATGGGTGACGAGCAAAGCACACTCACCCGGTCGCGGCTGCAGCTCCGATTCCCCCTCGGCAGGCGTGCAGACTTATGGACAATCAGCCCTAACTCGGCCATATCATCCAAGTCCTCTTGCCGAAGCGAAGATCAGATCCAGTCTCCCTGGATCCAACCTGACGGCAGCCCCGAGCGCAATGAAGACCCCCGATTCATCTTCTTGTTCTTCGCCGCCCCCGTCGCCTTCTTCGCACGCTCTAGCACCGCCGTTTTGTCCTTTCCATGGCGGCGGAGCAGCGGCGTCGAGGGTGGTTGGGTTGGACGAGGTGGAGATGCGAGAGGAAGAAGAAGGGGAATGGGCACACACGGTGCGAATGCCTCGGCCTCGCCGCTTTTAAAGACCTACTTCGGGGTGACTGACGCGTGGGCCCGAGCGATCCTGTCAAATCCCCCCAATAGTCGCACACGGGGTAGGTGGCGAAAAAGGTGGCGCGGAAATCGAAAAGTCCTATTTATCTACTCCACTTACCGCGGAGCGCTTCGCCTGGCGCGCTTCCACCCAAATTTTGAATCCCGTGAGATCCGGGATCCTTTGCAACCGATCACGCCAAAGATTTCATGTTAGAGATGTCACTGTATAAACTAGTTGGCAATTTCTGAATCGATCAAGGCGACTGAAACGAAGTCGTAGTTCTAATAACTAGCCTCCACTTGGAGATGAAGACAAGACAGATCAAGAGCAAAAGCAAGGTCAACTCCATCCTTCTTTTTCACTCAAACCTCGATCCATTCAGGGGCTAATGATGTGGACACAGACCTAGGGTAGGGTAATAGGCCTGACCTATACGTCCTACCTAAGGTTCTTGTCCTAAGAACAAAGAAGTTCAAGAATTAGAAGAAGGGGTCCAGCAAAGGTGTCGAGTGAAGTCCACTCGACCGGTCAATCACTCGGATACCTCTCTTATCCAGGTCACTCGACCATAAAACCACTCGACATATTAGAAGACCTAAAGCCGCTCTGCGCAACAATGGTCGGGCATTTATTCACATACTTAATGATCATTTGTAGCACTTCATTACAGGCGTTACCTGTAACTCCACCTTTTTATGTACATTGAAACCTACGTAACAGAGGGGAGCTGGGGCCCTGGCGTGCTCTATATAAGCCACCCCCTCCTCTGGGACAAGGGTTTGCACCCCCTGTAACTCACACGCTCATAATCCAATCGACCTCTTCCGGGCTTCGAGATGTAGGGCTATTACTTCCTCCGAGAAGGGCCTGAACTCGTAAAACTTGCGTGTACAACTCCTCCATAGCTAGGATCTTGCCTCTACATTCCTACCCCTATTCTACTATCAGACTTAGAACCACGACAACCGCCACTCCGATGCACCTCCCTTCATGTCTGACTGCCGACCCCAACGCTCGCAGGGACCAAGCCTGAGTTCCCATGGGACCTTACGAAGCAGGGCTTACCACCACCACGGCCGAGGCCGAGGGTAGTGGCAATGAGAGATGGTCGTGAAGGAACATCTTTTTGCAGCGGCTAGGTTTCACTCCTATTTCGCGGGGGAAGGGGGAGCAACTTAGGGAGCGACAAATGGAATTGTATTAGAGCATCTGTAGCATATCCCCAAAAGTTATATATGGGTCAGGAATTTGGTTTTCGGGGAAATACACCCATCTAGCAAATCCCCCATTTGCTTTAGTTTCTCAAAAATTAGTGTTTCACCCCCCCACCCCCCACCCCGAACTTGTCTCTCTAGCCATCTTTTAACTCTGAGAAGAGCACTTCTCGATTAAAATAAGGAGTTCGCTCCCTTCCCACATTCAGTGCACGAAAGACAACGCCACCACGCCACGCTTCTTTGGAAGTTGCCTGAATCTTAACCTCCCCGACAAGGCCGCAACCGCTATCGCGTCGCCAATTAGGGTCGTCTCCTGTGCCGAGGAGAAGGACCAATAGATGTCGCCATCGTGATCACGCTCCTCGAGGACCTTTAGATCATCATCGAGAACTGCACGTCCCTCAAGTCCATGGAGATTGCATGCATGATCGAGTGCGAGCACCGTGAGATTGTATGCCACGAAGTCATCCCTGAGCACATCTTCCGCGACCTTGCCGGTGACGAGCAAGAGTAGGACGAGATGCCATGGAGTCATCCCACTACCAAAGACCACGATGGCGGCCCCTCCAGTAGGGGGGAGGGTGATCCCCACCACCTCCGACTCAGACTTATCCGAGGATGTCGACTAGAGCTCCTCTTTTATATATCAAGGATTTATTTTTATTTAGTCTATCCCGATGCTTTTGCTAGTTCAATGTCGATGTAGTTTTAAAGTAGTAAGTAATGGACTGTTTAATTATGTTGTAATAGGGTACTGTTGTTTAGTTATGCAATGAAGCAATTTAAATATGTGTTTGAAATGTGTATATGTGCAAAATTTCATGTTTGAATTTTTTTTTAAGATTAGATTTGACGGACCGGCTAGATAACTAAAAGTCTAATTCGTAAAAATGGAAAATTAAAGGATGAGGAATGGGATGGGAAAATGAGTTTTGAGGATTGGCTGGAGATGCTCTTAGCGGATTAGTAGCCCACTTCCTTCCTGTTGGTGGGATCATGTTCGCCGTCAGCATGCTGATTCATGGCGGCGGAGGCAATGTCACCACATACACGTACACTTAATTTTGTTGCTCAATCACTATCCATTCCTAATTGCAGCCAATTATTTTACCACCACACACGGGTTAATCCCTTCTCGGCTTCTCTTCGTGATGTCCGTGATCAAGATGATCGTTAAAGATAACAAACACCTCCCTCAGCCAGCCAGCGCCATTAACGACACGGCACGCTGGCAAAGGATCCGTACAGATCAAATTAATTGATTGATGTTGTATGCATCAATCGATCGGGTCAGCAAGGGTCCGAGGACGACGCACAGGTACAGGTGTGGCATCTTCCTTCCACCAAATCCATCCGAACCAACGACTACTGCACCAGCCAGCTCGTAATGCAATTTTTAATGCTTAAAGAAGCCTTATCTACTGTCTAACCTCTTTCTTATCCTGTAGTACTTTGAAGATTTCACTGCGACAAAGTTCCGGGAGAAATTTCGCGGCTTAAGAGCTCGGAAATATCATGGTAATTAGGCTTTCATTTCTCTTGTTTTACAATTCCAACTAATTCAACGCTAACTTTTTCGGTAATAGTATTACTATTAGAGCATCTCTAGCAGATTCCTTATATCGCGGACCCTTATAATGCATTTACAGTTCGTGTAAAATGTGTTTTACGGGCTGGCACGGGCTGCGGCCGAACAGATCGCGCATAGCGAAACTGTAAAACGGAATATTCCGAAGCGGCGCAGTGGACCCGGTGTAGTGCGGCCCGACGACATGATTCTGTCGCCGGAAATAGCCAGAACCGCAGGCGGCGGGCGAGCGGCGGCGGCGGCGGCGGGCGGCTATGGGAGGGGGTGTGGGGAACGCACGCGTTGAAATGTCCCTCCCGCCAACCGCTTTCGCGAGATACAGGGCACAGACGGGGCAGGGGGAGGGGGGCGGGGGGCTGGGTTTTCGCGGGTCAGAGGGGGCAATTTACCGCGCCCCTTAAATTTTTTTAAGGGTTGGACGCGTTTACCATCGTTAATCATAGGACCTTATTAACTGGCGAACGTTTGTCAAATGAGATGGCACATGTGAATGATTCTGTGATAGTTTTAGTTGTGATGAACTAAAGAGGGGTGTCATTTTCTTCAGAAGACATGCCAGTTTGTTCGTAGGAAGGCAATTTCCGTTGAAAACTTGCCATCGTCTTATATCTTCTTAAAACTAAAACTGCCATCAAAGAGGGTTCGCTTGCCACCGTTTTCCTAGCGAACGTCAGCTGGGTAACATTACCGTAATTTTGTTAGAGTCGCCTCTCCGTCTCTCATTTAGCCCTCCTGTCCTTATCACCTTATCTAAGCTAGCACGGTCGACATGGATAACACCCATTCCGTGATTCCATCCATGATCGTTGCTCATTAGAAAGATTTTAATCAGCCGGCGAATCAATTATGGACGGCAGAATGTGGCCTAATTCTCCATCATTTCTGCAGGACGACACGTACGTGTACGTAGCGGTCGTCTTTCCACACAAGTGAGTAGTCGCGGTAGCTCTGACTGCCGGGAACATGCATGCTGAATTGGGGGTTGGTCCGGCCCTTTGTCTTCCATCGGTGCGCACAAAATGGCCAGAAAGTATACAAGCCCGATCATACTCTGCTTTGCTAATTAAATGTGAGTGTGATATGGATCACAAGAGCTGACTGCAGGCGTGTGGTTGCACTTGCACACGGCCTGATCTTTCTGAAGAAAAATGGCAGGGCAGAATGGCCATTTTGGACATCCAGCTACGTTTTTTTTCTATGGAATCCAGCTAGGGAATTAGTGTTTGCCTAACTGCAATTTATTCAATATGGTTAGGATAAGATCACCAAATAAGAAAGCAAATAAAATGTAGAATATGCTGGTAGTTGCCTTCTGTGCAAGATAAGTAATTTTAGATTTGCAAGTAGCAGTGCGTCGGCGCAGCAGACGCATTCGTTCCGCCCCGTACCTCTTCTTCCATTAAAAATCAACTTCTTTCTCAAGTAGTACGTCCTTGGCGCCTGATGCATTGTGGAATTATAAAAATCATATCGATGATGGATGTTGAATATATGGTTTGTACATGATTATTGTATAGTCTGGCCCACCTCCTAGTCTTTGTATAGTTGAGGTTGTGGCTCACTTTGTACTCCATATATACGTGCGCTTTGCACCGATCAATATATCGTGAAGCATTGCCCAAACAATCGTTTCCAACATGGTATCAGACCTACGATCCTAACCCTAACCCGTGCCGCCGCCGCCACTGCCGCGATCCCATCGCCGCCGCCGCCGCCACCTCGTGCCGCCGCCGCCGCGCTGGTCTGCCGCCGCCGCACACACTTCCTCCAGCCACCCGCCGCGCCGCCCCCAGGCCGCGCCGCCTTCCCTGCCGCACCACCTCCCTCTTTAGCCATGGCCTCCCCCGGTTCCACCGGTACCTCCCGCAGCCGCCGCACCAACCCGTTCGAAGGTCCCGATCCCGTCGTCATCCGCGATCTCAACATCCTCGCCCGGGTTTCCGTCATCCTCGACCGTCTCTCCTCCACGTACTATGGCTGGAAGACGTACTTCTCCCTCGTGTTCCGTGAGTACAATCTCCGGGATCACATCGATGGCTCCGTGGACTCCCGCTTCATGGAGGACGATGAGGAGTGGACGGCGATCGACGCCACCCTCATCCGCTGGTTCTACACCACCATCTCGAAGGACCTCTTCCACACGGTGGTCTCCGCCGACGACAATGCTCACGCCGTTTGGACCAAGCTCAACGGCCTCTTCACCGACAACGCGCTCCAACACAAGGTTTTCTTGCATGGTGAGTTTTTTGGGTGCCAACAGCTTGACTCGTCCGTTGACGATTATTGCATGCGCCTCAAGAAGCTCGTCGACGAGCTCCGTGACCTCGGCGAGAAGGTCTCCGATGAGCTCCTCCTCAGCACCCTCATCGCCGGCCTGAACGATGACTTCGGGAACGCCGCCTCCAACATCCCCCTCATCACCAACCCGACCTTCCCCAAGATCGTCGCGTACCTGAAGATGGAGGAGCGGCGGATGCGGATGTCACGCATCGGCGCCACCCACACCGCCCTCACCGCCGGCACCCGAGGGGGTGCGCCGCCCACCGCCCCGACTCCATCGCCGCGGCCCGCCCCGGGCCCCTTCCAGGCGCCGCCGCCGCCAGGGTTTCCCTACCCGGCACCGCCTCAGGCCCCTCCGCCTCCCGCCGAGAAGCAACAGCGCCGGGGCGGGCGCCGCGGTCGCGGAGGCCGCAAGCAGCAGCAGCCGCAGCAGCCCGCTGCCCCGGTGGGGCGCCCCGCCAGCCGCAGCACCCGCTGCCGCCGGCGCCCTGGCAGGCCGGCCAGAATCCTTGGACGGGGGTTGTGCACGCGTACTCCATGCCTATACCGCGTGCCCCCGTCCCCGGTTCCTTCGGCGCCCGTCCGGCTCCTCATCAGGCCCTGTATGCGGCCCCCAGACGTACCAGTCCGCGCCACTCTACGGCCCCTCGGGCTACGGGTATGTGGCGCCACCGCCTCAGCCGGCGCCGTCTGCCCCGGCCCTCCCGCCGGCGCCTTGGGATCCTGCGCTTCTAGCGGCTCTCCACACCGCCCCCACACCGCAGCAGTACACCGACGGTGGCGATTGGTATATGGACACCGGAGCCACGGCTCACATGGCCGCCAACCCCGGTAACCTTCTTGCCGCTCACCCCGTCCATACCGCTGCTCGCATTACCGTGGGTGACGGTTCTTCCATGCCCATTACTCATGTTGGCCATGCTGCTTTTCCTTCTAACTCCATGCCATTATCTCCTTCTAATGTGCTTGTTTCTCCTGACATCATTAAAAATCTTGTTTCCGTTCGTTCTTTTACACGTGAAAACCCTGTCACCGTTGAATTTGACATGTTTGGCTTTTCTGTTAAGGATGCCCGTACCCGGATGGTGCTCCACCGATGTGACAGCCCCGACGAGCTCTACCCGGTCCACTCACCTTCCTCATCCACTGCTGCACCCATGGCACTATCCGCCGGAGTGGACCTTTGGCACGCTCGTCTCGGTCATCCCAACACCGCCACCCTTCGCCATATTCTTCGGAGTTTTTCATTCACGTGTAATAAGATCGACGATCACACTTGTCATGCTTGTCGCCTCGGCAAACATGCTCGTCTTCCTTTTAATAATTCCTCGCATGTCGCATCATACCCGTTTGAGTTAATTCATAGTGATGTTTGGACCTCTCCTGTTGCAAGTAACACGGGCTATCTTTATTATCTTGTCATACTTGATGATTTTTCGCACTATGTGTGGACCTTCCCGTTGCGGCGAAAGTCGGACTCTGTTGCCACTCTCATCGCCTTCTACTCTTATGTCTTCACGCAGTTTGGACGTCCCATTCTTGCGTTGCAAACAGACAACGGGAAGGAGTTTGATAACCTTGCGATTCGCAATCTTCTTGCCACACACGGCACGATCTTTCGTCTCACTTGCCCGTACACTTTGCAACAAAACGGCCGCGCAGAGCGCGTGCTACGCTCTCTAAATGAATGCGTACGCACCCTCCTCTTTCACGCCAACGTGCCACCACGTTTTTGGCCTGACGCGCTTGCCACCGCATCACTCCTCATTAACATTCGTCCCTGTCGCACTCGCGGGAACTTCACCCCTCATCACCTCTTGTTTGGCACGCCACCCTCCTATGCTGAGCTCCGCATCTTCGGTTGCCTGTGCTACCACAGCATTGCTTCCACCTCTCCTCATAAGCTCGCACCTCGGTCTGTG
Organism: Aegilops umbellulata; assembly: GCA_032464435.1. Lineage (NCBI taxonomy): Eukaryota > Viridiplantae > Streptophyta > Magnoliopsida > Poales > Poaceae > Aegilops > Aegilops umbellulata. Next base: position 36,328,397 of record CP136057.1, on the reverse strand, counting down.
GCCTGCATCTTTCTTGGCTATCCTCCTAACACCAAAGGCTACCGCTGTTATGATCCTATCTCTTATCGGGTGATCACTTCACGACACGTTTACTTTGATGAGATGGTTTTTCCGTTCCAGCAGGTACCTTCGGATGATGTGGCCTCGCCCGCTCCTGGTGATGGCCGGCCCCGTGCCTCTCTTGGGCCGCCTCCCGGCTTTGAGGGTGCCCCCCGCGCCACGGGTCGAGTCTCTCCCCGTCTGGCTGCCTTAGGGGCTGCACCTCCCTCGACGCCCGCGACGCCCTCGGCGTCCCCGGCCTCGACCCTGCCAGCGGCCTCGCCCGCCGCCTCGCCGGCGGCCTCGTCCGCAGTGGCCCCGCCCGTAGCGGTCACATCGGAGGCGGGCTCTTCTTCATCCTCGCCCGTCTCCCCTCCGGATCCGCTGCCCCGCCCGATGACTCGCTCTCGGGCTGGCACCCTTCGGCCGAGCACGTGGTACCCCAGCGATGAGTACCTTCTCGCTGCTTCCGCCTCTGAGCCGTCTCCTCTCCCATCGTCAGCTCGAGCCGCCCTTCGGGATCCTCATTGGCTCGCTGCGATGCAGGAAGAGTTTGATGCGCTCCAGCGGAACCGTACCTGGCAGCTCGTCCCTCGGCCGCCCCGTGCCAACATTACACGGGCAAGTGGGTCTTTCGGCACAAGACTCGTCTGGATGGCACTCTCGAGCGCTATAAAGCTCGCTGGGTGGTTCGGGGTTTCCGGCAACGCGCGGGCATGGACTTCACCGACACATTTGCCTCGGTTGTCAAACCGGGCACGATCCGCACCGTGCTCCAGCTCGCCGTGTCCCGAGCATGGCCCGTGCATCAGCTGGACGTGTCCAATGCCTTCTTGCACGGCCACCTGGCTGAGTAGGTCTTCTGTGAGCAGCCCACTGGCTTCATCGACGCCGTGCATCCTGATCATGTGTGTTTGCTCTCCCGTTCTCTCTACGGGTTGAAGCAGGCACCTCGCGCCTGGTACCAGCGCATCGCCGCTTTCCTGCAGACACTCGGATTTACATCGACTCGCTCCGATGCGTCCCTCTTCGTGTATCATCACGGAGCTGACACGGCCTACTTGCTGCTGTACGTCGACGACATCATACTGACGGCTTCCACTGTCGCACTCCTCCAGCGGCTTACAGCTCGTCTTCGCGATGAGTTTGCCCTGAAGGATTTGGGTCCTCTGCATTACTTCCTTGGCATTGAGGTGGTTCGACGACCATATGGGTTCTTTCTGCATCAGCAGCGCTACGCCCATGAGCTTCTCGACCGAGCCGACATGCTTAACTGCAAGCCTGCTCCCACGCCATTCGACACCAAGGCCAAGGTCTCCGCTTTGGAGGGTTCGCCTGCATCTGATGCGGCCTTCTACCGCTCCATTATGGGCGCCCTGCAGTACCTGACCCTGACGCGCCCCGACTTACAGTATGCTGTTCAGCAGGTCTGTCTTCACATGCATGCTCCGCGCGACTCTCACTGGACTCTAGTGAAGCGTATCCTCCGATACATACGCGGCACTCAGTCCATGGGATTTACGCTGACGGCCTCCGCCTCCACCGACCTCGTCGCCTATTCTGATGCGGACTGGGCTGGCTGCCCCGACACACGGCGCTCCACCTCGGGGTACTGTGTCTACCTTGGGCCGTCTCTGACCTCTTGGTCCTCCAAGCGACAGCCCACAGTCTCCCGCTCGAGTGCCGAGGCTGAGTATCGCGCAGTGGCCAACGCCGTTGCCGAATGCTCTTGGCTCCGTCAGCTGCTCCAGGAGTTGCTTTGTGATGTTCACAAGGCCACGCTCGTCTACTGCGACAACGTCTCCGCCGTTTACCTCTCCGCCAACCCGGTCCATCATCGTCGAACGAATCATATTGAGCTCGACATACACTTCGTTCGTGAGCAGGTGGCTCTTGGGCGCGTTCGGGTTCTCCATGTCCCGACGGCGCAGCAGTTCGCCGATGTCATGACGAAAGGACTGCCTCCTTCTGTCTTCGAGGAGTTCAGGTCCAGTCTTTGCGTCTCCGGCGACGCTTCGACTGCGGGGGGTGTTGAATATATGGTTTGTACATGACTATTGTATAGCCTGGCCCACCTCCTAGTCTTTGTATAGTTGAAATTGTGGCCCACTTTGTACTCCATATATACGTGCGCTTTGCACCGATCAATATATCGTGAAGCATTGACCAAACAATCGTTTCGAACAATGGAGATAAGATTGTCGATCCGCTCCCAGCGAGCTGAAGCTAGCAGCCCATGCTGATGACGCCTTGCCAACTTGATTGATAACTAAAGCAGGCAAATAAGCATAACCGTACCGTACTATATGGCGTGTTTGGTGCACAAGGTTCCCCCTGATGCGCTGCTTCGGTTCAAAAGCCAAATCTGCGTGAAAGTGTCAAGTGAGCCAATTGGCAAAGCAAAAAATGGTGCTGAACTTTTTCCTCGAGTAAAGGGATTCATGCGTGCTGGTGCTGACATTCTGCCGAACGTACGACGGGGTCTGAATTGGCATCGACATAGTTTCCACGACCGGAAAGTAAAGGCACCTAACGATCTGTTGTTCATCAGAAGATCGAATGGCTGGAATTCATACTACTGCCTACCAGTGCCTACCCGGAGGCGATGGATGGGGTCAAACCCATCGGATCACGGCAAAGATCGGCCGATCTTCTTGGCATGAAACGGAGGATCCGCGTGAAAGCAAAAGCGGCAACACCTGTATCCACTATCCACCACTACCGAACAGCAGAACTGCGACGTGGATCAGCCTCATCCGCTGCCCGGGTCCGGCCAGCTGCACCACAAGGAGAGCTGATGAGTCATTAATATCCCCTGACAGTCGGCAACATCCACCTCAGAATTAATTAAAAGTCTTCATGGTACAACTAACTCAAATTATGGATCTCCAGCACGCGCAAAGGCTGCGTGCGACCAATCATTCAACCACGACCATAGCACAATTCGATAGCCATGCATGCGTAAGATAGCTAGCTAGCCGGATCATCTTCTTTTCGTGTACAGCCTGAGCGAGTGACAGGAACAGGAGTAGTACCATCACTACTACTAGCCTGTAGCCTCCTGCTCACATAGTCACACGAAGTTTCCTACTTGTAGCATGCCTGGCGGTATGATATTTTTCACGTTAAACAATCGTGACGGCGCAGTTAAGTCTTACTGCCAAGACTTATCAGTAGGTTGTTATATCCTACCGCCACACACTATGACAGTAGGAAAAAAGGTTAGATCGCGAAATTTTTACAAAGTAGTGTCAGATCTGGGCTAACTTTCATAAAAAGGTCAAAACACAAAAATCGGCCTTGGGGGGTTCGCCGTCGGTCGGCCAGCCCCGATCGAGGAGGAGCCTACCGGGGATGTCAAGCATTTCGGCGCAATAAAGCAGGGAGTGGATAGCGGCAGCGCGTTCTATCTGTCAGGGTCAACCGGAGCGTGCATCTGCTTGCCATGCTTGGCCGAGCTCGACATGGCACATTGGCACGGGACATGGGGGTGGATGTTATACGCGATAGCAAGAAACAACGATGAACACAAGAAATCAACCAACGGGGACACGAGATTTTAACGTGGAAAACCCTTGCGGGAAAAACCACGGGCGCCAGCCAGCAAAACTTCACTATATCGCGGGTGAGGTTACAAACGCCGGAGGATTTCCTCAATGCAACATATCCCTTACGGCGGCTTACAAGAGGTATTTATAATAGGTGAACCCTAGTCCAACTCGGTAACAACTCGTACCGGCGACGGGCCTCGCTTCGCTCGGGCCGAAGTTGCCTTTATCTTTATTTCTTCTAGGAATTTGGATCACCACAAAAATAACAGTGGAGTCCAAGGCAAGAAAATGCATGCACCCTAGCAGCGCACACATGGTCGAGCAGAGGTGTTGCTGCATGCATGCATGCATCAGGGATCAAACGGTCCATGAGGATGGCGCGTCCGAGCTTTCTCGGGTGACACGATTGTGCTCCCGGTGCGCTGCTCCATCGATCTGTTCGGCTGGTTCTTGGACACCTCGCCTGATATTTCTTTCAGCTTAACTCCATGCGACTACCCATAATGAGAGTAATATAGATAGTAACATCACACATATTTAGATAAAGTTAATGATGTGACAAATAATAAAGAAAGAAAAAGAGAAAAGAAGTAACATAGCTAGCTACTAGTCGTATGAGTAACATCACACATATCAAGGCAAGATGTGTCTATGTCTAATAAATAAAATATTACATGTTACCACACATATATTACTCCTCACTATAGAGGTAATAAGACTAGCCACAATGGAGAGTAACATACACTAGTAACATACACATATTCCTAGACTATGTTACTACCTCAATAGTGGGTAGTAACATAAGTGTGGTAACATGCAAAGCTTCATTTATTAAGGTTATAGACTCATATTGCATTGGGACATGTGATGTTACAGTAACTAGCTAAATTACTAGTACTACATCTCTCCTCATTAACTCACTGCCACATAAACAAATTTGATGAGTTGGACTCGATGTTACTACCGAAGTTACTCCCATTATGGCTAGTCTGCATCCCTTTGCAGCAAAGGCGCTCCTTCCAGGGTCCACGCGAGGATCTATCCAACCAACACACCAGCTCAATCTCTACTAGCTTCTTGGAGCGGATGAAAGAGGCAGGGACGTTTTCGTCGGGGTCGTTGCCAGTCGACATCATGTCATGCGCACCCTAAAACCGCAAGCAATAATGAGACACCAGGGAACATACGGTTTTGGTTAGTAGGTCCGGCGTACGGGGTTTGCTCGACTGCTCAGTGCAGAACTTTACACGCGCTGATCATATATACGTGGTTCGCCTCGGTTCCGTGGCAGAACCGTTCCCTACAACGCGATCCTATCCAAAGTAACCACGGAGCACGCGACACCGCAGCATGCAGTCTAATGTATGAATGGCGCTCTCGTGCGACGAAAATTGGGCAAATCTTGGCTGGCTCCGAGCCGACTTTTCGCGGTTAAACTTCCACGGCCGTCGGTGGACGACCCCGATCTGATCTCGACCGGCGGCACGGTGGGATGTTTCCCGGCATCAGCGCACCTTCAAAAGACGTCGGTGTTACCACCACTCAGACAAGTCCAAGCATGGTTCATTGCACGTGTCGACATCAGACACAAAACGACCGGGAACGTTGGCGACGGGGATGTGGACATGTGGTGGAACGGTACTCTCCCCGACTGACAACGTGCATCACCGGCAGGCGTGCGCTGTGAAGAGGATTCACCGGTCACCGGCCAGTACAGAGCAAAGGAGAACGTAATGTAGAGCCCCTATCTACGAAGACCAAACGTGTATCACACCGCCACACGTGACGACCACATTTTTTCTTCTCATGAATGTTTCAGTCGCCGTGTAGAACAAGTATTCAAGTATTCGGGAGGTGCTCGATGCAACTACTACTATTCTCGAGAGGATAATGCACGCTCACCGGCTCACGTAATATAACGTGGGTGGTGGCCGGTAGCCTTATCCCGACAGTGCTGATCCTAAGCTAGTAGCAACTTGCTCATGCTAATCCCCGCGTTTACGAGTCGCTAATTGTTAATCAGCGGCGTGTAAGACCGACTGAACCCCTGGATCTCTGTCGACATTTGCTAGGCCTGTTAAATATGCCAGACGCTGCCTTCACGTTCCGGGCAAGAAGCCCGGCCCGGGGACCCACCGTGAAATTACTGTTGATCTACAACCGGATTAAGTTTCCTGCTCGTTACCTAATCTGATCACCAAAGCTGCACTTAAAAAAGCAGAGGGGTCCCTCCCTAAGCTGGCCAAAAGAACAGACTAAAGTACGACCGACCGACAGTTTATATTATTATCCCTCATAAAAAGTGAGTAGTGCTGCTCCATGCCATTGCCATGCATACCCCGTTTGATTACATTTCCGCTGTTAGGATACGCCTTTAGCAGATCTCGTGCTTTGCTTTCTTTTTTTAGAAAAGGGGTGATTCCCCGGCCTCTGCATCAGAAAGATGCATACGGCCATCTTACTAACCAAATAAAATAATGGCAACATGGTTCCAAAGGTCTGCAAAAGTAATAAAAACGCACAAACAGCTCACACAGAGCCAATAGGGGCTAGAAACAAAGTAATAAAAACGCACAAACAGCTCACACAGAGCCAATAGGGGCTAGAAACACCAACTAGCCGGGAAAAGACGCCACAACCGGCTGGCTAAAAATAGATAGGAAAACTAAATGCCTATCCTATTACATGACCGCGATCCAAACCGGTTAAAGATATCCCGAGCTACCATCTCCCAGCGGAAAGACCCAGTAACCAAATGCTCCCTGGCCTCCGGCTGGGTGAGTAGCGACCACGAACGAATCAGTGTCGTAGTTCGGAATATGACCTGCAAAAAATGTATACATGATATTCTGTTAAAAACCAAATCATTTCTGCAAGTCCAGATAGTCCATAGCAAAGCACAAACTCCAACCCGAATATGTCTCGCTAAGTTAGGCTCAATCCCATTAAGCCATGTCCCAAATAACGCATAAACAGAATTCGGTGGATTGATACTAAAAGCAATGTGGACCGTCTGCCAAAGTACGTTGGCCAACGAGCAATCAAAAAAGAGGTGTTTGATAGTCTCATCCCGATCGCAGAAACTACACCTAGTAGGTCCTGTCCAATTACGCTTTATCAAGTTGTCCTTAGTTAAAATAACTTGTTTATGGACAAACCACATAAACACTTTTATTTTCAAAGGAACTTTGACATCCCAAACATGTTTGGACGTAGGAATGGAGTTTGAATTAATAACATCAATATACATTGATTTAACCATAAATACTCCAGACTTAGTCAATTTCCAGCGTAATTCATCGGGTTGTTGTGAAAGCTGGACTTCCATCAGTCTCCTAACTAGATGGAGCCATTCTTCCCAACGATTGCCCGCTAACGTTCGTCGGAACTGAATATTAAGGGGGATAGATTGAAAGACCGATGCAACGAACACCTCACGTCGTTGAGCAATACGGTATAAAGACGGATATTGGATGGCCAAGGGTGTCTCGCCAAGCCAAGTATCCTCCCAGAAACGTGTACTCGTGCCGTTTCCAATAACAAACTTCGTCCTATTAAACAATGATTGTTTGACTTTCATCAAGCCTTTCCAGAAAGGCGAATCGGTCGGCCTGACAGTAACCTGGGACAAAGTTTTTGTCTGGAGATACTTGCTGCGAAGGATTTGAGCCCACATAGCATCATTCTCCAATGAGAGCTTCCACAACCACTTGCTAAGAAGGCATTTATTCTTAACTTCTAGATTCTCAATACCTAGACCCCCTTGGTCTTTCGGTCTACAGATGATATCCCATTTAGCAAGCCGATATTTTCTTTTAAGCTCATCACCCTGCCAAAAGAAACGCGATCGATAGAAGTCCAGTCTCTTCCTAACACCAACTGGGACCTCAAAGAACGATAGGAGAAACATTGGCATACTCGTGAGCACCGAGTTAATCAGGATTAATCGGTCTTCGTATGACATGAGCTTACCCTTCCAACAACTCATTTTTTTTCTCAAATCGATCCTCGATGCACTTCCACTCTCTGTTTGTTAGCCTACGATGGTGGATTGGAATCCCCAGGTAATAGAAGGGTAACTCTCCCAACTCACACCCAAACAATTGCCTATAAGCCTCCTGTTCATCTTTGGCCCTACCAAAACAGAACAGCTCGCTCTTATGAAAGTTAATCTTTAACCCGGTCAATTGTTCAAATAGGCATAACACCAGCTTCATATTTCTCGCCTTGGCCAAGTCATGCTCCATAAAGATGATTGTATCATCAGCGTACTGAAGGATGGATACACCTCCATCAATGAGATGAGGTACCAATCCACCTACTTGACCATTTTCCTTAGCCCTTCCTATCAAAATTGCTAACATATCCACCACAATGTTAAACAAGATAGGGGACATCGGATCTCCTTGTCTTAGGCCTTTATGTGTCTGGAAGTAATGACCTATGTCATCATTAACTTTAATTCCCACACTACCTTTTTGCGTAAATGATTCACCCTGTCGGCGCCAGGCTTCATCAAAACCTTTCATACGCAATGACTGTTGGAGGAATGGCCATTTGACCTTATCGTACGCTTTCTCGAAATCCACCTTAAAAATTACTCCATCTAATTTTTTGGAATGGATTTCATGGAGTGTTTCATGCAGGACGACCACCCCTTCAAGGATATTTCTGTCTGGCATGAAAGCAGTTTGAGACTGTTGCACCACAGAATGCGCAATCTGTGTGAGTCTGTTAGTCCCGACCTTGGTGAAAATTTTGAAACTAACATTGAGGAGACAGATCGGCCTGAATTGCTCAATTCTCACCGCATCCGTCTTCTTGGGAAGCAGTGTGATAGTCCCAAAATTCAAGTGAAATAATTGAAGCTGTCCAGAGAACAGATCATGGAACATAGGTAGTAAATCCCCCTTAATAATGTGCCAACACTTTTTATAGAACTCTGCCGGGAATCCATCCGGTCCGGGAGCCTTATTGCCTTTCATTTGTGCAATAGCATCAAACACCTCCTTCTCCGAGAACGGGGCAACCAGAATATCATTATCGGCAGCCGATAGCTGAGGCACATCCTCAATCCTGTACTCATCTAGGGACACACAATTATCCTCCGGAGGTCCAAATAACTGTTTATAATAGTCGATAATATATGTTTTTAGGTTATCCTGACCTAAAATAGTACCCTCGTCTTGCTCAAGCTGAAATATACGCTTCTTTCTGTGCTTGCCGTTAGCTATCAAATGGAAGAACTGAGTATTCACGTCCCCTTGGACCACTTTGTGGACTTTAGCACGCAAAGCTCACTTCAATTCTTCTTCACGGAGCAGTTCTTTCAACCTCTTCTCCGCCTCATTTTTAGCCTGAAGGTCAGCTGGCGATAAAATAGTGGATTCGGCCTATATGTCCAGGGCCTGTATAAGAGCAAGGAGTCTATCCTTTTCCATCTTATACACACCACTGAGGTGCTTAGCCCAGCCCCGTAAGAAACTCCCGAAATGCCTAATCTTATTCTGCCAACGCTCTAACGCAGTCTTGCCTCCTACACCTCTATCCCATTCCCTGGCAATCAAGTCCAAGAACCCCTCACGTTCAAACCATGACATCTCGAAGGAGAAGGTGTTCTTGTTCCCCACATGGTTCGGCTCACCTGAGTCCACGAACAATGGGGTATGATCAGATATTCCCCTCGAAAGAGCTTGCACCGTGACCAGAGGGAACTTTTGTTCCCACTCCACGCTCGCAAGAACTCGATCAAGTTTTTCATAGGTTGGGTGTGGCAGAGCATTAGTCCAGGTGAACTTTCTACCAGAAAGCTCTACCTCTCTCAGATCCAAGCTTTCAATAATGGTATTGAACATAAACGACCATCTGCCGTCAAAGTTATCATTGTTCTTCTCCTCTCTCCTCCTGATGATATTGAAATCACCTCCAACTAAAATTGGAAGCTGTTCGGACCCACAGATTCGAACAAGGTCCGCCAGAAACTCCGCTTTAAGCTCGGGCTGTGCGGCTCCATACACCGCCACCAAAGCCCAGTTAGAACCATCTATCCTAGACCTGACTCGAAACTTCACCGTGAAGTCGCCCATCACTACACTTCGGACTTCAAGCGAATCGCATCTCACACCCAGTAAGATACCACCCGATCTTCCTCGCGGAGGGAGGCAATGCCAATCAAAATCAATACCACCCACAAGAGAAGAGAGAAACTGGGGCGCAAAGTTATCTCTACCCGTCTCCGATAGAGCAACAAAATCTAACCTCTGCTCTAAAGCTGCCTCAGCAAGGAATCTTCTTTTAGCCAAGTCCTTCAGACCTCTGCTATTCCAAAAAAATCCTCTCATAATTCATCATGGATTTTTTTCGTGGTTCGAATCCTAGCACTCCTACGAACTGCGGAATCGGGATAGATCTTCCGTTTCCACTACTCTTAGGTTTACTAGGCTCTGTCGCCCGGTCCTCATAACCGGGTTCACAAATATTGCTATCATCATTCTCTAGGGGTACATCATCTTCCTCAGAGTCATGATTGGGGGGTGCTAAATCCGCACACAGATTATCGAGCACTCTGACCCCTAACGCATCAATCTTATCATCCTTCATTGGTTTAACCACTGCAAGATTACGAATAGTCTCTAAGGCACGTTCCGCCTCCAAATCTAATAGATCATTCACCGAAATGGTAATCTCACTATCCGAAGCACCTAGTGTCGGTGTCAAAACTGGCGGATCTCGGGTAGGGGGTCCCGATCTGTGCGTCAAGGTCGGATGGTAACAGGAGACAAGGGACACTTTATTTTACCCAGGTTCGGGCCCTCTCGATGGAGGTAAAACCCTACTCCTGCTAGATTAATATTGATGATATGGGTAATACAAGAGTAGATCTACCACGAGATCAAGGAGGCTAAACCCTAGAAGCTAGCCTATAGGTATGATGATGGTTATGATGTGTTCTGTCCTACGGACTACAACCCTCCGGTTTATATAGGCACCGGATAGGGTTAGGGTTACACCGAGTCGGTTACATTGGCAGGAGATCTTGAATATCCGCACGCCTAGCTTGCCTTCCACGCCAAGGAAAGAACCTTTCGGACACGGGACGAAGTCTTCAATCTTGTATCTTCATAGTCCTGGAGTCCGGCTGAAGATATAGTTCGGCTATCCGAACACCCCCTAATCCAGGACTCCCTCAGTAGCCCCTGAACCAGGCTTCAATGACGACGAGTCCGGCGCGCAAATTGTCTTCGGCATTGCAAGGCGGGTTCCTCCTCCAAATTCTTCTAGAAGATAATAAACACCAAAAATAGTGTCCGGCTATGCAAAACAAGTTTCCACGTATTGCCATATAGAGAATAATACAAACACAAATCAAATCTGCTGACGTATTCCGCAGTGCGTCATAACACTGCGACCAAGCCTTCTGTATGGATTATTTTTTGTTATTCCACCGCAGCACGTTCGACGAGGCGGTTTCCTTGGCACGTCTTGTCGAAGCAGAGATCGTGTGCCCCCTTTAACGGGATTCTCATTAATACGGACGTGGGTAACCCAACCGTGCCCGTTAAGCACGTCCTGCCTTGATTAAAGGTTAGTCCAAGACGGTTACGGGGAGGTCTCTTGATATTCTGCCTCTTATAAAGAGACCGAGACCTCGCTCCCCTCTTGTGTTCTCAAAACAAGCTCGCCCATAGCCTCGAGTTTCAACACCCCAGGCTTTTAGATTCTAGGCGCACTGGACCATCGACAATGTCCGGCTCCGGCCTTCAAGGCCAATGGATGCCCTCCTCCGTTACGGAGGAGGACGTATCAAGGTTGAGGGAGGCTAGGTTTCTGACCAGCGAGATCCCGCACAGGTTGCCTGTTCAAGGACAAGCGATCCCAAGCCCTCAGCCTGGTGAGAGCGTAGTATTCATCTCCCACTTCCTTCGGGGATTAGGCTTCCCGACGGATCCTTTCGTAAGGGGGCTGATGTTTTATTATGGGCTGTAATTCCATGACCTAGCTCCGGAGTCCATCCTCCATATCTCCTCCTTTATTGTTGTGTGTGAAGCGTTTCTCCATATCACTCCTCACTTCGGATTATGGCTCAAGACCTTCAAGATAGAACCGAAGATAATCGAGGGGCGTCACGTAGAGTGCGGAGGTGCTATTATAAAAAGAAATACCGATGCTCCATGGCCCGAGGGCACTTTTCAAGAGGAGCTCGGCTTATGGCAACAGGAGTGGTTCTACATCACCTCTCCTCAGGGCACCACTTGGGTAGCGCCTCCTGCCTTTCGCTTGGGCCCCCCACCATGTTTAACATCGTGGATCAACACAGGGTTAGATCGGGGCTTGCCCAAGGACGTTCCTCTGTTGCAGGGCCGCATAAAGGATCTCCTAAAAGGAGACCTCAACCTGGTCAAGGTGACACAAGTTATGTTGATTCGCCGGATACTGCCTGGCCAACGTCGCCCCCTCCGCTTGTGGGAGTTCAACCCAGGGGGGTCGCGAGTTCTCCGAAATTTCATGGGCATGACGCCTACGGAGATGTATAGATTGTTCTTCGGACCACAAGGAGTGAGTCCGGTTTTGACCGAGGATGCTGGTTTAAGCCGCAATCGCCCGGATACAGAAGTAGGTGACCTTGCGCCCGGACCTTCTATCCGTGCAATTGACTTATTTTTTAACAGTACTTCTCCTTTTTACGCAGGAGTGGATAGCGAAGGCGAAGCTGGTCCGGTGCCCATCTCCCCTTCCTGAGACCAGGCTAGATCCTGTGCTAGTCAGGATGTTGGAGGTGGCGCCTCAGGAGAAAAATGAAGGGGCGGACAAGGAAACCGTGGCCTCTTCGAAAGAGGCCATCCCAAAGGGGGGAATCGACAACTCCTCTCCAAAGGGGAAGAAAAGGGCCGCCTCTGACGACCGGGGAGCCGTAGCTCCAAAGCGGGGGAAAGAATCCGCGTCAGAGGACCCGACGCCGGGGAGCCCCTCGGCCGAATTAAATCCTCAAAAGGAGCAGCCCTCCAACGAGCCGTAAGTAGAAAGAGAGTCATTCTTTTAAGAGAAATCCTTAATTTATATCTGAGAAGTTTTAACCGAAACCTTACCTTGTAGTTCGGACCTCGACCCTTCTCGGCAGAGCTCGTCATTGGGGGATCTCCTTCCGGAGATAATGGAGAGCGGAACGCCTCCTCCTTCATCGCCTAGCAAGGCGGGCGACGACGAAGTGTCGTCGCAGAGGATTTCTCCGAATCTGCCAGAGGCAGAAGGTGATCATGCGGCCCCTCGGGGTTCTCCGTGTCCGGCCTCCGAAGAAGGCCATGGGACGAGTCCGGCACCATCTGGTGTTCGGTCAGAGGAGCTGAAGGTTCTGCTGGGCCGAGCCTGTATTTCAGAGGAGCATCGTGTGTTGATGCACACGGTGATTGAAAAGATTTCATCCGCGGAAAGCGGACTGAATGAGGCCGTCAAGAGTTTACTGGCGGGCCTTGAGGTACGTTTTAAATAACGAACATTAGTGTTAATTGCGCATAATAACATGCGCCTGGTATAGATAATAGCCCCTGAGACTCTGTGTGCCGCAAAGATTAGCGGCGCACAGAGGATCTTAATCCCAGGTCCTTTAAGTGGCACCTTTGTATGTAGGTGGCAGGTTGTCCGGAGTCGAGCCGGACTCGAGATTTTGCCGAAATGAAACGGCAACTCGATGAGGCAGAAGCCGACATCGTGCTTGTTAACAAGCGGCTTGATGATGCTCAAGGTATTGAGTTTATTTGGCGATTGTTAGTAAGAGGAGCTTTATGTCAATATCTTACCTTACGTATGCTTGATGCAGATGGTGCGGCGGCCGTAGAAGGACTTAGGGCCGAGCTCGCCAGAGCAAAGGAGCAAGCCAGAAAAAGCGATGTGGCTGCCGGAAGAGCCCGTGAAGAGCTAAAAGCCGAACAGGCTTCCCATTGCCAAAGCAAGGAGGAGATGGCTGATATAGCCGTAAAGTTGAAAAGTGCTACGGACCGTTGCAAACTTCTTGAAGAGGAAGGTCAAGCCCGGCAGACGGATTTAGAGAAGGCCGTCGCCGACGCCAAGGACGCCCGCTTTGGTATGAGAGCGTCAAGGGAAGAGCTGCGTCAAGCCGGACTAATTGCGGATGGAAAGCCCTTCCTGCTGCGGAGAAATTTGTTTGATCCGAAGTTCGCCCCGTTGGACCGAGCGTGGAGCGTGGAGGACACCTATCTGGATTTGTCGGCTAGCACCGCTGATGCGACCAAGTACTTTCGAGATAAGAAAGATCATGAAGTGGAAAAGCTCTTCTGGTCACAGTTCACTAATCCACAGCGTCCTCTATTAGTGGATGATCGCCTGGCCCAATGGGCCGAGCTGAATAGGTTGTCCGGACTCGCCATGAAGCATGCCATGGACCACCTGTGTCCGGGGAGATCGAAGCCGAGAAGCTATTTCAGTTTGGTGCAGCAATTTCTTGACGTGGTGCCTAGGATTGAAGCTCTGAAGAGGTCCGCTTGCACAGAGGGCGCGCGGCTGGCCCTTGCCCGTGTCAAGACATACTGGGCAGATATGGAGCCCACCGTTGTTGCGTCCCGTGATTCGGATAAAAGCCGAATTCCTTCCGAGAACTATTTTGAGGAAGTCCTCGCGGGCGCTCATATAATAGAGACGCAGTGTTCGAAAGATGCTGTTTTATGACAGCATATGTATTCGTAGATCAATATTGTTATAAATTGTAATGGCGTAATTTAGACTTGTGCCTTCAAGTATTAATAACACCTCCTGTGTGGCCGTTTTGATATATAAATACTGAAAGATTGCAGTCGTTGGCTTCAGCCCCCACGCACATAGTGCGGGGGTGCGTGCGGAGAACGCATTTCACACTTAACCCAACGTCTTGGTCCTACAAAGGAGGTGATAGCGCCGCGGGCTAGGCGACCGGACTATAATGCTTTAACACTTTCACTTAGCCATAGGAGCTTGACAGTGGGACTCTTTAGGTAGCCCTTTAATGGCGAATGCGTTTACCCGAATTCGGGACGCATATGTGCCTGACCGGGAAGCGGCCCTTCATCAAACGGAGGAATTCGATAAATTCCTATAAGTCATCGAGTGGCGACCAGTCTCGCGCTACATCATGACAGTCGGTTTTCGGCTTTCTCTACTGAGGTGCTCACCCGGCCGAACCGGGGCACAATCGCAGTAGTTCTCCTGGTGCAACCTTAGCCGACAGAACGGAACGTAAGGTGGCCGAACTCAGGAGCCGGGCAACCCAACATGTGACCAAAATCATGACTGGGAGTTGATGCATATAGTGCCAAAACTCGCGACGCCGAACACTCCCTAAGGTGTTCGGTCTTTGTTGGTGCGTGTGAAACAACACCCTTGAAAAAAAAAGAGAGCCCTTGTGTCCAGGTACGAGCAAGAATTCTGGCGTGGCCACATGCCAAAACGCCAGTCTCCTCCATGGTTATAGTGAGGTAAACTAGGGGATGTATAGCAGCAAGAGACAGTAAAAAAGGTTTACGCAGGGTCTTAATCTAAGAAGAATCCTTTGGGGCGGGTCCCTACTGCACGTCTGCGCCTGTGTCTCCGCTGTGCCGTGTCCTGGACGGGCGTCGTACGACGTTCATCTGTAAAAGGGAAGAACTAAATTGAAAAATGGGTCGTGCGGAAAGAAGAATAATAAATAAAATGTGAAGTGAGAAATGGATACGGTCGAGTTTTATTGTCTCTGCGTACAGCCCCTGGTGAGGCGTACCAAGCCTGTAACGAAAATTGGCTTGTGCCGAACTCATTGAGTCCGGGTCCGCGGCCTTTTGTGACTTATATCGAAAAAGTCCTTTGGCTGGCGAGGCCATTTTGCTGGGCGGTCGTTTAAGCGGCCGCACAATCCTCCGTTTGGAGGACATGTAGTTTAGTATGCTCCCTTTAAAGAGATGATGCCTCGAGGACCGGGCATCTTTAGCGTGAGGGATGCATAATGCGGTATTGCGTTAAAGCGAGCGAAAGCTCCGCGTCCCATTAGTGCTTGATAGCGACTTGAAAATGGGACTATGTGGAATATAAGTTTTTCGCGGGGAAAGTTATTGGCGGAGCCAAATATGACCACAAGCCGGAGAAAACCCATACAGTGGGTGTCCGGGCCTGGTGCTACTCCTTGAAAGGAGGTTTTACTGTGACGGATTCGTGCTGGGTTTATGCCCATGCGGTGAATTGTATCTTGATATATCATATTTAGTCCACTGCCACCGTCCATAAGGACGTTGGTGAACTGGAATCCGTCTATTATTGGATTAAGTATCAGGGCAGTGCGGCCTGCGTGTTTGATATTGCGAGAATAATCTAGCTGATAAAAAATGATTGGCTTTAGTGACCAGTGGCCAGACTCCTGAGGGATAGGCTTGAATGTGCGGACCTTTATGGGTGCCTCATGCCTTGTTATGTGAAGTGAGTTCACTGTTTTTACTTCTTGCGGGAAGTTCTTTTGCTTCCTGGTGTTCTGCTTTTGGGGTTCGTCCTCTTCCTCACTTTGTGTGTCGAGCCCCTTGTGTTCGGCGTTAAGCATTCCAGATTGTTTGAAAACCCAACAGTCTCTGTGGGTATGATTAGCAGGCTTTCCAGGAGTACTGTGTATCTGACATATCCTGTCCATGATTCTCTTTAGACTGGACGGATCTTCCCTATTATCCTGAGGAGGTGATTTTGTCTGATTTTGCCGTGAGCCTTTGAATCCGGCATTGACTGCCGTGCTCTTCGGACTTTTTCTTTTGATTCGGCGAAGGTCCTTGTTTCGCCGTGGTTTCCCGTTTCCATCCCTGATTTCTGATGTACTTGGGTCGCTGGGGCTGCATCGTGCCAACCAGCTGTCCTCTCCTGCGCAAAAGCGGGTCATGAGGCTTGTGAGTGCGGCCATTGTTCTTGGCTTTTCCTGGCCGAGGTGCCTGGCGAGCCATTCGTCTCGGACATTGTGCCTGAAAGCCGCTAGGGCTTCGGCGTCCGGACAATCCACTATTTGATTCTTTTTAGTGAGGAATCTGTTCCAGAACTGCCGAGCTGATTCTCCGGATTGCTGAGTTATGTGACTAAGGTCTTCTGCGTCTGGGGGACGAATGTAGGTCCCTTGAAAATTTTCTCGGAAAGCGTCCTCGAGCTCTTCCCAACTTCCAATTGTGTTTTCGGGAAGGCTTTTAAGCCAGTGCCGGGCTGGCCCTTTAAGCTTAAGGGGTAAATATTTTATGGCGTGGAGATCATCTCCTCTAGCCATATGTATGTGGAGGATATAATCCTCGATCCAGACTCCCGGGTCTGTTGTTCCATCGTACGCCTCTATGTTAACGGGTTTAAATCCCTCTGGGAATTCATATTCCAGGACCTCATCGGTGAAGCATAGAGGGTGTGCGGCACCCCTATATTTGGGTGTGCCGGATTCTGATGGTGGATTTTTTGCATTGCTTGCGGGATCTTGCTTTCTTGGCCCGTAAATGGACCTGGCTGGGCCATGATGCGAGTCTTTGATTATGCCGCATGCCGCATTGAGTGCGGCGCCGTTTGCCGTATTGTAGTGGTCGAGAGGTCGTTTATTCGACCGTGTAGCCTTTTTGTTTTTCGAGTTTGGGGGCTCTAGGGCCTCTTGGTTGAATTCGGGCAGTAGCTTTCTCTTCGGATAGCTTTTGGTGCGGCGGCTGCCGCCGTATTTGTCTGCGGTCTTGATTACTTTGCTCCATCTTGTTTTGAGTGCATCTTCCGCCGTCTTTAGCTTTTGCTTCTGCTTCTTCAGGCTTCGTGCTGTGGCGACGAGCCTTTCTTGGAGATTCTTCTGCTCCATGATTCTATCCGGCGTGGTATCGTCCGGAGTTCTGTTATGACCGGGGGAGGACTGTTCGTTCTCTCTGCCCGCGTTACCCTGTTCGGACGACTGTTCTGGGATGCGTTCGTCATCTACCGGCTCGTCCTGCTCTATTGCTGGGTCTTGATCGAGGCGGGGCTTCGCTCGGCGTTTACGTCGCCGCTTTGAGTGCTTTTCGGAGGGTTTACCCTTCTTTTCGCCCCCTTCTTCCTCATTGTAAGTTTTTTCAGGTGTATCCACCATGAATACGTCATTAAGTGGGGTGGAGGTCCGGTGCCCTATGGGCGCTGGTTCCCGCTCGTCTCCGTCTTCGTCGTCCATACCGTCGAAGTCTTCGGAGCCGAAGTCGAGCATGTCGGTTAAATCGTCGACAGTGGCTATTAAGTGGGTGGTGGGTGGGCTTTGAATTTCTTCGTCGCCCGAATCCCAACCTTGCAGGCCATAGTTCGGCCCGGGCTCTCCTGACAAAGAGAGAGTTGAGAGAATCCAGAATATCACCAAAAGGTGAATACTGAAAGATGTCCGCGGCGGTGAACTCCATTACAGGCGCCCAATCTGATTCGATTGGCGGGGGCGCGGGAGGTTCGGAGTTCGGAGAAGAGTCTGGCTCCTTGGAGTCATGTGCCATGCGGAGTGCGGGGCTTGCGTTTGGCTCAATGGCTTTTAAGATCGCAGCCCCCGAGGTGACGTCCAACCGTTCGTCCTCAAAGAACGCAGCGGGATCCGGATCGAGGATCGGGGCCGGAGCGTATGCGGCCTCCAGGACACTGTTCGGAGGCAGAGCTATATCATGCCCCTCGAGATAGTGCGGCGCGCCTGGCTGTGGCTTGAATCCGTCGGAGATCTGGTCTCCGAGGGTATCTGCCGTGTAGTTTAAGCTTCCCCACCTGGCTTGATGGCCAGGGGCGTGGCTTTCGATTTGCTCCAGATGACCAAGCGAGTTGGCCCGCAGGGCGAAGCCGCCGAAGACGAAGATCTGTCCGGGGAGAAAAGTCTCACCCTAGACCTCATCGTTGTTGGTGATCAAAGGAGCCATCGGGCCTAAAGGCGACGACACAGAGGAACTCTCAATGAAAGCACCAATGTCGGTGTCAAAACCGGCGGATCTTGGGTAGGGGGTCCCGATCTGTGCGTCAAGGTCGGGTGGTAACAGGAGACAAGGGACACTTTATTTTACCCAAGTTCGGGCCCTCTCGATGGAGGTAAAACCCTTCTCCTACTAGATTAATATTGATGATATGGGTAATACAAGAGTAGATCTACCACGAGATCAAGGAGGCTAAACCCTAGAATCTAGCCTATAGGTATGATGATGGTTATGATGTGTTCTGTCCTACGGACTACAACCCTCCTGTTTATATAGGCACCGGATAGGGTTAGGGTTACACAGAGTCGGTTACATTGGCAGGAGATCTTGAATATCCGCACGCCTAGCTTGCCTTCCACGCCAAGGAAAGAACCTTTCGGACACGGGACGAAGTCTTCAATCTTGTATCTTCATACTCCTGGAGTCCGGCTGAAGATATAGTTCGGCTATCCGAACACCCCCTAATCCAGGACTCCCTCACCTAGTGAAACTCCTAATTGGTTTGCATTATTTATAATCTCCTCATTAGAAAAATGCAATAAGGAATTAGATAAGTTGACGGACATACCGGAAGACAAAGCAGCCGACTGAAGCTTGGCCGCCCTCATAGCGCACCGCTGCTGCATATAATCCACCTCAGGGATGTCGAGGATGCGACCACTCATCCGTCTCCCCTCGGTGATAGGGTCCGGGATCCCGCCAAACGCGACAACCTCCTCCCTAGTAAAACCTGGCACAAAGTCCCCCAAAGGGTCTACCGGTGTTACCAGAGAAGGCGTCTGCGGGCTCCCGATCCCCTTAGACGGGAGTCCCACACTAGGGACCCCGGCCATGGGTAGGAGCGAAGAAGGGATGACGGGGGCCGCCTGCCCGCGCCCTCCTCCGACCCCAGCCGCCGGCTCAGACGGATGAGCCATCGGCGAGGGAGAAACGGTCCTCCTGCTCGTCGTGGGCGAAGGAGGAGCCAAGGCCTCCTGCCCCAGCATCCCCCAACGCAGCTGCAGCCGCGGTGGTTATCGCCACCGTCGGAGAAGCAGGAGCCGAGGCCGCCTGCCTCGGGCTCCCGCTCCCCGCACCGACCGACCCACACGGGGCCGGCGTCACCGACGCCACCGAGATCTGGATGGGGATGGGAGTGTTGGGGAACGTAGTAATTTCAAAATTTTCCTACGCACATGCAAGATCATGGTGATGCATAGCAACGAGAGGGGAGAGTGTTGTCTACGTACCCTCGTAAACCGAAAGCGGAAGCGTTATATCAACGCGGTTGCTGTACTCGTACGTCTTCACGATCCGACCGATCCAAGCACCGTTACTCCGGCACCTCCCAGTTCTTGGCACACGTTCAGCTCGATGATGATCCCCGGGTTCCGATCCAGCAAAGCGTCGGGGATGAGTTCCGTCAGCACGACGGCGTGGTGACGATCTTGATGCACTACTGTCGCAGGGCTTCGCCTAAGCACCGCTACAATATGACCGAGGTGGAATATGGTGGAGGGGGGCACCGCACACGGCTAAGGAACGATCACGAAGATCAACTTGTGTGTCATGGGGTGCCCTCCTGCCCCCGTATATAAAGAAGCAAGGAGGAGGGGCGGTCGGCCAGGGTTGGGTGCGCCAGGGGGGGAGTCCTACTCCCACCGGGAGTAGGACTCCCTCTTTTCCTATTCGGAGTAGGAGAAGGGGGGAAAGAGGAGGAGGGGGAAAAGGAAAGGGGGGCGCCGCCCCCCTTCCCTTGTCCTATTCGGACTAGGAGGGGGAGGGGCGCGCGGCCTCTTCCTTCCCCTTTCTCCCTTCTCTCTTAAGGCCCATAGTGGCCCATTAAACCCCCGGGGGGTTCCGGTAACCCCTTCGGTACTCCGTTATTATCCGAAACCATTCGGAACCATTCCGATGTCCGAATATAGTCGTCCAATATATCAATCTTTATGTCTCGATCATTCCGAGACTCCTCGTCCTGTCCATGATCACATCCGGGACTCCGAACTCCTTCGGTACATCAAAATGCATAAACTCATAATAATTGTCATCGTAACCTTAAGCGTGCGGACCCTACGGTTCGAGAACAATGTAGACATGACCGAGACACGTCTCCGGTCAATAACCAATAGCGGGACCTGGATGCCCATATTGGCTCCTACATATTCTATGAAGATCTTTTTCGGTCAGACCGCATAACAACATACGTTGTTCCCTTTGTCCATCGGTATGTTACTTGCCCGAAATTCGATCGTCGGTATCCAATACCTAGTTCAATCTCGTTACCGGCAAGTCTCTTTACTCGTTCCGTAATACATCATCCCGCAACTAACTCATTAGTTGCAATGCTTGCAAGGCTTAAGTGATGTGCATTACCGAGAGGGCCCAGAGATACCTCTTCGACGATTGGAGTGACAAATCCTAATCTCGAAATACGCCAACCCAACATCTACCTTTGGTGACACCTGTAGTAGTCCTTTATAATCACCCAGTTACGTTGTGACGTTTGGTAGCACCCAAAGTGTTCCTCCGGCAAACGGGAGTTGCATAATCTCATAGTCAAAGGAACATGTATAAGTCATGAAGAAAGCAATAGCAACATACTAAACGATCGGGTGCTAAGCTAATGGAATGGGTCATGTCAATCAGATCATTCAACTAATGATGTGACCTCGTTAATCAAATAACAACTCTTTGTCTATGGTTAGGAAACATAACCATCTTTGATTAACGAGCTAGTCAAGTAGAGGCATACTAGTGACACTCTGTTTGTCTATGTATTCACACATGTATTATGTTTCCGGTTAATACAATTCTAGCATGAATAATAAACATTTATCATGAAATAAGGAAATAAATAATAACTTTATTATTTCCTCTAGGGCATATTTCCTTCAGTCTCCCACTTGCACTAGAGTCAATAATCTAGATTACACAGTAATGATTCTAACACCCATGGAGTCTTGGTGCTGATCATGTTTTGCCCGTGGAAGAGGCTTAGTCAACGGGTCTGCTACATTCAGATCCGTATGTATCTTGCAAATTTCTATGTCTCCCACCTGGACCAAGTCCCGGATGGAATTGAAGCGTCTCTTGATGTGCTTTGTTCTCTTGTGAAACCTGGATTCCTTCGCCAAGGCAATTGCTCCAGTATTGTCACAAAAGATTTTCATTGGTCCCGATGCACTAGGTATGACACCTAGATCGGATATGAACTCCTTCATCCAGACTCCTTCATTTGCTGCTTCTGAAGCAGCTATGTACTCCGCTTCACATGTAGATCCCGCTACAACGCTTTGTTTGGAACTGCACCAACTGACAGCTCCACCGTTTAATGTAAAAACGTATCCGGTTTGCGATTTCGAATCGTCCGGATCAGTGTCAAAGCTTGCATCAACGTAACCCTTTACGATGAGTTCTTTGTCACCTCCATACACGAGAAACATTTCCTTAGTCCTTTTTCAGGATATTCTTGACCGCTGTCCAGTGATCCACTCCTGGATTACTTTGGTACCTCCCTGCTAAACTTATAGCAAGGCACACATCAGGTTTGGTACACAGCATTGCTTACATGATAGAGCCTATGGCTGAAGCATAGGGAACATCTTTCATCTTCTCTCTATCTTCTGCAGTGGTCGGGCATTGAGTCTGACTCAACTTCACACCTTGCAATACAGGCAAGAACCCTTTCTTCGCTTGATCCATTTTGAACTTCTTCAAAATCTTGTCAAGGTATGTGCTTTGTGAAAGTCCAATTAAGCGTCTCGATCTATCTCTATAGATCTTAATGCCTAATATGTAAGCAGCTTCACCGAGGTCTTTCATTGAAAAACTCTTATTCAAATACCCCTTTATGCTATCCAGAAATTCTATATCATCTCCAATCAGTAATATGTCATCTACATATAATATCAGAAATGCTACAGAGCTCCCACTCACTTTCTTGTAAATACAGGCTTCTCCAAAAGTCTGTACAAACCCAAATGCTTTGATCACACTATCAAAACGTTTATTCCAACTCCGAGATGCTTGCACCAGTCCATAAATGGATCGCTGGAGCTTGCATACTTTGTTAGCTCCCTTTGGATCGATAAAACCTTCTGGTTGCATCATATACAACTCTTCTTCCAGAAACCCATTCAGGAATGCAGTCTTTACATCCATTTGCCAAATTTCATAATCATAAAATGCGGCAATTGCTAACATGATTCGGACAGACTTAAGCATCGCTACGGGTGAGAAGGTCTCATCGTAGTCAATCCCTTGAACTTGTCGAAACCCTTTTGCGACAAGTCGAGCTTTGTAAACAATAACATTACCGTCGGCGTCAGTCTTCTTTTTAAAGATCCACTTGTTCTCTATTGCTTGCCGACCCTCGGGCAAGTCAACCAAAGTCCACACTTTGTTTTCATACATGGATCCCATCTCAGATTTCATGGCTTCAAGCCATTTTGCGGAATCTGGGCTCACCATCGCTTCTTCATAGTTCGTAGGTTCACCATGATCTAGTAGCATGATTTCCAGAACAGGATTGTCGTACCACTCTGGCGCGGATCTTACTCTGGTTGATCTACGAGGTTCTGTAGTAACTTGATCTGAAGTTGCATGATCATCATCATTAACTTCCTCACTAATTGGTATAGGTGCTACAGAAACAGATTTCTGTGATGTACTACTTTCCAGTAAGGGAGCAGGTACAATTACCTCATCAAGTTCTACTTTCCTCCCACTCACTTCTTTCGAGAGAAACTCCTTCTCTAGAAAGGATCCATTTTTAGCAACAAATGTCTTGCCTTCGGATCTGTGATAGAAGGTGTACCCAACTGTTTCCTTTGGGTATCCTATGAAGACACATTTCTCCGATTTGGGTTCGAGCTTATCAGGTTGAAGCTTTTTCACATAAGCATCGCAGCCCCAAACTTTAAGAATCGACAACTTTGGTTTCTTGCTAAACCATAGTTCATAAGGCGTCGTCTTAACGGATTTTGACGGTGTCCTATTTAACGTGAATGTGGCCGTCTCTAGAGCATAACCCCAAAACGATAGCGGTAAATCTGTAAGAGACATCATAGATCGCACCATATCTAGTAAAGTGCGATTACGACGTTCGGACACACCATTGCGCTGTGGTGTTCCGGGTGGCGTGAGTTGCGAAACTATTCCGCATTGTTTCAAATGTAGACCAAACTCGTAACTCAAATATTCTCCTCCACGATCAGATCGTAGAAACTTTATTTTTTTGTTACGATGATTTTCAACTTCACTCTGAAATTCTTTGAACTTTTCAAATGTTTCAAACTTGTGTTTCATTAAGTAGATATACCCATATCTGCTTAAATCATCTGTGAAGGTGAGAAAATAACGATATCCGCCACGAGCCTCAATATTCATCGGACCACATACATCTGTATGTATGATTTCCAACAAATCTGTTGCTCTCTCCATAGAACCGGAGAACGGTGTTTTAGTCATCTTGCCCATGAGGCACGGTTCGCAAGTGCCAAGTGATTCATAATCAAGTGACTCCAAAAGTCCATCAGTATGGAGTTTCTTCATGCGCTTTATACCGATATGACCTAAACGGCAGTGCCACAAATAAGTTGCACTATCGTTATCAACTCTGCATCTTTTGACTTCAACATTATGAATATGTGTATCACCACTATCGAGATTCATCAAAAATAGACCACTCTTCAAAGGTGCATGACCATAAAAGATTTTATTCATATAAATAGAACAACCATTATTCTCTGATTTAAATGAATAACCGTCTTGCATTAAACAAGATCCAGATATAATGTTCATGCTCAACGCTGGCACCAAATAACAATTATTTAGGTCTAATACTAATCCCGAAGGTAGATGTAGAGGTAGCGTGCCGACCGCGATCACATCGACTTTGGAACCGTTTCCCACGCGCATCGTCACCTCGTCCTTTGCCAGTGTTCGCTTAATCCGTAGTCCCTGTTTCGAGTTGCAAATATTAGCAACAGAACCAGTATCAAATACCCAGGTGCTACTGCGAGCTCTAGTAAGGTACACATCAATAACATGTATATCACATATACCTTTGTTCACCTTGCCATCCTTCTTGTCCACCAGATACTTGGGGCAGTTCCGCTTCCAGTGACCAGTCTGCTTGCAGTAGAAGCACTCAGTTTCAGGCTTAGGTCCAGACTTGGGTTTCTTCTCTTGAGCAGCAACTTGTTTGCTGTTCTTCTTGAAGTTCCCCTTCTTCTTCCCTTTGCCCTTCTTCTTCCCTTTGCCCTTCTTCTTGAAACTGGTGGTCTTATTGACCATCAACACTTGATGCTCCTTCTTGATTTCTACCTCCGCAGCCTTTAGCATTGCGAAGAGCTCGGGCATAGTCTTATCTATCCCTTGCATATTATAGTTCATCACGAAGCCTTTGTAGCTTGATGGCAGTGATTGAAGAATTCTGTCAACGACACAATCATCCGGAAGATTAAATCCCAGTTGACTCAAGTTATTGTAGTACCCAGACATTCTGAGTATGTGCTCACTGACAGACCCATTCTCTTCCATCTTGCAGCTATAGAACTTATTGGAGACCTCATATCTCTCAATCCGGGCATTCTGTTTGAATATCAACTTCAACTCCTGGAACATCTCATATGCTCCATGGTTCTCAAACCGTCGATGAAGTCCCGGTTCTAAGCCGTAAAGCATGGCACACTGAACTATCGAGTAGTCATCAGCTTTGCTCTGCCAGACGTTCATAACATCTGGTGTTGGTCCAGCAGCAGGCCTGGCACCTAGCGGTGCTTCCAGGACGTAATTCTTCTGTGCAGCAATGAGGATAATCCTCAAGTTACGGACCCAGTCCGTGTAATTGCTACCATCATCTTTCAACTTTGCTTTCTCAAGGAACGCATTAAAATTCAACGGAACAACAGCACGAGCCATCTATCTA
The DNA here is from genome assembly GCA_032464435.1 of Aegilops umbellulata. NCBI lineage: Eukaryota > Viridiplantae > Streptophyta > Magnoliopsida > Poales > Poaceae > Aegilops > Aegilops umbellulata. The sequence goes on along the minus strand of CP136057.1, from coordinate 36,302,976 downwards.
CAATCAACATAAACAAGCAAGATACTATCAGGGACTAAGTTCATGATAAATTTAAGTTCAATTAATCATATTACTTAAGAACTCCCACTTAGATAGACATCCCTCTAATCTTCTAAGTGATCACGTGATCCAAATCAAACTAAACCATAACCGATCATCACGTGAAATGGATTAGTTCTCAATGGTGAACATCATCATGTTGATCATATCTACTATATGATTCACGCTCGACCTTTCGGTCTCCGTGTTCCGAGGCCATATCTGCATATGCTAGGCTCGTCAAGTATAACCCGAGTATTCCGCGTGTGCAAAACTGGCTTGCACCCGTTGTAGATGGACGTAGAGCTTATCACACCCGATCATCACGTGGTGTCTGGGCACGACGAACTTTGGCAATGGTGCATACTCGGGGAGAACACTTCTTGATAATTTAGTGAGAGATCATCTTATAATGCTACCGTCAATCAAAGCAAGATAAGATGCATAAAAAGATAAACATCACATGCAATCAATATAAGTGATATGATATGGTCATCATCATCTTGTGCTTGTGATCTCCATCTCCGCAGCACCGTCATGATCACCATCGTCACCGGTGCGACACCTTGATCTCCATCGTAGCATCGTTGTCGTCTCGCCAATCTTATGCTTCCACGACTATCACTACCGCTTAGTAATAAAGTAAAGCATTACATCGCGATTGCATTGCATACAATAAAGCGACAACCATATGGCTCCTGCCAGTTGCCGATAACTCGGTTACAAAACATGATCATCTCATACAATAAAATTTAGCATCATGTCTTGACCATATCACATCACAACATGCCCTGCAAAAACAAGTTAGACGTCCTCTACTTTGTTTGTTGCAAGTTTTACGTGGCTGCTACGGGATGAAGCAAGAACCAATCTCACCTACGCATCAAAACCACAACGATAGTTTGTCAAATAGACTCCGTTTTAACCTTCTCAAGGACCGGGCGTAGCCACACTCGGTTCAACTAAAGTTAGAGAGACAGTCTTCCGCAAGCCATCTATGTGCAAAGCACGTCGAGGGAACCGGTCTCGCGTAAGAGTACGCGTAAGGTTGGTCCGGATCGTCTCGTCCAACAATACCGCTGAACCAAAGTATGACATGCTGGTAGGCAGTATGATTTGTATCGTCCACAACTCACTTGTGTTCTACTCGTGCAAATAACATCAAACCATAAAAACCTAGGCTCTGATACCACTGTTGGGGAACGTAGTAATTTCAAAATTTTCCTACGCACATGCAAGATCATGGTGATGCATAGCAACGAGAGGGGAGAGTGTTGTCTACGTACCCTCGTAAACCGAAAGCGGAAGCGTTATATCAACGCGGTTGATGTAGTCGTACGTCTTCACGATCCGACCGATCCAAGCACCGTTACTCCGGCACCTCCGAGTTCTTGGCACACGTTCAGCTCGATGACGATCCCCGGGTTCCGATCCAGCAAAGCGTCGGGGATGAGTTCCGTCAGCACGACGGCGTGGTGACGATCTTGATGCACTACTGTCGCAGGGCTTCGCCTAAGCACCGCTACAATATGACCGAGGTGGAATATGGTGGAGGAGGGCACCGCACACGGCTAAGGAACGATCACGAAGATCAACTTGTGTGTCATGGGGTGCCCTCCTGCCCCCGTATATAAAGGAGCAAGGTGGAGGGGCAGTCGGCCAGGGTTGGGTGCGCCGCGCCAGGGGGGGGGAGTCCTACTCCCACCGGGAGTAGGACTCCCTCTTTTCCTATTCGGAGTAGGAGAAGGGGGGAAAGAGGAGGAGGGGGAAAAGGAAAGGGGGGGCGCCGCCCCCCTTCCCTTGTCCTATTCGGACTAGGAGGGGGAGGGGCGCGCGGCCTCTTCCTTCCCCTTTCTCCCTTCTCTCTTAAGGCCCATAGTGGCCCATTAAACCCCCGGGGGGTTCCGGTAACCCCTTCGGTACTCCGTTATTATCCGAAACCATTCGGAACCATTCCGATGTCCGAATATAGTCGTCCAATATATCAATCTTTATGTCTCGATCATTCTGAGACTCCTCGTCATGTCCATGATCACATCCGTGACTCCGGAACTCCTTCGGTACATCAAAATGCATAAACTCATAATAACTGTCATCGTAACCTTAAGCGTGCGGACCCTACGGTTCGAGAACAATGTAGACATGACCGAGACACGTCTCCGGTCAATAACCAATAGCGGGACCTGGATGCCCATATTGGCTCCTACATATTCTACGAAGATCTTTATCGGTCAGACCGCATAACAACATACGTTGTTCCCTTTGTCCATCGGTATGTTACTTGCCCGAGATTCGATCGTCGGTATCCAATACCTAGTTCAATCTCGTTACCGGCAAGTCTCTTTACTCGTTCCGTAATACATCATCCCGCAACTAACTCATTAGTTGCAATGCTTGCAAGGCTTAAGTGATGTGCATTACCGAGAGGGCCCAGAGATACCTCTCCGACGATTGGAGTGACAAATCCTAATCTCGAAATACGCCAACCCAACATCTACCTTTGGTGACACCTGTAGTACTCCTTTATAATCACCCAGTTACGTTGTGACGTTTGGTAGCACCCAAAGTGTTCCTCCGGCAAACGGGAGTTGCATAATCTCATAGTCAAAGGAACATGTATAAGTCATGAAGAAAGCAATAGCAACATACTAAACGATCGGGTGCTAAGCTAATGGAATGGGTCATGTCAATCAGATCATTCAACTAATGATGTGACCTCGTTATTCAAATAACAACTATTTGTCTATGGTTAGGAAACATAACCATCTATGATTAACGAGCTAGTCAAGTAGAGGCATACTAGTGACACTCTGTTTGTCTATGTATTCACACATGTATTATGTTTCCGGTTAATACAATTCTAGCATGAATAATAAACATTTATCATGAAATAAGGAAATAAATAATAACTTTATTATTGCCTCTAGGGCATATTTCCTTCAGGGAGAAGGCGAGGCCACCTGCCCCGAACCTCCTCCCCCATGACCCATCTCGCCCGTAGTCGCCGACACCGTAGTCGCCGACACCGGAGTCGCGTCCACGTGAGGCGCCAGGACAAGAGAAGCACCCTCCGGACTCCTCTCCGTAGCTCCGACGCAAGACCTTGCCGGCCGTCCAGCAAACAATCCAGCATCCCCCTCGAACTCCAACGGGGGGAGCGTGTGCTCAAGAGAAACATCAGAATCTACCCGGACACTCCATAGTCTGGGAGGTGCCGAGGCTGGCTCAAAGGACCCAAAACGCAGAGTAGTCATGGGCACCGCTGGTGATGCTGCGGGCTCAACCCCGGTCCCATCCCCAGGCAACTGAGTAGCCGGGTGAGAACCATTAGACCCCTCGCACGTGGGCTCATCTGACGGTGCCCCCTTGGCCCCGGCATTGCCATCACTGTCGTGCATGTCAACATCGTTACCATTAACCGCATCAGCAAATAAATCAGTGTCCTCAAACTCGATGTCTAGCGGGAACACCTCTCCCCTGTAGGTCCAGTTGACCTTATCAGGCACGAACTCAATATCCAGAACACTCACTAAAAGCCGGGCCACCCCATGGGCACGTGTGAAAGCCATATCCACCTTTTCTGTCTTCCCAACCATGATGCCCATACTAGCCACCACTCGAGCGTCCTGCAGAGGCTTAGATGGAGCCCCTATAAACCGCAATCAGACCTGCGTAAGCGGCTTTCCCTTAGACTCAACCTGCTTCCACTCGTGGAACTCCAGGATACACTTAGTACCGGGGACTCTACACAAGCCAAAGCTCAACAATCTCTGCAAATCATCCACAGTTGGGAAATCAACCTTAAAAGCCCTGTCCTCGATAAGCACCAGTTCCCATCTAAAATCCCTGGGAGCCAGCTCCTGAAGCCTCCTCACAATCTGTGCCTCAGTCACCTCGCCCTGGGTTGCTTTCACAATCCCGGTAGTCAAGCTCAGGGTATCCTCCGGGACCTCTCTCGCCGCCGGCGACTCAAAAAACATGAGCTCAGCACAATAGACTCCATAAATATTCAGCGTCGGAGGCAGGTCACGCAACAACGGGCACTCCCCCGAGTCATGTGTAGGCTTGCCACACGACTCGCACAGCTGGGCCACACACTCAGCAATGAAGTGGCCCTTCTCACCGCAACGGTAACAAATCGTCCTCTCCTTCTTACGTGCATATTTGGACGCCCTCTCGGCATCAGACCTGTCGGTAGCCTCATCCACCGTCCCAGCCTCAGGAACCTCGACACTGGCCAAGGCGTTCACCACCTCCATCGCCTGGGAAGGAAGCTCAGTGGAAATATGGTCAGACTCCACTGTAGACGCCGCAGGATCAACTGCCCTGGGCGGGGGTGGTCGGCGAAATCTCCCACGGCCCCCACCCCGACCACCACAATGGCCATGAAAGCCTCCTCTCTGACGGTGATCCGGGCCGGAGGCCCCCTCGACAAAACAGCCTGCCGGGCCGAGAAACGGTCTCTAAGCAGACCCGTCACTCTGCCAGGCATAGCCACGGCCGCCTCCCGTGGATGAGGAACCACGATGCTGTCCATCTCCATACGCATCATAACCATCGTCCCCCCACTGACCTCGGGGCGGATCAAAGGACTCTCTAGTATTCGAACTCTGTCTCGTCTGCAACGGTCCCGAACGATTCTGAGCAGGCCGCGCGACGTAGTGAGGCGGAGGCGCGGCACGAGGCTGACTGCCGATAGCCCCTGTGGCCGCACCACCCCGACCCGCCGCCGCCGCGCCCGGCACCGGGGCCCGAGTCCCGCCCCGACCCGCGGCCGGCTGCACTACGGTAGCCACGCCCGGCACCGGGGGCCGAGTCCCGCCCCGACCCGTAGCCGGCTGCACAGTACCCACGCCTGGCGCCGGAGGCCGCGGCCCGCCCCGACCGGCCGTAGTCAGCAGCGGCACATGCCCCGGCGGCTGAGTGCCCAGGTGGCCAGCGCCGCGACCCAGGGAGCCAGGCGCCACACCATCACCCGCCGGCGGCCTCTGGCCAATTGGCACCGATGTACCACGCCCGGCACCCGCAGCCGCCGGCGGTGCAGCCCCACCCCGACCTGCTGGAACCGACGCGGTGGATTTTTTGGCCGGCGGCGCCACAGCCCCGCGGCCATCCATGGCCTTGAGAGGTGGGATTCTCTTCGCCCGACCAAACCCGCACGCCGGGAAGCCAGGAGTCCCGCGCCTAGGAACACTAGCAGCAGCAGCCGACGGCGTAGTAGCGGAAGAAAGAACGATCGATGCGTACGTGCATGGGGGATCGCTACGAGAAGGACACGGGTCCGGTCTAGCCTGGGCCACATACCCAGCCAACCCTTGCCCATCTCCTCGCAGCCCCGACCGCCACCAAGTCGGCCCACCGCAGCCCACCAGATGATTCAAACGTATCGCTCGCCTCTCAGCGATCTGGGTCGTCGCCGCGGACGCTACGGCCGCCGCCGCCGCCGGACGAACGCCCATCCGCTTCACGTTCTTCCTTTTCTTAACAGTAATCCACGAATCCGGCCTAATCATGTCGAAAAGTGTAAGATTTGGAAGACTCACCTTAGGGAGGGACCCTTCCAAGGTCCGAGCGCCGTCGCCGCCGTTCTCCGATGAACTACGCGTCGGATCATCTCTTTCTTTTCGCCCGAGTGAAGTCCGATTCGTGCCGGATCGTCCGATGGCAAAACACGGTCGATCGTCGTTGCCACTTCATCTTCATTGTAACCTGAATGAAAAAACTCACAAATGAGATCTGACGGCGTCGGTGACGGTGGAGAAGCCGCCGGGGTCGCATCCCCATCGTCGTCCGCCTCGTCGTCGTCGGATTCGGCTAGGGCCCGAAACCGGCCGCCGACGCGCCAGCGATCACCGGCGGCAACGGGCGGCGCCATCACGGTCGTGCGCGCAGTCGCTCGCCCTGTCGCCTCTCCCCTCTCTGTGACCACGCCATCTGCTTTGCTTTCTGGCAAAGGCTCTCAACATGGACCCCTCCCGTTTCTCACCCTCGCAAACCTGCCAAAGTTGGCTGTTCTTACCTCAAAAAAAAGTTGGCTGCTCTGCCGGTGTACAAAATGTACATTTTATTCTACTATTCGGCATTGTTAACTGATGAAGGTACCGTGTACAGTATGGCTTTCAACACATCAGATGCTCCAGATCCAATGCGACTAGCTACAGTGAAGACAATGGCGATCAGCTACATTCATTCATTCTCGTACCGTTCGGTCCATCTCGCTGTCCGTCGATCGTTTTTTTTTCTTTCTGCAACAAGATTTGGGAGCAAATCGTACAGGCGGCCACAGGAGTTTAGCTGTAGCCACCGCGGCACCAGTAGGATTGCGCGCCACGGAAGGCGGTCCCAGAGGAGGGGATAACGTGGGCCATCCCCATCCGACTGTCACATCCCGACCATACTCCCATCCATCTTTGCCTTTCTCCTTCTCCTCCTCTTCTGGCGGTCCCGCGCGGCATGCCGGGCTCCTGGCTATGTAAAATAAGCCGAGATAGGGCAATGGATAAGATCCTAGGCACGAGTCCAGCCTGCCTTGCCCATTTCTGGTGTGTATCCACGGTCCCGTGCCCATGTGCACGCGCCCACGAATGAATGCGGTTCGCCCTGCTTGCACATACGCCATAGTACAGTAAAATCCGTTGCCTTTTTCGCGAAATTGTTCCATTGTTGCCCTTTAAAAAGCCGTAATGGACGCATCGGGAACGACCGATCTTTTCGGAGAAAAGGCGGAGATGGGAAAAGACTCGAAAACATTCGGGTTCCACGGCGCGGCGTATGGGCCGTCACGTGCCGGCCGGGACGGGGTCGCCGTCCGTACGTCGTCGGGCGGGCCCGGCGGAGGGAGGAGCTAGACCTCACGTACTACGTCAAGCTGCCGCGACCGTGACGTCACGTGCCGTGCCGTGCATACAAGGTAGTATGGCTATAGTTCTTTTTTTTAGTGCTGGTAGTATGTAGGGCTGCACGAAAAGCTCGTCACTCGTGAGCCGCTCGAGATCGACACGTTTTTTGACCCGACTCGAGATCGACTCGAAAAGAAACGAGCTGAGTTTGAACACTTTATGCAGCTCGACCGAGAAACGAGCCGATGTAGAGCCAATGTTGGCTCGCTCGATTTTAACTCGATAGCTCAACAAAATATCATTATGTTAAATGATCGTTTCATATATTAAATGTAAATAAGATAATTTATTACCACCCCGCAAAAAAAAGATAATTTATTACCATACTAGCAAAAAAGGCCCGTGCGTTGCAACGGGTGAAAATCAATATCACACGCCTTTGCCGTTTCGCAGCTTATCCTCTTCCACGCGCCTTGTCCATGATAGTTAGGATGTCTACGTGATCACAATGAACCGAAATGTGATCAATCCCAAGATGATGCGCTAATCCACCGCATAACGCACTATCTATGTAGGCTAGCATTAACAAACTCATCCGGAATACGTTATCACACATGGCTATCATTAATAGTTAGTGACCAATAGATGAAAAGGTTAAAATTATCACTCTAAGGCCGGCTCCAACACAAGAGTGTTTAAAATCCTGAGCAAATTAACATGCACAATCATACGGCCCTAGCAGCTACATTGTTTTATACTTTTCTTAGTGTCCGACTCTAGGTTATGTGTCGATGCCACGATGCAAAAACTGCCATGATTTTATTTCTAGCACCCGCATTGTACGTGCCCCTAACCACGTTTCAAGTGGCAAAAAATACTTTTAAATTTCTGAAAAAAAAACTGAGTTGGAATTTCTGAACTCTTCTTGATCATCTACATATATTTGGTTGGGTGCCTCCCAAAGCTCAGAAGCAAAAGAGTAATCGCGGCGAGGCAACATATGTTTGTTACGTCGTGGACATCTTATTGCGAAGATGAAGAAGCTCGTCGATCTGCATGGGTTTGTTCCATTGAAAATTGAATGTAATAAAAATAAACTTGCCTGGTCAACACAACCGACAATGGACCCCCGGCTTTCTTCCCCTCATTTATATTCTTTATTTCTGTCAAGTTCCTTCTTTTATTTTCATATATACTCCAGGAGGCTTTCATTCCCTTCCTTATCTATGTCATCCATTTTTCTCTTTCCATCCCTTTCCTTCCTTATTTCTTCTCTTTCCCTCCATTTCCTTCCTTCTTTTATTTTCATATATATAAGGCGTTTATTCCCTTCCTTAATTATGTCCTCCATTTTATTACATTTCCTTATTTCTATGACCTTGTTTCTCTTTCCTTCTTTTATTTCTCGTACAATTAGCCTCATCTTATCCTTCTTTAGTCGATCCAAGGCTGCTTGGTGATGTAGTACAACACATAGACTTATAAAAATTAGTGGAATTTAATTGAAATGGGCGAGGTGGGACTATAATATATTTACGTGATATTAACTGGGCTAGCCCAACTACTTCTGTGGCCCACCTTCTCCCATGACCAAGCCCACCCCCTCCTCACCTTATCCTCACAACCTCTCTCTCTTCTCACCACACACCTGCGCGCCGCCAGCCAGGGGAGAGGCCCCGATGTGCTCGCGCTACGCCCTCCACCATCACCCGTGTCGGCCGCCGGCGCCCATGGCTACCACCGCCGCTGGCCTCGCCTTCCTCCCATCGTCCTCGATATCCATCAGCTTGCTGCGGCCGCAAAGTCAAGGGGTTTAATTTTAAAAGGAAAAAACTTTTCGTTTTCCCCACTTAATTATATACTGCGGGTTCAATTATCTAAAAGTACAGGGACTTATTAGCAAAAGTGCCGCGACGGTGAACCCGACAGATTCACTCCGTGCTTTATTATTAGGGAGAGATATATGTTGTCCATAATTTTTCTCCATTTTATTTGCCAACGAACATGGAAACTTAATTAAGTGCAGAGAAGATTTAAGCCTCATTATGGCACATGGTCGACTATGTGTTAAATATCCTATACTTTTTGTTTTACATTCATAGATTTATAAAATTTTACCATCTCATTTAGCTCGAAAATAATTCGAGATCGTTACAAGCTGAGCACGAGTCATGTTCGACGGCTCGATCATGAGCTTCACTCAGTTTGAGCTTGCTCGAATTTTCATATGAGTTGAGCTGAGCCAACTCCAACTCGTTCGAACTCGACTCGTTTGCAGCCCTAGTAGTATGGCTATAGCTGGGTAGGCGGATGGCTGGTGGCTCGGGTTTCGGTGGGTGGCAGCAGCTGCCGTGTCCGGTCGAGGCAGTTTAATGGGTCACACACTGCGACCGCGTCCGTCTCCGGCCAACGGCCAATTCTTTCGCGCGTGACCGCCGTAACGCTGGCTTGGTGCTGCCTCAGCGCGCCGTGCATATGCATATCCAGATGGCATGTGTCCTACGAGGCGCGCCTATTCATTTGGCTTGCTACGTACGTTACGCGTCCCCGATCGATCCAATCTCGACCACATGCCACGTACTCAAAACCCACTACACTACCTCCGTGGGTAGTAGTTGCAACAGAGCCCAGAAAAGCAAAATCTCCTCCGGATTACGTTCACCTGCATTGCATTGCAGCGAGGTAGGAGTACAGTCGTGATCCATCCATGTGACACTGTGACAGAATGATGTTTGGTTGGCATCGGGCTATCCATCGGGAGGCAGATATTTTGACACGAGACGAGTTTCCTGGGAAACTGAGGTGTCTCGACACGGTGAGGTGGGCATGCAACGCATCCACGTCCCAATCCCAGCTGAGCGCCACACCGCGCGCCTCTTTTCAGGAACCGGCGAGAGAGAGCGAGAGGGAGTTTTTTTTTATTTGTTTGGATTGCTTATCACACATGTCATGTGGTAGAGCGAGAGAGATTGGACCCGTTTCTATTACTGTGGCAATCTTTTTTCAAATTCTCGCATACTATTAAACATATGTCAAATTACAACACGAAATCACTAAAACGATGACATGAAAATAGAGATGACGTATGTCCACAAACATTTTGCAAGAAAACTCCATTGAAGCAGATTTCTGCAACAACTATCCTCGCCGCTTGCCGTCTTCGGAGAAGAAGAAACATCATCGTCCATAAATGCTTTGTGAGCCGTAGAAGAGGCCTGCCGCCGGCAAGGCCACTGTTCCTGTGGCACATCTATCAGGGATCATCCCCGTGCTCCTCGAAACCCAGATCCGCTGCATGTCATCGAGGCAAAAGGCCGAAATTACCACCCATAAGCCACCAACCTTATTCTTGAACCTTCATCTTTTCCCAAACAAAGAAGGCAGCACACAAAATGAGATCCACCATAGATAGAACAAACACCACCAGATCCATCGCAACAAGGAAACGATGGAATAAGGTTCCCACGGAACCCTCGATTTCATCACCAAAGACATCATCGAGACGGGGCTAAGATCGAAGAATTTTTATTCCAAACATCAGCGTCACCGCCATCCAAATGGAGTGTGTGAGCAAAAATCGATCACGAAGTTATCAAATATATGTAGAGGTTTGAAGCTTTGGGTCTTAGAGCGACTTTATCATAGTCGCGATGTTTTCTTTTATTTTGCGAGAAAGTTTCAATATATTCATCTTGAATCATAGCATAGTACAAAGAATAACAGAGGTATGACATCCTACATATGACATATGGAGCGTGTTCCATTTGGATATGGATATTGTGGAGGCAACGCACAAACACAAAATCATGGGACCAGCTTATCAATGAAACATTTCTTTTTTCCCCCTGCCATCCACGTGAGGTGGGGGTCACCTAAAATTTCCTTTATGCCACACGGAATTGCATGTAAATGCCACATGGAGCGCACTCCAAAATACAACCCCAAGACACCATATAGGACAACTAGGGGATATGAAGGACACTATATAAGTTATGACGATTCCTGACAACATGGCAACTTTGTTAAAATGTCTTTTTTTGTCAAAATCACCACGAATACCGGTTATTATGACGATCGGGCAGATAAGGCGACTCTTAGTGGAGTGTCCAAACCACAACTAATAAACTTGATATTTCACGTTTCCAAGTTACAAGTGACAAGTGATTTTAGATTCGAAGATGCGCAACCGGATAGTGCCAATTAAGTGGGAGACACATGGAAAAACAAACATGACAAATACCATGACGCCAGACAAGCAGTACAAAACTTTATTTTCAAGAATCACTCCGAACAAGACCTTGGCCAGTGTCTTTTCTTTTTGCGGGGCAAAACTTGCATTACTCATTCAAGATGTCCTTACAATCAAGAGAAACAATCTCCATCAGCTCATCCGGACCAGCCTCAAGCCAGGTCATGGTCCTGCCTTGAGATCTAGCAAACAATGCTAAACTATCGCTAGCTTTATTTTGTGACCTAAGAACATGAGTAATACAAGTTTGTCTAAGAGACAGCAAGTACTTTATCTCCTTCATGATGGATGCGTAGATTGAGTGATCGACGACCTCACATGAAATCATGGTAACGGCCTCAAGAGAATCCATCTCCACCACTATAGGAAGATCACTGCGTTGAATTCTCAGCGAAAACCCTTCCATGCACGCACACAGCTCCACCTCCAAGGCATCTCTACAAGAAAACTGGGCCCTACACGCTGAGAAGTTAACGACCCCACGGTGATCCCACAAGATCATTCTAGCCCCGACAATCTCGGAAGAAACAAAAGAGCCATCAGTGTTTAGTTTGTTCCAACCCAGCGCCGGTGGGCACCATCCTCTCTCATCTGGCACATTGGTGATGCTCGCAGCTGGTGCCGGTTTTTCATAGACTATGGGAGATTTGCCTTTTGCTGGGTCTGCTCGCGGGTTCAGCTTGATTCCAATCAGGGTATCGACGTAGCTTCAAAGGAATCGTACTGAAGCCTCCATAGATGGTGCAGGTTTGCAATGCAACACTTCATTCCAGACAAACCAACTCCTCCAAAATATCATCATGGCCAGTGTCAACGCGAGATATTTCATCGGTTTGGTAGCACGGGCCACCTAAACGAAAGTCCCTCTCGGGATAAAGCGCGGGCACGCACAATGAAAGCATACAACAAATCGCCAACGAATCCACGCCAAACCAATCGCCAACGCCAAGTATCCGCATACAACAAAGCACCACACTTCGAGCATTTCACTTTAGCCTGACCGAATATGGTGGAATTAACGTGGCGCATATGCCATCTCCTCGTCCGATCGTCCGGCCAAGATGATAAGCATGCGAGGTCCAGGCGTAATATGCTGAGCACATGCTTGCACAACACCAACTCTCTCGCCTAGGTCTCACGCGCGCACACATGCTTACAATCTTGTTGCTTGCTCTGGACAACGCTGGCCGATCGACTGTATACAACTACTGGGATCGAGATTGATCGATCGAATATTACACAAAATGCCAGTCGATCTTATAAAAGATCAGTTGTATATGCCATCTTACCGGAAGCATCTACTCTGATCGGCTGCCGTGTTCTTGGGATGGACCACTCATATCGCCGTGGATCGTCTGAAATAAGGGTTTCTTGGTCAATGTCATGTTAAACAAGAGCTAGCCTTGGCCTTACATATGCTATCCACTAAATCTGTCCAAGCGCATGCATGCGTTGTTAATGATGGCCGGATCGAAAAGGGTCGACATGCATGCAAGGAATAGGAGGAAATTCTTTGCTTGGTCGGCCGATTATTCGCACAAAACTAGCAAAGCTTCCGGCTAGTCTCTGCCTTATCTAATTCTAGTCGAGTAGTATACGTAATGAGTTCTAATTCTTCCCTCGCCCGTCGATGTGCCCTAGCTAGCATAGCATCCATGTGGAAGTTCCAAAGTCTGGTTTGTGTCACGTGAGCTAGGCGGCAATCGGCACGGCACGCTGAGGTTGGATCTTGTGGAGGAGAGGAATCGGTGTGGAAAATGGATAGCTAGTTGAGCTGCCATATCCAAACATCTGTCCTAGCATTAGCCAGTGTACGTGGCCGAACGAGGCGGCGGCACAATAATATACGCAGGCTGGAGTTTATGAAGAAACAAACTACTATCACACACTTGTGGAGTAGAAATATTTATCTAGTAATAGTTGGTAGAAATGGAGGCCTGAATTGTCGATATCATACCTTGAATTTTGGCCTAGCGTACGTACATGGCAGCAAAACGATGGAGAAAGAGTTAAGTTATGATGACATAAAAATCTTAGCGACAGATAAGTGCAGTTAGCTAGCTCAC